>JAEIGQ010000005.1:4800000-6296769 GCA_018904275.1 Lordiphosa clarofinis | reverse complement strand
ATGGGGGAGAATGGGGGGTTCTGAGCCGCTGGGGGTTGTGAGCCACTCGAATATTGGCCACAAAAAAAAATAAATTTAAACTTTTTGTTTATGTCAAGTGTTTCCCTTCTTATTATCTAACTTTTGGCTAGCAACCGATCAGTCAACACGTTCTTTAAGTTTGAGAACCAGAACTCGACTTTTTTAAAAAAAAAGTTTTATTTTTCATTTTTGACTTGTGAATATTATACAAAATTTCTTTCGTAATGCCAAAAGTAAGTATGAGGGAAATATCTTTGGTCATTTGCATTTTTAATAAAATTATGTTTTTTTAATTAATTTTTTTTTTGTTTATGTGACGTCACCAAAAAAAGTGAGATATGGGGGTTGTGAGCCACTTTGGAAAAATGTTGGTTTTGACTTCCAAAGAGGATATTGCAATGATACGCAATAAAACAGAGGAAAAACTCTCCAAAGAAGTTAAAAACCCATTAAAAAAGGCAAACAAAAGAACAGCCACCAGCAAAAAGTGCTCCTATATAAAAGAAAACAAGCCTGATGCCGTCAATCAACTTTCACTCTTCATTGATATTTCTTAATTCAGAATATGAGAACAAATTTTATTTTTTTCATTTAATAAAGAATATTTGCTTAAAAACACGAATTTTGAACTTTTAGATGGGTGGCTCACAACCCCCCACAAATTTTTGAAATTTCAAAAAGTCACTTTTTTTCAATATCAAATAAAAAAACCCCAAAAATTTATTTTTTTAAACTAGTGATGAGGAAAGTTTCGTGCATCTTTTACCTAAAATACAAAATTTACAGAATGAAAATATATTGATTTTTGGCTAAGTTATGTTCGAAAAACAAAACTATGATCACAACCCCCCACTCTCCCCTATGTATATCGACTACAACCAGAGTTGTCACCAGGTCTATAATTATCATATGAAAAACTAAGGGTTCACTCTTTAAGATTCATTCAATTTATTTTAAAACAATATTTTATTACATTTGTAAGAAACAGTGTTGTCCAATAACTTTAGTTTACATGAAGCAACCCTAATCGAAACAAAACAATTAAGTGGAATTCAGAACAGCTCGGTCGGTTTTAGTTTTCATGCTGTGTTCCAGAAACCTCTAGAGATTTTAAACTTATAAATACGAGCGTTGGGGAGCGAAAACATTAAAAACAAAAAAGTTTTTCCCACTAAGACTTTTTTTCAGACCTAACTTTTTGACAAGGCTCGGTGAAACAATGTGAAATCATTAAAAACTTATAAATACGAGCGTTGGGAGCGATAGCATTGAAAACAAAACAGTTTTTCTCACTAAAACTAGTTTTTCAACCGATCGTTCCTATGGGAGCTATATGCTATATTACTCCAAAGGACCTTCATATTGCAATGATTCGTCTTCAAGAAGTAAGATAATGTGGATAATGAAAGCGAGAGGTGGCCTCATATGCCTGCAAGGCAGCACAAATCAACGTGTTGCTACAAGGACTTGCACTTTGTGTAATTTGAACGAGGTGGAAGACATGATGCATTTCCTAGGTCGGTGCCCGGCGATCAAAGAATTCCGATGTAGATATTTTAAAAAACATTTGCTAACAGAGGAAGAAGTGATAGGAATACTAAACGGACAGGGTGACGAAAATTGGGCTAAACTTAAAAACTACTTAGAGACTGCAATTAGCTTTAGGAAACATGTAATAACCGAATTCGTCTAGGTAATTTAGTATTTGTTATCTGTAATTTATTATAGTACTCGTAAAAATATGTATAATTTTGTGTCCTAATTGTAAATGTCTGTAGTATTTCACGGTTCAAGGGGGACGATCGGATATCTCGTGACGAACGGGGAAGTCCGGTGTAGTACCTGAGAACGCAGTGACGTATTGCAGCATGCGAGGTGGGCTGACGGTTTTTTATAAACCATGCCCCAGAAGAAATTAATGTGTAAATTATAAATGTGAAACCAAAAATTGAGTCAATAAAACTACTACTACTACTATATGCTATAGTCATCCGATCCGGCCGGTTCCGACAAATGTGCAGCGTATTTATACCAAAAGACTTCGTGCAAAGTTTGGTTAAGAGGACGGACATGGCTTAATCAACTCAGCTCGTCATGCTGATCAAGAATATATATACTTTATGTGGTCGGAGATGCTTCCTTCTCTGCGTTACAAACATCCGGACAATTTTAATATACCCTCTCCAAGGGTATAAAAAGAGGCAAATCGTTTCTAAGAGCGTTTTAGCGTTATTATATATCAATCAATAAGTCTTAATTCCGCCAGCTTTTCAGTACAACTTTTAAGAACGACAAAATGTTTCTATTTGCAACTCCACTCGTTTTCGGAAATGGGAACAGGTCCAAATGTTTCTCCACGGTTGGTCGAGTTTTTCTTTCTGTCTGTCTGTATCGAAATGGACGAGTCTGTCTACTACTGCGTTCTACTCTCGGTCTTGTCATCCTCCAATATGAATACAGTGTGACCATCATTCGATTACAAACACTAAGGTAATATATTGTTATATCTTCCTATTCCAATGACTACATGGAATATCCTGATGATAGAACCACCAAGCTCAACAGAACTTTTTTCTGAACAAAAAACTCCATGTAAATTACTCACAACATTTTGGCAACTATCATTGTTTGCATTAACCACATTCAATCCAAGCAGTCTAATTTGCTCTATATTTATCGATAGTTAAAAAAAAAGAAAAAAATATCGCCAATGACTGAATTAAAGAAATTCATGAAATAGCAAACTATAAACCAGCCTACTTTGTAATGTGGTGCGTGTCTTGTTTTAGGAATTTTATGAATAAAATCATAACTTATTGATTTAGAGCAGTGTCCGGCAAAACACACATGCTTATTTCGCCCTTGCATGTGTGCGTTCAAACACGAGAGAGCGCTCTCAGTTAGCACATGTTATTGCAAAAGAGAGCAGTGTACGCTCGAATAGTGTCTGTGTATCGACGCCGCTGCTACAGAGGATGGACGTCGCCGGACACTGATTTAGAGCCTACTAAAAAGTTCTATGATCAAGAAATAATGTTTTTGAATAATTTGAGTACGATTAATTGTATTTAACACAGGCAAATAATTGCCCACATTTTGATAGGAGTTATGGTAAATTGGGCAAATTGGGGAACTTTTTTGACATACTTATTTGATTTAATTATTGGCGTGTGGATTAATAGCAATAGTTTTAAGTCCTCGAAATCGGACAACAAATTGTTGGCAAATTTTGATCAAAATTAAAGAAATTTATTTGCGGCCTTAGTCCAACGATTTTGAACGCATTCCCACAGAGGTCGAAGACATTTCGCTATTTACACATACACGAGCTGAACGCATGCCGAAACTGAGGCCAAGACTGTAAAAAAGACTTTAGTCGCTGGCTAGCCTTCGACATGAAGCAATAAATATTAGAGAGAAAATTTGCTCTGCCTTTCAATTTTGCCGGTGCTAAACGATAGTGCCCCAAAAAGATACTTTTTAGTGCCAAAAGCAAATTAGTGTGGTTAGAGCAGGACGACCATATTCCCAAATGTATTCAGAGAATGTAAGTGAGAACGAATAGCTAACCCAAATGTATCTAGAGAGCGTAAGTGAGAGCTGAATAAATTTTCTCTCTAACATTGTTGCTCAATGCATTCAATGCGGTCAGATCGAAGCTGATTCGCAACGCACAATCAGAACGTGATCAAACACATTTTTTATAACCGTTGCATTAATGTCGCCTTTTTCATCTGAGTTGATTGAAAACAAGTAAGAAAGTCGGTCAAGCCCGACTATAACATACTCTGTACCTGGAGTATAAGCTGAATGCAATGCTGGTGCTGCGCTCATCTCTAAGTCTCTCTCTCTTTTTCTCTCTCTCTCACTCTCTTCCGCGCTCCCTCTCTCTCTCTCTAAGATTGTGTGGTGTTAGTTGTGAATGGGTGGGAGTGGGTGGGGCGAGGGCGATGTACTTTTTTGCTTATAACTTGAGAACCGCTGATCCGATCTTTATCATTTCTTTGGCAAATCGATACATTTTGCTAAATACTAACTATCTCTAGAAGGTACGAAACGTCTATCTTCAAAACTGTAGTAGATATAACGTTTTTTCCGAATTGCGGGGGCGGGAGGGGGCGTGGCAAAAAATGAAAATAAACTTGATCTGCCTGCAGCTATAAGAAACATTTGTCCCATACATGTCAAACCTCTATCTCTTACCATCTCCGAGATCTGTTTGTTCATACGGACGGACAGACAGACGGACAGACGGAC
Source organism: Lordiphosa clarofinis (assembly GCA_018904275.1). Taxonomy (NCBI): domain Eukaryota; kingdom Metazoa; phylum Arthropoda; class Insecta; order Diptera; family Drosophilidae; genus Lordiphosa; species Lordiphosa clarofinis. The sequence continues at coordinate 6,292,491 of JAEIGQ010000005.1, read as the reverse complement.
AGACGGACAGACGGACAGACGGACGGACGGACAGACGGACAGACGGACATGGCTATATCGACTCGGCTGTTGATGCTGATCAAGAATATATATACTTTTTATAGTCGGAAATGATTCCTTCTCCCTGTTACATACTTTTGCACAAACTTATTATACTCTATGTACCTTCGGTACAGAGTATAAAAAGCAATTCCCAGCCCTTAAGGAATGCAACAAAAATGCGATGCTTACTCAAATTCCCACCTGGGTTCATCCATTGTCTTACGGAACACGAATCTTATAAGGCCTTTAAATCGATTAACCCTTACTCGATTCACTATAGTGAAAAAGCTTTTCATCTCATCTCTTTTCTCAATTCGAATTTTCTGTTTCCTTAGTTGGTTTTGTCCTTTTCCCTACCAAGTATCAAATGGTCGACCTCTTTCGTCATTGGAACTCTTATTTTTTTCCTACAGCTTTGGCTGCCGCGTGCCGCGAAAATTTGAATTTTTATGTAGCTGCTGCTGCTGTTGCAACAACCGGCAGGAGAAGCATGCCACAAAAGTTTGTCGACCTATATAAAATGTTAACTCCCAGCTGGCAACACCCGGTCTCCGGCTACGGCTGCGGCTCGGTTCCTCTGGCGGATACGTGTAATGCAAGTTCAAAACAACAACAACAACTTCAACTATTTTTAACGTCACGTACTCGAAATGCAACAACCTGTTGTACGAAAAATCCTGCGCCAATACAAATGGGGAAAAAAAAGTGTTTCTTTTAGAAAGAGCGAATATCCTTGAGCGAGCAGTGAAAGTCAGGCAGGAGTAGCTGCTGCTGTCAGTTGAGAAATTTCAGAAGAACTTTTAATTGCAGGACAATCAATAAGCCATCCCCTGCCCACACACACACACACACACACACAATTTTAATGGAAAAAGGAAAAAAACGTTGAAGGTGCGGCCCAGGTTAAGAAAACTAAGGCAAGAGGGGGTGGCAAGGTGTACCCCCTCCCCACCCTCTGCTTTCGACACAGGGTGGTTTGAGTGGGTGGGTGGCTTGAACATTTTTGGGTGGCTCTTTTAACAAACGATAGCAATTTAGAAAGATGCCAGAGGTATGCAAATTTATTGCCGGAAATGTAATTTACAAAATACGCTGCAGGCAAATGGACGACGACGCCAACGCTGGCAGCTACGTCGGCAGCAAGTGAGACGCAGAGCAGACGGTGCAAGCTGCTATTTCTTTTTTTGCAATTTTGGGGCATACTGAGAGTTGGGGTTAAATGATGAATGTTGAGGTTGGACCCAGGGATCCCCTTCTGTCAGCTTTGATTAGGAGGGAGAGCCTTGAAACTCTGGAGGAAAATGCCTAAAGACACAAAATCCAAAATTAGAGAGAGAGTACTAGAGAGGGAGTGTGCGGGGGGGGGAGGCAGCTTACAACGTTTTAACATTACACAAACAATCCAAAGAAAGCACGGGCGCATGAGCACAGAGAGCGAGAGAGAGAGAACAGCTGCACTAGCTCTTCCTGTCGGGAGGGGGCGGGAAACCAACTGCAAGCAGCCCCCAAATAGCAATGAAAATGGGAAGCAAACAAAATTAACAAAATAAGAAAATTGGCAACGCGACGCAAAGATGAAGAAGACAGCGAGGCAACGCCGAAGCAGAAATTAGTTGACGCAAAAAGTTGATGCTGCTTTTGCTTATGCAAAATGCTCAGCATAGGGCAAAAACAGCAAATGCAGACGAGACAACAAAGAAGGCAAGACGAATCGTTGGTAAGAAGACGGGAGGGAGGGGGTGGAATGGGCAGAGCGCTCTGCAGCGCATGTGAAAGAAAAGCCAAAAGGCAAAATGCAAAAAGAACGCCAACGCCAAAGTGCAGGCGACCACGAAAGGCGTTGGGGGCGGCAACAACATCGCCGTATTCTGTGTACACTGCACAGTGGTCGGTCTTGTATGAGGTCAGCGGGCAAAATAAATAAATATCAAAGAATGCTCCTGGTTACACAGTTCCAAACCCATTCCCCTACCATCCCAAACAGCTGTGTTCTTTCATTTTTTCACGATGTCATCAAGACAATAATCATTGTGCTTAATTGTAGATAGATAAATGATGATGCTTCACCCTCCCATATACCAACCCAGGTCAGATGCCAAGTCCCACCTAGATCGCTCCCAGATACCACCCTGAACACACCCAGATCCCATTTAGATCTCTTCCAGATACCATCCAAAACACTCCCAGATCCCTAACAGATCCTACCCCATTCCCACCCAGATCGCAACCAAACCCCTTCTAGATACTGCCCAGATCCCACATAGATCCCTAGCAGAACCCACCCAGATCCAACTTATATTCCTCCCAGATACCCCCAGATGTTTCCTAGAACCCACCTAGTTCCCCCCTTTTTCTACCTCTTTCCCCACGCTTTCCTCCTGTGCCCATAATCTCTTGTGTGTGTGTGTTTGCCGGGAAACTCCACAAAACAACAAGAACACAAAATATAAATGACGTCAGCGTCAGGTGACGCTGAAATCAAATTTTACTCCTACTAAAATTTTCCGTACCGAAATTATAGGTTTTTCGCATCAAAAATCTATAATCCCTCAAAAATGTTGCATACTTTTCGGCTTCCTTAGTTAAAACTTTTTATACCCGTTACTCGTAGAGTAAAAAGGGTAAAGTCGTGCAAATGTATGTAACAGGCAGAAGGAATCATTTCCGCCTATATAAAGTATATATATATGTATGGACTGATCAGCATCAACAGCCGAGCCGATATGGGCTTGTCCGTCTGTCCGTTTGTCTGTAAGAACACCAAATCTTAGAGACTATAAGAGCTAGAGCTACCAAACTTTACATGTAGTCTTCTTTTGTCTGCACGCAGATCAAGTTTGTTTCAAATTTTGGCCACGCCACTTCCAGCCCCCGTGTTTTTGAAACATTTTTCTGTACATAGAGTTTATTATCCCGTAATTTGAAAAAAAAGTCATATATCTCACAGTTATGTAGATCAGCGGTGGGCAGCCTCATAGCCCCGCAACCCGGCTCGTAATTTACCTAAGCCCACGACGCATTAGATATTACAACAAACACGCGCTGCATCGCGGTAATCGAAAGCATATGAGAAAAATAAGAATGTTGTTGTACTCTTTCCGTTATTTTTACTGCCCATCGCTGATGTAGATAGATGATTAATCCCTTCTAAAGATAGTTGGTCATTAGTAATATGTATCGAGGGTAGAAGTTGAGATTTTAAGCAACTTTAAACTAAAATTACTAAAAATCTCAAAGTGATGGACCAACACATCACTTATTTTGAATAAAATTTTTGACAAATTGGGCAAATATGATTGGAAGCATTTGATATTAATAATGGAATAGTTTAGGAACGCTAGCATTTTAAACAAACGAGAGGGCAAGTTAAAGTCGGCTCTAACCGACTTCTATGTACCCGTTTTTCATGAAAAAAACATGTTTAACAGTGTTCCTGCGTTCTTGAGGGGTGAACATCCGAAAAGTATGCAACATTTTTTTAACTCGGCTATTTATTATCCGATCCTGTTGTCAATTTCAGGGCTTATAGTTATTGGTAATATAAATGAATGTTATAAATTAGAACTCTTAAATAATGTGGATGTTATTTTACGTTTTCTATTGTGTGGGCGGGGGTGGGCGTGGCCAAAATTTGAAACAAACTTCATCGCGTGCAGATAAAAGAAGACTACATGTCAATTTTGGTAGCTCTAGCTTTTATAGGTGTTCATTAGACCGGACATTTCTCCATACGATTTTCAACATGTGACGATCTTTGCACAACATGGCGCAAAAAATTCGGTATATTTTAGAGAAAATTGATCAAAAATCCAAAATCGGATATATTGAGGCTTCATGGTCTCGAAAGGGCTTTAAAAGTTCCAATTTCTCCTTAATTTATCTTTGAATTGTCAATGTAGACAGAGACCTTTTACAAAAATGTCGAACAAATAAAGTAAATATTTCATATTAAATTACAAGTTCTGTGGTGTTGTGATAAGCACTCTGGACTTTGAATCCCGGGGAACCGAGTTCAATTCTCGGTAGAGCCTAAACTTTTTTTTTTATAAAAACTAAATTTTTAGTAAACACAATGTTTATATAATCTACAAGTGCATAGTTGAATATGCCATGAATATTTTTTTTTACAATACATATTTGTGTAGTTTAAAGGCAATAAGGATATGCCGTGATCAGGAATAATCATCGATTAGGTGCCGTCCGTTGTGTTGCTGCAGCAATTGTACGACATGTTGAAATATTTTATTTTACAATTTTCACAAAAATTTTGTATGCCTACTATGACGTTTCAAGCAGCTCAAAAACAAAATTAAGGGGAAATTTGAACCTTTAAAGTCTTCTCGAGACCATCAAACCTCAATATATCTGATTTTGGATTTTAGACATATTTTCTATAAAACGTACAGAATTTTTTGAGCCATGTTGTGCTAAGAACTAGACAAAAAATTACTTTTCATATAAGGCATGTACGGTCTAGTGTTCATACAGACAGACGGACAAGTCTATATCGACTCGGCTGTTGTTGCTGATCAAGAATATATATACTTTATATGGTCGGAAACGATTCCTTCTGCCTGTTACATACATTTGAACTACTTTAGTATACCCTTTTTACTCTACGAGTAACGGGTATAAAAAGTTTTCAAACCAAGACCCATTTTCCGACCGATCGGTCCTACGGCAGCCATAGGACATAGTCATCCGATATTGACCAAATTTTTTAAATTTTTATTTCAGCTGAGTAAAAAACAGAAATGAAATCAAATCACATTGATTGCACTTGTTTTCCCTAGTCCCTGGACCCACTATGCAGGCTACTCTGGCTAAGAAAGTGCAAGAGCTTTACGTATAAACACACACACATACATATATGTAGGTGCCAAATGTGTGTGTGAGTGTAAGTGAGCGCGTCGGTGGCGCAGGAGGTTTGCTGGTTGCTCTGTTGGCTACCCCAACCCAATGCCTTTGCCTTGTTGCCTGTACTTTTTGCTTTTGGCATTTTGTGGCGATATTCGCGAAATGCGCGCAGCACACACACACAAAAGACGAAACAAAGTGCAAGACGCACACGAGAATAATTGAATTTTATTACATTGTTTGGAGAGGCGCACACACACACACACACACACACAGTTACGTGTGCAGTTGCCCCAACATATGGGTGTGTGTGTGTGGAGCACAGCAACAACCACCAAGGCTAGCTGCAGCGACGTCAGCGACAGCGGCGAGAATAATGACCCCAAAGGCTTGTCGATGTCGTCGTCGTTTGTTGCTGTTGCTCTTGTTGTTGTTGGTTTTATTGACTGCTATTTTGTGTGAGCGCGCGCTCTCCCGCTCTGCAAGCCTGTATCTGTGTGTGTGTGTGTGTGGGGTTTTGTGCCCTGTGTTTGGTTGTGTGCGTGATGTTGCAGTTTTGTTGTCGCTTGAAGAAGAGCCAGAAGCAGCAGTAGAAGAAGAAGCCGGCATATGCTGCGGCTACCCCCCGCCCCCTTTTACCCCCCTGGTCACTGCTCCTCATCCTATTCCAGCTTCCAGCTGCAGAAAAGAGGTCGATGATGGTGGGTGCTGTTGCTAGCCTCAGACTTGTGAAAGGCGTAGACTTGCTAGCTAGAAATTCTCGACTAAAATGGAAACTGCAAAAATTAAAAAATAAACAAAACAAATATAAATAGGAGAACGAAGACAACAACAGCTGCCAGCTTCTTTTCAATTCTTTACCTCGATGTTGTTGTTGTTGTTTTGGCCATAAAAAAAGGAAATGCCAAAATGGCCAAGCAACTTTGCAAAATAATAATAATAATAATAAAAATAAAATTGCACACACACACACAGACACAGGGAAAGGAAAAGAAGACGAAGGCAACATAATAATAAAACAAAATTGAAATTTGTAATGAAGCCACTTTTTCACTCCACTCACACACACACACACACACATTTGTCTAAGTGTGCGTGAGGGGGCGGAAATTGCTGAGGGGGTGTCGGGGGGCAGCAGAGGTGCTTAATGGGTGGCATGAAATATTGCCGGTTGAAGTTTTTCAAATGAGTTGCGTGAAGCAGAAAGAGCAAAACCAAAACAAAACTCACATCGACACAGCTGGAACACAGACAAATCGCAAAAGCAAAAAACAAAAAGGAAGTTCAAGTTGGAATTGGGAATTGAATGTGGGAAATGGTGAATGCCAAATTCAAGGAAATCACTTAAATTGCTCAAAACAGATATGGATGCCATTGCTTTGATGTGGGCTTATAAGAAAATTTCATTTTGGGACTAATCAAACATAATTCGATGTGGTTAACAAAAACTGGTTGAGGTTTTGGCATTACTAATTGACTCAAACAGTTCTCGCTCTTGCCACAATGAGCTAAAATCAGTTTTAAGCCATGATGAATAAAATATGTCTTACCAGGATTTTTGGTTGTCACTTTTTCGAACTTAAAACACATCCTGTAATCGCGAATCCAATCTGAGAACTATACAAAATTTAGTAACTTTGCTTGTTGCAAAATTTGATATTTAGTTTTATTTAAAGAAATATTAAGAGGATATATGGGCTTAAGTTTGTAAGCTCTAAGGACTCGAACCAATTTACTTGCTTCTTTGTGCTCACCATTTCACACACTTATAAGCTCGGCTTGCGCCTATGTGAAAAGCACGAGTAACTTCGACCACGATGTTATTTTTTGTCTTTTTTTTTTGCATAAACACTTGATGTAAAGATATTGAGCCCAAACCTGGTTTGCACTATTTAGACCCCAAACATGACATGCAAAGATTCACTTAATCCAGACCAATATTTTATATAGCTGCCTTATAACCGATCTGGCAGATTTGCTTTAGCTTTGTTGCTAATACGACTTACAACATCGGGTTCGATTCGGGCCATTATTTCATATGGCTGCATGTGAACAAACGGTGTCAAACACATACACAAACTAATTACATATATCATAGAACTTTTATCAATTTTTTTTTTTTAATTTTTATTACATCGGTTTTTTACGATGAGTGTAGGCTTCTATCCTGCTTTGTCATAAATGTGGACTATATTTTTTTTTTTACATCTATAAATATCATTACTTATTATAATTACTATTATATTTCATAGGGGAAATTTAGAAAAAAAAAACCACAAAACCTTTTTAAAAAAATTAATACTACTTATAAATAATAATTATTTATAATAATTAATAATTATTAATTTCTGTCAGTTGGCTTAGTCACTCTTCTATCATTTCTACATTAGCTTTGTGGTTAAAGTCGAAGGTAGCTTGAAAATCATTTTTAATAGCTTGTTTTGGGCTGTTTGTAATCTCTTAATATGAAACTTGGCGACATCAAACCACACTGGGGGCTCCATAGAAAATTACTGCCCGAAATATCGGTCTGAATAAGTATAACTTATTTTCAATTGATAACCGTGAGTTTCCTTTTTATACCAGGGGATGTTAGTTCCATCCAGATCTAAGTGACTATTTGGTAGATATCTAGGCAATTCTGGAGAAGTATATTGCTGTGGTTTTATCGCTGTTAATCAGTATTTTCCATATTGTATAAAAAGATTGAAGGGGGTCAAAGGCTTCTTCTAAGCTGAGTGTGATATCTGCAGGTAATATACCTGGATATCAATTGCAGTAGAAATGAGCACGAGCCGTTGTAATTTTTTAATAGGTTCTGTTGGGAATTTAAGAGCTGTCATCTTTTAAGATGAAACCGTTGTGCCATACGGAGTGGAAAGCAGATTTTATACCCACGAGCTCCATCCCGATGGAAATTTTCCTATTTTAGTTTTGTTTGACAATTTTAAAACGGACTAGCGGATGAATTGTGCTGTGTTTCCTACGGAATCCAAACTGTTCATTCGGGAGTAGATCAGATCAGATTCTTTGATGACCTTTTCTAAAATTTTGCTGACTGCACACAAAACTCTAATAGGCTGGTACAAAGACGGGGACTCAGAGGGTTCATTTAGCTTTTTAATTGGGACAAATTTGAATGCTTTCCAAACTTGTGGAAAATAACTAGTAACTTTTATCAAAGCTTTGTAAAAACAAGACACACACACCACAAAAAAAGGCTGGTCGACCGTATCGCTTTTTCATAAATCACCCAATTCAATCATCAGTCTTTCCTTTACGAGTCGACAGAGGCTATCTCGTGCAGCATTGCTATAACCGCTTGGAAATCCCAACTGCAGGTTTATATCAAAACGGCCAACGCTAAATGACAGAAGCTTTGTGTACGTGTGTGTCCCATATCAAACTTTTTTAATTAGAGGGAAAATTCTTTCCCCTCAGTTAACACAGGCGACCATTTTTTTGCCCAAATGCATTCAAACAGTGGTTTTTGTTGTTGTTTTAATGAAAATATTTGTGGTTTAGTTTCTAACTACGACCTCTTTGAAAATTAATCGTAGAACTTTTAGCACTCTCCAGGTCAACAAGTTATGTTTGTTTATAACTTTTTAATTGGAAATATTGACATTTCACTCCGACTTTATCATTAAAATCAGAATTTGCATGCTCAAAATAACTTCATACTTCCTTTAAACTTTAAGAATATCCTTTAAAACATTCAAGCATGCAAATATACTGCATTGTGTAAGTGTTGTCTATACTCAAGATGGAAAGTCGGTCAATTATAATTGACCAATAATTATTGGACTCAAATGAGCACAAACTGTGTTATTTAGTGTTGACGTTTCTCACTTCAAAACTAGGATTTGATATGTTTTTTTAAAACAAAAAACAACTTAATAAGATACCGTGTTTATTCAAAAACAAAATGCCCCAAATAGACATAAAGTTTGCATACTTTTGAGAGCGGCTATCTAGATATTTATTAGGTTTAAACGGGGCTTAAGAACAAATCCAAATAAAAAAAAAACAACTCAAAATGTTTTGATTTATTAAAACAAAATCAAGGGTTAGATCGAGAAAAGTTTTCGCTTTGGATTGGAAACGATATTTACCAGCACTTATATGTGAAAGTGGGTTTAGAAAAAAACATCTTTAAATGCTTTCAAAGAATAACACTAGGCAAAAGGTCCAGCGGTGGCGAATTTCAACACTAATTTGTTTTCGAAAAAAGGTCAATCAGATTGGAATTTTTAAAAATTTAAGCTTTAAGTTGCCTAAAATGTCTATGAGCGTTTGATCGAATGATCTGATTTACAAACTTTGCCGTTCGGACTCGGCGATAAACTATAGGTCATTTCTTCTTATAAGCACGCACGACAAGAGATTGCGAGAAGCCAATTTTACATTCTTTTATGAAACTATTTTGTGGTACTATTTCTTCACTTTAAAATATACCTACTATCCCATACAGATCTACGTATATTTTACATGATTCAGAAATGACATAATTTTATACTGTCCAAAGGTATGCAATGTAAAGATAGTCCAGAAGACCATTTACTTGTAATGAAATCTTATGAATATTTTCAACATAATTCATTGCATACTTATGGGCAAAAAGGAGACCCTGCAGTTTGCGCCAACTACCGCGGGATCAGTCTCCTCCCCATCGCATATAAGGTTCTGTCCCGCATTATTTGTGAACGTCTAAAGCCGCTTGTTGATACACTGATTGGACCTTATCAGTGTGGCTTTAGACCTGGTAAATCCACCACAGACCAGATATTCACATTGCGCCAAATCCTGGAGAAGACCTATGAGAGAAACATCGAAAATCACCATCTTTTTATCGATTACAAAGCCGCTTTCGACACGCCGATAAGGTCAAGGTTTTTCGAAGCCCTGTCTACTTTAGGTATTCCAGCAAAGTACGTTCGACTTTGCATGATGACGTTGAGAAGCACTCAAAGCTCCGTCAAAATAGGAACGAACCTCTCCGAGCCTTTTGATACCAAAAGAGGTTTTAGGCAGGGTGACACCTTATCGTGTGACTTCTTTAATCTACTGATGGAGTATATACTGCGCCAGTGCCCAAATGCCAACAGATCGGGCACCATCTTTAATAAAGATGTAATGCTACTCGCATATGCCGATGATATTGACATTATCGGCAAAACCGAACAGGCAGTAAGCAATGCGTTTTCAGAGATTGAGAAGCAGTCTGAGCTAATGGGTTTAGCGGTAAACGAGGACAAGACGAAGTACCTAGTGTCCTCGAAACAGAAGTACACACAAATTGGGCAATCTGTTGCAATGGGAGAGTACAACTTTAAAGTTGTAGAGGACTTTGTCTACCTTGGAACGATGATAACCGGCGACAACAACATCAGCCTGGAAATTCGAAGAAGAATCACGCTCGCAAACCGATGCTATTACGGGCTAAGTAGGGAGCTCAAGAGCAGAAACCTCAAGCGAAGAACAAAAATAGCGCTATATAAGTCGCTTATCATCCCAGTCCTGCAATACGGCGCAGAAGCATGGGCAATATCATCAGCGGATGAGGCGGCGATTGGCGTTTTCGAGCGAAAGATTCTTCGCAGGATTTATGGACCTTTGAAAGTTGGCGAGGACTTTCGCATCCGAAGGAATGACGAACTGTATAAGCTCTATGGGGATACTAGTCTGGTCAAGCGCATAAAGCAACAGCGGCTGCGCTGGCTGGGACATGTTACCCGTATGGATGATCAAGCTCCAGCAAAAATGGTCTACAAGAGGAATGCGAAAGAACTGGGACAAGGCAAGGTGGGACGACCACCTCTAAGGTGGGACGACCAGGTGCGGAAAGACATTTCTAAGCTTGGCGTGAAAAACTGGTGCCAGCTCGCACGGAGCAGAAGCGACTGGCGGACATTAGTTGCAGCGGCCGAGACCGTCAAACGGTTGTGATGCAATGCATCGGGCCAATAAAGAAGAAGACTTATGGGCAGTGGAAAATGTGGAAATTTCGAACACATTTATTGAAAATGCTATATGTTCGCTTGAAAAAATCGTAGAGCTGAATGAGATACTTTATTTTAAAGTAAAGAAATGGTACTTAACATTATTTTTTAGTTGACGGAGAAATTTTAAGGGGCTATAGTCAAAACGCTTGCAATTCGAAGTAAAACTGTTTTAAGTTGACAGGGATAGAATATTCTCCTGACTAGAGAGAGATTTCAGAGATTTCGATCGAATTATAAAACAGAATATAATAAAGTCTGGAATAATTTGTTTATAAATAATTTCAATTTTATTATTATTTTATTCATATATTTTTTAAATTTATTAAATTATTTCACATTTGCTTATCTTTTAATTAATTTAATCAATCAGAAAACTAAAACTGAATCATCATCTGCCTTTTTCAACCAAAAATTGTTTCTAACCAATTTCTTGCCTCTTCTTGTTCTTTCAGGTAAGTTCAGCCTTGATGCTCCAAAGTCAATTTTCAAATTGTCAGCCGTGTCTCGTAAGTAGCCCAAAATTATGCTAGCAAATGAGCAAAATGCTCATTTATGGGAATCAACAGAAAATGCCAATTTCCAAGTCTTGGCACATTTCACTATCAGAATCTCACAGCAAAAAAAAAAAAACCAAAAGGAAGAATATTTTCGTTTAAGAACTAAGCTCGCGCCTCGCATTGCTAAGTGCAAACTGCGAGCGTTGGAGAGTGAGGTGTAGGGAAGGGGGGGAGGTGTCCGCCTTCGCCTTGGCCAGCCTTAGAGCCTTTGTTAAAGTCTTTTTTTGTCTTGCGTTGTTGTGGTCGGCTGCTGCTGCTGCTGCTGCAGCGTTTTTTGTGCCTTTTTTGGTTTACCGCAGTTATTTTTTACTACCTTTTTTCGTAGCAACACACACACACAGACGCACACAAGTGCAGCTGTAACAAAGAGCTGCGCCGCTGCCGTCAATGCCGGTTCTCTCGCGGGCGGCTCTCTTCCTCTCACAGCGCCACAATGGCGGCGGCGGTGGCGGCGGCAAAACACGTTTTTTTTTTGTTATTGCCTTTTGCGCTTGTCTTCTTCGGCATTTCGGCCATGCTTCGGCTCTCAGCTGGCGCTCGCATGCGCTCTCCAATGTTGGCTCCACCAACACCACCACCACCACAACACACTCACACTCTCGCACACACTCCCAATTGCTGCCGCTGCTGCTGCTGCTTGTCGCCGCCGTCGTCGTTGTCGTCGTCGTCGTCGTATCTGTATCTTTTACGCTGCTTACACTCCACGTTCAGATTCAGATTCATTCTGTAAACGCGATTCCTCGAGGACGTAACGTGAAACGTCGGCAAAGCGCGTCAACGCGACTACTCAACGGTTACCTCAACGGTTGGGCTCCTTTGTCTCTACGGGTCGGAGATCTTCGTCTTCGTGTGCGCTCTAAAAGAAATTTACCCAAAACACGTTTGCAATCAGTGTGATAGTGTGTGCGAGTGTGTGTGTGTTTGTGTGATGTGGTGTGCGTGCTTAAATTCTTTAACTAAAATTGATTGTTTATTTCCGTTGCGGCTGCAACAACAACAACAACAATGCCAAGATAACAAACACCAGCAACTAATGAAATTTGGGGCAGTTGCCAATTGAGAAATGTGATTTCATGTTATCAGCAATTTATATAGAAATATAACGCAATCGCCGAGCGATCCATGAAATCAGTAACAACAACAACAACAACAACAAAATACGCGCGCCAAGAAAATGCCATTCCAAGTGCACAACGCTCAAAACAAAACAATTGTTTAGCAACTAAAAAGTGTAAATAATACAAAATAAATCATACATAACAATCTAATTGTTTAATTGTGCAAGCATTAAAAAAGAAAATAAATTTAATTCCTAATCAATATATTCAATGAATACGTAAAAGTAGCTAAAACCACATACCACATAAATCCGTGCAATCTATTTCTAAAATATCAAGCAGCAAGCAAAACAAAACAAAACAAAAAAAAAGCCATACAAGTTATAAACCACGTCCTCGTCCTCCTTCTAAACTAAGAATAACTGAAGATATCCAACCCCCCTTTGAGCAAAAACTGAGACTGAGCAGAGCCGAATCAAATCGTATCCCAGACTTGACTTGCCATAACCGCAGATTCCATTCAAACGAAAACAATAAACGCCAGCTTTAACTAGAAAACGTGATAAAAAAAAGTAAGTGATCCGCTTTGACGATTACAAAATGTTATTAAAATCGCATTTATAGCAAACAATCAATCATTTTTGAAATGCAAGGGCACGAGAGTAAGAGGGAAACTATACAATTACTGGAAGTAAGGCATTATCTTTTGATTTTTCTTGGAATGCGTTTACACTCACGTAATTAAGAATCGTCATAAAAAAAATACAACCAATTGGATTATTTGTGGATCTGAAAATAGTTCGCTTAGAGAGCAACTGAAGCGCCAGAATTAGGATTAAAAGTCTATCTTAAATGATTTTAAGAAATCATGACCAAATGTATGGATTCTCTTTCTATTTTCTTAAAAAGTTGAGCTAAATCTTACAGAATTCGGTGGGAAATTAGGTGAGAAAGCTTTTATCAAGAGGATATTATACCAGAGATGATCGCGAGGCAGATGCCGTTCCCGAACCCAATTAGATTAATTTCCTGGAAAAAATATAATGAAAATAAACCGGAGCCAAAAAAAGTTAAAAAGGGTTTAGAACAAAATACATACAACAACATAAATGTATTTGTGTTCTTAGGTTTGAAAGTTCTTAGAAATACGTTCTTACATTTTTCATTCAATCATTTTTGTTTCACTCATTCTTAGGAACATGATATGGATTCTTTAGCTAAAAAGATAGAAAATAAATTTACATTCATGTCTTCAGAAAAAGCAAAAATATAATTATTCCTGAACCCCGGTTGGAACCCGAAGCTAGGTTCCCCGACCTTGTGACCCGCTCTGTGAACCCGTACGCAAAAAATTGCACTGGTTCGAACCCCGGAGTGCACCCCTTCCGAACTTATAGAAGTAAATTCATCTTTTGCCGTTCCAAGAACTTGATAATATTTTCCGAACTGCTTGAGGGTTTCGTCGGTAACCAAAAATGATGGGAAAACATGGATACACTAAGAAAAAAGTAAAGGAAATATCTAAAAACATGTTTGGTTTATGAATATTTAAAATATTTGTTTTTCTAATAGAGCTTAATTCGTCCTTAATTTCACTTTTATAGAAGCGGGTGATGAGGATAAGTATCTGAGCGGAGAAAGCAAGCAATATTGGAGACGAATCACTTGGTTTATAAAATTCGGCATATAAATTTTATGCTTGAATCAAGAAACTCGATCTTGGATCAAGAATTTTCACTCTTACCAATCTTCAGATTGAAAATGCAGGAAAATAAACTTAGGGAAATAGGTCAGTATACAGTAGATTTCGGATGCAAACCGCTCGGATCAAAGGATTGATTCGGTTTAGAGGTTCATAGCTTTTTGGAATCACTGGTTCGGTTCATTACATGTTTTCGCGGTAACGGTTCGGTTTCATGAAGACACAGAATATCGGGATATTATCATATCATGGGATACTCGTACAAATCAATTTCCATCTTTCATGACAGGGCAATTGCAGTATATGTACGGAACTAGATGTTTTAAACTGGTTGACAAGTCAGATCGGTCTAGAAACGTACACCCTTGTAAAGGGACCATCAGCGAAACTTAATTTATCGGTAAATCGTATAAAACTTAACTTAGGAAATCGATTGAAGTATTCAAATTCAAAAGTATCATTGTGCGTATTCAGCAGATAATTCAGATTAGCAATTACTGAATAACGCTTTGCGAATTGCTTAAAAGTCTCTGCTCAAACTTTTAGATATTCTGTGGCTTTGTTATGTGTTTTCAATGCAAAACACTTACACAAAATCTTCAATATTTATGCATTTGTTAAATAGAAAATTTCATATAAATGTCCAATCATGCGATTTGTTCGATTTCTATTTAAAAAACTTGATTGTCTAATATTCCAATCCCAATCGGCAATCGCTGCATAAATCATAATTGGTAAACCGGAATTATCTGCTAAATGGGCCCATTCTAGGTAGGGGTGGCAAGTTCAAAAACTATTAAGGGCACAAATATCACAATAAATGCAAATTTCGTTGCAAAATTACATTATGTTAACTCAAATGCAAAAATTTTAGAGAGGGCAAAAATGCCTTGCTATTTATTTTCTGAAAATGTTTTTCCCTATTTTGTAGGATCGGCAGAACAACGTTTTTTTGAAGAAAACACTCTAATTGCTCTGTTTAATCCGAACAGGCCTTATTGTCTTTCCTGATTTAATACTTTTACTTTAAAATTTAAAAGACCGGAACTTTAGCAAAGTTCAAGGCTTTCGAATAGAGTTTCTTAATTCATATCAGTAGCAATATCTAACCACATTTATTTTATGTACATGGCTAGGTTAGGTTTTTTCTTTTGCCGCTCACGTTAGCCAGCAGCTTTGCTGGTACTTCGCTCTGCTAGCATGGATCACCAAGGGGCAGCTTTAGACGACTAGAGTTCTAGAAGAACTTAGGCTCCGATGGAGTTAAAATAATTTCCGAAAATATTGCGATTCTGTCTTCGTTCCAGGTGCGAATTAATAGATCCAAGTTTGACTCTGAGTCACAAATCAACTTAAAGTGAGTAAGACTTTATCAAAAACTTGATAGAACTGCTCCTAAGAAAGTAGTGTTTGCTTTTAAAGTAAGTAAAAGAGGCACCCATCTTTTGTTCAACTTTCTTTAGGACATATCGCTCACTTACTTCAATACTGGCGTAACTCAAAAAATACGATTTTGACCTAATGATGTGTAAACATTTTCGTATTGATATTTATACTTATACTTTTCACGTGAGATCAAAATATGTCGATTTCATTTTAAAGGTTCATTTTTATGTTATTGCTAGAGCGTCATATCTCAGTTGTCCTGCAGTCTATATTGCGCAAACAGACTTCGGCTTTCAGTCATAGCATCATATTTTCAACATTGATTAAGGAGCATTTTGAATTTCAAATATTTTACTCCATTAACTTAACATTAAAAGAATCATTTTTTTCTGAGTCATAAGTGAGCGAAATGTCATTCGCACATTCTTAATTTGTTTTTGAAGAAATAAGGTTAGAGTTTACTTAAGTTAGTTCATTTCTGTGGAGTTGGGTACATCTTTGCCTTTTCATTGTTTGTTCTACAAACGTAACTTATTAAAAATATTATTGATCGATTTTGTTGGTCTAGTTGCGAAGGGTGAGATGAAATCAACCCTCCGAAAATGCACCCCTCTTGGAAATAGTTTACATAGATGATGTGAAAATATTTTGTACAGAAATTCGTTTAAATATTTTATTTAAATTTTGTTCAGGGGTTAACAAAGCAAACAACCCTTTTGAAATTTAAACAAGTTGAGTACCATTTTGTTAATTAAAAAAAAACGAAGGGATATCTGAAAGAAACAGTGCTAATCGCATAAATAAATCGACTCAGTCATCGTCAACGTTTCACATTCACATGAACTTTAAAGGTCGTGACAATGGATTTGTATCCCCAAAAAGTCGAAGGTTGTGGCTCTGAGTGGGTGTGCTGACTAATCAACCAATCATCTTGAGGTGAGATTTCAGCTTCCAGACGGTGTAATCAATAACCGTCAAATGTGGCAACACTCTGCATTAAAAGCAAAGCGAAACCAATTGAAATTGAATTGAACTGGAAGAGAAGAAAAGATAAAAAAAAAGCGCTGGCATTGATTACACTTGCAAAAATCTCACACAAAGAGCCAAACAGCTGCTGACATCCGGGAGAACCTTTTCATATGAATAAATAGATACCAGTATATATATATGTATATGTATACTCCGCTCTCTCCTCCCCACAGCGAGTCTTGGGCTAGTTGTTGTTCTCGCTATTAATAATTCATTTGCACCGAGAGCTTGAAGCATGCAATTTTTACATTTTTAATGAATTAATTAAGTTTCTTGTTCGAAAAATTGGCACATGGTAAATACAAAAAAAAAGAAAAACAACTGTGAAGTAAATGGGAAAAAACTGAAGCAAAGAGCACCAAAAAAAATATGTACGCGAAATATATTGCACTTTAGATTTAATGAGGCAAATTGCATGAGATTGATGAGGCATGCAGTAGAGTTTCTGGCCAAACGTTGCAACAGAGCGAAAAATTAGGTTTTTAAAGAGAACCAAAAAATAAAAAATAAAGATAATTAAAAGACAGAGGACCGACTTAAACGTTTAACTATAGTTATTATATGTTAAAATGGTAAAACACTATTTATATTTTTGGTAAAGAAAATTGTAATGAATTCACCCCTTACACCTTCGTTCGTTGCTGTCGCTGCTCACCCTAGAACTTGATGGTTCTAAAGAACCGCACTTGAGTGTTTTTTGTCGGATCTTATTGAGATTTTCATAAGGAAAGTAGGCAAATTGCTGACATGCTCTTACAGTTGGACACAAATATGAATATGTGTAAAGTGTCAACTTTTGACGCTGATGAACAATTTTTTTAGAGAAGATTAAAGTTTCCTTTTTCGAGCTAAACAAGAAAACTTTGAAAAACAATTATCTTATTTATTTTTCTACACAGAAGAAAAAGAAGGTCCCCGGTGAATGGATATTCAAATATCCACTTTAAGATCCATTTTTTTAAATATCCTTTTCACATTTTTAAGCTCATTTGGATGATGAATAAAGATGAATGAAATATTTATTATCTGATACTTCCTTTTAAAGCAAAAATAATAAGACTTCGAATGTGTCCAATGGATCCCAAAAAAGGATAGTTAACTACCCAGTCCAAATGGATACCGAATACATACTGAGGATCATCAAAAACTATTCTTTTTTCTCAGTAAACTAATCGATCTATTTTTGTCTACTAAGAAACCAACGGGTTTATATTTGAAATTGTAAGAGATATCTCGATCGAATGAGATCAACTTGGCCTGGATGGATTAAGGTTCGGATTAAGGTTCGCTGTTCGCAGATGCCAAGAGTGTAAGTAGGCCTTCAGTCGCTGGATGGCCTTCTATTCGGTCAGATCGAAGCTGGTTCACACACACCCATACACTCTTGCTTATTGACTTCGCTCTCGTTGACAGCGACTGTCTAGAGCAGTTAAGTTTGAGAAGAACTTAATTTCTGTATTATCGAAACCTCTATAATTGAATTAAAGACAAAACTCTTTAGATAGCCTTCTTTTCAACACAAAGTTTTCTGTTAATAAGCGTATTAAAACGAACCATGCCACGACAAATGCCCCACAAAGTATGCAATCTTTTTTCTAAACTTAAAAAATTTTAATTAAACTTCGGCCCTCAGGTCCTCTAAATAGATTTTCAAAGAGGTCTTTTAATTTTAAAATATAGCCTCTCCTTCTACGTAAACAAATGTACAAGACTTGCTTTGCCCTTTTCCAACTTGACCTAAGTTTTATTTTCATCTCGAAATCGTAATATGAATTGGATTTCTAAAACGCATCTTTAATTATTATTTCAAGCGATTCTGTGCAACAAAATTAGGTTTTCCGGTCTTAACAAAATTGACTTAAATGATTGTTTAAACCAGGGGTGCCCCTTAACAACAAGAGACTACAATTGCAAAAAATAGAAATCCGAATTTAGTGACCTACGCTCATGATACAACGAACAAGGTATGGCGCTCTCTTAGTGCACTCTCAGCTCGATCAAAAAAACTTTGCTTGATGCGAAAGCAAAAGCGCTTAGTCTAAAATGTTTGCTGAGCGCCTTACCTTGTTCATTCTACCACACTTACGCTTACGATGCATATGCAACATTGTTGTTGCTTTCGAATTTGCAAGCGGCATGGGAAATAGAGAAGACCGGAAGTTAGTTGCTTGTTATTCCTTTGCGTAAACCAACAAAGAATGAGCCCCTGGTTTAAACCGAACCTTTTATGTAAAATATACATTGGGATTGTTTTGGGCTTAGGTCCCGGAGATTAAATATTTAAACGTTTCGGCTTATGGTCCGATTTGAGGGACCCAAACCGTCCGGTTCAGGGCCGAAATATAAAAAAATATTTTATTATATATATATATTATTTATCAAAAACATAGCATTCTTTGAGATGGCATGTTTTAAATGAAAGATTTTTATTGGTACCTCAATCAATAGTTGAAAAAACCATATTTATTAGGACCAGGCCAGAAAACTGTATTTAAATTGATTATTGCTTACTGTAAACCGAACAAAACATGAACATGAAATAATTAAACCGAAACCTACTTTGCTGTCTGATTACAATTTTAACATATAGGTACATATAAAAATAGTGTTAAAAGCGGCACCCTTAAGCTCTAATTTAACTTTAGTGATGATATGATTTTATCCTAAGTTAAACTGACTTTTGAAAATAAGAATATAATATATATTATTTATATTTTATTATATATTAATTTGAACTATTTAACAAAATAATTAGTTTTGAACCCAAGAACCTTAATTTTGCGTAAATTAACCATTGGAAAATTTGGATTCGATCCGAATGTGATTGGAATGTAGCCTCCATTACGAGCTTCAAAAGGAAAAGGAAATACTTACTACTTTAATTTCACTTTACCTATACTAAATAATAGAATAAAATTTACAGAGCTCTTTTATTAAATTGACTCAAGTAATATTTGTAGAACGGATCATTTTTTAACAATATTGGTTTGATTTCAGTTTTAGAGGGAGGTCATAAGTTTAGAAGGATCTGTACTGGTTGACAGGCTTGGGAAAAACTTACAGTTTTAGCTCTTTTTAAAAAACAAAGTGAAGTGTTTAATTTCTGACCACAGAATAAGCCTTAAAATTTGATTGTTAAAATATTAATATCAGGACCTTTAATGATCCTTTTGTTCAGTCTTTCAGATTTTGACCATGGGAAATTATGAGATGGGCATTAATCTAAAAATAAAAGCTTTAAATGGTTTTCGTTTAAATACATCTAGGGAAAAAACAGCCACTGACATTTTACCTGAAATAAGTACAAAAAGTTCCAAATTTCACAAATTCGGAATTGCCAGATTCATTTGGCTATAACTTGTTCTCTTAGCCGTAACATATCTTAATAATTCTAAGGTTAGGCTGACCACTTATGAACATTGAAGATTTTTGTTGATTCTTTTACCTGCCTCATATTTTTTCCAGAACTTTTCGACATTTTTGGATTCCAACTTTTATCATTAGCATATTTCCCACATAGATCTCAAGTCAAGAACATTTTCTTAGTAACTACCATGTGTTCCACAAACAAAAGAGAAATTTGCAACAACAATAACAAACAACAAAAGCAGCTGCAGCTGCATTCAGACCTCCCCTCTGCCCCCTTCCCCACAACGCTTGGTGGGGAAGGGGGGGAGCCAACTAATGCAAAATGGCGAAATGGCGGGTCGCATAAATTTTGTTACTCAGGCGCAACCCATTGTGGCAAACGGAGACAGAGACCGAAATGAAGCAGGCGGAGAGAGAAGAACACAAAATAAAATAAATGCGGCGCGTTCAAAATTTTTTGCAAAGAACAAAATTTCGCGAAACTTTGTTGTATGTAGCATGTAGACTCCATCTAAAAACCAAGGAAGCGACAGAATATGGCAAACATGTGGCCCGCTGTCCTCTCCCTCTCTCTCTCTTTCTTCGCTCAAGTGTGTGTGTGTGTGTGTGCCCTGTGTGTGAGAGCGAAGCGCAGACAATTAGTTTTATTATGCTTTGTTGCCGAGCTTCGCTGAAATGGCACGACATAAAAAACAAGCACAAACGTAAGAGATAAAATACAAACAACTATACAGACATATGCACTAAATATATATATACAAATATGTATATTATGTGCATCTTGAGGATTCATTTACATGGCACTAATTTTGTGGCCCCGGGCCAACATCAAGTAACCAAAATAAAATTGCATAAAATTTTTGAAAAGAAAAAACTCAAAAACTGTTGTTGGGCCAGAACAGTGAGAATTACAGCAAATTACAATTATGCAGATCTGGCGACCATAAATTTTAATTTATTAGCCTGGCGCAAATTTATCTGCGCAATTAAATTTGCACCACACGCACACACACACACACACAGAGGCAGGCAGGATCTGAGGGGTAACAGGTAGCGAATAAGGGAATACCCAGTAAGTGGCAGAGCTCAATTTGAATATACTTTACTTCTGTAAAAAATCAAAGTGTCCATTACCATAAAAAAAAGTTTTTAAAATTTTTGTTTTTTTTTTCTTAACCTAGTTTTCTCATTAATACATTACATTGTATGCATATTAATTAAAAGTGCCAACATGAGCTACACTTATCCAATATAATTATCGAAGTAAACACGGCAATTAACAGATATTAAAATTAACTACACAGCAACTAGACAGCATTTTCATATTCAGGTCTGTTCCCATTTTCGAGTGGATTTGCAAATCAAACCTATTGTAAATCCGAATCGTTTTTGTTTATTTTTGTATGAGAATTCTCCTTACTTCACAACTGCAAGCTGGACTAAACTAAGAAATACTAAGACTTAAAGACTTCATTAAAAATAATATTTACTTTGATCATTTTATACTCTGTACGAAAGGTACTCACATAGTTAAGTTTGTTTGTAAGTACATATGTAACAGGGATAACGAATCATTTCCGACCCTATCAAGTATATATATTCTTGATGAGCATTAACAGCCGAGTCGATATGTCCGTCTGTCTGTTTGTCTGTCTGTCCATATGAACAAACAGATCTCGGAGATGGTAAGAGATAGAGGTTTGACATGTTTGGGACAAATGCTTCTTATCTTGCAGGCAGATCAAGCTTATTTTAATTTTTTGCAACGATGTTTTCATGAAGTTTTCATTTAAGAAGGGGATTTATACGGTGAAAATACCTTCATGAAGTTTTCGAAAAAGCTTTCGTTCCGTGTAAATCCCGACTAATTCGTATATTCCGATTACAGCAACCCTTATTTTGGCAAGCTATCGAGCAATCGCTAGCGTTGTTTTTTTTTCTGTTACTTAACATTTTTAAAAATGAGTCAAAAAGCAGTAAACTTAATTATGGCTGCAAATAAAGCCACGAAGAGGGCCATCGGAATCACGGACTTCGAGGTAGCGGATGAAGATCAAGTAATTTTAAATTTACTGCTTCACTTTCCCTAATCGCTCTTCTTGTGTAATCAAATGCCTAAAAACTCAACCCTGCATCGTATCTATCGGGATCAGACAAGGGGAAACGATCGAAATACTTTGACAGCCGAGGAGTGCGACGACTGCTGCCTTACAACTGTTCCCTACAAACAAAATCTTCATAAGGAATTTGATACAGTTTGCTTCACCCTGAAAATGCGCACTTACAATGGATTTTTATCCCGTACGTGAGTAGGGTTAAAACGTTGTATGTAACGAGAGGAATTATTCCGACCATATAAAGTATATATTTTTTGATCAGCATCAAAGCCGAGTCGTTAGCTGTCGTCGTGTGCGGTGTAGATAGGTGTAGAGTAGGTTTGACAGTGGAACAAATGCTTTTTTTCTGCAGCAGATCAAGTTTGTTTCAAATTTTGGCCACGCCCCTCCCGCCCCCGCAATTTGGAAAAATGTTATATCTCCTACAGTTTTGAAGATAGACAATTCGTAACTTTTAGAGATAGTTAGTAATTAGCAAAATGAATCGATTTGCCGAAGAAATGATGAAGATCAGAGAACGGTTCTCAGTTATGAGAAAAAGGGCCCGCCCTACCCACCCTAAAAAAAGTTCATACTTTTCTGATGGTCACCCCAAGGAACGCAGGAACACTGTTAAACATGTTTTTTCATTTGTAACGGGTATATCGAAGTCGGTTAGAGCCGACTTTAACTTATGCTCTCCTTATTCTTAATTATATAAAAGACGTTTGATATACTCAATTAAAATGCCAACCAAAATAAACTTAGTTGTTTATATCATTGATTTCACATTCAGAAGATGAAATGGTTACTGACATCTCTAACAGAGACCCGATTAAATCAAACATTACAAAGACTTTGACATCTTATCAATGTAAACAAGTTCAGTATTGCGCTCTTTGCCATGTCAGTACTTTCGAAAGAAGTCACAGTTAATAGGACCTTAAAACTTGTTTTGTCAGATCAAAAATACAGAAGTTCTGAATATTACATACATAAATGTCATTTCCATTTAATTAGAATAAAACTTCGGTTTGAAGTTTCGGGTTCGGTTTGAACCCGCGAATCGAAGTTTCGATCAAATTTACTGGATTATCAATTGAGGCTGCACTTTCAAAAGGGAATACATTCCCTCTTTCTAAAATGATCGGAATCCAAATTAAGGGATTCATCATTTCAATTACGTTTTAAGCAGGGCTGCAAACCCAAAAAAAAAAAAAATTTTAGGGTTTCGAATCGCCTTCCCGAATCAAAATTTTCTCTAGGGTGGCTGTACTCAAATACTCCAAAATTCAACACTAGATAATCTATGTAGTCCAAGTAAACCATTAACTATTGTACAACTTTAAGTTCTTCTAAATAATTCAAAACAATTTGAATGAGACAACAATGTGCCTAAGAATGTGAGTACAATATCGACTAAATTACAAAGTAATCTATAAGTAACAGATCAGCTTTTTGAAAATACATTTTTGTTAGAGTAATGTCGAAAATTTAGATTCGAAACAGGTTCATGTTTGGCAGTATATAGCCGAGGAAAGTATTCTCAGCAATTGGGTTTAAAAGCAGACTTAAGCCCTGCTTTTAGGTTCCATTTTAGGACTTTGAGCAACTTTTCATGAACAAGTGAACGATTGAACAACTGAGCAATTTAATTTTGTGGACTATCTTTTACATCTTCTAAATCAATCAGAAAATTAGTCATGAATTAAAGCAATTTCTGCTGGAGTTCCCTGAAAAGTTTAGTACTGAGGCTTAGAATTGACAGAAAGAATATATAAATATTCCATATTTCCGACCTACAAAAATAAAAAGTATTAGTAACCAATAGTAAACCAAAAAAAAGGAGAAATAGCTTATCCTTTCCATAGTTTTAGGAAGAATTTTAGGCCAACGGTAACCAACGACTTGTTTACCCTTTCGTTGCAATTCTTAACTCACACTCAAGTACTTAACTTTAGTCACGTTTTTCCTAGATTATTTCCAGTATGCTAATTCACTTCCCCTCAGTCTAATATACCCTCAATTAAGAATCATATATTTATGCGTAGCGGCAGTTGTGTTTTCTTTTTTGGCCGCGACTCAAGTTACGCACCAGCACAAAAGGATAACGTGCGAAAGGGAAAAAGTTGCCTCTGCCTCAGTGCGTGCGTGTGTGTGTGTGTGTGTGTGTGCCATAACAAAGATTAATGACCAGCAAGGGCTGTAAAAGCCCTGGCCAGCCCCAGCTTTTGCTCATCGCACAACAAAAGGCAATAAAAACATAATAAATTACCATATCAAGTATACATAGCCCTAGTCCCGCCGCTTCATCTTCGTGCAGCATTTCCGTGTCACTGGAAATTTATACCTTAAGTCCTTACCTCATCTTCCACAGAACAAAACTTTTCTTCACATGATTTATGCAATTCAATTCATAAAAGTTCCTATTGCAGCCACAACATCAAGGATGGGGAATGCTCATGTGCAGTGGCATCACAACACACACCCAAAACGCCTTCAATTTCTCAGACTCACATTTTTTGTCATCTTTTTTTAAGCACAAAATAGGAAAAACTTTGCCAAACTGTCATAAATTTTTTGATGCTGCAGCGCCAACTTTTCCCCCGCTGCCCATCTTTTGGATAAAGTTTTCTGCTTATAAATCTATGTAAAACTTTTCCATACTATATGTACATAATATAATTTTCAACTTTTTCACAACAATTATGAGAAAACAACAAAAACAAAACTGTAATTAAGTGCACATGTTTGGATTGTCTAAGAGAACGGAGAACGGGGGGTAACTTTTGCCGATTTCAGGTTTTCTCATCAGGCCTTTTAATCAAATTCCTTATCAACCCTTCTTTTGTGTGTGTGTGTGTGTGTGTATGTGTGTCGGTCTCTTAACTAACCCTCATTAATCTCTCGATTGCAGCTGCTTCTTCTACAGACATTTCTCACATATTTTTCTTAGACAGCCTTGAGCGTTTCACATAGAATTAGTTGACTTAATTACTTCATTTAAGCCAACGAAAATCTTATATAACCCAGACAATTACGAAATTTTTGCCATGCCATCGTCACATCACAAATTAAAATTATTTGCAAAGAAAGTTGTACTTTGTTGTTACTTTTTCGTTACAAAACAACATTAAATTTATGCATTTTCCGGCATCAAATTAAATTTATACATAAATTAAAGTTTACTTCGTGCAGATCATTAAAAAAAATAAAAAAAAGAAGAAATATCCATGCGAGAGTACAACTTGTTGTTGATGTTGGTAAAGTTTGACGGTATAAAGTTGTTTGTATTGCAGCTGCATTGAACTTTCTGTTGTGGCAGTTAGCTAACAACAAACAAAAAAAAAAAAAAAAAAAACAAAAGTTGCATGCATGAAAACTTATTAGCCAAGCGCATTGGATTTTGTTTCTCCGAGGGAGGCAGCAGGCGAAGAAAATGTGGCAGAAATTGTTTGTGTATGATGAAATGAACAAATTGGTTGGAAATAGCTTTGGATTTCATGAAAATTGTTATTATTTAACCTGTTTAATATGTATGAGTGCCTTTGAGGCGCTTAGTTTAGCTAGCGTGGCTTAGTTCTTCCTTTGTTTTGGAGTTAGGTTCGGTCCAAACCTGTGAAATATGGTTTTGAAACCGGCTCAGCAAGCTAGTTTGAAACCAGGATATCTAACTTTATACAACCAACCCCAAAGAAATTGCAAGAGCATAGCTCAAATAATTTCTGAAGTTTGGCCCTGAACCACTTTTGAACGCTCCTACTAAGCTAAAACTTTTTACCAAGCCAATGACACAGCAGCTGTTTCTATTGGAGACACTTGGGAATTCGATAGCATATCGAAAGAAAATCTAGCCTTTTAGCGGAATAAAGCTAAATGTTGTGATATTGAATTGTTTATACCCAGCGGATAATCACTCGAATAGACGCCACGAGAACTATTTAGTTTAAAACACGGATTAGGTTTAAGTTTGGTTTATTGGAGACGGCGTCTTGCCGGTAAGAATGAGTGTCACAGATTGTCGGAAAGAGTGTGTGCACTTCTTGAAGAAGCCATATTGTTGCCACTTTATTTATGAGAGTTTGTTTAATGTTTTTTGCACATTTCACTGTTGTGCTGTTGAGTTTTGCTTGTAGCCACCATTGCGAGACGCCGATTTGGCGGCACCGGTTTTTTGTCGGAAAATATAACCATTTAAATGATCAATTGTTAATTGTTCTTTCAGAAGGGGTCACTATATGTGACGTTAGCTTAAACGCAGATTAGGTTTTAGTTTGGTTTATTGGAGACGGCGTGTTTCCGGTAGGGTTGTCAATAATTTATAAATATATCAATATATCGATTTTTTTGTTGGACGATAATGGTTATTCCGATATGATATTCTTTGTGCCGAAATAGGAAATAATCGATGTTTTTATAAACAATTTATCAAGCAAAATTGCTATGGGAATAGCAGGAGCATATTGTCATAACAAGACTAAATCTCTGTTAAATTTCTCCCAGAAACCATGAGTCTAAAACAGTATCCGGCTTAACACACATGCTCATTTTGACCTTACGTGTGTGTGTGTAGCCACGCTCTTATAGAACTATTTTGTTGTTGCAAAGAGAGCAGAATACGCTTGTTCACTGTCTCCGTCTCAACGTCGCTCCCGTTGAGCAGTATTGAATACACAAAAGATACGGACGTGCCGGACTCTGGTCTAAAATGAATTCCTCCATTCAACTTGATTCAGGTACTCGACTATCGCTCATTCGTTCTTTATCGTTTGCTCGGCAAATAGTTATTGTTAAATATAAGAAGAAAGTACGAACTTTCTATTCAGAAAACTGTGGGAAATTAAACTTACATCCTGTATCTTGCCATCTCTGTGATCTCTTCGTATGACGAAGAGACGGACATGGCTATATCGACTTGACTGTTGATGCTGATCATAGGGTCGGAAATGATACCTTCTGGTTTTAAAATACTTTTGCACAAACTAAATCTATTCTATATCCCTTAAGTAAAAATTATAATAGGGATATTTGTTTATGATCCATTCATTTTTAAGGATAATTAATAATTTCCATTTAATATTAAATTGATCTTAGATTATCATCCAAAAGAGCTAGAAAACGTCCAAAAGATATGAAAAATGTATATGATAAAAATATCCAATTTAAAAGGTTCTTAAGGATCTAGTAAAATGTCTTCAAGTGTTTGTTGTAAATACAGCTAATTAATGTATTTATGTGATTCAATTGAAAGCCCATATAAGTCCTTAAGCTTTTTGCCAGTTGCCTAGTTCAAAGAACCATAAATTATATAAAATAGTTCAATCACAACAATCACTGAAAATAATCCATAAAAACCATATAACTACAGCATGTAGAATCCAACACATAAAATTTTTAGCAGTTGTCAGAAGATATTTACATTTAGTTTCGCCCCCTAAAATACTCATTAAGTCTATGGCGATGCCATGGCAAATTCAATTAGCATATAAATACATTTTCAACAATGTGCTGTCTGCACCTCCCCAACCCCTATCCCCCTTCACGGCCATCACTCTTTGTCTTAGATAATCTGTAGCATAAACAAGTGTACTCAGTGTTTTTAGCAGACTTTTAGTGCAATTTTCGCTTTGACTTTGGTCTAAATATTTCAGCTTAGCGTCAACTAAAAAATTATTTACATTAACATTAATTTGGCATGTAAATATTCATGTATTTTATTTATTTATTTAGTCGGGGCTCTTTTTGGCGAGCGCAACAAATTCACTTTTGATGTATTTGCTTTAGCCGTTTCGCTGGCTGCCTCTTGGCTAAGTTTTTCCGCAATGGTCTGCTTGCATTTTTAGAGCGTGGCTAATTTAGCTGCAACATCAGAAGTTTTTACAGCTTTCACAATAACATTTATCTAATGCGCCATATAAATCATTGTAATGAGCTGATAGGAAGGAACATGACCCCAAAACTAAAACAAACTCATAAATAATACACGTACGATAGATAGTACGCCAGGCTTTGAACACAAAAGTGAAAGAATGAAAAGTACCTGGTACTACTTAGAGGCCGTAAATCAAGACTTGTCAGTTTAGAAATGAAACCAGGTTGGCATATTTTAGATCAAATATTTAGGTTTATTTTTGCATTTAGTTTTTCACAATGCCGAAACACGCTCAAGGAAGCAGACAGATCTATCTGTGAATCGCTGTATCTCTCTCTCCCGCTATTGGTGTGTGTGTGTGTGTGTGCGAGTGAGGCTATAGAAAGTTGTCACAACCAGTTTGCCAGAGAGCCTACTTTCAAGTGGAGACCCGCACAAAAAAAAAATATACTGTCACGCATTTGAATTTATGCTTCACGATTATTATTATTTACATTTAATTTAAGCTTAAGCTAAAGTTGCATGCAAAATTTACCTTGGCAAATGGCACTCATCTCTGGCTCCGGTTACGGATAGATTTACAACCGTAACTACAGAAATATTGTGCTCGTACTTTATGCACTATAATCGAAAGAAAACAATTTTCATGTAATCTAGGACATAATAATAAATTACCGCAATTTCGAGCGCCATTTTCATTTTGCGTTTTGCACTGTGCCGGCAACTTCTTCGTCGTCGTTGGCCCATTAAGGGGATGTGCATATATACTATACATATATATCTGTAAATATAGACGAGGGTCAACTCAAAAGTGTACAGGAATTGTAAGCAAGCGTTAGAGGTAAATATAACCTTAGAATTGAATGAAATTTGTTTCATTTTGTCAAACAACAACAACCTCTTGAAAAAGAGGAAAAACTCCTGTTCAGAAAATTTCTAAACTTTTTACATCAAATGTTCCTAATGTTTTTTAATCGAGTAAACCCAACACAAAAACCAGTCTTCGGCAGAGAAAGGGAGACAGAAAGATACCCTAGTTTTTTTTCAACTCTAACTTTTGTCAGCTCAACACAAGTTGCCCACTATAAGTGAATTTAATAAAGTGTGCAATTGCTCAATGTGCTTGCGCGCCGTTCCATACGCTAAACCTTGTTTCTATTCCTGACAAGCCCAAAAATGTAAGAAGTCCACTTATAACTCTATCCAAAATCAATCAAATTTAGTTTCCAGTTGAAAAACGGAACACCCTCAACTCAAAGGAAGATCGAAAAAACAAAACAATATCTACTCAATTTTAGTTTTTGAGAAGAAATTGTTCTTGAAGTGAGAATATTGTAATACAAATCAGAATAACTGATTTAGGTAACGTTGCTTTACAACTACGTATGGGTCCTAACATTTATCGAAACCAAATTATCAGTTTTAAGGGAGAAGTAACTATTTTTCGTATTTTCGAATTTCACTCCAATTCTTTTTATTCAACAATATCGATAAGTAAACCTTATGTTTACATTTAAACTTGATATAAGACAGAATTCCTCAACTACTCAACTACAAAATTTATTCTACAAAAATTCAATATTAATTGAATAAATTCTCAGATTAATAACTGAAAAAAAACCACTTATACTTTTAAGATGGGCTAAAATAATTATGCTTAAACCAAAACTAGTAAATAACCGTCAGTTCAAATATTTAATGCGAAAGGTAAACAGCAAAGACAGAAAAAATGGAGTAGAAATCGTTTCCACTTTCCAGAACACTTTCTACACTGTTTTATGCTGTCTAAGGGCGCACACACACATGCGACTAAAAGATGAACAGACTGCTGAACATGATATTTTAGTACTTCAGAAAGCCGAACTAAACATGTAAAATAATACTTCATTGAATATATAAAGCTGAGCATACGACTGAATTTAAAAGATCAATCCAGTGCTGTTTGTGCATACTAGTGTTGGGTAAATGTTGTTCATATCACTGAAAATGTTCACTTATATCTTTTCCTACATAAGTAAACACACTCAACTTGCTCACTGTTCAGTTGTACTTTTTCACTTGTTCAGAACAACTGAATAAGAGAAGAACTGAACAAGTAACAACTGAACTAGATCAACTGAACAAGAACCACTGAACAAGAATAACTGAACACTCGTTGAACACTGTTGAGGAGGTCACTGGACAAAAACGAAAAATTAAAGATTAACTTGTTTACTTGTTCTTTTAAACTGAACTCTATTTTATTCACTCACTCATAAACAACCCAACACTATTCTAGAATGCACTTAGCGTGCTTATTTGTCCATATCAGCCTTAAGTTCTGCCGTCAGTTCATCTTTCATATGTGTGCGCGCACTCTTTAGCTGTCTTAACAGTTGTCATTTATCTTTAAAGAGATTGTCTGACGAAAGTGTTATAGCAAATCAAATATCTCTAAATATTTGAAAAATTTAGCCTTCTTTGAAGTAATTCAGGGGCCGACAAAACACACATGCTCATTTTGGCGTTGCATGTGTGAGTTTAGCCATTTGAGAGCGCGCTCATTTCGCACTTCTGTGTTGTTGCAAAAGAGAGCAGTATAAGCTCGTATACTGTCGGTGTGTCGACGTCGCTGCCGCAGCATGGAGAATGAGTATTAGAGAGAAACTTTCTTCAGTCGAAATAAGTCAGCTGTTCGCTCTTAGAGAGCTCTAATAAAAGAAGCGAAAGGCTTTAGTATTTCCTTATTATTGAGATAATGAAAAGAATTACTTTAACACGTGAGGCTGTAAACTAATGACAAAGGTTGAAAAAAGTCATGCTTGTTAACTAAATATAGGTAAATTTCAGCTAGATCGTTTGTGAGGAGTTCTTAATCATGGGAAGGTGAAAATACGAACACAGCGTTATAAAATCGTTGGTACAGACTTGAAATTTATTTAAAGTTCACTTCTAAAGTCCTTTGACTCTATCTACTTCTGGGTACTCAAAAAATTGGCATTTGTTAATTAGACTTTTATGTTTTTTTCTTTTCAGAAGTCGTAATATTATATTTATATATATTTTTCTTATTTTTCGGAATAACTCAAACCCACTCTGGTTTTTTTAATGAATAAATAAAATTTCATTAGCTTAACAAATATCTTAACCAATTGCGGTGAAGTGGTTAGTGTGTGTGCCTACTGTGTATAAGACATACCCTAGGACATTACATACTCTTTACACCACCCTCGCTTAATAGCCCAGCCACGACAGCAACAACAAATAAAACCGTTCATGGCATAAACGACTTACTTGTAAGCCATAATAGGTAATTATTTCAAATTTATTACAATGCTTTGGATATTATGCGCTCAACTTTGCAATAGACCTTAGAAAAGGGGCATAAATACTGCTAACAAATGTTAAATGACAGACAATGGAAATACCTTTAGTATTTAAATATAATTTCCATTTGAAGGCAGAGTTTAGACTGAAATTTATAGGTGTGTGTGTTAAAAATAAAGCAAATCAAAAAAACTTGTGTTTTACAACTCTTTTTAGCCATTTCCACCCTATAAACAAGTAAGCCATTAAAAAACCATTTAATGAATAAACATAGACCGGGTAGAATGGGTAATATTCCATCATAAACCTCAGAGAATGTAGTTATATACTAATTAGTCATTTGGCCTTGGTATTTTGAAATTGATAAGAAGTAATATCATTAATTAATGATATCATTTGTACGCAAACTTATCTTTAGCTTCATTTTGTACTTTTTAGAACCTAAACTAAACTCGTCTTGTCGCCCGCCCCTTCCCTCTAGTTGCTGGCGAAAAGTTCACTTGAGTTTAAGTGCATTTGCCATCTCTTTATTTGCACTTTGTATTTATTTTGTTGCTGTTGCCTTTTTGTGCTTTAGCTTGGTCTGGCCCATTATACACCGACACTTTTTCATATCCTGTCTGGTTTTGTAAGTCTGCGTCTGATGGGCTGTCTCTCTACCTGTGAGAAATGCGGCTGCTCGATGACTTTGCAAAATGCAAGGGAAAACAATAATCTAAAACAGCGCTAACAAGAGGTACAATTTGTCATCGAACCTTCTTCTAACACGAACTCTGACCATGATTTGGTTCACAAGTTTTGTCAGGTGTTCAATGAACCAAGCCAAAAAAACAAAAATCAAATATGCATATCAGCAGCTACTTTAATGCACTTTCAGCGCTCAACGTCAATATGTCAAATTGATAAAGCAGAAAATAGTGGGAAAAAAAATGCAAAAATTATTGTTAAGTGTTTTTTACCGCTCTCGTGCGGAGGAAGGTACCGAGTGGAGTGGCTTTCAGCTGGTGGAGTGTTGCCATAGCTCTTGTTTGTGGCAGAGTTCAAGACATGATGTCCGTGTGCGCTCGCTCGAAGCGTGTAATGCCAAACGGATGATAACTGCAAACGATTATCGAGAATGTTGTGTGTGTGTGAGGGAGATATGGATGCAATGCCAACAACTACATGGGTACACAGAGTACATTTGTTTGTGTGTGTGTGCTTAGATATATCGATAAACTGAGGGACTTATCAGCGACTTAGCAAAGGTGTTAGGTGATAGCCTGGGTATGTAGCGAGTTGCTGTTGGTCTTATCGTGCCATCTGCCTGGTGTTTGTTATGCTACTCGAGGCTTAGATGAAATTTATCTCTGAGAAGAAACAAACTTTAATTTGAGTCCACATTCAGTCAACTCCAAGTCCACATTGTCTCTGGCCATTTTAATTAATTCCCTTGTGTGTGCCGGAAGTGGCCAATTACTTGGTGACTCACTTGGCATACTTTGAAGCAATTAACAATTGAAATCCCTTGTTTATGGCAAAAAGTAAAGCATTTCATTTAATTAGATTTATTTTTATGTCTCCAAGTGGGCTCTCTCTCTGTGTCGTCGTCTCCGACTTGTGAAAAGCGCACGAAATGCAAAAAGCCTGGCAACATGGTAAATGGCTTTTATGGCCATAAATAACGATAATGCCTATAATTGCCGACAATTCATTATTATGGTAAGAGATAATTTGATATAAATGGAGTTTACGTGACCCCCAAGCAAAAAACAACAAAAAACAACAGCCGCAAAGGACACAGTTAAAGATGCTCGTAAAAGAATTTTAGCATCGCTTGGAGTTTGCAGTTTTTTTGCCACTTGAAGGCAACATACATAGGTGTGGACCCTACAGATTTTTATGGCTGCATTTGTTCGGCCTGAATGAAGAAAATTAATTTTATGTGGCATTGCTGAAGTGTGGTTTTTTGGGAAATTAGTGAGCACTTAAACGATCAAAACAAAAACATATTGGTTTTTCCTTTGGAGCTATTAGATGTTTTTACTGCTAAATAATTTTTTTTTCAATTACAAACATAAAAGAGAACTTGAAAAAGAGCGCGAAGAAAAATATGAGGCTTTTTAGGGATTTATTTTTATGTAATTTTGGATTAGAAGATTAGAGCAGCTGCAAAATTGTATACACTTCAGAAAAAAATCGAGAACTTTGTGTTTGAATCAAGAAGAAAACGTGTCAATAGTACGGTTCTTCAACTTACTTACTCTCTTTTGGACTACATAAAGTACATTTCAAACTATTCTAAGCTCGTTTTTATCATACTTTTGGGTAGTGATGGTCTCAACTCAAACCCGAATAGTTTGGACTCATGAACCTTCACAGCTGAACCAGAAGAACAATTAATATTGTATGTAAAAAAATTAGGCTTCCATTATCAAAAAACCTTTCTTTATCTATGCTGTTCGCTGTGGGAACCGATTACCACATGACTAAGACTATATGTAAGAAACGCCACGCTGTTTATGATTAAAATATAAACGCAGCTAAGAACCACCAACCATTGAAACTAAAGTGAATAAATAAATAAAATATTTTTAGCTATTGGTTAATCTATACCTTTTAATCTGTAGGCCCGACTGACTGACTAACATATTATCAACCCACAGCAAAAGCTTCTTATCCCACAGATCTAAGATTTCTATAGACCTTTGGTTAGTTATTCATATATTAGAAAGAAAATTTGACCGCGTGGTGGGTAAAAACGCCAAAGAAAAGTTTGTATGCGGCACATAAATGAGATATGGCGTTCAGGCAATATTGAGGACTGAGCTTTCTTGCCAAGAGCGCGAAAGAGAGCGAGCGAGCATGAGAATTAGCATGAGAATCACTCACACGAATAAGGGATGTGGAAGGGAAGGGATGAAGAAAAAACTGGAAAAAAAAGGGGGTAAAGCCAATTTGAATTGAATTATAATTGCAGATTGTCTGTCATGAGGTCAATTTGTTGTTATTTTTAGTTCATATTCATTCCTTCAAAGAAACAGGACTTATGTCAAAGTTTTATAAAAAAATATTCGGCCCTGTTCCGAATTCCGGCGTTGTTTTTTCTTATTTAAAATTATTAAATCGGTATAAAAAGTGCAAAGAAAATCTGTGGTTACTATATTAGGTCGTCGCTTTTTGTCGAATTGATTCCAATTGATATTGAGCAATTGGTTTCGACTACAATTCAGATTTTCCTTAAATCTGATCTAGTATCCATGGAAATGATTGTCAACTTCCATGTAACATTGTTAAATTGGAACTTAGGGATCTACACTAATATGGTAAGCAATACTGATGAAGCTGTGAAATGCATAATCAATGCAATATGAGGTATGTTTTCAGCATCCACTTGACAAAAAATTTTCAAGTGCCTGGAATGAATGTTGAATGTTTAGACTGATGAAAATATATACGTAGGGATGATAGATCATATGTTTATAATTGTAATGTAATTGTAGAGTAAGGATGTGAGCTAAGTTTTTAATGCTGGGTCTTTTATCCGGCTCGAGGTCAGTAAAATAAAATCAGTACAAATATCGGCGTTGAAGTCTAATGAATTCTAAAGTCAACACCAATAAATAAATAAACTACATATTCGGCCAGTTTAAACTAAAGCTCAATTTTTTTTGAATCAATGTTAATACCGAATAAGTTTGGAAATGCAAACAGTATGGGTGGGTCAGATTATTATTCCTCTACGGATTGGTTGTGCATAAAAAGCGCTAGGGGCGCACACAATATTTTATTTTTGAGGCATCACATACTCAATCAATATGGGAATGATTCTTTTACAATATGGGCAGTGGGAAAGATTTTATTATTTTAAATTTTATGGATTGTTAACAACGATTTCGTCTCTTGAAATTCGCCTCAATCCCCCATCCTATCTAAGCATTTGAGGACCAGTAAAACCAGTTGGGAATTTAAAGAAATAATTCACATTTTCCGTTGCAAGTCTTTTTGGTTCTTAATCCAAGATAGTTTGTGCTTAAATTAAGAACGAGCTTTCTTATATTTTTCATGTTACTGAAGGTATATTCAATTACATTAATAGTTGTTTTTCTATTCTAGAATGTTTCGTACTGAATTTAAGTACATCCAAGAACAAATCATACTTTAAATTTTAAGTACAAAACGGTGCAAGTTCTGACCCGATCGATCGAGAACTATTCTAGGCGTTTTTTTCTGAGCGTACGAACACACACAACACTCGGGTCTACTTATTTAGAGCAATAACTATTTTACTTGACCAATGATTTCTGAGTCTAATATTTCAAGTCACAAAATTGTATAAATTTTCCATCTATTTCCAAAAATTTAACACTTCATTGATTTCGGTTTTTTTTTTTTCATATAATAACGACATTCACTTAATTAAACAATTTCAATACAATATTTATGCCGTCTGTAAATAATTTCTCTATAATTTTGTGCAATCATTTTGCGCCTCTCGTTATGTAGCTGGGGCCATTTTGATGCCATTTCCTGCTTAGGCATTGCCAATCAAGCCATGACTTAAGCATTTTCCAAGCACTTTATTTAATTTAATGCAATCGAGTTTAAGTTTTTCATTTCCTGCGAGGGGAAAGCTCAAATGTTGAACAACACAAAATATAAAATCTAATTTGATTGCCACAGCTCGACTGTCAGGGACTGGCAAATCGTTTTTATTAAAGTGTCACTAGAAAATGAATATTAATAAATGCTAAATAAGAAAATGCCAAAATGCCAAGCACAGAGAGCATCAACAATATTTATTTTTGGCAACCGAAATAGTTACACAAATCAAATATGCAAAATATGCATGTTGAAAAAGGGCTAATCAAGAATTAAAATGAAATGCAAGTTTATTCAATTTAATTGCGAAAATATGTCAATTAAATGTGAAGCCTGACAGCAGTTGATATTTTTGTCTGGGGAGTATACAAGTTGACAACTTTGCATTTCGTTCGTCTCTAATTTGTTGGCCATATTTGTGGAAAATAAAATTAAACTGCAGTTTAAACAAAGCAAAAATTAAAAGCAAATATTAGAGAGACAGGAGAGAGAGAGCAACACATTTACATATGCAAACATGACATGAAATGCTGCCTAGCCCCTTCCATCTTCCACTTCGTCTTATGCCCCTTGCTGACGGAGCCTTTGCCGCTCTGTAGGAATTTTAATAAACGAATGTCAATATTTGCTCAACATAAAGCAGAAAATACAACGTGGCTCTGCGCAGATGGAACTACGAGTACAACGTACTTACACACACACACACAGAAGGGAAAGGAAGGGCTGCGGAGGGAGCTAAAGTCAAATTTGTGTCTCCTGCTGTTTGCTTTAGTTTTTTTATATATATTTTTTTTGGCCAAATTTCTTGGTGATTGCCAGCATCAGGAAAACAACAAAGTTCACATTTTGAGCTGGGAGATTTGTACGTCGAGCAAATTTAATTAATCTGCAATTTAAAGCCAATTGCTATGACAGGTGTTCCAACTGATAAGCCACTTAAAGGCTAAATGTGATTTTTGACATTTTGACAGTGAAGAGAATTAGACAAGTCTTGAGACAATTATGGGCTAAGCAAAAGGGATTTAGGCAAGAAAATTCTATTGAAATTAATTCTACTCAAGAAGATAAGACCAAGCAATGTTAATGTTTGGGTTTTAAATGATTTAAATACTTGCAACAATTTCATTTTTGCTTTATAAAATATTAGTTGAATGACTTCTAAGACTGGCTCCTCTACAATGAAGATTTCACTAATTTTATCCTTAGAAAACGTACAAATAAAAAGTTTGGGGACATTTGCAATGATTTCTTACTAAAACTAGTTTTTCGACGGTGACACGTTTATAAAACACACAGTCATTTCACCCAACACAACAATTCAACAATCCGTCAATTCAACACAAACAAATTCAACACAAAACAAAGTCTTCACAAAACAATTTCAACACACGTCATTACATCACTAAGTCATTTTACCTAACACAACAATTTAACACACGTCAAATCAACACAAAACAAAATAAATAATTTATTATTAAATTTAAATTTGGTTTGAATTGAATTGATGAAGTGTTAAATTGTTGTGTTGGGTGAAATGACTTATAGACGTGTGTTGACTTTTTTTTGTGAAGATTTTGTTTTGTGTTAAATTAACGTGTGTTGAATTGAAGTGTGTTAAATTGTCGTGTGTTGAATTGACGTGTTGAATAGACGTGGAACCTTTTCGACTGATCGTTCCTACGACAGCTATATGCTGTGGTCCTCCGATTTGAATCAAACTTTGTAGAATTGTGTGAAAGCATATTATACAAATAAATGCAAAGTTTCACATCGCTAACATTTAAAACAAAAAAGTTTTTCTTACTAGAACTAATTTTCAGACCTATTTTTTCTAGGGCAGCTATATATACAGTTTTCCGATTTTCATCCAACTTGAAGGAATTAGGAAATGGCATAAGGAACTTATAAATACAAAGTAAGGGTACATTTGCAAAAGTTTTATTAATTAAAAAAGTAGTTTTCGACCTACTAAAATTTTTATAGTTTTTGGTAAAATTTTATATGAAAATTTTGGACTAAGCAGAAGAGAAAGGTGTAGTTTCAAAGACTGCTGATAACAGATTTAGTTTCTCCTAAAACAGCTATACAGATCATGTCTCGTCTCTTTGTTCTCTGTGGAATATTAAACTCCTGTTTGAAACGCAAATGTCTTGATTGATTTCAAAACTAAGAACCCATTAAATTTTGTATATTTATTTTTATGATTTTTTAAATTAAATTTTCCCATAATGATTTATGTTTGCCTCATAAAAGTCACATTGGTCAGTCAGCAAATGCATTTTATGGTCTGAAAGAAAAAAAAATACAAACCAAAACGGAAATAGAACTCGTTTAAAAAACACTTTGCATTTGGCATACACACACACTCGAGGGCAGCTATAAAAAAAATGTATGTAAGCCAAAAAAAAATAACACAAAGTTTAAATTAAATTTTAAACACAAAACGGCGGTATTTAATTACCCAGCGGAAAGAGTGAAAAACATAAAAAGGTGGAAAATCACAAGAAATACCATTTAAATGGGGTTAAACCGGTAAGAAGTAAAACTGAAAAGCAAACAGAAAGAGGACAAGCAAACTTAAGTTCAAGAAAAAAAAGGAACAACAAGAAGAAGAATGTCGAATTAAAATTAATGTTGAGTTAATCGAGTTTGGTTGTTGTGGTTGTTGTTGTAGGCACATCTTTCAGCCCGAACAAAGAAGAAAAGAATCTCTGAATCTGAAAGCAGTTTGTCTTCTTCCCCATTCTTTTTTTTCCTTTTGCCTGCGAGCCTGTTTGCCTGTTTCCCCCGCTACACACACATTTTTATCGCCGTTTCTTATGTGTCTACCTTGGCAGCCTCCGTACTGCCCGCCTGGCAGGCATTGTACTATTTCAAGGATAACTGCCTTTTGTCTTGGCCTTCGCCTCCACTCTCGGCTGCTCATAAATTGCAATCAATTGATACATAATTACTGCATTTCCAATTTTTATATGTTTCTTGAACAATTTCGTTTTCTCTTTGACTAATT
Organism: Lordiphosa clarofinis; assembly: GCA_018904275.1. NCBI lineage: Eukaryota > Metazoa > Arthropoda > Insecta > Diptera > Drosophilidae > Lordiphosa > Lordiphosa clarofinis. Next base: position 6,253,621 of record JAEIGQ010000005.1, on the reverse strand, counting down.
AACACTTTTTTCCTCTTTTTTCTTTTCTTTTAGGTAAGTGCCTGGCAGCGATTTAACCCAAATCAAGTCATCTGGTAACAAGACAAGTCAATTTGCTGGCCTTGCTTTGCATCTGCCACTGCCGCTGCCTAATTTGGGCCAATTAGCCGCAAAAACAAGTTTGTGTAAAAAGAAATTGTTTTTTTTTATGTTTTAATTCACAAAACATTTCCGCAAAAATAAACAACACCTTTTTTTTTTGGTTTTATTGCGAATTTCGCTGGTAAATAAATAACAGAAACAAGTCGGTGATTCATGCGTTTACATTTTTAACACGCTCTAACTCACATGGCCGGAATCGGGGAATCGCCAACGTTTCCTCCTCCTCCTGCTCGTACTTTGTTTCGTTCCAGCAAAAGATAATGAGCCACAGTGTAGGAAATTAAATACAGTGATTAAGTAACTTAATGATGTGGGATAGCCTCAACACAAAAACAAAAACGAAAAACAAAATCAAGAGGATGAAATGACAAGAAACTCAAGCTGTTTACTTTGTAGGATATGCCACCAAGATAAGACAGAGGATTGGCAGTAGAAAACACTGTGTCATGGTGAAGGCTCATTTCTGAAAGTGATTGAGCAAGTGAAAAGCTTTTGAAATAAACCAAGTCAGCTTGGGTTAAATAAATTTTGATTTTGAAAGAGGGTCTAAGTACAATTTTGTGCGTGTTCGTGTTAACCAAAGTTCCTTTATTTGGAAAATATCTTAAAAATTAATTACGCTAAACGAGGCAGCGCAAAAGTCCTCAACACGAGGTCCCACTAAGTAAGACTGCCACAACAAAAAAATAGTTCTTCTTTCTTTCATTTCTTAAGAAATTAATCAATTATCAAGATTTACCGGCTATGGGTCAAGAAGTTATATTGTCATAAAGAGCAGTACCGGCTCAGCTCCATCATCAGTAGGCTGTCGCTTTTAGGATCGGATTAACCTTCAAATACAAAATCAATAGTATAAGCAGCAATTCTGCAAATCGAGTCCCAGAAAACCTGTTAGGTTCTGGTTTTATTGGAAGTGAATCTTTTACTTTTTTTTAACCCCAATGTTTGGAAAAAGGTTAAAATAATTGGTAAAACTTTGTTTTGTTCAGAGTTTTTATGAGAAATTACTTTTATAATTACCATTACCATTTTTTAAGTAATTAAAAATTCAATTACCATTATTGTGTTATGAAAAATTGCTATTGGCATTACAATTATTTCAATAATTATAACTCGAATTTAATCATTGGTATTAAAAGTAACTGAAGTAATTTTCGACGCAATTTTCCATTACTTGAAAGTAGTTGTAATGGTAATTGTAATCGTAAGTGAATACTACCCGAAGAGCTATTATTGTAATTTCGATATACAGTCCTACAATAACAAGTAGAATAAAGTCAGATTACTTTTTGTTCCATCGACCTAGGAACATCTTGAACACTAATTGAAGCCAACTTGAAGTTCGTTGTTGGTGCCCGAAATCTCTTACACCTCTGTGACACACGTCTTTCTCAAAGACACGATGAAACAGAACTCAACTGTCCACGTCTGAGGCGCGTTCTCAACTCTCAGCTTGTCTCAGCGCCTGCGCTGTTCTGTTCTGTTCACTTTCCGTTGTGTTCTTCGTGAAGTTGTCTAGCTTTGTAGGGTGCTGCATCTCTATAATTTTGGAATTGGACACAGTCCGCAATATATACAAATAAAGAGTTTAAGGTTACTTTTTATTTTAAAGTTTAGGACGGGGACTCCTGTTACCCTAGACCCCTAATATGAAAAAAAACTATAACGAATAAGGTCCGCACGAGCGTTGCGCTTCCTTATTAACCAAATGTATACCGATCTAAGTATGCATGAACCAAGCTTCGAATTAAAACCTTAGGGTCAATTAAGCTGGAATGACACTTTCAATTTTTAGAGACAATTATTGTCGCAGTTTTTTTGTTAATAGGTCAAGTTTGCTGATGTGTATTATTACAGCCTCTTCTAAATTATACTGCGGAGAATTCAAGCATACTCTGACTCGCTTACACCAACGACTTTTGCCCATAAATGAAAAATTGTGACTAAAATTGTTCCTTAAAATTCAAAGTGTCATTCCGGCCTAAGAAAGGGAGCCAGAAAAGGCTTTGCCAATTTCAAAGGTCTGTAGTATTTGTCAAATTCAACGGTATATTCTGAATCTACAGCAGTAATGCCCAATCTCACACAATCAAGCTTTGCGCGTGTGTGCGTAGCAGCGAATCACGAAGTAAACGTCACGTCATGAGCAACAAGCAAACGAACAAATGCCTTGTGAGAGAGGAAAAAGCCGAAAGCACGCGTCGTGAGAGCCGATCGTAAACTGCCGATCGCGCTATTTATGAAACAAACGTACTCTCTCTCTCTCTCTATGCGAGTGTCGGCTGCGACGCCGGCATAATTATGAGTTCCTATCCCATGGGATAGGCTTTTGGCATTTTGGGCACCACTTATCTACAGTAAGAATTGCTGCATCTCTTATGTGATTTATGTATTGTTTCAGTATGACCATGTCTTAAAGAAATAATCGCCTTGAAGAATCTGCCTTCCCAATTCCGACTGATTTCAAAAAAAGGTAACCTTTTAAATAACATTGTATTTGAACCATTTGCCAAAGTAGATGCGAATGTCTGTTACGGAATTTCGACTGGGGGACTAAAACTAAAGCATTTTTTCATTGCGACAGATCTTTTCGTTACGCCTTTGTCTTTGTAAAGTCAGACGCATTTGCTGTATTAGCTGAGAATCGAGCTCTAAGTATCTTGTCTTTGCGTCAAATTCTTGTATTTGCAAAGACAAACCCACGGAAACAAAAACAATTCTGAAAAAAGTTCCAAAACCGAAACAAAAAATTTCTGATAAAAGTTCCGATCCAAAAATCTACTTCGTATCACGGCAAATTCTTGCTACGTTTTACATAACACTTGGAAAATAAATTTGTGTATCAATTTCACAGATAATCTCTAGACCTCTTGACTATTCTACCCTAAAACACTTAAAAAACAAGATTTCATTTCGTTTTTGTTTGCTTTGCTCTTTACCTCATTTTTTTTTTTTTTTTGCTACACAAACTACTACACAGCAACAACAGCAGCAACAGCAACCCTTTTCTCATGCCGTAAAAAATTATATTTATTTTTGCATTAAGCACGAGGTCAATTAACCTCAGGCCATGGCGCGAGTTCAATAAACGCAAAGCACACACACACCGTACTGGAACTTGTACAAAGTAAAAACTTTAAACTACATTTACGTTCAAAATTGTTGTGACGTCGACGCGTCGTTGTCGCTGTTGACATTTTGCACAGTAACAAACAATAACAACGATGGCAACGCGACTCGCATTTTTTTACAATTGTAAATTAAGTCATTTGGTTGTTATACTTGCTGTTGTTGTTGTTGCTGTTACTGTTGCTCTGGCTGTTATGCACTTGACAACGACAACACAGCGACAGCAGCAGCAACAACAAATGCTCATTCATCAACACTTGCAAAGTTTTTTTGTAAAGCTTTTTTTGTTGTTATTTGCCTAGTGAGAGGAACTGACGGCTTCCCCTGTCCATTGATATGCCGCTCACTCAACTCACGTGCTGTTCTTTTTTTAAGGCCGACACCGCCGCCAGCAGCAGCAACAAGAACCAAAAAAAAAAAACGCCTTTTCATATTTATTTTTCGTTTATTTGGCTTTTTTTCTTGTTTTATTTGGGAATTAATTGTAGCTTTTTATTATTTCAATTTAAAGAATTGTTTTTGTTTTGCGTTGCCAAGCAAAAGTTGTACTTTTCGGGTGATACTATTGCAGGGCGGATAGGGGGGTGGTCTTTAGGCACACAGGTGTGCAAAATGAATGTAGAAAAAATATTGCTAACAAGCAAATGTAAATCAATAAACTTGGCAAGCGCAAAATGCAAAATAAATGAAGACAAATTGTGTAAAATGAGTAAATTGTAAAAACGAAGATAAAAAGCTTATGCAAAGAGAAGAAATCTTTCAAATTTTTAAATCGTTTTATTAAATATGAAGTGTAGCCAATTTTTTTTTTAATTGTTAAGATAACTAAAAATAGTTGAATCTTTAAAAAAACAAGAATTTATTTTGTTATTTGATTCGTCAAATGTACTAAACAAAAAGATCCCTAGAAACAATACAACGTTAGAAATTTGTAAAACAATTTTCATGTCTATATCCAAGAAGATCTGTTCTTTTATTAGGGACTTTTCTTGCTGACTCTCATTGGAATCCATTTTCGCAATCGACGCTTTGTGCTTACTTTCAGAAAGTTCTATTCTTATATTCAAGACTTTGTGCTAACTTTCAGGAAGATCTATTCTAGTATTAAAAACTTTTCAAACTTACTTTCAAGAAGAACTATTCTTGAAACCGAGACTTCTAGCTTAGAGCTAAGAGGATTTATTCTTGAATTCGAAAATTTTCTTGTTTACTTTCAAGACGATCTATTCTTGAAATCGAGTCTTTTTGTGCTCACTTTCGAAAGATCCATTCTTGAAATCAAGACTTAAGGGAAGGTCTATTCTTGTATTCGAGACTTTTGAAACTTTCTTTCAAGAAGATCTATTCTTGAGATCGAGACTTTATGCTTACAATAACCAAGAAGTTATATTTTTAAAATCAAGACTTATCATGCTTACAACCAGGAAATTCTATTCTTGTACTCGAAACTGGTTAGACTTACAATTAAAAAGTTCAATTGTTGAATACGGAACTTTTTAGACTTACAACCAATAACGCCTTTTTTTCACTTTCAAGACGATCTATTTATGTATTCGATACTTTTTAAGCTTACTTTAAATAAGAACTAGTCTTGTAATCGACACTTTTCAAGCTTATTTTCAAGAAAATCTATTCTTAAATTCGACACTTCATGCTTGCAACCAAGAAGTTTTATTCTTGAAATCAGGACTTTTCACGCTTAATTTTAAGAAGATTCAATCTTGAATTCGAAACTCTTCGTCGAGACGTTTCAAGCTTACTTTCAAGAATATCTATACTTGAAATCGATTCTATATGCTTTCAACCAAGAACACCTATTCTTGAAATCGACTCTTTTCAAGCTTACAACCTTGTAGATCTATGCATGATTTGAAGCAGGCTTAATTTAAAATCCATGCTTGAGTTCAGAATTATCTTGGATCTAGGAACATTCCATCTTTCCCTAACTTTGATATCAAAAATGGAAGAATCGCAGCCAGCAGAGTTAGTCCCAATAAACAATCAAAGTAGTCCATTTAACGCTCATTCCAGAATAAATTTTAGATATTTTCACAAACTCCGATATATTTTTCAATCATAAACTGGAACCAGTATTGCTTTAGCTTTAAAAAGATATTTATGAAATTTAAAATATTTTCTAGTATGTTAAATTTCCCTAGACTTCTTAGGAAACGCACCCAGCATCTAGGAAAAACCTTCTGTGAAGACCTGGACAGTCTTTGAAATCGTCCCCTAGAGTATCTTGCTCTTTTTATCGATGGAACTCGGGAAGAACATGACCGTCAACCCCCACTTATTCTATTAATTGGCATTAAACTAAGCCAAAAGTCCTCTGGTTGAACTTGGCCATGCGAGCAGAGCCTATTTAACCTTAACTAACCTAAACTAGAAATTCCATAGTCTGATCAAGCTGTCTGTTTGTCTTGCACTTTGTAATTGAACACCCTCAAACATGACAACGCAAATATCCTCCTGCTTTATTGACTAGAATTCGTTTAGTCTAAAAATATTGCACTAATCATTCTAAACCACTGCAAACCCATTGCCAGGGGCTTTCAATCAATCATTTGTTAGCACAACAAAACTCTGTCAATCATTTAAATAGATTCCATAGATACCATTCATTCATTCAGTACCATGCAAATGACTTCATTATTATTGGCACCAAGTTGAATTTAAATCCAATAAGCACCTGTGCCACACCTTCATGATATGTACAAAAAAAAAAAAAAAAAATTAAAAAATGGTTTGCGCTTATTTGTTTGTGCCCGTTTTGTGTGCTCGTTGTGCATTATTTGTGTTTGTTTTAAACTCAAAATAATCTTACACATAATTAGAAAATAATGTTGCCTACTTTTGGTTCATTGAACTGATGATGAGCCACGCCTGGAAACAACAAACAAGTTTGTGCTTAAGCTAAGCTAAGTAGAAAACCAGTCAAAATTCAAAAATAGAGAGTTTTTTAATATTTGTATAATTTATGACGCAAATCAGTGATTACTCACAACTTGAAATTCCACATTAATGTCCTCTTAAGTTTATTTATGATACGCAATAATTCTAAATCACATTTGTTCATACTCAACTACTCTCCACCTGACTTGCATAATTAATTGTTCAATCAAATTCCACGTACATTTACATTTTTTCATTGTTGCTGTCAAATCTTTCATCTTGATTTTGCCAAAAATAAAAATAAATACCGAAAATTAATTGTGCGCACAAATGCAAATAGTTTTAATTAACTATAATTATTTCAGTCAGTTTAGTGTGCGCTTTGTTAGCTGAGCTGGCCAAACAGGCACACAGAGTCTAATTAAACACAATTAAAATGCTGTTCTCTTATTCTACTTGCGCAAGAAATGTTCTTCTTTTCTTTTTTTTTTGAAAACAAAAATGCAAATGAGCAAGCATAAAAGTAAGTGAGAAGAAGGTTCACTGAACCGTTGATGAAAGACGCTGTAAAAAGTTCGCAAACCAAAGAAAAAAAAAATTAAAACACTGAACTTTGCCACAATGGAATAATGTAAATTTGGAATAAGAAAGAAAAAGAGAGAAGGAGGAAGGCAGATCCCCTGAACCATGAGAGTGTTGTCAAATGAAGTTTAAGCGGAAGTGGGATTTCAGATAGGGAATCTCCGCCATAATTTCTAGGATTAAAGAAAAACTAAGTTAAAGAGCGGTTCTATTAAAATTCAGAGATATGATTAGTCGCTTCGAGGGAGGCAGTCAGGGAGAAGTTTCTAAGAATATTTAATATTTTTTGTCATACAGAAATGACACTTGTTTAAAATTGAATTGACTTAGACTGGACGTAAGCAAACTTCATGAAGTTCTCTTAGTAGGCGAGCCATACACTGAGAAAAAAAATTCAATCTAAAATCTAGATTGAAAATCTTTTCTCGAGAATCTTTCAATTTTGTAATAACAAGATTAAAAACTGAAAGAAATTAAAAATCTTAAAAACAAGATTTATCACACGCAATTACAACCGTCTAGTTTCGTAAAGCTTTAGTTAAAAAACTTTATGATATATATAAAGATTTATTTTGTTAAAAAAAATTTAAAAAAAATGAAAAAAACAACTCGGCTCGGACCGCCTCCGTCCAATAAACTGGCTTCCTCAACGACTCGGCTATTAAGGAATTTTTCGCGCAACCAGTTGCAGTATAAGAGCTCAGCTGGCTGCGTGCTGGTTTATTCCACGACTAGTGACGCTCCAACAGAGGCTGACAGCGAGAGGTCGGTGGCAACAGTGTGGTCAATAACCCGAGGTCTCGTTCGTCCCAGAGGTAGATTAATAATAACATTTTTATAAGTTTTTCAGAATGAACAAATTGGTAATAACTTAATCAAACACAACAAAAAACAAAACAAAAAACATAAAAATATTAAAAGCTTAAATAATTTTTTGTTTTTTTCTTTCATATTTAAAAAGAGATTGTTTCCTAAGTCGAGTATAACAACTTTATCCAAGATGAGGATTAGATTGAAATTGAGAAAATTGGCAATAATGCTGGGTTGATTATCGGTCTAGTCGAATTCTGCACGTTTCTCTTGATTCAAGATTATAATCTTGATTTTAGATTGATTTTTTTCTCAGTGTACAAGTGAAATTCTATACATTTTTTTCAACAAATCTAGTAGATTTCCCTTGATTTTCAAGCCTACTATCATAACTTCATGAAGTTTGCTTCATCGTGTAAATCCCGACTTAAAGCACTGCTCAAGCATATTTTTCAAGGATGCTCAAGAATAATTTTTTCTCTCTGTATAAAATTGCTTATACTTTTCTAACTTTCAAGTCTGTAAGCAAGTATCTAAGTGCCATATTGGATTTAATAAGTCGTTTTTCTATAAAAAAAAAAATATTACAAAATAATGTCACAAATTCAAACAATTTTTGAATTAATCAAGAAATACTCATAAAATGTCAAGCCAGTAAAGTAAAGAACGGGTTAGCGTTTCATATCTACTTTATAGATTCCCTACTGATTTAATCACTATGCCTATGGAGCAGAGGCCGGCTAAACACACATGCTCATTTGGGCATTGCGTGTGTGAGTATAGCAACGGGAAAGCGCTCTCATTTAGCACTTGTTTGTTGTTGCAAAAGAGAGATACTTCTCGTATACAGTCGGCGTATCGATGCCGCTGCTGCAGAGGGCTCTTGTATACTCAGAAGATAGAAACATGCCAAACTCTGCTTTGGAGTAATAGTAGATTACTACCTATAATTATAATTCGAATAACTTCTTGATCTTAATCTTTTTGTTTGTAAGAGCAGTACTTATCGTTTGTAGTTTAAAGTGCCAGTTCAAGCACATTTATTTAGCTTGTCAAATGTATAGAATTTCATGGGGAAATGCGGGCCTACTAGATATCACGGGTCATGTGTCGAATAGTGTAAAGGCAGTCTAAGAGATTTTACAGAGTTGATTTTGTTACAACTCCAGGTACATTTTTAACAAATTATTTTATTTTGAGACATCAGTTATGGGGTGGTTATGAGCCCATCTAACGTTGTAGGGTTTAAAAAAGAACACATCTCTTTCGATTGGCAATGGCACTGAAAAGCTCAGATATGTTGCTTTATTTATATTAAATTGGATTTGAAATCTCTATACGATAGAGAACTCTTTGTGCTTATATAAGGTTTCAAGAACAAATGGGTATTGATTTGAGTCACATCCGATCTAAAGGTAAGGATTTGGTCTTCAATTCGTCCAAAATGTCTCTATAATCTATTTAACAACTCTCGTTCTCAATTCAAGTATTGGCCTTGAATAACTCGTACTTAAAATAAAAATTTATGCTTGTATCATATACTCAATTACATTCGTTTTACTAACAACTTGTGTACTTGATTTATTAACAAAATACCTGATCTTTGTGCTCATTGTATAAGAACTTCTCGTAATTACACTGAAAGTATATACAAGTATATGTATACGATAAAATAACAATGCAAAACCCCCAAGAGAATTCAATGGGAATGGCATATTAATTTAAAGTATGTTTTTAAAATTCCCAAATGGTTCTAACACTTTGATTTGTAAATCCTTCTTGTAGAAGTCGTTTAGAATTTGATAGAATTAAACCAACCACATGGATTTCTTATTTGTTGCACTCTTATTCCAATTCGAGAAAGTATCGAATTGGGCTTGACAATAAATATTATAAAAATATATCATATTTCAACGAAAAATATATAAATCTCTGTGCCCGACTGACTGACTGATTATCAACCCACAGCCCAGACCCCTTTTCCTAGAGATCTAAGATTTGGCATAGACCCTTCGTTTAGTTATGTAGGCGCCCAATATGAAAGAAAATGTGGTCTTAGTTCAAGTGTTAGTATTTATAGTACTTAAACTAAACAAGTTTGCACTTGAATCAAGTATTCTCGTACTTACCTTGCGCTTTTTGTATTATTGTTGATTCAAGTTGAAAATTCTAGTTGTTTGTTTCCAAGTGTTGCTGATATTTGCTTGTGTGTTTAAGGGTTCTGTTGCCGAACCCATTTGATTTACTAATTTGGCTCAATTAAATAATGCAATGTAAACTTTTCCTTTAGAAGATTCAACAAAACAATACATCATTTGGGCAACTTAACTAAATTTACAAATATGTAAAAGTCAATAACTTAGTTTTCATTTTAATAACTTTGCGAAATCCTAATCGGAAACTATTGTAATGGTAAACCTCATAAAGAAGACAAATTGAAGTTGGTTCCTTTGACATTAATTTTGTAGCAAAAACTCATTAACAAAACAGGAAGCTTAGCTATGGGAATATTAAATTGAATTTTGGTTGGTTTATTTAGTTAAGAATATTTATATGGGCCAAGTGAAAACCCCAAAAACTCATAAAAGGCGTTGCATTCATTTGGCAGCAGCTGCAAAGTAGAAACAATTATGCTAAAATGCAATATTTACGGCCTCGTAGACTGTTATGCTAATCACGTTGCTGGTGTATGTGTGTGTGTGTGTGTGATTGTTGTAACTGTGTAAAGTGCAAGAGAGAGAGCTGTATATTGCATTGTCGATTGTATTTGCATACAAATTGCAATGTAGATGAAGAAGCAGCAGCAGAGCCAACAACAAGTCTCGCATAATTACAAACCCAACCAAGAATTTTGCCGGCCACCTAAATGAAAAATTGTTTATTTGCATGCACATTATTTTTGATTATTATGTATGTATCTAAAGTAAACTATTTTTTCCATTTATTTTTAATTGAGTATCTAGCTACAAAATTTCGCTCGTGATTCGTTCAAGTAAATTGTAGGCAGCTGCTGTCAGAGCCTGAGTTATCCTTTTTAGCTGCACGCGATGATTTAATGCCTTGTGCCACTTCATTTCCAGCATATTGAAATTATGATTATGCCCAGACACAACAGCAAAAATAATTAAAAAACTTGTCTAAAATTGCCATTAAATCATGTCAAAGAACTATTTTTGGTTTCTCGCTGCTTTCGTTATATTATTATTACAATCTCTTTTTCTGCCAGGCCATTATTTTGATACTTGTTTTTTTTTCCATCCAAACTAGTTTAAGCCGTTTATATACCAACTTGTTTATTAGATCAACTCGGCTAATTGTTGCATATAAATATATATAGTTTTGCTTTGAGCTGACAGTGTAATTGCACTTAGACGTGAGTCATGAATGGGAAGCTTTTACTCATTTTTTTTCGGCATTCAGCGGAAATGCCAATTTGGCAACTCAATTTGGCAGTCTCTCTTTGGTTAGCAATTTATGCAAATAAATTCGTTTAGTAAACGGAGAAAGATATATTAAAAAAATAATAAAAAAAATACTTGGAACTGATTATGGCAAACAAAGTGTGAATCATTTTAATAGACATTGCCTTTGTATTTGCACGTCTATTTTTATATTATTATCTCTACTATTTTGTTTTTGTTCCACGAAATGTGATTAATTTGATGGTAGACATTGAAAGGGGAAAATTGCTTAAAAATGGGTTTCTTTGTTGATAAATAAAATGTGAAAATTTCATAGAAAAATAATTGAACTTATTGTTGTGAGTTAAATAAAATTGAGTATTATTGTTGTATTCGACTTATGAAATTTATATACTCTCTAACTGAATTCGAGCTTCAAGATAATTTAGGGCTACCAGAACTTTTTTTGTTGTACTTATTCGAGAGCAGTGAAAATGTTCCTAATATTTATTTAAGGAGTGCCAAAGCGTATTTCGCACGCAGCGCAACTTCATATTTATTCTCTCTAATCTTTCTCTCCGAGCGAAGATTTTGTTGTTGGCTGCGAATGATCTTGTATCGGGTTTCTCTTTCTATTTCTTGTGGTTCTCGTTGTTACACAAATACTTTCTTCATTTGTATATGTGTCCGCGCGACCTTAAGCTTATTTTGGGCTCCTCTGATTTATCAATCGTTGAACTTTTTGCAATGATTTTGTGTCTAAGTTTTCTAAATCAAGACACGCACAACACCACAAAGGAGGCTGGTTGACTGTATAATGCTATCATCATGAATACCAATTCAATCATCAGCAGTCTTGGCCTAGCTTTAATGAGCTGGCAGAAAGTACCTCTTGACAGAACTACTATGACATACATTATTACAAATCTACTTAGTGGGCGGTGAGGACGATAATCGTTTGGATGCACGTTGCGGCTACAATAACCTCAATTCGATTAACGCCAGGTGCCTGGCGAGGTAGAGAGTAAATGGATGCTATTTCTACGATACCATCAACAGAAACTGCGTGCGGAAGAATACATTCAACCGAAGTATTTACCAAAATATTTACTAGAAATAATTTTTATGGCAGAACAACGTTTGACAGGGGGAAGCTTATTTTTAGAGCGCTGCAACGTCAGTTGGAACAGATCTTTGAGAATTATCTTCTTTTCTGACTGCAACAGATAATCGTCCATTCTTTATTTTTAATCCTCCATAAGCCTTCACCACTTTTCGATGCACTTTTTAACCAAACCAAAGCCAACTTATACCAAACAAATATAATACCCACCCTCGCAATAAAAACTACACATCTTAGTTGACTTTTAATGCAAACATACGAGCCTTTTTAAAACGTTCACAAAAAAAAAAAGTCCTCAACAAGTTGTCTCATTAGAAGCCCAGCCGTTTCAACTTTCTAATGTATAAAACTCGATCCACATTCACCAACTGCACCAACTGTCTGATGATGGCGTCGCAGCCACTCAATACCCATTCCTCAATGTTTGTCCAATGTGTGTTATCCCCCCGAATCATCGCCAGTTTTGAGCTTGGTTCGTGTTCAGTTTGGCTGTTTCCGCGACTTTGTAATTAACTTTTGTCACGACGATGCCAAGTGGAAGGAGTAGAAGGAGGAGGACTCTGACACCAAAATCTATCTCTTGGCTACATATTTTTATTTAGATTTCAATTTCTTGGCCACTTCACAAATGATTTGAAAATAATTTTAAATAATAGAAATAAGAACAGATAATAAGGAGAACACATTCATGCATGCCATGGCGTGCCAAAAGCAAACCACAACAACAACAAAAAATGCCAAGGAATTCGTTAACGACTCGACATGCCAAAATTAATGGCATGCCTGGCAATAATTAAAACAACAAGCAGCACGAAACGAACCCAAAAGACAGAGCAAGAGAAGGGAGCTCCAAAAGCCAAAAGATGTGGCATAAAACTAGTTTCCAGCTGCTGTCAAGCAGAACAGCAGAATTATATAACCGAAAACAGAAAAACAAACCTGGACATTTCCAAATGCATCCGTATCCCTCTGCCTCTTCTGTGATTTGCAAATATTTGCACTATTGATTACCAGCCGCATGGCATTATAATTTACTGCCCGGTTTGCTCCCTCGCAGTCAGCATATATTTGCCCTGTTGCCGTTTTCCCAATTTAATTTATCGCAAACATTCAATCAAAATAATGATGTGAAACGGGAAATGAACAGATGATTGATAAAATGTTGCTTTAAAAAAAATTAAGCACGCATATTTAAACAGATTTTGAGTCCTGGCTGCTTAAGAATGCAACTGCAATGCCAACGAACGAACAATTGCAGCCTAATTGAAAGCTAAATTGAATAAAATACACAGAAAGGAAGAGAAAGAGAGTGGGGCGGGGGAGACAGACAGACTCTCGACACATGCTAACAAGGCAGAGCAAAATAAAAAAAGAAAAACTGTAGCCTACTCTATGGCGCACACTCGACACGTACAATTACAGTCACACATGTGCACGTGTGTGTGTGTGTGTGTGTAGGGCACAAGAAACTCAACAGCCAGTGCAATTGCAAAATGCTGCAGGATAATGGTAGCTGGACCCATTTGTCTGTGTACCAAAGAGAGGATGAGGGCGAGAAAATTGTGGAAAATGCAAAATTAGCATGAATACGAAATACAAGTTAAATATTTGAGCAGCCCCAAGGTGTGCTACCATGTGGATGAGCTTGTATGATGTCTGCGGCAAGCATGCGGGGGGAGGGATTGCACAATCATAGAAATTGCATTTGCCATTAAAGCAAAATGGTACATGGAATAAGTTCCCTTTTTTGCCAGATAAGCAAAAACTGCAGATTGAAATTTGTTTTAATTGCAAATGATAAGCACAGGAAAAAAAATGTAAAACGGCAATTTGCATTTGCCCAACAACCAGAAGATAATGGGTGAATGTGGTTTTCAGTTACACAAAACAGGGTCAGAATAGCAGATCGTATAAATATATTGTAGGTTTTATTCAAGCTTTTATAGTCGGAGTAAACTGTATGAAATAATGGATTAAGGCTGGGTACCAAAGCTTCACGTGAGCAGCACAATCTGGCATAAAAATAAAAACCTGACAACTCTTTTAGAATTTTTGAACCATATTAATAGTTGCAGTTAGGTTTAATTATAGTTAAGAATTTATAATAATTATTTAAGGACTGCAAACCTAAACTTTTATCCGGAGAACCAAATTTTACCAATGATAAGGAGTCGAAAACTTGAGGTTTGGGGTTTTTGAGCGAAGGTTTTGGTTTAAGCCTTAATTAAAAAAGCAAGTAATTTGTTTAAGAATCAAAATAATTCTTAGAATAGTTGAGAATATTGTCATTAAAATAATTTGGAAAATCATTTAATAAACTTTGAAAGCCAGGATCTACAAAGATTTTTATGGGTGACGACGCCCGCACATTATACCGACAAACAAAATGCCGGGAAGATTTTAAGCATATATAGGAATGATTTGAATACACAAAAAAAACAAACAAAAATCATTGGTCCTATCATACTATTTATACTCTGTACCAAAGGTACATAGAGTATATTAAGTTTGTGGAAAAGGATGTAACAGGGAGAAGGAATCATCCCCGACTATATAAAGTATATATATTCTTGATCAGCATCAACAGCCGAGTCGATATAGCCATGTCCGTCTGTCCGTTCGTCTGTCCGTCCGTCCGTCCGTATGAACAAACAGATCTCAGAGATGGTAAGAGATAGAGGTTCGACATGTATGGGACAAATGTTTCTTATACTTGCAGGCAGATCAAGTTTATTTTCCATTTTTGCCACGCCCCCTCCCGCCCCCGCAATTTGGAAAAAACGTTATATCTCCTACAGTTTTGAAGATAGACGATTTGTACCTTCTAGAGATAGTTAGTAATTAGCAAAATGTATCGATTTGCCGAAGAAATGATAAAGATCGGATGAGCAGGTTTCAAGTTATGAGCAAAAAAGTAAATAACCCTCCCCCCACCCCTCCCACCCTATTACATCTAACACAGCACAATCTTAAAGAGAGAGAGAGAGAGAGAGGGAGAGTGAGACAGAGAAAGAGAGAGAGACTTAGAGATGAGCGCAGCACCAACATTGAATTCAGCTTCTACTCCAGGTACAGAGTATGTTTTAGTCGGGCTTGTTTTTCGATACCGCATCACTCGACTTCAGCAGAAAGATCATTGCGAAATTATACTTGATCAAGGAGTAAGTTGTTCTGCTGAACACACGATCATCTTAGTACTCAAATATTGGATTCCTGAAGGGAACACCAAGTGAACTTATATGAAGCTCCATATACAGCGGTGTCACAGAAATCTCTTCTAACCAAATTTCAACCCAAACTCAATTCTCGTTGTCACAGAAATCTCTTTCGGTTGGTTTTAAATCTCTCGTGTTTTGTTGAGAGATTTGGCGAAATTCACCACTAAAACAATTTTGAAAAGTAAAATTGGTAAGTATTGGAAATGTAATCAACATTATTTTTCTGCAAAGGTTGCATCAAATGAATTAAATATTTTAATTGTTTTAATATTAAAATTTGCGTTTCAATAATTGTTCGCAAAACCAACCGAATGTTGACCAACAAACTCGTTACTCAACCTTAGCTGGCGCCCTCGACATATGGTGACGCTCTCTGAGTACCAACAAGCGCTCTCTGAGTACCAATAAGCGCTAAGGGTTGCCAAGTTACATTTGATGGTTAAATTTTGAATTTTATTTTTGAAGAACAGGACTTAAATTTGAATTATAATTTAAAAACGCATCGTAAAAGCTGGAACACAATCGAATAATTCCATTTAAACATCAAATTAACTCATAACTAGAAGAT
This sequence comes from Lordiphosa clarofinis, assembly GCA_018904275.1. NCBI lineage: Eukaryota > Metazoa > Arthropoda > Insecta > Diptera > Drosophilidae > Lordiphosa > Lordiphosa clarofinis. The sequence continues at coordinate 6,237,754 of JAEIGQ010000005.1, read as the reverse complement.
GGGAAATTTTTTTGGCAAGAAAGGACAACCCTGTTTATAGATTTGATTTAAAAATCCCATTAGCATGGACACAAACCTTCCAACTCGATTTTAAAATAAGAAAATTAAATCTCTTGAAGTTCTGGGACACCGACGAATTTTTTATAGCGTTTTGCAAACCAAAATCTCTAGAGATTTCTATGACACTCCCGAGAATAATCCAACGCTAGCGCTTGGGGTCTGTCCAAATCAAATTCAAATGCAACAAAATAGTCTACGGCCATATGTCAGAAGTACCTTTGGAACTTTTCTGCTTTCTCATATAAGTAATCAGTAACTTGCAAGTACTATTTAACGCCACACACCAAAAGCGCCTTCTACTTTTTAATGTTTTTGTTCAAATATACCCAATACCAGCATATTTGTTGACAAAAGTAGAGTAGTCCCGTATTATATCTGTGTATTTAAAAGCTGCGTCCAAAGCAAAACTGGGGTTGAGTTTGATTGACTACTCCAAATCAAGGCTGCAAACCGGTCCTGAACCGAACCCTTTAGAACCGGTTCGGTTCGGGTTTTTTGAGTCCGACGAAATGGACCATTAACCGTACTCAAATATTTTTGACTTCTCGAACCTGAACCTAAAACCGAACCGGACCACTTTTTCGAAAAATTAGGCTCGGTTTAGCAAATTATGTAATTTTTCCAACGACACATTCAGACATTTCTTTTAATCTGACTTGTAGAATTCAAGAAGTTCTCCAATACTACGACTTTTGTCTAGATTTTCTATCTCGCTGTTCAAAGAAGAGAAGTTTATAAAAGCAAAAGAAATCAAATAAATATTAGAATTAAAATTTGTAAATGGCATAAGTGAATTCGAAAATTTTCCCAGAGAACATAATTTGACAATTGTTGTTAGATTTTGGAAAGGGGGAAAAACCAGGAAATATTGCCCTGACTATATTTGCTGTTCCAGCAACTCTGGTATCAGTTGAACGGGCCTTTTCAACACTTAAGTTTGATCTTTCTGATCTAAGATCTAATATAAATGAACAGCTCCTAGAAGATGTAATGCTTATTAACTTTAACTAAACAGTTGTCAAATATTGTAAGTATCAGCGAATGAATTTGACAACTAAAATGACATTATTAAAGAATAAAATAGTACTTAAAAGAATAAGTATTTTTTAATAGGAACTATTCTTTTACATTCAAGCAAACCAAGGTTCGAACAAAAACGTTGGATTCAGCGAGTCCGCGAACCGAACCTTAGACTTTCCAACGGGTTCGAACCTTCTGCAAAATTGTAGAAGTTTGCAGGCTTGCTCGAAATACTGCTTAAATATTTGCTGGATCTATTGGCTATAAAGTTTTCAAGAATTGAAGCATCAATATCAGCCAACTTAACATACCAACATATTTAAAAGTAACTTTTGTAAGATTCTTTCTTGTGGAAAGTACCTTCATTTCTCGATGGTAATGCCCAGATAAGCAGGAAACATGCATTCACGTTTGAAGTCAAGAAATAAACGATAGCTAATATTTGATTTATTTACATTTTATTTACATGCAGCCCGCTGCATTTTTTATATTATTCTTCTTCTCTTTTACCTTGTTTTTAATTTACTGTGGATGTTGTTGTTGTTGATTTTGTGTTTATTTTTTTGCTTTTTTCCCTCTGCATGTTATCAGCAGACTTTGACTTTGGGGACATGTAAATAATTTATATTGTATACTTTGTTATGTGTGTAATTTATGATGGGCATACAAACACATGCGAGTTCTACTAGATGTTATAATGGTGTCCGCGCTTCGGTCTTATCAGTATTATAGAGTGAGCTAAAAGATAGTTTTCTACTGCTATTGATGTGGTTGTTGTTGTTGGAGAACATGTGTTTGGATGTAGCTTGGTAACAAATGAAAATTCTTGATAGTTATTTATTAAGCCAAAAAAAAAAGTCCATGATTCAATCAAGAATTACTATTCTTTTGCCTTTTAAAAGCTTTCATCCCAATTGGAAATTCCTTATTCTTTAAATAAAGGTCAAAATTTGAACAGTTTGACTCATTCAGTCAGTCGATCAAAATAATTCGATGTTAAACTAAAATTTCAAAATTGTGTATGCAAATCGAGAATTCATCCACATTCTTTTGCCACATAGTTCACACATCACATTACCCATCTCCCATTCGGAATGTGTTTGCTAATTACAAGCCTAGCCACAAATTGCAAATTGTCCTAAAATCCAACAGAATTTTTGTCTAGCCAATTAAAGAAGGCTTATGGCACAAACACAACAACAATTTTTACAGACAATAAATACCATTTGCATACAACAACAATGACAGTCAAAGCAAATCGTTTGTGCAAATTGGCAGCAATAAAATGATTTATATTTTACACATGTGTAAAATAATATTTACCACCTTCGTCGCCTTGGCCAAGCATAATGCTATGCAAATAAAATGGAATTCAAATGCCTCTCTCTCTCCTGGCTGTGACCAGGTGGCAACGAAGCAACAAAATAACTTGTACAAACAGAGTTGGCCTGCATACGGGAGTGGGAAGTGGGGGGAGGACAGGGCCCGCTTTCTAAAAATATTTGCATTGCAAACGAATGGATGGGTGGGGGGTAAAGGCGCAGGTGCAAAAATTAAAATAAATTTGCACGCAATTTAAAATTGAAATTTGCCAATTACTTTTTTCAAACAGACAAAGTAAATACGGCTTATAAGGAATTAATTAAAGTTTTGGCAAGATGTTGGTTCAGCCATTGACAAAGCAAACACGGTAAATTCAACCTCCCTCTGCCTCTCGTCGCTTTTTATCAAGTTCATAAAAGTTAATTAAATGTTTATGATCGTTTGTTTGCATCGCGGCAACTATTTTTTCCTCTATTTGTTTCTGGGTAAAACAAATAAAATGTAAAGAAAACCATAGATAGAGAGAGGGAGAGCAAAAGATTAGTGAACTGCAGTTGAAGGTTGTTATCTGGCAGTACATGTATGTATGTACGTGCAACGAACTAAGCGACGGCCCTGAGGGGTTCGTTTCGAGTCTTCTTTGGTTCTCTCTCTGTGTCTTGGTGTAAATGCGTTGAAAAAGAAAATTGCGCACTGAGTAAACAGCAATTAGTTGTGCCTATGTGTGCGTGTGTATCAGTATTTACACTGACTTGAGCTCACTAGACTGATAAGCAGGGGAATAAATACAACAAAAGGTAAAGCCCATCCAAAGAGCATGTTAACTTTGAAGTCGTGCTTTAAATGTAGCTTCAGATAACTTTACTTTGACATTCATCCCTGGAAATTTCAAAGCTCATTCCTCATTCCTTGTACAAACCTGTAGACTTGCTTGTCAGGGACAGAGAAGAGAGAGAGAGAGTCAACCTGGGCCAAAATAAAAAAGTGGGTAAGAACACTATATTTTATCGAATTTTCATAGGGAAAGAGTCACATTAAACTAATGTAAGCTAATCTTACATTTACTAATAGCCCAATTGGATATATTCGATTTCGCGGCCGTTCTAGCTTAATTATTCTCATTTTGACATTAAATTTGGAACATTTTTTAGAAAGAAGTGACTATAGATTACATGTACTTTCGCCATCTAAAATCTTTCTGATGGTACGAAAGGGGTGTACATAATTGCATAAGAAACCGAGAGAATCTATGCCAATGCTATTAAATGTAAATTTTTGCTTCGCATTATAGCAGAAACCAAATAAATATAATGATGGAAAAAATGTCACGTTCGACATGTCACGTATCGACAGAGATAAATATTTATACCCGTTACTCGTAGAGTAAAAAGAGTATACTAAAGTCGTGCAAATGTATGTAACAGGCAGAAGGAATCATTTCCGACCATATAAAGTATATATATTCTTGATCAGCATCAACAGCCGAGTCGATATAGACATGTCCGTCTGTCCGTCCGTCCGTCCGTCTGTATGAACACCTAGATTTCAGAGATGGTAAGAGATAGAGGTTTGACATGTATGGGACAAATGCTTCTTTTATCTGCACGCAGATCAAGTTTATTTCAAATTCTGGCCACGCCCCCTCCCGCCCTCGCAATTTGGAAAAAACGTTATATCTCCTACAGTTTTGAAGATAGACGGTTCGGACCTTTTACAGATAGTTAGTAATTAAAAAAAAATGAACCAATTTGCCGAAGAAATGATTAAGATCGGATGAACGGTTCTCAATTTATGAGCAAAAAAGTGAACCAAGCACCCATCCCCCTCCCACCCTAAAAAATGTTGCATACTTTTTGGATGGTCACCCTAGGGAACGCAGGAACGCTGTTAAGCATGTTTTCTCATGAGTAACGGGTATATCGAAGTCGGTTAGAGCCGACTTTAACTTACGCTCTCGTTTTTTACAAAAAATGTACTCAAGATTTTGAAATCAAATTATATACATTTCAAAGATTCATTCATTCATAACATATTAAAACTATTTGGTCTTAGTTATTGTGTTAGGTTTCCGAAAACCACTTCTGTTTTTTTCACGTTCGAATAGCTTCCAATTTTGTCATTATTTTGGAAACCGAATTTTACTTGCTATAGACTTTAACACTAATGAAGGTGCTTGCTAAGAGCTAAATTATACAGAAAAAAACAATAAAAAATTCTTTTTTTGCCTTTTTTCATTTTCAATATGTACGACAGTCACGTTCGACAGAATGGAAATGCCCATATTTAGTACAAATTTCATTGTCGCTTCAGCCTAGAACATATTTCTTTCAGTCCACAGTGTTTGTTTTTTGCCTTGGTATAATTCAACACCTAGTTTTTTCTATGCCGAAATGAGCACAAATTTACTCTCTCAACGGAGCACTTCATTTTGTTTTTCTCGGTTTTCTGTTTAATTTTTTTCGATGAGAGAAACATACAAAGAAGATGCTATCAGAAGATGAGCAGCCTATCCACACTCGGATTTGTTCGAAATATTTAAAAAATGTTTTAAGCTAATATGTAACGCCATCTATGTCTTGAATGTTTTAGTTTTAGTTAACAATATTTCTGCAGGTTGTTATAGTGCTAAGTTTCTGTTATTGCATTATCTCAGGCGTAAAAGAGAAAAAGGGTCAAAATAACACACAACGAACGCATACATACTTGCAGTTGACTGAGTCACACGCATAACGCACATGCAAGTCCAAAAGACACTTTCAGAAGATTCTGCCCAACAATACTCACAGAACAGCACAGAGATGAAATATCATTTCATATCCCCTTTTTGTCGTTTCCGGGGGTAATGTTTTTTTCTGACAGCCTATAATAAGGGACCAAAAAGAAAAAGTAATACATAAATACACTTTGACTACTTTTGGAGTTTTGCCGCTTTTTCCAAAGTTGCTATAATTTGAGAGCCTCTTTCATGCACTCGTATGTAACTTTTTATCTTAGCAACGTGACACTATCGATTGACCTGCCAAGCGCAGCAGCGTCAAAACTATTTTTAAAATAATTTTTTGCCCAGACCTCATGTGTGCTTGAGCACCTCACCCCATTGGCCCTAGTTGGCCTTTCTTTGTGCCTCCAAAAAATAAAAAAAAAACAACAAAGTAGAAGAAACATATAGAAAAACACGACACAAAAGTCTTTTATAAACATAAATTTTGCCAGCCTTTAATGGTGAGCGCAACATATTTCAGTCCAAACAGCAACAGCAACAACAAATGGCAACCGCAGCTGTTGCTGTGCATTTTTGCACAATTTTTTTTTGTATGTATTTGGCTGCACAAATAAATTGCACATAAATCGTGGGCAACATAAATTTTACATGTTGCCAGCTTGCAGACTAAAAACAAGTTGAAATTATGTGAACGAGGCAAGCATAATTTATGCGATCAGTGCGGAATGGCAATTAAAATATTTGCGCTGCAAACAAATTTTTCTTAATTAAAAAATATTTCTAACTAATTGCGAGCAACTTGGGAGCTGCAATAAACAGCTGTCGTGAAGGTCACTGGCGGACACCCACCATAAACTGTACCATAATTGAAGTCAATACCATTAACTAATCACACTTGTGTTTTATTTACTTTTATTTTTAGCAGTCACGCGCCCGCAAAACCTCCACCAAAGCAAATAAACTGAATGCAGCCGCTGCATCAGCAACATCGCCTCGTCTAAGTCCAACGCCAGCAGCAACATTGTTGCCACAGCAATCGCCAAATACCACAACTGCAACAGTTGCCGCAGCAGGAGGAAATTTGCCCCAACAGCAATATCAGCAAGCGACACAACAGCAACAGCACTTTCAACAACAACAACAGCAGCAGCAACATTTACAACAGCAATACCAACAATCGTCACAACAGCAGCAACTCTTTCAACAACAGCAGCAGCAGCAACAACAGCATCTACAGCAGCAACACGCACAGCAGCCACATCAATCACAGCAGCAACATTTGCCACAGCAGCAACATCAAATTACCGCACAAATTCAAACCATGAAGGATCAACCGCAACAACCAATGGTAAATAAATCACAATATTCCAATTTCAATTAAAAACATTGATATCGGCGTGCATTGACCTTCATAAAAACATTTTTGTTAGTCAATCAGAGTTCATTTCATTTCCCACTCAAGGCAAAAAACACATGCAAATGAAAGCGTGTGTGCGTATACGTCACACGAGACCCAATCAGTTGCAGCTGTGCACACAAAAACCAGACAACCGCACACCACACACACACACACTTCGTTCATTCATAAACATTTTTCGATTTTTATCAATGATTGCTAAATGTTTTCAAAAATAAAACCAGAGACCACACACGAACACACACACTACACACTGGACAGACAGTCAGCCAGACAGTCTCGTATGGCAGCTGTCATTGAGGTGCTAACTGAAAAAATTTACGAATGTATAAAAAAAAAACGTATTAAAATTATTTGTATATTTTAATATATATTTTATTTTATTTCACTTTGTGCGTGTGTGTTTCTGTGTGTGTGTGTGATTATGGCCATTGTTTATTTTTCTTGCGTGCACAATTAATGTGTACAACAATTTCACTTTCATAATTTTTGCGCTCATAAAAATGCAAATGAAATGAAAACGCGTCGAGATTTTAACTTGTTTGACAGACGAAACGCACACAAATAAAATTGTAGCATAATTTACGGAGCGCTAATGAACCAGCGAAAGTATTATTTTAAAGGTCAAAAATTGGGTAATTAACTGAGGGAGTATGGATTAAGTGGAGCAAATGCACCAAGCATGACCAAGCCTTAAGCACTGTTCTTCTATGGGCAATTGTGTCACTCTATAATCAGTACTCGATACTTATTACTTGATTCTCAATATTAAGTACTCCATACTCAGTCCTCGAGGTTTAGTACGCAATACACAGTACGCACACAATCCACATGCTGCTCCGACAAATGGTAAATACGCCTGACTTTGCAAAGACAAAGGCGTACCTAAAAGAAAATTAAAATTTTTTTCTTTTAGTACGCCAGCCGAACGTACGTAAAACAGCTTCGCTTTAAAATTTGATCTAGTATTTGAGAGGGTAAAAAACCTAATAATAAGGAACTACAATTATAAGAACTTTTTGAATTTCAGAAAGTGCTTCACCCTTCTTACCAATTGTTGTGTACGATGCATAATTGCAAATGTTATAGATAACCTTTTGCTATTAAGTGAAAAAAGTCTTGAAGTTCCAATCAGTCAATTGTTGTTATACCATGTACCAAAGGGGCAAAGAGCAATCGTAAACAGCCGAGTTAACATAGCCATGTCTCGGAAATTGAAATGGAGGCATATCAAATATACTTTAATTCTAAGTCGCGATCCTTGTCTCCCCAACAATTAGAAAAAAAGACACTTATTTCTAAATATATATATAAATCAGCATTATTTATCGATCCACTAAGTTGGGGAAAATATTAAATGACTAAGAGTCGAGTTACAAGCAAATCAAAAGTACTTCACATTGATGTTTTGTTCTGAAACAACACAGTTTATAGGCTTAGCTCGGACGGCCCTATAGGCGGGCGTTTAGGCTTAATAGATCTCTATCTAATCAGCTGAACCTTGTACCACTTATAAAAAAGAGGATGAGGAGATATAGATCGCATTGACACTCTTCTCTCTGAGCGTGTGTTTCATTATGGAGCTCAGTTTAGTATGAGATGAATAGTATGCCGTCGCTCTATGGAAATAAATTCGGGGAAAAACTAGGCAGTGTGCCGTCAGCTTTAGCGTGTAGTACATTTTTAACATTAACTGAACTTAAAAATCTTCGTTGTGTATGAGCCGTCTGTAGGTTAATGTATCGTTACTATAATGGTGCAGGCTGTTCCAGGATAATGTTGCAATGAGAGCAGTACCTGTTGCCAGTATAGTTTAATGATTTCACTTAAAATCGGACATACTCATATGAAGTGGCAGATATAGCATTTCGCATCTTGCTCTAAATATTGCGGAAATTTGGTTTTAGTTGTGCTTGTTTTTGAAATAGTTTTTTTTCCCCCAGGAATAGTTCAGTATTCTGTAAATTACTCTGTGGTCGCTCGCTCTTGCCGGGGAGCACGAGGACCTCTTCAAAAATAAAAAAATTGTACCTTGTGTTGCGTGCATTGATGCGTTGTCCTGTTGGAAAATAAACTTATAACGCCTTTGACCCCAAAGAAAAGCTTTTAAATTCATTTGCATAATGTACACGTACTCCCACGTGTTCATATGAGCGCTTGGACATGCCAGCTGGAAGAAACCACACTCGCAGAACACAGCCCAATCCATCAATGATTCTCCTCCACAATTTCTCTTTCTCTTCTGGCAAATTTCATCAGGATTTCTTTACGACGTAATTCAATAATCTTACTATCGATTCAATTTTTTTCCCAATATGTTTTCAGATTTCTTTAAAGCCCTTGCTGAGCGACCAGCTCAGCGAGTCATTTCTAGGTCACATTCATGCGCTAACTCATTAACGGTCTTAAATGAATTACGCTGACTAACCTTCAGCTTACGTTCTCCGGGTGGTTTTTCCAAAAATTTTGCCAACTTTGTCGGAGCGACCAATTTTTCTGGCTATTTCTCGAAATGAGGAATTCTGATTTTTGAGCGCCAGAATTTTGTCTTTCCCGACAACTGACAGCACTGGCCCACTTAGCATGTTTAAAAATTTATTTCAAGTTGAGCTGAGTAACTCTCAACCAAGTGTGCTCAACATAAAATAGCTTCCAGCAAACACAGAATAGGAAAGTAAATTGTGCGGCCAAGAATTATGTACCTCAAACAAAACGAAAGTGAAATATAACGGTTAACTTTTGCATTGAGAGTGTTGATGTTTGTCATCTATTTTCATTAATTTTTAACGCTCTTTCAAACGGTAATCGCAAAGTTATTCTATCTTTACTGTTTCCCTGTACCCGACATCCAACTGTCAACTAGACACTACATTTCATGGTTCGAAAGCGTGCAAGTGACACTAGGTATTTAATCCCCGTTTCCGTTGGCAGAATATGTCACCTGATTCGATCTTAAAAGAAGACTCGGTTCTGGAGACTAGGTTAGCATGCAACTATATTGAAGAATTAACTCTACGAAACTGGTCCGTTGGTGAAAAAAGTTACCGAGATAACCCAATGTTAGAGCGATATAAAGTAGTATAGTGTTCCACTTTTTGTGCTTTTGTTTCTGCATTAGCAGACGCCTGGGAGATAAAATAGTTCCTCTCTTTCTAAGTAGAAGTTCTTAAAGATGTTACCAACCTAGTACAGACTTAACCAAGACACCTTTCTAGATGCAACGAAAAGATCTAGCTGTCTCAAGGTCTAGCTGTCAAGGGCGCTTAAATTGTTGATAAGACTGTTGTTGTGACCTCTTTGAAAATCAATCATAGAACTTTTAGTAGGCTCCAGATCAATAAATTATGTTTGTTCACATGCGACATACACTTGACTATACAGCTGTTTCAATACCATTCCCGTTCAATCATCAGCAATCTTTGCCCATCTTCTGTCATGCCAGCACTAACCACTATAACTGCTTGGGAAATCCAATCAAGACCTGTATATAGACAAAGTAACAACCGATTCCAACTGATTATAATTTCTTTTATTCCCTCTCCCTCTCTAACAGGCCCCCATGGCTTTCTATCCCACATGGCAGGCCGATCCGTCACAGGGCTGGCAGAATCAGTTCATACAGCAAATACCACAGAATACTCCAGCCATCACATCGCTCAACTCGTTGGATTTCCAGACCCAGTCCTATGCCTATCCATCTAATGGCTATGTGCAGACCGGACTTGGTTTTGATCCCAATTACGGACGTTCACCGTATGGTGCCCCGGTACAGCGTTACGATTTCCAGAGCCAACAGCTCTCCAGTGCACCCATCAATCAGGTGGGTTTGCAAAGCGTGGCGGGATTTGCACCCGGCAGTGTTAGCTATGCCGGTCAGGTGTCCACAGCGCCTGCGCCACCAACGTCAGTGGGTTTGCAGCAGCAACAGCAGCAGCATTTGGGTACCGCCGATCTGAACAAGACGATGTCGGGAAACGACACGCCTGGATATCCGCGGGTGAGCAGCGTGCCGCCGCGCTCACTCAATTGTAACGGGTATTCAGGCGACTACAGCGGACAACAGCAACAGCCCCAACAACAGCAGCAACAATCACAACAACCAGCAACTGCCCCCGCCGCTAGCGGAGGCACCAGTACACCAGCCACGCCCACACCCACAGCCAGCAATCCAGTAGCCCAGCCGGCCTCCTCGCCCATGCTGGCAACCAATCAGCAGGCTCCAGGTCAAGCGGTACCACAATCGCCGACACGGGTTAGTCTCATACAACAGCAACAGCCACGTCATGTCACACAATCGCCCACTGGCAATGGCCTGCAGCCCTATGTGGCACCCCAACAGCAGCCGCAGCAGCAGCAACAGCAGGCACAGCAGCAACATCTGTCCTCACCACCCATGCAGGACTGGAACTGGCAGCAGCAGCAGCAGCAACAACAGCAGCAACTGGCCAGCGAGGCTTATAACCAGGGTGAGCGAGTTCATCTCAATACACGCATCAAGTCCATGATTATGCGCAAAAGCGATCCAAAGGATCCACCGCCTGATCTACAGCTACAGTCTGCCGCTACCGCAGTGCCACCTGCCCCGCAGCAACAGCAACAGCAGCAGCAACAACAGCAGACCGGTCATTTTTTATCGTATAGCCACCACCTCCGCCCCGAAAATGGTCCGAGCAGCATAGCCCAACAGCAGCCGCCGGGTGCTGCCGAGCCCTTAGGAGGTGGTGGCGATCAAATCTGGAAGCCACATCACGCCAACTCATTTAAGAAGCCCCCCGTGGGCGCTGGCGTTGGCTATCCGGGAGCAGCAGCAGCCGCAGCTGCGGATGCTCATTTGCAGTTGCAGTTGCAACAACATCAGCCAGGACAACACACAACCATCAGCCATGCGGAGATACCACCCCAACAACAACAGCAGCAGCAGCCGTTACAGCAGCAACAACAACAACAGCCGCCGCCACCCACTCAAGCGCCGCCGGTGGTCACGCCGCAGCCCAAGAAGCCTCGTAGTCGAAGCAAGGCGAGTAGAGCAGCTGCCGCCGCGGCTGAAGCAGCCGCCGAGATTGAAAGGGATCGCAATGCCACCGATCCGGGCGGTGGATTAAAACCGCTCACAGCTCATCACTATCCGCCCCCGCCTGGCAGTCAAGACTATCACGGTCAGTACATCAAAACCGAACCGGGTCTGCTGCCACCTCCCCCAGGAGGAGGACCAGTGGGTGGTCCCGGGCAACCCAATAAAATGGAGGGCTACGAGCGCAACTACCAGAACTTTATACAGTACGCAGACTTCTGCCAGAACGATGGTCAGGGTCAGCCGGTGCAGCAGCATGGTCATGGTCAGCAGGAATATGCGGGTTATCATCACAATACGGCGTACTATGGAGCCGGAGCGGGAAGTTTTCAGCAGAATTTCCAGCAGAACTTTGTGCCCGGCTATCAGCACTCGGCCTACGGTAGTCGCGGGGGCAAACCCCCGGCCAGCCGCCACATCATGGCCACGGACACGGTCATCCGCATGGTCAGAGTATAATGGAGCTGGAACGCAAGCCGGATACCAACAGCATTATACCACTGCCCACCAACTATGAGAAGGATATACCAGCCCATGCCTATCCCATACCACCTCATCGCTATGCCATGGGACATGGAGCACCGCCACATTTGGGACACCACGGCATGCTGGAGCCCAAGCTGGAGGATATGGGCATGTTGGGTCATGGTCATGGTGCGGGGGGCTATGCCTATCTGGGTGAGGGAAAGCCACTGAATAATGGCTTCTCCTGCTGTCGCCAGGGTGGGACACGCCCGCCCACGGCTGAACACCTGAAGGATGGCAGCTGCCTGGGATTGGGTATACAACCCAAGGAAGAGCTTCTAGACGAAGATGAGCTAGCTGAAGCGCACAATGGTGTCAAGGGAAAGTCGAAAAAACAGAAACAGGATGAAATACCCGAGATCATAGTGAAGCATGAGAAGATCAATCCCATGTTTGATACCACAGATCGTTTGGAGAAGGGCAACAAAACGGAAATACCCGAATGCGAGTGCTTTCAGTCGGATAAGAATCCACCCGAACCGGGTACCTACTACACGCATCTGGGTAAGCCTTAGAGAGAGAAAGAGAGAGAAAACAAAAACTCAACCTTTTATTCATTTAACAGGAACGTCCTCCTCCTTGATGGAGCTGCGTCGTGAGTTCGAGGAGCGCTGTCAACTGACGGGACGACAATTGCGCATAGAGAAGATTGTGTACACGGGTAAAGAGGGTAAAACCTCGCAGGGTTGTCCCGTAGCCAAGTGGGTAATACGTCGTGCCGATCTGGAAGAGAAGATTTTGGTGGTGGTCAAAAAGCGTCCAGGTCACAGGTAAGTCTAAGTCAACACTTGCTGAGAAACACAACTCACCATATACCCCCACAGATGTATAGCCGCCTATATTGTGGTCTGCATGGTGGCCTGGGATGGTATGCCTCGCCTAGAGGCGGACAATGCCTACAAGAATCTGATACCCAAGCTGAACAAGTATGGCCTGCCCACCACACGCCGCTGTGCCACCAACGAGAATCGCACCTGTGCCTGTCAAGGTGAGTTAAACCTCTAGTATAATCCCACTCCCGGCAGACTTAACCATATCTTTTTCCCCCAGGTCTCGATCCGGAGACTTCAGGCGCCTCTTACAGCTTTGGTTGTTCCTGGTCCATGTACTACAATGGCTGCAAATATGCCCGTTCCAAGACGGTACGCAAGTTCCGGCTGTCGGTGAAGAGTGAGGAGGCAGCCATCGAGGATCACATGAATCTGATAGCCACTTTGTTAGCTCCGGTCTTCAAGCAGGTCTGTCCGCGCTCCTACGACAATCAAACCAAGTACGAGCACGAAGCGTCCGACTGTCGGCTGGGTCTAGAGCCGGGCAAACCCTTCTCGGGGGTTACCGCCTGCCTGGACTTCTGTGCGCATTCGCATCGCGATCTGCACAACATGCAGGACGGTTGCACGGTGCACGTGGCCCTGCTCAAGCCGAACAATCGCGATAGCCGCCTGCCAGATGACGAGCAGTTCCATGTTTTGCCACTCTATACGATGGACGGAACGGATGAGTTCGAGAGTGTGGAGGGGCAAAGGGACAAGCATCGAACTGGCGCGGTGCAAATGCTGGACAAGTGAGTGTAGTGTTGAGTTTTGAGCTAGAGAGAGCAGCTCTTCCTCGTAAGGACTTGTAAATAACATTTTACGTTTCCCCTTGACAGATTTCCCTGCGAAGTACGTGTACGATCCACCCCGCTGATACCCTGCCGAAGGCATGGCAAAAAGCGTAAAGAGGACGAGGTCAATCCACCCGAAGGCGAACAAGATGCGGTTGGGGATGGCAACAGCCAGAGCAGTTCCAGCAATGGAGCTCAACAGGCTCAAGCCCAGCAGAACAGTCCGCCGCACATCAAGAAGGAGAATGGAGCAGGAGCCACTGGAGGAGCCAGTAAACCCAACAGCAAATCCAAGTCAAAATCCAATCAGTCGAATCAATCTTGCGCCTCTACGCCTGGTTCAGCGCCGCCTTCCACGCCCTCACCACGCTGTCAGACGCCGGTGACGAACAATCCCAGTCCGGCGGGTAGCGCCTTCAGCACACCGCCCGTACACGCCGCCAATCCCAATGCCAACAATGGCCAGCAACAGGTGGCTCCCCCAGGCCAGCCCAATCAGCTGATGAGCTCCAATTCCAGCCTGATGAACATGGCCACCATGATTGACACCTTTACGGACGCCCAGTTGCAATCCAATCAGATCTCGAGCACCGTGCTGGACTCACCCTATTCCTATGACTACCAGACGGGTTCCTACATAGATTCGCGCAACTATTATGGGAATTGGCCACCGCATGCCATGGGTATGGCTCAAGGAGCTGGAGTACCACCGCCCGGAAGTGCAGCTTTGACTCCCACCACACCCACGGCTCCTCAACTGGGTCAGCACACACTGGCAACGGCCACAGTGACTCCCGCTACGGCACCCACAGCCGCCTTGCCACCCTCCGTAACGCCCACACCTGCCCAGCATGATGCCAGCAATGGGTATACGCCCAGCTACAACAACCTGACGACGCCTGCTCCCGCTGAACTGCAACCAACACCTCAGCAACAACAGCAACAACAACAGCAACAACAGCAGCAGCAGCATCAGCAGCAGGGGACCACAGTGGTTCCTCTGGCTGGAGCAGGGCCTGGAGAGCTCAAGAGTCGTGGTGTAATCAGCGGTGAGGAGAATCCCGATTCTACCACCCTGGTCAATCACAATTTGGCCGAGAGTAAGTTAACCGCCCTGACAGCCATGCAACCCATGACTAACCTTGCACCACTCACCACCGCCGCCGTCGCAGCCGCCAATCATCATCACCACCATCATCCGCAAGAGGGTTTTGTCAAGCCAAAGCCACCGCCCAGTGATTATCAATACACCACGCAGTACCCCAACAACTATCAGATGTACCCGCCGCCACCACCGCCACACTCGGCCTACTCCGCCTATGATGCGTACCAGAACATGAACTACAATTACGGGTATCACCATCAGGCGTATACACCGTACGGCATGTATCCACAGCAGACGCCACCGCCCACACCGCCCTCGCCCAATTGGAATGTGTATGGACATCATCAGGGTGGTTCAGGTGGAGCGGCCGGGTATGCAGGTCCAGGACCCACGGCAGGATCTGGAGGCTCACTCATTACCTCACATGGTTCGGTACCTCCCAGCAGTATAAACCTGCAAAAGCCTGCGCTCGCCTCGCCTGCCGCTCTACACCAACAACAACAGCAGCAGCAGCAGCAACAACAGCAGCAACAACAACAGCAGCAACAGCAACAACACCAGCAGCAGCAACAGCAACTGGCGCCCACACCACCTCAAACCATCTTGCCTGATCTCAGCAATGGAGCTGGCCAGCTGGCCCCGCCCAGCGTTGAGCCAGTGGTAACACCCACTGCCACGCCCACCTCCGCTGTACCACCGCCGCCCAGTGAAATGTCCAACTCAAGCGACGCCAATGGCTCCAGCTCAGTTGTCGGCGGAGTCAACCCCAGTCAGGAGATGCCCGCCAGCACCAACTCGAGCAAAATCGAACCCATTGGCGAGGTGGCCGAGATCAATGAGAATATCGAGGCCTTCCAGGACCCACAAATGGGTGGTGTGGCCATTGCCTTGAATCATGGCAGCGTCCTGATTGAGTGTGCCAAGCATGAGATGCATGCCACCACCGCAGTGCGTAGACCGGATCGCCATCATCCCACGCGGATGACGCTGATCTTCTATCAGCACCGGAACCTGAATCGTTCGCATCATGGCATCGATGAGTGGGAGGAGAAGATGCGTGTAAAGAAAATCAACACGGATCTCGACAACAAAGCCAAAGAGGAGCGCGAACGTCTGATAAAGAAGGCAGCCGGCGAGGATCTGGATGAGCTGGACGAGGATATGCACGATGAACCGCCGCCACCCATAGTGGTGGTGAAAAAGGAAAGCAATGGCAATCAGCTGAAGAACGGAGCCAGCGGCAGTAAAAAGAAAAAGAGCAGCAGTGCGGCCGAAGCCAAGAAAAACCAATCCTCCGCTGAACAGCAGCCAAAAAACGAGAAAGTTGCCCTCCACGCACCAACACTAACAACAACGTCGTGGACGACCCTGTTCCCTATGCATCCATGTGTGGTTACGGGGCCCTATCAGGAGGGCAATAGCAGTCCAACCTCGTCCACGAATGGCAATGGCAATACCCAGGCAGCGGGCCAGCCCACGCAGCCGCAGCAACAGCAGCAGCAGCAGCAGCAGCTGCAGCCTCCGCCGACTTGAATGTTTACCGAAGGTTAAGGTCCTACTACCATTGGTAAAAGCCCCCCCAACTTAGTTCCACAAACACACACACTCACACACACCTGCTGCGCCGCCGCCGCCTGGTTAGAGCTCTAATCTTAAGCCCACACACAACTGACTGAAATTCTCTCTCTCAACTATAAAAAAAAAAAAAAAATATTGAAATTATTTTTGTAAATGCGTCTGATTTCGTGTGCCATACAAAGGAGAGGAGGAAAACAGTTGGCGCTGCACCATTCCACACACCCAAACACACACACACATAGGAATACCCTTTAGTTAAATGACTTAATTTTTCAGTCTACACTACAACAACAAACTACAGAACTACAAGAAAAACAAACTACTAAACAAATTTTTGCTAAGAGTTAGTGGAAGTTGAAAAAACAAAACAAAAAACAAAAAGATCATTGCCAAAAGTACAAATCAACCATTTTTTAAAGCTACTAAACAAAAGAAGAGAAAGCTAAAAAGAATTTCGCAAGACATACAAAAATAGTGGATAACTAAAACGAAAAACAAAAACAAGTTTTTACTAAACAAAAGAAGCTTAACATACTATTTTTTAAATTCAATTTAAGTTGCCACAATTTGACTATCGTTTGAGACTTTTGAGGGAATCACCAAATGGTAGCCATTAATTCTGATTGAGAGAGAAACTTTCCAACTTTAGGTCCTCCCTGAACTTAGTCCGAACCCTTACCAAACTGGCTTCAAGAAATCAAGTAAATCCCTTTTATAGAAACTTGTATGGTTTTTTGTGACACAATCTAAAAGCCAAGTTATAAAAATTACTTAACTAACCTCGCATATTTAGGTACATTAAAGTTTGAGGATCTAAGTTTGCATTAGAAACCATGGAAGAGGTCGTTAATGAAAATGGAAAACTGAGCTGATGTTTTTACGGATAAGCTCATATCCACATTAAAATTTACAAAAATTATCCAAAACTATTCCGAACCGAAAGGGTTTAAGCCAAAGTCAGGCGCTTTGCTATCTACTATGTATACAAAAGTGCTCAGCAGCAGCGCAGTCAGACACTGACAGTATAAGCTAGCCAACAAACAAAGCTCTGCAAAATATTTTTAATGTCAATTGAATCTTTGCAGTTAAGTTCAAAAACTTCCCCAGTTTTACTTATCAATCTTCAAAAGAGCTTATTCATGTGTATAGAACAGAGGCGGACAAATAGAGAGTATAAAAAAGTGAGCTTGTGTTGGTGAACTAGAGAGCTCTCTTCAGACAACACGCGTTTACTGCAGTGTGCTCACGTTCACAACCATAACTTCGGCTCGCGTTTGCTTAAAAATACGACTGACTTCGGCTCGTGCGAGCCTAAGGTGGCCGGGTCTGGTATAGAACTATACACCTTTAGCGAGCATGAATTCGTATTCCCTCATTTGGTCGAGTCAATTGCCTTTTATTTACTACTAGCAGACCCGTGCGTTTCGCTGCTTACTAAATGAATTTAATTCTTTCGTATATTGTTCAAAAAATGATTAGACTCAGGTGACAATCCATTAAGTAATGTGTTCCCCAATTCAGGCCATTTCACTTTTCCTCTCGCTCAGTACATCCCATCTGCTTCACCTTTAAATTTATATGCCTGACAATGGCAACAACGTTGGTTCATTTGGTTCGCTATGAGAAGCGCAATGAAAGCAACACCTTGTAGATTTTGGTTTTCACGACGTTCATTTGCTGTTGTTGTTGCATCATTGTTCCATTCATGTGAAGGGGACCTTGATGTACGTCGACGATTGTTTTCATTGCGATGTGTCATTTCTGGGCTAATTTCACGGCTCCTCATCGTCTCGACATCTAACTTTAAAAACCACACAGGTTGATTGAAAATGCACACTTTTTCTAAAGCAACAAATATACTTACAAAAATTGCAATTTAATCAGAAAAAAAATTTTCACACAAAAAACAAAATCTTTCAAAAAATGTTTTGTTCTCCGGTCCGTTCCGATTCTCGTCAGTGTTGCTATTAATATAAAATGCTATTACAAAAAGTGACATGTTTATGACATAGGCTGAGTTATATAAATATGAGGTAGGCTCCCTCGCTCTCTCACAACTCTTTATATTTGTGTCAAATAGAGCTAGAGCAAGAGAGTAATATATTTCAATACAAAGCCTACTAAGCTACTACGTAAAACACAAAAAAATTCGTCCGTGGAGATGCTTCACTTAAAACAGTAGTTTACTGCATGGAGCAAAGAGCATTAGAGAGGAACTTTGCTCAGTCGACACTGCTTATGGCACTATCGTTTAGCACCAGCAAAATTGAGAGGCAGCGCAAAGTGCCTCTCTAATATTTTTTGCTCCATGCTTACTGACTGAAATTTAACAAGTTGTCAAGAGAGTGAGAGAACGTGTGCGCCTACCTTGTTTAGTATACCTTGATTTAGACTACCAGTGGGCCGAGCTGAATATCATGTTTAAGTTTGAACTTTTTTCGAAGGCCTAAAATGCCACAGTATATGTCTTTTAACTCAACGTTAGGATCGTGGTCGAGTCTCATGCTCATGTTTGAACATCATGGGTTTTCGATTACAATTTTTCGATCTCTAACACATCTCTAGAGATGTTTGATTATGTTGTACTGCAAAAATTGATAGTTTAGTTTCCAAAACCAATAACGATACCAAGAAGCTTTTTTTTAAACCAAATCGAATTTCAAAAATTAAGGGAACCAATTCGGTTAAAGGTTCGGAGGAATATAAGCTTTTCCGGTTCAAAACAACTGGTATTGAGGAGTAGACTTTGTATCTTTCGGTTATTTGAAGCATTTTCCAAAAACAAGGAATCGAACTCGACTATGGGTTCGGGAGCTTATAAGTTTTTCTTTGATCAAGAAAAAGGTTCTAAATTTACCTTTTTTCCTTGCCCTCGGTCTAGATAAGAATTTGTCAAGAAGAGTGAGACCAAAAAGTGAGAGCATAAAGAGAATAAAGCGACGCAAACCAGCTCTAACTTATTTCATTGACCGTAGTATAGCGGTTTAGCGGCACCAGCCTCGGAATGCGTTCGGCTCGTGTTAGTGTGAATAGCGAAATGTGTTCGGCCCCTGCAGACTAAGAGTGGCCTTCGCTGTTTTAGATACAATTCCTTAAAGAAAACTTTCTCACACCAAGTCTTTTTAAAAAAACTTCGGGGTTCTTTACGGTTCGGAAGATTATTTCTAAATTCCTAAATAAACTGGAGAGAGGAGAGCTTTGTTTTCGATTTCAAATCTAAATGTATGCACCTAACTCCTGTTATATACTTTAAAAATTTTGAAACCTGTTTAAAAAAATTCCACGTTAAAGTGTTAAGGGGAAAACAATGTTCCTTATGTTAAGGGAAATTGACATGAAATTTTTCAACCAAGGTTGCAAAACTTTTAAAACTCTACTAAAGGTTCGGTACGAGAGTTCAATCACTATTGAAATGCTAAGAGCATTGTTGTTGTAGCTTTCTTCAGCTTCATCAAAGAAAATCGAGCATTTTTTTTGCCCTAAACATGCCTTAGTATCAGAATTGAAGGCCACCTTCTAAGTAGAAAACTTCCACTAGTTTCAAACGAAATTCAAATTGCTTAGACAGCAAATGCCGCCAAACTTGCTTGTGAAGTCTTATTCATCCTTTAGAACCTACACAAGTCAGTTATCCGGCATTTGCTATTTGAGTCCATGATTAACTGATTTACTGACATACACAAACCACACAAAAAGAAGTCGAAGAAAGTTATGTATTTTTTTGAGCAGAGAAATCACAGCGTGCGCGTGAAGGGGCAGCATTTTAAGCTAAGCACATCACACACACACACCATACACACCACACACACACACTCACCTAACTAGCGAGGAGCAGGCATCAGAGCAGCAAGACATTTTAAGAAGAAAAAAAAAACAAAAGATTTAATAATAATTTAAACTAAGTTTAAGCAAAAACCAACATAAACTATATATTTATTTAAAGGCAAACTGAAAATGTGCTGTAAATTTCATACACTTTCCCCCACTCCCTACCCCTCCCCTCCACCACCCCCAAAAGACTCGAAACCAAGCAAGTATTAAGCACTCTACAACAACAACAACAAGAAGAAGAAATGATTTGCCTAATTTTTGTAAAAAGCAAAAATTCAATTGATTTGTTTCCATCCAAAAGATAAAACTGAAAACTGAAAAATGTGGCAGCGCAACAACTGAATTTCAAATCAAATTTAGTCTAAAAACAACAAAAAATAAAGAATATTTTTTGCACAAAAAAAATAAATGGTTATTAATAATTTGAAATTATGATGATGATGATTGTATTGTATGATGTTTAATTCTAAGGCAGCGAAGAAGACTTTTGAGCAACAAGAAAAAACATGTTTTGATAAATATTTAAATGTTTATATAGTATATATAAATTAATGATAATTGATTGATATACGCAAGCCAACCAACCAACAACCATAACTAATTATAGTTTGTAAATGCTTTTTTTAAATGATTTTCGAAATAAAAAGCAAAGAGAAATAACGTTTTTGCCATTATTAAGTTATTACCAGAAGAGACGACACGCGAGTTTTTATTTAATGTAAGTTTTGAGTTTATTTGCGGGGCGCGCAGCAGATGAAAATTATTGCATATACCTAAGTATAAATATATACTATAAATATTGGCAAACAGAAAAAAAAACACACACACACACTGATAAGGCACGCAAAGAGAAGAGCGTTGATATACATATTGTAAAACGTATATGGAAACAAAAAGAAAAATGCAAAAAAAAAACATAAATTATATTTATTTAAAGTACGCGTATTGAAAGCAAACAGATATTAATATTAAATAAAACGAAAACCAAGTTAAACAAAGGCATTTTTATACTCTTTAATAGGGAACCGAGCAAGGCTGATCTCTTGGAATGTTTGTGCGTTTTGAGTCGTTTTCTTACTCTAAACTAACTTCTCTATCGTATTTACATTTACATTTCTTAAGTACATGGCGAGTGTAGACATATTTTTTGGAGCTACAGATTGAGCGTTAGATCTTTATCGTAGCTATCCAGCGCCGTTTTGTTAAAGCTACCCCAATTCCATTGCATAAACTTATTACTCTGATCGCACTGATTCACCACCAGCTCCTGGGAGAAGGGCAACAATTCTAGGCATCGTTTCCGGTCCTTGCCATGTAAAATACTGAAATGAAATGAAAGTTTACCATTTGTTTCACAAATTTACAAGCTTTACCGAAACTTACAGCTTTTTGTGATAGTCATAGTACCAATACTGATTACCCTGCTGCCCATGACAATCCCACAGCCAAACCGGCGCATTGGCATCCCAAATCCGTACATCCAGACAATCCTTTTTACGTCGCTGACGTATATCACGTTTCCAGCTCAATTGCCAGAATTGATTGCGTTGAGGTTTTACCAAGTCATTGGCGCAGCTGTACATGCCCATACGATTGTGTCTATGCCGGCCATGGGTGTCCACGCACATTTGCGGATCGCCCAGATTCTGTATGGCTCCACTGGCATAGTCGGGCGGATCAACGGGTGGATAGGTCTTCATCAAATCAAAGGCCACATTCTCCATAAACCATTTAAATGATTTGCATTTCAATTTCGTTCTAATGGCCTTTTGGGCCGTTAAATCACCAGCATCAGTTCGCTCATAGATGCCATCGCCGTGATCATACAAATACTTTTTGTAATCATCCATCCAGACCTCAGCCACGCGTTTGTAGTTCTGCAAAAGGGTAAGTATTCAGAGTATTGGTTATTCTAAGGAATTAGAAATTCTGGTAATTGTCTAATATAAAAATAATATAAATATAATAATATAAAATTTAATGGATTTTTAAATGGTTATTTAAATGTTTCTCATTAAAATGGAGTGAACAATATGTAATTTTACTGTGTTCAAATTCTTATCCTTATCGGAAGCAGAAGATATCGACTATTTAGAGCGCCACAAGTGTGGAAATTGTGAAGCTGACTGCAAAATAATAATAAGGATATGACATATTTTGTAGTAAGGGATACTGTTCGCTTAAAACGTAAAACTAACTTTATTGAGGCCTTTTTCTAAATACTATTAGATTATATTTTAACCTTTAAATGAAAAATTATGTTTCTGCAAGACGAATTGAGTTGGACCAGGCAATCAATTATAGATAGATTGGTCAATTCGTGAAAGTTGTGGCAAACGTGGTGGCCATTAACAAATCGGTAAAATGGATGAATTCAAAATTGGCAAGTGAAAATATAATTGTGGCCGGGTTGTGGGCATTATGGGCATTTCCACCAAAATGTCAACCTAAGCCAATATATTTTATCGAATTTGAGGTGACTTTAGATTACATGTACTTTCGCTATTTAAAATTTTTTTGATGGTGCAAAGGTGTATACATGAATGCTCAAGAGACCATGCGAAACTATGTCAATGCAATTAAATGTAAGTTTTTGCATCGCATTATAGCAAAAACCACATAAATATAATGACGGAAAAAAGCTAAAATTTTGAAAAAACTGTAAATTATTTTTGGGTAAAATTAAAACCATTTTAAAGAGACATTAATGCACTACATTCTAAAACTTGTCGCATTAATATATTTTCTCAGGATTCGCTAAAATCGACGTTTGAGCCGAGAGCTATAAGTTAAGCCTATTGTGAATATAACAATCCGTTTTATTTTGAGTTTTTTGAAAGTTTAAGTGCGTACGATTGTCCCGTTCGACGTCATGGAAATGCCCATATTCAAATTTGATAAAAAAAACCCAAATAGTAATAAGGAATGCAAATGCAACCCTGTAAGTTCGATAAATTAATAGCAACCCTGAGTCATGAAACCAAGGCCGTCTAAGAAATTCAAAGCTGCGCAATGCGATACCTTTTATTTATTGTCAAGCTCCACTGACACCTAATTAACTATCGATTTTCACATCTTTAACAAGCCTTTGACGGATCTATAAATAATGCTGAATACTAAATATGACTAGAAAGCATGAACCATCTATCTACACATCTTAAATATGACGATTTACCAAATGGTAGGTGCGGCATGGGGCGTGGCAAAAAATTTAAAAGAAACTTGCTCTGTCTGAAAGTATAAGACGTATATGTCCCACACAGCTCTAGATAGACTCTGCTGTTGATGCTGATCAAGAATAAATATAGTTTATGGATTGCACAAACATAATAAATTAAATAATATAATCGGTGTATCTTCGGTACGTAGTATAAATATATCGGAACTCCGGGTCGAAGCCATGGAATTAAACCAAGTCTCTTCTAATTGGCTTGGAAATAGTTTCTATGACCCAAGTTGGGAGCCAGCTTATTTTTTATGTGGACCTTTCAGTTGAGGCTCATCTTTGTAAATCTTACTTAGGCTGGAATGACACTTTCAATTTTTAGAGACAATTACACTAGTTTACAAAAAAAAAAAAAAAAAAATACCCATTTCTACTGAAACTATTTTTGGTGTAGTTTGGAATGGTTATCTTAAAAATCAATTTCAAAAATTTTTTCATGGCTCCGTTTTTGAAATATGATTTTTTTTTCATTTTTTTGGCAGGTGCTCTTAGCCATATCTCACTTCATAATTGTCAACAATGTTTTTCAATCGGTTTAGTAGTTTAAACTCAATACCCAAAAATTTTTCAAAAAAATCCTAGGAAAAATATAAAAAAATCGAAAAAATTTGTTTTTATTTTTTATATCTAAGAATCGCACTTGTACGAAGAAAACAAGGTATTTGTGAGGAAAATCGTGTCACACGTACCGTAGATGGATCAAATTAAGTAAAAGAACTAACTGTGAAATTTGAGTAGTTTGCGTGTTTAGAAAAATTTAATTTGTATTTTTCATTGTTTTTTGGTTAATTTATGAAGTGAGTTCATAGTTGTTCATAGATTTTGATCATCTTTATCTGGTTTTCTTCATAGAAGTGCGATTTTTAAGAAGAAAAAATAATAATAATTTTTTGGAATTTTATTATATTTTTTCACGGCGTTCAAAAATTATATTTCGAGCAAAAAATCGAGTTTTTTGAATAATTTTTGGGTGTTGTGTTCAAACTACTAAACCGATTGAAAAACATTGTTCTACACGATTATTACCAACTCAATTACATTTCGAATCATATCTTGCTTAACTCTATCTGACAATTATGAAGTGAGATATGGCTTAAAATGTAAGAGCACCTGCCAAAAAATGAAAAAAAATTCATATTTAAAAAACGGAGCCATGGAAAAATTTTTGAAATTGATTTTTGAGATCACCATTCCCAACTACACAAAAAAGAAATTTAGTAGAAATGGGTCTTTTTGACTGTAAACTAGTGTTATTGTAGCAATTTTTTGTTAATAGGTCGAATTTGCTGTTGTGTACCATTTCAGCCTCTTCGGAAGCATTCTGCGGGGAGTTCAAGCATACTCTGACTCGCTTACACCAACGACTTTTGCCCATACATGAAAAATTGTGACTAAAATTGCCCCTAAAAATTGAAAGTGTCATTCCAGCCTTATAATTTCAAATTTGTTGTACGTTGGGCATATGTCTACTGCTTAGAATCAAATTTACATGGTACTACATGACGGAGGATACCAAGGAAATAAAAAATACTCAATTCTTAGGATATTGTCTGAAATCTACAATTTATTGGGGTTTCGGGGAATAACTTCAGAAATACTCATCCTAGGTGGGTAAAAAGCAACCCGGTTTCTGTTCGTTCATAGATCCAAAAGCACAACGACAGGTTTTAAAACAGTTCTCCATAGAACAGTTGATTCATAGGGAATTGTCGTTTCTTTTCTGTGATGAGTAGAGCTGCCACTTACATCTTATGTTAATTGTTGATGTTTTTAATACAAAATGAATTGAAAGAATTATATTATTCATTTGCAGTAAACCCTAGACTTCAGACATTGACATCAATGATGCGAATCACTTTTTCGCGTAAATGATGACCATATCAATCAAAGAACTTTCAGCAGGCTCTAGGTCAATAAGTTGTGTATTTTGTTCATAACTTTTCTAAAATAAGATGCTCTCACACACCTTAAATGAGGCTGGTTGATATAGCAATTTCATGAATTACGTCGATTCAGTCATCAGCAATCTTTGCCCAACTTCAGTGAGTTAGCTTAGTCTCTCTCGAACCACTTAACCCTTTTTAAAAATTCTGTTCCTCCCATAACCTAACCTTTCATAGGTGAACTACAGCTTGCTTAAATTGAATCAAATATAATGTCCTCTTCCTTTTTGCCCATTCTTACCTTATGCAAATAATCGCCACTCCTTGGACTTGGCACATGATTCCTTGGTCCTCGATATATATGTCCAATTCGTGAGCACGGGGCATCATACATTTCACCACCACACATCCAGATTTTGAAACTCAATTCATACTGCTCACCTCCCCAAATGTCCAATCCTTCGTCATATCCGCCCAATTCCCAAAAGAATTCCGTGGATATTGCAAACAAACCACCAGCCATAACTGGACTCTTGAAAGGCTCTGACGGATGTTTTAAATCTTCCGGTAGCAAAGGCAAACGTTTGTAGAAAAACTCCCAATCGAAGGCACCGCGTGCTCCCTCGTCCTGGGCGC
This sequence comes from Lordiphosa clarofinis, assembly GCA_018904275.1. Lineage (NCBI taxonomy): Eukaryota > Metazoa > Arthropoda > Insecta > Diptera > Drosophilidae > Lordiphosa > Lordiphosa clarofinis. The sequence goes on along the minus strand of JAEIGQ010000005.1, from coordinate 6,211,751 downwards.
GATAATTGAATGTTGAATGATCGATGACATCAATAAAGGGACAGACGGCGGTGCGCTTATTAAGAGCAATGGGCTCCAGTAGTGGTGGTAACCAGTTATAGTTGGCCTCAACATGCGAGTCCAAGAAGATCAGCACATCTGCCGTGGCATTACGGGCACCAGCCGAACGAGCACCAATTAGGCCTGTGCGATGCGGCAGTCGTACAATACGTACAATCTTGAAATGCTCGCGTATGTAGTCCTCTAGAGGTTTGAACAGATAGGCACGATCACTGTAATCATCCACTAGTATAATCTCCTTAAGTAGTTCAGGAGGTGAGCGATTTATCAAACTATGCACGGAACGCATTAAGACACTGAGGTATTCATTATAAAAGATGATGACCACACTAACAGTGGGCAGCTTGGACAGATATTCCTTGTTGCGACAGCTAAAACGTTTAGAGTTAGTAAACAAGAAGGGAATCAAATTGGGGACAACTTACGATTTGTGTCTGATATCGGCCACTGAACGATTCACCGAAATGGAGTCGGAGAGCAGTGCATTAAAGCCATTCTCCAGAGACATTTTACGCTCCAGCTCACGCTGATTCTCATCCTCCAATTTGGCCGCCAGCCCCTGCTCACCTAGACCCACACGCTCTTGATCTCTGGACATAGCCGTATAATCGTGCCAATCCTTTTTCATGGAATTATCGGATGGAGGAGCCATCTGGAGCTCTTCATTGGGCTGCTGGGCAGGCCAATCATTAACCGGGCGTTCGTTCTTAACACGAACATTATTTTTATAAATGTAGTCTTCCTCCTCTGCTTGATTAATAATTGGCTGATCGGCAGGTCTGGGAGCTACCACCTGCTGCTGTGGCTCTAATTGGCCAATTAGGGCGGCTTTTGCGACTGCTGCTGCTGATTCGGGTTCTGGAGCTATGCCATGATGTACGGGCTTGTTGGTATAGGGACTGGACGAGATCCAGCTGGTGATTAGCACAAATAGTGTAAGCGATATCAATAACAACAAGATGGACTTGACCATCCATTTGAAATTCGGTCTACGCATCTTGTACCCCAAAATCAATACGGCGGGGTACGTGTCAAGCTAAGATGATGGATGTGCATGGGCAACAACTACCACAACTACAGCTGCCTCTTGCGTGTGTTAGCTCAGGTGTCTGACAGTGTCAAGAAAAAACTGCTGCCGCTGGCTGATACGTACGTGGTTTGCCCAAGCACTGAAACGATAGAAAACAGACATTATAATTAAAAAGCCAACAACATGGAGAGCTGATAAGCGTGCGCCACTGAAGACATTTTCAGCTTTTTTCACCACAGTTGAGATAAAACTTTGAAGTACTTCCTGTAGCTCCAGAGCAGACTGTAAAAAGCAATCATAATTTCATCCATTGGCACACTAACAATCTTTTCTTTAATTGTTTTTGTTTATTACAGTGAAAACGTCATCAGCCGCAGCTGCCTTATCAGGGCCAGTGATTTACCGCTACTTCATCTATGACTGTACCTGTCAAATGGTGTTGCTGTGACTAATTCAAATTGGTTTTAAATTCTAAATTTATGTTAACAAGTAATTGGAATAACTGCTCCACGTCCACAATAAATCAGTCTTGTTTCTTTTATTTCTACGAAATCTACGGCTGCTGCTTGCAGCAATACGCGCATGAAGAGAACCAAAAACAGCTGTTCAGTGTGGCCGTAAGTGGTATACTAAAATACCATAAAAATACGCATATGTGTATATTTAAAAAAGTAGACAGTTTTGTTTTGATTTTAGATGGCCATAAAAATGATTTGCATTAAGCCAAGCGCCATCACGTTTAGCAGATCACCACCAGCAACAGAAGGCACCTTCAAGCAGAATGTTAAGCATGAGTGTAAAGCTGATGAAACAGGCGGTGACAAAAACCGTTACATACAGTGAGTCGAAAAAGTATTGGTTTACTCAACACCTTTAAAATTACACGGTTCTGCAGTGAAAAGCATATTAAACTAATTTCTGCTGGTTTACCCATGCTAAATCCAAGTTGACAAGTCTAAGTCAGAGCTTACCCTGCGTTTACATAGCGTCTCAAAGTGTCAGTTTTTAAAAACATTAATAAGTTTCATTTCGCCTGCTTTTGCTTCTGCTTTTGATAATAACAGAAGTGAGAAAAAACAAACAGCAGCAGCAGTCGTTTAACCATCATTTGTGATATTGCTTTTGTTCAATGGAATAAATTGAAGCTGCAGCACGTGTTCGCTTTTAGAAGTCGACACTCAGTGGTCCCAAATCACAAAAAGACGGCCAAAAGTCGAAAAACATATTTGATTTGGCTGAAAGTTTGTACTTAGTTGTTTTCGGGGTCGCTGATCTCGAATCCAAAGTCACAATCATTATGGGATCAATCAGGGATCATTATGGCTTTTAATTTCTGCAATTGATCCACCCTTCGAATTCGTAATTCACTTTTTATTAATCATTTAACAACTTGAATTATTCACTGATTGGTAGAAATATTCAACATTTTGAGTACCTCCTCCTTATACTTTCCAATATTATACTCATTCTCGCCCTCATTGATCAATTGCTCCACACTCTTGGCATAACTGGCACTGGCTGACACCTTCTGTTCCCCTTCCTTTGCATTCCAATTGAGTATAGCCTCTGATGATTTCTTTGCCTGATTCCGTTCAAACAAATACACTTCCATATCTGCTTCTGATTTCGTTGCCTCCCAGGGCTCTGTGACAAAGGATTCGTGATAACAGGCCGTCAATAGATACATGGCATAATCATAGTTCTGCTTCCTCATGGGACAGCGATCGGCCACAAAAGTTAAGACATCCGTCTCCTTGTTATAGCGCTCACCCACCAGACGCAGAAACTTGTCCCGGGCATGACCATCGAATTGCAAGTCAGAGAGCTTTAAGGTTACAGTGACGCGACGAGCCTCCGGATGCCGTATAGTGGGCAGACTGTGACAATAGTCGCTGGTAATCACTTCCACGGGAAAGTGTCGCTGCCATTTGGTCTCGTTCTCCAAGCCTTTGGGCCAGGGTGTGCAAAATTTCTTAATAGCCTCACATTGCTGACGTATGGCTGGTGGAGTCAAATGCAGGAAATTGGGAATTTTCATCAACTCTGCATTGGCATATTTGGAGGGAGCGGCCGCTCCACGCTCTGTAAAGCCTTGCCTTAAAGGCAGTGGCACACTGGCTGGATGAAAGGAGCGTGGTCCCGGCCAGGCAGCTGTCCAATCCTGATCCACAGCCATGCGTGTGGTACGCGGTGGAGGGGGGGCCTCTTTTTTGATATCCCTGCGACGTTGGAATTGCTTTTTCACCGCACGCAGATTAAGAACACGGAACTCTGGAAAGTGTAAATTTGAGAAGGGAAAATGCAGACACTTTTATAAAAAATTGTTTACCCTCGTCGTCGTCCATTTCGGCTGGTTGATTGCTAAAAAGCCGAGCAGTAGTGGGACCCGCATTCCTTAGCCTAACACTATGCTCTAGTATGCGGTTTAAGCTGTAAGCCATGGCAATTTTTTTACAATTTAATTGAAAATTTTAACAATTAAAATCAAAAAGCGGCTTTTACGTAAACCATGCGCAAATTTGACATTCACGGGGACTAGTTAACACAGCAGCTGTTAGAGCAAAAACGCGTTAGGGTATTTGGTATTATTCGGCAATTGATAAGAAACTTGCATGTGTGTGTGTGCGTGTGTGTAGGTGTGGGGTGTGTGGGCTTGGAAATGACCAGCGCACAGTTTCATTTAGTGATAATTTAAGTCCAAGGCCAAGATTTTGATTGTTTTACGGCCTGAAGCCCACACTATTTACGTTCCACTTGCGGCTTATCAGTCTATTTCTTGCCAGTCAGTCACTGATAAGATGTCCGCCTGGATCTAGTACAGATTCCACTTGCTTACCCGCTCATCAACCAGTTAAACCAGTGCAATTTTTGCTAAGTTACAGACATATACACAAAATGGCCGCAGAGAAACGGGTGCTGTCCATACAAAGTCATGTGGTACATGGATATGTGGGAAATAAGGTGGCCACCTATCCCCTCCAGGTAAGATGTTACTCTTAACTTATAATTTTGGAAATTTATATACAAATTTTTGTATTTAGCTGCTGGGCTTTGATGTGGATCCTTTGAATTCTGTGCAGTTCTCAAATCACACGGGCTACAAATGCTTCAAGGGTCCCATTTCCAATGAAAAGGAATTGGGTAAGTCTGATCAGCTGAGGTTCTTTCAATACCTTAACACTTTATCTTTCTAACAGCTTCCATTACCGAGGGACTGGAGGAGAATGAATTGCTGTCCCACTACTCCCACCTGTTGACTGGTTACATTGGCAATCCTTTGTTTCTACGTGAAGTGGGAATTATTGTCAAGAAACTGCGTCAAGCCAATCCAAAACTTGTCTACGTCTGTGATCCCGTCATGGGTGACAATGGTCATCTGTATGTACCCAAGGAACTGTTGCCCATTTATCGTGATGAAATCATTCCATTGGCCGACATCATTACACCCAATCAATTTGAGGTGGAATTGCTCACCGGACAAGAGGTACGCAGCGAGGCGGCTGTTTGGCAGGCCATGGATTGGTTTCATCAGCGTAAAATCAAGACTGTGGTCATTTCAAGCAGTGATTTGGGCCAGCCTGGAGTGTTGCGTGCATTTCTAAGCCAACAAAATGGTCCTCGACTGGCCATCGATATACCCAAACAGGGTGGCAAGGATTTGGTATTTACGGGCACCGGTGATCTCTTTGCCTCACTATTTCTGGCCCACAGCCATGCCGGCGGAGATGTGAGCGAGGCCTTTGAGAAGACCATTGCCAGTTTACAGGCGGTTATTAAACGCACAGTCGCCGCCTTACCCAATGGTGGCGATGGACCCGTAAAAGCCTGGGAACGGGAACTGAAACTGGTGCAGAGCAAGAGGGAGATTGAGCAGCCACAAGTCTTGCTGAAAGCGCAGAGGCTTAACTAGAGGGGGACAATAATAATTTGATACTTTACAAGGCATATATAAAACAATTTATCTTAAACATTCATTTATATATAACTCCGATACATTAAGATCAAAAGCGATTACCTTAATATAACAATAAACGATCAGATGGAACATTGTACAATAAAAGTAGGCACGATTGGGTGTTATATATATCTAAAATCACTTGGTTTTTAACGAACTGATTTGTGTTAATCCAAGTGTTTGGTTATGCCGGCTCGAGGTCTTATATGGATATGACCTCGAGTCGGCCTAACCAAAAATTGTATTTTTCAAATATATATTTTTAATGATGAAATGTGTGAACTTGTGTATAACCAATATGGATTAAGATATCCGTCTAGACAGATGTTTCCTTATGCCCATGTGTACTCAACTGCCTTTTGTTATGTCTTCTGTAATAATAGAGTTTATAACCAATTGCAAATTATAATATAAACAATAGCAATTTTTGTACTCAAACTGAGGCACCTCCAAATCATGGGTTTTAAAATAATGAAATATGAAAGACATTCATCACGCAGCTCTTATATCTCTAGAACGCACAGTGTAAGATTTTTCCAATCTAGGGGAACTTAATTGAAAAAAAAATTATTTTTAAGGTCAATGAGCTTTTAGAAGTCAATTTAGAAATGTTCAAATGTAACGAAAACAAGCCCAAAACCTAACAAAAAAAATTTGTTCACAAGATAACGGTTCTTAAACCGGTGCATTTGAAATACTTGCAAAATTTCTTCGGACAACAAGCATCAGTTGAGAAAGTTTAGTTTTCTCAATTGGATCTTCTCAGTTGGATTGTAAGCCGTAAAACTTATTTTTCCCATAATTGTGAAAGCATTATTGATTTTAAGCGCTATAAAGGGACTTTATACGTGGCATACAACATTTTTACTATTTTTTGGAAATAAGTGCCAAAAAGTAAGTATAATTTGAACAATATTTTATATTTATACTTGCAAATATCCCGTCGCGCTTCGCTGCGCCTTTAACAGTATTGAACCAATGCACACCCTCTTCCCACCCACACACCACGCACTTCCCGCCCACGTACCACCCAGATTCCACTCACATACCACCCACTTCCCGCCCACAACCCACCTAATTCCCAACCACATTCCACCCACATACCACACACTTCCCGTTCTCTTCCCGCCCACTTCCCACCTACATAACATCCACATTCCACCCATATATCATCCATTTCCCACCCACATCCCAATCACTTCCCAGTTTGAATCCCGGCAGTATTTCCAACATCGGAAAGAAAAGAGTGTGTGTCATGAGACGCACGGTACGAGCGAAGCTCTTTACGATGAATCCGATTTAAGTAATGGAAAAAGACACATTTGGATTCTGTATAAATAAACGTTAAATTATCAAATATTAGGTCACTCTCAAATCACTGTAAAGTCACTGTTTAGTCACTGTTAAGTCGCTTTAAGGAACTGTAAAGTCACTGTTAAGTAACTTTTAGTTCACTATTAAGTCACTGTTAAGTCGCTTTGAGGAACTGTTAAGTCACTGTTAAATCACTGTTAGGTCACTGTTAAGTCACTGTTAAGCGTCTCTTAAGTTACTGTTAAGACACTGTAAAGTCACTGTTAAGTCCACTAGATCTTCACCATATTCCCACCAGATCTCCACCATATCCCCACCAGATCACTACCTGATCCCCAGCAGATCCCCACCAGATCCCCGCCAGATCCCCAACAGATCCCCACCAGATCTCCACCTGATACCCACCTGGTTCCCAGCAGATTCCCACCAGATCCCTACCCAATCCCCACCAGATCCCTACCTGATCCACACCAGATCCAAACCAGAGCTCACTAGGTCCCTACCAGATAAACACCAGTTTCCCACCAGATCAGCACCAAATCCCCGCTAGATCCTCACCAAATCTTCACCTGATCCCCACCAGGTCCCTGCCAAATACCCATCACCTCGGAGGTGACACCTCTCCCTACTTGCACCTCACACTATCCCACTCCACACACAACCCACCTGCTACTACGCGGTAATGGTAAAAGCAGCTGATTTTGCAAATACAAAACACAAAATCAAAGACATACCCCAAAAGAATCTGTCGCAAAGACAAAATTTTTCTCTAATAAAAACAAAATTGAATTCTCATTTTAACCTTACAAACCGATTTTCAAGCTAATCGGATGAGAAATAGCTTTTGCATGCAGAATTATCCGGCCATTTTCCTCGTGGGCGGATTTTTCAAAATCGGGAAAACAAGGAGAACGAATTATTTCGCGTACAATGCTTACAAACCAAGTTTTAAGTCAATCGGATGAAAAATAACATTTTTCCTATACAAACTTTTTCCACGTTTTTCCGGGTGGAATTTTCCAAAACCCCGTCTTAGTACGCACTTTCACCACTCACAGAAACTTCTGTCCAAATTACAGCCCTCTATCTCTTACCGGTTAGGCTGTGCGATGATTGCCAATCAGTGAATCAATCAGTCAGGACACTCTCTTTTATATTTACAGAGATAAAACTAACAACATTCAATCACATTCAAACTTTGCCCAAATACCTTCAATCAAGCAATGATTGAAATCAGGGAATCAAACCGAAACCGGAACCGGAACCGTATACCGAAAAGAACCGATTGAAACTCAGAACCGGAACCGGAACCGATATTCTTAATTTTTTGTATACCGGTATCCGAGAACCGATATTTTTAGAACCGAAAAGACCGAAAAGAACCTAAACGTTGTACCGGTACGGTTTCGGTTCTGAGTGCAACCACTAGACAGCAAAACGAGCAGTTAGATTTGGCGGATTTTTACTCAATTTGGCTGAATTGTTATTTTCAAATAAAAAAGATTCTGGCTTGGCAAAACTTTTGGTCAGTGAAATACAAAATCGCGAGACCAGTCCCTTTGAAAACAATGCATTCCTATGTGGTATTTTCTTAGACCCTCGGTATAATGTAAGTCTAACCTCTGAACAGAAAAAAGTACATGTGTAACTGATTCGACTGATATGTATATTTTTAAGAATTTAATCCACTTCTGTTTAATTGAAACTAAATGAGAAAAGCAGCTCTGACCCAACTAATTTGTCTGAAAGTGGAAAAGAAGTCGGTTTATATATGAATTTCTAAGAAAAGAATCAGGACAATACAAATAGTTTAGTATTTTCACAAGACAGTTTAACGTATGATGCCTGATCAAGGTTTTCCTGAGCTTAAAACGTTTACAAAATAAAGATAATGTACTTAAATGGTGGTCAGAATATTCGACAATGTTTCCGGAACTGTATTAACTATCAAAAGTTATTCTTGCTGCGTAGAACATTTATTTTCCGGTTTATTATAACTCCGCTAGAAATCAGATGGACGGAAATACATTGACCACTATCATGCTTCTAAGAAATAATCATTAATTTACCTTCTTTGTAACTAATTTTAAAGAAGTTTAAAGTAAATTGATAATTTATGTGTACATACATGTGTACTGTTGCTTACCCACTTTGATTAAACTTAAGTTTTAAAATTTCTGTTAGTTTTACCGGTCCATACCGGTACGTACCGGTACGATACCGAAATAAAAGGGTACCGGAACCGGAACCGAATACCGAAACAGTAGCAGAACCAAAACAGAACCTTTTACCGAAACGTTAGTTTCGGTACGTACCGGAACCGGAACCAGAATTGAAAATCGTTTCGGTTTGATTCCCTGATTGAAATAAAACGGGTAGAGTTTTTCGAGGTTTGCTCAAGTAACATAAGCTTAAATCACTCCTTGAGCACGCAGCGATGAATTTTGGCATCGATATTGAACATAACGAGAGCGTAAGTTAAAGTCGGCTCTAACCGACTTTGATATACCCGTTACTCCTTAGGGCGACCATCCGAAAAGTGTGCAACATTTTTGTTTATGGTGGGAGGGGGGTAGCGGGGGGGCTTCGTTGACTTTTTTGCTCATAACTTGAAACCCGTTTATCCGATCTTTATCATTTCTTCAGCAAATCGATGCATTTTGCTAATTACTAACTATCTTTACGAATCGTCTATCTTCAAAACTATAGGAGATCTAGGTGTTCATACAGACAGACGGACGAACAGACGGACATGTCGATATCGACTCGGTTGTTGATGCTGATCAGAAATATATTTACTTTATATGGTCGGAAATGATTCCTTCTGCCTGTTACATATATTTGTACGACTTTAGTATACCCTTTTTACTCTACGAGTAATGGGTATAAAAAGTTTAAGTTGCACTTAGCAAGCATGTGCCATAAATTTGAGCTGCAGTGGGCTAAAACTAAGAGGGATAAGTCCAGAATTATGACCGATAATGCAAGTTGGATTCAGGGCAAATGCTTAAAGGATTGATGTCGCGCCTTCAACCTCAAACCGCATCGAAAGTGCTAAAAAGCACTATTTTTTATTTTAAGAAAAAATTATTTTTTATTATAGAAGGAAGTTTAAAATTTAGAACGATTAAAGTGGGAGGTGGGTTAAGTCGACTTCCGACTCGGGCGGCATAACCACACGCTACGCCACTGGGACGGTCGCTGATCTAATACGTCAAAAAGTTAGATCGAGAACTTGAAACATTTACTATCTCAAGCTTCTGCTTCATATTCATCCTTTTGGATGAATTAGCTACTACTTTTGTGCGAGTTTCAACCTCTCATTGAACCAGATAAATATTTAAGAGTATTGGCACTAAATCTAATTTGAGTCTGTTTTCAAGCCTTTCGAGCCTTTTGTTGGGCTTAGCCTATGACTCTTTTTATGGACACTGTGAACATTTGTATAAAGATACATATTTTTACACTTTATTCCAACAAAAAAAGATCAAATTAAATATTACCCAGTGTCATGAATGTTACCAACTCCACCATGCCCAACTGCAACTTGACTTAAATCAATGTGTCAACTTGTGTTTAACTTGATGACAGCTCAAAAGAATCACTCGACTGTTCCCTGTTCCAGTCATTGCTCTCCTCCAATCAAACCCTAAATGGAGGGCTATAAAACATCACCACTTAAAGCCGAGTCCACAAAGCCTGCTAGCCATGCGCTTGCTACTCATACTCTTCGCTGCTTTTGTGGCCTTAGTACATGGCACTCCCAACAACGAAGTCAAGTCTATAAAAGTGGAGCAACCATATCAACCGCGTTACACTTTGGTAGCCGAAAGCAAGGACAAGAATATGGAATTACTGGACAGACATACAAATGATGAGAAATCAAATCCCTGGCAACGTCTATCCTATGGTCATCATTCCAACTTGCCTGCTGCCTCCATACCTGCGGCTTCTTTGGCCTTGATGGTTCCGGGCCTACTTCTGGTGGGGGTGAATCTGGGTGCGCTTCTGTATATGCTACTTGGATTGCTGGGCCTAGCCCCAAATCGAGGCTCCAGCGGCGGTGGTGGTGGTGACTTTTACCGCCAGCATAGACACAATCTTCACTCTGGTGCTGGCAAGGAAACGGCTGTATATTTTTAAGCTCTAGTCTTAAACGCAACTTATCTTAGAAGGTACATAAAAAAACGCACATACATAAATATATTTAGTGTTTTACATTCGTGGATGGGTTAAGTGAACTAAACTGTAGGGCTTCGGTACTTCAATGTCAGTCTAAGCCCCCTCGGAACAATAAAAAATAATGTCAAACGAAAAATTAAAATAAATTAAATTAAACGCCGCCCATCCAGTGTTATTTCTTTAATCGAAACGAGGCGGCACGATTGAATTTCACCAGCGGTGCCTCCTTTGTGACCGAACCAAGTGGTTTGCGCGCGGTTGTTGAGCTACCAGCAAGTGCTGTGGAAGAGGACAATGAAAAATGGATCATTCCATCTTGGTTCAAACAGATTACAATGCTCACCTTTCGCCACCAGCGCTCTCGGACTCTTTCGCACGTAGTTGGAGTTATATTTAACATTCTCCTTGGCTATGGCAGCCGCCGCCAGTTTACGCTGGAGCCCTTGGGTGGAAAAGTTTTTCGACTTGAGCAGAGCTACAAAGATGATAAACGTTTAGTGGATGTCACTTCCTTTTAATAAATCATTACAAATCTCACCATCCTTGATTTTGTCACTGCCGCCGCGCACATTCTGTTCTGAGATTAAATCTGCGACTATACCCTGATGCGTAGATTTGAGAGCTTTAAAACTTTCCAGGCTGGATGAGGGTAGAATTTTTGTCTCGTTCAGATTAAGCGGCATCTTGAAGGTCTTATGCGGATCCTCGGAATCCGACTCTGTTTCTATACTATCTTGTTCATCATCGGCGGGCAGCAGGCGTGCACGTTTCCTTGCGCTAGCGGTTGACTCCTCATCATCCTCGCTGGACTGCAGACGCTTTAGCGATATCAACGAGTCCAGCTCAGTTTCGGGTATTATTGCCTCTGTTTCCTCAAAGCGCATTTTACATTGCAAACGATCATAAATCGTTTGTATATCGGGCGTTAACTTCTCGGCCTCCTCGAGCCGATCGTAGACCTGTCGCAGCACTTCGCAGGCCATGGAAAAGGATTTGCGCAAACGATCCGAACTGTCTACTAGCAGCAAATTAATGGAGGATAAATGATTGCCATTCACAATCTGTTTGGACAACTGCAGTTCTTTGTCCTTGTTTTTGATATAGAGGGTGAGAATTTGAGTAAGTTTGGACTGATTAACCTCATGTTTCAGTTTCTCCACATCTTTCATGGTCATTTCCAGTTTACTACGATAGCCGGGTAATTCTTCCTTGTATTTATCGCTTTGGCTGGTCAATGCACTTAGATAGGTGGTAAATCTTTGGTAGTCCTGCGGAAAAAGGTAGAATTTTTAGTGGTATTGAAATCATTAACTTTTATAATGTCAATTGTTAAACCCCAAAAGTGTCCAAATCAACTGCAAAATATAGCTAAAAATGGCAAAGCGTAATATCGGCATTTCCATTCTGTCGAACGTGACATTATTTCGGTTTCCAAAATAAAAAATAAACTAAAGGGGTTATCGGGCGCAGCCAAACCAAACATGTATAACACAATATTTATAATCTACAAGCCGCTTTTCAAGTCACTTTCAAGCCGGTTAAGTCGGGTTTTGAACCACTCTGTATGTCCAACATGAAATCCTCAACATTAATAACTCGTTCAATGCCTAAATTATTATTTAGAAATTAATTTGAACTTATTTTTAACCGGGTTACGGAGCTTATGAAAGGGTTTACAGACTTGGAACATAATCCATAACTCTTTCGCTCAGCGCTTTAGACGGTCATAAGAAATATTGAAAAATAAGAATTATTTTTAGTCATGATTTTTAGTGACAGATTTGAACGGCTTAAAAACATAAAAAAAATGTGGCAGATAAAGAAAACGAACTTGTGCACCTTTGAGGTCGATAGCCTCATCATGGGAAATATGTAAAATGACTTAAATTAGTTGAGTTTGTATGATAAAATGATAAGATAAAGATATTTTCAAAAACTTTTATTTTGTTTGTCTTGACTATAAAAGATAGCTGATAGCTATAAAAAAAATGTATGCTTAAATATTGGTTTGTTTCTACAAAAATTAAACGATAACAGGTCTGATTGATTTGAAATCTACAAGTAGATTATTACATTTTATATCGATTTAGATATAACCAAATGAATTTAATCGGGGAATCAAACCGGAACCTTATGCCGAACCAATTATAACTCATAACCGCAACCGAGATCTGGACCGGAACCGATACCTTAAATATTTTGTGTACCAGTATTTTTGTAACCGAAAAGACCGAAAATAACCTAAACATGTACCGGTACAGTTTTAATTCTGAGTGCAAAAACTAAACTGCAAAACGAGAACTTAGTTTTGAAGGGAAATTTAAGAAATTTGGCTAAATTGTACATTTCTATGTAAAATTTTCTTGGACACACTATAACTCTATGCTAACCTCTGAACAGAAAATTACTTGAATAACTACTTTGGCAGATATATATGGGCATTTCTGCCAAATGGTAAGCCTGGACCGAAAAATAAAATTTAATGACATTTTTATATTTAATTATTTGACATGCAAAACATATACTATGTTTACAAAATCTCTTCATTGCAATCAATTAAGAAGAAAAAAAATGCGTAGAGATCAAAAAAGTTCGATAAACGGTTTATTTTTACCTTGCTTTTTCTAACCGTACGTTCGCGACCGGTAATTAATTCAATTTAAAAAACCAATCGAGATATTTTTCTGTGTAAACACTCGATAGAAAGCTACATTAATCCTCTTTTATAATAAATTAATAGCTTTAGAATATTCCGCTCCATTTCGCAGAATTTTGCATTTCACTAGATAAAGCCAAAGTCGACTTCTATTCCGCGTACGTTCGCGACCTCATGTTTATTGCTATTATTATGAAATCTAAAACTCGATAAGCCCCGTCTTTTGCACTAAACACGGAGCTAAGGCGCAGGGCGGCCAAAACATTTCGCTACTCACACGTACACAAACCGAACGCATGCCGAAGCTGAGAGCAAGAGAGCAGAAAGCCGTCGTTCGCTCACCAGAGTTCGAAGCGATTAGGTCGAAGCAAATTCACAGAGCTTTACACTAATACACTCCCATTTTTTTGGCCTCGCTCACGTTGAGCATCGCTGGTCTACATTAATTCGTCTCTTCGTGAAAGTTGTGGGGAAACTTGGTAAAATTGTTCAAATCGAATAATCCGAAATTGGCCAGCGCAAATATAATTGTGGCCTGGTTGTGAAGGGTCAGTGGATTTTTTGTGGATTGGAGCGAGAGTACGAACAATTCTTTCAAATTCCGGTGAAAGACCGTGGAAAGGACAGCCTTTTGACAGCTATCAAAGAAATTATAGCTGAGGGTCCACAATCATTTCAGATTGTTAGAACTTCTACAATAACCTAAATAATGAGGGGATTTCAACATGACACTGGTAACCACTAATAAATTTTGTGGATTCCTTAACCCAAAACATAAAAAGACGAATTGCCATATTTTTGGGTGGAAAAAAAATCATTATCTTGGATATTTGGCAACATTTTTGTTTCGCAAGCGGTTCCCGAATCACAAAGACAGACGGGATTCATAACATCTTCCAGGCAATTGGGCTGCTGTATAATCCAGCAACAAAAATTATAGTAAACGATGTAAATTTTACGGAGGCGAAATTTTTTTTTAAATTGCGCGCCTATAATTTTTTTTGTTAAAACAGAATTTTATAAAGTTAAAAATTTTAATTTCAAAATTTGTTTAAAAAAACCATTGATGAAAATTCTTCAAGATTCTCGATCTATCGAAGGGAGCTTTTGTACAATTTTCTGAGGTAAGGTACATGACATGTGAAATCATGATTTTTGAAAAATGTTTTGTCAAATCGAGCCACTGTGCGTCGTTGCTAGTGTGTGAAACTATTGCAAAGCTTAGAAATCAATATCGATATATTTGTACGAAAAGCACATCTCTAAATCAAACTTATCAACAAACAGCTGTTTTCACTGCCGCATTTACAAATTCAAAAAAATTTTATTTAATTTATTAAGAAAAAATGCTAAGAAAAGCCTGGCATTTAGTGTCCGTGGGCGTGCGCCACACAGCAGTGCCGCCTCCAGCACAACAACTATTGCCGCGTCCCTTCATTCTCACTCAGCAACAACAACAACAGCCAGTGCGTTGTTATGCAAAAGGCAAGGACAAGAAGAAGGAAAAGGGCGGCAAGAAGCCAGCCAAAGTGGAGATTAATGAGCAACAACTGCGAGAGATTATCAACTTGGACCAACTCAATACACAAATGCAAAAGTCGGTGCAACAAATGAAGGATGACTTTATTAAGCACCTGTCGCTGCGATCCACGAGCGGATCTATAGATACGCTGCGCATCAAGGTGGATGGCAACGAGCATGAACTTCAGGAATTGGCACAAATATCACGCAAGAATCCCAAGACCATTATTGTAAACATGATTGCCTTTCCGCAGACCATACCCGAGGTTCTAAGGGCCATCGAGAAGAGTGGCATGAATCTGAATCCGCAGCAGGATGGCACCACACTGTTCATACCCATACCCAAGGTGACCAAGGAGCATCGTGAGAATCTATCTAAAAATGCCAAGGCATTGTTTATCAAGTATAGGGATGCTATACGAGATGTGCAAAATGAACAAATACGAAAACTGAAAAAACAATCAACGGACATTGGCAAGGATGATGCCTTTAAGGCGCAGACGCAGGTCACTGCCATAGCGGATCAATATATAGCCGAGGCGGACAAATTGCTGAGCAGCAAGCAGAAGGAATTAATGGGAGATAATTGATTGAAAATAAAGGTTAAACTTACCTCCTCAAACACCCTTTGCTCCAAAGTCAATAGCTTGCGCAGTTCCTCAAAGTCCTTTTTAAGCGTCTGGCGGTATTTTAGATTGTTGATCTTGCTGCGAATGCCCACAACATATTCCTGGGCTCTTTGAAGCTTCAAATATACAGCATCAATTCTGCTAAACCATAATTTCAGCTCCTGTGGGTCTGAGCCTTGATTACTACGCTCCAATTGTGCCTCCAGCTGGGTGACCTTTGCCTCCAGCAATTTATTGCGCTCCAACAAGCGTTCATTCTCGCTTAAAGCCTCGTTGACCTTCTTCATATAGAATTCCGTGGGCATGGTCGATTTCAGGACACTCTGCTTCAATGTGGTGCGTATTTTCTTGGCTCGACTGGCATATTTGAGGGTGTTGTAGGTGTCCTCGTAGGTCAGAGAGCTGACGGACACATTTGCCACCATTAGAGTACGACAATTGCCGCCCAGGGAATCCTTGAGGATGCGTGTCAGGTTTGAATCACGATAGGGTATATGCTTGAGGCCATCGGCCAGCTTATTAATGCAATTCCCCAAAGCCAGGAGACTCTTGTTAATGCTGGCGCCCTCCTTAAAACGCACACCAATGCCCTTGGTGCTGGCTGCCCGCTCGCTACCGGCCAAATCAATCATGGACAGCTTCACTGTACGCTTGGTGTTGGTCTTGCGCTCCGTCATGCGAATGTGCACCTGGAAAATGGCATGAGAGCGTGAACTTTCCGCATTGGCATCGGTGGGATGCTGAGTGCGATGGGAGTTGCCCAAAGCCAGCATACGCAGCAGCTCATCGGCACTGTTGATGGGCGTCAAGGCCAGTCCACTGACCACCACCCCATTGGTGTCTTCGCGTAGTTTAAGGGGTCCCGATTTGGTCAACAGATTCATCACCTGCTCGTTGTACACCTCCAAATAGGTAACACCCACATCAAATTTTCTGGTCTCGTGTTGCTCCTGTATCTTTTCAAAGAGATCGCGCATGGTGAGAAAGGTCAGACCGCGAGTTGTTTCACTGCCCAGCATGGTAAAGGTTTTGCCCGCTCCTGTGGCTCCATACACAAACACCGAACAGTTGTATCTAAGGGGGAAATAGAAATTTTGAGCAAATTGTATGTGAACCACCTGCCTTCGCTCTTACCCATTGAGCACTCCATCGACCAAAGGTTCCATACACTCCTCAAACAAATCCTGATTTGTGTTGTGCATGTCAAACACTCGATCAAACTCCATGGTCAGCTTCTTGTTCATGCGCTTGGTCATGTCGCGATAATGCTGTTTGGTCCCTTGAAAAAAAACTCATCCTCCTCCTCGTCCGGATCGAAGAGCAGGGATGATCTGTCCAACACCTTGATAATACTCCTTTGATTCTGTTCCAATTCGCGTTGGTTGTAGGGCCTCAAGCGTACCGCCACTTTAATATTTGTTGTTGTGGGCTCCGGCGGCATTTTGGTTGAGTTTTAATTCAGTTCAGGCTCCAAGTTGTTATTTTTCGTCAGTTTTGTATTTTATTTGTAAGCACAATACATGAAACTGTTTATATTTACGTACTTGCAGTAGCGAAATGTACGTTGTTCTTTGAAATTGAAATTATCGTCGATTCGCTTTTGTTAGGCATCATTATCGCATTTTCTTTTGCTTGCGTTTTGCAGCCAGGGTTGCTTTGGAGATCGTAGCTATCGATCACACTGGTTCAGGGAGGATTTCGATAAAAATTTGGGCTTAGAGTTGCCACTTAATTTGTATGTCGGTGCTGACTAGAGGTGGGCCAAAAAAAAAACGATATTTAAGTATCGCCTAGAATATGAATTAAAAACACTTTATTTGTTTGCCAACAGTAGTTTATTTTCGATTTTATTTTGTTATTTTGTATGATTTTATAAATGCTGTACATATTTTTTGACAACTATTTCAAAATAACTTAAACATATTAAGGAAATCGTACACTTTAAAAGTTTTATAAATAATACATTTTACCCTTCTTCACCATTTGAGGAAATACCACTAATATTTCTTTTTTTCAACATTCAGGGATATTTGGAGCATATATGGAATGTAGAAATTGTAAGCGGAGTCGAAATACAATTTATTAGGATCATTTTTGCATTCAATTTGACGCTTTGTACACATTTTTCAACCCAAGTCAATCACAATAAACCTAACCAGGTACAAAATAAATTTGGCAGCTCATAGAAGCCCTTAAATAGAATAGTTTGAATGTTTACTTTACTTCCTAAAAATCACTTCCCATTTACAAGACTGAACATAAAAAATCAAGGCGTTCCATTTTTTTATGATACATAACTTTAGCTGCAATGACTTCAATTTTATTTCTCTGAAACGCCAGATTTTAATTAATTAGAAAAATTAAAAGCCTTTATAACGCCGAAGTCAAACACCGGATTAAGAAGTTGTGTATGAATGAATTTTAGGTCGTTCAATTGCCTTTCAAGAGAGCAATACATTTTCATAATGAATGAAACGATACTGAAGATATACTCATTTTTCTAAGGTAGCAATAAAAAAACAAGTTTTTCCGCGATTTCTCAAAAACGGCCCCACTAAAAATTATTTGGACTGCATTTTTGAACTCAGCAAAGAAATTTACGTATGAAATGACTGCCAAAGGGATTCTTTCGTTACGTTCATTATTAATGACTGCCAAAGGGATTCTTTCGTTACGTTCATTATTAATGTGTTCTATTAAGAGTTATTATTTATTTAATGTGTGTTGTGAGCCAGCTCAGTGGATGCACAAAATCATCTTTGCCGAACAAATTTGAACAGGGATTAAATAAATGTGTTCTAGAAACGGTTTTAAGTCAAAAATAATGTAATATTTACCTTTGAAAATTTGATTAAATATTAATAATTAATTAAATGCTCGCTTATCATGTCTTCCATCGTAATCGTAACCTCATCGAAAGATTTGGATAACTACAGTTTTTCCAAAGTCTTGTTTCTTTAAATATGAGTTCAAGCTGTTGAGGATCGGTGCCCGATGGAAAAATAGTGGTGACTTCTACATCAAGTTCATCTGTTGGATCTCCTTGCAAACGGTTTGAGGTTTTTAAAAGCTACTGTGTTGTTACTAGGTTTTCTCCCACAATTTAGTCTTTGCCAAAATTTCGTTCTCCTGCGAACAGCCCAAGCTGTCTATTGTTTGGAGGTTCTACCGACAATGATAGGAGCAAGGATCTAAAGAGTTTTTCTAGTGAGTTAAAACTTCGGCATAGACCAAGTTACCTTTGATTTATCCCTTTTTTAATGAAGTTGGCACCCGTCAAAATCGATGAGTACTAAGCTTTAGCTAGGAAATTGTATTTCTGAGTATTTTTATTAGATAGGAAAATTTGTAAGTAATTTCAATTCCTTTACATTTATGCGCCAATTCTAAATAAAAAAGATATTGCACTATCGATAGACGGAATATTCATCGATACAAGTAAAGGCCATCCCTAGCACCTTTTGAGCGCTTAATAACACTCCCTTCGACCGACGCCATCTTACCCATGAAAATCATTTTTATTTTCAAGTGCAACAAGAAACAACAAGTTATATTAAGCACAAATAATAATTAAACAAAACAACTCAACAACTAAAACACAAAGTTCATATCGCAAACTATGAGTGCAAAAGTATTATTCGCTTGCTCCAAATGTTTTTCACGTCATCCGTACGAAGAACTTTCATCGGGTCAGCAGCTATGCAAGGTGAAAAGAAAATGGATAAAACCAAATGATTTGAGGGGCAAAAAACAAACGAACAAAATGGCAATAAACAAAACAATGTTTGTGTAAATAAAGTTTTTTTTTGGCAAAGCCAGAGGCCCAAATGACGCGTTGCAAAAATTTTTGCTGCGCATTTTAAAGTGAAAATGGACGACGACAGCAGAAGAAGAAAAAGAAGAAGAGGAATGGCAAAGGAGACAAAGCGTCGTGACTAATGAAAAGACAATGTTAAGGCCAATAAACTAATAAGCGTGTCCGAATTCTACATTTTTACAGGGCTGCCGTGGTTCTACCTCAGTTGTTAAATGTACTTACTGCCGCTCGGAGTTTCAACCCGCCACGTAAGTAAAAAAAGCCGTAAGAATCAAAAAGCAAAATAATATTTTTTTTTTTTCAGCAAATCACAGAGTGCCTGCAAAAAATGTGAACATTATTTGGGCAAATATGGCAAGCCCAGCGCCTGCGAATGCTGCAAAATTGTGGCCGCTTTTGGTAGCTCCAAATGCATGAGGTAAGCTAGTCACTTTTCTGTGTAATTTGAATGCACAATGTATTTTGAGAGGGCCAGAGCTCAGAGTTAGTTTTTTGATTTCCCACCACCCCCCTAACCCCTAACCAACTAATTGTGCCTTCAAAGTACATTTCCAAAAAAAAAAGTAGTTTCTTTTCTCTCTCTTCCAATCAACAACCAATCAAATAAAACGTCTCTTATGAACGCAAAACATTTTTCTTCTTCTCTTTCCCACCCAAAAAACAACCAAAAATGTTTAACCAAACCAAACCAAAAAAAAAAACAAAATCACACAGATGCTCCAGCTATGAGGCAAAGTATGGACCACCCGTGCAGTGCGATGAGTGCAAGCTGCGATCAGCCTTTGACAGGCGCGATGAGAACAAAAAGGTCAGGACAAAGGATCAGCCAGGAAGCCTGGGATCTTTAAATTTAACGAAAAAAACCCTAATTTAAGTCAAAAATTTGTATTTGCGTTCATAAGAGTCGCCTGTTTATAGACTAGGATTTATTTTTAATGTTTCGTGTGTTTCCAGGTAAACGGCAAACTCCTTTGCTGGCTGTGTACCTGCGCCTATAAGCGTGCCCTGCTCAAGGCCCAGCAGGAAGGCCGAATACCCATGACCAAAAAGCGACCGCATGAGAAATCCTCTTCGTCATCGCACAGAGACAATGCCAACTCGGCCAAGAAGCCTTCGCGCAATGAATTGGGCAAAAGCGGCGGCGGCGGAGGTAACAACAATGTTACAGCCGTAAGCGGAGCTGGCCTGGATTTGCCTGATAAAATATCACGTGGCAATGGGGGAAATGGCACCATTGCTGCCCCGGCAGTCAACAGTGTGGATCCAAATTCATCGGACCATGTGGTGGCCATCACCTACTTGAAGGAGCGCATAGCCAGTCTGGAGAAGCGCTTGAATCAAAAAGACAAAGAGCTGCTGGAGAAGGATAAGCAGGTGGGTGAAACGGCATAACTCACATATTCTTGGACTTAAACTTCAATTTTCCTTTTGTTTCAGTTGACCGAACTAAAAGGCAAAAACTTTGAAAAGGAGAACGACATGCGAAACAGACTGAAGGAGGTGGAACGATTGCATGACATGAAAGTGGATAACTTGAATCGCAAAATAGCCAGTCTGATTAGAGATTTGGCCATGCTCAAAAAGAGCAGCAACAAAAAGGGAAGCGGCAAAGCCGATAGGGAAGCCCTTAAGCGTGAAAATCTTTCGCCCAAAGATGAACTCCTCACAGCTGCTGCCCCAGCGCCGGCTGAGAAGCCCATTAAGGCGGCCGCGGCAGCCGCCGCAGTGGTGGTAGCCGCCCCATCCACTCCCGAGGCCGTTGACGATGACAAGAGTCGCGATCGCGACGAAGAGCGCAGCGAGACCGAGGATCGTGCCAGCGGGCGATCGCGTTCACGTTCTGCCTCTAGCAGCCCTACTCCCTCCTCGAACTGATCCCTTAACTGTTGTCAATCCTCACTTTTTAGTTTGTCGCTTATTTTTTGTACTCTCGCTTTGAATTGTAATATAGTTTTTTACAATATTTGTTCCATTTTCACCTCGTTTATGTTGCTCATCCTCCTCCTCCATCCCAACATTTGCAAGTTTTTCGTCGTCTGTAATCAATTAGAAAATATTATTTTATAGGATCAACTTAACAAATTTTTGCTTTTAGTTTAATTCCAAGATGAAACACAAATCTAAGAAAAATATAGATGTTGGGAACGAACGAAAGAGACTTAATTAATTTATTTGCTAGTGGGGCTTCGGTTTGTGTCCATCCACATAGAAGTTGCGTGTGGCCTTTGGCAGCTCCAGTTCCATGCCCTCCATGCTTTTGTCCAAAACAATTTGACATCCTAGGCGGCTATTTTCACGCAAAAATGGCGCCATATCCAGCAGATCGTCTTCCTTTTCCTCAGCCTCGGCAAGTTTATCGAGAAAATTATGATTCACATACACATGACAGGTGGTGCAGGCTAGCGAAGCCTCGCAGGCCCCCTCCATTTCAATGCCATGCCGATGGGCCAGGTACAATACATTGTCGCCCACTTTGCCCTGCACCTTAAAACGTTTGCCATCCTTGTCTATGTAGGTGAGGTTCACTCTGCAGGTAGGACAATACATTTAGCGATGATTGACATTACATTGGTAATTAACTTACATTTCTTCTGGCGTTTTGGGGTCCTGCCATTCGTACTCGCCATGCTGCACAGCTGTTGGAAGCGGAATTTCATAATCTCTTGCCAGATTTACAGTTAAAGCTGCACTTACCTTTTGTGGTGTGTATACTATTACTAACTGATTTTAATAGTGTGTGGGCGGGCTTAAGAAATTGATTACTGATTATTTGCCGTGTATTACGCGACTGCCGAAACAGTAAACAAATCATTTCTTTTTATTTAAGGTTATAGAGATGAGCGAATACGAAGACAACTGATAGGCCGATAAGTTACCGACTATCGATTTTAGTTTAAGTCTATCGAATTCAAACTAGACAATTAAACTTCAATGCACCTTAGGTGTTGGATAATGGACTTGGTCCAGCGGAAATGGCTCTACATTAACAAACAGTGCAAGTTTGCAAAAATTCATTAGAAAGGCTTTTAAACGGATTCCTTAAAGAAGCCGAATGTTTGACAAATTACAGATTTCTTCTGATTTGCTAGGTTAGGTTTAATTCAATAAGTAAAGTCTGGGACTAGTAGTATTGCCAATTTATATATTTTCCCCACTAGATCTAGCTATTTTGTAAGGTCGAAAGGATGGAAACTGCGATTCTAGCAATTTTGAAAAAAGTACTTGTCATTTTCTAGCTATTTCTATAATGAAATAAAATTCTAATGGATTTTATAATGAATCTGAAATTTTAACTATTTTAAAGATGTAACAAAATTTTGCTATTGACAAAAACACACATTGAAAACTATAAATCTGGAAATATTGCTAATATATCTTCACTTTCTTTTTGAAAATATTTAGGTTTGTTCTGGTTTTTAATATTTTGCTGATTGCAATTGCTAAAAGCTCCGAATTCCAAAAAAAGAACGACTTAAAAATTTGAATTAAACATTTTGCCAACAAGAAAGCCAAATTAAGACAAATAGAAATTGAAAGTAAGAAGCAGTTAAGGAATGTGACTCAAATCACTAAGGACTCTGGATGACAAAAAAAATTCGTTATATTAAAGGATCTTCTTAGTTGACATAAAAAGCCAACCTGTAAAAAGAAACAAAAACCTAAGACTTACTAGTCTCTCACATATGGGCTAATCCTGCGTTGCGGACGTTACATTTGTACGCAAATTTGCTTCTTAAAATTGACACAGCTTTTAGCGAATTTTGCATAATAAACAAAAAAAAGTCAAATAACAAAAAATTTAGTAGAATATATGACCAATTCAACCCAGCTTTCAAAATAATGATAAGTGGTCCCGTTATTAAAATATCTTAATTTTTGTGCTGTTGCGGACGTTACGTTGCGGACGTTACACTTTTTCCATTGACCCAAATAGTATAAAAAAAAATTTTTTTTCATCCGAATGACTGGGTAAACTGGGTTTATGTTTAGTAACGCGAAATAGTTCGACACGTGTTTTCCAGATTTTGAAAAATCCGCCCACGAGGAAAATTTCCGTAAAATTCTGCTTGCAAAAAAATTATTTTTCATCCGATTGGCTTGAAATTCAGTTTGTAATGATAAAACTCGAATTCATTTGGGTTTTCATATTCCGATGTTGGAAATACCGATTTTTATCGATATTTATCAATTATTAAAATTATTATTATTTAAACACACTTTCTGTTACTTTGAGGTTATGTTTTTCGGATTCTCGACAACCTAGAGCAATTAAGAGCCCAGATTCAGACTCAGCAGGCAATAATCCATTATAAACACCTATTTCCACCTCAAATAAAAAAAAAAATGTTTAGCATTTTTTTGCCGTTGCGGACGTTACACATTTTCACATTAACTTTTTTCAAAAATATGTGTAATAAAGGTATATTTTTTTTTTTCATCAGTTAAAAGGGCATAAAAAACTCTGTTTATAAAGTAAGTTTGGATAACCGAATTATTAAAATTCATTCTGCTAAATCAAAAAAACCCAATTTTCCGTTGCGGACGTTACACACAGTAAACCGATTTTTAGTTTAAATTTTTAATATATATTAGATATCCTACAAATATAATGAGTATCTTAAATTAAAGGAAATTAAACAAACTTTAAGTTTTGCTAAGCGGAAAATACTATAACGACTGTTTTTACCATTTTTGTGACCAATAAAAAAACCCTTTTTTTCAAGAATTAATAGAAGCAAGAGAAAGGTGTAGGTATGCCTCTGCCAAGAGCAGACAAACCACCGTAGAACACTATGGCTTACATATTTTGAAGCTTGAATATGTACCCTATTATTCCATTAACAAACATTTGGATTTTGGACAACTTTAAATTTCAACCCTTGGTTTAAAAATTTTCGGATTAGCCCATATGTTCTGAAGCACTCAGAACGTTTCGCCCATTCTGACTGATGCAATAAACAAGATTAGTCCTTCGGCAAGAAAACCACTAAATAAAACGCTTCACTCTAGAGATGGTCCTTATGTATTACAGACACACAAACTGATAAGAGATTTAACTACAAAACGGACACAGAAAACTGTGCGCACGTATATAGACACTTACTGACCAAACAATAGGTCAGTATCCAACTCCACGCCAAACGGAACAGACGTGTAAAATAACACAGCCCAACAGTGATTTTGGTGCAGGTCTATTTTTAACAGATTATGTTAATATAGACTTCACTGAACCAAACAGTATCTTTGGTTTTGTTCAATCAGCTCTTGTTTCCAAGATATCGCGGAAAAACCAAAAAATCGACTTTTTGGCACTCTAGGATTTATGGAGGCCACACTAGGCATAATTATCTGAATTTATGAACTAATTGCGATAAAGTATATATCAATGCAAATTTTAAAAATCATAGCATCTATATTAGTACAGCGGCCTCTAAAGACAGACTTTTTCGATTTATAGCACTTTTAGCATTTTTTATAGCCCGTAAAAGCTAGCGCAGTTATTGAATTAATATTTTCGCTATTTGAGCCTATAGACAAACATATGATCTAATGTTGTGATTTTTATGGCGATTAAAACAATTTATTTGGCAAAGTTATAGCCTCTTAAAGACGAAATTACATATTTAAATTTATGGGAGGAAAACTAGATTTGTAACTCAAATTTTTATAGGAACTGTGAAAAGGCTACTTGTTTCCAAATATAATTTATCATCTACATGTAAACATATAACAATTTATGCCGAACCAAGTAGCCCCTTTACAGTTCCTATACAGATTTAGAGTAACAATCTAGTTTTTCTCCCATAAATTTAAATATGTATTTTCGTCTTAAACACGCCATATCTTTGCCAAATAAACTTATTTAAATGCCATAAAAATCACAAAATTAGATCATATGTTTGGTTATATGCTCAGATGGCGAAAATATTAATCCAATTACCGCGCTTCCTTAAACGGGATTAATTTTTTTGATAAAAATTCTTTAAATCGAAAAATGTCTCTCTTTAAAGGCCAAATAAGACACTTTCTGCTGGATTTATATGGTCCCTATTATTTTTTTAATTGGCAATGATATGTTCTTTATCGTAAATAGCTCATATACTCAGACATTTATGCCTAGTGTGGCCCCAAAACAAAAAGGGAAAAATGCAAGATTTTCGTTTTTCCGCTATATCTTGAAAAAAAAGCTATGGAACGAAACCGAAACCAGTTTAGGAATCAGTAAACATAAACTTATCATATTTTTAAATCAACAGGGCTGCACCTCACAAAGATGGTCATTTTGTTGGCCTGTGTAATGTAAGTAAAAATGTTTTGTGTTTTTTGATCAAATCAATGTTACAATGTATATTTACATTGTTTTGTAGTGTCCCTGAAGATGGTTGCCAAGGAGCAACCGAAATATATTGGATAAACAGCAGCCTGCAATACTCAAATTCTACGATTAAAAAGTACGCTTACTGACAACTAAACTTCAAAATAGTTTTAAAATGTTGATAATTTTCTAATAAGTTGCCTTTTTATAAAAAATTTTGCTTGGAAACTAACAGAATCATGGCCTAAACGGCGATACAAATTAGCTTAGATCATTATTTAATCAATTTGGGGACAATCAATAAATTCCAGCATTAATTTATTGCTTATTGGGGCACGTGTTCACTCTACAAATGTTTTTGACAAATGATGTTCGTCAAAATGTTCCCATCCATTAACGAACTTGTTCGCACTTACAATCGCAGGATAGAAACATTTCTATTCTCTGCGAACTAAATGTCGAACACAAAAACATGCACCTCCACTAACGACGAACATTTCGTCGAACTGAACAAATTCGTCGAACAAATTCGTGTGTGGATCAGAGAACGGCTTCATTCGATTGCAAATCGCTCACACATTAATCAATACACGAATAAACTGGCGTTGCGATCATTGCTTCGAACTTGCGTGCGCAACATGCTCGCCCTTGAGTTTTATTCAATTCTATTGTTGGCACTCTAAGTATAATCAAGCTCGCTTTATTTCACTCAGCTCGGGTGATTTGATCGCTTAAGCTCTATTTACACGACCTGATCACTCATCTGAGTTTTCGTCTGATTTGCTGCCTGACCGTGTAAAAAGGCGTCTGAGTAGAGAGCTACTCAGATGAGCGATCAGACGAAATAGAACCGGTTCTATTTTGCCTGAGCACTCATCTGAGAGCATTTATCGAGTTACAGTGTTCGTCTGACGAAAACTCATCTGAGCGATCAGGTCGTGTAAATGGAGCTTTAGCTCGACGACGATTATTCTGAGCGAACGAAAATCATCTCGTATGAATAAACTCATGCAAAGACGCATATGCTAAAACAGTGGCGCCCATGACCATTGCGCCACCTGTGTTTTGTTGTTGTTGCGCTCTGACCTGCAACAACAACATCGCCAACAACATTGGCATTGGCCTGAGTTGGCTGAGTTTTGTTCGATCGAACACACAAGTGTCGCATGAAAAAGTTCTAGTTCAACCGATCGATGCGATTGCGGTATGAGTTGAGTCTGTTTGATTGAAAATATTTGTTGTGTGAATAAATATGAACAAAAATGTTGGATCAAAAAACTCTGGCACAACCGTTCGATGCGATTGCGGTTTGAGTTGAGTTGAGTTTAGAGTTGTCTACGACCTATTCGCTTTGAACTCTGTCAAGCGACTGACGCTTTCTTACTCTCTCGGTGTCAGCTTTGGCAAGCGTTCGGGTCATGAACGTGGGAATAGCGAAATGTTTTCGTTCCCGGGATGGAACCAGTGGCCATCGCTGGTTTAGAGTTTTGTGAGATGAATAAATGTGAGTAAGAATTTTTGTGCATGACACAATCAAGAAAAAAGTGATTTTTGCAGTTCTCTGGTGTAAATGGCCTGCTTTAGCAACGGATTTTTCTAAACTACCCCAAACGTGGAGATGCGATAACCAGATCAATTATGAGCACAGTCTTTTTATTTTATCCATTTCTGATATGTCGTTCCCGAGAAAAATCAAGAACCATTGGACCAATTTTTGGCAATATCAATTTTATTTGTTTTTTAATTCACTTTTTAGCGAGGCATTTAAAAATGGGCTACAAAGTCATTCTCTTTTCGATTTTGATGGATCGGAATTATAAAACAGTTTTGAGTTCCACATTTGCCAACGAAAAAGAAGAATAAAGATAAATTTAATTATTACATTTGATTAACAAAATCGGTTTTGGAAAACTTTCACCTCAACATTAAATAAATTCGATTCCAACACTTGAAAACGACGAAAGATAAAATTTATATAGTTATTGAAATGCAAATTTCATTAATGAGAAAATAAAATATTATATTTATGTGGGAACCAGTTAAGAGCAAAAATAGCCAGTGGGTATGTATTGGAATATGGCAAATGCTGAATCTCGATTACATAAAAGGACATTAAATGTTACCTTTGTAGCAACAGAAGGAGACTTCTTTGTATCTGTTTGTAGTACAACATTGTTAAATAAGCAATGTATATTACTTGACTTTCCTTTCCCTTCGCACTAATAGTCCATATTGTATAGCTATTGTAAATTTTGTTTGTTGCTATTTTTAGACTTTTTTAACTTTGATTTAGCCACTTTAAAGCTTCATTAGTTGGCGAAACAGGAGATAACCTAGAGCTAGTTGTTGGATGGTTTCCATCTCATTCCTAACTTAACATTTAGAACATGGCTCCGATAAGACTGTAATTAATTTTTGAACCGAACCGATTTGAATTTTTTAGAGTCCCCCAAACCGAATTACAAACAAAACTTCAAATTAATGCCCTTATAACTCAATCCCAACTTCATCAGTTCCAGCTCAAATAGTGCAAATATATTGACAATTATAATCCATTTTATTTGAATACTGAATTTTAATTTAATTATAAAATCGGATTATTTTTAAATTGAATAAATTAAATTGATCTATAATTACGATGAATAAAATGCGTGCATAATTCCAATTTCCTTTTCTGAGGAGTGCAATGGTAGAGTCTTAGAGGTGAAAATCACTTGGTTGCTGCATTTGCGGCTGCCACTACTTTTGCTCACTTTGTCTCGGCTGGTTTGGTAGTCTGCTCCGGCTCCTTCTTGTGACCATTTTGGAACAAGTCGGAAGGACCCACATGCTTGATGGTAATAACACGCTCCTGAGGCTGCTCCTTGGATACCAATGGTGGAACTGTTATGGTTAATACACCATCCTCTGACAAAGTGGAGGCTATTGCTTCGGCATTGTATTCCTTGGGCAATGGATAGCGTCGCACAAAGTGTCTAAAGACATGTCCGTGCTCATCTTCGCGTTCCTCGTGCTTGCCCTCGACCACTAGGCTCTCGTTGATTAATTTGACGCTCAGCTCGCCTGGTTGAAACAGACCCACATCGAGATGTACCTCGTAGTTGCCCTGCTTATCCTTGCCCGCCGCCAAAGCCGAGAGTTCACCATTACGCTTTTTGGCCACCAGATGATGAGCATGGGCACCCATGCGGGCAATTAGACCCAGTGTATGGAAATCGAGTTCATGATGCTGTCGTGAATGCATGCGCCGATAGAGGCGATTCGGGAACATATCATGGCCATAGTACATGGAGTCTGGTGAGTCCAGATTCAAGACAAATGGAATATCAGGCATTTTTTGGTAATTTTTTCCACCGTTTCTGTATCTGTTGTAAGTTCACTAACCCGACGACCTGCTTTCAATTGGACGACAAGGGTGGATTTGGTGCACAATTTAACGTGACTTTTGGGCTACTAATGTGGAGTTGCTCCTGCTGGCGGCTGCCTTTTATAACCCGCTGAAGTCAAAGCTTTCTCTTCAGTTTCCAAGCTTTTTTTCAGGAACTGGAGGAATTTTCTAGGTCCTTAGGGGAGCTTTGGGAGATGTATACGAGGGCGGACTTTAAAATTTCTTGCACTGACTGTTGAAAGTGTGTGAGAATGTCCTGACTGTATAGAACATTTTTTTTAACTCTAAATGCTGATCAAGAATATATATATTTTATATGGTCGGAAATAGTTCCTTCTGCCTGTTACATACATTTGCACGACACTAGTATACCATTTTTATTCTACGAGTAACGGGTACAAAAAACCAAAAACTACTGAAATATGTCATAATAAATTTGAAAATCAGAAAAAAGAAAAGAATAAAGAATGGAAATGAAAATACCAAAATCAACAAAAGCATCGCACAGATTAAAGCGAGGTACCGTATAGCAATTAGAACCGAATTGTTCTCAGACCCGCAATAGGAATCAATGCTGATTTTTTAAGCTTTTGATAACTTCAACTTGACAAAACAATCGGAACATTGCAGTTTCGATTTAATCAAGATTTTCATTACTGTCAAGTCTACGGTATACCGGAACAAATATGTCAATGCGGAACCGAAAACAGGCCCATAGACACGGTTGTCACTTGAGTATAAAATAAAGCACCAAAAAAATCTAAAAAAAAAAGAACCATTTTCATAAAAAAAGAGGCAAAAATTGTTTCTTCCTTATTCATGTTATAATTTCAATATATTTTTTTTGTCAATAACGTAAAATCGCACATCCATTTCATTTCATAAGTGTTCTTAAACATACAAATAAAAATTAAAAATATTTCTTGTACCTTTTATATCTCTTTTACAATAACATAAATTTATACACTGATTCCATTTCTAGAGAATTCTTAAGTTATAAGTAAAAACAAACAATTATTGTATACCCTGTACTTATAAAAAATGAGTAAAAGAGGATCATGTAGTTGTGCAAATGTATGTAACAGCCAGAAGGAAGCATCTTCGACCCCATAAAGTATATATATTCTTGATCAGCATCAACGGCCGAGTCAATTTAGCCTTATCCGTTCGTCTATTTGTATGAACGGGTCGATCTCAGAGACTGTAATAGATAGAGCCCAATTTTTGGCATGTAAGTAGGTGTAAACGGTACCTACATCGAGTTTGTATCAGATTTGGAAAATACCACAATAAGTTCCGAGCGAAAGCACCGAAGATATGCAAGTGCGCCTCCCCATTTTTTTTTAATTTAATTTTAAAATAAAAGGAGTAAAAGGAGCTAAAGGAACCACAGTACTTGGTACAGGGTATTTTGCTGTCGGGGCACTCGACTGCAACACTATAAGTCATTGACAGACCACACATAATTTGGATCAGTACCCTTACAGAGTTTAATACTGAATAAAATTCAAGTCACTTTTTCAATTTGGTTTTTATCAAACTTAGGGCAAAAAAATTACTCTCCGCCGAATCGAAGCTGTGTGGAATGGATAATATATTTCTTATATATTCAACTTATTCCTTTAAGATTTTAATATTAACCCAATTTTTTACTTTTGCCACTTCTTCCCAAAATAAAGAAATCTTTTCTTTTTTAACTTAGCTTCTGTCATTGGCTCATTGGAAATAACTGGATCCGTTTCCAATAAATTCTTCAAGTTTTCAATTAGTGTCATTATATCAGTTTCTTTGCCGATATTACATTGACAGGTGTGATCATAACGAGAGATTTAATATCCTCTCGTCCAAGATCAAACCGCTGCATTACTTTCAGAAGCAACTCCAAGTAAAACTCGCGTACCGTTTCCTTTACTTTTAAAGTTGTGGATTTCTCTTTGAACTGGAACTTTGAACGTCATGCTGATCAAGAATATATATTTTTTATGTGGTCGGAGATGTTTCCTTCTCTGCGTTACAAACATCCGGACAATTTCAATATACCTTCTCCAAGGGTACAAAAATATACTTGGGATATTTACAACTATCAGTTAGTGTTGACAGCGAAAAATATCCAGGATCTAAATTAGGTGTCGACTAATGTTTTAATTTTTTTCGCTTAAGCCCATTATAAGAAAAAAGGGCCAAAACGAGCAAATTCCAGTGCCAGTGCACCAACAGGAAAAAAAAACACCAGTTTTGGTGCAAAAACACCAAGTGCGGCAATCGTGCCCATAGACCCAAAATAAAATCTTTAATCGTTGTTTAAAACATTTTTCTATAAGTTACACTGTTACACATTTACAACAAACAAATTTGGACACCACCACCCAGACACATCGCCTGAGTAACGGGAATATCGAAGTCGGTTAGAGCCGACTTTAACCTAGATAGGCTCTTGATTTGTAATAGAATCGAATATCAACCTTTTGCAGTGTTTTTTTTTAGGGGGATTGCCTTTTTTTAAAATGTCCAAATATAACCAAAACATTGTTAAAGCACTCGCAAAAGGTTTGACGTCAAACGTTTTACGGTGTCTACGCAGACAAATTAAAAGTCGATCGAAAATCGAATTCGATCGTCGAACTTTAAATTTGTGGATGGTATGAGCAGCTGTTCGAGCTTTGTTTAAGAGCCCAAAGTAATTAAATTTATTTATTTTAACGGTCAGAAGCAAAAACATGTCCGAAAAGAAAGGTGAGCGAAAAATCGTTAGAAGAGCTTTCATGACGTTACCATAGAGGCAAAGATAAGTATTTGGGACCTCACCAATAAATATAATTTTGATGCAGTTGACATGGAGAGCCTTCAGCTGCAGTCCAGAAAGATCTGCAACAAGCATGTCCGGGCCAAAAGCAACAACAGTAATACCAAGTTTTTTTTTTTATATTTTTATATGAAAATTTATTACATTTTGATTGACCTTGCACGCTACCAGATTCGTATTGCGTCTGGACAGGGTGTTTCGTTTTGGCGCCAAGTGCTGTTCAAACAATTTAAAGAGGCAAGTTAAACTGGTGGCGCTCATAGGGAAGTTTGGAAAGTTTTGTCTCTAAATATTGTGGGAAAGAACAACCCGAAAGACGCATGATGACGAGGGACTTCACAACGGGCGTGACAACTATGCCCACCCCAGTCCTTACCCTCTGAATTAAACCTTGGGGTTGAGTTTTAGATTGTTTCTCGACATTGAGTTCTATATCAAGCGGAATTGTCATGTCTGACAGTTTGCTTTCCAAATGGCTATCTGGGAGACTCCGGTCTGCTGGGGGCGCTAGTCGGGAGCCACCCAGCCAGGCTCATTGATTCGTATGTTTGATTTCCGACTGTTTTCTGCCGGTTTTTCAAGTTCTAGTTTTTGGGTTGTTTAACTACCGTATCTAACTTTCAAATTTTGTGATTCTAGTCGGTATCAAAATTTTGTGATGCAACTGTGTTATTGTACTTTCAAAAATCAACCCTCGTAGTTTTGCAGAACCGCAGACAGCATTGGAACTTGATATGGTTAGAATATACACACGCACATACTACTTACATGTTATAGTAAACATAGTCTGGGAGACATTTCAATATCAATTTAGAAATTCGAAGTCAACTCTCAGCTGAAATTTAATGTTCTCATAGTCTATGTCTGTGCCGTCGCCAATTAGCGCCGGAGCGACGGCGTCAAGCTCAACGGCAAGCAATACCACAAAGCCACATTTTACCCGCTTATCAAAGCAAATCCAAATCCATAAATGTGGCTACTGGGAACGAATGGCAAGTCAGTTCTATTGCGACTGGCAAGCCAGGTGAAAGTTATTAGTACAATGGCCACTTATGAGCAGGTTAAAGATGTGCCCAATCATCCCGAAATCTATTTGATTGATGTGCGGAATCAGGATGAGCTAAAGCAGACGGGCAGCATGCCGGCCAGTCTTAATATACCTCGTAAGAATAAGGAGACAAAGTCTGACAAACAAACAAAAGCTACAGTTTATTCCTAACTGAATACCTTAACTAAAATTTTTCAGTGCCCACATTGGCAGCGGCCTTGTCGCTGGGAGCGGATGATTTTCAGCGTACCTATGGACGGGCAAAGCCTCAGAAGACGTCGCAAATCATATTCACCTGTCGCTCCGGGAAGCGTGCTCAAGAAGCTAAGCAAATCGCTGAGGCTGCAGGCTTTGGCAAGTGAGTTTGAATATGAAATTTATTAAAGAGCTCATTCAACTTGTTCCCAATTCTGGATTTCTTTACAGCGTTGAGGTCTATAATGGATCCTGGCTAGAATGGTCCCAGAAAGAGGGCCGTAACTAAACCGAAAATGTATCTGACTAGATCCAAGCTGAAAGCGATTAATACTAATGTGTACCATATTTGATTGTCGCTTGGGAATCTTTTCAACGCCATAAATAAAAATCAAAAAATGAATTATTTTATTTGCAAAACAAACAGGGATTCTTGTGTGTGTATGCTAGAGCGGGACAACTGGTTGTTGCCACAAGTGTTTATAAGAATGATCTGCTGGCTTCCTTTAGTTCTCTCTCTCAGCTCTGACTTCACTTCTATTCATACGCTCAGAAAGACAAGTCGCAGCAGCGAAATTGTTTATGAATTAAAACCAATATATTAAAAAGGGCTGTTTCAGGAAAAACCATTAACTTTTTTCGGGAAATAAAACGTCATCATCCTATTTCCCAAATAATTCTTCCAGCGAAGCTCAATTACCAAAGATAAAGAGGAAACTTTTTTGAAAGGTAGACAAAACTTTTATATATATTATATTATATATGTATCACTGAACGATAATTCAATTTCGAAGGAGTAAAGTGAAGTGGCATTTCATGTCGAAGACTACTTGACTTAAAGTTTTTTCTTTTCAAATATTTATTATACAGTCTTTACCATTTTTAGACTGCCAGCTCTTCACAGCAATTTTGATGAAAATATGCCGATAAGTTTAATCCTGCTAAGATATATGTCAACTTTCGCATAAAGTAGTACTTTGAAAGAATAATATCTCGTAAATACAGCGGGTGGGGTAAGATATCACACTTTATTTGATTTTCACTTATAATATGGTGTAATGGTTCTCCTAAAGGCACAGAAAAAAATGGGAAGCTAAGAAAGATATTCGATCTTGACCATTGGATTGAAATTTTAAGTACGAGTCGTACTTTATTGCACTTGAAGCCCTTGTATCAATCCGAAAATGTTCGGTTCAGGATCCGGATTAAAGTAAATAAAGAATTCCAATGAATGTAATTCCATATCAGATATAGCGCTCCAGACACAAAAAACCAGATGCTGAATTGCAGTTGATAGGCCAAATTGATTGAAGATGGGACCAGGAAGTTCTTTAAAGACAGTGACCAGCCTTCATTGTGGTGTTCTTGGTGTCCAGTTTTATAGACTTTCAGCTCAAAATTATTGCGGACAACCCGCACCTTGCAGGTCAGCTCTAGGGTTAAAAAAATAAATTTAAAACACTTAGCTATAAATATTTTTGATCGAAAGTCATATATCGCTTTAAGGAAAGGTCGGAAAAAGCCGCAATAAGACAACCCTTTAGCACACCTGCGAAAGTGACTTTTCGAGTAATCTGGAGAAACATTTACCGAAATTTTTGATGTGAAACATCTTTTATTTCGGTACGGACGATTTTAGTAGGAGTAAAATTTGATTTCAGCGTCAGGTGACGCTGACGTGTTTTGTGTTGTTGTTTTGCGGAGTTTTACGACAAGAGAATGGTCGGAGGGGAAAGCGAAAAAGAGGTGGGAAAGATGCTGAAGAGGGACAACTGGGTGGGTTCTGGAAAAGAACTGGGTAAGATCTTGGTGGGATCTTGTGGTATTTGAGAGGGGTTTGGGTGGAGTCTTATATGGGTGAGATCTACGTGGGATCTGGAAGGAATCTGGGTAGGATCTGGGTGGGATCCGGGCGGGATCTGGGCGGTATCAGGAAGGGATCTGGAATGGATCTGGGTGAAGTCTGGAACAGATCTGGGCGGGATCTGGATGGGATCTGGGCGAGATCTGGGTGGGATCTGGATGGGATCT
Organism: Lordiphosa clarofinis; assembly: GCA_018904275.1. Taxonomy (NCBI): domain Eukaryota; kingdom Metazoa; phylum Arthropoda; class Insecta; order Diptera; family Drosophilidae; genus Lordiphosa; species Lordiphosa clarofinis. The sequence continues at coordinate 6,176,806 of JAEIGQ010000005.1, read as the reverse complement.
AGGTGGGATCTGAAAGAGATGTGGGCGGGATCTGGTCTGAATCTGGTTGGGACCTGGAAGAGGTCTGTGTGGGATCTCGGCGGTATCTAGGTGGGATCTTTGCGGGATCTGGGTGGAATCTAGAGGAATCTTGGTAGGATCTGGGTGGGACCAGGATGTGATCTTGGTGGAATCTTTTTGGGATCTGGTCGGGATCTGGATGGCATCTGGAAAGGATCTGGGTGGGATCTGGTAGGGATCTGGGTGGGATCTGGAAGGTATCTGGGTGAGATCTGGGAGGGATCTGCGTGGGATCTGGATGGGATCTCAACGGGATCTGGGAGGGTTCTGAGTGAGACCGGGGTTGGATCTGGGTGGTATCTGGGTGAGTTGGGATTTGGGTAAAGTCTGGATTGGGAATTGGTTAGGTTCTGGGCAGGATCTGGATGGGATCTTGGTTGGATCTGGGTAAGACCTTTGTGTGATCTAGATGGGTTTTAGGATGGATCTGTGTAGAATGTTAGTGGGATCTAGCTGGGATATGTGTGGTATCTAGTATCCGGGAGAGATCTGGGTGGGATCTGGGAGGGAAATGATTTTGGTTTTCACCTTGGTGGTATCTTAGCAGAATAAACTTCCGGAAACTCTGCAGCAAGTGATCTTGTTTCTGGTATTTCTACTCCCCGTTAATTTTCTTCTTCACTCCTTTTTTTTTACCTCGGACTCGTGTTTAATGGGTCTTAATTTCCCAAGAAATATGTACTTTCACGTCAAAATAAAAAAAAAAGACTGAAATCGTTGGAGTATGAGCTTCCAAGAATATAATGAAGCAAATCAATATATCACGATTATGGCATAACTTGTAATTGAATTTTGCTTTAATTTAATAAATATAATTTTACCACTTAAGAATTTTTAATCGCTCTAATCAGATGAATTCAAGACATATTCTGATAAATACGTATGGGTTGAACGAGGTTTGGTAACATTTCAACTCCCTCTAACCACGTCCATGCCTACGGACACAAACACAATCAATCTCTCACTCTCAATTCATTCAACAGTTCTCTCACACTCAGTCACTCACCGCGCATGAACAGAAAAACCTGACCTGCCTCAAAGCTCAAAGCAGTCGGAAGAGAGCGCTAAGATAAGCTACTAAAACATTAACAATAAAAATACATACATACATTGGAGTTCACGTATTTTCTAGAAAAAACAGCAACAGCTAAGAGCCCTTTAAAGAGCCAGACAAGAAATTGCATCAGACAGTTCTACCCTCAAGACGGTTCTCGGCAAGTCGAGAGAGTGCCGGACAGTTCTAGAGCTCACATTCGTCGAGTATAAATACCAGCCGACACTGCTTCGTTTTTTACAGTTAAACAAAATACGAGCAAGTGTAAACAACTCTCGATCTCGTAAATAAAAGAAGAAATAAAACAAAAATTTCACCAGATTACTTTGAAATTGCAAAACCGTCAAATCAAAATGCGTTCACTACCCATGTTCCTGCGTATGGCTGAGGAGATGACACGGATGCCACGTCTAGTACCGTCACCATTTCAGACTCTTTTCCATGAGCCGCCCGTTTGGAGTGTGGCCTTACCACGCAATTGGCAGCAAATCGCACGCTGGCAAGAACAGGAGTTTGCTCCTCCGGCCATAATCAACAAAGATGGCTATCAGGTGCAGCTGGATGTGAAGGACTACAACGAACTTAATGTCAAGGTGGTGGATGATAGTGTGGTGCTTATCGAGGGAAAGACAGAGGAGAAGAATACCACACGTCACTTTCTACGACGTTTTGTACTTCCGGAAGGATATGAGGCAGATAAAGTTACTTCCACTTTGAGCAGTGATGGTTTGCTCACAATCAAAGTACCCAATCCACCAGCTGTGCAAGAGTCCCAAAACGAACGTGTGGTACCCATTGAACACACAGGAGAAGCAGCAAAGAAGGAGGAGTTGAGCTCCTCTGAAACAGACAAGCAATAGATGACATGAGAAATGAAGGATTTGAGCAAAGCTAGTGATACTCCCCAAACTTAAATTAATCCCACTGTTGTTTAAATTAGTTATTAGATTAAAATAAAATAAAATAAAGACTATGAACATATGAAGAATCTGTTTTGCTTTTTAAAGGAACTGCGAAGGAAACTTGGTTAAAATTATGCCGAAGCTTACGTAACTTGGTGAACACAGAGTGCCAGAGGAGAGTCCTATTTTCTTTCCTTCCTTCTTGGGAAACACTGTTTTATAACATTGAAAAATTACAGATGTACAACTATCTGCTGGGGCTGTTTCCGTATAATATAACGTAAAGACAAAGGGGTCTTTACCTTAACAAATCTTTCAGGATAGTTCACTTATCAAAAATTAAATGTTCTCTAAAAGGTAGACAAAAAATTAACGAAAAATTAAAGCCACAATTATTACCTGAATCTTATAGACAAATGAAATGACAATTCATGTCAGAAGCTATTTGATTTTTTAATGAAAGGGCCATAATTTTAGTAGCAAAGGGCTTATAACCTCTGAATGAAGTGATTACGGGAAAACTTTTATAAGGGTTCTGGACCGTCCCTAAGAGTCCCAGAATTTCCTTTAACACACTTACTTTAGTTGTCCCCTTTTAATACAGACAAGCTTTATCAGTTGAGATGTTTTAAAATTAGTCTAACTAGACTAGTTAATTCTTTAAGCAGACGAACTATCATAGTCCCTACTATACTAACTAGACTAAACCCTTATTAAGACAGCTTAAATTTCCAAACACACTGACAGTCCAACATCCTGAGCTTACATCAGAGTCCGCCGCATCCCTATATTCTGTGCGGCAGCGCAGTCGACACAGAAACAGTATAAGCTCGTCGCTGCGCTTTTTCACAACAACAACGCAGAGCGAAATAATCTCAGTACTTAAGCTTTTGCTCTGTCGAAATGGTAAGTCAGTCGGTATCTAATAGGAACATGCTTCAAAGAATACAAATTTTACCATGGTAGATGTTTATGACGCAGGATGTAAGATGTGCTTAGTGTGATTAGCCAACAATTAGACGAACATATTCTGTCGTGTTTGAAAATGGACAAGATTCTTCTATATTCAAAATGTCTATTTTCTTTTCTAATTTTTTTTTTCTTGGGACTCCTTTTATTATGAGCTCCAGTCCTTTAAGTCTCTTGCTTCTTTCAAGCACATTGGTTGACAATTGGTAGGATAGAGCCGCTTATTCTTTATCCGTGAATTCCATCCCTTTTATTCGACTTTTTTAGCGAAGACTTAATAATTTCACCCTCGAAAATATAAGTTATACGCTTACTTTCCCTCTCAAAATCCACTCAATTGTCGACATTTTCTCGAATTTTCTGTCTACCATTGAAGTACATCTTTTTAAACGGGGGGTTTTCCGTTTTTGGCTATTTATTTACACACTATTTATTTTTATTTCTGTTTGCACACGGTTTTCTATTTACAATGTCTTTATACGGATTGGCCTCTTTACGATTTGTCGATTCGGATATTTCTTTCAGTCCTTCTATTATTTTATTTACAGCGTCTGTTGTTGTCCGTCTTCTACTTTCTACTGCGTTTTACTCTCGGTTTCGTTATCGTTCATTCTCTATTCAGTGTGACCATCATTTAATTTCCAATACCTAAACATTATTTTAAAAAATCAAGTTTTAAATCGTTTTAAACTTGGGAAATACTGAACTATTTGTATTGTCCTGCTTCTAGCTCACTCCATACATCTCACAAATTTGTGGTTAATGTTTGGTAGTGAAATGTCCAATATCACACGCGTGCGTGAGGCACATACACCCACATTTCACTTACACACATTAGCGCTTGGCGCAGAAATTTGTGTGGTGTATGAAGCGCTTAAAGTATTTGTGCTGCTTTCAGATCTGTCATTAAGTTAAACTTGAAAAGAAATGGATAACTTTTTAGGATTCTTTTCTGTTCCGAGGTTAGCATTGGCATGACACTATAATGAGTGTCTAAGGTACTAGGTTGCAATATTTTCAAAGAGAGGTTTTTCTCGAGGTTTTCTATTTTACAATACAAAAGATTTCAAAGACCTCACTCTTTTTTGTTGTGCCAGCTTTGCAGTCTAGTTGTTAAACTCAGAGCCGAAACTATACCGGATCTTTTAGGTTCCGAAAATATCAGTACACAGAAAATTAGAAATAACGGGTTTAGTCGGTTCTCTTTGGTAAACGGTTCCGGTTTAATTCCCTAATTTACACAATTTTGTGTAAAAAAACGTTTCAGTCTGCACCTACTTAAATTTTTCTATATTTATTAAATCCACAATCCCTCTGAACTTCATGTTCCACATTTTGTTTGTATATTGCCACATCCATTTAGGCATCCTAAAATCACTCTATCGCCCCATAATAAGATTCACAGCTGTTTATTCTCTGTATATCTAAAAATTTATTGCGCATTTTATATTCCTACGAGTACAATTTGCATTTATTTACATACAAATTTAAATCCAATTGAAATTTCGCTTACCCATTGCAAATTTTGCATTTGCTTGGGAACCGAAAATAGCTAACCTTGAATTTGCCAATTTTTCTGGGTGGATTGTCATCCCTCTGATGCCTTGGGCTGGTTTTGTATTGTACACGTGGCAGGTCAAGGGGCTGAAACTACTTCCAGGGTAGGGCCAGTTTACCCGTTTCGTGAACACGCACCAAACGCTCGCCTGGATTATAGTATTTAGCTGGTGGTGGTGGCGGTGCCTTGATGGTCAATATGCCATCGCTCGATATGTCCGAGATCACCTCATTGGCATTGTAGCCACGGGGCAACAGATATTTACGCACAAAGTGTCGCTCCACCATTCCATTAGAGCCCTCACTCCGTTTGTCGTGATTTCCCTGGACTATAATATAGTCATCCGTGGTCTTGACCACAATCTCGTGTGGACGAAATTGCCTGACATCGATGTCGATACGGAAACCCTTTTCATCTGCAAGAACACGCTCGCCGGTGTAATAGTTATCCCAACGCATGGGATAGGCCCAATCGTAGGGATTCGATTGGATTAGTTGATTTCTCACTCGACGCGTGACCAACTCATCCAGGGGACGCAACAAGTCGCTGTTGCTGCTGCTTCTGCTGGGCCACCAGGCACGCGGGTCATCCCACAGATAGGGATATAGTTGAAAATCATATGGTGGCTGATAGATGGGCGGACGTGGTCGGTCGAATTCACGCGACAAGTCGCGATATGTGGTCGGCACAAGAGTCATGTCAATAACTGATTCGTACGCGAACGCTACTGAAATTCGTATAAAATTTGTAGACGCTGCCGTGTGGTCTTTTATAGATGGCCGACTGACCTCCGATTGAATTCAGCGCCGGATGCGGATGGCGATGTGGATGATGAATCATCTAGCCGATGCGCAACGGCCAAGTGCAACGAGAAGGCCAACAAACACACGAGCATAACGAATTGGATGCGGCTCAAAAGTGGACGTCATTAAACGAAAGTGATGAAAAGATGGAAAGGGGATGGAAAAGTCTAAAGGGGGTAGGGCCAGGTGGCACAAAACGAAAGTATTTTGGTAGTAAATATTTATTATAAGTTTAGGACTTGAATACTAAATATCTGGGTGGGATACTAAAATCTGTGTGTTCGGATTTTTTTTGATTCAGAGTACCAAAGGGGCATTTCCGACCCTATAGAGTATATTTATTCTTGATCAGCATTAACAACCGAGTGGGACATAAACTTTAAATACTTGCAGCCAGATCAAGTTTATTTTCAATTTTTGCCATGCCCCTTCCGTCATATTTGCCAAAGTTTTGTGATCTAAAGATAATTAGTAATCAACATTATTTACCGATGAACTATAAAAAAATATGTTCGCTGCCGCAGCGCATCAGCAGCGTTGTTTCAGGTACAGAGTATATTACAGTCCGGCTTGACCGACTTTCTGACTTGCTTTCGCAAATTTTTCATATGACCAAAGATAGAATAGATATAGTTAAGGTAAATATGGAAAGTGTATATATAAGTGTCAAATAAATAGTGAAATTTCCAAAATTGTCATTAAAGGTTAGATATTTTTCGAAATTTGCAAAATTTTTAACAGTTTTGGAAATCTTTAAGATTTGAAAGATGGCAATTCTAGACACGTAAATGATTAGATCTAACGGTTCAGAAAATTGCGAAATTATAAAATTTTTGTATGAGTTAGACTATGATGTAGACCGCCAAATTGACGGGTCAAGATCAAGCGCTCCGAACATTCCGGAAATACACAACATTTTATGATAAGTTCAGATTATCATGAAGATTTAATAATTGGAAATTAAAGTCGGATAAGAAAGAGATGTCGGTGAATCGGCTTAAAGAAATTTTTAGCATTTGACGAGTAAATCGACGGGTAAATAGATGTATATCAAACGTACCAGAAAATCGCGAAATAATTCAAAATATTTGGGAAGTCCGAACCGAACCCGAACCGGCTTTATTGTCTGTTTTCAACTAGCACGTCAGGGTTACGATATTTTATACGATATCGTGTGACCTTTAGACTAAAAAAAAAGATTGGAAAATACCGGGCGGCTAAAGTTTCATTTTGGTCTTAATAAATATAAAAGCTTTGCAGCGATCAGACTTCATTTAATCGACGCGTGCTCGCCCTTAAAATCGAAAAATTGAAATATATAGAAAATAAAGGGGAAGAGTTTCGGATTTAATCTTTAAAAATTTTTTTAAGGTGTTAGTTCTTTTTAAATCCTTTTAGGGGAATATCATAGCAACATTTAAAATACAAGTGTTGGATATTGGTCAGAATCATTTCAAAAGAGCCATTTTCCCTTTTTGTAAAATATGACGACTCGGTTTGAATTCAGCAAACAAATATATTTACATTTGAAAATATTGTAATCTTCTCTGTTGTTTTCTGTTCAAAATTTACCTTTGATTTTAAAGTAAAATTTCGATTAAAGTAACTATTGTATTTAAAATATTAAGTCTCTGAACTTCCAAATATGTATGAAATGTTTAAGAGCGCGGATCGAACCTGTACCTAGCAGTGCTGCCAACTTTTGCCGAGAAAAAAAATCTGTTTTCAGCGGGTCGGAGAGGAAAAAATAGCTGTATTTTTCGACAAAAAAGCGTAAAAAAAGCGCATCGTTTTCTTGTCTTTAGTGTAATTATTTATACAAAATATTTTAAATTTATCATCAGAGTGCTGAAGTTCCTCATCCTCGTCCTAGCCGTAGGCCTCAGTTGTACCTGTTTGCTTAAAGTAACTAGAGGGGACCTTATAAAACGTAGTATCTTTAGGCACGCTCAACTTTAGCGTTCAACCATACCAAGGACAAACTCTGAATCGCAAACGAGGCTAACTCAAAAAATCGTTGATTCCCCTTAGTCATTAAAAGCGATTACTTCACTGAAAAACTTAATAGTTTCTTCGTTATCCTCCCATTTCCCTAAATATAAATAATATTATTAACCCTAATATCGGAAAATTCTTCCAAATTGGGAAAAAACTTTTTATTTGGTTGTAAAATGAAGTGAACTGAAAATATGTATTTTTTTTGAAGAATGCTGTGGTTTTCAGGCAACATTGAACTTTATGGAAAACCGAGAATCAGATCAGCAGAAGACAACTTAAATAAATTAAAAAAATAAACTTCAGCTTCTGTTGTTTAATAAGATCAACTATGCAATTTTTGCAGCACATGCTCAACTAGATTTCTTCAATACTCTATCCATCTGAAGCATTTCTCCAAATAGTCATCATGTAGTATTTTATTATTGGTATCTGATGGAATAACTTGTAAAATCTTTCAGATCTTTAAGATCATTCAGCAGGCCGGATGCGTCAGTTTCATTGATTTAAAAAATCTCCTTGATTTGTGGCATTTTCAATAGAATTGAACCTTATTGTTCGTTTTCAAGAACTGCTCGAGGTTATTCGAGAGGTATCAGATTTATACTTCCGAAGCCAAGCCTTTCGAAGCCATTTATCGTGGCATATGGTAAGTGTTAATTATTGTCGATAAATGACTGACAAGGGTGAAAAGCTATTGATTTGCTCCAAAACAAAAATAAATCTAAAAAGAAGCCGAAATCCTTTTAAAAAAGCCAGAATTCCCGCTTCCCGCATTTTGTAATTTTTTCCCGCAATGCGGTTTTAAAAAAAGCCAGAAATGACGGGAAAAAAGCTGATTTGGCAACACTGGTACCTAGGTTCAGCGACCTTCTGAACCCGCTCCGTGAACCCAAACCCAAAAAGTTTCAAGGGTTCGAACCCCGAAATAAACCCCACCCGAATTTTCAACGGATTGCAGCCCTGGCTTAAAGTGATATTTGAATACTAAGTCTGAACGTCCTTATGCTATAAACCAGAGTTGCAAACCGGTTCTGATCCGAAACGTAACCCCAATCGGTGTGTTTTAAAAATGTTGAGCCGAAAAATGAAATGGCCAATCGTAAGTGGTTCAGTGAACAGAAAATCTAGCTTCTTGAATGGCTAGCACGTTCTCCGCACATGAATCCAATTAAAAACATGTGTGGTAACCTTGCACATCGTGTTTATGCTGGTGGACGAAAGTTCAACTCTACCGAAGAGCTTCGAAAAGCCGTTACTGAGGAATGGGCCAAAATACCGGATTCAATGGTCGAATTCATGTTTAGCGCCATTCGGTTAGGTATTTTTAAGATTATAAATAAGCCTAGAGGTTAAAACATTGTTTACTGAACAAAATATAAGTGGCTCTGAGTGTGGGTAAATATTTATTTAGTTACTGTCAAATGACGAGCAGTCTCAGCAATTTGCTTAATAATATAACAAAATACGTGGAAAAGCAAGAGTTGTTAGAAAAAAGCTAATAACACTAACGCTCTTAAACTTGCAAAGGACTCAAAATTTGAATAAGCCAAATCTTGATTGTGTTACCCGCTAGGGATCAACTCACTTTATACTCAAAAGTTTACTTTTTATCTCTCATTGAGATTGGCTTGAAATAAAAAAAATAAGTGTTAACTATTAAAATTGTCCAGATGTTTGTAGCGCAGTGAAGGAGCCTACTCCGACCACAAATGATAATTGAGCTAAATTTCACTGTTGGTCCATGCATACATACAAGCAGGTTTATATGTATGTGTAATTGTATGTAAATTTATCTAGCCACACAATAAAAAGAACAGTACCCAAATAAACAGTTGAAAACTTACACACATGCGTATGGAGTTACAGTTAAATTCATATAGCTGTACACACATATGTAGACCACTTTACCTTAACCTCTAAAGCTCACTCTTATTTCTGATACTCTATATTGGCTATTTTCTCCAATTCTCACCATTTCCCACTTAAAAAAAAACTCTAGAAAATTATGATATTTCACACCAGGTGTACAAAATTAGGTTTATTATTTAAATTCAGTTCTTTTGCTTTTTATGATTTGCAATGGCTAACAATAAATTAGAAAATAAATTAGGTATGTTTTTAAAAAATGCGATTTGAAGATTTTCGTGGACTTCTACTTGTTACTGCCATTGGTAGTCTTCTGCTTCGAGTCCTTCTCGTCTTCAACTGCATTCGGCTTGACATTAAGATGAGCCGGTCCCACTTGCTGGATTTGTATGACACGCTCCTTCGATTTGTCCTCCAAGGGCTGAGGTTTGGGAATGCTGACGGTTAGCACGCCATCGGAGGACAGCGAGGAGGCCACTTTGTCAGCTTCATAACCCTCGGGCACCTTATAGCGACGCACAAAGTGACGCATTATGTGACCATGATCATCCTGGCGCTCCTCATGCTTGCCCTCGACCAGTATGGAATTGTCCTGCACCTTGACATTCAGTTCGCTGGGCTTGAATTGAGACACATCCATGCACACCTGGAAGCCATCTTTGCCCAGTTGAGGAGCCAGCGACCATTCGTTATTTGAGTGTTTGGTCAAATCCCGATTGTATTGGCGTTTGGCTATTAGTTGAGCCGCGGGCGAGGCGGGACACACAGGAGAGGCGCAGGGGCACCCATTGATCGAGAGGCGCTGTTGACGGGCATGAGGATGCAGACCCAAACCAAACTCATAGATGGGGCTGCGGGGCTCCTGCAACTCATCGACCAGGGACAGCAATTGCGACAAAGACATTTTTACTTTACTTTAAGGATAAATTTTACGGAGACAAGAACTTGCGGTGTTGTTCAGACAACGGTTGAATTTGATTTGGATTCTTGCCGGTCGTTCGACTAGAAAACTCTGGCAAAGACGAGAGAGAAAAACACACAAATATGTGTGTGTGCTTTCTCTCACTCTCTCTGTCTTTTTCTCTTTGTGTATGTGTGTGTGTGTGTGGCAGCAGAGCAAAACTCTGCTAACGGCAAACAAAAGACAAACTTACTTTTTGAATTCTCTTTATTAAATATTAAGTACATTTATTCATGTCTTTTTTCTGGTAATTTAATTTTAGTGGAATACTTGTAGTTGTTGTTGTTGTCACATATGTTTTAGGAAATCATATTTATCATTCTCATAGTTTAATTGCTGCTCCTCCTTTCTCATCCTTTACTTATTTATCTGCTATGTCTATAGTTTTGTTTTTCTTTTTATGGTGCAATACGAAAAAACACAAGAAACATTTATGGGAATAAAACGCACACGCTTATTAATTGTTGTTCAGTCTTCTTCACTTGGCCACCTCCTCTGGTTTGGCTGCAGCTGCTCCATTCTCACCGCTGTTGGACTGATTCTTGGCCAGAAGAATGGCCGCATCGGCAGCAGCCAGCTCCTCGGCTCCCTTGGGCTTTTCCTTTTCCACCTTCTCGGCGGCAGCTACTTTCTCGGCCGGAGGAGGAGCAGTTACAGCAGCAGCAGCAGTAGCTGGAGCGGCTTCATCTGTCTTGGTCTTCTCTTCCTTGGCAGCGGGGGGCACACTGCCATTGCCGTTGTTGGAGCTCACCTCCACATCATTGGCATTGGCATCTTCGGTTTTGGCCTCCATCGGCTGCTCCTCAGTGCTGCTCACCACAATGGGAACTTTGGCCTCCTCCTTCTGCTGCTGCTGCTGCTCGGCTGTGACTACTTCCATGGACTCTGGCTCACCATTTTTGGCACTGGAAGGGGAAGTGGTTTCCACCACAGCTTCCTCAGTCTCTTTGGCTGCTGCCTCAGAGGCAGCGGCAGGAATGCTGGCGACAGCTGCCTCAGCCTCAGCCCCCATTGCCATTGCTCTCCATGGCCACTTCCAGGCTCTTCGGCTCGGCGACTGCAGCGGCCACCACCACCACTTCTGCAGGTTTTGGCGTCTGCGCATCCTTGGCCTGCAACTGCTGAATATCGACAATGCGCTCCAGACGCTCCTCACCCGCCTTGACAGCGGGCGGTGGGGGCGGTGGCGCCTTTACCGTGAGTATGCCATCAGAGGAGAGAGTCGAATGCACCTCGGCCGGATCATAGCCCTTGGGCAATATATATTTGCGTATAAAATGACGTGAGATGACCCCATGGCCATCCTCCTTCTCATCATGCTGCCCCTCGACCACAATACAGTTGTCAATGGTCTTCACGGTCAGCTCCTCGGCAGTGAACTGTTTCACATTCATGCTCACCTGGAAGCCATTGCGATTGACTACCGAGTAAGCGGATTTACTGGCCGATTTGGAACCACCACCACAGCTTCCGGCACCCACAGAACCGCTACCAGCGCCGCTGACCTTGTCGCACAGCTCCTTCTCCAGCTCCAGCAGTGACTTATTGCAGCAGACAGTCTTGGCTCCGGCCACCCGATTGTAGGGATGATGGCGATGCTGCTGCGTTGGCTGCTGCCCCTTAATGGGCACCCACAACACTGAAGAAGAGTTGGGTGCGCCGCCGATACGCAAAGCCGAGCGACTACTGCTCAGCTGTGGGTGCGACGATGACGCCGACGACGACTGTGGCTGTGTTGGAGCTGCAGCGGCCAGCTGCTCCAGCGGATACATACCGAACCCCACATCGTCGATATCCATGGCCAGACTGCGATTGAAGTCGTGCAACTCCTCGGCGAGATCGAGTATGAAGGGTATTAGCGACATTTTCACTTAATTTCTTGTATCAACTTTTTTTTCTTATGGATTTTCCTTTCTTTTCCCTTTTTTCTTTACACTTGGAGCGCGTTTTATCCGTGTGCGATCCGTTCCGGCTTCTAACTGGCTTACGTATGACGATTTGCAAGCTTTTTGTTCAGGCTTTTAAACGTCTGTGCAGCGCTGAATGGAAAACGAACCGTCTGGCCTGGAAGGCTTGGCTCTGTTCCTGCAGTGCTCTCCCCGACTTATGCAAAAGTGAGTTGGATCTGGCCCCCACCCAATGCCCAACTTATATGCACTCTGTTTATTTGCTTAGATTTGGCCAACAAAAATCAACGTGCAGAAATATGAAGCCACTTTTCCTCCAACCTCAGAGAACAAAGAAAGTATTCCAGCCCAAAAAAAGACCAGACGAATGATGAGAAAAAAACCGGCCCAGACCCCAGACCCTTATGTACATCCAGAGAGATACCATCTCCCCAAGTACATACAATGCTCATATGTAAAGTGGTCGCTGGTCGGGTTGCAGCTGAATTCCCTTCGCCGGCTGAACAGCTGAGAGGCCGCAAAAAAAGTCTCGTCGTGCCGGTTGCCGAGCCGGCATTTGAGGCAAGAGCAACTACAACAACAGCTGGTTGGAAGTGATGATGACGACGATGGTGATGGTGGTGGTGGTGGTGGGGCAGGGTAGTGCTGTGCCGGCGTAGCGTAAACATGCGCACTGACTGCACGTCTGGAGTATATAGTATACATCTGTATGTACAAATCAAAATTGCAACTGTGTGCAGTTGTAGTGTTTGTGGGTGTGAGTTAACCGGATACCCACATACAAACATACATACGTTCACAAGCCTCCAACTGCGTCTACATCCAGACAAGAGCCAGACATTTTCACTCCATCCAGTGTGGAGACTTGCTATGTTGGCAAATTTTATGCGAGCAGAGAACTGAGGCTGGCTGGCTGGCCATGGAAAACCAGACGGGATGCGCTAATGAATACAATTGGAGTTTGTGTATAGAAGTAGAGACATTCATATGTACCTGGAAAAATATGCTTTTACATACATATGTACAGATTCTGTATATAGAATTAGTATGTAGAATCATTGAGCAACAGCACGGATTTCCTTCGAAAACGGATGAATTTTTAGAAGTTGTTAATTTAAGCTGATAGCTACAATTTTGGGGAAGAAAATTCTAGGCGTGAAACAGTTCTAGACTAGAATACATTAATGCTGTATTTACTTTTGTCATAACTCATATGAGAAGCTAAAAAAAATGTTCTCATTTGACTATTTTGACAACGAACTGAGGTAGTTTTAAGCATTTTTCTTTAATGTTATTGTGAATATTAAGAATTTGAGAAGTAATATAAAGCAAATGTCTAGTTTTGAAATTGTGATGCTTGCTTTGCTTATTTACGCACATATACTCCAATTTCAAGTTCAGACACTTTCGAAAACCGTCGAAGATCTCGTTGAATTAATTCAAATAGCTTGGTTATTCCTCTTCAACAAAAATAGAGCAGAGCATGTCTTACCAACTCACTTAAAACCACCAAAAATAGAGAACAAAATTATTACAACGCTCTAAGAACGAAGGCTCGAACCAGAGTCTAAAGTTTGACTAGTTTAGGAACCGAAGAATGCTAAAGAAATTGAGAGATATATTCAGTCTGTCTGTCTTTAACTTGTCTTTCCATATGTTTAAGGTTTCCCAAAATAAAATAATTTTTTTGCACCGGCATTTTCTGAAAGATTATAGAGTTAAGTATTTTTAAGATTTTTTTCAGATTTTTCAAAAGCCGTTTAGAGGCCACCGACGGCGGTCTTAATTCACGCGGTCTAAATTCCATCACCCGGTTTAGATACGGCTTGGACTTGGTATACTCCCCACGTAGGTAAAGAGAATCCCCGTATAACTACTCAAACTGTAAAGTCGTTTAATACTTTTTGTCATTGTCAATTTATACGCGCAAGTACAATTTTTAAAAAAAACAGGGTTTTCCGTACTGTTTTTTAATTTTACTTATAAATGGTCAATAACCACAATTTTCTAAGTTTTCAAATCAAAATTTTTAAAGAAAGATGTCCAAACAAAAGTTTTTGCTTTGCTTTTGCTCATTTAGGTACCATATATTACTTTATTTCGTAAAATTTTGAAGGTGTTTGAAGACGACATTAGAGTATCAAGCGCGCTCGAGGTTTACAATAGCTACTTGGCTCACCTGATTCCAAGAAATGTATCATTTTGGGATTTTTTCAAAGTCATCAGAACCCCGATTTAATAGTGTTTCGAAAAATCTGAAAAAAGTCAAAAAATACTTTCAGAAATTTTTTTTGTAAGACAAAAAACGATCTATTAAGATCGATTTGGGATGGGTAGTTTTTTCATATTCTTTATCATTTCAATGTAACATTAAATGGACATTAATAATATCTTTTTTAATTCAAACATCCAGTCCAAATGAATACCGAAATTATTCAATGAATCATCAACAAATATCATTATTTTTGTTTAGTGTACTTATGCCGGAACAGACCTATTAATGGGTTCAAAAACTATTTATTAATGACCTCCAACTAACCATTTATTAATTATTTCAAGTTTTTACCGGCCAGATCGTATGACGACTTCGAAAGTCAAAATCGGAACAGGCCTGTATGTCTTTTCATAATTTTACCTAGCTTTATGAAAATCGGATAACTATACAAAGTGGCTGCCATAGAAAAGACAGGCTCCCAAACTTGTTATTTATTAATATTATAAGTTTCCACATAATGCTGATACGTTTAGACAAAAATCGCCATAGAAATTATCGGTCGGAAAAAGGGACTTAGGAAGAAAACAGAAAAAGCTCTTGCAAGGGTAAATAAAAACTTCGCGACACAGGATATTAGCCTTCTCGTTTTCTGTTTTCTGATTTAGCAATTAGTTTTGGTAATAGGGTTTGGAGTCAAACCGCTAAGGAGTCGAGTCCAATAGGACAAATGGGTCAAATGGCGGTACATTTATTTAACAACGAATCCCTTCGCTACTATATATCTCATTAATACTGACTATCAACCTATTTAAAAGAAAAGGAGTGAGTGTAGCTAGCACTGATGAGTCTTTGATGTGAAACAGGATGCTTAGCTTAAGAGCTTATGTTTAAATCACAGGTTCTCTCAATGGTATATAAATGAGCAAGAGCACTCTTTCGAAAGAAGAAAATTAACGGGCGGTAGAAATACCAAAAAACAAGATCACTTGCTGCAGAGTTTCAGGAAGTTTATTTTGCTAAGATACCACTAAGGTGAAATCCATGATCCCAATCGTTTCCCTCCCAGATCCCACCCAGATCTCTCCCGGATACTACCCAGATACCACACAAATCCCAGCTAGATCCCACCAAGATCCTACTCAAATCCATCCTAAAACCCATCTAGATCACACAAAGGTTTTACCCAGATACCACCCTGGTCCCACCCAGATCATACCCAGATTCCTTCCAGATTCCACCCAGATCCTTTCCGGATCCCACCTAGATCCCACCCAGATCCCAGTCAAATCCTACCCAGATCTCTCCCGGATACCACCCAGATCTCGCCCATATAAGACTCCACCCAAACCCCTCTCAAATACCAAAAGATCCCACCAAGATCTCACCCAGATCTTTCCCAGAACCCACCCAGTTGCCCTTTTTCAGCATCTTTCCTACCCCTTCGCCTTCCCCTCCGACCATTCTCTTGTTTGTGTGTGTGTTTGTCGGGAAACTCCGCAAAACACAAAATATGTGTTTTGCGTCACGTGACGCTGAAATCAAATTTTACTCCTACTTAAATCGTTCGTTCCGAAATTAAAGATGTTTCACATCAAAAAGATATAAAGAGGACAATGCTTTTTAGACCTATTTCGATATTTGCCAACTTTTGAGGTAAATATTTATATCACCATCAGTTGTATTTTTTTTTCAGTGATCCCTAAATATGTGGTCGTGTGTGGCCCAGTGGTTAGTGTGCTGGACTGCTAGGCGGGAGGTCGTGGGTTTGATCCCGCCTCTGAACATCTAATAAGAAAAGTTTTTGTCTTTCCTTAGAAAAATAGCTTTTACACATACGGTCACCTTCACCAGCTATTGGCGCCAGCAAATTCTCAAACTTTGCCGTTCGGATTCGGCGTTAAACTGTAGGTTCCTTTTTCTTGTGCGAAAAATTTCAAGCACAACACGCCAAAAGATTGAGAGAAGCGTGGCTTGGCCCCGTTGGAGGAGCTGTATAGCCAATTTTACATTTTTTTACATCCCTAAATATAGATTTCAAAATCGGAATTACAGATTTGAAATTCTTAAACGTGAAAAATGCATTTATGGTTTTACATTAATCATTAGCAAAAGTTTTATAAATTTAAAATTAAAAATATTATTTGAACCGGAGCCTTTTTAGAATTATTCTGCTTCTGTTAGGGTTTTGGGAGTAAAAATAATGTTAGCAGTTTTTGAACGCTTATTCTGATATGCCCTTTGTTTCAGTTTAGGTTTGGATTCCAAACCGGTTTTATGTTTTTCTATTTGTCTACCCCGTAAAAAATATTAAGATTAATAACTTTTCTTGCAATATTTCTTGAATATTCTAGTATTTAATGTGGATAACCAATGTGAGGCAATTTAATTAGCCGACTATGTAAATGCAGTGAATCACAAACTAGCCCAATTTTCATTTAATGAGTATGAGTCATAAAATTCGATTTTCGAAAATTATTTTTTGATAATTTAGCCATCCAAATCCACAAATAATTACGATTAAAAATAATTGAAATTCGAGAATAATCTGCACCTTTCGATTGGCGTATATGTATGTATATGTACATATACACAAATGCACCTATGGTCTTATCACACCATCACACAGTCAACGAACGCTCTCCCATCTTCATATCGTCTGCGAGTCACTCTCACTTTCAGCCGCCAGATAATGCGTAATTTTTAACAATTTCTAGAACAGCTTGCTAAATTGTTAAGCTTCTCCCGTTGCCGAAGCTTCGCATATTTTCTGGATGTTGCCACACACATACATACACAGCCACTCACACACGCAGATACAAATGTTTGCCACCACCGAGACCAACGGGTACGGACTATAAATACCGGGCGTGTTCGTCAACGAAGTTCAGTAAAATTCTTACAACCGAAGCGTCAACACTTCATCAAGTGAACTTTCTTTGCTACAAGTAAATCCAGCAGATAAAATGGCTCATCTACCATTGCTTCTCAGTCTCGCCGATGACTTGGGTCGCCTTTCCATGGTGCCCTTCTACGAGCCCTACTACTGCCAGCGTCAGCGTAATCCCTACCACTCTCTGGCTGGTCCCATGGAGCAACAGTTGCGCCAGTTGGAGAAACAACTGTGCAAGGACGGCACCACGGCACCCGTGACAAAGGTGGGCAAGGATGGCTTCCAGGTGTGCATGGATGTATCGCATTTCAAGCCCAGCGAACTGAATGTCAAGGTTCAGGATAATTCCATACTGGTCGAGGGCAAGCATGAGGAGCGCGAAGATGATCATGGTTATATTACACGTCATTTTGTGCGTCGCTATGCCCTGCCCCCGGGCTATGAAGCGGAAAAGGTGGCCTCCACACTCTCCTCGGATGGTGTGCTCACTGTTAGTGTGCCCAAGCCTCTGGCCATTGAGGATAAGGGCAACGAGCGTATTGTTCAAATCCAGCAGGTGGGACCAGCTCATCTTAATGTCAAGCAGAATGTCCAGGAGCAGTTGCAGGACCAGGACAATGTCAACAGTGAGAAATAAATAAAACACAAACATCACATATTGAATATCAAAGTAAACATCTGTTTTAAGCGGAGGCATTCAACTTATTTGTATGAAAATAATGCACTGCGTTAATATTAATTTAAAATACAATATTCTTAACTGTAATTCGGCTACTTAAAACACAATTAAAATGCTTAATAAATAAAGTATTAATTGAATAAAGCAAAAATATTTTTTGGTTATTTTATGGAAAATGGTTTTTGGTAAACAGTTTGAAACTGAAGTAGCATACGGATTTTTCTAGGTCATTGAGAAAAAAATTACCCCATTTTTTGGAAAGCTTCTTTCTTAAGTTAAGAGTTAGAGTTAGCACCGTAAGAAGTCAAGCCACTCTCAAATTAAAGGTTAGGAAATTTTCAATTTCAAATCAGCAACAAATTTTATTTTTCTCAGTATCAATTTTTTCCGGTCGGTTTGATTGTTTGAGTGTTTATAGCAACATTTTTTTTTCAAAATCGTTATAAATTCCCAAAAAATAAGGAATTGGAAAAAATAATGATACCTTAGCTCTGAACTTCCAGAGTTTTTTCTCAATGTAAGAAGTAACAAAGAATACTGATCAGAGAAAGTCTCTCAAAGCACTACAAAAGATGCCAGGTGCTATACATTTATTTAAAACTTACATTTATGAACCAAAATTTCTATGTTTAATTTCTGAAATTTTAATTTCATATAAATACATATTTTTGTTCTATATGTACACTAGGGTGTCCCAAAAAAAATTTTTTTTTTAATTTCACGGGTGCACCGGCATTTTCTGAAAGTTAAAGGAGTAAAGCATTTTTGAGATTTTTTCAGATTTTTCGAAAGACGTTTAGAGGTCGCACAAATTGAATTTTTCCCCAAAAATCGGGTTTTCCGTATGGTTTTCGAATTTGAATTATAACTTGGCCAATGACCATGATTTTCTTAGTCTTTAAATCAACATTTTAAAGACAAATGTCCAAATTTTACTTTTATGAGCAAAAACAGTTAGTTTTGGCTTTGCATTTGCTTGTTTAGGTACCATATATAAAATTTCTTTTAAAACTTTTTCATAAATTGCGTAAAAAACGCACTATAACTTTTAAAATTTCTATGAGAATTGAAAAAACTAGTGATGCAGTATAAAAGATGATTAAATTTTTAAGAAACTTAAACTTAAAAGTTGAAATTAGGCTTTACCGTTCCAGAGTTATACTCTTTTAAAGCTTTGTACCCATTGCAAAAAACTAATAATATTGTAAGCTGTTTGCCTGGTTTGCAACAGATTTGCTACAAACTTTGAATCATGATGTTTTTTTTCCAACTGTGTTTTCAGATTCACCACGGAAGCCTTGCTTCGCAACAACAACATTTGAACCAAGGCATACTAAACAAGGTAGGCTAACTCGCTCTCTCAGAACTCCGAATATTTGTTTCAAAGAGAGCGAGAGCGAAAGAGAAATATATTTCAATACAAAGCCTACTAAGCTACTAAGTAAAACACAAAAAATTCGTCCGCGGAGATGCTTTGCCTACAACAGTAGCTTACTGACTGAAATTTAACAAGTTGTCAAGAGAGTTAGAGAGTGAGTGAGCCTACCTAGTTTAGTATGCCTTGATTTGAACAACATTTACCGTTTGGGTATTCCCAAAAATTATACAATTAATCTTATGAGTAAAATTTGTCATTGTTTCCAAAAAAAAGTAAATTGTAATAAAAATTGTCTTTGGTGGACCAACCGTGGTGCGCCAAGATGTCCTGAACTAAAGTATTCAAATGATATGGCCTATTTTTCTGCTGCTTATGAAGCACATTACTCATACATATATTACTTGATTTTAGTGAACTTGGGTTTAGCCCAAATGGTCAATGTTGTGCATAGGCAATTTCTAGTAAAAGACTAGGTCTTCGATGGCAGAACTGAAAACGTAGATCTGGCTTACTCCCTATATGAATTTATTTAAGGGTGAGCTTAAGAATTGTACTCCATATCGCATGCAAACGCCCATTATACTTTCATAAAAATTGATTTTAATGAAAATCTACCGTGCACTTTTAAAGATATTCAAGAAGTGAGGCTTACCTTCTTCTGAAGGTACCTTAACCGATTGCACGATTGAAGTGAATTTTTTATTTTGCGTTCCCAATGAGCTTTGCTTTAAAAGAGTATAACTCTGGAACGGTAAAAGCAAATTTCAACTTTTAAAATTCAGTTTATTAAAAATTAAACTATCTTTTAAACTGCTTCACTAGTTTTTTCAATTCTCATAGAAAATGTAAGAGTTATAATGCGTTCTTTGTAGAATGTATGAAAAATTTACGAAAAAATGTAATAAGTGGTGCCAAAACGAGCAAAAGCAAAGCAAAAACTTATGGTTTATGCTCATAAAAGTAAAATTTGAGCAATTCTCCATAAAATGTTGATTTGAAAACTAAGAAATTCGTGGATGTTGACCAAGTCATAAGTAAAATTCGAAAACATTACGGAAAACCCAAATTTAAGGGAAATTTCGATTTGTGCGACCTCTAAACGTCTTTCGAAAAATCTGGAAAAAATCTCAAAAATACTTTACTCCTTTAGCTTTCAGAAAATGCCGGTGCCCCAAAATTTTTTTTCTTTTGGGACACCCTAATGTACACACTTGAGGTCAGCAAACGATGTCTGTTAATAAAAAAAATGCGTCCTACCTTTTTGACTTTTTCTTCAGGGGGTATTCTAGTCTAAAAAAACTAAAACCGAAACGAATAACGGTTAGGGTTCACAGGGGTTCAGGGGACACACATGTTTTGGCAATGACTTAAAGCCGAATTATAGATACATATTTGCGCAATATCGGCTGGCGGACAACTGAGATATGACGCTTTAGCATTAGCATAAAAATGAACCTGTAAAATGGTTTTGAGACATATTCTCATCTGACATGGAAAGTATAAAGAGATATCAATATGAAAAATTACTCAAAATAGTGCACTTTAAAGCGCATATTTCTGCAACATAAGGTCAAAAATCTTATTTTTCGACTTATGCCAGGTTTGAACTAAGTGAGCTACATTTTTATTCTTCGAGGCTTCGTATAACGAAAGTTCACTGTAGCTTCAGAAGTAGCGGCATCAAAAAATCAGCAGAAAAAAATGTTTGCAACAAACAAAAAAATCACGCACACACAAACGACAGAGATAGCAAGAGTTTAATGCACTTTGCAAATAAACTTCTTGCTCTTGGACATTTTAAACAATTGAATTTACGATAAGAAAAGAAAATGCTTTAAATAATTACATATGTACATCCAGAAATTGCAAGAACTTTCCGTGGCTGTGTGTTCAAGAGAGTCCGAGAGAGAGAGAGAGAGGAGCTAAATTGAAAAAAAAAAACAATTACGACAAACGCCGGCTGCGCAAGAAAGAGCCAGAAAATTCGCGAGAGAGCGAGAACCGCTTGTTGCGCTTTGCTTGTGTGCGTGAACCGGGCGTCGCTATAAAAACGGGCCAAGACGGAAAAAATGTTCAGTATAATTTCTCCACTCGCTTTGAATAAAACTTCTGCTGTGCAGACTTACAACAATTACAACAAAATAATTTCCAAAATGTCGATTGTTCCGCTATTGAACCTGGCACGCGAACTCGATAATGACTACCGCAGTGCCTACAACGACTGGGAACACTTCCTGGACGATGATTTTGGATTCGGCGTCCACGCCCATGAGCTATTCCATCGTCCACGTCTGATGTTGCCTCACCATGGAGCAGGCATTACACGCCGTCGCTCTTTGCCGTATGAGCGCCGCCATCACCATCTTCATCAGCTGGTGCCGCGCCTGCGTTCGTCTGCGGGACAGAACTCTCTGTTGCCAGCCATTGGCAAAGATGGCTTCCAAGTCTGTATGGATGTGTCGCAATTCAAGCCCAACGAGCTGACCGTCAAGGTAGTGGACAAAACGGTGGTGGTGGAGGGCAAGCATGAGGAGCGCGAAGATGGTCATGGTTTGATACAGCGCCATTTTGTGCGTAAATACACTCTACCCAAGGACTTTGATCCCAATGAGGTTGTCTCGACTGTCTCCTCGGACGGTGTGCTGACATTGAAAGCGCCCCCGCCGCCCAGCAAGGAGCAGGCAAAGCCAGAGCGAATTGTGCAGATCCAACAAACCGGTCCTGCGCACCTTAGTGTCAAAGCTCCAGAGGGTAACGCTGCCGATGGCAAGACCGAAAATGGCGGCGGCGAGAAGATGGAGACGGGTAAATAAACGGTAACTCCGCAATACCCGGAAGAGGCAAGACTTAAAGCACGCCACATCATCCCTCATCACATTTTTATAGAGTTAAGCGATTTTAAAATATGCTTTGTATTAGTCTTGTAATAGTATTTAAGATATTTAAAGAAAAGAAAACACATGTCTGCCCTTTCTGTTTTTTTTTATAGTTGCCGATTTGAAAACAAACTTTTTCATTTGCATTTAATTTGTGAGTTAATGAATTACAATAAAGAAGAAACAAGCTACTGTAAACATTATACCACCAACCTCTGTACTTATTGGGTAGGGCAAGGCGCTTGACATTATTATGCATCTATTTCATTTTCCACACTCGCTAAAGAATGAAAGAGATGGCCAGTTTTGTTTACATAAATATACTTAATCATTTGAATTAAGTGGCCAATAACTAAAGGAAGTCAGTACCAAATTAAAATATAATATTATGTAGGGACCAAGAGGAGTCAAAAAACGTGCTTCCCAAATATTAAACTTTATTCGAAAAAGCCAGCTTAATGCTTAATGAAATGGAAGTTAAAACCTGTCATAAAGCTTTTTGATTGTTTTTCTAATCTAAAACTAAAACTTTGTGGTTAAAGAACTGTTGTCCTCTTCCACAAGTACCATGTAAAATGGAAAAACCCTTGTATATACATTTAATCTCTTCTCGAAGTCAAATGGGCAAATAATTTGATTTAACTTCGCAGATAAATTTAAAAACATGTAATCTTAACCATGAACGATGTTAAGAGCAGCTAATAATAATAACAAAAAAATTGTTCTAACACTAAAAAATCACATAATATTAGAAACGACCAAGATTTTTAGAAGTAACAGTAAATTCTAACAATTGCTAAGCTATTTGCGAATAAAATATATATTTTACTCTAAAAAAAAAAAAAAAATGTTAAGAGCAGCTAATATATACAAAAAGTTTAAGAAGTAGTCATCCGATCCCGGCGGTTCCGGACTCTAGCTTTAAAACTGTGGGACAAGTTTGCGTAGAAGTAGACAAACGGACGGACAAAGATTAATCGACTCAGCTAGTCACGCTGTTCAAGAATATATATAGTTTATGTGGTCGGAGATGATTCCTTCAACGCGTTGCAAACTTCTGGGCAGAATTGTCAAGTGTATAAAAAGTAAAGAAATAAAATTTACTGCTTCGATTTGAGAGCTGTTCAAAAAGTTCTCGACAGTTAAAGTGAGGGGTCCAAAAAAAAGGTAAAAAGAAAAAAAGCCATGATTTTTCTTCTCCAGGTTAAGTAAACCGAAAAGTAAAATCGTGGCTATAATCAAAATTTCATTTTTTTTTTTTTTTTAGTTGGCAAAAAATATCAAGCGCGCTTGTTGTTCTGATGAAGAAATTTAACATATGGTACACAGAGAAAAAATTAAAAAACAACAAAAATATAAAATAAAATTCTACACGTTTCGACCGGGTTTTTCAACCCACTATTTTTGTGGGGTAGGTTTTTTCTGAAAGTGTGTTTTTTTTATCACACGGCGCGTTTTTTAGGTTTTCCACACGCGCGTGTTTTTTTTTTTAACAACGGGCGGGAAAAAAAAAAAAAAAAAAGTAATGGTTTGAAAATCCCGGTCGAAACGTGTAGAAATCCTACATTTCCGTGTAGCTTTTTAATTTTTTTTTTTTTCAACAAATTTATATTTTTTTACTTACTCTGGTAGATTTGAAATCCCGGCCCCTTGGACTGAAACACGATTGGAGTGATGGCTTAGACGTCTCCGCCACGTCACGCGTGTAAGGCAAGGCCTCTAAGACATTACTTGTATGAATGGCACAATCCAATATTTGCTTGCTTGTAATTCTCAAGTTCTAATTCAACGCTATCGCTATTTATATACAGGCAACAGAAATTCGCGCACGATTCGTTTAGATTTTTTACACGCAGCGTTAAGGCATTGTAAATCTAAACGTACATGTAGAAATCCCACACGCCACGTGTGGCAACCATTTTGCTAAACGAAAATTATAAGAATTCAGTACTGATGTAGAGCTACATTTTTCGTTTAGAATTTCCACACGCGCGTGTAGCATTTCAATATCTAAACGTAAATGTTGAAAACCTAAACGTCCGTGTGGTAATTAGATTGCTGCATAAAAAATGTAGAAATATTAAGGGAAGCAAGCTGATTTTCAAATGTCGTGTAGACTTTGCTTTTGCACACGCAGCATTAAACTTTTCTACATTTGCATTTAGATTTTTAATTCCTACACGTCGCGTGTAGCTTTTCCACACGTCCGTGTGGCTTTCTAAATTCTACACGCAGCGTGTGCAATTTAACAGGGCGAAATACGTTGCGTTTAGGTTTGACGTTTCTAAACGCGCCGTGTAGCCAACTTTGTTTTCTCTGTGTACCTAAATGAGCAGAAGCAAAGCCAAAACTTATGACTAAAGCCACAGGCAAATAATTTGGCCAATTATTTGCCTGTGGGACCATAGCTTTACATGTGCTCAGAAAAGTAAAATTAGGACTTTTTTCGTTAAAAAGTTAAATAAAAAATAAAAATAATTAAATAAAAATAAAAAAACTAAAGCTATACGTAAAGTTAAAAAACAGTTCGAAAACCCCGATTTTCCTAACATCTTTCAAAATCTCTAAGTTATTTTACTCTAAAAGCTTTCAGAAAATGCCGTGCCACTAAATTTTTTTGTTTTTTGACACTTTACAAGGCCGCCAGCTCGAAAAACGTGGCTTCGAGATATCTAAATGCGTTTGAAGTTTGTAATTGAAAGTAATTTGAAAATGACTGGTTTTAGCAGACACATTGTTTGACGTAAGACCCGTAACCACGACTGTGTAGATTACCGACTTTCTCAAATTTCTACTTATATTCAATTCTGAGGGTTGTCCTAGAAATTTCAAGAGATTTTCGTATAATCGGTTTTACTTTGAACTAATAAGAATATGACCGGCTACTACATCATATGGAAAGAAACCCGTACGCATATTATTCTCTTGGTTCTAAGCAGGCGTTTTTAAATTAAAAATCTTTCGACATCTAATCTAATCTAAAGATCATTGATTCAAGTTCCCAATAGAGGCATTTTTCATAGGAATCAAAGCTTAAATATGATTTGAACCACACTTGCAGAATCGGACAATTTAGAAAGGTATCTCCGAAATGTTATCTTTTAAAATTTTGAAGGGTCTAATAATCAGTTAAAAAATTAAATATGAAGAAATTTGAATTAAAAAATTAAAAATTAAACAAGGCTT
Organism: Lordiphosa clarofinis; assembly: GCA_018904275.1. Taxonomy (NCBI): domain Eukaryota; kingdom Metazoa; phylum Arthropoda; class Insecta; order Diptera; family Drosophilidae; genus Lordiphosa; species Lordiphosa clarofinis. Next base: position 6,151,504 of record JAEIGQ010000005.1, on the reverse strand, counting down.
AAACCAAAACCTTTACATTAAAACCTTTAAACATGGCACATTAACTGCGAATCAGAACTACGAAAAAAATTATTTGAATTTGGCAAATTGAAGAAATCGTAAATTTCTAGCTGATAGGATGTAACTTTTAAAACTTTAAGAAAACATTTAGCTCATAAGGCTGGTTTCCAGAACGCAAGAAAATATATTTTTATGTCGAACTTCACATGAATAGACATTTTCGAACTGTTTTGAAATCTAAATGCTTATGCACAGTAGTCTGATTTGAATGAAGTATTTTGCCGAAAGCTGGGAAACCAGCCTCTACCGCAGAACCAAGTAAGTATTACAAAGCGATATATTCTGTCCTGCTCCGAATTAAGAACCGATTTTCGTGTAAACGTAAGTATTTGGTGACAGATACACCCACCATGACTAGATTAGGTAATAAAACTTGGAATTGTTTGAGCAGCTAAAACCGGATGCTCAATCCCAAAGTGAATTCAATTTTACAGATTTGCTGGTCACATGTAAATTTTTACACAAACTTGAATTCGTAATACAAACGTTTACCCATTCTGGTTAAGTTCTTTTTGGTTAGAGGAATTTTGGTTCTTGGATTTCTAAAAGTTTTAGTCATCAGTTCTAGTTCCGATTCCAAGTTTTGATTGTTACATTTCGAATATATTCCAAATAAGTTGTATTCACAAAAAAAAGAGAAAAAGACTGTTTTGGCATAATGTAATCATTTTTGCACATATTTATTTAAATATTTAATACATAATAAAAAATTTAGTTGTTTTTTATGCTCGTAACTTTGTAGCGATCATAAGTATATGATGATACATACATACTGTATTATGCTATATCTATAACTAAAACGGCTTTCATATGTCCGTTGAAGCTGTTGCGAGCTGTACACCACCCCCAGGAAGGAGGAGCGGAGAGACTACGCACTTTTAACCGTGAAAAAGCTGTTTTTCTTTTAGTGGTTGTCATGTTTGTTGTTAAGTAAAATTGTTGTTACATTTGTTGCATCTGCTGTATATTCAAATTCAATGACGCTTAATCACAGATCAATTTTTTTTTAATTTTTCATTTGACTTAGAAGTTAAGAAACAAAATACATAAAACATATTCCTCTTAAGCTGCGAACAGACAAGCATTGTCTGACCGCGGCCCAAAGCCTTTCCGTTTCGTACACTTGGACTAAATATGGTAAGTTAATGTTTTTTGTTGGTTTTTTTTGGCTTAGATCAGCGGGCGGGAGCTGTGAAAAAGAAGTAATATGTATGGTTAGAGGGTCCGAGTTATTTTGTGTCTTTTGAACTTGAAATGGAGGACCGCATCCAGTACATATATTTTGGATATATATCAATTTGTTCAGCGCCTAAAACTAATTACATTTCTCAAATGAAGTATTTTTGTTTTATTTTCGTTTGTTCTATTTGTTAATAATTAATTGTATTTTATTTTGTTGTTTGTTTTATTTTATCATTTTAATGTTTTGTCATGTTTTCTATGCAGTCTCAAATTGTTTATGGGTTTTGTTGCTAACATGGGATATACATATGAGAAAACGGGGGAGTGGGGAGGGTGCAGTATAAAAAATATTTCTTTGTGGGTCTGTTTCGACCAGCGGTAAATACTTAAAATCAAACTTGAGAAACAGAGAGTAAGAGATAGAGAGAGAGAGAGAACGTGTGCGCGAGAGTTTGGGGAAGGCAATCACTTTTTGATAAGACTTTCACAGCTGCTGCTGAGATTTGGCAATGACTTAAAGAACAGGCGAGAACGATCCATCTGGGCATCGTTCAAGGTGTGACTATTGATACGGCTCTTCACAATGCTGGCCTCATCCACTCCAGCATCGAATGAGCGATGCAAGGCCTGCGGCTGTGAGTGTAACTGCTGCTTCTGCTGGTGACTGGCATAAGCCGCAGGTGGCGATAAGGGCGATGTGGGCAACTCTATATCCAGCACCGTATCAGACAGCATGGCCTCCTGCTCCTGCTTAGAGTTCGACTCCTTGCTCAGGCAGTCTGAGGCCAGGCAACAGGACAGCGGCTGATGGGTGTAGTCAATCTTTGGCGGCGAACTAAAGTCATAGGGATGCGGATGAGTAGCATCCAGACCCACACTTATATCGTTGAGTATATCACGGTTTTCCAGAAAGATGGAGGAGTTGGAGTAGCGTTTGGTTTGATGCGGTTTATAGACAAATCCGCCCAGACCATTGGCCACGGCGTGTGACACGCCAGAACTGATGGACGGCGCCTTGTGGTCACCGCTGCCTGAAAGAGCAAGGTAAAAACAAATTAATAATCTGGCCAAGAATGTGATTCAACTCACTCACCACTAAAACTACTCAATTGCAGCGCATGCTCACCACGCCCTGTGTCTGTAGAAATGCCGCTGGCACTGAGATCCTGCCGCGAACCGGCACACAAATCCGTTGCCGAACCCCGACTAGAGCTCTCCGAATGCTCTAGCACATTGTGAATGGAGTCATGGAACGGTGTCATACTGCCCGATCCCTGCGGACAGGGCCGAAACGATGAGATCTGTGAGACAACATCATCCAGTGCCCAGTCCCGATCATAGTTATGCTGCGACTGGGAGCATTCAATGTTGGCGGCCACCGCCACCTGGCCCAGTTGCTGTCCCTGATGCTGACGTTGGGCATGCGCCTCGTCTGTCTGAGTGCCGGCAGCACAGCTACTGCTGCTATGTGGCACCTCCAGCTCGGCTGCCAGTGTGGCATTCAGCAGGCGCTGTTGCATTTGTTGCTGATGTACAGCTGTTGGCACTCCATTCTCTAGACCAGCACATGTGACATCGTGATTGACCGCATGACCTGAAGAAACTCCAGTGTTGATCTCCACAGTGCCGCAAGCGCCAGCTGCTACTCCATGAGCTACAGAGCTGTGTGGCTCACTGTAATGATGATGCTGATGATGGGCTGCCACTGGTGATGGCGGGACCAGCGGATGAATCTTTTCCGGTGCGTTTTGAATGAGCAGAATTCTATGGAAAGAAAAGTGGGTTTAGTTTAAGCAAGACGGGAAAGCAGTATATGTTTCTAATTATATTGTTAAAACACTCCTACTAGCCCATTTGCAGACCACATCTTAGTAAGTTAAGAAATCGAATTGCCGATTCTACTGGGAAAAGTGAAGAAACGGCTAGGACGATGCAAGTTTTTTTTATATTCTATACAGTTTCTAAAATATTATTTTTGAATGCATTCAATTTTCCAAATGTCCACCATTGAAGTAAGCAACGCAGAGTGCCATCTCTGCAGCTTTTCGAATAGCGAACAACTCTAAGGGCCGATTTCTGTTCTCCCAGATAGCTGCTATGTGACAGATAGTCATCGAATTTACACTGTTATTTGTTAGTTTATGTGACAGATAGCTCTATGTAGAAGATGTAAAATCGGCCCTCAGTCTGTTTCCAGTCGTCTGTTATGTTGGCTTTTAGGTCAGTTCAAGCCCTTTTGATCTTCACCATCTATTTACCCCTATTCACGATAATGTAAAGCCATTATAAAATGTTGCGATTTTTTTTTTACCTATTAAATCTTTATGATAATCTGGACTGTTTATTCAACTCCTCCTATATTTACCAGTCTATCAAAACTTTATAATTTTTTTATTTATTTATTTATTTTAATTGCAGCTTCGTCTAAAAGACAGAGCTACAATATGATAGAAAAGAAAGAGATACAAAATAAGGGGGTAGGAAAAAAAGACATTAAATGCAAATAGAAGAAACTCCTTCCGATCTGGTGGGGGTAGTTTATTTTGTGGGTATGACCAGCTACGCCCCTGCTCGCAGCGTTAATGAGCGGGAGGAATTAAAAAAAAAAATTCTAGAAACTATGCAAGTGCAAGAGTGTAGAGAATAAAAGACCTAAAGCCTTCGTCGGAAAGGTAATCACTGAGAAGAGGAGATATACTATTGTAATCCCTACACAGAATGCGAAATGGACAGTTAGAAGCATATAAAGAGGAAGCAAAAGGAAGCCTTAGGGAATATAGTTTCGTGTTTGTCTTGAAGGGACATTGAAATTCACACGCCCGAGTAAGTGCTCAGTGTCTATATAACCATTTATAAGTTTATTTAGAAACATTATACGTAACATAGTCCGTCTATGCTCAAGTGAAGGTAAGTCTCAAAGTTTAAGTCTGGAAATTTAAGTAGGAAGTCTCAACTGTGGGTCCCAACCCAGGTTACGAAGAGCAAACAAAAGGAACTGTTTCTGGACAGATTCAATACGTTTCCAAATACACGAACAAAACTCCAAAATGGTCCTCACAAGAGATATAAACAAGAGCTTGGTCGTGTAGGGATCATTGAACTCCTTAGCCCATGGCTTTACTCACAGAAAGTTCAATGTGAGTGCCAAAAGAAAGTTTATGGTCGAGGGTAATACCCAGATCATGGAAAGATTCAACACGTTCAAGTTGATAAGAATTCAATTAATAACACTGTGATAGTCAAAAAAAAAGACAAGACCAAACTCGACGGTTTCCCCCCATTTCGGGTCCTACGAATCGAACTGCATCATTACTTTTTTGAGTTACAATCATGGTTTCATACAAAATTTTTTGTTGAAGTTTTTCATCGTATGGCAGCTACAAGAAGTAGTTATCCGATCCGGTCGGTTCCGACATATTAGCAGCGTTCAGGGAAAAGAAGACTCTGTGCAAAATTTCAGCTCGATTGCTTCAAAACTGAGGGACTAGTTCGCGTAGAAACAGACGGACGGACGGACGGACAGACGGACGGACAAAGCTTAATCGACTCAGCTCGTCACGCTGATCAATAATATATATACTTTATGTGGTCGGAGATGATTCCTTCTATGCGTTTCAAACTTCTGGGCAAAATTATAATACACTTTTCAAGTGTATAAAAATGTTAAAGTGTTTAAAGTGTTAAATGTTATATAAAATGTTAAGGTTAAGTTTCACTTTTTTCGACATATTGGCTATAAGGACACCCTCAGTTTTGAAGCAATCGAGCTGAAATTTTGCACAGAGTCTTCTTTTCCCTGAACGCTGCTAATATGTCGGAACCGACCGGATCGGATAACTACTTCTTGTAGCTGCCATACGATGAAAAACTTCAACAAAAAATTTTGTATGAAACCATGATTGTAACTCAAAAAAGTAATGATGCAGTTCGATTCGTAGGACCCGAAATAGGGGGAAACCGTCGAATTTGGTCTTGTCTTTTTTTTTTTTTTAAAAAACTATCACAGTGTAATTAATCAAAAAAGGGGTTCTACGATAAAACGTCATAGATTTACATTTGTCCCTGTTCAAATGCAACAAATTGTGAGAGCACCACATATGTTATATATTGAATTCAAATCAACCTCAAGCAAAGCAGAATCCTTGGGCGAGTTATGGTTCAGAAATATTTTTAAGTCATCTGCGTACATCAGTGCACGCATATGAGTCATATGACAAATTTGCAAGTTTAATATTGCATTATTCCACACCTCTTTTATTTGCGTCTTCAATTACCATATGTCCAATATTTTTAATTCTTAGATCCTTTAAACATGTGGATCTACTCCTCCTATTTACCCACCGGTTTGCCAGTCTTTATGACAATCTTAACTGAAATGATAATTTTTGAAATTGCGCTAATTTTTGGACCGTAATTGGCAAGTTTCGCCATTTATTTTGGTACGTTAAACGTACAACTCTTATTTACCAATGTCTGCGCTTTTGTAAAGACTTAAATGACAATTTTGGCAAATTTCGCGGTTTTTTAACCAATATTCATAATAACCTTAGGTTCAATGAAAATTTTGGAAATTTTCGAGATTATTTTGACTATTGGATATGCATACGTTCAACTCCAGGTTATCAACTATCTCTGAGTCAAGTTTCATGGCTTTCAGCCATTTGTGCGTAAAAGCGCTTTCATACTCTTATTGGACCTTTTTGGACCACAGACTTGAGATATAGCCTATGACTCTTTCATGATCGCTATAAACATACATACTGTGAAAATCTCGTGAAGATCGGTTCAGCGGTTTAGACTCCGAGTATTCGTTTGCATTTATTAGTCATTTTTCCAATCATGATAAAGACGATCAAATGCGAAATCGTCCCATGGCTACAATCTATTTTTGAAGCATGCTTGAGGTGGAGGTATGTACTTGTGGCCTGTACGACAGTAAGCTTTGTATTCCTGCCCAAAGTAAGGAAATACAGTCACGTGCAATGAAAAGACTACAGGCCCATTAGCCTGACATCATTCCTGCTCAAACAATGGATCAACTACTGGACCTTCATATTAGAGAACCTGACCTTGGAGGGTAACCAGCACGCCTACACGAAAGGAAATCGATGCATACAGTGCTACAGTCCCTAGTAGCGTCCATTGAGAAGGCACTGTACCATCAGGAATTTGCCTTTGGAGCATTCCGTGAAATTTCGGGTGCATTTAAAAACGTCACTAGAGAAACAAGAATGCGAAGACTAAAAGCTCTAGCATTACACACTGCATTGGTCTCCTAGATATACAAACTGCTGAGCTGGAGAAGAGAACAAGCCGAGTGAGGTACCACAACCAAGACAAAAGAGGCACATGGCAGAATCCCTCAGGGGGAGTCCTGTCACCTCTTCTATGGAACCTTGTGGTCAACGAACGAACTTTTTCCAAAATTCCGCAGGAAAGACCCCAAGATAACCGCATATGCCGACTCTCAGCTCAATCATAGAGATATTAAAGTGAGCCACAGAAGTCGGACTTAGCATCAATGCGGAGAAGACGGACCAGATTCTGTTTACCCAGAGAAACAAGATGCCGCAATGCACCCCATGTACGATAAATGGAACACCACTAACGCCTAAAAAGAACATAAAGTACTTTGCAGAAGTAATCGATAGTAAACTATCCTGAAACTCAATGTGGAGGAAAGGGAAAAAAAGGCAACCAATGCGCTATATGCATCCCAAAATATGCTATGCAGCACTTGGGTCCTATCACCAACACTACCACCGATACTACCACAAGGCATATTGGTATGGTGGCAAGCCACAGAGAAGTCCACATATCTAAAGCTGATGGAAAAGGCACTGGTCTGCATAACGGGGGCGATGAGATTGACTTTAACAAAAGCACTGGAACAAATGCTAGGTGTCGTGGACATCCAAGCACGCCTTCCTACGCATTGAACTGCCCAACAACCTGCTATACAGCAGGATGGAAGAGATAGCGGAGAAAGAAGCAGAGGAATAGTGGAAGATTATTACAAGAGACAAAAAACTCTCGCACTATACTTCAAAGAAGACACCGTACACTGCTTATAGGCATATTAACTGGTTACGGTTTAGCAGCAGCTCACACGAAAAAGGTAATCATCAATCTAATCTAATCATAATCTAACCCCAAGTGTCACCTCTCTGGAAGAGGTGGCCAAGAGTTCTCCCAAAAAAACTATTGGCATTTGCCAAAACTTCAAAGATTCTCTAGAATTTCAATAGGAAATGGTACCCCAAAAAAGAAACCGGTCTCACTAAGTACCGTAAGGTCTATGTGTGGCCTCCTACATGGGCCAGCCGGCAATGCCAACCTACCTAGTAGACTTTTACAATATATTGTAACTGAAAGTTGAATCCGTCGAACATGCCTTAAATAAATGTGCACACTTTAGTCTTAGGATTTACGACTAAACGACAATGTTTGCATTATATCTATTTTTGAACCAAATGGCATTCACTGCTCAGCTTTACTAATTACTACAAGTTTTTACTAAGTGCATTCCATGAGCTACCGTTAGACTTAGTCTAATTTCTTACCTGTTGCGTGCCTTCCAGCGATGACACAGATGCAAATAGGCCTTGCACTGTATATACATGAAGACAAAGCCGCCAGTGAGACCCACAGTTACCACAGCCAGCTTGGTCCAGAAGGGCCAATCTAAGTGTTGGAGATCAAACGCATTTATAATGGGTTTTCTTTTTGTTTCAAATAATAAAGGCAAAGTGCACGCCACCTATTTGTCCACGATGTACATCATCGGCGGCCCGTTCAATTAGCACACACAGCGACCAAATGACGCAAAGTGCTGCCGCACAGTGGAAGAGCACCGAACAGCAAAGCCGGCGCCTTTCAATGCCGGAGATGTCAAGGCTGCGCCACTGTGACCCGCAATTAGATACGATGCAATCGATGCAGCAGGGAACGAAGCCAAACAATAAATTAGAATGCAGTTTGCAAGTGTCAATGGCGCGGACTTACCTCGTTGAAGGGCTTGATTTTTGTATGCATGATGAAGGGGAATTTGCACAGTTCGCAGGAGTTGGTCTCGGATGCCGTAAGCCATTGCTGCAGGCAGGCTTGGTGCACATATTTAAGGCTACCCGAACAGTAGCAGGGCGTTAGCAGAGGATTCTGGGGATCACTTTCACAATGGCAGATGCGACAGATGTCGCCACTGTTTTGGGAGGCTTGACTGCTGCCAGAGCCGAATCTGTAAGAAGATTGACACAAATGGGGTCACAAATTTAAATTTATATTATGCGAAGTTTCCATTCATCTATTTGACATTTAAGTTCAGCCTTTTCAAAGAGTTGCTCGAGGCTCAAGTGTGTGACCTTTGTGCGTCGACACGTGCCCCAGAAGAGTGCCCGCATCTTGCAACCAGGTGGCCCAAGGCTGGCATGCAACATATACCCCACCCGCAGCACCTGCTGCCTTAATGCAGATTACTTGTCATATTTACATGTGCCTCGCTTTGCCATCATCATAATGGAATCCATTTGATGGACCGGCGGCATTCCTCTTTAACTGACTTGATTGACAGCAAAATGCCTGAGCTGGTCCAGCATCAGTCTTTGTGTGTGTGTGTATTATGCTATTGAACAAAGGATTGAAATTGACTGAGCCAGCCAAGAGCTTCTGTTACCTCATTTAAGCAATGATGGGTTGGCTGTGTGCATAATATTACATGCATGCGGATGAATTCATAACGCTTGATAAGCTTCATTTTCTTTTTCAACATAAATTAATATAAATGATGGACCGAATGTGAGTAATATTAATTAAATCCCCTCATTCCCATTTCGATGGCGTGTCACGAATGAATCACAAATTGCAGCAGCGCAATTTACAATCTCTGCTCAAATGTAGTTTTATGCACCTTGTGTCACGTTCAAAGGCCATAAATTCTCTATATGCAAGCAAAGTCAATTTCGCGTACATACGATATGTGAGAGAGAAACTTTACTCGTTCTTTTTTTAAAGAATCTATATAGGAACAGTATGGTAGTGTTATCTAACGATAACGTTTAGCTGTTCATTTCTGTACATGATCTAATCTTCCGTTTCCATCATCCGTAATCGTCGCTTTCAATAGTTTTAGCCTAATAAATCATGGGTCTTGTCAACGGTATTGTTATTACATTTTTATCGTTCATAAAAATAAGTCATAAAGTTTAGGAGCACCACAACATGCTGAACAGGGGGCTGGGCCATTCTACAGTAGTGTTGGGTAAAGGATGTTCTTTTCGCTGAACATGTTCACTTGTTCTTTTTTTCTTAGAGAGTCAACTCAGTCAATTCGCTCACTTGTTCTCTTGTTCAATTGTTCTTGTTCACTTGCCCTTGTTCTATTGCTCTTGTGTTCTCAGCGAGCGACAGAAAACAAATGATTACAAGTGTATGTGTGTGTATTGCTGTTTGGCTTTGGTCTCCGATCATCATGCAGATGCCAAGCTAAGTTTGCTCTTCATATTAGCCATCTACTCGTCGCGTATTTTTGGTAATATGTAGGGCTGGCTTATACACAAACCTTGCAATCCTTTGTTGGCTTAGAGGACCGAATTGCTCGACATTTTCCACAAGGGCAGAATGGTCGTGTTAAGGTAACGCTGCAATATTTACAATTCGCCGTTTTAATATATCCAATTCGGTCGCTTTGCTTTCTGATTAAAGACATTCTGACTAAAAAAAAAGCGGACGTGATTGCCACACTTAAAGGTTGCTTAACACTGAATTGACAACAAACAGTGAACTAATTCAACAGTCAGGTCACCCTGAACAGTTCACTGAACTAGATACTGAACAGATGTTAGGGTACAGCACACAGAACAAGACAAAACTGAACAGCTCACAGAGCGAGACAGACAGAACAACTCTCAGAGCAAGGGAGAGACTGAACAGTTAACAGAGCAAGACAGAACAACCCTTTTAGCAAAAGAACAAAAGAGCAAGAACAGAACAATTCAAGAACAACTCAGAGCAAGACAGTGTGAACAAAATAGACTGAACAAGACTCGCTGAACAAAAAAGAACAATTGAAGAAAAACTTGTTCGCTTCCTCAGTTTAAAGAACAACTCAATTTTGTTCACACACTCATGAGCTACCCAACACTATTCTACAGTTCTTATAAGCCTAAAAATCAGCCGTCTTATCCACTTTAAGCAGTTCGTTCGAAAACTTTACAATGCGGAGTCCTTTTGCTGGCCAATAGCCGTCGTAGCTAACTTCCAATGTCTCATAATAAAGTTGTAAAGAACAATTACCAAGAACATATTTGTTTACATTTATTATGAACATTCTACAGATCGAAAAAAAATTAACTTATCTTTTCAAGTAATCTCAAATAAAGACTTGAGCTTCTTGGCTTTACTCACTTGTTCAGTTGGTCATTAACTATCTCCGCTTTTTTTCTTTGCCGAACAACTGGTTCCACTACATTTTATTATAATCAAAAATATTTTTAATAAACGATTGTTTGGGGTGTAGGCAACACCACAAAGTTGCTCTAGCAAAAGAACCACGCATACTTGCACTGTAACCACAGAAGAGTTACTGAACAAAAAAGAATTACTAAAGCTAAGTTCACACAGGCAAATTTGAACAATTTTGATGAACATTTGGTCAAATTGGTGAACTTCTCGGCATCTAAACATGGCTTTTAAGCAAAAATTTTCATCGATAATTTGTCTGATTATTTGCTTGTGTGAACTCGGACATATTAATTCCCTCGCCATCATATTGTGGTCCCATAAAAATTCCATTATTCCGCGCTTACCGTTTTAGGGATTCAGAGGCCTAGGCTTTGCAGAGTTTTTGAAATCAGTTTGCAGCTTAGCCCCAAGATTGGAAAATGAAGTTGATAATGATGGTACGGTTTTTTTTTATTATGATATGTCATCTTTAAAAAATCAGTCTCTCGGAAAGCTTCAGGCATTGCAGTTCGCTTGAAGGAGAACTCCGCGTCTGTCTTTTTCAAGACACGTGTTTGTGCGTTCAGCCTTTGTCAAGGCACGCGTCTTCCAGCAGTTTATAAATCATAAAACCGGATTCATAGTAAATGGTCAATGTCGAGCGCAATATCGTGATAGTTAAAGTTTTCCCGCGTGTGCACGAGTAGGCCTGGACCTGATGCACTCGCCAAATGAGACACTGCGTTGGCAAAATAAGTTTTATAAAACTCCGCCAACCCAAGACTATCGATAACAATAGCGTGGAACACTTAAATATCTGCACGGTTTGCCGAAAGAAGTCTGACTCCACAGAAGTAACCCGCAATGCTAAGGAAGCTGCCACTGTCGTAGGACAGCAGCGCCTTCAAAAGTTGGCTCTTTGACAACAATCCCTCTGTTAATAATTCAAATCATATTAAATAGAATCAAAACGGATATTAAGTATTAACCTGTTACTTTGAGCAGACACTTGTTGTCTAGTCCTATCAAGAATTATTTACAATGCTGAATTTGTAAGCCTGAATCGTTGAAAAAAATTAGTTCCCTCCCTGTACTCTCTTTGATTATTTGTTCGTAGCTCCTTCTGGGATTATGTCAGTGTAACCAAGACCCTGCTGGCCAATGTGGTCACTGGTTTTCGGCTGACAGCATGAGACACTCAAATTTGAGTAATCTGCCGGTAAGTTTGACTAACCGGACATTAAGAAAATGTGCCTTAAATAGTGTAACTATCTGCTTGCGTTTAAGCACAAGGGCACCCAAAAACAGGATCACATTTGCTAGGATTTTAGTCGACCCACACAATGAACGATTGTGTGATATATTGCATGTGTCTTACCTAAAAAAACGTATACAAAGTGACCATATTTTAAATATAGATTTATTAAGTTTCTTGAACTGGAGCGGATTACTTGCAAGCGTATTTGTGGTTATGGATTATTCGGATTAAGATCTTTTATACTTGCCGTACTTCTGACGGTAACATGACCCAAAACCCACACTCAATTGTAATACGAAAAATACATCGCGAAGAAAAGTTTTTAAAGTGGAATTTCCGATTGTTTTGGGAGTTTCTTGCTAATGAATAACTTTACAAGCCTGAAGAGGTCACAAAATAATACATCTTCACAGAAAACTTTGGAAGCGAAAATTTGACAAAAGGTGCCAAAAATATTTAGTTTTTTTCTAACTTTGTTTTCAAATAAACGCAATCTGTTAAGGGGCGGATTGTGATGGTCTAAAATTTGAAGAGTTTGGTTTTTCGTCGGGTTCACGTGATGCTCAAAAGCCACGTAGAACTGGCGTTAAGAAGTTCAGCTCAAGCAGCATCCACATTATCTTACTCTTCCTCCAGATATACCCAAATTATTTTTAACTTTGGTAATATATTTTGCTTGCCCAGATGCGTATTACATCTGCTTCTCTAGTATATTTATGTTTACTGATAAATTATGCTAAAATTTTTTCCTGCTATTTCAATGCTTTCATTTGTTCGTTTGCGCTTTTTATTTAAATCGTTATCCGCCCCAAGTGTATAAATTTGTAGGGAATTTGTAGTAGTCTATTTCCGTCAACACCTGCCAAATGGTTGCTTGATCACGATTTATCAATTTTGATTTAATAAAAAAGTGCCACAGCTCGACGTTCATTTGCATAATTTATATTGACAAATCAGAATGTACACACTTATATCGTGTTTATTTTCTCAACGATTTGTTAGCACATGGACTTTCAGACCTAAAGCTAGTACCAACCGGATAAGTTAATAGTAAAGGGCAATTAGCTTTGCTTGGGCCACCTATCATTATGGCTTGGATACGCCCTTGACGAGCACTAAAAATAAAAAACTTTTACTTTCAACCTCACCTACCGCCCAGAGGTCTATAAGTATTTTAGAGTTCAGACAGCAAGTGCGTGATTGCGGTAGAAGGACAAAGGCTCCCTCCACTTCCCCTCTCCTACCACACTCGCATTTGTTGTGGCTGTCCTGTCCTGTCGACAGCAACTGCGACATGGTCATGGACATGGGCTTTCATGGGCATGTTCTGTTGTCTAATGCTTGTGTTTAGCAATTGACTCGTGTCCTTGGATCGATGAAACGCATTTGGAATAGGGGCACAAGTTTTCACCGAGTTCATAAAATACATATATGTGGGAGTATATATGTACTCGGTTAAGTATCTTTCGGGTTTGTTTCTGCTTCGATAGATAGTAGCCCATTTATATGCGTACATTTTATGACTTCATTAGACCAAAGAGATATGGACGCAGACAAGACGGCAGACTGGCGGCTTCCTCTAAGCAAATCTCGAGCTTTTACAAAGCCTGTCCGACATCGAATTAAGCAAATTTGTATTTTTGTAAAGATGAGATTTTGATTTTGACTTTGTAATTATGCGTAATTACATCAGAAATGACAGGCAGAGTGTGTAAAAATATGTTGTTCGATCTTGTCAAATAAATTACGGCCGCTTAATATGCAATTAATAAGAAGGAAGGGGAGTTACGAATTTGGGTTTACAATTGATTTGAATTTGTAAAACAGAAATTTTAACATTGCGAAATTAAAGCTGATTAAATTAACTTGAGATAATAATTGAGGCATAACTTCAGCGACATGGGATTTTAGTGCTTTGCTGTGATTTTTGATTGTGCTTCCTTGCCGAAATTAAATGAATTTTATCGACGCACTCTTGAGGAAATAAATGATTTTAAACAGATTTAAAAAATAATTTTAATTATATACTCAAGGCAACAGTTTCAGTTGATTGACCGGGTAAAAATTGTCAAGTTAATGTTTATAATAGTCGAAGAAACCAAACCAAACTTCTTAGTTAAGACTTCAGATTAAATCTGAACAGATTTCGTTGTTCTTCGACAAAGATTTGTTAGGCTAAGGTCCCAAAACGTTGATGAAAATATGACTGAAAAGTCGTTATTACATATTAAGTATTTTGATAAACAGTTGTTTCGTTTAGTGACCTGTTCTTAGTTATTTAAAAAATACTTGTTGGCAGGCTTAAGGTCGTGTATATTTTATGTGCTTTATTTTTCATTAAACCACAATATATTTCGAGATGCCTTCGGCATTCGAAAGAAAACAAAAAATTTGTACACTGGATATACATACAAAGAGCAACAGCGTGCAATTAGTCAGCTGCGGAGTTTGAAACTGGGTTTATTTTTTATTCCTAAGGTCAAGTGGGTGTCTGTATATGTTAGCACAATTTTCTGGTCCGTTTTATAATTCAGTCTAATGTCAGTGGGCGTGCTTATTATGTACAACATTTTTTGCATTGTTGTTCCTGGCAAATCTGAGGCATTTCTGCTCTCAGCAAAGTGGGCCGCAAGTGCTGTTTCCTGTAGGGTTGTCGAACGATATTTTTTCGATATTTTTTTATTGGGTATTTTTGTTGGTTTCGGCCATAAGAAGGGAGGTTCTTTCGAGGGCAATTTCTTTGATATTAAAAGTATTCCTGATATTACTAAGATCCAAAAGGGTGAACTTCGAAAAACTTCCTTTTTGTGGCCAACATTCACAAAAATATCGTCAAAATATCGTTAATGATATTTTTGATGATATTTTTTTTGTTTTGGCCACAAAAAGGAAGTTTTTTGAATGAAATTCTCTTGGTTCTTGGAAATATCAGTAATACTTTTATTATCAAAGATAATGCCCTCGAAAAAATCTCCCTTCTTATGGCCGAAACCAACAAAAATACCCAACAAAACAATATCGTTCGACATCCCTAGTTTCTTGGATAGGTGTCTCGCTTCGTCGTTTTAATTTAGATTTATGTCCTGATAGTCAAGTTTTTATTTAAGATTTCGTCGTGCCAATGTATACCCAATCGCATTCAGTCCTTCGATCTCCTATCATATAAAGAAGTACTTTCCAGCGTCACATATATTTAATTTCATTAATTTAGGTACACACACTGATAATTTCGAGTCAATTCGACAGATTCTTTGGAAGTTTCACGCATATTTATAGAGACGCATCGGGTATATTTAAATTGCTGTTAAAACTTTAAGCGCGTATTTCTCGACACATTTTTTTCAAAATCGGTGATCACGAATTTTCGAAAACGTCTGAACCGCTCATTTTGAAAATGTAACTCAACCTTCTCAGTTCAATTCCTCAGGTATTAGACGAATAAATAAGATTTTGGATAATTATTTCATGTTTTTTTATTAAGCCGCGATTTGAAAACTGAAATTCCGATTATTCCTTCGATCCATACCTAGTTAGATTTATCTACCAAAAGAATCTTTTTGGTTCAAAGATTTCGGGTGAACTATACTATATAGAGAAATCGAAATCGAATTTTTCTAGCTGCTATAATTGTTAATTTTGCCTTTTTAATGATAGATGTTTTTATTGGTATTGGTACGTTTCAACGTAAAGTACATAAAATATATTAAAGGTCAATAAGCCTTATCAATAGTGCTGGAAAAAATAAATAAAGGGTTATTTTTTAGCTAAACAGCTCATGCACGTTTCGTATTTTGTTTCACTGTCCAACATCTTCAGTTTGGTCTATAATTTAAGCATGAATCGCCTTACTAACGAAGAACGCTTACGAATTATTGAATTTTATTATCAAAATGCGTGCTTTGTTAAGAAAGTTCAAGTAAAGAAAGCGACGAAGCTCATTTTTGGCTCAATGGGTACGTAAATTAGCAGAATTGTCGATTTTGGAGTGAATATCAGCCAGAAGCATTGCAAGAGCTACCAATGCATCCAGAAAAAGTCACAGTTTGGTGCGGTTTATGGGCTGGTGGCTTCATTGGACCGTACTTCTACCGTGAGATGATATCCAATTTTTTTTTGGCCAAGTTCAAGAGCTTGACTTGCATGACGTGTGGTTTCAACAAGACGGTGCCACATGCCACACACACACGCAACAATGGACTTATTGTGAGGCGAGTGCGGTGAAAATTTTATTTCACGTTCGGAACCAGTCAATTGGCCGCCTAGATCGTGCTATATAAGGCTTTTAGACTATTTTTTGTAGGGCTACGTTAAAGCTTATGTCTATATAGACAGGCCCGCTTCAATTGACGCATCGGAAGACAACATTAAAGCATTTTTTCGTGAGATATCGGCCGAAATGTTGCAAAGAGTATGCCAAAATTGGACTAAGCAAATGGACCATTTGAGGCGCAGCCACGGTCAACATTAGCATGAAGTAATCTTCAAACATTAAATTATATGGACCGTACTATCGATTTAAATAAATATTTCATGCATTTTTCTGATTTTTTTTTTTTTTTAAACTTTCCTATAGCTCTTTAAAAAATCACCCTTTATATGTGTTGTCTCTTTTCGGTTTGTCGTTTTTCTGTCTCCTCTTGTATATTTATGTACAGCTTTTGTCTTCATCCATTATCTACTATCTACTCTACGCTCTCGTGATCGTCATTTTTCCTTTTTTATGTACAGTTTACCATTGTTCGATTACCATACCTTAATACTAAAATACCAAAACAATACCATTACACAAATTTTGTTTTCCTAAACCCCGGATCTAGCCTGAACCTAAGCGACCAACATCTGAAGCCGTTAGGTGAACCTGAACCCACATAGTTTTACGAGAGAACTGCGTATTAAGTTGATGATCTAAAATCGGTCCAGTAAAATTTAACATCAGACAGACAAGATTGCCAATACCCAAACTAATAAAACGTTTTTTGTATAATTGTACAATCCCAATAAGGATGATAAGCCTGCGCAGTATAACTCCTGAAAACATGTTTTATTTAAAATGTTTTTAATTAAAATTTTTCAAAGTTTTCGGATCCTGGGCCACATCTTGATCTTGTATGATCCAAAACCCTACGTTTCCCCATTCTTCCCATACATTCTAACTTTATGAAACTTTGGGTCGATGAATGATTTAGCTTTCAAACAATATACAATCAGTCTCTTTGTATGGTTTCATTTGCGTCAAGAAGAAAACATTTCTGCCCTTTGCTTTGAAAAAAACTATATGTTTTCCTGAGGCCAGTCCAATACACACATTTAACAAAAATTAAAAGAGGTCTTCACCGATTTTTGAAACTTTATACTTATGTTAATTATCTAAAAGGGATTTACGATAACATATTGATCATTTAATCAGTCGACCTTTACGATATCCATAAGATCAATATTGTAATTTTCATTTCTTACATGGAAAACTTTATAACAAAAGGTGTTTACACTTTCTCAAAGAGCACAAACAAGTACACATAATGCTATCGCATTGCCTTACCGGGCGGAGGACAGGTGCAAAATTTCAGCCCAACTCAAAGAAACTTTTTGTTTTTTTTTCCTCTCTCTCCTCATATTTGCCCGTCGTCGACGCCGGGTTGGTCGGGTTGAGTTGGCGGTTTTGAGTTTCAATTGCAAGTGCAGTTAAACATTTGATGTTTGCCCTTGTCAAGTTGTGCTTCCGCTGTCATTCGGTGAATTTGAATATGTACATAGGGATGGATGGATGTAGGTGCAGTTTCATAACAATTTAGGTATATACAATACTTGAATTCGATATGGTCAAATGATGAAGTAAGCACTTATGGGGCAACTGAAAGTGTGTCTTTTGATCCTGAGGACCAACATGATGACTGCCAGTCTCCAAAATTGTAAAATGAGTCGGTCTGGGGTTTCAAACCCAATGTTTTGTTGTTAACTCTATGACCAAAGTGTATAAATCCTCACTCAGCCGAGGTTAAATGCCCCGGAAAACGAAACCAACTTCTTTTTATATATTTAGAAATTTATGAACTTGCAATTTATTTACAACTTAATTAGCGGATTTCGCCAAAACCGCTTTGAGAACAACGAAAGCGGGCATACGCCCTCTTCAAGGCAGCGACAGATAAAATAAATAATCATATGACAAACAAACACAGAGAGGGAGAGAGAGTTAGTCAGTCAGTTCCCAGTCCAATCCAACTGTTGGGCTTTGTTTTGCTTTTTTGCGCATTATTTTTTCTTTTTTTTTTTTCAAACTTATTTTTAAGCTTCAACTGGTTTGGGTTCGAGGTAATGTCAGTCAATTAATGCAAAAGTCAAGCCAGAAAGAGAGAGGGAGAGTTGCCTTTGTTTGCTGCTATCCTCCCCCTCTGGGTATGTAAAAGTTAGCTGGATGTGTGGGTGTGTGAGCCTTATCAACAATTGTGGTTGTATTTTTTGCTTTGCTCCATTTTACATTTTCATTATACTCCGTAAATATTTAAGCGAATTGCAACAGCACAGCCATTGCAAATGTTTATTGATACTAATACTTAATACCCTTATATGGACTATACACACACAGTGGGTGCCACATTTGCACACCGTAGCCACGACAGATTAGATTTGTGATGTTGATAAGCTCCAACTTGATGGCAAGCGCAATTCTTCACACTGTTTGACATGGCGTTGCGGCGTTGACTGGTGTATAAATTAAATTAAAAATATTATCGTTGTAATTATGGCATTTAAATATTTGCATAGCTATAATTAATGACATAAATCAAAAGTTATTAGGCGCCAGGTGTCAGGCATTTGACACTTTTGACTTAAATGATAAATCTAAGGAATTTGCATTTCAATTACAGCCGGCGGTTTTACTAGGTTTAATGGAAACATCTCCATTAGAATTAGATTAGTAATCGTTTTGTATTATCAATTTAATAATGGTAATTAGACGGGCATATTAAATGCGGGTCAGCATGCGAGAATTTAACCAGATTTGGAGCCAAAATGAGTCAAATCATTTGTGATTTCAATGTGTGTTTGCTAAATATATAAGCTGACTTCTAACTTTGTGAGTCAACCGATAATAAAAAAAATATTTCCGTTATTGCGGGGGTGGCCCCAAAAGTACTTGAGAAATATCCATTAGCAAGGCAATAACTCGGAAGATTTATACAATCTACATTCGAAAGCACAGTGAAGTAAGAGTATAACTATAATATATTTTTCGACTTGAAAGCTAAGTCAATAAAAGATTCCTTTCTTATTTTTAAGGGATCAAATCAGCTTCTAAGTCCTCTTGAAAACTTGAACTGTTTCAGATGGAAGGTACAACAGAAGTTACACTTAGCTTTGTACCTAAAAAGAAGTCACCTAAATGAAAATAGGGTAGATAAGACATAACCAATCAAGCTTAAACAGAAAAAGATCATGGTTAAATGAAGTCGAATTATTTAGTAAAGGTGTAGAAGACACTAGTTTGCTTTTTCATTCGGATATTTTTATACTTCATTTTGACAAAATACCTGCTTGTAAAAACTTGCGTTTTCAGTGATTTCTGATCTTATCTTATGATCTAAAACTGTCAGAGATGCAAACTGGTTCTAAACCGAGCCTCTCGTTAATTGAAACGAGAGTTACGAAAATGCTGAACCAAACCCAAGACTCTAGAAGTAAACGGTTCGGCTTATAAGTAGGACCACACATCATTCAGGTTGGCTGTACCACCTCAATTAAAGCTTGTAATTTTTGGGGGTTAAACCCCCCCTGAGATTTACAAACGCATTGGTGAGAATTCGCTTTTCACTTTTTTGACGGGTGTTGGCCTAAAATGCTTGCTTTGCTTTTCGCTAATACGCTTGTTAAATCTTATTCGGGTGTGTCACAGAAATCTCTAGAGGTTTTCGTATAAACGTCAGCCTTTTATATCACAGCTGTTTAAATTTATATGTTATGGGGCTAAAATATGTCCGGCTACTAGATTAGATGACAAAAAGTTAAGCGATTTGAAACCGCCTGCTTAAAGCCATTAGATTTGATGCGTACGGTTTTCCATCCACGTAATCTAGTAGGCGGTCTGATTCTTGGCACTTCGCAAATAAAGTAGTGCCTGATTTGTTCGAAGTGCAATCGTTTACACGAAAATCTCTAGAGATTTCTGTGACACCCCTGATTGGTACGCATTTTTTTCGAGGTCCTTTTGTTTGGTTGGAGCTTGCGTAATTTGCGCGGAACGAAAACGGAAACAGAACCGGAAACGTATGCCGAGAACCGATTAAAAATCACAACCAAAACTGAAACTGATAGTTTTAATTTTTTATGTCGACCAATAAGACCAAAAAGAACCTAAACATTGTACATATGTAGTACAACTTCTGAGTGCAAAAACTAGACTGCAAAGCAGGCAATTGGTTTTGGTAGGCTTTTACACAATTTGGTTAAATCGTAAGATTTAAAAAAAGAGCTTAGACAAACTTTTGTATTGTAAAATAGAAAAACGCGAGACTGGTCGATTTAAAATATAATCCTATATTCGTACGCCCTCCTTATAACGTCATGATAATCTTTTTTTAAGTGAAACTTAATGAGAAAAGCAGCTTTGATAAAAATAATTAAGCTGAAAGTGGGGGCTAAGTCAATTCATACATTTATTCGTATGAAAAGCAACAAGATTATGCAAATAATTAAGTATTTTCACTACATAGTTTAATGGCATCAATCACTCTTAATTTTCCTGAGCTTAAAACTATTAGCAACTAACTAAATACTAATTTTTGATGGCACAGTTCTACGTTATACAGATAATAATAGCTATAATTAACAAGTTCTGAATATGTGAAAAGAAGTTTAAATTAAAAAAATAGAGGGAAGCTTACTTCGGCTCGACCGAAGTTTATATACCGCTGGAGCACGATATTTGCCTGCCAGTTTGTTATATGGCAACTATACGATATATTCATCCAATTTTGTGACATTTTTAAAAACAAAAAAGTTTTTCTAACTAAAACTAGTTTTTCAACCGATCGTACCTATGGCAGCTATATGCTATAGTCATCCGATCCCGCCGTTTCCGACAAATGTGCAGCGTATTTGTACCAAAAGACATCGTACAAAGTTTGGTTACTATAGCTTTAAAAACTTCTTCAAAACTTTAGAAGAAAGGATACCCAAGAGAGAGAGCATCAAAAAATGGTTCTTCATTTGGCGGTTTTTTGCATATCTCGGAAAGTTATGGCCGTCCCATTATAAAGCCTTTTTCAGAGTACTAGAAATATCATGAGGATTACTGCCAATTTTTTTGAAAAATCTTAAAATTACCGTTTTTTCATAAACCGCGAGTTAAATTTATTTTCTTAAGTTTCGGCGGTTTCTTCTTCCAGTTCAACCATCGCAAATACTTTTACCACAAAGTAAACGAAAAGCGACATTTTATTTATTTATTTTTAGGCCCATCAAATATTTAGTTATAACCAAATTTAACAAAACATAAACGATTGCTATATCTTTGCATCCCACTGTTGCCCAAAAAAAGCTCATTTTTTGCTAAAAACTCCTGCATTTCTACACCAGGCTAGCTAGAACGCGGCAATTTTCGACAAAATGATCTTAAGTCACATAATTTAAAAAGCAACAAAAAATTTTAATATGATTTTGATAACCCAATTTAAAGTCGAAAAATATTTCAACTTTTTCGTTTAATAATTATAGAAAAATAAATATTTATTGAATTTGACCCAATTCTTGCATAGAAGTATATATAAGCACGGTTGCCACACTTGGTGTTTTTGCACCAAAACTGGTGTTTTTTTTTCCTGTTGGTGCACTGGTACTTTTTTATTGAAATTGTCTCGTTTTGGCTCTTTTTTCTTATAATTGGCTTAAGCGAAAAAGTGGAAAATTATTCGAAACCTAAATTAGATCCAGGATATTTTTCGCTGTCAACACTAATTGATAGTTGTAAATATCTTAAAAATATTTTTATAGTATGAAAGAAATATTTTCAAAATACACATATTACATTCATACATATTTTTTAAGGAATATGGAACTTAGTAGCTTTAATGTTAGCGACTCAAATTCTTATTTATGGCGCGTTGACAAAATTTTTGTTAGTCTGAATGCCCAACAATACATACATATATGGATAGCCAGTGTATAAAGAAATCCACAACTTTAAAAGTAAAGGAAACGATACGCGAGTTTTACTTGGAGCTGCTTCTGAAAGTAATGAGGCGGTTTGATTTTAGACGAGATGATATTAAATATCTCATTATGATTGCACCAGCCAACGTAATTTGGGCAAAGAAACTGAAATAATGCCACTAAGTGAAAACTTGAAGAATTTATGTTGACCGGATCTTGTTGAAATAACTTCCAATGGGCCATATTAAAGTTGACAGAAGCTACGTTACAAAAAGAAAAGATATTTCCTTATTTTGGGAAAAAGTGGCAAAAGTAAAAAATGGGGTTAATATTGAAATCTTTAAGGAATTAGTTGGATATATAAGAAATATATTTTCCATTTCACACAGCTTCGATTCGGCGGAGGGTAATTTTTTTGCCATAAGTTTAATAAAAACCAAATTGTGAAACAGACTTGAATTTTATTCAGAGTGAAACTCTGTAAGAATACATATACATATACAAATTATGTGTGGTCTAAAAATAACTTACAAATATAGAAAATCATGACAAGTACAAACAAGTAAGAGTGTTTCGGACGAGTGCCCCGACAGCAAAATACCCTATACCAAGTACTGTGGTTCCTTTAGCTTTGGATTTCTTTTTTTTTTTAATTAATTCAAAAAATGGGGAGGCGCACTTGCATATCTACTTAAATGCCAAAAATTGTGGCACTATATATAACAGTCTCTGAGATCGACGCGTTCATACAGACAGACTGATGGACAACATGGCTTAATTGATTCGGCTGTTGATGCTAATCAAGAATATAAATGTATACCCTATGGGGTGAAGGTGATTCCTTCTGGCTGTTACATACATTTGCACAACTTTATGATCCCCTTTTACAAATTTTTAATGAGTACAGGGTTTACAAAAATTGATTGTTTTTACTTGTACTTTTAAGAATTCTCAATGAAATGAAAATATAACACGAATAAGTGAAGAACAAGAAAAAATTTTAGTTTTAATTTGTATGTTTATGAACACTTAAGAAATGAAATGGATGTGCGATTTTACGTTATTGACAAAGAGATATATTGAAATTATAACATGAATAAGGAAGAAAAAAATTTTGGCTCTTTTTTATGAAAATGGTTCTTTTTTTAAATTTTTTTGGTGCATTATTTTATACTCAAGTGGCAACCGTGTATATAAGTACCACATAAGTAAAAAATATTTTTGTGTCTTGATTTCTTTAATGGTTTGTAAGATATTGGCCAAAGAAGTTTTTGATTTTGACTGCCCACCCTGTTGAGGATCTTCAGTCAATATGACTACTGTAAGCGATTTTTCCATCTATTTTACCTCCTCTTTAAATTCAATACATAAAAAAACTAAAGAAATATAATAATTTAATTAATTAAAAATCTAATTTTTTTAATATATTACAATTTACCTTCAGTGCTTCTAAGAGTATGCTACACATTTTGACACATTCAAATTGGCTTCGTTTAAAAGTATTTTATCACAGAATGCATGGGTTATATTCCAAACTTGAAAAAAAACATACATCTAGGGTGACTGTATAACAGAACAAGATTGATTTCAAATGGGAATATAATTTTAAATGCTTTTTTATAAAAATTCAAAGCAAAAGCGCATAGCTGTAGTAAATTATTCAAAGATAATAATTAGCAATATTGTAAGCAAATTAAGAAAGGTACTGTTGGTTACTCCTAACCCAAAGTTGCAAATTGTAAAAAAACCCACAGAGTTTTTCCATTTTTTATGTAAACTTCTTGGTAATTTTTCATAGCAATCAAATGCGAAGTCGAAAATAAGAAACAAAATTTCCGGCAGCTGTTGCTTTCCTAACTTTGACTATACTTATTTTATTTTTATACCCTTGGAGAAGGTACATTAAAATTGTCCGGATGTTTGTAACGCAGAGAAGGAAGCATTTTCGACCACATAAAGTATATATATTCTTGATCAGCATGACGAGCTGAGTTGATATAGCCATATCCGTCTGTCCGTCTGTCTGTTTCTATGCTATCTCCTTCGTCTCCTATATCACATAATTTCACAAAAACTTGTCGAAATCGGACTACTATATAGTATAGCTGCCATACAAAAGTTAGGTCTGAAAAAAGTCTTCGTGAGAAAAACTTTTTTGTTTTCAATGTTATCGCTCCCAACGCTCGTATTTATAAGTTTTCAATGATTTTACATAATTTCAACAAGATTTGTTGAAATCGGACCACTATATAGTATAGCTGCCATACAAACTGTCAGACATATATCAAGCTCCAAGGGTATAAAGTTAGCTTTCCTCTATTTTTTGTATTAATTTTCATAAAAATCGTCTTGGAAGAGCTGGCATTCAAAAACTATTTTGTAAAAAGGTACCAAATTTTGCCATAAAATAGCTGTATTAAAAATCATTGCCGACCTTCGTTGTATCCACTTTCCCAAACAAAAAATTGGGACTTTTGGCCAAAATTTGAGGCTGCTGGCCCAATGTGCATCCCACAATGGTAAAATTCTGAAAAAACTATTAAAAATCGTTGAAAACTGCGTTTTAATCATGACAAAAAACAGTTAAACTTTTTGGAGACTGTGAAAAAAAATAGTTGCCCACTTCAGAAATAATTACCCCCAAATATTTGTTTTTGTCTCGGTTTTGATACTCGGTTAAGCTTAAGGTAAATAGGGTTAGGGTTTTAAAAAAAATGTTTTCGGTTACAAATTTTTAATTGTTTTAGAAGCAAAACAGAACCTTTTGACAGTACAAAACCGGAACCATAATACGATTCGGTCTGTTTCCTATTTAAAGATTGGAAGCTGTTTAAATGTTTTCCAGTGAGTAAATTTCAAATTCGCATACTTTAAATGGACTACAAAGCTCGGTTAAAATGCAGCTTATATAAAAATTGATGTCGATGAATAAAGCTAACAATTGAGAAAAAAAAAAGATGAAAAACTTTTCCACTTGTTCACGAATCCTGGCAAGGAGTGTTTTTCATGTTGTTTTTCTCCCTGCGGAAGCGTTTAAGAAATATGACGTCATCTTTATCAGTACAATAATTTGGCCTCTTCTTGAACTCATTCTCTCTGTCTCTTAATCTCTTCAAATTCACATTGCGGGAATAAACAAGATGAGTGCTTAAATCTGAGGTTTGACTATCAATACTTTTATCGTGACGTAACTGGTTTTTTAATTTATTTGTTACATATGACATTAAGAATTCACAGTTTTTATTAGAGTTTTTACTCCGAAGCAGTCTATGTATAACTGTCCGTGGGAACAGCATTCAATTGTATTAGATTTTAGATTTATCGCTAACTATCACTGGTCACGCTCATCCGGGATTCCTCTAGCCATATAGAATGAGCTTTTAACCTCAGTTTCACAGCTCTTAAAGTAAAAGCTTGTGATCACGTGGTGGTCACGTTCATTCACTCTGTTTCCGCTGGTTCCCTTAATCGTAAGTGACTGTTTTACATATTTTTTTGTTGTATTATAAAGACGTATAATTCCCCAAGTTAAAATTATGGTTCGCTTGATTTGTGCTCTTGCAGTTTGGTTTGTAATCTAATCTCATTTACGATATGATAATATGAAAAAATTGAGCAATCGCCAGAACAAAGAAATCAATTCATTGCAATTGTTGGAAAAACGTCACAAGTGCCGTCCCAATCAAACAATTCAATCAAGTATACATTTTCCCTTTATTTTTTTTCTTTCTATAAATAATGAACGACAACTGAGTGCCAAAGAAGAGAAGCCACCAACCAAGAGATCCCCTGCCCCCGTTTCTACCACAAAGTGTAGTTTGGGTGATTGCGTGCCCAGGCTATTTCTAATTTAGTTGTTTTGTTTAAGTTGACGCTGGTCACTAAATAATTTATACGAATATTTTGTGGTATCGTTACACGCCAAACTATGCGACATTTGTCCATGTCAAGGGCGATGCGTGTATATTTACGTGCAGTTTGACTCACCTGACATTTGCATAGTGCTGACCAGAGCTCCAATCCACATGCTCGATGTCGGATGAAGTTTTGGCGTTCTCGCAAGGCATTGTTACAAGTTGCTTAAGTTGGAGATCCTACTCGAATGGATTTACCAAATCATTTTATGTTATCTCTTTGTTATGATTTTTGCTTCGCTCTTTTTGTTTATTTTTAAATGATAAACCGAAGCAGGCGCTGCTGCGGCTGCTGCTTGATTTTTATTTATAGCAAACGCAGCTCGATTTTTTTTCTCTCGCCGTCTAGTTGACCGGGCTTACTTCGATTTTTTGCCAAATGCGAACAAGAAAATCTATTGCACTTTTATATATTCTTCAGGCGGCGGCGGAGGCAACGAACTTCTTCCCATCTCCCTCTGTGTGTGTAAGTGCCGTTGTGTGTGTGTGTGTTTGTGTTGCTGCTGCTGCACACCGAAATTGTTGCAATTGATTATTTTATTATTTTTAGGCCAAAACACACTAATCAGTAAATAATTATAACCACACACACAAATGTAAATATAAATTTTTGGTTTTTTCATATATTTGACACATGAAAGAAAATCGTCGTCTTCGTCTTGTTTTAATCCCAGCGACAAACTGAAGTGTAGTGTGACCAGTTCAGACAAATGTCTAAATACTTTAAGATATCGATTATAGATAGGGATGAGAGAATTTATTTAAAGAAAATGATCTTCTGAAACGATTTCTGAGTGTAAAGTGCAAGCTGAGGCAGTCCACGTAACGGTCTATAACGTATTGAAAAAGTTGCGCCCACAGTTTGAAATAAAAATTAATGTTAATATCGACTGGCAGCCTTTTGTGATATCGATTTAGTTACTATCGCCTAGTAACAAGTGATGGCAGTGACCCAACTTCAATTAAACTTTTTGCAGAAATAATGATCTGTAATGTGACATTAGTTCTTTCACAGGCATAAAGTTTGCAAATTTTGATAATTGTTTGGCTTAATTGGTCAAATTGGCTTACTTCTTTGCTATATATGATCGTATTATTAGTGAATGGATTCAAAGTTTATGATTTAAGTGCTGCAAAATCGGCAAACAAGGTTATTTAGCCAAATTTTTATAAAAATTTCTTAATAATTTGTCCAATTGTGTTTATATAGCTTTATCATCTTTCCCATTACAGTCACAGTGACTTATTGGTAAGCCCATTGCTCTCATCTCTAATTCGCCCATTCTGTTATTTGTACTTCCCGTTCGCATTTCATTCATAAAAAAAAAGTTTCTCCATTGCCCACAACAAACATGGCAGATTTCTTTGCCTACGACATATTAATTGAAATGGCCAAGAAGGAGGGCAGCTATGACATAGACTATTTAAAGGAAATGTTTTCCCCAAACATTGGCTCCAAGCGGCGTCTGGACAAAATTAAAACTATTCACGATCTCATCGACTGCCTAGTTAGTCGTGATGAACTAAACGAAGAGAATGTGGAACCCTTACGGAAACTGAGCGTTTACAATCCCAAATTACATCCAGCTTTGGACACCTATCAGCCCATTGTACAGCGGAGAGATGTTAACCAATATCAGGAACTAAGATTGGCCGATGAGCTGCAGCAGCAGCTACACATTAATCCAGCCAGAGCAAGGGCGGCGGCTTCTGCCCCGATTGCAGCTGAAACTCCTTCACCTCCCGCTCCGCAGAATTATGTCACAGCGGTTGCCTTTACGGAACACAAACGGGCAGCAATATTCAAGAAAATATCAGAAGAGTTGGGTCGCTCTTGGCGAGAACTGGGCCGTAAGGTGGGCATAAGCGAGGGTGTCATGGATGATATAGAGGACCGATTTCCACGCGATCTTAAATCGCGCATTTTACGCTTGCTGCAGCTGGTAGAGGAGGACGAGTGCCACGATCCCAGCCAGTTGCTATTGCGTATCTGTCGTGGTCTCTCCGAAGCACGTCGTAATGACTTGCGGACCAAGGTGGAGCAAATAATGAGCCATTAAAGTGTTCGACCCACATCTGTGATTCCATTTAAGCATAAATGCGTGTTTCTGTTTTAATTTTTTATTATTATTATTTTCGCATAATTCATATATGACAATGACTACAAAAAACCAAATTTTGATAACAAATGGGGTTTTTATCTTCTGCTGCTGTCTCTCGTTTTTCCTGGGGTCTTGTTCGATTAAAAAAAAAAGAAAGCCAACACAAAACAAGAAACTAAACTTGTTGCCATTTACAAAGTGTAGATCGATTTCACATTGGAGCCCTGCTTGACCATTGTGTCCTTGTGCAGTTGATATTGCAAGGAATTGTTGCGTCCCAGACGCAAAGCATCGCGCAGCTTGTGTCCAATTTCCAGAGCTGCCTCCTCATTGTTGCCATTGGCGGTCCAGATGGCTGGAAAGAGTTTTAATGATAAACGTGGAATGTGGGAAATGTTTTTGTGTCACTTACATATTTTGTTGCTCTTGCCGCGTATATTGACAACAGCACCGCAAATCTGATCCGAGTGATCAAAGGCCTCGCCAATCAGACAGAGCAGCTGAAAGAAGATTTTGAGATTAAGAAATGCAATTAGTATTGTGATTTAAGGGTGTATATGATAGGAAGTCTATTTGTTTACATGGCACAAAGTCAAATTCGCTTTCGTCTTTTCGTTTATAAACGAGCCTAAAATATCTGAAAATTTCGTAGTAATTGAATTGTTTGTATAAAGCCCACGTCTCGCTGTATTTTAACTCCTTGTGTACCACATTCCAAATGTGTAAACAAAGAAAACGCTTCAAGCAAGAAAGAAGACTCCTTATTCTGCTGCAACACAACTCCTCCCCATTATGCTATTGTGACGATCAAATATGGCATCGAGAGAGCAGAACTAGCCGGGATCCATTTTGAGCCAGACGTCATAGAGGTAATCTTAGCCAGCTATAAGACGGAGCATACTAAGGTGGCGACAGATGTGATGTGAAGCAACATAAACTACTCTTAAGAGCAGCCAAAGCAGCCATCTCTGAAATGGTTAGCAATAGCAAATAGTTAGCAAGAAAGCGGGTTGCAATCCGACTGATTTGATCAGTACAAATTGATTGTCTCATAACAAATTCTCCAATGGATTTTTATTAAGTTATCAGAAAATATTCAGAGCCAAGAAGCTTAAAAGCAACTTACTCCACTTATATCTAATGTGTCTCTCATTTCCAGATCATTTTCTCGGATGAGAAAAAGTATAATTTGGACTTTCCAGATTTGAGGAATAAAACCCTTTACTTTTCTAAGAGAAATTTTGGAGGAGGATCATTGATGGTTTGAGTTGCGCTTTGCAATTTTGAATTCTTGGAGCTGACATTTCCAAACACTCTTATAAACTACAGAGTACGTGGACAAATGAATTTTTTACTGTTTCTTCGCTGTCGAAGGCGTTAAAAGTTAATTTTCCAATATGACCGCATCAGTAAACGTAGCGCAAGGCAATAATGTTCAATTCTTGGAGTGCCCCGGAGTATCCTAAGGATTTATGCTCAAATTGGCAATAATTAAAATTTTTATATTTTTCTTAAGTTTTTTAATGTTAACCCTTATTAGTAATAAGGGTCTCTTAATGCGGACCTTGAGTAGATTTGTTACACTCTGAAAGGCACGATAGAGTTTACAGTATGGAAAAAGACGGAGAAAAAATCAGAATCTTATTTCAAACCATCTTACCGTGATTTGCGAATCATTAAATTACAGTCAATTAGGCTTATTGGCAGTATTTCACCAAACTTAAATCATAATTAAGATGAAAATCATTTCTGATATATTGCATTAGCGCGCTTTTTAGCTAAGAGTCCACCATGGTGGTTAACTCAATATTAACTTAAGAAATTACTTCTAAATACCATAAATAACTGCATAACTATTATTGTGATCTTACCGAACCGCGATAAAATACCATGGATGACCAGTGGTGAAGAGAATGGAGTACATCAAAATGTATATTTCATAACAATTTTATGATAAGGCTCGCGTCTCTGACACAAACTTTTCGCTCGTACGTCAACTGAACACATTCACAAAACGGAATTTTGCGGTTGTACGTCATACGACACATACCGTACGAAAAAACGAAATTACAGTAAGATACAAACTACAGGAGTTTAATGTAATTGTGTTTTGATTCGTACGCCACGAACCATCTACATTGATGTCTTTACATGGTACCTTCTTGGCTTCGGTATTTTTTATTGTTCTAATCATAAATACGGAATTTAGAGTGGTATTTGAGTAGAGCATATTTTGACCTGTTTTTACCTATTTTGGATATGCTCATCTTAAAAAATCACAAATATTTTTATTGGTCCAATGCCAAAATTTCGACTTTTTAGAGCAAGAACAAAAAAAAACTAAAATCCTTAAAATACTTAATAGGTTGTAAAGTATACGTTCTATTCCACACGTCCACACAAATTTAGAAATAGTGTATCGTCTTGAACTGAACGCATACTTCTTAGTCAACAATATCTCAAATGGTATATTGAGTTTTAATCTTAAGCCAAAGTGTTTTCTGATATACGCGTATATACGACTTTTTATATGTCGAGAACTGGTAACACGAAAGTCGACAGCTGAAATCTGGTAATACCAAAATAAAGTTTGACATTATTTAGGATAAATGGTCTCACAACGTTCCAATGTACAAGCATTGAAATAATAAATTTGGCTTTAAAATTAAAATTTACTACTACAGGTAAGGTGCTCTCTTTTCGGGACTCCAAAGTTTCATTGTGTTGCTGTCATTTGATTGAAAAAAAGGTTGTGTTGTGCGCACGAATTATTTTTGATTAGCCGACGGGATTTCTATTTTATATGGAGTTTGTTAAAATGTCGAGCCAATACTGTTGCTTATGTTGATGTAAAGCAGTGCCGGCCCATAGATACCAGGAATTGAAGTCAGTCCTGGATTTATGCATACGCGAGAAGAACTCTTGATTGTGTGGATCGGTGAACACTGAATTGCAAGTAAGACGCCTGTGGTCTGGAGCAGAGGCGTCCAAATGTAGAGGACAGCAAAATGAGCTTGTGTTGGTAAACAAGATAACTCCCTCCAGACTACAGTAGCTTAACATGCAATGAAATCTTCACCGATTCACACAACCATAAGTTCGGCTCGCGTTTGCTTAAAAACACGACTAACACCGGCTCGTGTGAGCTGTGGATCGCCGCCTCTGGTCTGAAAAGAGCTCTCATGGCCGGCAATGAAGTAAAACAGGGTTTCCCATGAAGAGAGCGCGAATTTGTGGCTGTGTCTTTCTCTAGCCTTATTGTTACGGCACTGCTTTTTGGACTGACACCGGCTAGCAAGTCATTTAAGGGCGAAATCTCAACCACAGACCGCATCGCGAATTATCACTACAAATTAAAATCTTCACTAGCAAAAACGTGCACAAATTGAAAAAAGCAAATAGTTATTGGCCAAACAATCAAAATTCAGAACAAATCTCTAACAAAGAAGCAGCGCCATTACCAGGCTAGTGTTCCTACCGGCAACGCTCCCAAGCAGCGATTTGTCTTTATCAAGCCAAGCGAATACCAATAAAATTTAGTCATGTATGTATATACTATGTGTTTGTAATTCTGAGGGCGCTTTGCTTTTTGTTTTATTCTCTCTCACTCTCTCTTGATATTAGCAAAAGCTGTCAGTACTCGATAAACTCTGAATGCCATACCTTGTATATATAATTGTATCATGGACCAGTCGGTGATCTTAGTTCTATGTATAACGATACATATATATCGCTGGTATAATGGTTTCAATCGTGGTCGTAGTTCGCTCAGCGATGAATTTCGTGAAGGTAGTCCAAAAGCGGTAGCTGTGCCAGCAAAACGTTGATTCTGTGCATGATCTGATAATGCAAGATGGTCATGTGACATACTTTGAGATGGTGGCATCCCTAAACATAAGTTCCACCAGCGTATGTAAGATTTAGCATGAACAACTGGGGAAACGGTAAAAAATACGCTTCAAAAGACGTTTATGAGATCGTCACAGGGGATAAATCATGGATGTAGGCGTATAAACCGGAATCAAAACTGAAATCGACTCTTTGGGTGTTCCAAAACGAGACAAATCCCATAAAATGGCCGCCTGATTCTTGGGCAACGTAGAATGGTCAATTCGGAGTAGTACAGGACTATTTGTCTGACGGAAGTCTTAAGAGAAAGTGGCAAAACCAACCGGCGGACACGAATACTTCTCCATTATGACAATGCGAACTCGCACATTTCACTAGCTAATTTTATACCGCCAAAACGTCGAATTGATGGGTCATATGGGATGGGAAAAAATGCATCAAAAATTGGTTAGAGCAAAATTGAAAAAAAATTTCACAATTAATATTTAAAAAACAATGTTGGTCTTAAGGCCCGGATTACCCTCTGGTCCCCCCCCGTTATACCCAACTTGAAATTCCTGGTCTTTAGGTCTACTTTATTCTTTGGTATTTAACGAAGGCTCCCACTTAGTATCCCGGATTTCTGGCACAGTATATGATGATCTGGTATCGACCGAAAGACGGAGAAGATAGTTTTGAAACAAACTGACATGGCTATATCAACTCAGCTCGTCATGCTGATCTTTTATACTTTATGTGGTCGGAGATGCTTCCAAGAGCCTTTTTCAAATATAATGCACCCTCTGCTTGGGTTTAAAGTTCGACAATTTCAAGGCTCCAACAGCATCTTCTGACGTAAACTAAAGAACTAGCAATTGCATTATCTGCTAAGGATGAACCAATAATGTCGGTTCAGAATTGATCTTCCTATTTATCCATAATAAAATGTTGGGTAACCTTATAGTAGCTAACAGACATGGTGAGTTGCTTGAAGCATTCCTTTCTGGATAATCCTTTCGCCAGTCCAGCTGATATTTTGAAGTCTTCTTCTGCACGCTTCTAATCTTTATGTCAGAACCGCGCGGGTAGGATGATTGTATCTTATAGCCGCCGTAAGGCAAACCGCTTTTCAAAAACGTTTTACTATATATCCTATATATCGGATTCTCCCAACTCCTTAGATTTCTACTCACCACATCTAACCACAAGTTATCCAAATCGTTCTTAGAGCTCTTGTTTAGGGTGATCACCCAGCGACCACCTTGTTTGTTGGCATCATCCTCCCACATGGGTCTAAGTGACGATAAAAATGTTATCAATTAGCAGCACATTCCACATTTTTATCTAGTTCTAGCTCACCGTATGGTTTTTTTGAACAGCGAATAATCGCTGCCCAATTTGATCTCAGATGGCGGCTTAATGTGATTGTACAGGCTCCAGAAGTCCTCGACTGTGTCAAAGCTGGTGATTTCGTTTTGCATGTCCTCCCAGGATTTGGTGCGATCGTTCTCCAAATACCAAAGTGTCCATGTGTTTTGCAGCGGGTGTTTGAACAGATGTTCGGTGCGCACAGCGTCATCGTTGGTCGCCGGTTCGCTGGCCACCTTGGTTTCCTCCTTTGCTGAAGCAGGGGGAGCAGGGGCGACGGCAGCTGGTGTGGGCTCTGGACGTCCCGGTGCTACTTGTACCTGTTCGCTAGTGGCGGCACTGGTCTGAGGAGAGAAAGAGGGGGAGAGATGGAGAGGCAGTGATTAGGTAACTTTTGGCAAAGAGAATCCTGGTTTAAAGTTCAGTTTGAGTTTGTTTACTTTGAACATGGACTTGGGGTTGGCAAAGTTCTTCATTCTGTGAAAGTCGCTCTGCATGTTGGTGGCTCTTCTTGGTCGCTTTTCGCTGGTGTTTCACACGTTGTTGCTCTTGCCCAGTGAGAGAGAGAGAGAGACGATCAGACGCTGATTCACTTGACTATGTGTGCGTGCGTGTATATGTATGATTGTGAGGGAAGCTTTTTTATATGGCGGCCGGGACGGGATAGACAATCAGAATTATTTGCAGAATTTCTTGATTTCTTTTCTGACTGCAATGCACGGGTCTGGAGCTCACTTCACTTGTGTTTTAACGAAAAATTAATAAAACAAACTTGTTAAACTCGTTATGTGTGTGCGTGTGTCGTTGTGGTGGTGGCAATGGCACAATTTCTTTTTTGGCAAATTTTTAGTACACCCGAGAAAATAACTGTTACTTGTCTCTCGAATTAAGGATTAGAGGTATTCCAAAACGAAAATTACACACACACGAGTGACACAGAAATGACAATAAAATATTTGTATATTTATGTATAATTCAGGAATTTTTCACAAAGTTATTGCAAACTATTTGGTGCGTCTGCGAGTGTGGGTGTGTGTGTGCGTGCGCAGCAAAGCAACGCGGATTACTGAAAAAATATAATAATTCAGCGGTTCAGACGGATGCTTTCTGCGAACTGCAATAAAAGTCACAAGAGACAGTCGACAAGCAAGAAAATGTAACTGTTGTTTGTCGGCTGCTGCTCTGCTTGGAGACTATTGCAGTAATTTACTTCTTTTTTTTCCTCCGCTTTACCACACGCATACACACACACACAGCCAAAGGCACGGCAAATTCCAGCCACAGTGAAAAAAAACTTAAATATGCAAATGAAGAGAGCCCTACGATTGCGAGAGTGAGCGAGCGACCGTAGCGAGTGTTATGACGTCGTCAACAGCAGCGTGCAATTAACAATTAACTAATTAAATGTCTTTGAATATAGTGAGTGTGTGTGTTTTATGAATTTTTACTGATTAGAAAAGTGAAGATGATGCCACGCCAACTGCCAGCCAGCTGCACACTTTTGTTCGACTGCGCGCCTCCCACCCCTGTCGTCTTGCTCTTGTGCAACACCCTGTTTTGCCACCGCAACGAAACCATGCGGCTCGATTTTAGCCCAATTTGGTGCTTACCTTCTCGTTTTCCGACACTACCATTGTTTGTCACGGTTTGGTGTGATGTTCAATGGATAAATACGCACTTCAAATGCGTAAATTTAGCGGGGGTGGGTGTATTGTTGAATTAGTTTTGGCTAGTTTTAATAATATTTTTGTGAAGTCGACCAAAAAATCAGCGATGTCAGCTGCGAATCGATACTATCGATATGACCAATGCATCCCTGTGCTTAAAAAAACTATCGGATATTTTTCATAAACTATCGAGTAACAGCTGGTGGTGCGAGCGTTATTTTCAAATGGTTTTTCGAAATGTTCTTTTTATTATAAGAGTAACATCAAGTTGTTAACAGTAAATTGTTTACTTAAATACAATCAAGCAGTTCAACTCATTAAGTGTCCGTTTAAATCTTTCGGCGCCGGTCTTTGTTGACATAATATTGCAATTGTCGCTGGTTAATAGCTCGGCACTGTACACGGATTGATGCCCCTAAAATCGCCAAAACAACCGAACTGCTCGAAGCAAATGTGGTTAACCTTCGAGCTTCCCGGTTGGCAGCAGTTCAAAATCGCCACCATGCATTTGGCATGGCGCCTAGGTGTATCTAGAATTGGTCTTTGAAAGCCTTCCGATACATAACAAAGATAGTTAACGGTCAAGGTTAGGATTACAAACTGAAAATTGGGACCTACCTGTTGTATCTTCTGGTGCAGCAGTTGAAGAACTGGGTTGAGCCTGATCGGATGTTGAATCATCGGCATCATTCGGATTAGAATTGGGGTGCAATGGATTGTCTTCACTTATAGCAAGCAGAGGGTTGTCCAGGTATGGAGCAATTGGGATCCTTGGTTTGTGTGGCCAGAGTATTCCTGGGAATCTACGAGGAAATCATTAGCAGATGGTTTTTATTTAATTTAAATCATTTTCTGAATACCCTTGGTTGTCATAGTTCGTCTGAGGAGGTGCAGTACTTGGAGTTCGGCGAAAACGGGATTGTGCCGAGGGATTGTCGTATAGTCCATAAACGGGAAAGTTGCAGTGACTACGTAGATATTCAATGATTTCTTTCAGGGAGTTGATAAGATAATCGTCCTTATTGTGTAAAATTTCATCACTATCATTCTCTGTGGAGGATTGACAGTCGATCTGAAGCACAAAAATCAGCAGCAAGGATATTGAGAGCAACAAAACCGGGAAACTGCATTGACTCATTTTTCCATTCGTGTTCTTTGGATCTGGAAAGGGCCACAGTCAGAGACAATGACTAACTTAGATGGCAACTATTTACCGGAATTGGATGCAATATTCTTTGTCCTGTTCCCAACCGTTGTCCTGCGGCGATTGGTGTGAGAATGTCGTAGAGTTGTTCAGTTCCAAATTACGACTGACTAAATTTCGCGCGAATGTTGTTCCATTTAAGCTTAGCCCGTTGGTTTTAACTGCTCTCTCAGAACCCCTTATGTTTATATTCGTTGTATAATTAATAGGTTTATTTTAAATGCCTGTATTCAGTACAGCGGAAAATTCCTTTCCTCACAGCATTTCAATTTGGTTTTGCTTTGATGTTCATTTGATGTTAGAAAGTGTTTCTATTTATTTGAAATACCATGAAACACTATTGCAGTTTTCAAATTTTTTCAAATGTGTGCTCCGGTAATCAAAATGTTAATAAAATAAAACTATAGCAGCAATTAAATTAAAGCCCGAAAATAGTTTTATTTCAATTGTAACAGGCTCAACGTGGCCTTAAATAAATCATACGACACGTACGCCCAATAAAAATTTTTAATTCAAATTCGTTGTCATATTCAGATACCGACTGTTCTCTAAAATGAAGCTGATTAAATTTAAAGGCTGCTGGCCAACACAATACTTTTGTCGGACTACCGTACTAGCCAAAAACCACTATTAGTGGAAGTGAACGGTAGGTCCACGAACTCAAACCTCATCAGCTTGAGTTGCAATCGTCAGCAGCGCCTTACCTTGTTCACATCCCTAATTTATTTTATTTTAAAGTTAAATTTTTTTATTTTAACAAAATTTGTACATATGCTATATTAACGCTCAAAAAAATTAATGTACATTTCGAAATATGTAATCATTAGACAGCCGATTTAGCATGTTTGCATATTTTGAACCGCATGTCCGACTTAACTTGACTGTTCTGATTGCATTAAATTTATTAAAATATGCAAATATGCAAAAACCTATTTTATATGAAATTACATATTTCATTTCCTCTGGCAGTCATTTCGTATGCAAATCCATTTGCTGAGTCCAAAAATCCAACCCGCAAATTTATTTTTATTTTTTTTATCGAGATATCGCGGAAAAGCTAGATTTTTGATTTGTAAAAAAAGTACCTTTAGAAAAATGCGTACATCTTTGGTACCGGTCCTTTCATTACGAACAGGTATTGCTAACTTGGAAGGTAATTGAACGCCCTATCATTCGTTGATACACAACTTCTTAATCCGGTGCTTGCCTTCGGCGTTTCAAAGGCTTTTATCTGCAACTTTGAGTTAAATTTATCAAATTTTTTCAAAAGGCTAGATTTTAAGTGCGATTTTCACCACGAAAAAAATTGTGTAAAATTTATTTTATTCCTGGTCACTAAAGATTTATCTATTAAAAATAAAACGCCTCATATTTCATTAAAATCCATCTAAGAATGTAGAAGTTATTGGCACTTAAGTAAAAAATGGAGGGTTTCAAATTCAAGCAAATTGACTTTGTTTAACTGTTTTCTGTTCATCGTAGGTGGCACAGTTAGCATTCAAATTATTCTATTTTTTTCGGCGTCGCAATTAACTCGCTTTGAAGATTTGAGTGTGCGCAACAACAAAGTCCATGTGAGTCGGAGGACGTCGCCTGCGAGAAGCACACACAGAGGGCGAAACAGTTGCATTTCGCTTAATCGAGACTTGCTGACAACGGTTGGCAAGGCAACGTTGGACTAATCCCAAACTCAAATTTTGTGCCCACCGCTGGTCTAATGGGTTAATCGCAAGGGTATTTCTATGATGCCTCAGTT
Organism: Lordiphosa clarofinis; assembly: GCA_018904275.1. Taxonomy (NCBI): domain Eukaryota; kingdom Metazoa; phylum Arthropoda; class Insecta; order Diptera; family Drosophilidae; genus Lordiphosa; species Lordiphosa clarofinis. Next base: position 6,113,578 of record JAEIGQ010000005.1, on the reverse strand, counting down.
GGTTTATATACTCATGACTGCACTATATGGAATTTATACCTTTATAGTTGTACTTGATGTACTTCAATGTACTATGTACCAAGGCTAGTTCGGTTCGGGGTTTTTGGGGTCCCCTAACCGGACTATGAACCGATCCCCCAAACATTTTCCCCCTCGACCTCGAACCCTAACCGGACCACTTTTTCGAAAAATTAGGTTCGGTAGTTTTTCTTAAAAACACAAAGACAAACAGAGATTTTTTGTAATCTAACTGGTATCATTCAAGAAGTTCTCCAATCCTTTGTCAAATTTATACTCACTCACTGAACTCAATCTACAAAATGTGCTAACGCTAACTAAATTAAAAGATTTTTGCATTCAGAGTTCTATAAAAAAACTTCACCTAAAAACATATGATTGGAAAGTAGTTCAAAATAAATATAACTTGCTGTAGCCAATTTATGAAACTTCTTTAAAGCTGAACGATTCCCAACCAAGTGACTTTTATAACGCTTGCTTTTCTTGTCGAGTAATTGTTTTTAAATCTTCTACAAAACATTGTTTATTACTATTTGTTCTCCGTGTTCTTAAATGCATATACTCAGCCACAGATGCTCTTCAATATTACCAGAATATGTTTAGCAACTGGGCCGCTGGATGAAACATTGCCATAAACACGGACCTGCCCGGGAGTATTCTTGCACGGTAAGCTTATAAAGCATAAAGCAGCCCATCCATACCTTGGGGTGACACTCGACAGAAGACTGACTTTTGGACACCGTATCAAGGCAATAGCTCAGGCAGTGGCTGCCCAGCACGGCGCATGGTGTGGCTCCTGAGCTCCAAGAAGAAGCTGTCAGTCTTAATGTACGCGGCTCTTCTGGCTCCGGTATGGAGATATGGCCAAATTTATGGTATCGCGGCGAAGTCTCACCTGACAAAGAGTACAGTGGTCCAGGCGAAAATCCTTAGTCGCATTACGAGAGCTGAATGGTATCTGACAATCAGGTATATTGAAATTCTCAGTCTTCTTAGACCCGAGAATTAAAAATATTCAAAAAATCTAGGACTTAAAAAAATATTGCCTTAATTACTTCTACTTGTTGTTTCAGCAGCTCAGGTATCAGTTGAACGAAAAACAAATTAGTATAGATGAATAGCTCTTAAAAGTTATAGTACTAATTAACTTAAACTAAGCAGCTCTCAAAAGTTGTAAACCACAGCTAACGAATTTAATTACTATTTTAGTTATTAAATTCTTTAGCTGACATAATTGCATACAATTGAAATAAGAATTTTTAATTTTTGAAAAAAATAAGTATTAACCAATCGAAACTTATCAGACCAGATCCTTGGGTTGAGGGGTTTTAGGAACCTGTCCACGAACCTTTGTATTTACAATGGGTTCGAACCCCCCGCACCGAACCTTCTGCAGCCTTGCTATGTACTATGATCAAATTGAATTTTCAAAATTTTTATTTATTTATTTAAATATATTTCATCCCCTTCAAAATTATCCCCTTCCGCTGCAATACACTTATGCCAACGAATTTTCCGGTTATCATAGTACGCTTGACTAAAATCGTGATTTCTTTTTATAAAATTTTTGAATTTATGCCTTATAAAAGATTTGGAGTCTGGTCTAATGTGCACTGCCTAAAGATCAAATCGATCATTTGATAACACTGACAACAAGCTTTTATCCACGAGGGTAGTTTGATAAGTCGTTGACTATGAATTTCTTGCATTGTACAGCTACAGCTTTCTTGAAGTGGGGTTTCGAAACTTATCTTTAATTCGACTTATTACACTATTCCCGTAAACTAGTAATTCTAAATAGCCCGCTTCGTAAGAAAACCAACTCGTTGATAATTTTATTAATTTATTTAGCTTTTTCGTTCATTAAATAGTTAAGGACATTGATAATAATATTATTATGTGTATTTAGTTGGCGCCAAGTGCTTCAATTCAAACCGCTTTTGCTTAGTTTGTTTTTATTGTTTATTACTATAAATAAAAGACCAAGAAAATGGAAAAATAAAACTAAACAATTAAATTGCTAGGACGCGTTTGTGTGTGTGTGTGTGTGTGTATACAAAATACAATAAAAAACATAAATTGCTGTGTTGGTTTAGAACTCAAAACCCGCGGTTAGGAAACTATTTGGGGTTACAACTTAAAATAAATAAATAAACATATACATTTTGTTTAAACGTGGCAACAATAGTTACAAATTGGTTATTTTTTGTGTTCGCTTTCAAATGCAATTAATCAAAATAATAAATATTTATACAATTTATAAGCACAAATATCTAAATCCAGCGATATATTCCTATTTCTAGATAAAATTTTTTTTGTTCAGCTAAAAATTTGATTTGATATTTTTTCTTTTTTAGATATTTTTTTTGTAGGATTCTCTGTAAGGCATTATCTTGTGGTTTGTATGCAGATGGTTCCAATTTTGATCCATTTTTTCGTTAAATTTGTTAAAGTTTATGGCTAATTATCGCTTGCTCCTTCGTCTAATCCTTCGGCTTTCATTTCCCTTTTTGCGCTTACATCAACTTCTGCTTGGCACAGTCGGGGCACAGAATATCGGGTCCATCGGTGATAAAGCCACGACCCACCAGGCTGGCCTTGCAACTGGCACAAACGAAGCAATCATGATGCCAGTGACGATCCTCAAACGAGATGAAACGAGTGCCACCAATGCCTGGAAGGGTAAAGGGCTTTGAGTAAAGTGTGTCCACTAGAGTCTTTCTGCTTACCTGTTATGGGCTTCACGCAAGCAGTGCAACGTTTGGCAAACAATTCACCAAAGCATTCGGCACAGTAGGGCTTCTCGTCCCGACTGGTGAAACGCTGACCGGCCAGCGTGATGTTACAATGAGTGCAAGTGAAGCACTCACGATGCCAGGGCTCGTTCTTGTAGGTAACGCCACCCGAAGTGATGACCTATTAACAAAATCCAACAAAAACTTTAATACTTAATTCTCACATTCTTTAATAAACTTTTTCTATCACCTTGTTACACTTGATGCAGCGCGTGGCAAACTTCTCCTCATAGCAACCGGCACAATAGATCTCCTGTTCCCGTGGTATAAACGATTTGGTCCCAATGGCCATCTTACAGACGCAGCAGCAGAAACAATTCTCATGCCATTGCCTGGTTTTGTACTCCATTTTCTTGGTACCTAAAAACAGGAAGAGAAACCAATAAAAAACCAAATTATATTTCAACCTTGAACTTTGCACTTAGCCAACCCACTAACCCAGCTGTTTGTTATCAAACAAAACTCAATTCGATTTGGGCCGACGACATATTCAGGCCAAGAAAAAAAAAATTAATTTTCAATAAAAACAAAAACTGTTTCCCAAGTTATGTGCGACTGACATGCAACCGACCCAATCCAACCTCACCCATCTCTGTTGTTTGGAACAAACCTTTTCATAACAATTAATGCAAAAATTACGCAAATTTTTTGTAAATGTCTTCTAGACAAAGAAAAAACCATTTACTGCACGTTATACTTAGCCTTATCTAAGTAAAACATTTTGAGGGCTTTTTAGTGGTCTCTGCATAAAATCTGACTATTTTATTTATTGCGTGTTCAACATGTTTGGTGTTTTGCCAAAAATATGAAGACAAAAAAGTTTACCGAGTTTCGGAACAAGGGGGAAACTCTTTTCGACAAAGAAGTTCGTTGACTGGAAATTGAAAGAGCGGGTAATTGAGCGGAATAATGTTGATGTTATATACTGAATAATCTTCTACAAATTGCTGTTGCTAAGAGCAGAACAGACTTAATTAGGTTGCAAATTCCAGTAGGTGCTTTAAATCTGAGCTAATAAGTCATGCAATGTCGACGTGTCCCCCATTCTTCAAGTGGATGTGAATTTCGGGTCTGGCGATATATCCACCTTGCGCCCATATCTAGTAAATATATAAAGATTGTGGATTTTCCAGCAGCATCAGCACTGCATGCCCATAATTGTAAACGTATAGATTCCAAAGTTTTTCCCCAAAAATTAAAGAGACAATATTTTTGGAAACTTTTTCTTAAGTCCTATTATGTTGAACCAATAAGTATGAACTAAAATGCAAAAAAATTTACCTTATGGCAGTCACTCTTCTGTTATAATTCAATTCAAATTGGGTTTGTCTCTATTTCCCTACCCCCCCTAATTTTTGCGAGCGTGAGTTGTTCCCTCTCTTACTCTTTCTCGTGCTCTTAGCAAAACAGCTTAGCACAATATTGCCTGCACGCAATAACTCATTTATTTGTCCCATACAAACTTTTCTTTAGCACTTTCACCCACTTTGGGGGACAAGTTTATAAAATTTACTTTCTGTCAGTCAGTCGGGCCGACAGATTTAGTAATTTTTTTAAAGCCGAAACTATACCTCCACATGGCGACCAAAACGTAATTTGGTATTGTAAGAACTTTGTTGTATATTTTAAAAACAATTTTAAAAATTGTGAAATATATTTCCCTGGTTTGGTTTATCGGAAAGATCACAGATTAATATTCCTGAATAACATAGGTTTTCAAAAAATACCAGCTTCTAAATATATCTCGTAAACCTGACGTGCTGGGGGAAAACGGACAATTTATTTATATTCAGCGACCAAAATAAATATGGAAAGTTTTATATTTTCGCTATTGCAAAATTTGGTCTTTTTTTTTAAGCCTGTGTAATTAATTGTATTTACTTAAGGCCATCTTCTGGTCTAGACTCTAGAGGGCTAAATTTTACATGATTTTTAAAAATTCGTGGAAAGAAATCGGGATAAGATTTTGTAATTTTGTTTTTTGTATTTGATTGTACATTTCATTATAAAAAATACGAAATTAAAAATTTGTGAATGCGAGGGCTGTTCAAAAAGTTCTCGGGATCCAAAGTAGGCTCTTCCAAAAAAAGATGTGTCGATGGTACCCACGTTTCCGGGAAATAAAATGATCAGAATCATCAGAATCAGCAGAGAGCAAAACGGAAGATGGGAAGTTGGTAAGTATGAATGCCTTTATTGTCCCTAGCAGTTTTATGAAAATAAAATTGAATTTGAAAAAATGGCGGCCTTTTAAAAATGAAAAATCGATTTTTGACCATTTTTTTTTGCAGTCCAGTGTACAAAAAAAATAGTAAAAACTTTTTTCTCAAAGACTGAGGTAGGGACGATAGCCACGTTAATTCTGCTTCCATAAAGCCCTACATCATCAAAATCGGTTCGGTAGAACCTCATAAAACGTGGGTACCGTTTTAAAAAACGTGGTTTCGAGATAGGTTCGTTCAAAGTTTGAAGGAAATTGAAAATTGATTGTTTTATCAAAGACATTGGTCGAAAAAAACGGCTATATCTTCTTAAGCATTTCGAATTTCGGAAAATCCTTTTGGGATAATATTCTTGAATATCTAAGCTAAAAAATAAAAAAATTTGGAAAAAAAAAATTTTATAGACCAGAAGAGGGCCTTAAATCACAATTTTCGCAGTTTTTTCTTTTCTTAATTATATAAAATAGTGTTGTTGTTAGCCTGACCTATTTTTACTCTTATTGTTTTTTGAGGTTCCTAACTGATTAAAACATTGATTGTATGGAAAGGCAGGTGAAGCGATGGTTTCGACAGCGATAAGCCTACTGAAGATTCATTCGGGAGAATGATGAAACGGTACCGTATAGGCAACCAGCTCATTTTTGGTGTACAATAATGCATAAGTTGTTTTTAGTTGTGAACAAACACAACTTTTTCGGACCTAGAGCCTGCTAAACTCACTAATTAAAATAGTTGTTGCTAAACATTGTTCCGGTTCTATCATCAGTAGTCTTTGCCCTGCTTATGCATTTCTTTAACTGCTTGGGAATTCGAAAGCAGCATACCAAAAGACGCCAGGCTGACAGAAGCCTTGTTGCGTGTGTAATCAAGGAGCCTTTGGGCAGATTTCACACCTTCTACATAGAGTTATCTGTTAGATAAACTACCAATAATAGAGTAAACTGTATGTTTATCTGATCAAAGCAGCTATCTGGAAAAATCGGTCTTACTGTATTAGGGAGAGATTCTTTCAGATATGCTAAGTTTATGTATAATATTCTTTAAGAATATGCAATGTATTCGGTATTTTGAAAAGTTGGGGACTTTCCGAAATATATGTTATGTACAATCACAACCGAAAACTTTTAAACTCTATTTGTATCGTAAAAGTTCATAAGGGTGTATCTTATGCTAAGGGATGTATTGAGAATTTTCTTGAATGTACTCCAAAAACAACGGAAATGGGACACCTAGGCCTTTATATATCCCAGTTTGTATAGGTGTTAATATACACTGACCAAACAAAGCCTAGTTGATTTTCCTTGTCTTTAGATATGGGATGTTTGTTGAAGATGGAGAGTCGTGTGGGATTTTTTGACTGCGGCTAGCAGAAACAGCCTGTGGGGGGGTTCTTTTGACTCTCGTATGCCACAACGCCCATAACACATATAAATATAATACAAAAAATACGGAAACTTCTGTTTCGGTAAAAGGTTCTATTATGGTTCTAATACTATTTCAGTATTCGGCTCAGTACCGGTACCTGGATTTTTATTTTGGTATACAGGTACGTATCGGTAAGAGCAGGTCATTGGTAATGGTTTATAATAATAAGACCCTGGAAAATAAAAATTTTACGCTTACTTGCTTTTCTCAAAGCCCACACAATTGTGGAAGCTTTGTCGAGTTTTCTCTCTACCATTGAAGTACATTCATCGGCTCTATTTAGGGCTATTTTGGGCTATACAGGGTTGTCTCTTCACTTTGTTATGATACACTCTGTCTGTCATTTTATTTACAGCGTCTGTCTTCCATCTTCTGCTGTCTGCTATTGGTTTCGTCATCGTAGATACTCTATACAGTGTAATCATCATTTGATTTCTTACCAATACCTTAGCACTAAAATATCGATACATCTATTCTTTTTGGCGAGTGTGTAAGAAAATAGGTTGCAAAATTTCAAAAGGCTCTTGGTTTTATATGAAGCAACAGACTAGTTACCACCTGATGTGAATTTTGATAGTTCATAATTCAGTTTAAGCTAAAATTTATTCTGGAACTGCTGCTGCTAGCTGGCCTAAATCGATTTACATAAGTATCCCAGCTACGGCAAAGACAAAATAAGCTTAGTTTTCTAGCTGTAAGATTTCAAATTGTAATTTTATAAATTTCTACACAAATCATTTTTGGCTTAAAAGTAATCATTTTTGGGACACATTTTGTGGTCTATTCCGCATATGGCTTATCCCCTATTACTCATCTGTGAAATCATGACGTTATAGAGCAGATCTCAGCTCTGTGGGCGGCTTAACTTTTGTTTAATTTGAATTTTGAGCAATAATATTGATAAATTATGATGTATCCGTTTGTTGTTAATTAACATAATTTACGAGTGGCCATTAGATGACCACCCTTTTAAGTTCATTTGCGTGTATTCATATATATTAATTGCTTTTTACCTGCTTTGGTGGCATGCGGATCGCCCAGACGACAATAGTCACCCAGTTGGCAATAGAAATTGCGATTCTCCTGCACAGCGGAGGCGTTGGGCAGAAACATGCTCAGCACGGCAATATCCTCGTTGTTATCCTTGGCCTTTTTGATGCGCTCCGCACCAATCGTCTTCGATTGCAAATGCAAGCGCGATTTCATTCTGGAGCTCAAGACATCCACATCGGTCATGATGGTAGATTGCGATTAAATGTTGTCTATTAACGATTCGTTTGCGGTCAGATGATGAATAAACTGCAGCAGCAGGCTCAGTCCCCCCCCTATACTTTCTTAATAAGTCACGATTTAACGACAAATACAAATACTTGTTGGTCAGGCAATTTCTTTGGCCCAAGATGCGATCAGTTTTGTGGGTCAACGAAAACTGAAACACACAAAACTAGTCTCTAATCGCTAGTCGATCTCTAGAATTATACATGGTACAAATTTGGCGACGCCAAGTCTCTGACTTGAAGGCGTTGTCGCTCTATGACATCATCTCGAGTTCGTCAAATCATTGGCTAAATAACAAGTTTCATTAAACTTAGCGAATGTTTATAAATAAGCAAATTTGACCATAATGAACAACAACAATGAACAGCTACAAGCAGGCTTGATCATAAATCATTAAATAATTAACTTTTTGTAAGAGAAAAACAAATAAAGTGTAGAAGTTCATGAGCAATTTTTGGTCAACGCGCGTGTGCAAATTGAGGCAGGAAATTGTCACAGGAAATTGAAATGGAAATATAATTGAGGAATTTCTACTACATGTCGAAAATGGTTATGTAAGACATTAGACGGAAACAAAATGAGCTAAGTTGATGAGAGGACTTAAAATGAAGTCACTGTTTTGTTTTGAATTCATAGAAGCTCAGAATTAAATTGGTTGGAAAAGTACAGCTTTCTCTCGCTGGAATCGTCTCTAGTACCGATCTACAAAACTGGATAATTAGGAAAACGTACACTCAGAAAATTATTTTGCTATATTTAAGAAAGACATTTTTTTGGTGAGCTTAATAAAATTCCCTTAAAAAGAAAGTTTTTGAAAAAAATGTCTTAAATATAGAAAATATTTTTACTTTTAGCTAATCGTACTTAGAATAAATAATAGATTTATCTGGATGTCAGAGGTAAATTAACTCCGGATTTTCTCCATCTAAGTAAGATAGGATCGATTTGAACACAGATTTTTCGATAATATTTGTGCTGATCTGTACTTAAAATAGCTTCAATCAGAGCGATACAAAAATTTTGGGATTACTTCAATTCTTCTGTACTTGTTTTAAGAACAAATTTTCAGGCTCAAAACAATTTTTATACACTTGAAAAGTGTATTATAATTTTGCCCAGAAGTTTGCAACGCATAGAAGGAATCATCTCCGACCACATAAAGTATATATATTCTTGATCAGCGTGACGAGCTGAGTCGATTAAGCTTTGTCCGTCCGTCTGTCCGTCTGTCCGTCCGTCCGTCAGTCCGTCTGTCTGTTTCTACGCGAACTAGTCCTTCAGTCTTGAAGCTAGGGAGCTGAAATTTTGCACAGAGTCTTCTTTTGTCTGCACGCTGCTAATATGTCGGAACCGACCGGATCGGATGACTACTTCTGGTAGCTGCCATACAAATGATCGGTCGAAAAATGGGTTTTATTGAGAAAAACTGGTTTTTTCTTAATATTACCGCTCTCAATCACGGTCATGGGTAATATTAAATGTTTTTAAGCTGATCTGCGAAGTTTGGTCGAAGTCGCTAACCGTTGAGACAAGCGATTTCAAGTGTATAAAAACTTCGGCACGGACGAAGTTAGCCTTGCCTTTCTCGTTTTTTTTTTAAACTTGAAATTATTTCTGTTTAGTTATGTTTTGGGTTCTTCTTATACCCAGACTCCTCTGAAATGATGAGCCAATTTGAACAAGCGTACTTGTTTGGATGTTGTTGCAGTTTGCGCCTACTACCGCGGGATCAGTCTCCTCCCCATCGCATATAAGGTTCTGTCCCGCATTATTTGTGAACGTCTAAAGCCGTTTATTGATACACTGATTGGACCTTATCAGTGTGGCTTTAGACCTGGTAAATCCACCACAGACCAGATTTTCACACTTCGACAAATCCTGGAGAAAACCTATGAAAGAGGCAACCAAACACACCATCTTTTTGTTGATTATAAATCAGCCTTCGACACACCGATAAGGTCAAGGTTTTTCGAAGCCTTGTCTACTTTAGGTATTCCAGCAAAGTACGTTCGACTTTGCATGATGATGTTGAGAAGTACGCAAAGCTCCGTCAAAATAGGAAAGAACCTCTCCGAACCATTTGATACCAAAAGAGGTTTTAGGCAGGGCGATACCTTATCGTGTAACTTCTTTAATTTACTGATGGAAGATATACTGCGCAAGTGCCAACATGCCAACAGAACCGGCGGATTTATTTATAAAAATCTAATGCTACTTGCATATGCCGATGATATTGACATTATCGGCAAAACCACACGGGCTGTAAGCAAGACGTTTTCAGAGATTGAGAAGGAGTCTAGATTAATGGGTTTAGCGGTAAATGAGGACAAGACGAAGTACCTAGTAACAGCGGACAAAAAGTCATTGCGACTTGGGCAATCTGTTACAATGGAGGGGTACAACTTTAATGTTGTAGAGGATTTCGTCTACCTCGGAACGATGATAACCAGCAAGAACAACATCAGTCTGGAAATCCGACGAAGAATCACTCTTGCGAACCGATGCTACTATGGGCTAAGTAGGGAGTTCAAGAGCAAAGACCTCAAGCGAAGAACAAAAATAGCCCTGTACAAGTCGCTTATCATCCCAGTCCTGCAATATGGCGCAGAAGCATGGACAATGACAGCAGCGGATGAAGCGGCGATTGGCGTGTTTGAACGAAAAATTCTTCGGAGGATTTATGGACCTTTTAAAGTCGGCGATGATTTCCGCATTCGAAGAAACGACGAACTGTATAAGCTCTATGGGGACACCAGCCTGGTCAAGCGCATAAAGCAGCAGCGGGTGCGCTGGCTAGGACATGTCGCCAGGATGAAGGAAGAAGCTCCAGCAAAAAAGGCGTATAAATCGAAGGCGTCTGACTATGGAGGCGGCAAGGTGGGAAGACCACCACTAAGATGGGAAGACCAGGTGCGGGAAGACATTGCCGAGCTTGGTGTGACCAACTGGTGGCAGCTCGCACAGAACAGAAGCGAATGGAGAGCGTTAATCGCAGAGGCCCAGACCGTCGAACGGTTGTAATGGCCATTAAAGAGAGAAGAGAGAGAGTACTTGTTTGGATACCTCGCACAAAATCTCAACTATAGAAGAAGCAGACAAACTTTGAACCTTATAAATTAACGTAATGATTAGTTATTCAATACAGAATAGAATAGAAAACTTGGACCAAACTTAAACAGACATTTATTGTTTTTCTAATCAGTTGTTTGTCGATTTTAATTTAAGAATTCTTAATAATTTCTTGCTCCAAATTCATTAAAAACGACTCCAAAAAGACTCAAAAATGACTCGAAAATAAGCCGAAACTGACCAGAAAACGACCGCATTTATGCCTATTTTAGTCAGACTGAGGAAACGAAAAAGACACGAATGTGATACAAAATTTCATAAAATACTGGCTAGTTTCATTTGACAGGCTCTTCACACTAAGTAGAATCTCAGCTAGCATTTGGAAGATCATTTAACCAAGAATTACCTTAGCGAGTCTTATACGAGCCCATTTCATGATTTTGGTTAGGCTGCGATGGCTGAGAACAACAAGTCGCTCTCCCACTTAGGCCACTATGTGCCCATTGCAATGCCATGTTCATTTCCTGTTAACCCTTTTCAAGACTAAAGGGGGTCTTCGATACTGATCCATTGTGTGGACAGAATAAGTTTTGGTAGACCGGATATCTCCGAGAGGCTGAGTAGGAAAGGTACCGCTTCCTACGGGACCATTTATGACTATTTTAATGAGACTGAGGACTCGAAAATGACTCGAATGTATGGGATATATTTAAATTTTGACAGTCAACTGGCATTTCATCTGAAGGGCGTTCACACATGCATGGAAGCGACTGACATCTTAAAATATGGCAGCCACACAAACTGTCAGTGTTGGAAAAACAAATTTGTTTTTTTTTTAGGAACAACAATCCTCGATTATAAGCAGATGGGTATCTGCCGTTGTGGGATTCGAATAGACACATCTGTTTGAATTGGGAATAATATTTGCATGCGCATAGCTTTTCGTTATGCACCATCGCTCAGTTTTATAGCCTCACGTCTAAGCTGCTACTTGTATTTTTATGAACGGTGTAGGAAAGAACCTCTCCGAACCATATGATACCAGAAGAAATTTTAGGCAGGGCGATACCTTATCGTGTGACTTCTTTAATCTACTGATGGAAGATATACTGCGCAAGTGCCGACATGCCAACAGAACCGGTGGATTTATTCATAAAAATCTAATGCTACTTGCATATGCCGATGATATTGACATTATCGGCAAAACCACACGGGCAGTAAGCAAGGCGTTTTCAGAGATTGAGAAGGAGTCTAGATTAATGGGTTTAGCGGTAAATGAGAACAAGCCGAAGTACCTAGTATCCGCGGACAAAAAGTCATTGCGACTTGGACAATATGTTAAAATGGAGGAGTACAACTTTAATGTTGTAGAGGATGATAACCAGCAAGAACAACATCAGTCTGGAAATCCGACGAATAATCACTCTTGTGAACCAACCGTCCCAGACCGTTGAACGGTTGTAATGGCTATTAAAGAAGAAGAAGAAGAAGAAGAAGACTACTCATATATCAATAAAGAAACTCTCCGACCATAGTGTTGCAATTTAAATATTTGGAAAATGTTGCCTTCTTTGATAAAAAAGCAAGTTCTATTTGATAAGAGTTTCTCTTTTGAGAATTTTGAGAACCGTAAGGGAAGCTTAATTATATATTAAGTTCAGAACTTATTATAGATATGTGTTACGTTTGTCCCGATATGTTAATACATATCACAATTTTGTCTAGTTAAGAGTTTAGAATTATTTTCTATTTAAATTTGAAAAAATGCCTCATTAAATTCCATAATCGTTTTAAAACCAACTCAGTATGTTGCGTGGTCCTAAAGCTATTTGCAAACATTGATCCTGGGGGCCGAACAAACTCGCCAATTCAAACCGAATGCTTGCCAAAGTCATGCATCACTGTGTGTTAGAGAGAGACACAGTCACATTTTCGACCTTTCTTCTTGGGGAACTCTGCACTAGATCAGCGAATGGCTAGCCTGGCCCGCAGGGATCGAACACATTTTGCTATACAAACCGACACGAGCCAAGCTCAAGCCGAGGTTAGTGCCAAGAGAGCAAACAGCATTTGAGTTACCGACCAGCGGTCAATTAAATATGTTAGATCTAGTTTCTGTGGATTTATTTCGCAGTTTTGACTAAATTTTATTGCATTTGCCTAAACAATTCTAGGACCATAAGTCGACTATTCTTCTGTGTCTGTTTAACATTAACAACTTATTTATTGGGTTCAAGTCTTATTTTATTGCAGTTCTGGGAATTCCATTTGTTTGTCACATTCCCCAACTAGTCCTTCATCTCGGATTACGTTCAACCGCTGCATTAATATGGCTTTTGGTTTAGATTTTTCTTTTTTTTTGCGGTTAAATAAACAAAGTATATTTATTTATAACCTCCACATAATTAAAACTAATTGAGATGGGTTGCCAAGCCAACAAAGATCCAAAGACATCGCCCACCAAATGTGTATGAAAAAACGCCTACAACAAACGCGGCCGCCGTCATCGCCTGAGGTCAAGTGTGTGGAGACGAGCGAGCGAGAGAGACACAGACATTGAAATAATGCTATATTGACAGGTCGATTTGGTTTGTTATTATTATTAGCTCTGTTTGTCATGCAAATCGCATTGATTGATGACTTTTGGCAGAAATCACGGAACCACCTTCCAAATGGAAAATGAAAGTGATTCCGTCAGACGTGTGCGAAAGCCGAGTAGTGCATGGTCTGCATTTTTAATTGCAATTGGAAACCCATTCCGAAGGGCCTAGAGTTTCATTTTTCGCTGACTGTCACAGTGGGAAGAGACTCCTCTATCTAGTTTGACCCGCCTGTTAAATGTCGTCGGCCTGCAGGGCACAACAAAATGCTGGCTGGTTGCTTTCGTTGTTGTTTGTTGAGATTTATTAGTTTGTTAAATTTGGTGAAAAGAGAAATTGAATTTGGTTGTTTTTTTGTGGTTTTTGTTTTGGTAAGACACAGAGCGGCAGTAAAACAAAGAAAACAATAGTTAAAATGACACTCAATTCATTTGGTTAAGCGGCTTAATGGAATAGAATCAATTAAACGCTCCCCTTCAATTTAAATACTTTCACCTTCTTGCATTTTCCACAAACCTTTTCTCACAGTGTTCATTTAAATTTCAAATTGATATTCAATTGCAACAACAACAAAATAAATCAGTAAAAGAAATTCCGACTTAACTCAAGTGCCCATCGGCTCCAGCAACTCAATTGCCAATACACTTTGCGTGTGCATATTCATGTTTTCCCCATTTTCCATTTTGCCTTTTAAATGTGGAACACGTCGATGCTATCGCTTGACATTAATAGTGGTCGCATTTTAAATGCACCCAAAAACGTTTCAAATTGTTTCCGGTTTTTGTATGAAATTTCATTTTCGGATTATCGGATTGGCCAGACATACGAGCTGTGTGCTTGGTTATTAATTTTATTGTTTTTTCATTTTTTTTTTTGTTTTTGGATTTTATGGTTGAAATTGATACCCGTATCTCTTGGTTTGCAGAGGTGGAACTTGTTCCCATTTCCCGTTACAGATTGGGCAGCTGGGAATTGTGTAATACCCTCTGATGATGCTGTGTGGGTTGATCGAATGAAAGGTGACTGATAAGTGAAGGCATTACGCATACGCCCAGGATGTCTACTTGAGAAAAATATGATTTATTTTATTATTGAATAAAGTTTCAAGAAAGTATTAAGGAGTTTTTTTGAATAGCAACCTGGGTTTTGAAGGGCAAAAAATACTGAAAATTAAAACTTGAAAAACTCAATGATAGAAATGGAAAGTTGTGCCTCACGGCGCTTATGTATGGTTAGGTCTAGAATACCTCAGTTCAGACAGGTCTAAAATATTATCACATCTACTATGTGGTTCAATACCATTCAAGGCGGTTTGAATTCAAATATTCGATAGAATCTTTATTTCTTTTAAATAAAAACCTTTGTTTGTTTTAATTATACAAACTGCAAGGGTGTATAAACTAGAGGTGAGCGCGTGAGGTGAAATTGAACTAGTTACGGTGTGTCCGGACGTGATCGCAGAAATTTTTGCGTAAGCTATCGTGATCCGAGCATATAATTTAAACTAAACTAAAATTTTGGTAGAGATGCATTTTTATCGTATGAACGCTCCGAAAATATTGTGGGTAAATCATAATTTGGTTTTTATTGCGTGAAGGGTTCTTCTTTTACTTTTTTTTTCTTCTTAGACCAAGCCTTCTATGTTCAGAAAATAAAACTACCGTCAACTCAAAAAATTAACCTTATAAAGAGTGATTTGTTAGCAACTTTCTTTTTGGCAACACTATTTTTGGCAGCTCAATTGTTTTCGTGTCACATGTTACTGTCAAACATGTTCAGTTTTGTCTATAATTTAACCATGAATCGACTTATAAACAAACAACGTTTGCAGATTATTGAATTTTATTGTCAAAATTTATGCTTGGATAAGAAAATGTATCGGAAACTTCTTCCATTTGGTGGTCAGGGTGGTCGTCCTTCTGAGGCTATTCGGAATCTTGTGACTAAATTTCGCACCAAATTTACATTATTGGACATTAATTCACGAACTCGCATACGAGGAAAAAATCGCAAAAAAAAAAAAAATGAATTATAGATTCGGCGCCGTTCGCAGCACTCTACTACGTGGAACATTTTGCAAGAATTGAAGCCACAAAACCTACCTCAACGGCAAACGTTTGGTGAATGGCGTCTAAGCTGATTTCTGGTTAAATGAATACGTAAACAAACAAATTAACCGTATCCGGTGTAAAAAGCATATAGAAGCATTGCAAGAACTGCCAATGCATCCCGAAAAATGCACTGTTTGGTGTGGATTATGGACATTGGATGACGAAGGCAAGAACGTTACTCTGAATGGAGAGCGCTACCGTGCGATGATTACAAACTTTTGATGTCCAAAAAGGAAGAGCAAGACTTGGCTGACATGTGGTTTCAACAAGACAGTGCCACATGCCACTCAAAATTCGCTACATCGCGAAACAATGGCCCAGTTGAGAGGTCCATCAGGCAAACGGTTTATTTCACGTTTGGTGCCGGTCAATTGCCCGCCTAGATCGCGCGATATACTAAGGCTACTTTTTATGGGACTATGTTAAGACTCATGTCCATAGCGACAGTTGACGCAATGGAAGTCAATATTGAAGAATTTATTCGTAACATACCGGCCGATATGTTAGACTGCTGAAATTCGTCCCAGCATATGAACCATTTCAGATGCAGCCGCGATGAACATTTACATGAAATCATCTGTAAATATTAAATTATATAGATCGCTCTATCGACTTAAATAAAGATTTCATACATTTTACTGAATTTGATTATGGTGTTCATCAGCCGTCGTTAAAAAGTAATTGGTAAATTTACCACACATGAGCTAGTGAGCGCCCCTTGTAATTTTTATACCCTGTTTCCATTAAAAATGGGAAAAAGGGGATCATGAAGTTGTGCAATGGAATAAATGGAATTCAAATTCATAGGAACCACATTACTTGGGACAGGGTATTTTGCTGTCGGGGCACTCGACAGCAACACTCTCACTTGTTTTATGTTGTAAATTTTCTTCAAATGAAAAAACTTCAACTAGATCGGAAGAAATTGTTCCAGAAGTAAGCACATTGTACTTTAAATGAGAAATCCGTTCTTACATTGGGCTTATTCGGCAGACAATTTCGATTTGTGATTTAAGATTGCCGATCGGAAATCGTAAGGATCGTCTTTTGTCCAATGTACTTCAACTTTTTCCTCTCTTGGCATGGGCCCACAGATTTAATCTCGTCTCGGATGGTATTCAAATCTTTCGAACTTATATCAGACTAAGGGCCGATTTCTCTCCTTCTTGTTAGTTAAAGTGAAGACGTGAAATCGATCCTTCAGATAACTACTTTAATCACTTTCTGAGATCAAATATTTATAAGTAAGCGACCGACAGACGTGTGCGATAATTGCGTTAAGATACCATTATATTCGTGTACAGTGCAAGGTTTCGGGTTCGATTTCTAGACCTAATTAAACAAAGTTGAGAACAATGCTTTGTATAATTCTCTGATTTTTCAGAAACTTTTGTGGGTCTCAAAAAGGGGCAAGAATGTTCAATGGAATATGAAGAAATAAAGAAAAAAGTGATCTTTCTGGTATCAAATCTATATTACAAAGCTCAAATTGGTCTCGAACATGCTTTGGATTTTAATTTAGCTCGAATTTGGTTGATTAGGAGATTATCAAGGGATATCGGATATTCCTGATTTCTTGGGATTACCCTGTTTTTATTATTGATTTGAAAATTTTATAAACAGTCTAAAAATTCCATATATTTAGATAACTGATTAACCACATTCAAAAAAAAAAGATATTCTACATTATGACCGCGATCGACCCTAATCTTCCAAGTTCGTTTAAAGCTTAGCTCAATGTATAAAATATTGTCTCTTCTATTTTTTCTTATTTCAAAAATAAGTTTCAAAAGTAATACTTTATTTCTGTGTTCATTTTCTAGCTTAATTTTAGCAAAAAGTGAATTGAATCACATTATCAAGTATACGCAACATGGCCTGTCGTTAATTAAACACTTTATAGTTTGCCGAAGTCTGTTCTATACATTTTGCTGGTGCTACTGCAGTTTATCATCATCGAGAAGAACAAAAGGATTTTCAGCTTTGCATTTTTTTGTGGTTTTTGTTGTTTACAAGAAATTTAGTTCTAAACAACAACTTGTTTATAATTGTGAAGATCTCAATTATTGAAATTAAGTGCGGAAATACTTTTCAATTCTTTATACACTTGATGTGGCCGGCACATTAAAGCTTATGCAGCAATCAATACAAATGCAACACGTTGTTGCCTGCCGCTTCTTCGACAAAATAAACAAACAAATCCCGAATACCAACAGAGCTCGATCCGTGACAGCGTTCCGCACGCTTTGAAAGCCGTTTTGAGACTGAGACTAGACAGCGAGCACAACGGAGTTGAGGAAAACAGACAACAATCACACTCATCGACGGTGTTGGGTTTGAGTGGAAATAGCCTTCGGCTGCTGCTGCTGTTGCTGCCATTGAGTGAAAAGCGCTTATTGAGTTTGGAGAGGAGTGGACGGGCGCACTTGTTGCATGCCCATGCCGCCTCCGACAATCGGAGCGTCTTGTTTTAACATGACAAGCTGCCATTTAGAGAGACTTCAATCTCCGCCTGCCATGCAATTATGAACTATTTTGACTGTTGTTGAAACAGGTTGGAGGAGGATTGACGAGCGCATGTGTTTATGCAGATTACAGACTCTTGAGGTGAACCACTACGGTTCGAGGAAGTCGCCCGTGAGCATGCAAGTGTGTGTGTGGGGGGACAACGAAATGACATTTAGACCTAGAAATGTGTAACGCCCAGTGGCATTTTGATCTCCGACTTTATAAGAAATTGTCGCATGTTTGCTAATCAATTCGATCCCATTTTGGATTGACGAATACCCGCCCTAGAGGCGTTGATATGGCCAATAACATTTATATATGGCATTTGACGTTGATTAATAGCGTTTAAACTTAAGGAAATGGTAAGCCACGCGTTGGACGATCAGTTCTGTGTGGGATTGCGATTTTGCTACCAGCAAATAAATCAATTGAGATGCAGTTAAAATTTTTATCAGAAATCCATCAAACAATTAAGTAATTTGTTACACAACCAAAGTGGTTGAGGGACAGACAGGCAATGCATTTTATAGTCGAATAAGTTTACGAGTTGTAATTTGTTGTTGACAAATGATTACAATTTAATAAGATTTATTATACAATTTGGGGCATTTTACAACAATTTAAAGTCAAGGCAAGCTTCTTAAAAAACGATATGTGAAATCGTTAAGAATTTGATGCATATTTTATCAATAATATTATTTAGATATTTGTAACTCTTAATAAAAGCATTAATAATGCTGTACCCGTCTTCATAATATAGCAGCAGATTAGAAAATAAGAAAAATATTTCCTGATTTTGTTCATAAGCATAATGAAGAGTTATAAAATTTGAGAGAAGCCGAACGCATGCCGAGGCTTGTGCCAAGATAGAAAACAGCTTTTTAGACGCTGGCCAGCGAATGATAAAGCAGGAAAGCCGCTTTATTTTCGTGCACCTATACACTCTCACTTTTTGTCCTCGCTTTTCTCGACGAACCCTATCCCTAGACCAGAGGTGCCCAAACTCACACAATCAAGCCTTGCGCTTGTGTGCGTAGCAGCGAAACGCGAAGTAAACGTCATGTAGTCAAACATGAGCAACATGCAAACAAACAAATGCCGCGTGAGAGAAGAAAAAGCCGAAAGCACGCGTCGTGAGATAGCAAGCCGACGAGCGGGCTTTTTGTAGAGCACACGTATTCTTTCCCTCTATGCGTGTGTCGGCTGCGACTACACGAATTGTGAGTTCCTATCCCAAGGGATAGGCTTCTGGAATTTCGGGTACCACTGCCCTAGACCAAGGATTAGGAAATGTAAGCAGCGAATTTGCCAATGGCGACTCTAAAAATATTGGTATACATCAAGGGTCGGCAAAAGACTCATTGACGCATAGCCACTAACACATTTTGCTCCGCGGCATTGCCGGCAAGCGGCGCAACGACGACCTTTTACTGTCGGTGTGTCGACGTCACTACCGCTGAGCACTTTTGCATGCACAGTAGATGGCGACGCGCCGAATCCCATATATTTAGAACAGGTAGAGAGCTCTTAAAAGCCAAGATCTTTAAAACCCGATTTCTGAATGTTCTAAACACGCGACAGAAATTCTGCAAACTTATCTGCTTTCATTGCGTAGACCTGTTGAAGACACAACCCGAATCTGATTATATATTTAATTTGTATAACATTTGGGGCTCAAAGAGCGCTCAGTCTCCTCAGATTGATATAAGTTAAGGCTACTAAGTACTTTTTACGTTTTTATTGGTTTTGAAGACAAATCCTTTCACTAGCAACAATAATCGGGTAAAAGCTGAACTACTGTTGTCTCCACACACTTGCTAGCTCAGACTCTAACTAGGGTTAGAAATTGTTCTTTGCTCGTAGCTCTCAAAAGCCAGCTCTCTTTGTTCTTGGATTTTAGTTCAGAGTCACAGATCGAGAGCCAAAAACTGAAGGTCAGCTTTCGGCTCTGAGCTCAATGCAGTAGCTGCGATACAGCTTCTGCGCGCAGACGGCTCAGTCAGCTCTTAGTGCGCGCGAACATATGCGACTGAAAGGTAAACTGACGGCTGAACATGATACTTTGTTACATGATTGATTGATTCCACAAAGCTGAGCTTACAACTGAATTTTTAAGATCAATCCAGTGCTTTCTGTGCACACTAGCATGCACGGATCGTGGTTATATGACCAGATCAGCCATTAGTTTTGCCGTCAGTTCCTTTTTCAGCCGCATATGTGCGCGTGCCCTTAGTTTCGCTGCTTGCAGGCCCTCTTATTTATATACTTTAGATCAGCAAGTCAAGCTGAGTTGATAAAGCCAAACCTATCTTGACGAAATTTCTTATCTACGCAGAGAAAACAAACCTGGCTTCACGTCGCGTGTAAAAACGTCAATTCTAAACGAAACTTTTTCGGTCTGCTGCTGGAAGCTACATGTGACGTGCAGAAAAATTGCATATAACATTTAGAAATGAAAAATGTAAACGCCTTATGTAGAAAAGTTTAATTCTGCGTGGCCAAAGGCAAAGACTACACGACATTCGAAAGTCAGCTTATTTTCAGCTTATTTTCATGCAGCAATCCGAATACCGTACGAACGCTTTAGGTTTTCTACATTAACGATTGGATATTGAAATTCTATTTGCGCGAAAATCTAGCTCTAATTCAGTACTGAATTCTTATATTTTTCTTAAGCAAACTGCCTTTCATCCGTCCTTAGGATACAGTTCGGCTCCTACTTGGATTATTGGTCTTAAGTGAGAGTTGGCTCAGCTCTGAACTGAAATCAGTCTGCTGCTCAGAGCCAAAACCTGAGGCACAAGAGCAGGGTCGGCCAAATGGAGAGGTCTGAAAAATTTAATTGTTTTATTGTATGACTTCGGTCCCCGGTGGCTATGGGCTGGTCGATATAGCAACGAAATTGAAGAGAGCTTCATGAAGGAACCTTCACCGTGTAAACGCAGACGAAGAGACTGAGTGAGTGATTTGATAAGCAAGTTAGCTCACTGAACAGTAGCCCAGATACTGCCAGAAGGGATCAAACCTAAAATGTTGCTTAAATTAGACTATAATCGAAGTTTATAGAATAACGTTTTTAGTTTTTACCAACACGGATTTCGTTTAAGATTATCAGAATTTAGAAGGATTGGTTCGGATTGGTTCATTTCTGCTTTATGAACCTTCAAGTAAATGTAATAGGACTCGTTCGAGATTTGTTATCTTTTACATAACAAAGTGAAATAAAACAGAAAAGTTAAGTAAACACCAAATATTAAAATATTGCTCAGTGAATTTTCCTTTTTATTTAAAAAAATGGTTTTATAAGAAACTAAATAAAATTCCAACCTAAAATATAAAAAAATGACTATTTAACCTATTAATGAGCAATAAAACAAATGATGCTATTGTGTACAAAAATAAAAAAATGACCAAACTACATATAAGCGAAATATTTATTCGCCACAAAAGAAGCCACAAACAAAAAAACGCAGAGAGAAGAACATTAGCTTAATTATTCCCGCTGATATCACAAATCTCCCTTGGACTATAATAGCAATTTTTCATTCGAATGATTATGAACCACATGTGCAATTTAAAAGCCACAAATCAAACAACAAAAAAGTTTTCACTTTGAAAATTTCAAATGGAGACCGCCTTCGCGTGTGCTAGCTGTCTTCTGGTGGAAAGAATAAATCTAGTGGCAAATTTTTTTATACCCTGTACCCATTGAAAATGGGTAAAAGGGGATCATGAAGTTGTGCAAATGTATGTAACAGGGAGAAGGAAACATTTCCGACCCTATAAAGTATATATATTCTTGATCAGCATCAACAGCCGAGTCGATTTAGCCATGTCCGTCTGTCCGTCTGTCCGTCTGTCCGTCTGTCCGTCCGTCCGTCTGTCTGTATGAACGCGTCGATCTCGGAGACTATAAGAGATAGAGATACAAATTTTTGCATGTACATAGGTATAGGCCGTACGCAGATCAAGTTTGTTTCAGATTTGCAAAATTCCCCCCCCTCCCCCCTTAAACCGCAAAAAACTGTCAGAGCCACAATTTTAAAGTTACAACATCGTCGCTTAATATATATTATCTTAGGCCTATAATCTATCTATTCTGAAAAGCACATTGAAATCTGAGCAAAAACACAGAAGTTATTAACGAAACAATTTTTGCACCCCCCCTCCCCCCACGCTTTGCTATTACGCATTACGTTTGCTGCTTGCGCCCGCGTGTGTGAGGGCGCGTTTGTGTGTGTATGTGTGCGTGTGTGTTTGTTTGTGTATGTGTGTGTTTGTCAATTGTACAGGGTATTTTGAAGTCGAGCTAACTCGACTGCAATGGTCTTACTTGTTTTTGGTTGTTTTATTTTCTTATTTTTGGTGAGTCATGACATTTTTGAATAATACGTGCCAAATATAACAATGCCAATGCAAAATCTCAAACATATGCTCCATAATTTGGAGAGAAGGGGTGAAAAAAACAGACTGTGATGTAACTCTAAAACTAACTAACTAAAAAAACTAAAATCATTCATTTGTAAATACCAAATTCAAATTTGATTAGACATTTAGTTAAGGCCTGAATATTCAAGATAAATCTGTCGGTTCCACCTTTGACAAACAGTGTGGGTTGCATTTGCTGACATTGAAATAACATTTGCAGTGCAGTTAAGATCTGTAGTTAATATAAACATATATATATATCAATTGTATTTTGTTGTTTGATTGTTCTACACGTAATTGGCACTGTTGACGCGTGGTTTACAACCTTGCGAAAGTGTCACGGCCTGAGTTACCAAATTTGGAGCATGTTTTAACACTTCCATTGTGAGTGAGAGGGGATGGGAGATTTGCGGACATTTATCGCCATAAATTTATCACTCAAACAGCAGTTAATGAATTTGTGTATTTGTTTTTTATTTAGTATTTATTTGCACTCCAATTGAAAACAGAGCACAAACCGCCATAACTTATACTGAATGAACCTGAACTGTGTGATGTTTGTCATGTCTTACACCTTGACGGTGACAGACCAGAGGGAGTTCAGGGCTTTCTGACGCAGCAGCTGCTGCTGCTGATGTGCGTTGGCGTGGGCCGACTGTGTTTGCCTGAAGTCTGAACCGGCCAAGTGGCGACTGTTTCGGTGACAATGAACTTGCACTGCTGAGTTGGTTTATGAGTGAACAAGGAATTTTGGAGAGTCCGAAATCAAACGACCTTTTTAAAAATAAAAAATGTTTCAAATTAGTTTCTTTTAGTCACTTGGTTCTCACCTTCTAAAATGAACCATTTGAACCAAGCCAAGTTATAAGCCTGAACATTTCTATCACGATGTATGCCAGCACTCAACTGTGGCAAGTTCATTTGCTTCTTAATATATATGAATCCAGCACAGTTCGTCCATGTAAACTAAAGATTTATAGCAGGTCCCGTCATTGATCCAATAAATTGCCAAGACAGTGCAATTAATTCACTGCGGCATTATAAATTGATCAAACACAAAACCAGTTCAGAATGGTTGATTCTATCTCAACTTATCCCAACCAAACACTGACAGAATTTCAATTTCGCCCGCAAGTATGCTACATTAAATGGTTGTCTTTAGTTGAAGCTCACCTGCACGAAACACTTCGCCACAACCATCGCAACGGGAAGCAAATTGCGCATCATAACAATTGCCGCAATAGATCTTGTCCGCCTTGGCGCCAAATTGTTTATCCACCAGCGATAGATGACACTTGAAGCACAGAAAACAGGCCTCGTGCCAGTGCTTGTCTTTGTAGGAAAGATCCTAGGAGAGAGAAAAATGAGATAAAATTGTTAATAATGTATTGAGGAAATAATGGGGTTGAGTGAGATCGGTTAACAAATCGTAATTTTAAAGTTACCACCGTTCCGTTTCTTCACTCTACAAAAACCATGTTTTTAATGTATTTGGCAAGCGTTATCTCTTTATTTATAGCTTTATTTCTGACGCTTGTTGTGTATAACGCATGCCCAAACTGTACATTATTAATCTTTTAGTTCAAAATACATTTTAAAGTATCCTAAGGGCATTCAATATGTAATTAACATTTCTTTTAAATTTAAAGCCTATTACTACCTATTGGAGTTTCAGGAAAGAAAAGTAAAATCGGAAAGTTGCTTTTCTTCCGAACAGTTTAACCAATTTGAATGAAGCCAAAAATATATATTTAAAGTATCCCAAACACAATTCGAAATATCAAAATTATTCAAGAATTTATGAAAAAAAAGTTAATTAATAAAACCTTTTTGTAAAACCAAAAGTAACCGAAAACAGTACATGAACGGATTTTGTTTTTTGTGGTACAATGTTCCCACTTCAAGAAAAAAATTTGAGTTAAATCGTGTTTATATTGTTCCATTTTTAAAAACTTCATTTGAGTTAATACTGTACTAATTTTAAGAGCATTTTAATGTCAACTGTCAAAATTTTATGATTTTTTTATACCCGTTACTCGTAGAGTAAAAAGGGTATACTAAAGTCGTGCAAATGTATGTAACAGGCAGAAGGAATCATTTCCGAACATATAAAGTATATATATTTTTGATCAGCATCAACAGCCGAGTCGATATAGACATGTCCGTCTGTCCGTTGACCGTCTGTCCGTCCGTCTGTATGAACACCTAGATCTCAGAGATGGTAAGAGATAGAGGTTTGACATGTATGAGACAAATGCTTCTTATACTTGCAGGCAGATCAAGTTTATTTCAAACTTGGGCCACGCCCCCTCCCGCCCCCGCAAATCGGAAATAACGTTATATCTCCCACAGTTTTAAAGATAGACGATTCGTACCTTCTAGAGATAGTTAGTAATTAGTAAAACGGATAAATTTGCAGAAAAAATGATAAAGATCGGATGAGTGGTTCTCAAGTTATGTGCAGAAATGTGAAAAATAGCCGAGTTCAAAAAGTGTTGCATACTTTTCAGATGTTCACTCCTAAGGAACGCAGGAACACTGTTAAACATGTTTTTTCATGAGTAACGGGTATATCGAAGTCGGTTAGAGCCGACTTTAACTTGCGCTCTCGTTTTGGTTAAGGTTATAAGCGGATTCCTCAAAATTTTGGGGCTTCAAAGGGATAGGGAACGGGAAATACATCATTGGATTGGAAGGGAAGGGAAGAAGAACGGGAAAGTATTTTTTTACAAGCGCTGGGCTTGATCCTACTGCTGCTGCTACGCCCGGATAAACTCGCTCCACCCAACGACTAGTGACCGTCTTTAGCCCAGCGGTTAGTGTGCTGGACTGCTGGACGGGAGGTCGTGGGTTCGATCCCGCCTCTGAACATCTAATAATAAAGGTTTTTTTCTTTCTTTAGAAAATAGCTTTTACACATAAGGTCATCTTCACCTGCAATTGGCGCCAGCTGTGAAGTAACTAGCCGTGAAAAAGCAAATTCCCAAACTTTGCCGTTCGGATCAGGAGTTAAAATGTAGTTCTTTTGTGCCAAAAATTTTAAGCACACACACCAAGAGATTAACAGAAGCTGGGCTTGGCCCCGTTCCAGGAGAGCCAATTTTAAATTTACCCGACTTGTTTTATTTTAGTTTTCAGAAAAACAGAAATTTAACCGGACTTGACTGGAAATTCAACCAGGTAGTCTTTTGCACTCACCGAACAACGTATGAAATGGCGCGCTAGCACATAGAGGAATTGCACACTCTATTATCTGCATAATGGTTGAGCTGACAAAAAGATGATATGAAAAAACGAGAAGGCTAAGCTAGCTTTGTCTGTGCCTTGTGAAATATCAGAGTTTACAAACGCTAGCACTAAAATTAAAAAAAAATTCTAAATTAAACCAATTTTACGTCCGATGGTTCCTATACCACCTATGAGATATACATTAACAAAAAACTAGAATGTATACTTTAAGTGCAAACGCTCCTGGAAAAAAATTTATTCGTTCTTGAATTTTAAAATTTTAAAAATTCGCTCTTGGAATGGAGCTAAATTTGTTCCCAATTTGGTTCTTATAAGCAGGGGGAGTGAAGGGAAGATAACTTTGAGAGAATAGCGTTGGACGCGCTTCCACAGAGGGAAGCATTTTATTTTGAAAATGTCGAATTTCCAAAAGTATTCGATTAAAGAACTGTATAAAATTAAGACAATGTTAAAAAAAACATATAAATTTAATAAACATCACAAAAAAAAAACTTATTCGTACTTGGATCAAGTACTGAACCTTTTGAATTAAGAATGTCGGGATCAAAAATTCACTCTTGGATGAAGAATTTCGCTTTTGAATCATGAACTTTCACTCTTATTTTACTTTTGAGATCGAATGCTTTTCATTCTAGAGTGAAATTCTCTATTTCATAAGACACATTATAGGACCGATAGTTTCTATGGCGGTCATAAGATAAAGTCATCCGATCCCACATATTAGCAGAGTGCAGTAAAAAGAAGACTCTTTGCAAAGTTTCAGCTCGATAGCTTTAAAAGTAAGAAATTAGTTTCCGTAGAAACTAACCGACAGACAGAAGGACCCAGCCAGCATTTTATGAATTTTTTGATCACAGTCGAGTCTTTTTCGAGTCCTCAGTGTGATTAAAAAAATTAAATGAATGCGCTCGTTTTCTGATCATAAATGATACTTTTGTCGGGAGAAAATGGTACCCTATCCGCAACTCATTTTCGAGTCATTTTGCGAGTCTTTTTCGAGTCGACTGTTAATGATTCACATTTTGAGAAAAGGCATGAGTAATTTTCGAGTCTTCCCTAAATCGCATATAAAATTTATCACTTTTTAATCAACAAAAGGGCTCGAATAAGACTCGCTAAGGCGATTCTGGTTAAAATGATCTTCCAAATGCTAGGTGGGGATAGACAGACCGATGGAAAAAGCTCAATATACTCAGACCGTCGCCCTGATCAGGAATATATAAAGTTATAAGTTTGGAAATTATTATTTCTAAGCGTTGCAAACTCCTGGGCAAAATTATAATACACTTTGCACGGGTATAAGAAAGGAGAGATCAATAAGAGATAAGAGATATATAAAGCAAATTATATCCAAATGAGTAAAAAATTATTCATTTCAAGAACATTTGTTGTCAAAAATTTTGTTCTTATTTTCAGTTGTATTTTTCCCTCTGTGCATAAATTAAAAAAGTATCTTTTTGATCAGCATGATTTCATGCCCGTCTGTCCGTTCTCCTGTTTGCGGTTTCACCGATTAGGCATATCAAATTGCGTATAATATACGAAGAAAAATGCGTAATTACAAGAGTTTGCTGATAAAAAAAAAAAATGTTTTGACTTTTATTGTTAATCAATTTCAATATTATCTTAGAGCAGCTACCCAGTAGATAACATATGCAGCTGAAAAACTGAGAGTATCTAATGGGTTGTTAGCCGCCTGGACATTCACGGAAGCAAAATATTCGACTTTCTAGTAAAGTAAGCCATTCTAATTAGTAGTAGAAGTACAGAAAATTTAGGGAATTAAGTTAAGAACCTCCAAGGAAAAAATACATAATGATGACACAAAATTCTTTGAGTGAAATGTTGTGAATACACTAGAAGCTGAATAAGAACCGAAAGATGACTGTGCTAGTTGGAAAAAAACTCTATAATGATGCAAGGAGTTTCGTAAAGTGAATTTCTCTATAACAATTTCCAAGGAGTTTTAAACACTGTAAACCGAGGAAGTTAGGTCTCGGCTATTTTTACTATATTTGTAATTATACTTAAAACATTAAAGCATTTAAAGTTTCTTCTTAAATTTATGACAATTTTGAATTACAAAATTTGAACTCACCTTCGAATCAATGCCAATGATCTTGTTGCACTCCTCGCAAGTGTTGGCAAAAACATTTTCATAGCATTTGATGCAATATGGATGATCATCGCGGATGACATAACGTTGTCCGGTGAGGCTCTCATCGCATTGCCAGCAGCAGAAGTGGCCCGAGTGCCAATCCTTGTCCATGGCTTTAGTGTATTCGCCACTGAAAATTAACTGCAAGCAAATAAAGCGCAAAAGGCACGCCAAGAACTTGGTTTAGAATCACAGGACGTATTGCGAGTTAAACAAAAAATTAAGTTAAATTCAGTTTCAGTGTTGTGCAGTGTAATTGTGAATATGTGTGTTTTCTTGAAGTATGTATATTTAGCACTTTGTTTTGTAGTTTTGTATTGTATTCATATATATAGGTACATTTATATATATTTGTTTTTGTTGTCGTGTGTCGTTTCTTTGGTGTACAAACAAAATAGAGACATTTGGAGACAGTTTTGCTGTGTGGTACCTTTTAGTAAACTGTTTTGCTGAGGAAAGAAAGTAGTAACGTGTCGTTTTGTAAGAGTTCGATATGCGAGTACTTAAGTTTTCTTTTGGAATTGAGAGTTTGAGAGTGAGAGTTTGGAATGTTTCAAAAAGTGGAGTTACGGATACATGTGGATACAAAAAACAAAGATGTGGCCAATTCGGCCACCAAAATACAAACGAACTGCCACAAAACTGTGTGAATCAACGTTACACGTCACCTACCCCCTTTCCTCAATGGAAGCATCCACCTCCACCTCGCTGATTTGCACTTCCGACTCGCGACGCTTTGACGATTTCTTGACCTTCTTCGTTTTCTTGACTTCCGTCACCGTTTGCATAATTTCCACATCCGCCATTTTGTGCGTTGCACTCTAATGACCGACTGAACTTTCTAAAATTATTTACTCGATCGCAACGTTCCGCCGAACGCGAGCCAAGAAAACGTTTTGAACTTTGCCGAGTCGAGATCCCAACTGGCGCAACAGTTTTCGAAAAGTTTTTGAAATGGTGCAGCGACCGTGCGAGCGCGTGCGTGTATCTAGTTTCGCCAGAGACAAGTGTAAAAATAAAGTCTCGAGAGTCTCGCCAGAGACCAGACCCAGGCGGTGGCGTCGGCGGTGGCACAGCAGGAGAAGCAAGCGTTGCTCTCTTCTGCTGTGATTGTTGAGATCGCTAATCATTAGCGGCATTATTGAATGTTAAATGCAGCGCCAATTTTTGGCCAATTTGCCTGCAATATATCTAACACTTTGCCAAAAATATTGAAATTTAAGTTGTGTGGGCGCTGGCACACACCTGCGCTTGGGGGCGTGGCAGCCGCCCCTTGTGTCAGAGAGTGGAAAAATTGAATTTTCTTTGTTGTTGGTGGAGCGGTTGGCGCTTGTGCACACGACACACAAGTCCCCCCACACACACACACACTCACACTCACTCTCTCAAATACACTCGCATTTCCCACACTGCGCAACACACACTGCAAACACCGATGGAGCATAGATTCCCTGTCTGGCTCATGTACTTGTCGCACTCGTATTATCCATATCTATCAGATACATGCCTACAGATTTAGAGCGTGGGATATTCAGATTTTTAATTGATTTTTCTCTTTGGCATTTGCGTGGGGCTAATATCTATATAATTAATATGAGGTTTTTCACATTCCTTGTATACATTTTTGCTATATCATTACACCATTTGGCATACGAGCATCATGTGAAAATTTTTCCAAATGGCAAACAGGTGTTTCTAGACATGTTTAAAGTAGAGAAAAAAGATGTTTAGGAATGGAAAAAACTGTTATCATAATAATCAAAAATCATGAAAAATTTCAATTGAATGTGAGAAAGTCAGTCGTGGCCGTATAAAATTTGCTATGTAACTGGAAAAGTGTATTTAACATCTTTGAAAATCAACCATAGAACTTTAAGCAGGCTCCAGTACAATAACTTTAATAACTTTTTGAAAGCAGACACACACACACACACACATCAGAAAAGAGGCTGATCGACTGTACAGCTGTTTCATTAATCTCCCTATCGAGGCATCAGCAGACTTTGCAATTTTAAAAGAGAATTGGCGATAAAATTTGCGCTGCCTCTCATTTTTGGTGCCCAAAAAGATACTTTATAGTGCCATTACGAACTCACAGTGTTTAAAGTGAGACGGACATATATCCAAATGTAGCTTACAGCTGACCAAATTTACCCAGTTAGCGTGAACAGCTGACTAATTTCAGACAGAAGCGGTGTCGAGTTCGCAATCGTTTAGTCTAGATATCTTAGTCTATGGTCAGAAAGTCGGTCGAGGCCATCTCATGCGAACATTGCTATAACCACGTGGTAATTACAAAAACCGACACCAACGATAACACCAATTTGACAGAAGCTTTGTGTATGTGTGTGTCCTATATAAGCCCCTCTGTATTAGTGAAAGAGTTAGCACATCGGCCAATTTGTTTGAATTGCCCCCAAACGTAATACTTATGTTAACTTGGCTTTGTCTGTTGGAGTTGATTTTTTTATATAAATCTGCCTTTGGAATACCCAAGTAAATGGCATTCTCG
This sequence comes from Lordiphosa clarofinis, assembly GCA_018904275.1. Classification (NCBI taxonomy): domain Eukaryota; kingdom Metazoa; phylum Arthropoda; class Insecta; order Diptera; family Drosophilidae; genus Lordiphosa; species Lordiphosa clarofinis. Next base: position 6,083,205 of record JAEIGQ010000005.1, on the reverse strand, counting down.
AAATTTTCGCCTTAACCTGTTGGCCACTTGCCACCTTGCACTTTCTTTGTGGATGGGAAATGCTTTTAAAAAATTGAGGCCAGCTTATACCAGAAATCTGCATTGAGGATAGCTGGAACCTTAAGTGTAAAAATAGATTTAATCCAGAATAGGGACACTGAACCATAAAATGATTGATATTTTTACAAACCAGACTGTAAGCATACAGCGCAAAGGGTTTGGGAATATACACTATACGTTTAGATATTAAAGTGTTGAATCTATACTATACTATGAATACTTCAAATTAAATCGATCCAAAAGATCTTAATAAAAACGAAACCGAATTGAGCATGAAACAAACTTCTTTGTTTAAAGAAAGGCTTAGATGGCAGCTTCCCAACTCTCGTAGGATTGCAAGTGAATTTTCTATTCAAAATCTGAAAGCATATTTATGGAGTTTTTGGATGTACAGCTAAGACGTGCCTTTATCTTTTGTGGCAGCGCTTGTTTGAGGCGATAGATAACAAAGGAAAAAATATTGGTTCACTGAGAAAAAAGTAAGTAAAAAAGTTTAGCTGGCTCGAGGTCAAAGCATATATACAAAAGTTTGAGTATTAACTCAGGGATTCGAGCTCAGGATCTAGGAACACTAGGCATGGCAACTTTACTCGCTCCACTAGTCACAGTGAAAGCCCTCAGCATGTAAAAAGCTCGATGGTGCAAATATGTACTTAGACTGTCCCATCACAACTACAAATTTTTTATATTTTAACAAAAACAATCTAACATTATTATTATTCGAATCAAGAAAAAAGACCTGGACGAAAATATACAGTGGGGAATCTGAACGCAGATAAAAGATGAGAGCGCATACGGGGCAAGGCTCACTTTGAAGTAATGCGAAAGCTTTTCTGAAGTGGCCCGAGAGAGAGGGAGATGCGAGTCCTACATACCCTTTTGGTACGGCAGTCTAGGGAATGCATAAAGCATTTTTTTCTTATCGCCAAAAAAAAAACTACAATAAATTTATAGATAAGCAATAAAGTTATAAAAATCTTTTTATTTTCTCATTTTACCTAATACTGCATTGCATACAATTTGTAAAAGGGTTGATAAGTTGAGAGATGATAAATCTTGTTGTTGAGATTTTTACAGACATGCTCCGGGTTTCCCTTAAGTGAGTTTGAATTTTATTGCATGTTTTTGTTTCTATTTAACAATAAAAAAAATACGTACCAAACCTTTATTAATCTGATTACCCAAACTAATTTTTTATACACTAGCAATTTTAGTAAATTTGAACTCGTCAATTTTTGTCGAAAGTGAGAATCGGAAAAGACCTGCTAATCTCTTTTGAAAGTATTTCAATAATTTTTATTTTACATATTTCGAGCTTCTTTAAAAAAGATAGGTTTTAGATTGATTTTTTCACAGTGTTGAATTTACACTGGTTTGAGATAACCATTTTTCCAATCGGACATCATCTTGCCAGTGCGAGATTAACATATTCAGTGCCATTTTGTCCTTGTAAGTTGAAAGTGTTTAGACAAAACTTTTTGAAATTGTACAATTTGTTGTGTTTTAAATATATTTTAGAATAAAGATTGATAAACATTAAATTGTTGTATACATTCAAAAAGACAGCTATTTGTGAGCTGAAAGTCTGTTTTCCTGAAATGAATTCGCGATTAAAGCTAGGTTTCGTTGCAAAACATATGCGAAGTTTGAAGGTATTATTTCGTAGAAATGAAAAAAAGTGTGTGACCAGTTGGTTGCTTTACAATAGGTCGATAAACTATCGCAGGACACAGTACACATCGGATGACAACGCTGTGACATCCATTGGCTGTTTCGTTATTTATTTCAAGTTTTTATTTCGCACGTCAATACCTAGATTTATTTGAGAAATGCTTCGGATTTTATGCCTTGTCCGTAAAGGAGGGAACATTTTTTTGTACCTTAAAAATTACCAAGTAAATTCATTTTTAGAAAAAACTATTATTCAGTTCAGTCTCGTTTTATAAACCATATTTTCTTTTTCCATAAATTCTATCCGAATGTTTAACAACACATAAATTATTCGCCTCTCAATTTAAACATTTTGCAGATGTGTATATATTATAGTTAACCAAATTCAGCAAAAGTTGAGCGACACCAAAGGGCAAACGACCAAGGTAAAATATCTACAAATTATTAGCTGGCAAACTTGTTCTATGTAATGACAGTTCAATAACAGAAAGCAATTAACAAGGGCTGTGTTCTACCTCGAGAAGAGAAACTACAACAATAATGGCAAATATATATAAGAATAATAAATCGAAATCAAGGAATCGTGAAATTTGCTGGCGTTGGAGCAGAAGAAATCCCAAATTTTGATGTACATAAATCTCACTGCAGTTGTGAATTTATAAATGTGAAATTGTGTGGCATGCTGTGCTGCTATTTTTGCGCCAGACAACCAACTACAACTGCACCAGCAATGGAGTGTAGTGTAATGCAATCTTGAATCCATCTATAAATAAATGCAATTCGCGAATCTTTGATAAAAGTTTGCGTGTTGTGGCTGGCTGGCATTTTTCACGCAGGCGTTAATTGGGTCATAAATTTATATATTTTCCAGATTATTTTTATAATTATTTTGTGTTTTGTTTGTTTGTTTGTTGTATAGACAGCCATAAAGTGTGTCGGTGTGTACCATTTAAAAATACATTTGATCTTTGTAATCGAAATGAAAGAAGCGGGTGGGAACTGCGTCAGTCGGTCAAGTTTAAGTTTGTTGGGCACTAAAAAGCAGCTGAGCATTAAATTCCAATCAAATGAAGTGAAATGGAAAAATGACATTCAACAAAATGAATAATATTGAAATGTCAAGAGTGGTTTGTGGCCAGACGAACGTCACATAAGTTTTAAAATGCACATATTTCGGTACAAGACAAATGTGCGCAAGAAAGCAAAAGGTGTTTCATTTAACCGAAAGAAAAACTCATTTGCCAGCAGAACGCACAAATTTCAAGTGAATTTTAAAATAATTTAAGGCATTTTTTTTGGCCAGAAGCGCAAATATATATATATATATGTAAATAAGTGTGTATTTCAAAAACTAAATACAGAGCACACAAATATTAAGCAAAATAACCGCTGGCTTTTAAGTGTGCCTCGAAAGAAAAATGAATTCATGTCAAAGACAAACAACTATTGAATAAGACTTTTTGGCAACGTTTTTGCGTGCACCGAAATGTGCCTGCTTATAGTATAGAAGTTTAGTACTTGTACCTATCCATGTGCCATTGCGTAATGAATTTTACAAAAATAAGTCTTAAAAATATTATTGCAAAAAATACAACAAAACACCAAATCAAAGTGGCCTCTAAGTGAGCTGCGTAAACAAATCACTCGAGTGACACACTTTCCTGTTTGTTGTCATAAATATTTTAACATTTCGAAATGTGAGAATTTTTCAATTTCACTTTATTTGACAGGCCGCGTAAACGAATTTGTTATCTTAAAGGCTTTGTAGCTCTCTGTTGGACTCTAGCGACTTTCTGCTTAATTTGACAAAGGATATGACAAAGAAAAGTTGACAGTAGCATTTCAGCGAAATGCAAATATATTTCTATATGCTAAACAGTGCGAACAGAAAAATATGAATGAATGGGACACGTCTGTTGTATGAAACGAAAGTGTTGACGACTGTGTTGAGTATTGTGACAGCACAATTATTGCATATTTTTGGGCAGAAAGTGTGGCATACTTCTGGGAAAGAAATATAAATAATTTAACTAATTTTAAGCACCAAAAATTGGTTACAAAAGAATGTTAAGATAATTGTTTTAATTCTTAAGGATTCTTTCTTTATGATCTAGTAACCAAACATATTCGTATCGCTTCATTCTTTAAGAGATCGACGTTGAATTATTGAACCAATGCCGACTCAGAATATCGAAGATTTGATATAAGACTATTTTAAGGCACTTCTGAGTGTCAGTATCGGACCTTTTTGAAAATGTACCTGTTAGAAGTTAGTTTCTAGCTAATTAACCAGCGTCCCTTCGAAAAAGCTGAACCGAAACAAAAACCCTAAAGCAAAACCATTCGGTTCAGTCCCCTAACTAGTTTTTAGACGTAAAGTGATTACCTTCAGACAATGAGATTGTTAAATTTGGAAACTTAAATCGATTCTCTAAGACGAGTTTTATCCGGCTTTTGCAACTACACTGAGAAAAAAAAAATCAAAAATTCGAATTAAAAAAATTTTTTTTTGAGAATCTTGCAATCTTATTAAAACAAGATTGAAAATCCCTAAAGTGAGCTATGAAATCTTAAATTATATCGTCTCTCAACTTATCAGCAATAATACAATTTTCTGTAAAGCCTTCGTTAAAACATTACAATATATATATACCCTAGCATATATCCCGTCGCGCCTTCCACAGTAAAGAACCGATATCAGCCCACTTGTTGCCATGAATTTTACGGGCATTTTCACTACCGTGGGGCGGATTTTTCGACATCGCATTTCAAATTATTTCATATTCTAATAATTACAAACCGAATTTCAAGCCAATCGGATTTCCAGGGAATTTTCCGACCCTTGGGTCAATTTTTTTCGGAAAATCACATTTCAAACAATTTCGAATTCTATCCTTACAAACCGAGTTTCAAGCCAATCGGATGGCAACCGGAAAAACACCTGTCGAATAAGTTCGCGTACTATGGTTACAAGCCAAGTTTCAAGTCAATCAGGGGAAACATAAAATTTTTCCCATACGAACTTTTCCGTCGTGACCAAATTACACCACTCTATCTCTTACCGTTTATGCCCATGAGTGATGATTGCCCATGAGTTAATCAGTCAGGATACTCTTTTTTATAGGCATAGGGATTCATTTTGTTAAAAAAAAATAAAGTCTAACCGTCCTTTCTGGGACTCGAACCACATCCTTTTTGCTTTGTTAGCTAAGCTCACTCGGCTATTGACAGTCAATTTTTAGGCGAAACCAGTTGCAGTATAAGAACTCAGCTGGCAGAAATCACCGTCGTGCTGAGTTCTTATACTGCAACTGGCGTCTAAAAAGTGACGGCAAATAGCCGAGTGAGCTAAGTGGCCATGGTATGTGCACACTCACCCGAGATACAGAGTCACAGTACCGGCGGAATAGTACTAACTTTTTTTATAGGTTTTCCAGAAAGGAGATTGTTTCATCTTCTTCTTGTTTCGAGTCGAGTATAAGCGATCTTAATTCGAGATTGATGGACTAAGAATAAAATTGAGAATATAATCTTGGGTTAAGATTATCACGTCTTTGTCGAATTCAGACACCGTTTCTCTTTGATTTAAGATTATAATCTTGATTTTAGATTAATATTTTTTGTCACTATACTTGATCCTTAGCGAAGCCGGATTGATGGAGCCTTTTGGTTATTACATTTGTCAATCATCTTAAGACTTAAAAGTGGGCAATGGGCCACTTAATATTCTCAATATTCTGCCGTGCTACTTCACCCTAATCCAACTTTAGCTAGGAGCGTATTTCTCTGTACATTTTTCGAAGTTTTTAACGAAGTCTGCACATTGAACTTTGTATATTTGGACTTAAAACCTATTGAAATGATTTATACGAATTAAATTTCGAAGTGTGCTAAAAGTCACATATTCACTTCAGAAATAAAATCATCTCTGAATCTACCTTTTTTTTTACCAACTTTATTAACTTGAATTTATGACTCTGATTGGGTAACATTACCATACTTCTCCTTTTCGCAGCTTCGAAAAACAAAGAATCAACAAAAGTTCTGGTTACATGATGGGAGTTTTGAGTGATTCCACCCAGCCTTTGGAAAAAAGTTTCCCAGCTGAGGCCAGTGTGAATACGTTATAAAGGGACTTCAAAAGGCAAACGAATAGACGACGCTTCGAAATTAGTCGATTGAAATCGGGCAGTGTTTTTAGAGCAAAGCTCTTTAACGGACTAAAACTAGAAAGATTTTGTCTTAGCGACTTTACAAAGTCAATTGCTTTTGTCATTTGCTGTAGCCGCAGGAGAGTTGTGTTTGTACTGACTACAGAGTACTGAGTATCGAGTACTGAGCATCTAGTACTTCATATTGAATACTGGGTATCAATAACTAGATATCGAGTAAAAAGTATCGAGTATTAATTACTGAGTGCTGAGCACCGCGTATCGAGTTCTGCGTTTCAGACGATGACATTTTATGTGGACGTCAGTCTTCGTGCGTCCTTCTGTCTGTCCTTCTTGCAGTTCCTCTTAGTTTCTAATTCTCAAAGAATATATGAGTTCTAGCTCGAGTATTAATAGAAGATTACCTTCAAAAATCAATTCAGATCTTAACACATTTCGGTCCTTGACAACATTCTATTGTGTAAAACCATCCAACCCCTTAACGGCATACAGAATATAATACATGACATTTTAAGTGCTTTATTTTCTTTCTCAAATGACTGACAAGAGCATTAAAACGTTAAACCACATAAACGACAAAATAAATATAGATACGAACTTCTGGGCTTATAACAGAAATTTGCATTAAGTTTTATGTGTCACCCCCAAACGATGACATCATGCCAAATGAAAGCAGACAAATGCAAATTGGGCCATCCAAATGGTTCATACATATGGCCAATTGTGGCACAGTTTGGGGCTATTTGTGAATGTCAGTGCACTTGGGGAGCAAGTGAATGATCTCAATGCTCGAGTATTTTTGTGGCCAATGCAATAATTTGACACAAACACACAGATACAACATTTTGGCATGTTTTTTGGACGAGCATCTATCTATTAATACCCACGACAGCCGCACAAGCATGGCGTCAGATGCGCTGAATGAAGTGTAGAAGGAAGAAACGATGTTTTCATATACACAATTTGTATTTATTCTCATGATTTATAAAGAAATTCGATAAATAACTAACTCGTATGGTACATTATATGCATTTAACTATATATAGATATCGATCGGTTTTGTTTTGTATCTGGTCGTTAGTATAATACATAGTTGATGATCCTATGGGCGGGCAAGTGTACCCTCAGTCAGAGGAGGCGGATTGGCGTGCACGGATTTTGATAATTGATTTGAACTGAGGGGCTGGGCTTATGAACATGTCTATAAGAAACGAAATAAAAATAAAAATAAAGTAAATATAAAGTGTAAAATCGCCAAAGGATTCTGGCATCAAAGCGGCCTAGAAAAGCGGATAAAAATTGGCATCTTTAAGTATGTCAAATGAGTCGACAATAGAGCGTGCTGGCGTCACAGCCACCGTGGTGGAAGTGGAATCGTCCAACGAAGAGGCGGGTGTAACGCATAAACTTTGTTCGGCGCTTAAAGTGGAGAGTAGATGCTCCGTTGCCGGTTCGGGCGTTAAGTTGGTGGACACCGAATTGGGAGCAATTTCAGCCAAAGCAATGGCCAAGGCCTGATCCAGATGTGAGGGTGATTCCTCCACTTTGGTAGACTTTTTGCGTTTTTTGGTTTTCTTTTTGATGGGTTCCTCTTCCTGGCGTTCTGGCGGTGCCTCAAACTCGGCAATGCCCTCGAGTTCAAAGCCCAGACTGCTGCGTGGCGAGAAAAGACCATTGCCTAGAGGCTCCTCAGTTCTTGAGCTGCGACGTGAACGTGACTTACGCTTGGGTTCCTGTTCATTAGTAGCCCGATCTGAATCGTTATCTTCGCGCAACTCTTCCTCAGTTTTTGAACCTTTACGAATTTTCTTTTTACTCTTTTTCTTTTTGGGTTTTTCCATGGCTTCCGGGTCTTCTGCCACAGGAGCTTGCTCTAAGATTAAGTCTGTTTCGCCTGGGGTTTCTTCAGCCAAATCTGGTAATAACTCACGCAGAGGACTGCGGCTAAAGAGGGTAATGCTTTCGCCACCTAAGCTAAAACGGCGTAGATCAACCAGTTCACCAGTTTCCTGCTCTAGCTGCTCCAAAGGCTCCTCCATTAGAGATTCCTCATTATTATCAATTTTAACTTCTTCTTCTCCCGTTTCATTGTCATCCAGTTTAAAATTCTTACGCCAATTGTACTCTCTCTTGGGTTTATAATTCAAATCCACCTCAATATCATCATCTTCTACGTCCACTTGCAGCTGAGGATTATAGCCATAGCGTGTGCGTAGACGGGCAGACTGTCTGGCGGCTATGTGTGCATCGCCCAAATAACGCATTTCCGTATCCCTGTGCTCTGGCTCCATTAGACCCAAGGCTATGTCCACTTCATGATGACGCTGTGTTCTATCCAACTCCCTAGTCTTGGCCCATAAAGCATAGCGTTCACTATCCGAACTGGATTTCTCCTTTTCCGACTCACTTTGCTCTCCATTATCCGAGGGCAATTGCTCTTGTACCATGCACTCATAATCCCTTAGAATACCCGATTGTTTACGATTTTTGACGGCCTCATTGTAGATTTGCTCTATGAAGGAGTCTGGATCGGAGTAGGGTGTGGCTCCACCCACAGCACCATCATCCAGACCATAATCTTCCACCTCCTCCCAGTCGTTGGCCCCACGATTGGCATAACGATCGGCATTACGTTCGGCTTCCTCACATTCAGAGGTATCATGATGGGATTCATCGGTGGGTTGGGTACGTTCATTATTGTCTGAGATTCCCTCATCCAGTTCCAACTCATATTCATCTTCAATTTCCACCACAGTCTGTCTTTCATCCTCGCTATCATTCGAGCTAGCCTCTTCGTTATCCTGACCCAATATATCAAAATTATAGATGGCATTGGTGGCATCAAACTCCGCCGCCTCAGCCTCGGCGGCCAAAACGGCGTTTGCCCAAGAGTCCTGGGATTTCCCTAGACTAAAACTGTGAGGATCTTGTGTATAGAAATCCTCTTTTAGCCAAGTTCTGATACCAGCAGGTGTGCGCACTTCAATTTGTGAAATGTAAACAAAATCATCACTTGGATACTCCTCCACGGGTTGCTCTTGAGCCAAGGAATAACGTCTAAAATGATGATACTCATCTGGTTCTAGATCTTGCATCACAGTTGAATCTGAGGCACGCCTTTCACTGTCTAAAAAATCGGCATTCAAATGACGTGAAAAGTTTTCAAAACTTACGCTGGAGGCGGCCAACTTGTCTAACAATTGATCCTGCAACTCTCGCCTAGCGGCTTCGTCATCAATATTTTCTAGACAGGCGACTTCTTCTCCACGCAAGGGTGAACGACTTGGAGAACGTGAACGTTGATCACGTTGAGTTGCAGACATATCCAGAGATGGCTTTCTTTCTACTTCAGAGACTGTTTTGGGTATGGCCCCCAAACGGTTTTCACTTGAAGTTGTGAGGGAGTCCAAAATAGCTGACTGCAGCTCACGTTGAGCGGCTGCATTCTCCCTGGCCGCCTGTACCTCCAAGTCCAGAGACTCTCCCACATAGGTGGAACGTTTGAAGCCACTAGCTAAAAGTTCGTCTTGAAGTTCTCTAGCCACTTCGGAGACAGTGCGTTCATAGTTTTTCTCCAAAGCAAAGTCTAGAGACTCCCCCACATAGGTAGAACGCGTGAAACCTTCAGAAAGAAGATCTTCTCTAAGATCTCTAGCCACCTCTGACACCGTACGTTCATAGTCTTTCGCCGTTGCGGTAGAGCTCTCTATATCAAAGTCTAGAGATTCAGGCTTAAAACCACTTGCCATTAGTTCATCTTGCAGTTCTCTAGCCACCTCTGACACTACTGTATCATAGTCCTTCTCCGACGTTGAGGGGCTTAGCATACGTAGCTCCACTTCCTCGCTGGCTTGGCTAAATTTTTGTAAAGCCTCCATGTCCAGTTCGTGTTGTTGCTTAGCCTTGATGGTAGCTAACACACTTTCACACTCTTCGCTATTCTTACGCAAAGTTCTCTTCTCAGAACCCTCTAGATTAAGCATCAGATGAAAGTCCTTCTCTGAGCCAGAGCGCGAACGGGAGGGTGAAAGTGAACGCATATCTCGTTCCTCCACAAACTCATAGACATACTCCACGGTCACTCGTGTTTCTGGCTCTGGGGTACGTCCACGTTCTTGCAATTGCTCAAAAAACATATCATTCTGTGCTATCAGCTTATCACGACGATTCTGCAAACTCTGCTCTAGGTTAGAGGCACTGGGCAGCGGAGTTCGGGAACGGGAGCGAGAGCGATTCAGACGTAACTGTTCAAATAGTCTAGCCATACTTTCGGGTGTATCCTGTGGTTCCTCTTCTACTGTTGGTTCCTCTGCAATTTCTATGGAAATGGTGGGTGTTTGCATTTTTGTGGTTAAGGTTTCCGCCTCCTCCATGGCCTCATCAGCTAGTTTATTTATCTCCACCACAGATTGCGGTAGATTTATTTTATTTTCTTCCACCTCCATGGGACTACTTCGTCCACTTCCACTGGAGTTGGAGTTGGTTAATCGTTCCATAAGCTCATCGTTCTGCTTAATGAGTCGTTCACGACGCTTGCTTATACTTCTCTCCAGATTCTCTGTGGTGGGTAACGGTGAACGGGAACGTGATCTGGTACTTCTCGCTTCCTCTAAGGGTTCGTATAACATGGGCACCATATGATTACCATTCTTGGCATCATCGGCCACATTTTGTAATTGAAATTGTACTTCATTCTCATTGGAATCATTTCCATTTAAAGTCGTTTCCATGAGTTGCAAAACCAATTCGCAGTTTAGTTCCCCCGCCATTAGTCCGTCCTGACTGTCGTCGTATATCTCAAGTGTGCGCTCATTGTCTATATCCATGCAATTGGCCACATTCTTGGGCTGAGGGGAGGGATGCCGTGACGTTGAACGCGATCTGGAGGGATTTACTGAAGCTGTGAAATCATAGAAATCACTTATGCCCTCCATGAGCAGGCCATATTGGTCACGCCAAGGTGCAGTGTCCGGTTGATCAACGTTTATGCTGGGTGGCTGTTGGCTGGCCGACCAACGTTCCTCGTACTGATGTATTTCATCGATGCGTGGACTGCGTCTAAGACTCGGTGAGCTACCTCGATGCTGTTCCTCCGTTGTGGGAGAGGTTTGCAGCTTAAAAAGCACAAGCAGCGGCAAAAGCATTATGGAAAAGCAATTGAGTGAAAAGCAGTTAAAGCAGTAGATATTTATAAGGCAGAGGATTGGGTGATTACACTCAGAAAAAATTCTAGTAATTTGTATTTGAATCAAGTAGAAACAGAGGAAACTGAGAAAATACTTGGTTCAAGTACAACATTTCTAGTTCAAATACAAAGTTTTGAGTAACATTAATACCGTTTTGAAATATGTTAAGTAAAATGTTCTTTTAGGTCAAAATAGGTATCAAATATTCTTCATATAAAAAATACAATTCTCAATAACAAAAATTCTTCATTCAAAGACCATTTTGGTACCAAAAATTAGACGTTGGTTGCATTTTCGATAAACACCTCATCCATATTTAGTGAGATGATTCATATTTTATTAGCATGACTTAATGACAACGTTTGACTTTTCTCTGGCTCTGCAAACTTAAAAGATTTTAAACAACGTGAGTAGTATAGTCCAGCCATCTGGTGGGACCAACTTGTCGTTCGTGGCGTTCCTATAACAGCAATGGGTGCGACAGAGCCATGGGATTACGGTTAATTAATTACGGTTGTCGGTACAACAGACCACATAATAAGGAAAATTTTTAATATTTTCCTAAGCCCTCAAATTTGATTTCCAGCTCCGCCTGCAGTATTCACCAGATAATGCTCCTTCAGAATATCGATGGTTTACATTAGAGGTTCTCTTAGGGGTCGAAGACATTGCTATAGAACAGTGGTGCTCAAACACACAATATCAAGCTTTGCGATTGTGTGTGTAGAAGCGAAACACGAAGTAAACGTCATTATGTTAAACATGGGCTAAAGGCAAAGAAACAAATGTGTGTGCGTGCTATTTATAGAGCACATGTATTCTCTCTCTCTCCCTCTGTGCGTGTGTCAGCTGCGACGCCGGCGGAATAATGACTTCCTATCACACGGGATAGGCAATTGACTCTTTGGGCACCACTGCTATAGACACATACACGAGCTGAACGCATGCCAAGGCTAAGGCCAAAAGAGATCTTCAGTCGCGAATGACGAAAAAAAATGTTGCAGCAACCATTTCCGATATTTTTGGCGCTGTCTGACTAGCTTCTATTTATTTCAAGAAGTCCAAAACTGGGTCTTTGGATCACCTGAGTTACCTAACCCGAAATTTCTATACGTCTAGAAAGTTGAAAAAAAGTAGTGACTAGGTTTTTAAAGACTCAAATTTAAAAAAAATATCGTGTGGGCTAATATTTTTCTTCCAGAGATTTGAGTGGCTATAGATATGTTAATAACGTTTCTCGAAGATCAATATTTGCCGGTCTAAAAAATATATATTTGGCCTATATGAATGTCTTACTTGAACTCGCGATTTTATAATTCAACGGATTCGATAAAAATCTTAACCAATACTTAATAAAAATAAGGACTTAACGCCTATGAGTATATTTCAAAGTTGTGATCGAAATTTTCTATATGGGCTTAATGTCCGTGGTCTTTATGCCACTTCACTAATTGGTAGTATATTTTACGTTCTTGATTGATTAACTAAAACTAGCTAAGTTTCGGATAAAATTCAAATCGTTAAGTTACACTTGGCAGCCCTGGACACATATTACTTATACAAAAAAGTTCTAAAGGATTTGTAAAAGATGGCGTTACCACTTAGTATTACTCATCGGACAATTTTGCACAGGGATGCAAACCGGTTCTGAACCGAACCGGTTTTGAACCGAACCGAACCGCTTTTTTCGCTCGTGAACCGAACCGTAAACCGAACCGGTTTGTTTTCAAAAATGCTGAACCGAACCAAAAACCGAGAAATAAAATGGTTCGGTTCGGTTCACTTTAACTAGGTATTGAGATACTGGTGAATAGTAAGCAAAATCAGCATTCAGCTTTAAAATATTGCGAAAATACTTGGAAAAGCAGAGTTGATGTAAAAAAGCTAAGAACATCAACCTTTTTACGGATAATTCTTTGAAATCGATAAGTAAAGACGAGTTGGAAATGCTTGCCAAAGAACTCAATAATAGGGATTCAATTCCATGAAAAAGTAAAATATCGATTGTTAGCGTTTACCTAAAGATTATTAAATGTTGAAATATTTATCAGGAAAATGAACTTAAGCACAGCTCGAATAGTTTTAGCAGTTCCACTTACACAAGTGTCAGTAGAATAACCATTTTCCACTTTGGAGTTTGTTTTGTCAGACGCTCTTGAGTCTTTCAATGTCGTTGAAAATATACTAAGAGAAATATTATTATTAAGTCTTAACTAAAATTCCATCATATTGAACTTAATTTAAGTTTTTTAAAATCAATATTATTCCCTGTTGTTTTGAAAATCTCATATAGTATAATAAAACTATTCAAATGGAAATGTCTTCATGAAGTGAACCAGTCTTAAAGATCTATCAAAGCAAATTCAGAATTTAATATGTGAAGTTCCAAATATGTCGGAGATTACTTGATCAGGTCAAAAGAAAATTGTAAATATGACGATTTTGATCCGATTGGCTTTCAGTAGTCGATTTCAAACCGTGAAAGTTTCTTAACAATATCAAATGACAAAAGATGTTTTCGTCACTTGATATGTAAAGTTGTAGGATTTCAAAACTAAATAAGAACGTTCATACGGAACTTGCCGACGAAATTTTGATCATGCCCGATTAACTGAAAACCCAAGTCTTTTCTAATGAATAATCCGAATACTTGTATCAAAAATATGTTTCTTTAGTTAATTCAATGAATAAAGAGCGAACCGAACCGAACCGTAACCGCGGTTCAGTAAGCCCCAAAAACCATGCAATGAACCGAACCGGCGGTTCAAAAACTGTGTGAACCACTGAACCGAACCAGTCCTTATTTCCAAGTGGTTTGCATCCCTGATTTTGCAGTAACCTTTATTTTGAAGTTTTATCATTGGGCTTTCTTTTTCAGTAAGTGTCGTTTCGCTAAAGTGAAAACGACATTGTTTTGTGCCATCAAAACAAAATTTGCGGGAAAGTTTACATTTAATAGACAAAGCCGAAATATTCGGTGACAAAGTCATGTTATGTACTTGGTGGGACCACCGGATAAAATCATCACTAGGCAAATCTACCGAACTCAATTGATGAGTTTGTGCCGAGCATTGATTCAAAAAAGGCTAGAATACGAGCAAAACGCACAGCAAGGTAATTTTGCTACATTATAACCAGGGACCGTAAATAATGATTATTTTATTTTTTTCAAGTAAAAAAATCACCCACTTGTAATGGACCTAGAAAAAAATGATTTATACAAAAAATTCTTATTTTTGTACAATCTCTGCAAATCCACCATGATTTTTAAATTTTTGATTTTTACGATTTTCTTCAAAGATAATGATTATTTTTGAGTAATAAAATAAAACTTAAATAATAATGATTACTTCTGAGCAAAAAAATAAAACTCAAAAATAATGATTAAAAATGATTTTTATTTTTTTTGCTCAAAATAAAACTCAATCTTAAATTACGGCTTCTGTGTTAAACTTTTCGCGGATGTGATTTCACATTCTTGATCTATGATTGAATACCTTTCATATGATATACCACATGTCCTTCAAGGACGAATATTAAGGATCTACTATTTTCTATTAAATTTCATTTATTCCCCTATTTTCTGTTGCAGTATGTATGTAGTATGTATTATTTTGGGTATTATTAGTTGTTATTTATTGTTGGTGAAGTGATGCACCGCGACCAATTTTGGTCTGTTGCTAGCAGCCCTATGTATTATTTTGGGTATAATATATAGTAGTATTATTAAAATGCTTATCTTAAGTTGAGCGTAGATTTGCATTAAAACGTATATATATACGTGGCTAGAAACTGACTATATTTGATTAAAGAGCGCAAAAGTTGGTTGGCGCTTTGACGCATTTGGCTAGATACAACAATTATTTCTTAGTAGTTTAAAAGTCTCGTGAAAACAGAAAGTGCCTTGAAAAATGAAGACAAGATTAACACTTGCGAGAAAAAAAAAGAAAAAAACCCTATGTGACACAAGCATATTTCAAGCTGAAGTATGTGCAATCTCCCGTTGCGCACACCGTAATATGGGAAAGAACTACCATAATAGAGAAGTAGCTAAACTCTCAGATAGCCAAGCAGCGCTTAAAGCGCTCAGCAGCAATAAGTTCACCTCTAAGCTAGTCTTAGGGACAAACAACAAATTGGACCAACTAGGCAGCAGGAACAACCTGACCCTAAGATGGATACCGGGACACAACAACATCCCCGGAAACGAATTAGCCGACGAATTGGCACGCAAGGGTGCAACCACTGCAATGGTAGGGCCAGAACCCTACTGCGGCATAGGCCAACACACAATAAAAGGACTTTTAAGAAACGAAGAAAACACGCTTAGAACAGCCTCCTGGGTAAACACCAGACGAGCTACCTCAAAAGGTTCCAAAAGTTAATCCAACAAGGAAAGAATGCCCTCAGAATTCTGACAGGGCTGTACACGGGTCACTGCAGACTGAGGAGCCACATGTACAAGTTGGGAATAACAAACACCCAACTTTGCAGATATTGTGGAGTCCTCTGAGCATATACTAGCACACTGCGATGCCCCTGCGAGGCGCAAAATCATCAGATTTGGGAAACACATTCTACACCCATGCAATATCAGCACCTTAAAACTCACAAAAATCCTGTCTTTTGTACAGGAAATAGGGCTGCTAGCAACAGACCAAAATTGATCGCGGTGCATCACTTCACCAACAATAAATAACAACTAATAATACCCAAAATAATACATACTACATACATACTGCAACAGAAAATAGGGGAATAAATGAAATTTAATAGAAAATAGTAGATCCTTAATATTCGTCCTTGAAGGACATGTGGTATATCATATGAAAGGTATTCAATCATAGATCAAGAATGTGAAATCACATCCGCGAAAAGTTTAACACAGAAGCCGTAATTTAAGATTGAGTTTTATTTTGAGCAAAAAAAATAAAAATCATTTTTAATCATTATTTTTGAGTTTTATTTTTTTGCTCAGAAATAATCATTATTATTTAAGTTTTATTTTATTACTCAAAAATAATCATTATTTTTGAAGAAAATCGTAAAAATCATTTTATAATCATTATTTCGAGATTTTTAAAATAAAACTTATAATGATTACGGTCCCTGATTATAACGCATCGTTTTTTCGAGATGGTATTCGAAATTCTCTTGAAAGATGGGAGAACATAGTGGCTAGCGATGGAGAATACATTGTAAAACGAACTTGTAAAAAATCTTTTACAATAAAACTTAAGACTTGAAAAATATCCTTTTAAACTTTTTTGCACAGATAATAAGAATTGGAAATCGGTTGGAAAAGGATTCTGCCCCGAATCGTAATAAAACATAATAAAAGTTCCCTAGGCTTGAAACTTAATAATATAAGAAGACAATCATGACTGTTGTTGTAAATTTTTGGAATTTACATTTCTCGATTTCTAGAATTCTTGAGACTTTCTTTTAGTGTGAAAATAATTGATTAAAAAAAATTTCCTTCATAATCTAAGTTCAAAACGGCATTAATTTCATTCCTTTCGTACCTTTTTTCTGAGTGCGTGATGCTAGATCTAACTTACATTGGACTTGTTATCGCTGGGCTTAGTCTCCGTCGTCTGGGTGCTTTCCGTTTGCTCCTGCTAAAGCAACGGTTAACTGTTTGATAAGTCACATCTCAGTTGGTACCTCATCATTCACTTACCAGCTTATCCTTTGAGTTTTGCTGTATTGAGTCGGCTGCCTCTTTGTTCTGTGCCTCACTGGCCTCCTCGAATGACGAGGTCTGGGGCTCATTTTTTCCTGGCTCAATAACCTCTTCGCCTGAGGCCTGCTTTTCCAATTCCAGATCTTCTTCGTTTATAGACAAGGCCTTTTCGCGTTTCCAGAATTCCGTATCCTTATAGTGCTCCGGCACTACTTCTCCCCAGGGATTTGAGCCCTCCTCTTCGCCTAGCATTTCCAGAGAACCGCTGGCTTCAGCCGGGCTGGTGGGTTTCAAATCTTTGGCCGGACTTCGTTTGTGACGACGATGATGCTGGGACTTGACCTTTAACGTAGGTTCGCTGGAGTATTTGATGGGATTGTAGTCATCCCTGTCGCCATGTCTAAGCTCTTCCTCTTCCAGGGAGGTAAACATCTTAAGTTCTTCGTCACGGGAGGCACGCGATTCACGCGAAGAATTGGAGCTACCGCTGGAGCGTCGTTTTTTAAAAGCGCGTCGACGACCAGAACCATCTTCACGCACTAAGGGACGACTCTTGATGCCATCCAGAGAGCGCAGATAGTCTTCGGTGTATTGGACATCGGGTACATGATCTTCACCCTCCGGTTCGGGACGTTGCTCTTCGGAGGGTTGAGTGCTGAAAGAGGATCGCTGACTAGAGTTGGGCTCCAACGAAGAGCCTTCGTCGGAGACACCGGGAAAGGTAAGGGTTTTGCTTTTAACCAGAAACGGTTCCTCTCCGCTGCCAGTTTGACCGTATTGTGTCTTCACCTTTCGCACAATCAAAGGCTCTTCTTCTTCATCGACTTTGGGCTCTTCGAAGCGGGGCGGTAAAATCTTCTTAATGCAAGGTTCTTCGACTACAGGCAAGCAACCGGCATACTCCGAGTCCTGCTCGCTAGCTTGAGCTGCTTGCAGCAGGCGCTGTTGTAAGACTACCATTTCCTCTTCGGCTTCCAAAAATCGACGAGCATTTTCCTCAATCATTTTTTGCTTGTTTTCCAAATTAGTTTTACTGGCCACCACAAGTGATTCCTCCTCTTCCAGTTCACTTTCGGTGGCGCTTAAATTCCGTTCACGTTCTGCTGCCAACAAACGTTCCACAATTTCTGCATCTCTTTGGGCTTGCTCTTGTTCCTCTTCTTCCCTTTGCTGTTGTTGACGAAGTAACTCCGCTTGGAATAGTCTTTGCTCATTTTCCCGTGTTTCCGCTTCAGCTAATTCTCTAAGACGCTCGATTTCCAGCCGTTCCTGTTCGGCTGCTGCCAATTTTCTTTCATTTTCCTCACGTTCAAGTTGTAGTTGGGCTTCTAGCAGTATTCTTTGCTGCTCTTCGCGCTGTTTTTCTGCTTCTAGTAACATTCTTTCCTGCTCTTCACGTTGTTTTTCTGCCTCTATTAGATTTCTGGTGTTTGTCTCTGCCTCTTCCTTAAGCTCACGCTCTCTTTGCTCTGCTGCGCGTTGTTTTTCCGCCTCTTGTAGTTTTCTTTCATTTTCTAGGCATTCGCGTTGTTTTTCTGCCTCCAACCGGTTTCGTTCTTCGGCCAATTTGGCCTCCGCCTCGGCTAGTTGTCGACGGGTCTCCTGCTCAATGCATTGCTGGCGTTCCAATTCAGCGGCCAAAGCCTTTTGCCTATCTCCTTCGGAGTCTAACCTAAAGCCCTGGCTATAGGGTACACCATCCTGCATGACTTTAGAACCAGACAGAGTTTCCCGTTCCTTAGCTTCTGATATATCCTTATCTAGTCGTTCACGAAGACGTGGCAGCTCTTCGTTATCGGCTGCATTATCCACATCTCTTGTGGAAGCGCAGGGATGCCGGAATATGCAATGATACAGATGACGTGCCACAAAGGCAAACTCCAAGGCGCCCAGGTAGCCAATTATTAATGAAAATATGAGCTCACCGACACCGGTGAGTGCCTCGTCAGCACCCATTCTGGTAACGCTTGCGTAATGAGGCGGCGGATCGTTGAAGCTTCTGGCACCAGCAATGCACCAAGACTGATGCTCGAGCGCGAATATATTCGTATTTGTTTGATCAAATTCACCACGCACTCACACGCTCACTCTGGCTAAGTGATTAGGTAATTGTAGTGAAATTTTCTTTCTTTAAAAATCCAACGAAAATTGTGATGTATACGGATTGTGGTGGTGTGAGGTGGCAGGGATCGTACTCTTGATTCCTGGACTTGTTTTAATATTTTAATAACCCGGGCAGCCTCATTTAGCCCAAGTTGATGCAGCTTCGGTAGCCGCAGTTGTTGTCAGTTAATCGATCGTCTTGCAACTGATTAATGCGCACGCTGCGACTGGCCAAGGGCCCATAGGAGAAGCAAGCACTGAATCACTGAGAGAGAGAGAAGACCAAAGAACAAAAGGCGCTAATTGACGCTCGAAGCGGAGCAAACGACAACAAGGTATTTGGCAAACGCTGGCGCTGTGTCAAATGCCAAAGCAATCAGAAAATGGGATCGGGCCACGGGCCTCTTTTTTTTCCTAATCAGCTTTTCCAAGCGGTTTCTTGTCTCCTTTGCTTTGCTCACACATTTCGGTTTTCGTCGCTATTTATGTTTATTAATATGTGTGCTTGGCATGGCCAATGCCAAGCATCATCATCATGGTGCAGTTGGTGTTGTCATAAATTCGGGCAATTCTCACTTGGCACTGACACTAACATTGTGAACACGCGGCGTATGCGCAATTTTTGTTTTCTTTCAATTAACCAAGCATATGCAATAATCATATATTATTCTATAATAACTAATTGTTTTGCATTTCTATGCGTACATATGCATGTGTGTGTGTGCTTTTATTTTTGAAAACATTCTGATAAAATGTGCCAAAAATAAATGGGTCGGTCCGTGTGCTTATTTGTAAGGTTGAGTTTTCGGTATTTTTAAAAATATACAAAATGTTTTCTATGCGCCGAAATCGAAAGTTTGTGTTGAGAGGGCGGTATGAAATGGGGAACTGTGAGAAATTCAAATTTTTTTCCTAATCTTCAATGATTTGAAAGATCCTGATTTTGACAAAAAGGAATCAGGAAGCTCAGATTTCCCAATCGATAAGGTTCAAGGTTTTTGGGCGAAGATTTTGGTCTTGGTTCAGCACATGATTTTCACTAATTCAAATATATCCTGGAATTAGTAAGGTTGTTTTCAATCGGATAATATTGGCTTTAAACAACCACAAAACCTGGTTTCAAGACAAAACGAGAAGGCCAAGCCAACTTCGTCTTTGCCGAAGTTTTAATACCCTTGCACATGTTTTAATACAACAGAGTTTAAGAACGTAAATTTTTCTAAATAACGACCGATAGTTTTTATGGCATCTTTAAGATATAGTCATTCGATTTTGACCAAAACTTCCAAGTCTGTGTAATAATCGCTGAAGTGGGAGACGTTTACATTAAAAACAAAAAAAGTTTTTCTCATTAAAACCCATTTTTTGACCGATAGATCCTATGGCAGCTATAAGATATAGTCATCCGATCCGGTCGGTTCCGACATATTAGCAGTGTGCAGTAAAGAGAAGACTCTGTGCAAAGATTCAGCTCGAAACTGAGAGACTAGTTTGAGTAGAAACAGACAGACGGACCGACAAAGCTCAATCGACTTAGCCCGTCGCCCTGAACAAGAATATATTTAGTTTATAGGGTCGGAAATTTCTATGCGTTGCAAACTTCTGGGCAAAATTAGAATACCCTTTGCAAGGGTATAAAGATACAAGAGAGAGAAAGAGAGCAAGTAAGAGCATGTTGGCTCCCTTTTGGATCTTTCTCTTGTCAGCTCATTCAAGCATAAATAGCCCTCTAGATATGAATCTGCAAAACTGTACAACGGCTGAATGTGCTGGCGCGTCATTCCATTCGTGAAGTGCATAAGGTGCCTGGTTCAATTCCCAGTCAAGCCCTAACAAATTTTGTGGTGATTTTCAGAAAAAAAAAATAGCGGCAAGCTAACTTCGGCTCGACCGAAGTTTATATACCCTTGGAGCTTGATATGTGGCTGACAGTTTGTATGGCAGCTATACTATATAGTAGTCCGATTTCGACAAATCTTGTTGAAATTATGTAAAATCATTGAAAACTTATAAATACGAGCGTTTGGAGCGATAACATTGAAAACAAAAAAGTTTTCTCACTAAGACTTTTTTTCAGACCTAACTTTTGTATGGCAGCTATACTATATAGTTGTCCGATTTCGACAAGGCTTGGTGAAATCATGTGAAATCATTAAAAACTTATAAATACGAGCGTTGGGAGCGATAGCATTGAAAACAAAAAAGTTTTTCTCACAAAAACTAGTTTTTCAACCGATCGTTCCTATGGCAGCTATATGCTATAGTCATCCGATCCGGCCGGTTCCGACAAATGTGCAGCGTATTTGTACCAAAAGACTTCGTGCAAAGTTTGGTTAAGATAGCTTTAAAACTGCCGGAGGAGATAGCATAGAAACAGACGGACAGACGGACGGACAGACGGACGGACGGACGGACGGACAGACGGACATGGCTATATCAACTCAGCTCGTCATGCTGATCAGGAATATATATACTTTATGTGGTCGGAGATGCTTCCTTCTGTGCGTTACAAACATCCGGACAATTTCAATATACCCTCTCCAAGGGTATAATTAAATGAAACGATTCACGTGGAATGGTTCGTTGAATCGATGTATCTTATTCCTATGGAATAAATATTTGCAGGGAGAAGCAGCAGCGCGCTTTTCAAAATAATTATCAAAATAATTATGTGCTCGTTCCACATTCCACCCAAATGTGAGAACAAAATTGTTCATGAGAAAACCCGATCATGCGCTGTTTTTGGTAACGTTTGTGTGCAATGTTCTCTGTTTTTTCCTTCTGTGTAGCAACTAATACGTAGGAATGCAATTTACTGTTGAGTACCTACAATTTCAGTAGTCTAGACAGTATTTTAGTCTAGTCGCTATTGCGCATCATCTCAGCCTCTAAAACTTTGCACTAAAATTTTCTCTTAAATATTTTGTGAATAATATAATAAACTTCGAAATTAAAAATCGACAGAGGCTTTTATGGGTGACGATTGTTAATGTCTTTCTAAAATTATTTATAAAACGACTTTATACTGGCCTTGCGATTTTGGGACTGTACAACAATGCCGCTCAGTTAACAGAAAAAGTCGGTGGAAGCTGTTCAGATTTTGCAATGTTCTTATAACATTTTTGTTGAACACAACCAAAATTTTGGTCCAGAACAGGTTCAGGTTTAGGTATTATTTCAAAAATGGATCACAGTATAATACAATTCACAATTCTAGGTTTGAACTGGTTTGCTGCAAAGTCGGCTTGCAGCCCTGATAAGAACACGTCCTGGTTTGATTGGCAAAGTTGGAAGAGTTCGAAAACCATGGATGATTGAGAAGAGTTTTTGAGCTAAGGCTCCAGACCCTCCTCAAAAAACACTGGTCTAAGACCTGTCATGCAAGGAGAAAAACTAAATACTTGGTATTGCTTTATACAAGGACTTTAAAACGCGTAAAAACGTAAAAGTCAGGACAAAAATTGTGCGTGAATTTTCGGTGTGGAGTCAAATACTGTTATATTACACTCTATTAAACGGAACGTACTGTAAAAGCTTAGAAAGTTAATAATCAAATAGTTATAGCATACATTCCGGATAAAACAGTGAAATTATATTGAATCGGAATTAAAACTGCTTTCTGCATACGCCTGATATGTTTGTCCGAGATTTACACCTTACTGTTCATAAATCTGTTTCGCGACACTTTCACTCTACGTATGTATGTATAGCTCACTTTCAACTTCCGTTCAAGTCTCACAACGTCAACATCGAATGCTGCCAATGAACTGTTGTCGCCGCTGCATCGAAGAAAGAAAATCGCTAGCTGTCTTAATGCCTGAGCAAGTGAAGTTCAATGAAAATGCCATAACATTCGATAATAAAAATATATATATATGCCGAGGAAAGTGGTGGCCACACCTCTGTCATTAAAAGGGACTGCGTGCGATGGGCGATAAAAAAGCAAAGTCCCTGCAAACGACACTCGCACATGACAAACTAAAAACGTGCGCCCCAAAGTGTGCCGCACATTTTTCAATTAGCCGCTGCTGGACACTACAAGGCTTGCAATTTGTGGATGACGGGGACTCACCTCATCACAGCCAGCACAACGGGGTTTCAACATTTCCGCGTAATGACGCTCGCAGTAGATTTTGTCGTCGTGAACGCAATAGGTCAGATCCACCAGCAGCGAATTGCAAGTGGTGCAGGTGAAGCACTTGGGGTGCCACATGACGCTCTCAACGAATTTGGGAGCGGCCACCACCAATTCACCGGCGGCTATCTCGTTATCACAGTGCGCACAATGCTCATCGTAGGGTGCATCCTTGATGTAGGCTAAAAGGGAATGAAACAATAGTTGAGTCGTTGGCAATTCATTACTCCACATACTGACGTCACTCACCTATGTCCAATGCAATTTCATTTCGCGCAGTTACAAAATCCTCAAACGATGCCTCATGTTGCACTTCTAGATGCTTACAGTGCTCCAGTGACAGATCTTGCTTGGGCAATTGATACGAGATCTGCCGCTCTCGGCTGCAGGCTCCCTCGCTGCCCAGTCTAGGAACTGACTCTTCCGGCAGTTGCTCAAAGTAGCGATTGATACGCGATGAGGCTCGCACACCTGGTGGCACCCAGGTAAAGCCCAAATCGCGTGGCTCCACACCAGAATCTGCTGGTGTGACCAACTTAAAGCCCAGCCGCTCGTGCACATTGGTCGTTTGCTGTTGATAAATGGCATGAGCTTCTCGAGGACATTTGCAGGACTGACAGGTCTTTCTGAAAAGGGGAAAAGACAAAAGGTTTAATTAGTAACGCAGAAATAAGGTAAGGTAAGAGGGGAAATTTCAAATGAATATTTAATTATCATTTTGGGCTAATACGTCAGCCTAAAAGTGTGCATTGGAAATTAATTAAATAAATATCAGAATTGAAAACCACAAGGAGGTAGAAAGACACACACAAAACGTAGACTAGATCAATATTTTGTACTTAGGAAATATAAGATTAGATTAAGTCCTCTTTTATATATTTATTTCACAAAGGTGGTGGTTCAGAACTTCTAGTCATAGATCTTCTGGACCTAATGGGGGCGTATGTGGTCAGGGAAAGCTTCTGATCGGTTCAACTTGGCGAACCCAGAGTGATCCTGGCTTACTACGTCTCAAGTCGACTCACACCTCCCCGTGGTGACCACCGGAAGCAGTAGCAATGCACCCGCATTCGCTGCTGACTAACGTGAGCGGCGTCCCCCCCTTCCCTACAGGGTATAATATATAGGGTTAGTGCGTCGGGTTTGGTACCCACCACCGTAAAAAAATCTCCACCAATGAAAACTGCGACAACAATGCCTCGGATACGGACCCCCCTGACGACGACCCACGCAAACGTTTTAAGGACCACGATTTGAGAATATGCACCTGGAATGTCCGCACCCTCAACAGAGATGGTGATGATATCGCCTTGGTGAAAGTCCTCAAAAAATATTCATCGGACGTTACCGCACTCCAGGAAATGCGATGGATTGGACATGGGAGCAAGAAAATAACGCTACCAAAAGAGAAGACAGAACAGAAACCACCACCCCCCTGGGAGATACACTACAGCGGGCATGTGTCCAAGCACGAGTTTGGGTGCGGCTTTGCAGTGAGTGATAGACTGCGTCGCTCTGTCATCAGCTTCACACCAGTTGATGAACGGCTAGCCGCGCTCAGACTTAAGGCAAAATATTTTAATATTAGCCTTATCTGTGCTCACGCGCCAACAGAAGACAAGGACGGCACGATAAAAGATGAATTCTATGAGCGCCTGGAACAACTATACGAGCGCTGCCCCGACCACGACATAAAGATCGTGCTAGGCGATTTTAACGCAAAAGTCGGGAGAGAAGGAGTTTTTGGATCGACAGTCGGACGATTCAGCCTTCATGAAACAACCTCCGGTA
Organism: Lordiphosa clarofinis; assembly: GCA_018904275.1. Classification (NCBI taxonomy): domain Eukaryota; kingdom Metazoa; phylum Arthropoda; class Insecta; order Diptera; family Drosophilidae; genus Lordiphosa; species Lordiphosa clarofinis. Next base: position 6,058,401 of record JAEIGQ010000005.1, on the reverse strand, counting down.
ACGGAGAGAGGTTAATAGACTTCGCTGCGGGCCGGAACATGGTCATAAGTAGTACCAGATTTGAACACCTCGACATCCATAAGGCGACCTGGAAGTCCCCTGGTCAACGAACACGAAATCAGATTGATCACGTTGTGATCGACGGAAGGCATTCATCGAGTGTACTAGACGTGCGTGCGATTCGAGGAGCCAACATAGACTCGGATCATTACCTGGTTGCAGCCAAGGTACGCACGCGGCTCAGTGTGGCACATGCCTCACGCTCTGGCACACGTCGAAAGCTAAACGTCGAGAAGCTGCAATCACAAGGGACCTCTGAAGCCTACTCAGCTAAACTCGCCCAACTGCTCAGGGAAACCTCCCCATTCCCTTCCGATATATGCGAACAGTGGCAGCGTATATCGCACTCCATGAGTACGGCTGCCAAGGAGATACTCGGTTACTCCGAGCCCCCTCGAAAGCGGTCTTGGTACGACGAGGAGTGCCGACGCGCGACTGCAGAGAAAAACGCTGCCTACAGGAGAACTCTGCAGTCGAGAGTAACGCGGGCTGCTAAAGAGCGATACCTGGAGAAAAAGAAAGAGGAGAAACGCCTTTTTAGAAGAAAAAAGTTGGAGCAGGAAAGGCGAATGCGCGAGGAAGTCGAGATGTTATTCGGCATGAGTGAGACTCGAAAATTTTACCAAAAGATTAAGCAATTAACAGAAGGTTTCAAGCCCAGAGTCGCACAATGCAAAGACGAACAGGGGAATCTGGTCACAGATCCGCAAGTGGCGCTTAAGAAATGGAGAAGTTACTTCTCCAACCTACTGGGAGGCGATGACGAACAGGATGCCGCCACTAGAGAAGTAACGATACCACCAATCGACAACATTGAGATAGACCCCCCGACCCAACAGGAAGTCTGTTTAGCCATACGAAGGCTAAAGAACAACAAATCACCAGGCGCTGATGAGCTGCCCGCTGAATTGTTCAAGGCTGGAGGCGAAGAATTGGTAAGGTGCATGCACCAACTTCTGTGCCGTATATGGGTTGACGAAAGCATGCCCGACGATTGGAATCTAAGTGTTCTCTGTCCAATCTTTAAAAAAAAGGAGACCCTGCAGTTTGCGCCAACTACCGCGGGATCAGTCTCCTCCCCCATCGCATATAAGGTTCTGTCCCGCATTATTTGTGAACGTCTAAAGCCGCTTGTTGATACACTGATTGGACCTTATCAGTGTGGCTTTAGACCTGGTAAATCCACCACAGACCAGATATTCACATTGCGCCAAATCCTGGAGAAGACCTATGAGAGAAACATCGAAAATCACCATCTTTTTATCGATTACAAAGCCGCTTTCGACACGCCGATAAGGTCAAGGTTTTTCGAAGCCCTGTCTACTTTAGGTATTCCAGCAAAGTACGTTCGACTTTGCATGATGACGTTGAGAAGCACTCAAAGCTCCGTCAAAATAGGAACGAACCTCTCCGAGCCTTTTGATACCAAAAGAGGTTTTAGGCAGGGTGACACCTTATCGTGTGACTTCTTTAATCTGCTGATGGAGTATATACTGCGCCAGTGCCCAAATGCCAACAGATCGGGCACCATCTTTAATAAAGATGTAATGCTACTCGCATATGCCGATGATATTGACATTATCGGCAAAACCGAACAGGCAGTAAGCAATGCGTTTTCAGAGATTGAGAAGCAGTCTGAGCTAATGGGTTTAGCGGTAAACGAGGACAAGACGAAGTACCTAGTGTCCTCGAAACAGAAGTACACACAAATTGGGCAATCTGTTGCAATGGGAGAGTACAACTTTAAAGTTGTAGAGGACTTTGTCTACCTTGGAACGATGATAACCGGCGACAACAACATCAGCCTGGAAATTCGAAGAAGAATCACGCTCGCAAACCGATGCTATTACGGGCTAAGTAGGGAGCTCAAGAGCAGAAACCTCAAGCGAAGAACAAAAATAGCGCTATATAAGTCGCTTATCATCCCAGTCCTGCAATACGGCGCAGAAGCATGGGCAATATCATCAGCGGATGAGGCGGCGATTGGCGTTTTCGAGCGAAAGATTCTTCGCAGGATTTATGGACCTTTGAAAGTTGGCGAGGACTTTCGCATCCGAAGGAATGACGAACTGTATAAGCTCTATGGGGATACTAGTCTGGTCAAGCGCATAAAGCAACAGCGGCTGCGCTGGCTGGGACATGTTACCCGTATGGATGATCAAGCTCCAGCAAAAATGGTCTACAAGAGGAATACGAAAGAACTGGGACAAGGCAAGGTGGGACGACCACCTCTAAGGTGGGACGACCAGGTGCGGAAAGACATTTCTAAGCTTGGCGTGAAAAACTGGTGCCAGCTCGCACGGAGCAGAAGCGACTGGCGGACATTAGTTGCAGCGGCCGAGACCGTCAAACGGTTGTGATGCAATGCATCGGGCCAATAAAGAAGAAGAAGAAGATTTCACAAAATTGTTAAGAGTTTTCGATATCATTTTAAGACAGTTTATAGTATATTTTTTAACCAGATCTTATTGAGTTTAAAACGGTCTAAAAACGGTTCCTATATAAAAGGAAAAACCTAATTGGAACATAAGTTGCCTTCAACGCAAATTAGGAACAAAATTCCCATTGTCATTGAATACGTTGTTCCGGGTTCGATTCCCAGACAAGTCCTTAGGGTTAGCGAAATATCTACATCGAATAGTTGTTGAATATAATTTTCGTGCACAAAAAAAAAATGATATGATCTGGGGATATTTATAAGATCAAATTGATATTTTAAAATTTTATTGTAACACAAACAAAATAAATTACTAATGACAGGTAGTAAATCCAATCAAACTACTATGCTCTCATTTTTAGCTAAGTACTATTATTTATTTTTCTATAGAAATAGAAAAGGAACGGATTTCTAATTTCTTGACCCCTCCTTGACTGGCAGTGGTCCCGCACCTTACAAATTGGCATGTCATCTTTCCGCACTGCGCTATATATTTCTTTATGTTGCTTAAGGTTTCGATTTGCAAACATTTCTGTCTTCTTCCTTTTAGAATTTTCTATACATCCCTTTCCTCTTGTGAGAGTTTCGAAAATTTAAAAAATATCTTTTTAATTATTCTAATATCACTTGGCAATTTGATATTATTTACGGTTAAAATAAAATATTATGTTTAATTTTTTTTTTTTAATAAAATAAAAAAAGTTTTGTTTGATAAAATATCAAAATATCCAGGCCATATAAAATTGATATGGAGCTTATTTTTTTTCTGTGTGTATTTTTGTTATTTTCGGCTACAAAAAGGGAAATGTCCTGAAGGAATCGTCACAAGTTATTATCGATATTTCGACATTTCTCCTATATCTGCATTTACATTTGTTATATACCGCTAAAGAGACTTTCTGACGATAGTTTAATAGCAAGGCAATTAACTTTTAATATTTCGAAAATTTTGCGTTCTTTGATGAAACTCGACAGTTTAAATTTGATTAGAGTTTCTCTTTGGAAAAGTTTGACAATCGACTATTTAGGGATATATGATAATTGTAAAGGCAGCTTGTTGAAATAATTGTGTACAGAGATGTCTCTGACCGTATTATGGAATAAGGGCGAAAAAGCAGCATATCCAGCGCTTCTAAATAATATTGCCTACCTCTTTCCTAATTCAAAGAGATATGTGAGGATCGGTTTATAAATCGTTCGAAATTCATTATAATTTTAATCCACTTGAGTTTTAAATCGAACAAATATCAACTCAAGCTAAGTTTTTGCTTACTCAACAAATTATTCTTAAAGTGAGAATATTGTACTACACATAAGATAATCCGATCCTACACTGTTTTGATAAAGTTTATACTCATCTTGAGCCCAAAATTCCCGTTTTTTCCTCTGTATACTTTTAGACAGTTTTAATATTTTTTGAGATATGTTTTCGAACGTCTTAAAATGGTTAAGAAAACGTTTTAAAACGGGAAATATATAAAACTGCGTATTTCAATAGCAAAATTCATGTTCTTACCTTAAATAATATCTGAGATATTGTTAAAATCGTGAAACTTCTTAGACTTTTTTCTCTGTGAACTTTAAGACAGTTTTATTCCCTAAGAGATATGTTTTTGAACCGGTTTAAATTGGCTAAGAAAACGTTCTGAAACGGAAAATATACAAAGCTGCATGCTACAATAGCAAAATTCACATTCATAGCTGATCTGAGATAGAATTTAAATACTACAAGTACCCCGATAGTTAATGGGATATGCCAAAGAAAGGTTCAGCAATAGGTTGGATGGGCGGTAGGTGTGCTGCTTCAAAAAATTCTATACTTCTATAATACAATTCTATACTTATTTTTTAGATGTTTTTTTAAATGCACTTTGCGATGAACAAAATAAAAAATTTTTAAAGTTGTGAATACGTATGTAACAATATCCGATTTTCTAAATCCTTTAAAATAGAAAGTAATTTAAGCAATCCCGAACTCTACATAACACATAAGACTTACAGTATCCAAATATGATACTAATAAAGCAATTTAAGAAAAAAAAAATAAATTGACTTAAAAACTTTAACCAAAATGCCTTTGCTGTGCCACTGTAGGGGATATTTTATTTAACTTTTCGTTCTCTAAAAGCTTAATGCAGAGCCATCTAGCGGCAGCTTTTAATAATTACACTGAATACTTGTTGTTGCTTCTCGCTGAATTGAACGTGAATTTGAACGTGTCACGGTGTGTCACGACGTATCACGACATGCATATCTCGTGAGTGAACTAAAATCGAACATGGTGAATAAAGTAAAAGTATGTATATCGCTACTTTGGCCGATATAGAAAAAGTATAATTTCGATATAAATATTATATTACCTTACAATGAGATCGTAAATTTCTTTTTTATCAAATACTTTGCAGTAAATACTGAGGACATTAAGACACGCGTAGTCCATGCCAGTCCAGGGTACATCCGAGGAGGCCAATGCCACCCACAGGGGACACTCAGCGTGACGGTCCAGGTCGAGCATTTTCACCATTTTATGTTGAATTAACGGTAAACTGCACAGCCAGTTTGCTAGTTAAACACTTTTTCTTGTGGCTTATTATTCTTTTAAATTAACTTGGTTATTTCTTTATTTTATTGTTTGACTCATCAAAATGTTTGGTTATTTTGTTGTTTTGCTCTGCTCGCGGCCTTTAACCAGCTGGGCGCCTCTTTATATTGCACACAATACACACACATAAAAGAAAACTTGAGTAAGTTAAACACCTTTTCATTTGGCACGTCTGTGTGTGCGTTATTTGCTCATTGACATTTTGATTAAGGTGTTAATTTAACCTTTATTTTGGCCGCATCAAGCATGTTTGTTTACTATCGAAATTTATTTACATACGCGAAAATTCCTGGGTTTGGGAATACAATGAATTGGAGCTGCAGCTATATAATTGCCTGTTTACTTATTTTTCAATTAAATATAAATAACATCAGCGTCATAAATACGCACACACCGCAAAATGTGCGCCAACTGTTTGAGCTGAAAATGTTCAGTTGAGCAACCAAAGTGAAGTAAAGTGAACAACTGAACAAAGTTTGCGTTAAATGGGAAAGGGGTGGTGGTCCCCTATATGAGCTCATACGGTCAAAAATGATTATTGCTTTTCAATTTAAAAAGGTTTGGAAACGAAATCAAACTAAAGGTAAAGGCCACAACAACATTTCATGCCAAGAGCCAACTTTCTGATAAGATTAATAAAGGTCTCCCGCACACAACCTGAGCAGGATTGGCCTGCGTGATGTCATCAAGCGACCAGAACAAAAAGTAAATAAAGCAAAACAAAATAAATTTTCAAATTCCATTTGCTCAAATAAAACTACGAAACAAAAAGAGCCATGAGTAAATATCTCCAGGTAAGTAGCAGAAATAAAATTAAGATAAGCCGCTGTGAGAGTTTTGGTATTAAAATGTTATCAAAGAACGAATTCGCCAGAGACAGACTGAAATGTCAGCTGGCCATTTATGGACTTGACTCAAGCGACTGAGGAACTATTTGTTAATTGAGCACGACTCTAATGCGGAAAATGCAACAGGTTTGCATATAGTTTAAGAGGTAGGGGGAGGTTGGTGACTTGTTCAGGCACAAAATAAGTGGAAATACTGAGTGATTCATATTCGCTTGGGATATCTAAAGATATATGGATGAACATACATACATAAGTATGTGCATTTTTATCAAGATCAAGTTGGGTATGTTTACATTTGAATAATTTTGCTGTTTGCGTTGAGTGAGTGAGTGAGTCGAGATAGCGGAAGACATGTGCGGAGGGTAGGTACACATCACTTTTTTTTTTTGATAATATTTTGCAACTAAATTCTTAGGGCTTGTGTCATCAACCAAAAATGTATGATTTATGTATGATTAATAAATGTGTAAATATATATTTGATAAAAATATTGCTACCCTAAATAGTAGCTATCTGACAGTTGAAAGCGAGCACTTGACAAATAGTTTGATTGTGTATTTTGATCATTCCCACTAAGAACTAATTAATGAAAAAACAATCATCTTTGTGTCAAATATAGCATATTTAGCAAGAATTCATGTAAATTACTCTTTGTGCCATATTTAAATCAAGGCTCTAAACCGGTATGAAATCGTATCTCTTAGCACCGGTTCGGCTGGAATTTTTGGAGTACGCGAAACCGAAAAGAAAGACGTGACCAAGGGTTTTGAAACCTGGACAGTGACAGTGAAGCACACCGAACAAAAGTGAGATGTTATTTCTACTTTGGCGTAAAAGACTGTTGGAACCGAATGGAAACGAGGAAACGAAGGAACTGGATGGTAGTGCCCTTTCTAGTCAATTTATCGGCTGACTCGTTTCTATTAAAGTTGCGGGGTCCAAACATCCAGATAAGGTGGATACAATGATGCCAAGCGATCGCCATTAGAGATCTACGGATGATTGGTGCTTGTGCCCTTCTTCGATGGAGATTGATTTAGGGTATATGGCGGCCTCCTGGATGGCACACCGCAATAATCTGGGAGCCGGATTGAGAAAACTCCTACTTAGTCATTGAGCTAAGATCCTTGCGTGTTGCGATATTGATGGCATTTGCTCTACTATTTGGCAAGTTATCCCAGTCATGTTTACTAGGGATATTGACATCATATAGTTTCTGCCCTTTGATTAACTCTCTTAATCTCAGGGCCGTAATGTACGCTAACTGTTTAAATACTGCTATAAAAACAGGATTATTTCCTTTATACATTTTGTATATATTTGTGAATTGAAACAATTTGAAAATATTATAAATTAGATTATATTTGCGATTACGGATCTATCTATGTCTATGTCTTTGACTATTGACTAAGTTTCTTAGAGTTATTTGCCAAAGAGAAGTTAACAATTTCTTACAATCGCATTATGTTTTGTTCGGTCAATTTACAGTTCTCGGGGGCCTAAAATTTTGGACTTATACATATTCAGGGGTGTCGTGGAAATCTCTAGATATTTTCGTATAAACTATTGCACATCTAACTAAACTTTGACTGCTTTATTTGTGAAGTTAGAAGTATAAGACCGGCTACTAGATCATATGAAAGGAAATCTAGTAGCCCGGCAAATTTGTGCCACTTTACATATAAGGTCAAACAGCTTTAATTCAAAATGGAAACGTTTGAACGAAAATCTCTAGAGATTTTTGGGACACACCCGATAGACTTATATTCTAGTTTTTCATCAATTAATTGCTTTAACGAACTTGTTTCGGGAACTTTAAAACATTTTTAAATTAGTTTACATTTTACATTAAACATCCAATTGTTAACAAAATACCTATCACTCTACCTAATAACATTCCTAGCATAGCAAGATGATTCACCTTCTTAACCCACCTTCCCCGCTCGATATGGAATAGGGGATCTTCCACCCTCCGATTGTGTTTGAACATATTTACTTTTCTCTAGAATTGACATGCTCTTATCTGCTTCCTCCCTATATTTGGTAGCTTGTGACAGAAGAGGCCCCAGTGTATTCCAGTTCGACCCAGTCAGAATGTTAGGCAACTCCTCTTTCGTAAGCACCGGTTTTCCCCAGGCATTAATTTTTCGGCGTTCTGATAATAATTATAAATAAATTGAATATATTTCCACTATTTCTTATATTATAAAGGAAATGAAACACCTATTTTGTTTAACTTAGGGATTCTCCACGTAAAAAATTTTTTTCCAAGAATTTTTTTAAAATTTTTTTGTATCTTGGATATTTGAAAATAACGCCCTAAAAGAATTTTTTGAAATTCAAAATACTTTAGAAGATATAGCCTTTTTTGTTGACTAACGTCTTCGATAAAACAAGCCATTTTCAAATTACTTCAAACTTTAAGCGCATTAATCCCAAAACTAGGTTTTTCGAACTGGCGGCCATAATATCTCCAGTTACATTGAACCGATTTTGATGAAACTAACTTTGGTTTAAATGTTTCAAGGAGGGTCAGTCTTCACTGTAATTAGTGACTTATTCAAGAGTTATTTTTAAATCATCCTCTAAAAGTAGGTCGTCTGCTAATGAAATGTAATGTTTAATGTAATTCATCAGCTGAATACTTATTAAAGTACTCGAAGTGCTCTGTTCAATTTTGTCAACATTTTTTTTGGTAAATTTCTTTGAAAAGGTTACAACACTGTTTAATTCGCAATTTCTTGAAGTCGTTGAATTTCCAAACTGAATTAGACCACGTCCAAAAGGATTCTGGAGGAGTGGAAAATGCTTTTATAGGAAATAGCTGGCAAGAAAGTCGACAATCAACACAATTGTGTGACAATTTGGAAACGCCCAATTTTTACGTAAAGTGATACATGTCAAGCAAGCATAATCCTGAAAAAAATCTACACCCCAAAACTATCAAACTATTACTATAAGAATTGAGTACAAATTATCTTTGCTAACTCTTTGTTCCTTTCAAAAAGTCTGCAATTTATTATCTAAGTTGATAATGCGACCCTGAGCGAAATATTAATTTGTATAAGACAGGGGGAGATTGTGAGAGAGGAAGAGATAACTCTGACAGTGCACCAATGCGGCCATCTGCTCAGGGATGCGCAACCTTATCACAGAGTAAACAATTAAAATGCCATTAAAACGTGTTCAGTTCAGATTAGAGCTAGTGTCGCTGTCGCTGTCGCTCCCTCCGTCTGTTTAATTGAAATATAACAAAATTATAACTGATTGCGTATTTGGGGTACAATCAACAGAAACGCGTATGAAAACAAATAAAACATAATGCACACGAATTGCGGCGAGGGTAAAGTTTTATTTTTTTTTTTGGCAGATAAATGTAATTAAAAGCCAAAAGCAAAGTTGGTACCATACGCAACGACAACTTTTCGTGTGGCCCGCAGCATTTGGCACTTTTTGTGGGTTACCCGGACCAACAATTACAATTGATAAGCCCCAAAGTCACTTTCATTTATAGACTACAACGGCAATTGGAAAAGTTTTTGGGGAGTGCCCCGCGTTGGGCCCCACAACGTAACTCTATGAGAGCAATCAGCATTGTTTACCCCCATATGCGGGATGCCCTAACGATGTTGCTGCTGTCGTTACTGACCTTCTTTCCCGCAAGGGAGGAAATCCAATTTTCTACTATAATTGCACTACATGTTGCTGCTGTAAACAATAAAACCTCGCATAAAAGTCAACGCTAGAGTGCAACAAATCTCAATTATGAGCTACGGCCCCGCTGAGCTCTGGGCAAAAAGGTGCAAGGGAAGAGGGGTGTGCACTTTTTCGCTTTCGATTAAATGACTTTTAATGCGATTACGACAACAACAACAACACACCCACAAGAAACGGAACAATGCACTTTGCTGTCGGTACGCTGTATGCACAACTATACCGACATATATATAGATATGGGTTATGCGTATATCAACCGCTAATTGAATCAAAGAGCATCCCCACACCAACTTGGGCTTTGATATCTCACTGACAAGGTGGATAATTAGCATAAATGTGCACCCCCTCCTGCTCCTAAAACTCCCCCATATGGTTGCCATTAGTGGCGAGCTGCAGCCGCTTAGTTGATATTTATGACCAAGCTTAAACCCAATGTTGTTGCTGCCAGCAGATATACCAGATAGAATTTTCTTTTGCAACAAATTGCATTGTGAATTATTACAACCTTGCATATGCCTCAGAGATGAACAGATGATTCTGTGACTTGTTACAAGTTCAAGGCGGAATAATAAAATTCGAAAAGAATTTAGCTTAAGTGATTAGATTATATCATGAGTTTAAGGGAAGTTGAAAAGAAAGTAAATTAAGACTATTCTAAGATAAAGCCTGGCTTGTGCTTTAAAGTTCAGGCTCTTCTTAGTGGATATTCTACTCAATTGTTATTTCGAACTCAAATCATTCTAAAGGTTGTTAGAGCAGAGTAAAAACGAACCAAACTCAATCTCTTAAGTGTGGGATAGTGCAGTGTCATTAGTATTTAGATGAGGTAACACAAACATGAATGTGTTTCTATATTTCAACCACAAACTATCTATATATATATATACCGCGAAAATTTGCAAAATTTTATAATAAGTTTAAATTATCATCAAATTTAATAGTTGGCAATTGCCGACGCTTAAGCCAATCGTTCCAAAAATAATTTTCATTCAGACTTAAAACTAAAATTTGCAAAATTCATATATTAGAGTAGATTGTCACAAAGACGGGTAAATAGGAGGTGTAGATCAAACGGTTCAAAAAAACGCGAATTCAAAATATTTAAATGAGTATTATTATTATAAAAACGGGTTAATAAACGACTGGTAACGATTGAAAATTACTAAATTTTCGTATGAAATTAGATCATTATGAATACGGGTGAATATATAGATGGTAAAGATCGAAAAGTCCACAAAATCGCACAAAATTGCTAAATTTTAAATTGAATTTAGATTAGTGGTGCCCAAAATGCCAAAAGCCTTTCCCATGGGATAGAAACTCATAATTCTGCCGGCGTCGCAGCCGACACACGCATAGAGAGAGAGTTCGTGTATTTTATAAATAGTTCGCTCGGCGGCTTGCTTTCTCACGGCGTGTGCTTTCGGCTCTCACAAGGCATTTGTTTGTTTATTTGCTGCTCAAGTTTGACGTCGTGACGATTACTTTGTCTTTCGCTGCTGGTTTTTGTGAGCTTGGGCACCACTGGCTTAGATTATCATGAATATTTTATAGATGGCAAATGTAATGTTAGCTTCACTTCTTCGTTTTGTGTTTAGAATACTAATTGGTGCTGAGCAACATTTAAAGGGACAGCCAATTGTTAATAAATAATCGAAGTTACAAATAACAAAACTTAGTACAGGCATTAGTTTAATATGGTTTAAATAGGTGTATTAAGTTCATTGAAATCAGGGTTCCCCAAGAAAACAGGGAGCGAAAATGTGACTGCCAGAGGGAGACACTAACATACAGTGATGCATGGCTTCGGCAAGCAATCGGTGTGAATTGGCCATGGAGGACCAAGAGGTCCCCCTTACTTATATCTATCGGGCGATTTTTGATTTCTGAGTCCCACAAAATATTTTAAAAAGCCTTTGAAAATATTCAAGGTGCCTTGGCGTAGATTTAAGGTTTTTGGATACGAGTTTTAGGTACCCTGGTTTGAGTCCCAGTAAGGACCAAACATTTATTTTTAAAAATTTTTTTAATTTTGGTTATGCATGTGGTTAAAAGAACAAATTTTCTTTCCTGACACTTTAAATATAAATATTTTCAAAAAATGGTTCAACATTCTGGAATTCCGAGAAATTTGGAAATTCTTTCTCCCACGTAAGGTATTAATATCGTTCCTTGTAAAATCGTTCCATATAAAATTATAAAATATATACCCTTGCAAATGTTTTAATACATTAGATTTTAAGAACGCCAGCATTAAAACAAACAATTTTTCTAATTAAAACCCACTTTTTGACCGATAGTTCCTATGGCAACTATAAGATATAGTCGTCCGATTTTGACCAAAACTTCCAAAAATAAAAGGCAAAAATAAATAAAAATGGAGCAATAAATTTTAAGTAAAATTTTTAAAATTTTGTATGGAAAGGCAGGTGAAGCGATGGTTTCGACAGCGATAAGCCTACTGAAGATTCATTCGGGAGAATGATGAAAAGGTACCGTATAGGCAACCAGCTCATTTTTGGTGTACAATAATGCATAAGTTGTTTTCAGTTGTGAAAAAACACAACTTTTTCGGACCTTGAGCCAGCTAAACTCACTAATTAAACATTAGAAAGGTCGCCAGATAAATTATAAAATTTTTTATGTAATGTTTTTTTTTTTTTATAAAACTATGAAGAGTTGCAACGCTCAACAGCTAATTTAACAATGTTTTTGGTCGTAAGGCTTTCTCTCCTGTCTGACAAAATATTTCTATAAATCAAAAACGATCGTTCAACATCGCAAGAAGTTTTGTTGTGTTTGTTTTTTCAAAATTGTTTTCGTACCATTTTTTATAACTTTCATATTTAGTTCTGTTTACAAAAAATTAATATGTATAAAAACAATAAAAATATTACAACCCCGTGTGGGAATTGAACCTGGGTATCTTAGACTCGTAGTCAAAATACTGAGTTGCGCTACGGCACTTACAGAATTGCAGTTTTAAGAAAATAAAAGAGTATACCCTTATGCTTTTTATATGAAAATCGATTTCGACCCAAAGGACATGAGCGATTTGTAGAACACATGAGATAGGTTTTATTGGTACACAAAAGTGCAGGACCAAATAGCTTTGCATTTCTGGGCCATTATTGAATACATGCTGAATATCGAACTCGAAATTAATCTGTGGAAAACTTGATCTTGATGACTGATCTTTTTGGAGTCAAATCGATGTTAAATATCAAGCTTAAAAAAGTTGGAACATTGGTCTTTAATCAATCATTATCGGTTGTGCCACAGAAACCTCTTCCAACCAAATTCCAATTCTTAGGTGCCACAGAAAATCTCTTTCGGTGGTTTCTCAAACATTCTTGACAAGCAAAATAAATTTTGGAAATGTAAACATTACTAAAATAAAATATTTGGTTTGTTTAAATATTTAAATTTGTACGCAAATCCAACCAATGGCTGCCAAATCAACCAAAACCAATTTGTCACTCAACCTCAGTTGGCAATACAGGTGCCATTTTTGAAATTTGACAACAAAAAACGGTCTTAGGTTTGTTACTAAATCACAGGCGAGAAAGTAATTTTTGATTTTGCACACTATTCTAGACTTCAATTTTAAATAAAGTTTTATATACATATAGCACAATCAACAAGCACATACCCAATAAATGGGAAATTCTTTTTGCAAGAGACGCAACCCTGATTAAGGAAATGGTCCATTATTTTGGACACAAACCTTCTACCTATTTATTTAAATAAGAACATTAAATCTCTCTAAGTTCTGTGGCACCGAATGATTTGTTGAGAGTTTTACAAATCAACAGTCGACGTAATCTCTAGAGATTTCCGAATCCATTTTGTATAAGATTACCGCAAAATAAAGACAACTGTTTTATTCTTTTTTTGTGTGTGTGTATGTATAAAAACCAATAACTCTTGAACAATACACGAGATAATGCTGTTTTTGTTACCACTTGGGATTGAATTAAGTTTGTATGGATTGGTTTAGATTTTTAAATCTATTTTAGGTTACCGAAGTTAAGAGGAAAATTGCTGTTATATGGAAATAGTTTTAGGCCAGGGGTGCGTAAGTTTAGGGCATAAGAAGAAATATACATCAGATGTGAGCCCAAAAATGATAAGGATCAGATAAACGATAGTCGAGTTATAAGGAAAAAAACGATGATGAAGGGTAGCACTGGCCGCAAAGGCGATGGGCAGCACTTCACACACTCAGTGATCACTTTGATCAGACATTAAGTTAAATTCGGGCTTGACCGACTTTCTGTCTCGTTATAAAAAGAAAAAGTTGCAAGCTGCTTGGAAATTAGGCCTGGTTCGGTTTAGTGGTTTACAAGGGGCTTATCTCAGCCTGTGAACACTGCCAAAACCCACTCAAATAATTCTACATGTGTTTAATGGGGCTAAACAATTTAGATAACACAAGATAAATTTGTCTATACCCAAAGCCAAGACGCCACATAAAGAATAATCCCCATTTTGTCACTGTTTGAAATCCAGCACAAGCAAAAAAATCACTCAACTCTGATGCACAATTTCCGCCAACAAGTCGTCACTTGCCGGGGGGAATTGCAATTCCGCGAAATCTGGGCACAATGTGTTACAAAATTTAAAATGAAGCGCGATGGGCCGTGAAACGGGTGAAAATCATGAATGTCAAAGCGGGGGTAAAGAAGGGCTAATTAAATGAGTCAGTTGGCTTATCTCAGCTCCTAGGTGCCGGGTGTCTCTATTTCCTTATTTATTTAATTAAATATTAAGAAATACCAAAATGCAAAATGTAAACAAAATGTTGGCGAATTGTTTGGGTTTAACCAAAAGAATTGAGCAAAATAAACGCACACAGAAACTACATTTGGAATGGGTTATTAGAAATATTTAATTCAATTTAAATTGAATTTGTTTATATTTGTTTTGGGAAAACACACATAAAACGCATCGAAAACGCGCGGAAAACGCGGGCAACGAGCGAACACAACCGACCCGTTACACAATTCAATTCTAACTGAACTGCGTTGAACGTTGCGTCGGCGTTGTTATCGTTGCTTGGCCCGAAGGCAGCCGAAGCGTAGCATAAACGAAGTTGAAAGAAAGTGCTCAGGTGGTGGGTGGTTCGGGTAGGTGGGGGAGCGATAATGACACAGCACTTGTTGTTGTTGTTGCTGCTGCTGCTGTTGGTGCTGCTGTTGGGTACCACAAGAACCGCTTATTAGCAATGCAATGCGACGGATTTTTATGACGCTCTTCATTAACGCAACGGCACACGTGTGTCTGTGGCAGAGCCACCAACTCCAACTCACATTTGGAGGAGACGACTAATGACTATCACAGGTGACACGCTTGGCTAGCGAAGCGCACTTCTTAGACAACTCCTAATGGTCATCAGTCACACTGCACTTATTGGCCAAAAGTGGAAGTCAGGGAACTAAGCACATGCACTTCCGTTACGTTTGAGTTGTAAAAGGCGGTCAAGGTCAGAGAGCCCCCCAGATTCACGGGCCGAGCAACTGGTGGAACCATTTATCAAATGGAAAACTGTGACAAGATCTAAGTGAAAAACATGAAACGCAACCAGCTAAAAGACTAATTGAAATGTGGCCGGACAAAATCCATAAAGACGGCACAAATGGCCCGTAAAAATATTATGATGCCATTGAATTTGCCGGTTGCCTTCTGTGTTCCCCCTCCAGCAGCACTTGGGCAAATTTGTATATTTGCACTAAAAAAATTATTCATGGTCCAACAACAGGCTGGCGGGGGAGCTGGCTGGGTTGATTGGTGTGGCCAAGTGTTTTCATTCATAGCACAAGTCAACAGACTTGTCTTCTGTCTATCTTGAGCCATACATCTTAGTGCTGTGTCCTCTTCCTGACAACGAAATATATGAGATTTTGGTTGATCGTAAACATTAATGATTAATTAACCATAGCGAGGAGCACAATTGTGCGGCCTTTGAGTGGACACTTAGTATGCTACGAGGGCAGTTTGGTTGACAAAAATACTGGGAAATACTGTTAAAAATAAAAAGTGAAATTGAATGAGATTTCTCATTTATTTTTCAAGTGGCTTTATGTTTTGAGTAAAATGTAGTGAAATATTTATCAGATAATGCAAGCTCTGAAAATGGCTAAGGCCGTAGGCATCTTAACAGCAAATTTTTCATATAAAAGCTATTTGGTGGTTAACACTTTGCCAACTAAAGTTTGAACACTTTGAAGGAGTCTTGTGCTAGTTTTAAAGCCGTTTTGTAAGCGCTGTTATAAAATGGAGTTATCAAACCATCAAAGCAAAGCAATTCTCCATGTAAAAATGTGCTAAGGAACGCCAAAGTAGGCCTTTCGGCTGAGATGATCACCAAAAAAAAAGTGCGGGTTCAAGACACGACGGGATTCAATTGAAAATTGTTACTCGGAATCGTGACGGGAAATAATTTTCTTTAAACGGTTAAGAGGTGAAAGGTTCCATTAGAGCAAAAAATCTATGTTCATGGCATCGATTTTTTTTCAAACATTTTTAGAAAAACATCGATTTAAATCGATTAAAATCGATTTTAAAATTGTTCTAGAATTATAACGAAGGTAAGAATTTGTATTTTTGCAACAAAATAAATCAAATTTACTTTCCTTTCAACTGTACTGAACTTAAGGGAGTATTCCCCATGTGCAATTTTTTTCGATTTTTTGTTTGCGTGTTTTTATAGGTCAGATACTTAAGAATATCGTCCCAAAAGGATTTTATGAAATTCGAAATACTTTAGAAGATATAGCCTTTTTTGTCGAACAATGTCTTTGCTAATACTAGTAATTTTCATATTACTTCAAACTTCAAACGCATTAATCCCGAAACAACGTTTCTCGCGCTGGAGGCCATGATATCTACACTCAGAAAAAACCTAAAACTTTGTACTGAATCAAGTAGACGGGTCAATAGACGGAGAGTGTAAAAAAATTTGTAGATTTTCAATCCCAAAAATACTTGTTTAGAGACTGGGGATATTTAAGTACATCGAACTATATAATTTTGGTCATATATATGGTGGTCTGAAGACAAAAGAAAAGGTTACAAATTTTATTTAAAGTAAAAGGAAGCAAAATAATACTTCAAAAAAGACAAAATGTTCTGCAGCTAGCAAAACAAAACCAAAGGAAGAATTTACAAAGACCAATTGAAACCCCACCAACAAATTAGACCAGGGATTGACATTTGCGTCGAGAAGGGCATGGTATTGTATAGAATTGGTAGAACGGTAGTTTTTCTTAGTTTGGCAGTAGTTTGAGTACTGTCAGAGCGTTTGTTTCATTGGTCGGTTTTATAGTGTTTCATACTATTTAGTACATAAGAACAAAGCATACTTGAATTTCGTAAAACGGCACGATCGGTCTAGAACTATCCGGTCGTTTTTTCGAGTGTAGTTAATGAACAATTTTGATGATTCGTGGAGACGCAGATTGTTTTGGTTGTCAATAACTGAACAATTTTTACTATTTTTTTTACTCTAAACTACAAAAAAGTGCCCAAAATCGAATCAAAATTTTTTAATGGCCGCCATTTTGCCAAAAAATCTCTTAATCTGTTTTTAACATAATGAAAAAAAAGAATGGGAAAGACTCTTTGCGTTTTTAAATAGGATTTTTTTTTAAAAGGTCCAAAAACAGCCTCGACGTGGAGAGTACGCCCTAAAATTATTTCAAAACATGAGTAAACGAAAGTTTTTCGGTTTTAGTACACAAAAATCGTTTTAAAAAGGGTTCTATTTACAGGCCAACGGGGTCTCACCGTTTTCCGTTAACGTCCATTTTATTTACTGTGTGACCATCATTCGATTTCTTAGAAATATATTCACATCATGGCAGTCATTTTCATATAATTCCAAAGACTACACCAAAATAATATTTAGTTACTAAAAATGTATAATGTGCAATGTGTATTAATAGGTGCTCTCGGTACATACATACTTGAGCATTTATAATCAACAGGGTTTAAAAAACTGTCAGCAAAATAGCAATAGCACTGAAATTTATGCTTTTGGCTGTGCTGTGCTGCGTCGCAATCGTAGTTCACATTGGAAGCAGAAGCACAAAAATCAAAACCCGAAGCTGTGCTATTGCTTTGCTGTGAGAATTTCGGAAGCATAGCAATAGCACATTTGAAATACTTTCGTAGCCGTACTGCTGTGCTGTTGAAAAAGCATAGCACTCTAGGCTGGGAAAGTTCAATAGCACACATATTTCAGCACAAATGTACGATAATATTTTTTTGTTGTATTAGTGTAGAATTAAAATAAAAAATTAATGCCGCAAAAAATAAAACAAAAAATGGTGAAATTATCAGATGTAAAATACTTATAAGAATATTTTCGATATATAGATGTATGTACCAGCTCTAGGATTCACATCGATTTCAAGCCAAACCATCACTGAATCAAATGCCGTTTATAAGGACCTGAATAAAACCGATTCACAAGGCCCAGATGAACTCTTCAGCTATACCGGCCAACAAGAGTGCTTTCGTCGGTGTCGAAAATCTTTGAGAGGTGCCTGCTGATCAGAATCCTTGCATTGGAAGAACTCAGCCAACGCATTCCACCCCTTTCAATTTGGATTTAGAAGGTCTAGGTGTAGGTGTATACCGTACCCAGATCCACTTTGCTACAGATTTGGCAAATTCCTCCTCCTTCTCCTTCTAACTGGGAAAACTGTAAACAACTAAAACAATTTTTAAGTTTGAACCTAGTGACTTAATATATATTAACTAGATCCGAGCAAAAACAACGAAGATATGAAAGTACGCCTACCCATTCATTCAAATAAATTTTAAGATAAAAGGAATTCATAGCGATAGGAACCAAATATTTTGCTACAGGGAATGTTGCACTCGACCAACACCCTTACTTGTTAACATTGTCTAGATTTTTCCGGATTTTTTTATTCTTGTTATGCTTGAAATCTTCGAGGCATTTTTTCTATATACAAGACAATCATTGCACGTCCTGCAAGTATTTTCACCTACATAAGCTACATGAACTCCAAGCCAAAATACTGTGCAGACTATTGGGAGTGCCCTAGTACATGTGCAGAAGAAGGCTGGAGAAGGTACTAAATGTCCCTATTATGTGCGAAGTTAATACCAAACAATCTGTGGATTATGTAGGTAGATCGATCTATATAGTATTTAGATAAAAATTGATGCAATTGAAAAAGTCGTTTCTGAGAAACCAAACTATTTGCAAATTAACAAATTAAACATCCCTCGCCCCATCTACAAAGTGTGCTAAAGATTGATGCGACACTGCTGCCCAGTTTGGTGGCACTTAATTAGATGGTATTCCCTGCTCTATGGCAAGCCTTGCAAATTGCCTGCATTATTAACACGGCCAAGAAGGTGCCACTGCCATCACCAGCAAAACTCTGACAGGTTTCCCCAGGTACAGGTAGTTCCGTAGCTTGTCCACGTCGTCGACGTCGTCGCGCTGTCTATCAACTTGATAAGCAGCCACATTAAATGGCCCACAAAATATTATGTATCCACATTCGATTACGAAATGCAAAACGTGACTTTGGCCCCGGCAGTTGATTAATGGATGCGCGTCTACGTAGCCCGAGTGACTGGAAAAATTGAGCAAAATATTGTTGCTATTTTTTCTAGTAAATCGTACGAACGCTACACGTGATTTCCTCTCGGCTGTAAATAATTCAATTTCCATTATAAAAATTATCAAGTCATATTGAAATTATTCAGACTTTTGTTACAAATACCTACTGATTGGAAATTATTGCGGGAAAATCTAAGTCAAGCTATGGGATTACTAACAGAAGTTCCCGTACCGATACTTAAAATATAACCTTATTTCTACAGAAAATTGTTATAGTGCCACTTTATACATTACAGAAACCATCTATCAATAGTTCTCGCTGGGCCATAAATATTGTGAAATTGCACTGGCTGAACTTTTACATAAATTCGTGTTTTTATTTATTTGTTTATTTACCTGCCGCCGCCTCTATGATACATGTGGCTGTCATTTGCTGCTTTTAATTACACCTGCCCAATGGCACACTCACAAACACACACAACATCCAAAAAAAAACATCCAAAACTCGCATCTAGCGGCTACATTTTGGCGCTTAGAGTCAGCTCAATCTCTTGTCGTTGTCTTGGCCGCAGGTGCAAATGGCAGTGCCAAGAGTTGGCTTGACTGCGATGCTGCCATTAAGGCCATTATTCTACATTAGATAATGTGCGAGTACTTGTACAGGTACACGGCGAACAAGCATGTGATGTGTTTTCCCTCTAAAAGGTAGCTACAAATGTTTTGTTTCCTCCCCCACCCGTCTGTTTCCAATGGCTTGTATTTATTTTGTTTTATATTTTTGGCTTTGACTTTTGCTTTGATTCGTGAAAATTCGCCTGAACGTCACATAAAATAAACATTGACAGCAATATTTTCCATTGCTCTCATCGATGTTTATCATTTGGCCATCAAAAAAGTCAAAAGTTTCCCCATTAGTTTGTGTATCGTCTTCATTTGTGGGTATTTTCTTGAGGCAAAGAATGAACAAAGAAGCCAGCTGAAAACTTTACTAAATAGCCAAAAGGTATTTGTAGCGAAATCGTTAATCACGTGTGCGATGACTAATTGGTTAATGTGTTTTTGAACTTTACATAATTTACTATGTCAAAATATTCTGTCTAAATAGCCTCTAGGGGTTATTTCCGTTGACGAGTTGGGATGTGGATGAATTGTGAGAGGGGTTAAAGTTCGCAGTACTTTTCGTCTTTAAGAATATTTGTCTTTTTTTATCCCTTAATAATTTTGTTGGTTATACTGTAAAATTTAAAAAAATAAGTTAGTACGCTAATCGCCCAAATTAACCATTATTTTTTTGCTAAAGCAAATTGACCAAAATTTTTTTCCATGATTAAATAGTATTCTCCAAGCGTCCTCCTTTATATTTAGCTGAAAGATTTATCGCTCAGATCTCCCGATATAAGCAAAACTAGCCTACAAATGTAACGTACTATACTATCGGTCTTAGTTAAGTGAAACATAGCATTTCTATTGTTGTCTGCTCGGGCTAAGAGTTAACAATATCGGTGGCTGCGGAACATACCTACGTGTTCCTCGATGAATATCGTATAGAAATATAATCTTCTGACTAATGTTGAATTAAGGAGAAGAAACACGACAGAATATTAAGATTCTTAATTTAAAAATATAACATGACATGTTTAGGCTTCATTCTAGTTTCGCGTGCTGCGGAACAGCTTGTCCTCGATTTATACCATATTTTTAAATAATTTTTGTTTAATTCTCGTACCGGAAGGGAATTCTACAGTGACTTATACAAATATTTATTCTTATTTGGAACAGTTTAGAAATGGCCAGCAAAAGTGACGGAAAGTTCTCTGCTGCTACAGCAACATGTATTTTTTGCGTCATTTGCTTTCCATCAGTGCGTGGTTGTTGTAAAATGTATTGCGTTGTGGGTCTAGGTAAACTACGGGAGGGGTTGCAAAGATAAGACGGGGTATGAGGCTTCCCAAGTTGATTCGTAGTTATGCATAGTGATCAGATGGTAGTCAAATGTTATTTTTTAAACGACTAAAAAGTTAATGTTTATTTGAAAGTTTTTTATCCCTGCAGTTTTATGCCTTAGTATGTACTACAGTTTTTAGTGCTGAGAATTAGGAAATCGTGGAATGTGCGTCAAGTGAAACTTACCTCGCACTGAAATCGAAGGTTATGAAGTAATAGGCCCTGTCTGTGTTAAATTCATAACTGAAAAGCATTGAGGCAGCCACGATTTCAGTACCAGCCCTTCCAAATCAGAAACGATTCAGCCCTAATTCAGTACTAGGCTATACTGAAGGAATGTTTATATATTCTTTATAAGCTTCCAAACTACCGGAAAAACCAGAAAGAGTCTAAAACTATGCTTCATCGAAAATTGTTGATCCATGTACGAAATTCTATATTTTATAAACAGCTTAACATAGTTGACATCCCAGACAAATCAAAAGAACATGAGAAGCCGGGTGCTTGCAATAACGCTTAGTGAAAAAACTCTTTTGGACCTTACTGTTAAAAATCGAAATATATTTTGCTGGCTTTATAGTAAAATGGAGTGGGAAGAGGAACAGCTTAGGATTGTGTTTGTGTATGTGTGAATTAGATTGGAACTCCTGAGAATAAATTTTTTAAGTTCATGGTCTCACTCCCCTTTCTAATGCATTATGGTGTATAATAAGCATAAACATAAAAAAAAACTAAAAAAAGTCGACTGGCGCGATTAGACTCTAAAGTTTTTGTGAATAACTCATACGCAGTGTTGCCTATTATCATTTAGTTGTTTCATTTATAGTCGGCGTTGATTTAAATTAAAAATTATTTCGAGTCACAAGATAATTGTTTTAGTGACCTTTTTGATTAAAAATCGTAGAACTTTTTTAGCAGGCTCCACAAAGGAGGCTGGTTGACTGTATAACGCTATTTCATGAATACCAATTCAATTTTCAGCAGTCTGCACCCGTCCTCAATGAGTTGGCAAAAGGTAAATTGAAAATTTTAATTTGTGGAACATGTCGAATGAGTAATTTCTTAAAAACTTTATAGCTCTGACTATTTCCACAAGCCCAAATTTCGTAACAATTTAATTTATACAATTTCTTCAAAACTTGGCGCCCATTTCAAATTACAATAATATTTTAGATTTTAAGTTCTTGGTTAGCGACTTTTCTAATTTTAGAGCAAGCATCACATTCCTAAGATTTTTACAATTGCTAATTATACAATAAACCTTAGGTTTGGATAGGAATGCCGAGACCTATTCTTTTTCGTTTTGCCGTTTAGACCTTTTGTGCCTAATATACGACTAATCTTTCAAATTAAATTTATATGGGTGCACGGTTGCACTGCAACTACTAGTTTACTGCATGCGTACTTGCTGTGTTCCACACTCGAGTGCCAAAAACTTTTGCAAAAATTTACTTCACTGATGGCATATTTGTGCTTTGCTTAAGCAGTGCCAATGATACCCGCCGCCACTCGTGTGGCTCATTTCTTATACTCGTCTAAGCAGAAAGCACATACGCATTTTGTATTTGTCGCTCTTTCTTGAAATTACAACAACCAACTTAACGGCGTTTGCTGTTGCTTCTTTAAAAGCACAAGAAAGCGAGAGCATTCAAAGTTAGCATTTCTACTGGGTGTGCTGTGAGCGTTTGACTGGCACTTTAAATCAACATGGTGTGAAGGGTACAACAGAAACACCCAATTTGACAGACCACAAGACACTCAGTCAAAAAAATACCGATTCGACGGCGAGTGTCGATGTAATTTGACTCCAAATTTTAGGTGTACTTGTAGTGGCGCTGTCTTAAATGTATACACACAAATTTAAGGAATAACTAGAACTCACAACGTAATTTCTATGAAAAAAAGAAGCGTTTTATGACAACATTCCATACAGGCCGGAATGGAAAGTATATACTCTGTGGGGTTATTATTATGCAAAAGTATGATATTGGATTACGGGCTGACAGATCAGTACTGTGTGCTCAACCAAAGCTAATTAAGACTGGCAAAATGGTAGAGAACAATGCTGTTGGGCATAGCTAAGTAAAAAATGCAAAATATACTTTAAATGTAAGTTGTTTTTTTTCCTAACACTAAATACACAAAATATGCATAAAAAATAGGTGAAAAAAAACTTTTATTTGTTCAGATTTTTTGAAAACTGAAAATTTTCGAGATCGGTCTGCGGCTATGTAATATTCCGGTATTTGTAGTCGATTGCCTCTAAAGGCAACAAGTAGCTAAGCTAAGAGAAAGAAACAATTTTCTCGAGCAAAGCAAAAGCAGCACAAACAACATTGACAAAAGTCTTAAATCAAATGCTTTTAATTCGCTGACATTTGGTTTCCAATTGTCTAGCGAAATTAAATGAATTTGATTTGCATGGACACGAAAGATCAGAGACAATTAGTCACAGTACTTACAATTATCGATTTTGCGTTAAACCAAAAATCATTTAAACTTTTAAGTCAATGTACGTCGAATACAAAACTTTAAATTCGGTCCGTTAAAAAAGTCTGAAAGATCAGGCCAATAATTTAATAGTTTCCGAGGAATCCCTTTTTCAACAAGCCAATTTTTTTCATACAAATATCTTAAAAAAATGTTCAATCACGCTTTAGCCAATGAACTATCCATTAATTTTGGCCAACTCAACACTCGCTCAAAACGAAAACAAGAAAGCAAAAAAAAAAAAAAAAAATAGCAAAACATAACACTTGATCCCAAGAAGTGCGAAATTATGTAAAACAGCAGCCAAAGAAATGCCAAATCAAAGTGAATTTATTTCACTTTTCCATGTTATTCGCCACGTTTTGGCTTCTTTTTTTGTTGAATCTGTCGAAAGATTGATGCCCAATTAAAATACTCGATGGCTCGATAGCTCGCAGGCAAATCCATTTGGCTATAATTACCGCCTCAATAACTCATAAATTGCGCCCCAGCGCAATGATTATAATTATTATTAGATACCTCACCTCTGCGGATTCAGTGCCTCCTCGTTAGACACGGACGTGACCATGGCCGTGGTGGACTTTTTGCGGCGTATGGCCATGTGGCGTTCGCGGGTGGGAAACTTGGGTTGCTTCTTCACTAGAACGGGGTGCACACAGAAACCGTCACAGGAAAGCACCTTCAACTGCATGTTAACTAAGCCGCACCACTTTTGAAATGCAAACAGAGCTTAGCTAGTTCCTCCTCAATACACAATGCGTGCGACACGATTTCGATTCTGATAAGAAGAACAACAAACACTAAAGAGGGGCGAACCGATAAGAGCGACTGACACATGGCGTGCAGCTCTCTCCCTCTATTGTCTTAAATGTGTATATTTTTAGGTTTTGTTTAATTTTATGCCCGGCCGTGTGGACAACTGAGCAACAACTGTTTTAACAGTAAAACAATGCAATTGAGCACGGCTCAAAATCGGCAAACTCAAAATGAGCACGCGGCCGTTAGACAGCGCTGATGAATACTTAATAAAAATGCAAGCATGTGAGTAAGTACGCTTGTACATATTTAACACGCGGCGGCTGGGTGAGCTCGGCATTCAGTCACTGTTTTCGCAATTCAATGTCAGCTTCGGCCACGTTCATTGCTCAAACTCTGGCCCTATAAACTGCACGCGTCGCTCAGCTCAACTCGACTTGATGTGAACTTGAGGCTGAACCCCAACCGACCAAGACGAGCGATTGATGTTGCAACACTTTCGTACGTACATATGTAGATACGTTGGGACATTTTCAATCAATCTATATTTAAATGCCAAATAGAATCATTAGTGGGGGAGCAATAGTTTATTGAATATTTAGAAAACCAAACAAAAAGCAAGTCAAGGTCTTTAATGGATTTTTAATTGCCGCGTTGCAACCAAGTGAAATCCACGTGCAGCCAACGAAGGTCATGGGTGAAGAATTCAAATTGGAGGAGGAAGATCACACGAACAATAAGCAATGAAAGGGCTATTTATGAAATGGTTTACATAAGATTGAGCAAAACAAACATGTTAATATTTTGTACGAAAATACGGGCTTCTCTTACTCGCTTGGATTTGGCCCTTTTTCATTGTAAGTCAAAAGGGAGAAACCTACTGCTAGCAAGAGGGAAAACGCCTGTTTGACAACAAATGTTCCGAGTTTTCCTGAAATAAGTAATGCTGGACTCAATCGGTTTGGCTATAATAACCGGGAGCGAGAGAAAGAGAGAGTTGGCTTTGTTTTTGACTTCTTTTCAGAAATATGCCTCTAGATTTGAAGCTAGAAAATTGTGCCATAGCTAAAAGTGCTAGTGCGCTACCAGAACAATATCAACTCGATTTAAGTTTTTGAACTCAAAAAATTGTTTTTGTAACATTTGTATTCATGTTGAGTCCAATGCTCTCGGTTTTTTCCCTTTGTATAACTGCCGAATACAAAGGACAAAGATGCTTTTTATTACTAACTGGTACCCGGCATACGTTGCCCCGCCCCACTTTTCATTTCCAAATATCAATCTTTTATGGGGACAAATATGTTAATTATTAGTAAAAGCCAAGGGTGCCCCCGCTCTATGCGCACGCCTATATCGTTTTTCTTATTAGAACGCATATCTTAAAGCCAAACGTGGTGCAACAATTACTACGTTTATGCTATGAAATTCACGATTTCTTCAATTTGCAAAATCAAATTTGTTCCTGGCAAATTCACAAAATAAGCAGCGCACATATGAAAAAACAAAAGATCCGGCAACACCAACGCAATGTTAAGTTGTCTGCGCTGCGGCATTTCATGAATTGACAGCGAATTCATAGTCAACTTTCGTGTGTAAGCGAATTCATGAAATGGTGTTGATGCACGCACTTTCGGACCCATTTCATGAAATGATTTTGCAAAATGATCATAGCGTAAACGTAGTAAATAACTTGATAATTGTTCTCTATTTCCATTCGAACGCTACAACAAAAAATCTGTTTGCGTCTGTGTTGTTTCGTATTTATGAAAAACTCACTTTGCAGGCCACAATCGGTATTCTCTTTACATTTCTTGAAGTTGTCATCTTAAACTTTGCAAAAATTTTAAAAACTTTACGATTTTTTTTACCGATTGATCTACACCTCTTATTTACATAAAACAAGTAAAAGTTGACTATGTATATTAGGGCGGGCCGAAAAAAAAAGTACAAGGCGTATAGCAAAAACGAAATCTACGGTCAATTCAAAGAAATTTTCACCAAGAAACCATAGGTCTAAAATGAATTCCTAGTCCGCGCAAATCGACTTCAAATATTTATATTACATTTTCCCAAAAAACAAGTGAGAAAGTCGGTGAAGCCCGACCATAGCATACTCTATATCCCCCAGAGCTTGCATTTATCTTATAAATTTTATATAGAAGCCACACAAAGCGATAAAGAAGTCATAAAGTGAGTCCAGTGCTGCCCATCAACGTTGAATGGGTGCTACCCATCAAAATTTTTTGTTTTCCGTATAACTCCGCTATCGTTCATCCGATTTACATAATTCCTTTGGCGAATGGATAAATAATCATGATTACAAAATATCTCTAAAAGGTACAAACCATATATTTGCAAAACTGTGGGAGATATGATGTGTTTTTTTTTTCAAAATTGCGGGGGCGGGAGGGGGCGTGGCAACCTGTGACATAAAAATTTATCTGCCGGCAACTCCAAGAAGTATTTGTCTTATACAAGTCAAACCTCTATCTCTTACCATCTCTGAGATATAGGTGGACAGACGGACGGACGAACGGACGGACAAAACCAACCAACTGAGGTGGCGCCATCTATGGGACATACAGCTGACTAAGGGCTGGCCAGTTATACTTCATGACTGGAGCCAACACATTTTAAAATTTGCATTTTATTTTGAAGATTATTACGTAAATTTGAACAATAATTAAAAAATGCATCAGAAAACATTTAACACAATCAATCAATTTCTTCTGTTTCTTCTAAGAATGCCTGGTGGAACATATTTCTTTCTTTCTTTCTTTATGGCGTTGGGATGATTAGTACAAGTACATAATACTCATAATTTATAAATGGACTGTAAGGGTGCAAAGAATCACTACCTATACATTTCTGAAAATATTTTCAAATTAAAATTTTTAAAATTAAAAACCACCCCACAATTTATTTACCAAACTTTTTTGTCAGTGTATCCGTTTTGTAATTTTGTATATTTTCTTTGATCAATGCTTTCATCAAATTAATTAAATTTTAGCAAATAAACACCATTTAGTTCCAATAATAGAACTTTGCTTATTTTTATAATTTTCCGAAATATATATATAAACTTGTACACATATTTACTTATGTACCGAGTGTTTAAAATTAATTTTTCATTTTTAATTTATGGCCACATTTCTGGCTATAAACGTCAACAGAGCTCCCATAAAAACAGAGCTAAAAAATTAAATTGTACAAAACAAAACAAAACACAAAAAAATAAAGTTTACAAATCGAACAAACGAAACGCTCATACGCCCCGTATATCATCAGATGTTTCGTACGCCTCTCCGCGCTCTCACTTGATATTGGCGGGCCGCCAGCGTCGAAATGGAAACACAAACAAAACCACAGTTAGACAAGAAAGACGACAGACAGACATTCGCTTCGGTTCACAAATTAATGGCGTAATTTGGCGAAATTTGTGGCCAGGCCAGAACGTTAAGTGTTTGCCAATTCGCATTATTGGAATAAAAACAGGCGCATAATTGCATGCACAGTTGCATAATTATTGCAACTAAAATAAAACAAATTCAAGTGCGTCATTGGAGGGGGGAGGATTGGTTGTAGCCGCCAACAATGATAAATAATTAAACTGGCAAATATTTATTTTGAAACGCAACCCCACAATGTGGGTACAATGTGCAGGAGGTAATTATCATAATAATGGGGGTGTCATCAATTTCAATGGCATCATCCGCCTTTTGGCTTGCGGTTTTACCGTTTAATTGCATTAATTTCTTGGTTTTCTTTTAAATTTTATGATCGCAATTTCTTTTTGGCATGCAAAATGGTTGAATGAACATTTTGGGCAATGATGACGCATTTTTGATTTATCTGGGGGATGGTGACTTTGACTGGTGGGTTGTTATGATGGACGTGGGCTATGCGCTAAAAATATTGAGTTTGAATATCAATTTTTGTATTATAACGTTCAATTGCGAGTATTAGTCACGCCATCTGTTGGCTGTGACAGCAACATGCTGACGAAAGCTTTGCAAAAGCTTTACACTGCCAGACCAAATATTGTGCCACCTCTGTTAGTTAATAATTTTCACTTCAATAAGGTATTTAATAATTATGAATTGAAGAATTGTATTTTTACTCGGAAAAAACCATCGACACGTTAAGGATGTCTGCAAAAAACAGTTGTTAGGGACACAACGTAAAGAGGGAGGGAATTGTCACATTCAATTCTGTTCTTCCTCAATACACGATGCCCTCAACCAAAGAACACTATTTTCGATTCTCTTTTGCTTGCCTTTCACTGACCGTCGCGAGCAAACTTTCAAAGTGTCTTTTGCGTATGTATGCTTGGTTGTGAGTGCGGCGTTTGTGTGTTTGTCTTACCCAACGATCTTTGTATATATTTACATACGTTGAGTAAAAGGTAATTTATTGTTATTATTAACTTGTCAAAAGAAATGCAGAACCCAGCCGAAAATACGAAACAAAAAACACAAGAAATAAGAACACAAAGGAAATAATGTGTTTGGTTCAGTGAGAGAAAACCGTCTCTTCTTCGTTTTTTCTGTTCTGTCAGTTAGATGAGAGAGCTAGAACTATTAGCTTACCTCCAATCATGAGCCGCAAATCCAGGACAATCTGATTTGCATTGCTCACAGCGAACTCCATCCTCGACCTCCCGTATGATGGCACCCTGAAATTAATAATACATTTTAAGAATTAAAATCTCAAAGATACAAATTAATTTTACAGGACAGAAATTCTTACTGAAGTGTGAGGAAATGACCTTGCTTAAGCTCTAAAGTAGGTATTTATTAGGTATTAAATTAGTTTTGGTAACAAAAGATAATATACTGCAAGAGTATAAATACTTATAGTTATGTAGGATATTAAGTTAGGTATCGATGGCTGTGAGCTATAAGTCACTGTTTTACTTGGGTCTCAAGTTGCCTTGCCATATGTATTTCCCGTTAACCCATAAACCATTACATGGAGAGAATTAAATTAAGTAGAGCTGGGTTCAAGAGTTTAAGTGTGAAAGTGAATTATTCCTTAGACAACATTTATAATTAAAAGTAAACAAATCAGAGCTCGCTAAAACCGGTCGCTTTTTCCTGGCTGTCTGAAAAAAAAACTGCTACCCTCAGACATGATGAAAAAAGGAAAGCGAACTCTGTGTTTTCTCAACTTGCTTCTTGCTCAATCAACTAGAATTTTATTCGCCTACTTTAGTTTTTTATTCTCATGGGACACTTTGTTGCACAGAATCTTCCGAAAGTGTGTTTTGCGCATGTATGTGTGTTGCGTTTGACGCAGTCAACTGCAAAGTGTGTATGCGTGCTACTTTGTCCCTTTCCTCTTTACGCTTTGCCCGTGATCAATTGTCTAACGCAACAACTAAAACTAAGCGCAACAAAAACAAAGATAGACCCTTTGCGCTTACACGTGGATCGTTTGGCTCAGTTGCTGCGAGCCAAACATAACTTTTCACATAAGGCTGTTATCATATCATCGAGAACTGTGAAACAGAAATTACGAGAAAAACAAAATCAAGTGTTCTGTTCAAGAGAGTGAACAAGTATGTTAAATTCGTGCCTGTAATTTCGGTAAACACAATGCGTAGAAAAAATTTGGTTAAACATATTTTGCGAGTCTGGTTTCTAAGACTCTAATATTTAATTGCTTTTGATACTTGATAAGCTCTAACAAGAAAAAGACCTTTTTTCTATCGCCCCCCAACAAGAATTGTGTTCTGAACATCCAGCTCGAAGGACATATTGCCCACATGCTGAACAGACTAGTGTTCAGACGAATATATTGTACTTTACACAAAACGGCAGTTTTTCTTCTTCCAT
Organism: Lordiphosa clarofinis; assembly: GCA_018904275.1. Classification (NCBI taxonomy): domain Eukaryota; kingdom Metazoa; phylum Arthropoda; class Insecta; order Diptera; family Drosophilidae; genus Lordiphosa; species Lordiphosa clarofinis. Next base: position 6,028,106 of record JAEIGQ010000005.1, on the reverse strand, counting down.
ATAACCTAAACCAGAGCTTTTTTTAAAGAGATGAGGAACATTGGAGCAATAAGTACCAGAGATAAACTTTTCGCTGCCTTTTAATTTTGCTGGTGCTAAATGATAGTGCCCAAAAAGATACTTAATAGTGCCAGTAGGAAAACACTGTGGTTATCCAACTGTATCCAGATAGCGTAAGTGCGAGCGAACAGTTGACTAATTTCTGACAGAAGCGGTGTCGACTGAGCAAAGTTTCTCTCTAATACTCATTCTCAATGGTGGAACGCGTTCTTCATGCTCAGAGAATAGCTTATTTTGGCTTTTTGCTTACTTTGCTTACTCTTACTATACAATATCTACAATTATATGGTGTTCGAAGCTATTTGAATGTTTTGCGAATTTAAATTTAAGAGCAACAGGAAGCACAGAAACGAACCAGCTATAAGAAACAATTTTAACTATAAATCGAACCCGCGGATAAAATGTCTGTAATCCGGGTAAACCCGAACATTTTTCATTCCTGGTCTAAGCATAAAAAGTTTGCTTCGAAGATGTTTCTTTCTTTATGTATGTATATGTATAAGGTAAAAGGCAGCTTTCTGAATGGACAGAAACGAACCAGCTATAAGAAACAATTTTAACCATAAATCGAACCCGCGGTCAAAATGTCTGTAATCCGGGTAAAACCGAGCATTTTTCATTCCTGGTCTTAGCATAAAAAGTTTTCTTTGTAGATGTTTCTTTCTTGACTGAACATGTATAAGGTAAAAGGCAGCTTTCTGAATGGAGCTAAGCACACACTACAGATAGCAGGAAGACTGAACTATAAGTTTTAAGGTAAAAAATTTCGTCAAATTTAAAACCAGAACGGAGCTAATACATATTTCAGCGCTTCTTACACTTTCGCAGTTTCTTGTAGAAGGGGAAGTACAAAGGTTGTGCATGAATGGGAAAACCCCCAGATGAGGTCTATGTCCTTCCTGAATAAAAAACGAGAAGTGGTTGCCCTTAATGCATTCATTAATGTAGTCCTCAGTATATTTCTACCCAAAAAGACTTCTGAGTATTGGATTGCATTAGCACATAAACTAAAATTTTACTCAAACTACTTAAGAAAAGACAAGATCAGGAATTTTATAATCTCACGGCTAAACCACAAGATGTCATCAACCCTAAAAATCTTCATATCACCGGTCGTTAGTGCACTTAAGAACGCTTCATACTCAATTTACATCCAAGATCTTAAACGTTTAAATCTTAATTCCATTCCGTTTGAACTAAAACTCTGACAACACTTAATTTTCCAACTGAATAAATCACTTAATTTTATTAACCCAAACTACCATTTAGTTTCAATTGATTCCACTGTGCGAATTATACAAATTTGCCTTTTAATTTATGTTAAAACAAGACAACTGAAAAAGAGAACAGCAAATGCAATTTTACGATTATACAACTTAATTTGTGCCCTGCTCATTTACGCGCCATTGCGCCTTGCAATGGTTGTCGCATACGGATTCATTTGTATTTGGAATGGAGATGGATTGGTATGGGTATATATGGGTGCAAATTTAATTGCTTTGGCCAGCAACCAGACCTCAGAGACCCCACCCCACCACCTCGCCATCCAGGCCAAAGGCATGTCATGACTAGAGTTGGGCTTAACTAAACGGGCTGCTGTTTCAGTTTCCTCTATGGTAAGAGAGCAAATTGCACTTGTTCCAAAAATACATACAGCAGCAGCTGAAGCAGCAGCAGGGCAAAGCAACAAACCAACTAAAGTTGGAATACAAAATTCGCACTTGGCACGCTTCCATTTTCGGTCATGTTTCTTTGTCTGTGTGGAAAACTGCAGCAAAAAGTGTTTAAAATTTTATCAGACACAAACCAAAACAGACGCCAATAGAAAAACCAAAGGAAAGCTGGCTTTCTGAAATTAATATTCAGGATGTGCGTTGGGAGCAGCTTTATGGCCTCCACTGTCGCCACTGGCGTGTCCTTTTGAGTGCATTTGACTATTTTTTGTTGCCCTTTTGGCAGTTGCTCCCTGTTGTTTCGGGTCGTCGAATTCATCGCTGGCAACGATAATTGTGACACGTCGCGCTGAAAATCGATGCTGACCCAGTTCATAAAAATGGGCGAACATCCAAAAGCCCCCAAAGCCTACGGACAATGGCGCAGGCAAACATTTTGGCAGACGGATATGGCATTAAGTTGCAAGTTGCCCCGCAGTTGTTGTTCCAGCTCAAGTGGGTAAATGTTTGACTTCTACTTAAGCATAAGTTTGGCCCCAAGCCATTGCTTCTGCCTGGGCCAAAAGATTAATGATGGACTAATTAAACAAATGACAATGTCAATAAATCTATAATGCATAAGCAATATGTTTGCGCAAAAACTTGAAGTAGAAACTTCTGCCGAATGTGGCGAAAGTTTTGGATCTTTTTTTTTGTGGTCATTTAATATTTGCATATTTAGAGAATGTTAAAACGATTTTGCTCTCCCTTAAAAGGAAATGAAGGTCTGGTGGAACAACATCTGCTTATTTGTGTGCTAATATGAGAAATACTATAGCAAATCTATTAACACATTGCCGAAAATGTTTGATTTTATAAATATTTATTAAATTTATTGAAAATTTTATGGGTAACAAGGCTGCCAGCCTATCAAATTCCGCAGAAGGTACCTAAACTTAACTTCAAAAGTGTCAAACGAAATTAGGCTGAGTTTGCAGAACGCTTTTAAGCTTATAGAAACTAAGATTTTTTTGTACTTAGCCTAGTAGGTTCTTTGATTGGAGAAACGTTTTTGATTTTGGAACGGATGATGAAGAAAAACAACCGAAAATGTATTGGTGCCAACGTTTCAGTTTCGTTCCGGTGCTATCGGTAACGTTAAAGGATTTTCGGTTCTCAAAAATAAATTTTTTATAGATTTCGGTTCCGGTAGGTGTCTTCAAACGGTTTATTTCGGTTAACGGTTCCGGTTCCGGTATTAAGCCCTGGTTCAAAATTTTTTCATATTTGGAAATCACACTTGACGTTGACTTGAGTGGCTGATAATATAGAAGATTCAAAAAATCAGTTGATAACACTGAAGTGAGCTTCCAAATCGCGAAGATAACTGTCCAAATCAACATATTTTACTTTGTAGGTTGTCAAAAATATGTCCGTCCTCGATCGAGGATCTATATAACAGATGCTATTATGACTACCGTTTTCAAATCTCCATCTACCAAATGAAACGAGAGCGTAAGTCAAAGTCGGCTCTAACCGACTTCGATATACCCGTTACTCATGAAAAAACATGTTTAACAGTGTTCCTGCGTTCCTTAGGGTGACCATCCGAAAGGTATGCAACATTTTTATACCCGTTAAGATCTATTTACACGACTTGATAACTCATCTGAGTTTTCGTCTGATTTGCTGTCTGACCATGTAAAAAGGCGTCTGAGTAGGCATGAAGCTACTCAGATGAGCGATCAGACGAAATAGAACCGGTTCTATTTGGCCTGAGCACTCATCTGAGTGGCATTTATCGAGTTACAGTGTCCGTTTGACGAAAACTCATCTGAGCGATCAGGTCGTGTAAATGGAGCGTTACTCGTAGAGTAAACCATTCTTTAAAAACTTTCATAAGGGCTCCTTCTGCGTCGATGCATCGCTGCCAGCGCGATTTCCAAGCACTGAAGGCGTCACGAATGGCATTCTCCGGAATAGCCATGAGAGCCGCGGTGCATGCTGCTTGGATCCCCTTCGTCGTTTTAAAAATTCTTGCCTTTCATCGTCCTCTTTATCTGGGCTTTAGGGCGGCTGCGGAAGCGTTTGGGATGCCGGCCTCGGCATACTTTTTCTCGCCGAAATTTCTGATCATCAGTGAGCACTTTTGGGACCGATTTCGCGCACACCTTGCGCATGTTCAAATGCTCCGTCACAATGTCATGAGCCAAAGATTTTGCAAAATTTAACATCTGGGCAATTAAACGAATACTTTGTCGACGGTCTAAGTTCAAAACTATGCGCACACGATTCACAATGTCGGTACTGTACCCCTTGGATATAAGTTTCTTAAATTAGCCCAAAATTTAAGTTGTTTAAAACACAAAAATTTGATAAATTTAGATAAATTTTTTCCTCATAAATAGTAAACTTTTACCACTGTGCCATAAACTCTAATAACTTTTATGACAAGTTTTACTTGACTTTATGCATGCATTTCCTCACATCAAACTGGTCTTAAAATTCGACCATCCAAGTGTAATTTTCACTGCCCTCGTCCAGCGTGTTAACTGTCATTCCAATCTACATTTAGTTCACTAATTAGTAGATCATTGCCCTGGAATCTTAATCTTCCGTCATTTAACACATTTCACTTTCTAATCTGGTGGCAGCGGGGCCAAGCGGTTGTCTGGCCAAAACAATACGCTTAAGGCTTCTCTAGTCTCTAGCTAACCAAACTTGGCAAAAGCAACTACCACCACCTCGGCTGTGCATGATCTTGAACCACATCCAAGTCAGATTAGCTAAAGTGTAGTCATCGCACCATTTGCTGTTGCCATTTTCTTTTTCAAAATCTTAACTAGACTGTGAAAAACGCTCGGTAATGTAAGCCCATATGCATGAGCCAGGTGTAACCTTGCTTAGTTTTAGATGTAGATGGGATCTGTGATTATTGCGTAGGCTACAGCGAACAGGTTAACATCACAATCATCATCATCATCATCATCCTCGGCCAAAATTGTGTTAATTAAAGCGAATTTGGACAAGTGCAGAGTCAAAAGTCGCAAGCAACTTTACTTGGGAGTTTTGTACCTTAAGCGTGCTTGTTGTTTTCTGGCTGCCTTGTTGCTTTTTTTTTACTCTTTCCTTGTCGTTGTGTATTTTGCAATAAACAAACACTTACTGTTCTGGGTTCGACTGCGCAAAGATTTGATTTCCAAGTAACTGAAAGCCGGTTTTTATTTTATTTTTAATTTGTTCATTTTGTTGTTGCCGACGTCGACCTACGGCTTTTATTTCGCCGTAGACAAACAGTCATAGCGTCATAGTTAGAAAATGTGGCCAACTTAGATATAGATTTTGATATTGGCAGAACTTTGGCATCAAGTGCGTGGGTGTGGGCGTGTGACCAGTGTGTGGGCTGGTCGTCTTTTCTGTTAAAATTAGCTGTGATTTGTATGCGATTTACATGCTAGAAATGCTAACCTAACCCAATATGGTAGTTGCAACATATTTTTTTGACAGTTTTACGTATTTTGCGTTTGTTTTTAAACTAAACCGGGGTTTCCACTTGTCTCAAATGGAATGACATCACTTTGCCAGAGATTGGGTGTTGTTTACAATAAAAGAATGAAATTACTAATTAAGAGGCGGGAATCCCAAAAATGTTGAATAAGAAGGGTTCACATAGTTTGTAAAAGCAAAACAAATACTGTAGCTATTAAGTACTTTTAAATTAATGTTGATGATTTGTTAATCATTTTATGGTGTCAAATTTGTTCCATTTGAAGTGTTGAAAATACGCCTCAATTACAAATGGAATCAAAACAAACTAATTTTCAAACTGTGTCAAATTATCTGAAACAATTAATACCATCATAAAGTAGATATAACCTACCTTGGACTATAAACGAATAGTCAGTTTGTCTAGGCAGAAGGACATATATTACAAACGATTATAGATGTTATTTTAACGAATTTTCAGAAAATAAAATGAAAGTTGTCTTTTTAGATTATAAATGGCTCAGTCTCCTTTCATTAAATCGTATCATTCCTTTTCTTTCTAAAGGTCAGTTAGTTTTATTCAAATAGAGACTCGAAAAATGTATGTATTTAAATTCGTAGCTTTGTTAGACTTCAAATTGTAAAAAAGTACGATAGGTTCCAGTCAGAAAGTCAACTTCCAATTTCATTTTGATAAAATTATTCCACGATGTTCAATCTTTCAAACTTTCAACCTTTCCATTATTATTTGAAGGTACTCTTGAATATGGTATTACCCAATTAACACAACTTAGACCTATATATATTTTATTTTATTATCGGCCATGTTCTCAATTCCACTTCCACAAAAGTTTTGTGATTTGGAGTGCAAATTTAGTACTAAAACCGGTTTTAAATCACAGAATTTTTGTGGAAGTGGAATTGAGAAGATGGCCGTATATTTCATGTTTTTCTTTCACACAATTTGATTTTTTTCGATACCGCTATAAGTTTTCCATCAAGTGCGAACCAGCTTGACTTATAAACTGTCTGGATCAAAAATTTTTTTCAATTGAAAATGAGAAATATGAAATATTGTGCCGTACTAAATTTTTATTAGAAAAGCATTAATAACACATAAATTTGAAAATATCTAGTTAGTAGTGACTGATATTAGAAAAAAGAAGCTTCCGGTTGTTTTACTTTTACTGAACAGTTGGCTACTTGCGTGTAGAAACGTCAACCACGCAACGTATTTCGCCTGTTAAATTTCACTTTTACTAGAGTTATATAGCCATGTAAATACACAAAAATGTGGGTTGAAAACCCGGTGAAACGTGTACAAATTCTACATTTCCGTGTAGCTTTTGAATTTTTTTTTCTCTGTGTAGTTATATACATTTTCATTTGAGCCGTTAACCTTCACGAAATTTTGGGAAGAATTTGAGTTTTTAAATGGGAAGCAAAATCTTTTAGAATAAGCCCCATACGACGAAAAATTCGTTTCGATACCGTATTTCATATAATTAGAAAACCTGTTTGCTTTGATGTCAGGCTGTTCGAAAGTGTTTCATTTTTGTGAAATACTCCGTATCGAAACTATACTTAAAACAAACATATATCGGATCAGATGCTCGTTTTTCACAAACAAAAAGAAACTATTATTAAAAATCACACTTTGGGAAAGGCATTATTCAACTTTACTGAACGAAAGGTTTAATAAACGATTTATGTCTACTTAAGTTGTACTTAAACTTTTAGACAAGGTGTCCCACAATATCTTAATTAATGCATCTCAATCATTTGCATAATTGCAATCTCAATCATATCTTCTTTGTTTTCGTTAGTGTGACCGTATGCAACATTCGTCAGTGGAACAAGAACATGCAAACTATTTGAGAATGTGATTGAAAGTGATTTTGGCAAATAATTTTGGTAATATGAGAACCCTGTTTCAGGTCTATAGGTGCTATAAAATGTCAAAAAATCTCTTTTATTTAAAATAATACAATCTCCAAATATTTTCGTATAAATGATTGCACTTTGAACTAACTGGGTTGAATTCGAATGAAAATTGATATGAAAAATCTCGGTTACTAAATTAAACGGAGAGAAAACCGCTTAACTTTCGTTGTCTAATATAGTAACCGAGCATTTTGTGTAATTTTAATAATAAATGTAAGTAGTTTTCACCCCTTGTATCAATAGAGTATTTTCACAAAGTTTCAATCGAAATAAAAGTCTGGAAATAAAAGTTCTCGAAAATACATCCCTTCAGAGGCTTGAAAAACGGGATTTCTATATTACAAACTCGAACAAATAATTGGATTTTTTACTCGATCAATACTAAATTATATTTTACTATTAACAGATAAAGTTTGAATTTTAGATTTCAAATGAATCTACTTTTAGTTACTCAAATCACCGAACTTTTAATTATAATTTTTCCTTTTATGAAAATTTTACAAAATATTTCAAATTTCTCTTTTCTATGTTCCAAATAGGCAAGTTTTCCAAGATGTAAAGAAGAGGAAATGATAAGAGACTTTAATATACAATGTTTGAATAACGGACAAAATTGTTAAATGTGATGGCAAAAGAAGTGTGTAAAGTACTGCCAAGCATAACTGTGTGTGTGTGCAATATTTAGTGTTATATCAATCTACCAACCAAATAGATATTGTGAAGTATTTCTTAAATATTTGGGGGAGACTTAAATGTAGGGCTGCTCACTTCGAGGTTCAAACACGAAAAACTTTTTAGGTTTGGATTCACGGAGCGGTCTCAGAAGGACGTTGAACAAAGTTCGGGTTCGCTAATTAAACAGGATAATATTCGTCCTTGGAATAAGTTAATAAGTATGTTTTCCATTAAACTTTAATTATAGACGGGGTTATGTTGGTAGAAAAAGTGCCAGAACTTTAAAACCAAAAAAAACAACACACAACCACAAAAAAAAAAATAAACATCAATTTTATTTAGGATGGTTAATTTGACATTTTGTGAAATATCATTATATCATATCATCTAAACAACGTTTAACAGTATAATATAACCAGATAAGAAAGAGAGAGTCCCCGGTCAAAAGGAAAGAGACAGAAGTCTTCAAAACGTCAAGGAAAAAAGAAATTATAAATTCCTTCTTTTTCTGTTTCTATAAAACAATAATTAATAGTTCTTAGCTAAAAAAGAACGCCTGGTAGTGGTATTGGATGTACGACCTGCTATTTGTAATTGATTTTTTTTCGTTCTGTAATAATGAAATAATTAAATATCAATTTGATCTTAAAAATATCCTTTTGATATGGTCGAAAAGTTCAATCTGATATTTTCGTACAGGTCAATTTCAAGTTTGTCATATCGGCTTTTTAATGATATGAAAAAATATAACATTGAGCCCCATATCATATCATTATTTTTTTCTGTGCATTCAATGATACTTTCCCAAAACTTAAAAGCTTTATTATTTGTAGATAGTCTTTAAATTCTATCAATAGGGCCTAAAGTCGAACCCTTATCGACGTTTTTTACCTCCGGTTCTAATTTGAGTTCGGGTTGCAGCCCTGCTTATACAGGTTATTTAAGAACAGTTCTCTTAAAATTAAACCTCCCTCAGAATATTAACCAATAATTTAACCCATATTATCTTTTCAATATCCGTATTTTCAAAATTAATTCTACCATTTCACCGAGTGCATGGAATCTCCACGCTGACATCAGCAGTTGCGTGTTGTTGCTTCATTTCTAGATGGGGGCAAGACAATTTATTCCATTGCTGGTATGGATTTTTTTTCTGTTTTCAAAACCAAATACGGCCATAGCCTCATCATCATTTGCTTTCTAACTAAACCCCCCCTGATCATCTGCACCTCTTCCTACACCTTCTCCTCGAAAAAATATGGTAGTCGACCATATTTAATGCTTGTCACGTAACTCGCTCGCTCATTTTCATGCACAGTTAGTCATACATATATATATATATACAGATGGAGAGTAAAATACTAAAATATATTTTCGAAATTTTTAGCGTGTTGATAATTAACTCTTTTAATACGAAAAGCGATACCAACAATATGCAAATGCAATACTTCTCTGCAATTAAACCTTGGTCAGGCCACAATGGAGACAAAAGCCAAAAAATTCCCCTCCAAAAAAACTGATCAATAATCACTGATCACTTGAGAAAACATCTTTTGTACATTTGCCTTATCTGGTTTCATTTATTTACCTAATTATAATTTGTGTGAGCGGGGGGGAGGGAGGGCGGATCGAAAAGTACATAAATCAATTGTTTGCACAAAATCGAATCGTAAATAAATAAAATTCACTAAGCTCATAATGTCTTCTCATGAATGACGCACAAGATCGTCGTTATAGAAAGAACTGCTATATACAGTTTTGTATTGATTGATTGGTCATCAGCGTGGCCGCCTACCGCCATGGAATTTTGATGGGCGAACGATTGCGACGTGGAGCGGGGGCGGCACGTGTGGCGGGTGGATCGCGACGCCCCACATAAACAGAGGGTACGCCCCCAGAGGATACACGTGATGAGCTGCTATGTTGATGATGTTGGAGTGTAACAGGTGCATTGTAGTGACCACCAAAATAGGTAGGCTGCTGCTGCTGCTGCTGCACAGGTTGTCGCACGGAGGTGGGTTTACTGCCAAACAGTTGTACACGCGTGGGTGCACGTCCTCGTGCAGGCATAGGCATAGCCGACTTGCCAGGCTCACTGCCTATATGTACCAGTGTCTGATAACGTCCTCCTCCATTTCCGCTCTTGGCCGGCTCTCGTGTCGGTGAGTGATGTTGCTGCTGCTGCGGCTGCTGTCGGTACCAACGATTCGAGTTGGCTGCCTGATGAGGCACTTGCCTAACGCTTTGGTTGGCCAGCAAACGTTGAGCATAGTACTCGGTGGTGGGCATGGGTTTGGCCACTCCCACGGGCACAAATTTACCCGGGGCATGCGGTGAAATGGAATTCTTGATCTCTATACGTATCGAAGGAGCTGGTCTTGCAGGTGAGGGCGAACTGTGCCGTAAGCTGGGCTGCGTTACACGGAAGGTTTCATTACGTTTAACTGGTGAGCGGGTGGCAGAGCGCGTGGGTCGATCCCTCAAGGGGGAACGTGATTGCGGGCGATAGTTGTCATTCTCGAAAACCAAAAAGTCCGGACGATTCTCTTTGCTTTCCCAGCGTGTACTGCCTCTGGATACACTAGTCTCTGGTGGTACCTCCACAAACCAGGCGGGATTGTGTGGTGCCTCCTTCTGCTGTTGCAGCAGACGTTCCCGGAAGGATTTACGGAAACTATTCAAAGTCACCGTCTTGTACTTGTCTCGTTCATCCTCTTCCTGCTGTTGATCCTCCAGGAGATCGTCATTCGAATGGGTTTTCAGCTGTTCCAATTGCTCGCGCAGATGTGTGGGTGTCTTACTTTTCCGGTAGGTGGAGGAATCAAAACTGCCACTGGAATTGGAATTGAGGCTGGCCTGGCGATGCATGGAGGAGTCGTTCGAACCCGTTTGCAGAGCCTTAAGGCTCGACTGCTGCTCGTACAGAAAGTTGAAAGGATCCGCCTGGGCATCGTAGTCAACCAGACGATCTCCACCCTCGCTGCGCCATTTGTAGTAGGTGTTTGTGGCCGTATCGCTGGGATGATGGTCGTAGCTGGCCACCTCTTCGGGTGAAGGGGTCTTCTTGCGTTTGGTGAAGGTGCTAAATTTGCTAAAAACTTTCGACTTTTTCGATTTCTTCTCCAGGGTAGAACAATTGGAAGGGGAACGCTCCTCCTCCTCTGATCCATTCAGGATGAAGGTGTCGCCACGTTGCAGGGTCGAGCTTGCGATGGAGTCGCGTCGCGAGGAGGCGGCTCCGCTAATCACACTAGCCGGTCGGGAGCTGCGCACGGGTGTTGTATCGCGCGAAGAGCTCTTGGCCCGTGACGATGAAAGCGATGAACGAATGTTGCGAAAAAATGACATTACTCTTGGCTTGGCTAATGGGTGGGCCTAGCGAATTAACCTTGGTTCAACCATGCAAAGAGCGAGAGAGCACGACGTTCAATGTCTGGGTCTGGGTTTGGATTGTGGTCTTGATCTCGAGGTATTCGCGGTCTCAAAGCGACTGACGCTGTCAACTGCCACAAAGCAACTGAGCGCCAACTTCAGTTATTACGCGGATCACTAGAATTTCTGTTTGCTGTTTGCTAATGCTGTCTCTCTTTCTCTTTGTCTCTCTCTCTCGCACTCGGCCGCTGCTGTCGGCTTCGACTTTGTTCGCCCGTTTGTTTGGTTTGTTTTGACCAATTTAGCGTATAACTTCATCATCAGGTTTACAAACGCTTTTAGACATATCAGCAGCTAACTGCGTGGGTAGTCCAAAAAAAAAAAAAACAGGTATGCCTTATAAAAGGGTCTAATAATTCAGGCCTAATTCAAGCTGTGACTAATTTGTGCACCAGCAAAAGCTCTAATTAGTTATCAAGTGCGGGGATCAACAGCTCATTTAACGCATTAACGTTCAACACAATGCAACAACATAATATCAATTAATAGTAACAATAGAAGATTCGATTTAGTGATACCCTGTAAGAATTTGAAGTGGTGACTTGTTTAAAAATTTAATGAGATCATGACTAATTCCACTTTGTAACAGGTTTGGGCGTTCTACTTCTCACAAAGATTTTATGCGTTATTTACATGCAGGAACATTTAAAGGCTGGACAACAACTAATTTGTCGGCAAGCTCTGTCACAACTAAAAATTTTGTAAAGTTGTTTGGGTAACTTAGAGCTTGATAAAATGACTCATGATATATTTAATCAACATGATAGCTTTTTCTTTCTAGTTACAGCAGGTACACTAACTTTTATTGAAAAATGTCAACCAAGACTGTGCGCTTTTAAAAATATCAGAGTTTAAGAACGCTAGCATTAGAATTAAGAAATTGTTTTAAATGAAACCCATTTTCCGACCGATGATTCCTATGTCAGCTAAAGATATAGTCATCAGATTTTGACCAACTTAAGCAAGCCTGAATTGTTGATATTTTTTAAAATATCAATACCGATAGCATCAAAAACAGATATTTTAAATATAGATTTTTGATATGTCGGGTATTATGTCGATTTATCGTTATTTTCTAAAGCTTAAGGAAAGTTAAAGTTTTTAAAGAATGTCCGCACTGCCAACTGGACATTTCTAATGGCCTTTTTATCTTATTATTCTAATGGGATAACTTTAAAATTAAATAATTCAATTTTCTGAAACTAAATTATAGCTTTGATGGGGTTCGAAATCAACAATCGAAAAGCAGACAAAAACGAAATCTACGGGAAATTCTAAGAAAATTCCGCCAAAAACACATGGGTCTAAAATAAATACCTAGCCGGTGCAAATCGATCTTAAATCTTTAAGATATTTAAGGATTTTTCATTTCCAACAGGACTGAAAAAGAAACTATTTATATTTATTTTATTTATAAATCGTACTTCTACGAAGAAAACAAGGTGTATGTGACGAAATTCGCGCCTAGAGCGCATGGGTCTTAGATAAAATCCTTGTACGCGCAAACCGACCTCAAATAATAAAGACATTTAACGATTTTTTCTTTTCCAACAGAACTGAAAACTAATTTTTATTTATTTTAATTAGAAATCGCACTTTACAAGAGAGAGAGAGCGTGTGAGAGCGAGAGAAATCAAAAAGAGTGTCATTTTTGATCTCTCTCTTGTCAGCTCAATCAAGCTTAAGTAGCCCTCTAGATGTGAATCTGCAAAAGTGTAAAGCGGCTGAATATGCTGGAGCGTCATACAAACGAGCATACGTGTTTAAGCCCGAAAAAATTTTTCTGTGTTTTCCTGAAAAACATAAATGGAAGGTGTCAGTTGGAGTTGGTCGTTGAGGCGACGTTTCTGCTTCCTGAACAGAAAAAAAAGATACCCAAAGAATGGAAATTCTAAATATTCACGTAAACTTCCATTTTTCAAATATGCTTTTCACATTTTTCAGCTCCTTTGAATAAGGAACAAAGATCAAAAACAATTCTTTTTTCTGATATTTCCTTTTTTCGAAAAAAAATCGACTTCAAAAATATCAAATGGATCCTAAAAATTGATATTTAACTATCCAATCCAAATGGATACCGAAAATATCCTGAGTATCATCAAAAACTATGCCTTTTTCTCAGTTTTTGAAATATAAAGGTGGAGGGAGAAGAAGCAGCGAGCATATCCAGGGGTCTTGCCTCCCTTCATTTTCAATCAAAAGAATTACGTCCTTCTTCTTGCTGTTCTTCAAGTTCACTGGTACCAGAGAATTTTGCATATTTTGCTGCCTTTTTACGTTAAATTAGTGTTAACTTCTCGCATTTTATATAAAGTGTCTTAAAATATGTTTTATTTGGTTAAACAGCCAGAAAAAACACAAATTAAAGTGCACAAAATAACCAAAAAATGGTTTAAAAACACATTGACCCTATATACTTGGATAAAAATCTGTTTAAAAATATGCAAAATTCGCTGTCTAGCTATTTTAATGCTCAAATATTTTTTTGTAAATAAGTCACTTTTCTAACATTTATAAAAGTGAATGTTAAATATGTTGAACAAAATGCATAAAATGAATTATTTATATGAAATCCTATGTCAACTTAACTCAATGTTGTTTTACAAAATAAGTGACAACCACATGTCAAATCATTGTAAATTTCTCTCATGTATATACATTCTCAGAATCGATTAACGTCATCCATACACTCCAACAGTATTCATATTTAGTCAGTGAAAACGGGTGTGCCCGAGAGCAACCATTTCGATTAATTGTCAATTAACCTGTTTATTAGCAGTATCTAACTGGTTGTGCCTGACAATCATCCTCTTGTGTACTTTGCATTTGTAGTTTCAAGTTAAACTAACTTTATGATTTACGTTTTTCAACAAGATTTAAGATGGTATTCTAAAAATTTTTCGATATTAAGACCTATAATAAAAAAAAACTCGATTATAATTGTATTAATAATTGATATCTAAGAAACTCTGCTTATTACTTAAGTTAGATTAAGGTATAATGTAAGAATCATTTTAGAATCAAGATGGATATGCTTTAACACGACTTACAAACTGTCTTGATTAGCAACGGATTTTAGATAGCACATCTTACCTGTAAGAAAAGGAAAATAAAACGAATAATTAATTTTAATGTATGTAAAAAATAGTTATAGCTTACATATTTTTAATAGGGCGGTTCGGTTACATGTGCATTTCAAGATATTGTTCGAGTAAATATCACACAAGATTGTGAAGTGTAACACCACAGGACATTTTCGAGAAAACATTCTCTATTTGAATTAAAGTAGAACCTACCCATACTTGTAAATTGACTCTTGTTTTATATGCAAAGTAAGTAAGTAAAGTTATATCAGTAAGTAAAATACTCATATAACACAAGGCAACAAAAGGTCTAACTTTTTTAGAACTTTGAAAGTTTGAAAATCAGAAATACGAGATAGACCGTCGAGATTTTTAAACATTCATTGCATATTAAAATAATGTCACATAGCACCTGTATTCCAAATAATAATATTTCGCTTAAGAAAATCGTAGAATTGTGTGAGTCAATAGATTTTAAAGCTAAGAAACAGAACTGTACGATATTATCAAAGAGAATCAAAACAAAAGTATAGGTCCATCACAAAACTCCAAAAAAAAAAAAAAGTTCGAAGTAAGCGTTTTAAGTAGTTGATTGCTCAAATTACCAAAAATCTACACTTGATAGACAAAATCATCTAGATTGCTAGAATAATCTACCTACTTTAGTTAAAGTATTGGATGAAAGAATTCTGTTGAACTGGTAGACTTGTGATAAATACTCGGAACAAATATTCTAATTTTCATAAAGATTTTTCTAGAATTTCCGTTGTAGCCAAAGTGATCTTAAACTTAACCAAGTGCAAATTTGGTTTAAAGAAAATGAAAACTAGTTCTGAAAATGATTGTAAGATCAAACTTATATACCCAATAAAGAATTTTTGTCCATACATGGTCGCATGCCCAACACACACCTCTTAAGTACCCCACATAAGCAACAACAACAACAGCATATATAATTTTGTTTAGATGCCTTTGTCATTGATGTTGCTTTGTTTGAAGTGTCAGCTCCCTAGCGAGCGTTTAATGAACAGATTTGACGACCAACGATGCTGTTCAAACACTGCGATAATGACGATGAGGTGACGGCGACTAGACGCCTTCTTTGTTCGACCTAATGAGTGATTGGAGGAGGCAGATTGAGTTTCGTGTGTGCGCTTTTATTTTGTGGCATTTTGATTTGTTTCGCTTCCGATTCCGCCAAACTTGACAAGCGTTTTATTTGCGAGTCATTTTCAGATTGTATCTGTGAAATTTGAGTTCAGGTGCTCTTGATTGTTGTTAAATGCAGCCGCAAGCAGCTGCTGTCAGACAATTAAAGCCTGCATATTTAAGTACTTAATCAGGATGACTAAACGAGAGTTGTTCAGCAGCAGCAGCAGCAGCAGCAGCCCCACAAGGTCCCCCTAATCTCAAATGTACCATAAATCTATGCAGCACAGCTATAACAAAAATTGGAATTTAGGTTAGCTGTTAGACAGTTTGCAATTTGTGTAGCATACTTTCAGGCTTGTGGGTTTTTATAGAGATGAACGCGTGAAGTGGAGGGAGATGCATACGAATTAAGTAATAAATTAAACAAATTTATCAGACTCGGGAAAATTATTTGAAGATCGA
This sequence comes from Lordiphosa clarofinis, assembly GCA_018904275.1. Classification (NCBI taxonomy): domain Eukaryota; kingdom Metazoa; phylum Arthropoda; class Insecta; order Diptera; family Drosophilidae; genus Lordiphosa; species Lordiphosa clarofinis. The sequence goes on along the minus strand of JAEIGQ010000005.1, from coordinate 6,012,160 downwards.
AGAAATAAAATTGAATAAGATTTTTGAATCGTGAGTGTTGAATGTTGATTCAATATGTTTAGCATGAGTTCTCTGTCATTTGATCATCACAATTGGATTTAAATATCACGTTAGCCTAAAAGAAGGCAACACAAATTAGAATCTGAAATTATAATAAAGTAAATTTAATATCAATAATAGTTTAAATAATTGTATTTTGAAGATCAAAGACGAAATCGAATTACCTTTGAGAAACCAATTTGACTTGCCATAATTTACATATTTTTAATTGTTATTCAATAAATATTGAATCTAAACAATTTAAAATTCTCCATAAAGGGAAATATTGCCAACAGCAAACACTTCTGACTAACACTTACTACACTTTGGACCTTGGGCAATCTGAAATCACAGCGGGATGCCAGTCTGGAACGAAAAAAGTTCACGCCATTCGCAGAATGTTAAACATAAACACTTTTGCTCTAACAGAAGCAACCGCATCTGCAGAGATGAGAATTTTGTAAAGAAAAAGAAAGAGTTTCATTGCCTTTCGACTTGCCACACATGCCACACGCAGCAGTGGGCCAAATATCAAAATCGACCACCCGGCCCCTAAAAGAGCAATTGAAATAATGCCTGCGGCAAAATGTTTATTGCAAAAAATATTCATAAAATATGTTTATCTAAAAATTGAATTTGCAATTTGCTTATTTAGAAATATGGGTTGGCTTAAACAGAGTGAAGAATCGAAATTCTATTTAAATAATAACTAAATTCGTACAACAAAGTTATAAAAAGAAAACAATTTCCGAGCAGATTAAAACTGTTTCTTTCGTAAACATGCCAATCGTAACATTTATTAGCAAATTTGATTTGATAAGCAAAGTTAATCATAAAGTTATGTCCTTGGTTAGGTTTAGGCGGTCCTCCTATATCAACACACAATAGAAATGGAATTTTTACTTTTGCCAAAGAGGCTGATAAAAAAATAAATCATTATCTGCATATTTGGCTTTTTTGACACCGAAAAGGTAAGAAAGCGAGCCAAGCACGTAACCAAAGCATCAAGTAAGCTTTGGCTTGGTTCAGGAAAATTTTTTTCGGCCATTAGAGGCTGATCGCAATAAAATTTTGTCAACGATTTAATGTACAACAGTAAGGAACCACCTTATACACATAGCTACTGCCCTTAGCGTACCAAATCTGCAAAAGAAAGTTATCATAGCAGACGATTAAAAATGTTTTGCTTACAAAAACGTTGAAAGAAAAAAACAATAATGAAGCAAGGAAGATGAGCCGGTTTAGAAAACATCATTAGAGATATGTAGTGCTGTCTGCTTGGCGAAATTGCAAAGGTATCGTCCACTTTCAGCTGCTGCCATGGAATCATGTCGGATGTCTACTGCAACCAGCTATCCGAATTGAATATAACAAGTGAGAAAGTCGGTCAAGCCCGACTATAACATACTCTGTACCTGGAGTAGAAGCTGAATGCAATGCTGGTGCTGCACTCATCTCTAATTCTCTCTCTTTCTCTCTCTCTAATTGTGGGAGTGGGTGGGGGAGGGTTGTTTACTTATTTGCTGAAGGTACAAATCGTCTGTCTTCAAAACTGTAGGACATATAACGTTTTTTCCAAATTGTGGGGGCGGGAGGGGGCGTGCCGAAAATTGAAAATAAACTTGATCTGCCAGCAGGTATAAGAAGCATTTGTCCCATACATGTCAAACCTCTATCTTCAAAACTGTAGGAGATATACTGTTTTTCCAAATTGCAGGGGCAGGAGGCGGCGTGCCTTTTCGTGCCTTCTAGAGATAGTTAGTAATTAGCAAAATGAATCGATTCGCCAAAGAAATGATAAAGATCGGTCGAGCGGTTCTCAATTTATGAGCAAAATAAAAAAATGTTGCATACTTTTCGGATGGTCACCCTAGGGAACGCAGGAACACTGTTAATCATGTTTTTCATTAGTAACGGGTATATCGAAGTCGGATAGAGCCGACTTTAACTTACGCTTTCGTTTTAAGTGGAGGAAGGCGTCCTATACGGGCTGAAAGCGCCAAATAGCCTATGTAAGAACCAGTGAACTGCAAAAATCATTTTTTTTCTTGATTGCCTCATACACAAAAATTCTTACCCCCATTTAATCTCATGAAAACACGTTGATGAATATATTCAGCTCGACCGTAATCGGATCGAACGGTTGAGCCAGAGTTTTTTCATGTTCATATTTATTCATCGAACAAAACTCTGCGTTGAATAAAATCAGGTTCATACCGCAAACTTATTGTGTGTTCGATCGAACAATTCTCAGCGTCGACTGAGCAGGGTAATGCTCTTACTCTCTCTCTCTCTCTCTCTCTCTTTCCATATCTGTCATCAGCATCTTTGCAATAGTTTTTCATACGAGGCGATTTTCGCTCATTCTGATCAATTGAGACAAACAAACAAAACACCCGAACTGATTGAAATAAAGACGAACATGATTATACTCAGAGTGCCAACAATATGATTGAATTAAACTCAACGGCGAACATGTTGAGAATGCAAGGTTGATGCATTGAGCGGAAAGTCAGTAATGTATGTGCGATTTGCAATCGAACGAAGGCGTTCTCTGGTTTTTCTTAAAACCACGTTTTGCAAAATTGTGACACTGATTGCTCAAGTTGTACTGAACCGTTTTTAACGAAATAAGTGTTAATTGAAAGAGAATTAATGTGAGTAGCTGTATCAACTTCCAACTTTTCTTATTAATTAGTATTGTTTTTTACACTAGATTACAAAAACAGGGTCCAAAGTCGAAATTTAATTTTCAAGGAGCCGCAGTAAAGACATCTAGGCTGATTACACAGTTCAACAAAAATAGGGGTCATCGCGGGCCGGGGAATAAGGTTGATACCGTTCGACGGAGGCTTTCAAGCTGAATACAAGTAAATTTTTCAAATTTTTCTAGCACGTCAAGTTTTTAAGATATCAAAGGTCAAAGTTGTTAAAAATGCCTAAAACGGCAACTTTCGACTGCCAAAGACCCTTTCGTAAGCCGTTGGGACCGATTGGTTGATAGACTCTCTTTGACACCTGCGCAAACATAGCAGAAAGAGTCCGAAGAGTTTAAGCTCTCTCGCGGCACTTTAAAAATTTAAAAACAATTAAAAACTGATTTTCAAAAGAGCCTACTAACACAAAATTATGTTCGTTTGTTTGCTCGAAACATGTAAAATATACATCTTTCTTATTAATTTATTTACGGTTTCTTGTGCATCAATCAAAAATTTGGTTTATGGCCCTTGATAGAGGAAAGATCAACCTATTTATCTAAATTTTCACACGCATTATTTCGTTAAAGTTGTCTTTTTAATATATTTTTGAAAGTTGCCGTTTTAGGCATTTTTAACAACTTTGACCTTTGATATCTTAAAAACTTGACGTGCTAGAAAATTTTGGAAAATTTACTTGCATTCAGCTTGAAAGCCTCCGTCGAACGGTATCAACCTTATTCCTAGGCCCGCGATGACCCAATTTTTGTTGAACTGTGTTATGTACTTTTTTTTTAGATAACTCAGGATCCTGGAATCAGTGTCACAGTTGAGACACCTTTATTAAAGAGACCATCAGTTGGAGGTCGAGAACATCATCAAAAATATTTTGTTTTTATACCCGTTACTCGTATAGTAAAAAGGGTATACTAAAGTCGTGCAAATTTATGTAACAGGCAGAAGGAATCATTTCCGACCATATAAAGTATATATATTCTTGATCCGTCCGTCCGTCTGTCCGTCTGTCTGTATGAGCACCTAGATCTCAGAGATGGTAAGAGATAGCGGTTTGACATGTATGGGACGAATGCTTCTTTTATCTGCACGCAGATCAAGTTTATTTCAAATTTTGGCCACGCCCCCTCCTGCCCCCGCAATTTAGAAAAAACGTTATATCTCCTACAGTTTTGAAGATAGACGATTCGTTGCTTCTAAAGATAGTTAGAAATTAGCAAAACGATTTGCCGAAGAAATGATAAAGATCGGATGAGCGGTTCTCAAGTAATGAACAAAAATGTGAAAAATAGCCGAGTTAAAAAAGTGTTGCATACTTTTCAGATGTTCACCCTAAGGAACGCAGGAACACTGTTAAACATGTTTTTTTCATGAGTAACGGATATATCGAAGTCGGTTATAGCCGACTTTAACTTACGCTCTCGTTTTTTTTATACAAACATTTGTTAATAAACCGCCAAATACTGAATTGAAAAATCTTTTACAGTTTTCTGTCTCTGATTTATTGAAAAACAGCGAAAAGGTGGAAGCTAACTCGACCTCGACCGAAGTTTATAAACACAAAAGGTTTTTTACTGAGACTCGCTTTTTTATGGCTGCTATACTATTTAGTTGCCGGATTATCAAAAAACTTGATGAAATTGTGTGAAAGCATAGAAAACTTATAAGTTCAAGATTAGGGCATGTTTGCGTTGAAGACAAAAAAGGTTTTTCTCACTCAAACTTCTTATTCTACCGTCTTGCTGATCAAAGAATATATATTCATTATGTGGTCGGAGATGCTTCCTTCTATGCGCTACAAATATCCGTATAATCCGTATAAAAAAACTAACCCGATGAAGCTGTTGGTGCATTCGGTTTGTTGCTTACTAAGTTCCGTCTTGAACCTGTCTACCGAACAATTGCATGATTTACAAAGGAATAGTTTATAAATTAAATTCAATTTGGCCTTTTCACGTTTTTGATTAAATCATGCAATTCATGCAAAAACTGTGTCATTCGGCTTTTAACTTCAAAAATCAATTTATCTTTATTCGTCCCTATTGATGACAAAACTTTTCGGCTGAATTCTCTAATCGTTTCTTAGAAATCACAATTCTTACCAATTCAGATACATCAAGTTTGGAAACTTCAACAGGCCTAAATATTTTTTGTTACAAACTACGAAATCGTAAATTTATGTTCTTGAATTTGCTTTCGTCAATGGATTATCACCTCGTTAAGAGATTTTGACGTTTGATTACTTTTTACATTAAATAATATGACCGCCTTCGTTTGCCGTTTATGAACTCATACAAAAATGTTTTGTATACAAAATTGCATCATTATTCTAATAAATGCAAAACATAATAACAATGTTATGGCGCATGTTTCCATTTCTTGTTGCTCGTATTGATGGCCAATCTGCCCAATGGCCACTCTCAAGTGTTTGTGCATTGTGTGAAAAGTATCAAAACACATATGACCTACCATATAGCATTTATCAGCTATTAAGTCATGCACAAGCAAACACACACGCACTCACAGAGAAAGATGTATACAATGACAGCTGTTGGAGCCCCCAATGCCAGTCAACGTAATAACGACAACAATCCATATCCACACATCATACCCATGCCACAAATAAGCCAAATTATGGGTGGGTGTTGAAATTGAAAATTGTGAATGTTATTGCTGAAATGTACGAGTATTTATGTGCGTTTGGTATTTATGTGCACATTTAGCACAATTAAAAATTAACACACACAAATGCAACCAAAATGAAGCAATAAATGAAACCAAAACCCCAACGTGCTCTGGTCCAAGTGAAGGAAGTGGGCGAGCATGTTTTTACAGTTATGAGTCGCACAGCTGGGCAGCTAGCTAGCCTCCATGGGGGCTACCTACAACTCTGGCTATGACTCCCCAGCGTCAGCCGCAAACGTGACCGGTTGCCGGTTCAAAAAAAAATAGACCATCAACACGAGCACTTCACATAGCCCATGCATGCGATACCTCCATAACTTGGCACACACTCACACACACACTCGTAGATGCCTGTAGGTGCCAACGCATAGCGCGACTTTCGTGTTCCATGACTCTTTTATTTGAATTCTTTATTTTTTTCGGGAGAAAGGCCATATGGCATTTTCGCCAAATCAGAAGCTGCCGAAATAGACTTGACTGCCTGTCCTCGCCTTGAAGGGATGACGTAGAGATTTATTTTTAAAACAAAAGAGCTTTGTTTAATTAACTTATTGGGTCTAACAAAATACAAAAAAAACTCGTTTTGTCTTTATTGTTATCGTGTTGAGGCTTAGATAAGTTGGTCAATTACCAATAACAAGACAGCAAAACTTTACGAACAGTAAAATTTTAAAGCTTGATTCAAGTACGAATAATGCCAAACCACCTTGGACCAGCAAGCACAAATATTGGGCAAATATACCCATTCTTTTGTATGGAAACTGAATGAAATGAGTAACACAGTATAGCGATTTAACGCCAAAATTTAAAACAAATTTAAAAAAAATAGCTCAAAGTTGACTTTAGTTAAAATTGCAATACAATATGGAAAAACTGTAATCAAACCTATTTTTTCTGCGCGGATTAGATTGCAATAAAAATGTGTAATAGATTCAAGAGTTTACATAACGAGAAGGCCAAGCTAACTTCGTCTTTGCCGAAGTTTTTATACCCTTGCAAATGTTTTATTACATCATAGTTTACGAACGTTAGCAGTAAAACAAACAATTTTTCTAAATAAAACCCACCTTTCGACCGATAGTTTCTATGGCAGCTATAAGATATAGTCATCCGATTTTGACCAAAACTTCCAAGTCTGTGTAAAAGCGTATAAAACTAATAATTGCTGAAGCGGGAAGCGTTTACATTAAAAATAAAAAGTTTTTCTCACGAAGACCCACTTTTCGACCGATAGTTCCTATGGCAGCTATAAGAGATAGTCATCCGATCCGGTCGGTTCCGACATATTATCAGTGTGCAGTAAAAAGAAGACTCTGTGCAAAGTTTCAGCCCGATAGCTTTAAAACTGAGAATCTAGTTTGCGTAGAAACAGACAGACGGACGGACAAAGCTCAATCGACTCAGCTCGTCGCCCTAATCAAATATATATATAGTTTATAGGGTCGGAAATGAATATTTCTATGCGTTGAAAACTTCTGGGCAAAATTATAATACCCGTTGCAAGGGTATAAAAAGTGAACAAAATGTATAATTGTGTGTTTTGCTTGAATATTCGACAAAAGTGCTCGCAATAAGCCTGGCACATGGCTCATTATTTTCTCTAAATATTTCTCTATAAAGTAAGGTATGCGATTTGGCTTTAATTTTTAAAAAATTAAGATAAAAATTGTTAAATTTTTAAAATTTTAATACTTAATACGAGAATGTAGAGTTCAGGAAACGAATTCGTTATATGTATAGAGAAGTTCGACTGTACGTATTTGTTTATCCATACAACGAATTTTCTTCGATTGTAATTCAGCGTGGGGTACGAGTTTGCGCCCAACAACTACAGAAAAAACAAAGTCGGTCAGGTCGATCAAGAATATATATAGTTTATAGGGACGGAAATTATTTCTTCTCCCTGTTACATACTTTTGTGCAAACTTTATATACTCTGTGTATTTTTGGAACGGAAAAGGTAAAACAACATTCTTATCAGCGCGATGCAGTGCGCTTTTGTTGTAATACCTATTGCGTCGTGGGTTTAGGTAAATAGCGAACCGGGTTGCGCTGGTAAGAAGGTCTATGAAACTGACCACCGCTGGTACACTGAGAAAAAAAAGATAGATTTGATGATCCTTAGGATATTTTAGGTATCCATTTAGACTGGATAGTTAACTATCCTTTTTTGGCATCCATTGTATATTTTTGAAATCAATTTATTTTCGCTTTAAAAGGATATATCAGAAATAAAATATTGTATTGAACTTTATTCTTCATCCAAAGAAGCTGATAAATGTGATAAGGATATTAAAAACCATGCATCTTTCTGTGGATATTCGAATATCCATTCTACGGGGATCTTTTTTTTTTCTGTGTACAAAGTATAACAACCCTTTTGCCGTTACACATGGATTTCTTGTTAGGGAATTGCACTTGTTGTACCGTCTGCTTGTGCGCTTCGGCTCTGTTATGCATAGATTTTATTTTTTGAAACACACAGGGGCGGCAACTATTGGGGGTTATCCCGCAATATCTTTTTGTCTCCCCAATGTTTTTGTATTTATCTGCTACGTGCTGCCACTTGACCTTTATTTATCTAAGTCAGTGGTGTTCAAACACACACAAGCAAGCATTAAGCTTGTAGGTTAGTAGCGAAATACGAAGTAACCCTGCAAACATTTCGTTGGGTTTCTTATCTCTCTCGTCCAAAAGTGAGTTTTGCGATAGTTTGAGGTGAGAGTCTGGTGATAGTTTGGCGATTTACAAAAACAAAATACATAAGGAATCGTATTTTTAACATAAAAGGGATAAATTCGCGATAAGTGGTTTCGATTTCAATTGCGCTATTTAAATCGGTCGAGTGTTGAGTAACCCTTTAGTTGATCAATATAGCCAGATTGAAGCGACGCCAACTGGGAGAATCGCATTCTTATCTTCTGCGATAAAAAAATTTTGCTGGGAAGCAATTCTACGACTGATCGCGTGTTTGACATTTAAACATACATACTTTTGCAGTGGTTGGAGACACTCGAGTATGAAAAATATCGAGTACAAATGTACAGTACACTTGTAGTTGCGGAACACTTGTGCAGATTTCTGGTACATATAGTTAAGATTTGGCAAAAAATTTAGATTTCTGGCCTTAAGTGCAAAGAAGGGTTAGGTTATCTCAGTGTACCTACTGAAGTTGTAATATTTTAAAAACAATCAGGCATATTCTCAATTCCTTTTGAAAACTAAATCGAACGTAATAAAATTTCTGTCTTTTTACTTTTTAGAAACCACAGGACCAAACGCGAACCACAAGTTGGTTTAGCGAGATCATGAATCGATTTCACTTTCGAAAAGTTGCCGTGGAAGTGGAATTGATAACTTGCCTAATTAACTTAATTTTGTTTGTTTTTTTTCTTATAAAAAGCAAATTATTCAATGAAAACCTCTAGAATTAAGAATCTCGGGTCTAGAAACCACAACGCAATCTTCGGGAGCGGGCTTTTACTACGAACATAACTCGACTTTCCTGGTATTGAAGGCTTGTTTTAAAACAAAAGCAAACCCCCCATTCAACAATAAAATCTTTAACATAATTCCCAAACTAAACACCATATTCTGTGTTTATTCTTCCCCTTGTTTTCGTTCTCATTTTGCGATGACATCACAGGGGAAGCCACTTGAAATGCAAAATGCTTGCAATAATAACAACAATGACAGCAACAAATTCAAATTCGCTGCTTAAGTTTAATGAGAGGTCAATGTGTTCGTACGCAAACTCATTACACAGAAATACCCCCCACTCAACAGAGAAATGAAGGGAATTTGTAAATAATTAAAAGCATTTTAATTAGATTATGATTAGCATTTCATGCCATCTGAAAGATGTTTCAAGCCAAACGGTTAATAATTCATAGATATGTAAATCCCCCGTTTATTTATGGCCTGTTTTGTTCTGGGTCAACAGAATAGCAAAGCTTTCACGCTACACACCCAGAAATTTTTAGAGAGATGTCAACCGAGATTGGAGTGGAAGAGACAAATTAAGAGACCGTCCAGCCAATCAGTAAGTTTTTTTGTCAATTGATTGATACGCCACAATTCGTCTGCGTACCAATGTTAATTTAATTTCGCTTTCGACTTTGGTGCAGATCAATCAATTTGCTGCACATGCTGAAACTCAGCCAAAGCTGGAGTTTGGTACCTGTGTGCGTGTGTGTATGTATAACACTGACTGCCAGTCAAGCGTCCCCAATGCAACGAATTTGACGGCATTGACCATGACAACAGCAAAATAACAACAAAATAACATTAATGCGATTGATATGCTGCTTGTCGTGCGAGCAGCTAATTTGGAATTTTCAGTTTCTGCATGAAGAGAACTGAAGAGAAACGACATGCCGTGCGAAATTTGATGCAATCGAAGTTGATGAGATCATCACAACAGAACCTACACAGAAACAAGAATTCCGAAAGACCCAACATAATCATTTAATTTGTACAAAGCTTAAGGGTTTTGAAGTGCAATCTTAGAATTTCCGAGTTTTGCGTTGAGTCATTTTTTGTTTGCATGTCTGTGGGATTTTATGGTGGACGCGCTGCATCATCATTTTGGTGAGCTCTTCGTTTTACTGAATGGAGTGGCAAGCATGTCCCTCCCCATGTCAACAGGCAAGTGTAATAATGCTACCGCACACTTGGAAAAATTTGAAGAGAAATATAGAATACAAGCTGGTACCCGGCGTGCGTTGCTAAGTCCTTTTAATATTATAAACACAAAACAAAGAGGTGAAGCTTACTTAACAATTGCCATCTAACAAATCTTCATCTAGCATAATTCACGTACCTTGGCCATGCGGTTATTTACCATCCGATTTCGTGAAAATTTAGAGATTTTTTAGTCCGTTTGATCAACACATTCCATTTTTTTTTAATTTCTAATATTTTTAAACCACAAAACAACTGCTATTTACCCCTCTTCAATTACACTATGCAACAATTTTTTGATCCCGGCTTCTAAATAGTTGATCCTTTTGTAAAATTTCACGCTGAATTCAAATCTGCTCTCAGATATGTCAAAAGTAGAACGGTTTTTGAGATATCGCACAAAAAACAAAAGCGGTCTACATCATTTGGGTACTTTTATCCAACCTTGAACTGCAACACAAACTCCCAATGCTCAACGTTTATTCTTATTTGGCTTGCTAAGATGTGATTTTTATACTGAAAAAACTAGCAAAAAAATACTCTCAAAAAGAGGTATGTTAACTTAATTGTGAATGTAGAGTTTTTTTTTCATCCGATTTCGATGACCAAGGGCAAAAAATGTTCGTAAAAGATTACCCAATCCTGTCAATATCTGAGACCTGGACAATTTTTATGGTAAGATTGAAAAAAACTTAGTGAAAGGCAGCAAAAAATTAGAAATTATCAAAAAATTTTCAAAAATCCAACTTTGAAGTGCCATAACTTCGTCAGTTATGGTTGGATTTACAACAACTGTCGCTTTTTTAAGAAATAATTTTATTATCTTTAATTTTTTTTCCACTTTATACATATCGGTGGACTAAAATCAGAGAAAATGGCAATTTAGTAGACCTACTTTTTTTCAAAACACTAAAATTAAAAATCGCGATATCTCAAAAACCGTTCTACTTTTGACATATCTGAGAGCAGATTTGAATTCAGCGTGAAATTTTACATTAGAATCAATGGCTAAAAGTGCGGGATACAAAAACTTTTCAAATTTTGTGACATAGTGTTACCAACCATAAAATCTTCGCTATAATCGAAGCTCATTTTTAAAATTTGCGAATTCCTGAAACGTATGATCTACACTTCAAAGTTAATCGTCTATCTACCCATCTTTAACCATGTTATTTGCAAATTTCTAAATTTTTTAAAACTGATTGACCGAAAACTTCTCTTTGCCCGTCTTCAAATCTTTATGATAATCTGAACTCATTATAAAATTTTGCAATTTTTACCCGTTAATTTACCCGTCTTTTTGGACTGTTCAATCTAACCATTTAGACGTCGACCATACCGATCTATTAAATCTTCATGATAACCAAAACTCTTTAAAATGATCAAATTTAGCGAGTTTTTGTGCCGTTTAGTCTACAATCAGGTATACCATTACTATCTATCAAATCTTTATGGCAATCTGAATTGATTATACAATTTTGTAAATTTCCCGATTTTTTAAACAGGTTGGTCTACCCGTTCGATCTACACCTCCTATTTACCGGCCAGTATACCCGTCTTCTTAATAAAGCACGATACGGAGTATTCAAAAAAGCGCTCGCAAACGATAAACTTCATATAAAAAAAAAACGTAGAAAAACCACTCCCAAAAGGTTTGACTTAAACGTTTTACGGTTTGTACGCACGAAAAGTGCGGCTTTAAAACATAGAACACACGAACATCGAACTCGAACATCGAACTCTGAATTTGGGAATAACTGTTCGATCTTATTTTGGGCGACCAAAGTAATTAAATTTACTTAGTTTGACGGTCAGAAGCAAAAAAAAATGAGTAAAAATCCGTTGAAGAGCTTTCATGAGTAAGAATAAATTGCGCTGATTAATACCGTAGAGGCAAAGATAAGTATTTGGGACCTCACCAATAAAAATAATTTTCAAGCAGTTGATATGGAGAGCCTAAAAAGTCAGTCTAGAAAGATCTGCAACAAGCATGTAGGGGCTGAAAACAGCAACAGTAATAATAAGTTTATTGAAATAAAACCAAATAAATGGGCGTATTCAGCAGATAATTCCGATTTACGATTTGTGATTTATGATTGCCGATTTTACCTGCTGAATACAGTGATTGCCGATTGGGATTGAACAATTTGATAATCATGTTTAATGAATAGAAATCGAACAAAACGTACGATTGGTTAACGATTGCGGGGTCAGCATACCTTTGTTAAGACATTCATATAAAATTTTCAAATTAACAAATCTATAAATCTTGGTGATTTTGTGTGAGTGTTTTCCATTGATAAAAAGTACCAAAGCCAACGGATATCTTAAAGTCTTCTATCAAATCTACTCAGCAGAGACTAATCAGCAATCGCAAATCGGAAATCGCTAATCGGAATTATCTGCTGAATACGCCCATTAATATTATTTTTATAAGAAAATTGATTACATTTTTGATTCATCTTGCACGCCAACAAATTCGTATTACCTCTGAAGAGGGTGTTTCGTTTTTGCGCCAAGTGCAGTTCCAACAATTTGTGGAGTCAAATGAATTTGTGGCGCTCATATGAAAGTTAGGAAGTTTTTTCACGAATGGGAAAGTACGTCCCGAAGGCGTCATGATAACGAGGGACATCATCCGTCCGGACAACTAAACGGACCGCAGTCATTACCCTGTCTTCGCATTATCAGAATGCTCATATCGCTTTGCCGCAAAATAAGACATTGATGGTTGCCTCATCCTTTTTATCATAATGATCTTTTAATTTTTGGGCCCATAATTTGCCAATTTCGCTGCCTATTTTGAACTGTTCAATCTAAACCTCTTACTTTCAAACGTCAGCGCTTTCGTAAATACTTAAATGAAAAATTGGCAAATTTGGCGGTTTTTGGTCCACACTTCTTTAATTCATTTTTTAATTGCCCTTTGTTCAATTTTTATTATAGCCTTAGGTCCTTTAAAAATTTCGCCAATTTCTCGATATGATCCACATTTTGTATTTACCAAATCCTGCATTGTCTTCTAAACATCAAGCGCTTTAATAAATACTCTTACAATTATTTTGGATTTTTTTTTTCAATATACTGGAACTTGTTTTATTAATTGCAGTTTCAAATAGCTCCAATACGAAGCTTATTTAGTTTGGGTCGTCACCTCCCGACGGTTTTATAAAAGTCATTTCCCCGTGATTTAATCGGGTGCAAAATTCATCGGCAACTTCTAAAGCTACTTAAAATACTTGTTACTTGAAGTTATGAGAAAACTAGCTTACATTATTTTTAACTGCTAACTATAAAGTGGCGCCATACGAACTGTGTGAAGTATTATAGGAGACATGACACGTTCTATAGCTTTGTCCACCTTTGTAATTTCGAATGGCTTTTGATGCTGATCAAAATAAGATGATTCCATTTGCCTGTTACATGGTTTTCAATAAATTCATAATTTTTTTAGATTTTTGTTTTTCCTTTATTAAGAACGGACTGTGAAATAACTTCTTACAAACGCATGTCCTACGACATCTTCCTGTTTTTTCTTAGTGCATTTCATGCCCTCTGTTCTTGTAGTTTCCCTTCATTTTTGGAAAAAACTCTTAACTGACTCATCATCCAACAGCAGCCGCTTCCTTAGCTCATTTCAATTTTTTTTTGTGCTTTTGACACTGGAAACACCGAGAGCGCAGGCTGCCTGTTTTTTGTGGCTTTCCAAGTGCCAGACAATATAATAGTATTGTACGAGTATATAGGAATTTTTTTTTTTATATATGTAGAGAGACATTTGGCGCTTATTTGAGTTTTAAAAACCTTGCACTTGTTGAGTTACGGCCAACGCTAGCCACTGACAACCGGCAACTTTGTCAACTTTTTTAATTACATGATTAGTTTTCATAGCTGGCAATTTGTGTGCAAATGGCTGAAGCGAGATGATAAAGCCAACATTCGAACGCCTTTTGGATTTGGTTAGCCCCGGCCATAACGAATACAATTTAACACCCGTCAGCAGCACTTGGTCCGGTTTCTGGTAGGTTGTTGCGTGCCGTTGTTATATTTCCCATGGGCGTGTTAGTTAGACACACAGGCAGATACGGATACCCACTGGTTGTGCTTGGATATCATCATTTTGAGCTGGACATAAGAGAGAGCGCACCTTCCCCATAGACGACGACACCTGGCTTTGGGCCTGTCATATCATATGGCCATGTTTGCGCAATGAAATGACTGCACGCTATGGCGCCAAGTGGGTGGTGGTGGTGGATCTGCCCCTCTAGTCCTCTGTTTGTCTTTATCATTTTTTGGACTTTTTTTGGTTTTGGTGCAGGGCGTGGCCTTTGGCGTGCCGAAGACCCATCAGCCGTCATCCCATATTATTTTGATATTATTAATTTAATTGATTTTGGCTTTAATTCGTTTATTTTTGAACAGCTGGCAAAATATTAACACAAGTTTACGACCGGTGCGTTTTCTTTTTTGTGATGTTGCTATTTTTAGACATTTTCCAATGTAGTTGGGGGAAAATGAAATTAAAATTTAGCATTCAAATCTAAATTGAACTTAAGTAACCCCCTACAAACACACACACACACACACAGTCACTTTAATTATGCTTTGATTATGACTAATCATTCACGCCTGTCAACATTTTGGGGTGTTTTGGGAGCAGATTTAAGTGTGCAGTGAAAATCTTTTGATTGTCAATTGAAAAAACTGCTATTCCCTGAAATTTGAAGTAAGGTTTCCTTTGCTAAACGAATTATGCATATATAATATTTTCCCTGGTAATAATCTTCTACGTAAATCTGCAGTTTGTATTGTATTTGAATAAATCTTTTAAACGTAAATTAACTGGATGCTGCAATGTCTCAGATAAGATAACTGTTTACTCTGCTATAGGTTATCGTAAAATCGTTTTACTTATCGTAACATCGTAAATCGACCCCAAATATATTAAGTTAAAATTTTATTTCAGAAACTTGCAATTCTTATTGAAGTTGAAAAAACTATTTATGTATGTCTTTAGGATAGGTGATATCCGAACCGAAACTTTTACATAAGAAATATATCAGTTTCAAGCTGAAGTTCAGAACGTCATCCAAACCAAAAAACCTGAACAGAGTCGGTTCTATTTATAATGTCTGGTTTTTGAGCCAGCTACAACCGTACCCATTATTATTCCATTTGGATACACTGCAGTTTGAAAATATTATTATATTATCAATTATAACATATGTTCTAAACACTGCAATTTCTTATTATTTTTCTTTTCCTTTTTATACCCTGTTCCCATTAAAAATGGGAAAAGGGGGATCATGAAGTTGTGCAAATGTATGTAACAGGAAGAAGGAAGCACCTCTGACCCCATAAAGTATATATATTCTTGATCAGCATCAACAGCCGAGTCGATTTAGCCATGTCCGTCTGTCTGTATGAACTCGTCGATCTCAGAGACTGTAATAGATAGAGCTACAAATTTTGGCATGTATATAGGTTTATACTGTACGCACATCGAGTTTGTTTCAGATTTCGAAAAATCCCCCTCCTCCATCTTTAAACAGCGAAAATCTGTTTTTTTATCTGTATAAACGCGTAGATCTCACAGACTATAAGAGGTAGAGCCACAAATTGTTGCATGTATGTAGGTGTATACCGTACCCAGATAAGGTTTGCTCCACGTTTGGCAAATTCCTCCTCCATCTTCTTCTAACCGCGAAAAACTGTCCAAACTACAATTTTTAAGTTTTTAAGTTTGAACCTAGTGACTGAATATATATTCAGTGAGGCCAACATCTATCTATCCTGTGTACCACAATGAGATCCTAGCAAAAACACCGAAGATATGTACATAAGTGCGCCTGCCTATTTTTTGAAATAAATTTTAAAATAAATGGAATTCAAAGCTATAGGAACCACATTACTTGGGACAGGGTATTTTGCTGTCGGGGCACTCGACCGCAACACTCTTACTTGTTTGCTATTATGAAGTTTGACAGAATATGTGACAAATTTTTTGAAATTTTTAGGACGTAAGCTAAGTACTCAGATAATCCGTTCTCTAAAAATGTATGCAACTATGGCCTATGTTTTAAATTTTTGATCAACTTACTTTAAACCGGAATACAAAAACATCCGCAGCAACAACAACTAAACTTAATTTAACCTATCAAATAAAAAGCAATTAAGAGCGTTGCAGTCGAGTGCTTCGACTCCAAAATACCCTGTACAATTGAGACACACATACGCGAGCACACACTCTTACCCCTGCACTAGGGGATAGTTTGAGGGAGAGAGTTTGCTGACTGTTTGAGGATTTAAGCTAGGCTCGAAAGATGCTCGAAATTTTGTCGGAGCCCATCTAATCACATAGCTCAGGAAATCCGCTCGTGAAAATGGTCAGAGCGCAGAGAAACACCGTTTTTTAAGTTGTGTTTAGTAGAATAAATTGAATATTTTTAGAAGCTATAACCTGGTGGGTAACACTGAGAAAAAATTATATATAATTTTTAGCAACAATTACTTAGTAATATTCAATTTTTTTAAAATGTATAAAATAATAATTTGAGTAGATACAGTAAAATGCTTTCCATCAATATCAACTTGAGACCTGTCCGATAAACCAATCCTGAGATATCACGTTTTAAAAAAGATTTTTTTTTTCCATTTTTTCGTTTTTGACGATTTTTGAATTTTTTTTTTAAACTCACGTTTTTTTCGGATTTTTTTGTTTATTGAAACAAAAAATGTTGAATTTTGAGACCGATTTGAAAAAGAATGACCCATATATACTTTATGTGGTCGTGGTTGGAGATGCTTCCTTCTGAGCGTTACAAACATCCGGAAAATTTCAGTATACCCTCTCCATGGATATAAAAAAGTAAAAAAAAATTATTTCAATTTTTTCCTCTTAAGAATAGCACTTTTACGAAGAAAATAAGGTATTGGTAAGGAAAATCTCTGTATGAACACTTGAGATCATAGCTGGGAAGAATAAAGGAGTTTTGAACAAGCCCATTGGTATAATCTCGCAAGTGTTCACAGATTTCGATAAGGTCCAGCTCACTACTAAAAAGCCTAAAAAATCAAAAACTAGTGCAAGGGTAGCACATATTAGCAGGTGATCTTTGAAACTATTAAAAAACAAGGACGTGAGTCCTTGACAAAAAAAGGTAAAGGCGACTTGAACATTTGTGAACCACAAAAGGCAGGTGTAGGTTACTAAGGGCAGATTGTTAATACCCGTTACTAAATAACCAAGCTTTTGTGTTTTTGTATAATCAAATTATTTCTAAACCTTGAGGTAGTATGATTTATAAAGGTTATAGGAGTTACAAATTTTAAAGTGTTTTTTTGCCGTTTACACGTTACGGTTTTCGTTTTAGTCTCTGCTTTAAAGTGAATTCAATGTTCGATGATAAAGTAGGTAAATCTCCAAATTGTAGTCTGTCTGTTCTGATTCCAGTGTCATCAGGTTTAATTAAAGGCAGTTTTTTTTCTCGATTACCTTGCCCGAGGGCTGTTCCCCCGGTAGTCACAATTACCTCTAGTGTCACTGATAAATATAAAAATCATTAGTACCCAGTGGCCAATTAACACCGCCCCAACAAATCGGGCAGTTAACCTGCACTCTAAAAATACATATACAAATTGGTTGGCACTACCCAATAACCATATCTTATCAATCAAAATTTAGCTCATTACGTAGTTCTCGCTGCTGAAATCAGTTCGATTAGTCACAAGCAAAAATGATCCAAAAGAGAAATCAAAGCCCCAATTTTTACGGAAATACATAGTCAAGTCATAAAGCAACGGAAATCACAATACCTGTCCATAAACATATCTGAAGAGATGGGGAAGGGGTCTGGAGAGTAAATTTATTTGCCTATAGGTACATGTATGGTACAAAACATACATACATATTTATTGTATAACACAATGCACAAACAAACAATGTTTATATTTTTTTCCTGGTATGCCAAGAATAAAGCAAACGGCACACATTTAGTTTGTACCGCTGGGATCGATTAATAGCCACAGACAGGAAGTTCAGTTAATAGCAACAACTACATACAACAGCTTACCTTCTCTGCGAATTCTTCGCGCGGACGACGAGATAAAGTGGGTGCGCTGCTCATGACCTCTTTTGTGGGCGATGGTGTCATATTATAATTAGTTAAATGTAGACCTTTTTAGGCTATTGCTTTTGGTTGCACTTTTTTTTCTTTAGTAGTGATTGCGTTTTGCGTGCTGAAAACAAATTTAATTTGTTAATAACCATTTATCAGTTTCCATAATAAAATTATTGCGTAGCCGTACAAATATGTCACATTTTTTTCATATTTTTTTTATTTATTAATTGCCCCGTGAAGGTTGTTTACTGGTGGGTTGGTTGGTGGTTGTTGATGTGGTCGAGTGCCCTAGGAACCGACAAGATATTTGAATTGCTAACAAAATGGTATTCACTTTTATTTATAGAAGTTGAAAACGCGCCAAACACTTCAAGCGAAGCCGAAGCCGGCCGGCTTAATGTTGGTAACGACCTTCGAAGGTTTTTGCACTTCTAATTGAAAGCCAATTGTTTAGGCATCGCTTTTTTTTAATAATTCTGGTGCAGAAAGGGCCGTCGACGTCATCAGCAACAGTTTGTTGAAGGAGACTCTCTCACATACTCGCACACACCGGTTTAACTTGTTATCGCCGCATGCCGCAAGAGAACCCAAACTCTAGGCCAGGCCTCAAACAAGTTCTGGAGCGGCACAGGCCACCACACTGCCATCCACTACCACCACCACCACCACCAGCACCAACTATGGGCCACTAAGCTGAAGTGCCTTATATATTTTGTGTTGTTTCTATTTTGTGTTTTTCGAAAACCCTTAAGCACTGGCAGCCGCTGGCACACTAGACACACTAGACACTCCAAAGCCTGGCCAAGTACCGCTGCTTGAAAATTTACTTTAAATTAAAAACAAACGAAAGTAAATCAACAAAAATGAAACGAAAACACGAGACGCCGCCGACGCGCTTTAGCTACAAAACACTTCAAACAGCGAGCAACAACTAAACAGCCGGTTCAGTGCCGGACAAGTTATAACTGCCGCTTCAAATTCAAACGCCACATTACACACAGAGAGAGAGAGATAGAGAGAAAGAGAGCGTTGAAAACACGAGGAATTTTATGTGTCTGCTGTAACACGACAACTGTATACACTTGCAGGGAGAACAGTATGGAGCCTAAAGCTTATAGCTGAAGAGATGAATAGAGCAGCAATGGTCACTGAATCTTCTCAGGGGGGCAAAGACATTTCGCTATTTACACATATACGAACCGAACGCATGCCGAGGCTGGGGAAGAGAGCATGCAAACAGTCTTTCAGTCGCTGTCTAGTCTATGATGATCTTATTTTCGCTCACCAATAGACTCTCACTTTTTGGCCTCGCTCTCATTGGCTGATGTAGACGGTCTCAATGGCTTTCATAACTATGGGCGCAATTTACGGCAATTTCCCTGGACTAGAGCTTACTTTAGCTTGACAAACACTCAAAAAAAAAACCTCCATTTCACACTGAACATTTTTATTGATTTTGAAACATCAATCATGGTTACATAGCAGATCTTTCCATATGGTGACAGCGTTGGAATACCGTTTTATATAATATTATATAATCTCAGAAGATAACTGTGGCAGAATATACAACTTCAACGAGCCACCCCACACACACAGTTTATTTTCTGAAGAGGTCTTTTCCTTCTGGCTATGATTTTTTTAAACAACTTAATTTGCTACGTAAATAAAATGTGCCATGAATTAAAAAAAAATCGCTTAATTTTTAAAGTGGCCCTGATATTTGGAAAAATTTTCTAGAACTTCAAAAAATATTCCTTAATAAAAAGTTTTACAAAAATTTTGTTTAAAAACAAGAATTAGAACGAATTTTTATAATGTCATTTTCTTAAAACTAGTTGAAATGTTACCTTAGTTTTACCTTAAGTTTTCTTTGAGTTAGTGACAACAAAATTATTTCTGAGCCCCAGTTAAGTTGAATTTGATAAAAATTTGTTGGTCAACGTAACATATACTATTTGTCGTTATGTACCCTCATCCAAGGTTTATTCTCAGAATGGGCAACTTAATCGAGAAAGAAATTAGATATAAATGGCGTAAAAGCATTTAGAGTTTCAAACTTTCTTGTGCGGGTGGTACTTCGTAACAGTTTAATACATTTAATTTCTGCTCTGCAGATGAAGAAAGATAATATATAGATTATAAATTATGTTTCCTCAAATTCTTACTCAGTGTAATATCACATATTTCTAAGGAAAGATGAGAAGGGTAAATATTTTGGTTAGCTGCATTCACTCTTTCTCGTTTGCCCTCTTCAAATAAATGTACGTTTATCGAAATTTTTACTAGTAGAGAAACATTGAAAAAGTGTTTTTAGCGATTAAGGGTAATGGTTTCGGTTTAATCACTGCTTTTTATCAGGGCTGCAAACCGGTTCGGAGCTGAACCGCTCCGGAGTCGGAGACTCCGAAATTTTTGGGAAGTCCGAACCGAACCTGAACCGGAGCAGAACAATTTTTTCTTCCCGAACCCGAACCTGAACCGGAGCAAAAAAAAAGTAAAAAGGGGTTCGGTTCAAAAACATGTTCTCTTACAATTTCTCTGGGTTGCCATTTTCCAATATTTGTAAGCCTTGAAATAAAAACAGCTTACAAAGAAACACTTTGCTTCATTGTATAATATTTAAATGGAACCAATAAATAATATCTTTGAAAATACTGTATGACTCCCATCGACTGTTGTCTTAACAGACAGAAAGAAGAAGGTGCACACGCATACGCAAAGTCTTCTGTAAAATTGGAGTTGTCAGTTTTTTCACTTGTGCTGCCTTTGGAATTCCCGAATAGTCATAGCAATGGCCTTTGTGAACTTGCAAAAGATATGAGAAGCCTGTTTATAATAGAACCGGGAGGTTCTTAAAACATCTGTTCAGTCGACCATCCTTCTTTGTGTCGAGTGTGTGTCTTGTTTTAAAAGTCTAATTAAATATACCTAAAGGTTGCGCTGTCAGAAATTATTCAGCTGTTCGCTTTCACTTGCGCTCTCTAGTGCACTTGGGAATACGCCCGTATCGCTCTAACTGTAGTATGCTTTACGAACAATAATACTCTCATTGCGGACTATTTTTTATCGTCACTTAAGATTGAGAGGCAATGTACATTTTATTTCTAATACTCATTCTTCCATCATTTATTGAACTGGATTCCGCTAAAATGTCCGATGATCTTAGTTCGAATATGATGTTATCAAGCCTCTGAACTTCTATATATAAATAAAATGTTCAAGGTCCGATTACTCATTTTCTACATTGAGCCATATGTAATATAAACTAAATTATATCTGAAACATAGCAGCTATCTGGAATAAGGGAAATTGGCACTAAATTTGGTTGAACTTACGTATATGTTTACTGAATAAGCGAAGAACAAAATTATTCCTGAACCTCGGTTCGAACCCGAACCTAGGTTCAGCGACCTTCTGAACCCGCCCCGTGAACCCGAACCCAAAAAGTTTCTCGGGTTCGAACCCCGGAGTTAACCCCTCCCGATTTTAAGGAGGTTTGCAGCCCTGCTTTTTATACAGAGTGAATGCTATCCGATTCCGATTCTGATCAAACCAAAACGAATCTTCTTGCTCTGAGAAAGCTAAAGAAAAATATTCAACATTATGCCGGCTCGAGGTCTCGTTATACTTGCACATAACTTCAAAAACAGGAACCAATCACACCACAAAGGAGACTAGTTGATGGTATAGCAGTTTTATTGGTATCTTTACCAAATAATCAGCGATCTTTGCCCATTTGTACTGAAGCCAACAGCTACCTCTACATGTCAGATCTGCCATAATCGTTTGTGAATTTCTAAACGACTTGACAGCAAAAACCGGCACCATGAGAATAGCGCTAGCTACCACTTTGTATGGGTGTGTACACATTTTGTAGAGATACCAATGAAACAGCTGTACAATCGGTCAAGGCTGAATACCTCTAAAATTTTAAGTTTTTTGGACTGGTTTCTGTAATAAAACCTAAGGTTTTTGGTTTGAATTTGGGTTATTAGATTGTTAGAAAGTTAACAGATTTTTGCCTCAAGGTTAGGTCAAAACGTTGACATATTTTTGTTTAGGAGAACGATATGTTAATTGTAATCAAAACCACTAGAAAGATATACGGCCCTGTTCCGAATTTCGACTCGATTTTTGTGTAAACTTAAGAATTTTGTAGTCAAATTTGAAAACGTTGTATAGAAGGCGACAAATATACCTACGGCTACTAGATTAGGCATAATAAAACTCGGAATTGTGGAAGTAGCTGTAACCGATTGCTTAATGCCAAATGTATTCGAATCAGGAGAAAATTGGGACGGGAGTAGCCTCAAATTAGCTAGACACTTACGTTTAAATTAATATAAATTGAGTTCGAAATTTAAATGTTTACACAAAAATCGACTCGGAATTCGGAACAGGCCCCATAGAGAAACGGCAGAGTCTTCTGTTATTCTGATTTATAAACTCAATGGGGGGATTGATCTCTTAAATCCCCCTATCTACGCTACTAGCTTGAGCATATGGACATCGAATCGAATCAAACGGAAACACTTTTTCAAGTTTAAGTTATAGTATTTAAGCTATATAGTATTTAAGCTATCAACAATTTTGCCACAAACGGCATGACAAAAATTATGGTACTCCTATTTCAGAGTATCAGTTCAAAGCGTAAACTCAGAGAGCAAATGCCGCTAAAAAGAGAGAGAGAGAGATAGAGAAGGAACTTTTGGTCAACATTAAACTTTTTCAAATTTATCCCGCTCGGTTCGATATGTCGATTGTGTTGTTTGGTGGAATTTATATTGCAGTTAACATATTTTTCAAATTATAGTTGGGTCTTCCACTCCACATACCTCTTTAATTACTTGTGCTAACTTTTAATCTTCATAGAGGCCACCATCGACTTGAATCTTGAATCTGTAATAATAGAAAAATATTTTAAATCATTTATTCTTATTTTGTGGCCTTCTACCCACGATGTCGCCCTCCTATAAATTCCAAAAACTGAATTGATTTGGCTAATAAAATCAACGCTAGGCGCAAATAGTTTTACATTTATTACAATTGGCACTAATACATAAGTAAATAACCTTGCGTACCTCATCATCATCTTAACCTGCTGTGATGGCATTCTCTACGGAGCGTATCTGGGACTGCAGCTCTTGGATGTGACTCTCAAACTTTTGTATATCGCCGGTGATCTGTTGCAGACTGGTCAAGACATTCTTCAGTTTTTCACCATCGATTTGGACCTCTAGTTCGCGAATTTCCTTGGTAACATTACCCGTCAGGCTGACACATTCTACCAACTCACTGCAATTGGCATGCAGTTGGGCCAAAAGTTTGTAAGCCTTCTTGGCATGCAAATCATGTTTGGCGCTCTGGAAGAGCAGATCATCTGTGTAATTGAATTGGCGTTGTAATTGAGCGCCCACAACATTAAGTTGCTTCTGCAGTAGCCGCGTGTCATCGAGCACCTTGAAGATGTCCGCACGCTGTTTGCGTATGTTTCCTATAAACTCATGTATACGACGCGTGTACTCCTTCCGGGGAGCCACGGATTGAGAAGACGTGCGTAGTGCGGCATTCAATTCGCTGTGCTGTTGAGATTTTGCCAGAAGCTCCTGTTCCAGTTGGTCTATGCTGGAGCGTATACTTTGGACATGCTGTGCCTGCTGGGCAGTCCTTAATGATTCCAGGGACTCCAACAAAGGACTGCGATAATCTTGCCATTGTTGGGTAAGGGTCTGTCGTTTGGCCTCGGTGCTGGCGAGTAAAGCCTCCAGCTTGGCTACATTTTGTTCAGGTTCAGCCAAGACCAGACAAGTGCGTTCGTGCAGCTTAAGTTTGGATTGGATGGCCTCCATTCCCGCCGAGGCTTCAGATTCACGGGTCTTCAGAGCTGCTAGGCTGGCGGTAAGTGACTTGCGCTGCTCCAGCAGAGTTTCACATTGAGAGCGCAATTCCTGCACCTGATCCCCCAGCTGTTGTAGGGGTGTTACTTCCGATGTGGTAGCCTTTAATGATCTGTCTGCCGCCAGGGCAGGTCCCGCCGGCTGCTCTTCACTGGCCACAGCCAATAGAGTAAATGACTCTGGTACCACATGACCCCAACGCTCCAAATCATTTTTATGCATCACCGATGCTATAAGATCATAACAGCTGGCCGCTGTTTGCTGGAAGAGATTGGGTGCCTGCTGGTCAAAGTATTGTTGTACCTCCTTGGATCTATCCTCTGCCTTGGCCGAGGGCACGCTTAGATTTAACTGCGGCTGAAATGGTATGCTTTGACTGCAGCATCCCAGGGACTTTCGATTAGCCACAATGCGGCAGAACTGCGGCACCCAAGGAGTTTTCAGCTCTGCCACCAGTTTTTTGCGTATCTGCCTCTGTAGCATTTCACGTCCACTCAAAGGCTGTGTTTTTCCACTAGCGTCATCCTCGGCCTGCCGCTCCCTCGGGAATTGCTCTATGAGAAACATGAGAAGTCGCCGCAACTCCATGGCATTGGGATAAAGAAATGTCTGATAGCCTATGTCTCCATGATAGCCGCTCTCCTGACAAATTTCCGCCATCGCACTAGCTGTACTAAACCTATGGGCCATGCTAGCGGGTAAGAAGCGATTCACCTCCAGGCCCGGTTTGATCTCCAGCAAACAACTGGATACAGCACGCACCACCAGCTCTGGAGTGAAACTGGCTAGTTCCTCTGTCGGCTCTATAGATGCATCTATCTGATGCAGTTGATGCATAATAATTTTATCCACTTCATCCATGGTTATTTCAGTCTTGTTTTAGTTTTTACATTTATTTCTTGTTATTGGCCGTCAGCGAAATTATGGCCATTCACAGCGAAACGCGAAGGCAGATATATCGATAACACTTTTAGCTATCAATAAGAAGCGCGCGAAATTTAGTTAACGGGTGAAGCAAGGCAAATTGTATCTTCTTTGGAAAATAATGCAAGCTCTGCTCATTAGCTGGCGTTACCAGAATGTTAAGCCAGTTTTGAAAAGAAATGGCCAGTAGCAGCATAAAATTTTGGAGTAACTTTTAATTAGTCAAAATTATATCGGTCTTATTATCCTGATCCTGTCATGCGCCAATTGCATACATTTCCGCCAACATAACCAGCTCCAATGCAACAAACTTTCAGATTGCTGTAATACGATGATTTGTACTATTTTCATGTTGCTTTTTCAATCAAACCATAGAAAAGAATCTTATCTACAAAAAAAATTCTTCATTTTATTGGAGTCATTAGTTTAGCTGTTTTATGAAACTTTTTAAATAAGGGCAGATTGAGGTACAAATTTGGATTTATACTAATTAAATAACCCACTTTACATTAAAAACTGCATATTCACTTAATGCAAATTTTCCATGCCGAAAGATCAAAAATCGCGAAAGTTGAACATTTTTCTTATAAGCCAACACCGCAAAATTTGCCAAAATTTCATTTGAGTTTTTAAAAAACCGCAGGCATTGGCAAATAAATATGTACAGTAAACGTTCCAAAATATTGGGTAATTTTTCAATATTTTAAAAGACCAGGAGTACACGAGTAAATACAGTAAAGGAACAAGAACAATAATTCACATTTGAGTTAAGATTATCATAAAGACACGTAGACCGGCAAGTAAAAAGAAGGAGTAGATCAAATGGTCAAGAAAATCAATGGACCTAAGTTACATAATCGTAAAGATTGGATAGAAAACAATTAAAGACGCCTTTATAAGAGGCCTAGACCAAAAGCCGCAAAATTTGTCAAGTATTTTTACGAAAGAGCAGGCGTTAACAAACAAAATTTGACAATTTTTCGTATGACCTACGATTTGATGGATGGCAATGTAGACGGGTAAATAAAACGTGTAGATGGAACGGCTCAAGGAAACGCGAAATTTGCAAATTTTTCATATGACAAAGATGATTTTGAAGACTTAATAATAGTAGACAAGTAAATATAGGAAGTTTAAGCCGTACTGTCAAAAACTAATATTTGAGCTTTGATTTTTCACAATATTTGCAAAATTTTATCATTTAGATTTGATAGATGGCGATTGTAGACGCGTTAATGGTTAGATACAACGGTCCAAAAAGTCGCGAAATTTTTAAAACTTTTTGTATATTGTGGACGGGTCAAGATCAAGATTGGTCCAAGAAATCTGGAAAAAAAAATTCTGATTAGTTTAGACTATCACAAAGATATAATGGATGAAAGACGGGTAAAAAGGAGGTGATGATCGACCGGCTTAGAGAAATTTAAGCATGAGTTTAGATTGACACAAAGACGTGTAAATCGAAGGGTACTTAGAAGGTAGATCATACAGACCAAAAAATCGCATAACTTAACTAAAATTGATTATCAATGAAATTTGATAGATGGCAATTGTCTATTAAGCTTCACTTCTTAAGGGTGTGTGGCAACGCACGCGTGGTACCTCATATGTAAATAGTTATTTTAAAACAGTTTGATGGCAAATCTTTTAGTCCTTTTTAAATCAAACGTGTTTTTAACAGGGTTCGTAAAAAACACACAATTTACAAAACATCGTGTTTTAAACATTGTTCAAAACAGTAAGCATTGTTTTTTTCATTGTTTTTATTGGAAATGTTCAAAATGTTTTGAACAGTGTTCTAAACAATTTATGTCAAAATAAAGAACATTGATAAAAAACACAGGCGTTTTGAACACTTTAAAACAAAGTGTGTTTCTAATAGTAACATTTTCAACAAATAAAAAACATGTTTATTAACATTTTTAACATTTAACATTTCGACACACGAAAGCGATAACATATTGAACACTGTAACTACAAATTGAACCTCCCTTACAAATTTACATTAAATAAATATTTGGCTCAAAGTATGCTTTGCATTTGTGTTTGTGATTGAGCTCGTTTGATAAATAGAGCAGCTACTATTTAAATTTCTGAGCAAAATGGGAAGACCGAAAAAATGCGATACCAAGGAGCTGGACTGGTAAAAAGACGATTCATATAGAGATGCTAGCATGCTATGCAACAAGGACTTGGCTAATATTTCTGGAAATATATGAGGAAGGCAGCGTATCGGAACCGTCAAGAAAGCAAACATAAAGACTAAGCTGAAGTTATCGCGTAGGGAAAATTAATATACACTATATTTGAATAAACATATTATTATACTTAAAAGGCATTTATTTTGTTTTTTTGGGCGCTTGCATTTTAACTAGTGTTAGTTCTCTTTGGCCGTTTTAAAGAATTTAAAGCAGGGTTTGTCAAGGAGAGCGACAGCAAAAAAAGCGACGCAAGACAGTTCCGACCTGCAGGCCAGCGACTGAAAGCTTTTTCCGCTCTTGGCGCAAACCCCGGCATGCGTTCGACTCGTGTCGGTGTGAAAAACAAATGCGGTCCCTGCGGGCCAGGCGTGGCCTTCGTTGATTTAAAGACTGATCAGCACTTTTCTAAATTCTTCACCATCGGTCATCCATGGTATTTTATCGCGGCTCAGTATGACCAAATTCAAATTTCTGCAGACATCTCATTTTTAGACTTGAATCACTATTTTCTAAGTATTTACCGCTTCTATGGAGATCCTTGATCAAGATTCTTAAGCTGGAAATACCCTGATGCTGTAGGACCTACGATTAAGTGATTGCCATACGATATTTCCATTCCCCGGTAGAATCGATATATAGCTGATTACTATGTAGATATGTCTTAAAGGTACGAACATTCTACCTAAGCAAAGGCGTAGGATATGAGAATATTTCGAACTGCGGGAAAGGCCAATAACTGAAAGTCTTTTTTCTTAGTCAACATTTGAAGGATGGAAGCTAAAAGACTGAAAGAAGCTCAGCTATTCAAGCCAAATATTTATTTAATGTAAATTTGTAAGGGAAATTCAATTTGTAGTTACAGTGTTCAATATGTTATTGCTTTCGTGTGTCGAAATGTTAAATGTTCAAAATGTAAATAAACATGTTTTTTATTGTGTTAACAGTGCATGTGTTTAAAACACATATGATTTTGAACTGTCTAAAATGCCTAGTGTTTTTTATCAGTGTTCGTTATTCTGACATAAGTTGTACAAAACATTGTTTAAAACACGTCGAAACACACATGTTGTTTATGAGTTTAAAACATTTTGATTTTTTTTTAACAATGTATTTTATGTGTGTGTTATTTACGAACAAAAATGTATTTAGTATAACAGCTGAAATTCTTTGAAAAATTCTTGAAAAAAATTTCAATGAAAAATATTAATAAGCGAATCTCCGTACGCGCCTCGGCAAAATGTTAAAATATAAAAAAACACTTCGTGATTACCTCGGGAATAATAATACCTTTTAAACGCATATCGGCTTTGTTTTTACGGTCTCTATCAACTCTCGATCATCTTTATAAAGTCTTCTAGCTGCCATCGGAACGATCAGTCGGAACCCATTTTAACCTATTAAATCCAATTTAAGTGAGAAAACATGTTTGGTTTCAATGTTTGCGTACTTCCGACCATTAATAATATTTTATGTAGTAAACTTTTCTACACTATTTTGCATTCCGCATAAGGATCATTTGACTTGACCTCCTCCTAGGCTTGCCCTTGGATCCTAAGGTTTTGCATCAGCTTAGGGGTTGTGAAAATGTGTGGGTTTTGAACTTATTAAAACCAAATGCATCTTACTTCTCTTAAAGCATAATATCGGGTCAGGGGGCCAAGTGTAAAGCAATTATATTATATTTGATCAATTTTGTCGTCCACAATAAATCAAAATCTCTTGTCTTTGCCATCGATTGCAGTGGTAGAAATTCGTTCAAACCTTAAATGCAAAGTTGGCAAAAAACCGCATTTATTGGCACGCAATCACAGAGCCAATTAGCTACTCACGGTTAAGGGTATAAAAGACGTTGGACTACTGTAAGGGCCAAACGCAAAACTGTTTTAGTTTTATACAGCGGTTCCCGCGCTTCATCATGGAACCGCTCTGCAACGCCAGTGAGCCTCCTATCCGGCCGGAGGCACGCGTTTCAAGTGATGGCGAGCTGCAGCTATTGGGTTGGAATTTGCCACCAGAGGATTTGCAATACATACCAGAGCATTGGCTGACCCAACTGGAACCGCCCGCCTCCATGCATTATATGCTGGGTCTCTTCTACATTTTCCTCTTTTGCGCCTCACTTTGTGGCAACGGCATGGTCATCTTTATATTCAGCACATCCAAGGCACTGCGCACACCGTCCAATATGTTTGTTCTAAATCTGGCCGTGTTTGATCTGATGATGTGCCTCAAGTCACCCATATTCATCTACAATAGTTTCCATCGCGGCTTTGCCTTGGGGAATACGGCGTGTCAGATTTTTGGAGCAGTGGGTTCCTATGCGGGTATCGGAGCGGGAATGACCAATGCTGCGATTGGATATGATCGTTACAATGTGATAACCAAACCAATGAATCGAAACATGACCTTTACGAAGGCAATTGCGATTAACGTTATTATTTGGTTGTACTGCACGCCGTGGGTTGTGCTGCCGCTTACACAGCTGTGGGGTCGATTTGTGCCAGGTGAGAATTTATAGTTTATATAACAACAGGACCTTTTATCCAAATTGTATTTAAAATTGGGAGGGGAGTCGCGGAATTTCCGGTTAAAATGCGGAATTTGTGAACGGAACATGACAAGAGCGGGATCGGAAAATTGACCAGAGCCCGTCTGAGAGTATCGGTGCTAAATAATACGCTGCCTCTAGTTCAGGGCTTGTCAATAAGAGCGGGACTATGATGGAATTAACAAGATGAAGCCGTCAGCCTCTGCTGAGGGCCAGTTGATTTAGGCCTGTGAAATAGATAGAAACGACAGAACCATTGTTTGCCGTTCACTTCTAGCATTTAGAACGCACTGAGCGCTCTCTCGCTCGGCTTCACCTTCATAATTCCACCAAAAATTTATAAATAATAAAGCAACACATAACAGCTCTAATAAGCTATTTGCTGTCTTAGCACAAGCCTCAACATGCGTTCGGCTCAAGTCGTTATGAATAGCGAAATGTGTTCGGCCCCTGCGGGCCAGGCGTATTAATCGCTACACTAGGTAATCTCTGCTCTCCAAATAACAACGGACAGTTTTTTATTGTGAACCACAATTGTTGATCAAATCGGCATTTATAAAAAGTTCCACAATTAGAATCCAATTTAAGGACGTGCTCGGAGCCTTTATATACGAGTGCATAAATAACGGGTATTTCTCAAAGAAGAACTTTTGGTAAATGGGGGGGGTTTTATACATAACATCTCAATATATCAGCCGCTATCCTTTTAAGTTGAGCTCTCATTCTCAGCATTCGCCCTCTTGATAAGTACATTCAACGCCAAGTTGTTATCCTCCGCGAACTGCTCCACCGTCGACTTATTTAGAACCAGAAAATCGGCATTCGTATAGGACACAAAGCTATCGCGTATCGAGCGAGGTTTGGCCTGCCACTTAAGGGTTCGGCTACGTCCCTCCAGCGAAATGTGGTATATAAACTCAGATGCATCGCTCATTGTGCCAATCATGCGACAGGCTGCAAAATACTGCTGACAGCCTTCGCCCAGATGAACCTTCTCCAACGAAAGCATAAAATGGCGACCGTAACACGACTGGACCATGGTCCAGTCCAAGGCGCCCTCCAGATTGACATTGGTGGCGAGAAATACAATGTCACTGCCCTCCATGGTGATGACATTCTCGTGGGTGGTGGTCAAATGACCATATACCTCTCTGAGGGGGCCCTGCCACATGCACTTCTCATCCGGATAGGGACAGAAGTAGGGTCGGTATTCGCAGTCAACTTCGTGGTCCTTTTTCTCGGCATACCCCAGGCGTACGCGGCAGCCGTAGTGTGTATGCTTGCAGGGGAATACTAGCTTGGAGGCCACCTTCTCCATGGACAGATTGCGTATATTCGACAAGCTGACACGGCAGACTGGACAAACTGTCAGTTTGTGACGGCAGATCGAGCACAGCAGATGACCCCTCGAGCACTGCATTATGGGAGGCATCATGTAGCCAAAGCAAACGGGACACTCGAGCAGCGAGACCAGAAAATCACTAATGGCCGCCTCGCTACGGCTCCGCTCCTGCAGCTGGTTCTCCGGGACCGCTACAGTCCCGTCCTTGGGTTGAGTGTCCCCCACAGCTGGCGGCGGAGCCATAGCCACAGCAGGAACAGACATACGACGTGGAAACATATTAGTCGCCCGAAAATAGCGAACACTACAAGGTTTATGTTGTTTCGGAATTTTGATGGCTTTGATGGCTTCAAAGAGCGATGGCACGCCTGCAAAATAAGGAAGCAAATATCTGCCGGAAAAAAGCACACTTTTATTAAAAAATAAATTTTTAGTGTAATTACTTTTATACAGAAAATTTGGTTGTGGTTAAAATGCTGTTGAGATACAGTTGAATACTGAAATTTTGACGCTCTGCTGATAGGTTAGTGGGTTAAATGAAATGGCAAAGCCTACTTGGGGGAGAAAATATAAAGGGTGTTCACCAGCCCACTTAAATCAAATGCGTAAAGCTTAAAAGTTTACGTCTTCACAACAAAATACATAAGAAAAATATTTCCAACCTTTTGCTACCCTGGGGTTTGTTTAAAAAATCCGCGTAAAATTGTAAAGATGTGAAGGATTGGAAAATTATTCAAAGTATCGAAAAATAAAACACTAGGAATAAAATTATCGATTACAAAGCCGCTTTCGACACGCCGATAAGGTCAAGGTTTTTCGAAGCCCTGTCTACTTTAGGTATTCCAGCAAAGTACGTTCGACTTTGCATGATGACGTTGAGAAGCACTCAAAGCTCCGTCAAAATAGGAACGAACCTCTCTGAGCCTTTTGATACCAAAAGAGGTTTTAGGCAGGGTGATACATTATCGTGTGACTTCTTTAATCTGCTGATGGAGTATATACTGCGCCAGTGCCCAAATGCCAACAGATCGGGCACCATGATTAATAAAGATGTAATAATGCTACTCGCATATGCCGATGATATTGATATTATCGGCAAAACCGAACGGGCAGTACGCAAGGCGTTTTCAGAGATTGAGAAACAGTCTGAACTAATGGGTTTAGCAGTAAACGAGGACAAGACGAAGTACCTAGTGTCCTCGAACAGAAGTCTACGCGTCTAGGGCAATCTGTTGCAATGGGAGAGTACAACTTTGAAGTTGTAGAGGACTTTGTCTACCTCGGAACGATGATAACCGGCGACAACAACATCAGCCTGGAAATCCGAAGAAGAATCACGCTCGCAAACCGATGATATTACGGGCTAAGTAGGGAGCTCAAGAGCAGAAGCGAAGAACAAAAATAGTGCTATATAAGTCCTGCAATACGGCGCAGAAGCATGGGCAATATCATCAGCGGATGAGGCGGCGATTGGCGTTTTCGAGCGAAAGATCCTTCGCAGGATTTATGGACCTTTGAAAGTTGGCGAGGATTTTCGCATCCGAAGGAATGACGAACTATATGAGCTATATGGGGATACTAGTCTGGTCAAGCGCATAAAGCAACAGCGGCTGCGCTGGCTGGGACATGTTACCCGTATGGATGAACAAGCTCCAGCAAAATGGTCTACAAGAGGAATGCGAAAGAACTGGGACAAGGCAAGGTGGGACGACCACCTCTAAGATGGGACGACCAGGTGCGGAAAGACATTTCCAAGCTTGGCGTGAAAAACTGGTGCCAGCTCGCACGGAGCAGAAGCGACTGGCGGACATTAGTTGCAGCGGCCGAGACCGTCAAACGGTTGTAATGCAAGCCTCGGGCCAATAAAGAAGAAGAAGAAGGAATTAAAATATTTCGAGATTTTCCTCTTAAAATTATGAGGTCACACATACAATAATACAAATTTGTTTCAGTTTAACTGCATCTGCAGTAAGATCCTCTATAAGGTCGCCCATCACTTCATCGACAGCATCACAGCCTGTCAAAAACACCTGATGCACTCTAAGAATTACTAGGCTGAACCATCTAGCGGCTTAATAGCTGTGTCGCGTACATTTACACAATTACGCTTTCACGAGGGCTGGTGAACACCCTATATACGAAAATGCTGTATCTTATTTCACAAATAAGGAATATATATAAAGCTTATTCTGAGCTTAGGTTGTCCATATCGTATAGAAAAATCGATATTTGTTCCGATGTATAATCTTCCTGGGACGACATTTTTGACAGTATATCTGGAAAAAAGTTTTGTCTTAATCAGTATTAAAGCTGTCCACGTGGTACTGTCCTGTTTTATCGAAACAAATTTTTTGTACTTGTTTTAGTAACTTTCGCTGCTAGTATGGTAATCTACTTCTAGAATCAGATTTGGTGGTTCAAAACAACCACGTTTTACAAGCTTTCAACAGAGAGAATTTAAGCTTTTTGAATATGGATTAGTTTACTCCAGCGGTGTGCTGATTGTGTCCATTTTATTCACTTCAAAATACTTTTTTTAATTGTTTGGGATAGAATATTTATCAAAATATAAGCCCCTATCCGCACTTACCCGGGGTCAAGGTCGAGCCAGCTTAAAGACTGCAAAATAAAGTCTAGTTAAAGCAAGTAATGTAATGTAACGTAATTTCGGGTTTCCTCTCCAATTTCTTTTTCTCCAAGAACGATTTCAGATGTTGTTTCGACGGAGGACTATTTTCAATGTGGGCGGTGTTCTTTTTGAATTCATTTTCGAACACGGTATTTTATATCAAATATTACAAAATAAATATTTTTTTCATTTTAATTCTGAAAGGATTCTGGAAGGGATTTCAAGGACGTAGCGACATAAATTAGAAGATGTTTTCCACGACTTGCGGCCACAATTAAGTCTTCCGACTATTGAAAAGTTGTGCACCTCATCTGTTCGACGGACGGAATCACCCGCATCCACAATTCAAGCACTTACCAAGCTTAAGCCGGCATTTATAATAAATTAACGGGAGGAATATATTTTTCGGTCATATAAGTCCTCATACTTAGTATGCTTTTGAAAATTTCTTATAAAACAAAAGTTTGATCAAATATGCTGGTTGGGTCTTCTTTTTAGTAACATATGTGCCAGATTTTTTAAAGTTAAATGGTCTCGTCAATTTTTTAACGCCCTGCGCCTGGACTTAAGTGCAAGGTTATTAATTTATGTACAACGTGCAGTTTGTAGAAAACAATTCACGGCTTGTAGGCCCAAGGTTCATTTTTGTTCGCACAAGCCTTTAAATTTATCTCACAGAATGCATTTTACGGTCACTTTTTGTTTTTTTTTTTTGCAAAGTCACTAGTGGATTTTTCTTCACTTTTATCTTCAGCTTTCCATCCAAATATTTCCATTACATCCAATGTGTTAAAAACAAGGACTTGCTCTAGGGAAACTTTTTCCAAAAATACTTCTTATTCTGTACAGAATGCGTGATTTAAGCCTTTAAAAAAACACAAATTGAAAATGTCAATTAAAAAGAGCGTAATTAAAGTCGGCTCTAACCGAAACGCCTTGGTTCTTTCTGCCATAACTTGAGAACCGTTTGTTTTCTTCTCGGAAATCGATTCATTTTGCTAATTACTAACTATCTCTAGAAGGTACAAACGTCTATCTTTAAAAAGTGGAAAAATTTTTTCCAAATGGGGGGGGAGGGGGCGTGGTCAAATTTGAAATAAACTTGATTTGTAGATAAAAGAAGCATTTGTCCCAATGTCTAAACGAGATCTAGGTGTTATACAGACAGACGGACAACGGACATCTAATCGACTGTGTTGATGTGATAAATTATATACTTATTGTCGGAAATGATCCTCTTGTCTACATTTGACTTTAGTATACCCTTTTTACTCTACGAGTAACGGGTATAAAAATGCCACGAACGACCGCCAAATTATGTTTTCCCATAAATTCTTTATAGTTTCGAATTTTCCTTACCAATTTCTAAGGTCATGAAGGTGCCCAATGAATAGGTAAATCTCATGACCTCTTTCTAAACTTTAAGCTTTGACACAGAAAATTACTACATTTTGAATCTTTTAGAATGACTTTATGATTCCAAAAAATTTTGACCAAACGTCCAATTATATCAGCATCAAGTACAAACCTCTGCCAGCAGACAAGAAATAAAGTTATTTTGGAGTTAAAAACAATATTCGAAAAGCATTTGCGATTAAATCAGAACAGTATGTCCGATCTCAAATAATACTTGCATTGGTATATCAAAATCAATTTTCAAATTTTAACGAAAAGTCACAGCTTTAACAAGACAACGCATTGAATTTTGTGTGTTTTACGGAAGGTCGGTATGCATGTCGTATAGAAAGACCATATACCCATTGCTGATCTGCACTAATTAACGACAAGAGATTTGTTATTTTTCATTCTTCTTACCTTTCTGCTGCAATCGTGTTTCTTTTCGTCTATATTCGCTTTTTCTTTCTTTCGCCTTACCTTGTTGAGGAGAAATCGTACACTTTCATCATGCTAATTCGCAAGTCTTCATAAGATCGAACCAAAATCAGGGAGGTTCTGCGCGAAAGGAGAGCATACTCTGGACACAACTTTTATAACCTGTAAGACTAAAGTCGGAATGGTTGCCTTCCAAGCTCTTATCTTCCAATTTCAAGACCAAATGAAAAACCACAACATTTTATTATTATTTTTACTAATCACGTTTATTTCTCTTTCTGTAGTTTTGTGTGATCTTGTATTGTAGTGGCGCGGCGAAAGGGGCGCATTAAAAACTAAAACACGGTGCACAGACGCATTTAAAACCGTTTTTCGCTTTTCGATAAAGAAATTATACAAAAATGGACCGGGGAGATCGTCTAAACTATACAAAAAGTTATACATTAACATTGCTTTCTCACAATATTTGGGAGTGGGGGGGCGGGTGGGTGTGGCATGTCTTTTAATAACTGCAATTTCGAGTAAAGAAAAAGTAGATGATTTCGTTTTATGTTGGTTTGGCATGAACAAAATTTGTCGCATTCGCTTGGCTGCGCTTTTGTATCTTACAACTCTCGAGTTTTGTTTTCTGGTTAATTTCGTTAAGACTGTTTGTTTTTGTTTTATGTTTTACTTAATAATTGTATAAAATAATTTACATTAACTAAACTAGACTTTGTGTTGTATGTATGTATTTATGTATATGTGTGTGTGTATATGTATAGTATATAGTTGGGTGGTGGGCATGCGGGGCACGCGTAGGCAGCTCCGCTTTCCAAGTGTGACCCGCCGCTGACGGCTTACAAACTAAATTAAACTAAGACCCACGAAAAGAAAGAAAAAAGAAAACATTGAAATAGTGTGAAAAATTAACAAAAAATCCTAGGAGCTAGTACCAATTGATCATTATTTATGAAGGATCTTTAATTAAAATCGGTTGAGAAAACGGTTCTGATGTTAAGCCGCCAAGTGATACGAATTATTGAAGGTGACCATCAATATGAAAGATTAGGTTATCGGAAACTGTTTGATTCGAAGGCCTCTTTTTTTTACAACACATTTATCAAAAGTCTGCGCCTTCAAATGATTAGGTTTTTTGTGGCTTGTGGTTTTTATCATTAATAAAATTATTTCGAGTGACAACAAACAAAGAAAATATATCTTAAGCAGGGGCTGGCAAAACACACATGCTCATTTTAAGTTTCGTGTGTGTGTGTTTAGTCACGAGAGAGCGCGCTCATTTAGCAGTTATTTGTTGTTACAAAGGAGAGCAGTCTGTGTCGACGTCGCGACGCTGATGCACTCGCAGCCCACAGCAAATCCTTCGCTCGGAGAGAAAGAGTAGAGAAATTGTTGTTGCTCTACGTATAGCCTTAGCTATACGAGTGCGCTAAGTGCGCAATAAGTGATATAGCAATAAATATATATTATACTATTTGGCAGAATGGAAAGTGTTAGCTTATCTGCCTGCAAAAAGCCATCTACAAGATAAGAAATACTTCCCAAATAACAGAAAATTGTTGAATCTTTACGACTTCATATATTCTTTTTGATTTCTATCAAGTTTTTAACCGCATTCTGGCCGAATAAGGGTTCTTTATAAATCAGTAATCAAAGTTGAGTTGTTCAACAAACTAGAACAAGTGAACATTCGGCTTAAATTTATCATTTTTGGTTAGGTTTAGCGACCTATTTGATATTTAATAATTGTTGTTCAGTGAATCTTGTTCATTGAGAGTTGTTCAAACTCTCTTCCTTTGTGAGTAGTTCAGTCTCTCTTGCTCAGACAGTTGCTCTGTGTGTTGTTCAGTGATATGTTCAGTAACTGGTTCAATGAATTAACCTGTTCAGTGAAGGTTCAATGGCTGTAGGCTCTCCACCATCAACAACCACCCGTCGAGACTCTTATTTGAAATTTGATTCGTTCCTTACCTTAACTAAACACTTAGAGAGTGTGTTTAAAAAAGTCAGCAGTTGGAAGAAAGTTCTGAAGAAGTGTTGGGTTGTTCAACAAAATTAAGTTTTTCACTAAACTAAACAAGTGAAAACGTTTTTCTTGAATTGTGAATTTTTTTTCAGTAAGAGGTGTTCCAACTCTCTTGCTCAGTGAGTTGTTCAGTCTCTTTTGCTCAGTGACATGTTCGGTGAATTGTTCACTCAATTCGTTGACTAATTAGCTGTTATTGGCTTTGCGTTTCTGTTTGTTGTCCATTTATGGAAACTCCTTTTTAAGTTATTTACGCAAGTTATTTATTAAGAATGTCTTTGATAAGAAAGCACAGCGATATTTGGAACCATCAACACACTGCACAATCGTTCATAATAAGTCCAAACTGTAAAAAATGTTAGTTGAAAAGGTTGCAGACCCAAGAGAGCGCTAGAGCTAAGCATAAACAGAGAGCGAGACAGTGTGAGGGAGCATGAGAGAGCGCATATTGTTTTTAGCATACATTCATATTATTAAACGAGCCTGACAATAAATTAACAGACCGTATGCGTAAATTTTGCCAAAAGGCAGATCTGAGAGGAAAAAAAACATCAAAAAATGTGTTTCTCTCCTCTCACAACCAAATAGAAGCTGGAGCGTAGTTAAAGGTGGTTTCGGTACCTCTTTTCAATGTGGTCGCGCCAAATCGGTAATTTTCTGACAAAGGCAAACGGGCGAACTCTGGCTAAAGAATAGTGGACGAGCCAGATTTTAAGAAGATTTTAGAAGATGTCTCTAAAAATCTAAAAGATAAGAAATTCTTTCAAAACAGGAAAATTCTTGTAATGGAATTTGCCAGCAACTCCCTTTTAATTTCTATCAAAGTCTTAACTTTAAAGTAAACTGTGGGATGTGTGAAACAGCGGAGAAAATAGTTAAACGTTTGTTCTGTTTTCTGAACGTGGATGGCTCCAATGGGGTGAAAAAATTATTAAAAGAACCAATTGATGGTTTAAAAAATTGTGACATGGTAACACTGGTTGAGCGAACGGTCATGGTCAAAAATAAAAAAAAAAAAAAGAAAATAGAGAAAGCCAATTGGAGGTTCTAGTTAAATCTGACTTTTACAGCTTTTTTTTCAAACTTTTCTTTTAACAGTTTAATAATTCCATTAAAGAAGAATAAGAAACTGTGGACTATGAACCAACATTTTCACTCGAAATTCTATGCCGAATTTTGGTTTAAATTTAAAGAATAATTTCGTATCACAAAGCTCAATTGGAACCATTTTCATTCACATCCTATCTAAACGGCAAAAACATACATACTTATGTGTTTGTGTGTGTTTGGAGTGTGTCTATGTATCTTAGGGAATCGTTTTAGAAACGATTCTGCACTTGGTTTATCCCGCTTTCTACAATCTTTTAAGAACCTACGAGTTTTACATTTGTATGTAGAGTAGTATCTAGCGATGCGGAAACAAAATAACCCTCTTTGTTGACACGAAGATGACAATGGTTTGATGACAATTATTATTAAACCAGGGATATGGTCACATTGATGCCCAGGTTCCCATTGTCGGCAAACAGCTGCGCAATCGATGTGTCGAACACCAGGCAATCCGAATTGTGTATGGCCGAGGCAACGCCTTCGTGTATGGAACGCGGCATTGCCTCCCAGGTGAGGCGACGGCGATTGCCATTCAGCTCCAGGCGATACACAAAGTTCTCGGCCTCCTTGCGCGATCCAATTAGCTGAACAATGGCAAAGAATTGCTGATGTCCATCATATTTCTCCTGCTTCTCTAGCACCAGCATGAAATGATGACCGAAGCAGGACTGCATCATTACCCAGTCGACGGCGCCGGGCAGATTGATATCGGTGGCCAGAAATACAATATCCTCTCCCTGCAGCGTGGTGATGCTCTTGTGTGACATCATCAGATGCTGCATGACTAGGTCCAGGGGGCCCTGCCATTTGCAGGACGCACCTGGACAGGGGCACAAATAGGGCCGGCATTCGCAGGTCTCCTCATGCTCCGTCTTCTCGGTGTACACCAGTGAGGCAGTGCAGCCATAGCCCGAATGTTTGCACGGAAATTTCACATTCGAGGCCACCTTCTCCATGGCCAGATTGCGTATGTTGGCCAACGGGCCGCGGCATGTGGGGCAGCAGGTGAGCTTGGAGCGGCACGACACACAGACCAAATGGCCGCTGGAGCACTGCAAGATCGGCGGCAGCACATAGTCGAAGCAAACGGGACATTCGAAGAGCGATGTCAGATCGGCAGACATGCCCGCATCACCGCCACCGGCGGACGACAGTGATGAGCTGGACGAGGATGAGGTATTGGCCGAGGATGTATTGCCGGCACTGGAGCCGGTCGAGCTGCTCGTGTTGGTGGCCACTGCCGTGGGTGCTCCTGCTGCTGCTACGGCTGCTGCTGCTGTCAGTTCACGGCGTTTCGGATTGATTTTATTGGACATTGGACTTGTGTGCTCTCAATGGAACGAAGTGTCGGTTCAGTATCTCCCCTTCCTAGTCCAATCCAGTCCGTTGAGGATGGTCCCGGAACAGTGGAATTTGTGTGTGTTAGCTGAAAAGAAGGTATAAACAAAGAATTTGTCATAGTTATTAAGTTAAAAAGTAAAAATAATAAACAATTAATCATACCTTGACCCTCACCTTGCCTACGACGCTTCACAAATTGTTGTCATTACCAAAAATATACAACTAAAAGAACAAGGCGGGAATTGCATTCCGCAATTCGTGTCGAAAATGACAAGGCCAGAGCGTCACGTCGCACCGAGCCGACAAACTTGTACGGACACGTGTGAATCTAGGGAAATATGTGTGAGTAAGAGACTTACTTATCAGGGCACCCTGACAAATGGAAAGCCATTAGGGACGACGACCTAAGGTAGCCAAGATTGTGGGTGCGACCAAAACATCATATGGATATGGGCCTTGGTCATTTCAATGTTTATACGATGATAGATATGGTGATAAGCAAATGAAAGTTTTAGACCTGATATCAGCTAGTCTCGGTCGCGCACACTGCACTTGCTACGAGTATAGTTTGTTGTTTTAACTCACGTGTTGGGACTTCTGCTTGTTCTTATGCTTCTGAGTGACGCCAGTAGCCGAAATATAAAGGCGTGCTTAGACGTTGCAGTCTGGTCTTGTTTCAGCCCAAAAAAAAATGGAAATTTTTCCGCTGTACATGTACAATCTGAGCAAAGCCGACTGACTGTCGGTTATAGCTGTAGATGTAAAAAGGGCTTGTCATGACAACTGTCAAAATAGAAAAAGGTGTCTAGATCGACCCTTATTTCTTTTGTTTTGTATCCCACTAAATGTCTGCCTAAAGAGGAAGATTTGATTAAAAATGGGCGCGGGAAGGAGGATCCCTTCACTTTCAATTAGTTTTTCTAGGAAACTGATTACACGTTTGAAATACTTTGAATTGCCAATTTTACCCGTGACCTTCCAAACAACAAGAAGATTTCAGCAACTAGATTTTTCGCCGCAATTTGCCATTTGCCCATTTGGAGTAAAAACCAATTCTCGGTGTCTTAGAAATATCTTTCGGTTTCTTTCCACTCTCCTACTTTTTGTAAGAAGAAAGATAAATTAATTTTGGAAATGGAATTACAAGTTTTTGTCGATTGATTGCTTCAAATGAATAAACTATTTTATTTGTTTAATTATAACAATTTTTTGTTTCAATAAATGTTCGCAAAACCAACCGAATGTTACCGTATCAATTTAAATCGATTTTTTGTTATGTTAATGTTAGCTATAACCGCCCCCAAAAAAAAGAAAAGAGGGCCTCCTTTCAAAAAAAAAAAAAAAAGGAAAAAGGGAATTTAGCGTTGCAAAAATCAAAAATTGATGGTCGATTTGATTTGACCCCTTTAATTTAATTTAATAAAGGGAACCCCCGATAGCCCGAAAATGTTTAGTTTATTCAATTTGGTCAATTATTTTAGATTTTACAGTGGTTCAAAGTTGAACAATATTTCAAACTGATCAATTTTTGTATTTTTTTGGTTTCAAATGTTACGTTTCGGAACGTATAAAAACCAAACGAAAGTTCCGATTGCAAAAAGGTTTTTTGCTTATTAAAGATGCATCAATTCTGTAGAAAAATGAATAAGACAATTTAATTTTTTTTTTTTAGTTTTTGAGTTATTGTCGTTTTACTGAAGTACTACTTTTGTACCTCATTTTCCCACTTTGGTGGACTGCAAAAAGTACATTCATGCTCATTCACGCTTCTAGAGTGAAAATTTTTTAAAATACATATTTCTAAATAAAAATATATTTATTTGGTCTTGCGCATAGCCTGCGCCTTGCAAGCTTAAGCTTGAACATATTAAAATGCATGAATAATCTACGTATTTAGGTGAAATCAAGCGGAGTGCCGGTTTTGCGTAGCAAAAATCGTAACTTTTGAATGGAAAGAGATATTTGAAAAATTCCAAGGGAAATGTGGTAGAGAATTCCAGTAGCATTCAAATAAGCTTAAGTTCATTATTGTAGGTCAATTGGGTGACCCAGGAGTGACCGCCAAACTGCAAATTGGATAAACTAAAAAAGTTGCAAGAAATAAGAAAATCATTTTAATTTTTTTTTAAAGCGATTTATAAAAATGTTAATTGTTAAACTAATTAAAATAAACCAAATTTAATAAATAGGTAACTTTCAATTAGTAAAAATATTTATTTAAAAAAAATGATTTATTACTAAAAATAATTTTTTTCATACAAAATAAATATTTTAAATAATTAAAAGTTAGTTTCTTATAAAATTTTGTTAATTTTAATTAGTTTAACAACATCATTTTTAATAAATCGTTAAAAAAATGATTTTTTTTTATCGCATGCGATATTTGCACCATTTTAAACTTTTCACTTTGACAGTCGATGCTGACCTGGTAGGCCTACAATAAAATCCCTACGCTCATATTCAAGTTTCAGAAATTCTTTATAATCGTCCCTTTGAAATTTTTTAAAAATCTCTTACTGTTCAAAAGTTACGATTTTTGCAACGCTAAATTCGCCAAACCGGCCACTGTGCGCCATCTATATATGGTGACCCCATCTGAGTTCCAACAATCGGTCGACGGTTTTCCAAGTCATCAAATTAGCTCAAAACTAAAAAAAAACCGTACATTTTTTCGGAGAGATGCGCAACCCTGTTTTAAACATGGAACTTTACACAAGACTTCTATCAAGATTTTTAAATGAGAAAATGAAATCTCTTGAAGTTCTGTGACACCGACGGATTTTTCTATTAGATTTTCAGGACACCTCCCGTGGGCGTCACAATTGTAAGAACCCTGATGATATAACTTCAATGTAGCGCTTTTGATCAGCTTCGATATTCTTAGTCGGCCTTAGTCCGATGACTTAAAGTTGAAATCTGGTGTATAGAACCGATGTGGTCGACTTTAATATTCTAATGTACTGCGAAACTTCTACCAAAAGCTGTCAAAAAAGTAAATAAAGTCTGACTGGACCTG
The DNA here is from genome assembly GCA_018904275.1 of Lordiphosa clarofinis. Lineage (NCBI taxonomy): Eukaryota > Metazoa > Arthropoda > Insecta > Diptera > Drosophilidae > Lordiphosa > Lordiphosa clarofinis. The sequence continues at coordinate 5,969,055 of JAEIGQ010000005.1, read as the reverse complement.
GTTCATGTGGGTGTTGTAGGCTACTGTAGGTAGTTTTATCTTGCTTATACAAATTGGATTTTTTAGCGAACAATTTGTTAACATATTTCGGACAAGTTTGATACAGTCAAGAATCGAACATTTTGAACCGCAAACCGCACTTTATAAATTATTGTTTTCACAAACTTTATCGGTTCAAAAATGATATACTCATCTTCTACATATGTATGTCGCATAAACTCACCATAGCGGAATAATTGTGAGCTTATCTGACACATAGGATCCTTATGGAAGAAAAGATATAGGCTTTAAGTCATCTTTTCCAAGTAAGTTAAAATTTCATTTAACAATTTCATAGTTTACGAACGTCAGCATTAAAACAAACCATTTTTCTGATAAAACCCACTTTTTGACCGATAGTTTCTATGGCAGCTATAAGATATAGTCATCCGATTTTAACCAAAAATTCCACATCTGTGTAAAAGCGTATAAAACTAATAATTGGCAAAGCGGAAGGCCTTTACATTAAAAACAAAAAAGTTTTCTCACAAAGACCCACTTTTCGACCGATAGTTCCTATGGCAGCTATAAGATATAGTCATCCGATTTTGACAAAAACTTCCAAATCTGAGTAAAAGCGTATAAAATTAATAATTGCCGAAGCGGAAGGCGTTTACATTAAAAACAAAAAAGTTTTCTTACAAAAACCACTTTTCAACCGATAGTTCCTATGGCAGCTATAAGATATAGTTATCCGATCCGGTCGATTCCGACATATTAGCAGTGTGCAGTAAAAAGAAGACTCTGTGCAAAGTTTCAGCTCGATAGCTTTAAAACTGAGAGACTAGTTTGCGTAGAAACAGACAGACAGACGGACGGACAAAGCTCAATCGACTCAGCTCGTCGCCCTGATCAAGAATATATATAGTTTATAGGGTCGGAAATTAATATTTCTATGCGTTGCAAACTTCTGGGCAAAATTATAATACTCTTTGCAAGGGTATAAAAACGAAAAGTTGAGAAAAACGCTATCGACATAGAGCTTGACAAATATTTTGCCTATCCAGCAGCTCCTGGCACACATATTTTAGAATTCTGGAAAAATGCAAGGGACTTAAAATACCTTCCCAAATTAGCTCGGACCATTCTGGCTATTCCCGCCAGTTCGTCTAAGAGCGAAAGGCTTTTTTCAACATCAGGTCATGTTTTAAATGAAAAACGCACTAGGCTAAAAAGCTCAAATTTAGAACAAATTAAGTTTCGTGCCGGGCCGGGCCGGGCAGGGGCCTTGGTGAAAAAGTTTCGTGTTGGGCCGGGCCGGGCCTCTCAAAAAAGAGTTCGTGTTCGTGCGGGCCCGGGCCTCAAAATACAGGCCCGCGCCCACCTCTAGTTTAAACCAAAGAACGTCTTCGTGTGATTGCCAAATGTTCATATACATAATTATTTGTTGTTATCAATTCCCGAATAAACTTGCTTTGCGGTCAACCGATCATATTTGCACACACACACTAGTAAGCTGATGATTTTTATTCAATTAAACCAATCAAACTGGGTTGGTGCTCTGATCAAAATCGTTTTTGTCTACATTCCACCTAATTCGGGTGTTTCGTATGTTCTGATCTTTTCCAATGTCGAAAGTGACATTGAAATGTTGGCAAAAGCAAAATAAAAATGTACAGTTAATCAAACTGGTATTGTACTCCTTGCCATTTTTTGAGGGTTTGTTGTCTGAGGGACATTTTGTGGAGCGCTTTTTATCATGTATGTATATTCTATCTTACCGAAGATAATATAAGCAAGCCTGAGTAGGAGCTAAATGCAGCGCTGCCGCTGTGATCAACTCTTAGTTTCTCTCTCTGCAGTGTGGTTGTGAGTGCAGGGGAGGGGACGTTTTTTTATTCTCTTTTGCTCATAACTTGAGAACAGCTGATTCGATCTTTATCATTTCTTCATATTGCTAATAACTAACTATCTCTAAAAGGGACGAATCCGCAATCCATAAAACTATGGGAGATATAACGATTTTCCAAATTGCAGGGGTGGGAGGAAAGCATAAGCATCTGTCCCATACATGTCAAACCTCTATCTCTTACCATCTATGATGTTTGTTTGTTTATACGCAGGGACATGGCTATATCGGCTCGGCTGTTTCCTTTGGTACAGAGAATAAAAAGGAAAAAAAATGTCACAGATGGAGTAAAAGCTATTGTGCAACTTTGCAGTGAATATGCTCATCTTGGGTAATTTAATTAACATGAATTAAATTAGTTGAATTTGAATGTTTCTGAACGATATAATGCAGGGGCCGTAAATAATGATTATTTTGTGTATTTTTAGATCAAAAAGTCACGCACTTGAAATAGCCGTAGAAGAAAAATTTTTATACCAAAAAAGGAAAAATTTCATAATCTATGCAAATCCAACATGATTTTTTTTTAATGTAAGTTTTATCGGTATTGTTCATTGGTAATGATTATATTTAAGAAAGTAATATTTTTCAAACACAACAATAATAATTATTTTTGTTCAAAATAAAATAAAACTCAAAAATAATCATTATGGAGTTAGTTTTATTTTAAAACTTATAATGATTACTGATATAAAGATATAATGTTAAGGTGCAGATTTTTCAAGAACTTTTAACTTGTTGGTCTCTTTGCACCGTTTTATTTGAAAGTGCTTAAATTTCAAAATTCATTTTAAAAGAAAAGAAACCATTTTTTGTATGATGATTCTTTAAAAATCGCGGTCCATTGAGGAAATTTTTTTTTCAATTTTTCGAGCATATTTAGGTTGGTATTATAGACAATTACCAAGTTATAGAATCATCAAAATTATCGTCGAAATCAAGACGGTAAAATAAACCCTAAGCTTTCGTTAACGATAGTTCGCTAAAAGTATTACAAACACCCGATAAATGCTCATTTCTAAGCCCTTAGGCGAGTTCCTAGCGAATTTCCATTAGAAGTTCATATTAATGGCTGGTTTTTAGAACGTTTGCGAACAAAGGATCAAATATTACGATTATTTGACGGCAAAGACATGTTTATAAGATCCATTGCGAATATTAAGGGATTGTTTGTAGAGACGGAGTAACAGGAGCGCAGGTTAGAACGAGTCGACTGCTGGTGCAGCATCAAAACAAATGACTGCACATTATTAACTTTGAAATTGATCAAATTCATTATTCACAATAACTTCCCCAACCAAGAGCTCATCATCAAAAGTGTCAACGTACAACCGTTAGGATATGCCTGGGCACGCAATGAAAAGCGCGTATCGTAACCAATGCACCACCAGTAAAAGATGGTGGTGTGTGGAGTCGAGAGGGGGACGACTCGCGTACACATACGTATGTACATGCATATAAACATATGTAATTAACAGTTCGTTTACGCTGCGTACCGTTTGAAATTTCCATATGTATGTATACGCGCTCCAGCTTGGGGAACCGCTTTGCTTTCAGTTGTCTGGGGCTTAAAATGGTAATTACTTTTGGCTGCAAAAGTCATATAGCCATGAATATAATTAACTTTTTTTTAAATGTTTTCAATGAGTGAAAATCATAGCGATAATAAACAACTAGAAAATACACATAATCGTAAATGCAAACTTACATAGCTGGTTGGATTATTTTTTTTATCAGTCAGCCTTTATGGTCAGGGCACCTACAGGCATGTGTGTGTGTGCGTCTGTGTGTGTGTGTGTGTATCCTCTGCAAACTGACCCGTCCCGTTCCGTTTTTTCTTCTTCGACTATAACAATGCAGGTGGTTTTTCTTTTGCAGGAAAAACTGCAGCACGCACACAGACAGAACTGAAAATTGTTTTTGTTTTATGGCCGTTCGCCTTTTGCTTCACCTTGCTCAACTTGAAACTTGAAATTCAGGCGTGAGCTAATTTCATTTTTACGTTTTATCTAATTTTCTTTTTTTATTTGGCTCTCGCGGACACATTCATTGAATACATGTTTGCAGTTGTTGTTGCTTTTGCTTTTTGTAGCTGAAAATATCATCTGTTTTGATTTTCATCCATTTGTTACATTCACCCATACACTGACACCTCCGTGTTACACACAACAGCGACCGAGCATTTCATATATATATGTACATATGTGTGTATGGCGTTCTTCTGTCGCAGTCGCTCAACTTTTTATTGCACTTGCACTTTTTTTGCATGCGGTTGCTTCAGTCTTTTTCGGTTTCAAATTCACCGATCTATTTTAACACAATTAGCACAATTTGTTCTATAGTTAATTTAACTATATTTTTTCTAATTAAAAAAAAGAAGTAATGGTGTACATGTACTCGTTTGTTGTTTTTGGTATTTCACTCTGCAGACGGACGGGTCACACTAACCGTGCGTGGTGTTCGGTGTGACCATACAGAAATGTTAACATAATGTTAAGAAATAACAGCTATAAGCGGGAAAATTCAAAAAAAAATTTGACAAATTTCACTTTTCTTTCCTGTCTTTACAGAGGGCTATCTGACCAGCTGCTCTTTCGATTATGTGTCGAATGATTTTGATACCCATCTCTTTGTGGGCACCATTTTCTTCTTTAGCTTTGTCTGTCCCGTGCTAATGATTCTTTTTCACTATTCCCAAATAGTGGGCCATGTCTTTCGCCATGAGAAGGCCTTAAGGGAGCAGGCCAAAAAAATGAATGTAGAATCATTGCGCTCCAATGTGGACAAGAGCAAGGAGACAGCTGAAATCCGCATAGCCAAGGCCGCCATAACCATTTGCTTTCTGTTCTTTGTATCCTGGACTCCGTATGGTGTGATGTCCTTAATTGGAGCTTTCGGTGATCTTAAACTGCTGACGCCAGGAGCCACCATGATACCGGCTTGCACTTGCAAACTGGTGGCCTGTATAGATCCATTTGTGTATGCCATAAGTCATCCCAGGTGATAAACCATACTAAAAATAAAGTTAGCTAAAATAAATAGCTTAAACTTTTCCCATCTCAGGTATCGCATGGAGTTGCAGCGACGCTGTCCCTGGCTGGCCATCAATGAGAAGTCGGGAGAGTCTGCCTCAGCGCAGTCCACCGTCACACAGGAACAGCAGACAACGGCCGCCTAAGTTTAAGATGATGACGAAACGAAACTGAAGCCCGACGGAACACGTAACAATTGCCAATGAAATCTGATTAACGAAAATGATTTATAATGTTAATTTATTTTTAATTTGTAGTATAAACTTTTCATTTGTCTAAAGGATATAGAAAATTATGGCAAAATAAATGCAGATCTTGCATCTGATCATAAGGGGGACTTAAAAATCATATGTGGGTGGGGTTCGTTTCCGAAAAATTCAAAAAAATGGAAACGAACTGGCTAAACTGACCTAAGCTTAAAAAACTGAGGGATCAAGAGGTTTCAGGTTTTGATACTGATCCTTTTCAGATGAGATAAAAATGTATTTCGGGACAATGCTTTATTCAAATAAGACTGCTGTGCAATAGCATTCAGATTTCAAAACAGATCAAAAGTTTTTCTATTTGCATATCTGCAGTTCGAAAACATTGCAAAAGTGATATTCTGAAATATATCTTTATCATTTTCTTCCTGTGTAATAAAACGAATCCAAATTAAACACAAAATCAGCTCCAGTTTCCCGTTTAAAGTACATTTCGTAATATTTTACTAAGTAAATATATTGAGATACTAATTTCTAACATAGCATTCTTGTGACTCGATCGCAGAAACATAATTTCATTAAATTTGGTCGAGTCAAATCTACTTTCAAGCGAATTCACTATGAACGTTACACCTAAGCGCTCCAGTCTAACCTGAGCAGCTGAAATTTTGGAACGTTGGGAAGGAGCCTTTTTTTCGACATTTCTTGAAAATGACGCCGTTCTCCTCCAGGAAATTAGGTATTTCGTTAAAAAGTAATCTCTACAGTCAGGCAGTAAAATAAACAAAATAAATGACCCATTATAACTGAAATATTTTGTTAGTATAGTTTGGAATGGTGTTCTCAAAAATCTTTTTCCAACATTTTTTCATGGCTCCGTATTTGAAATATTAATTTTTTTGGTAGCCATGTCTCACTTCCTAACAGTCAGATAAAGTAAAATAAGATATAAATCGAAAGGTAATTAAGCTGCCAATAATCGCGTTGAACAGTAGTTTGAATTCAACAACCAAGAATATTTCAAAAAATTGATTTTTGCTCGAAAATACAAGAAATTTCATTTTTAAACGCCTAGGAAAAATATAAAAAAAAATACAAAAAAAATATTTTTATTTGTTCTACTTAGGAATCGCACTTCTACGAAGAAAATAAGGTATTGGTGAGGAAATTTGTGTCACACGTACCATAGATGGATCAAATTGAGTAGAGGAACTAACAGGCAAATTTGAATACTTTGTGTGTTTACAATAAATAAAATTGTATTTTTCTTAGATATTTTATCAAAGGAAACGAAAATTTATTTTTAAATAATCACGAAAATAGCACATTTTTTTTGCACTAAATTGCACACAGCTCCTGTGTTGGTTCATAGATATTGAACATCGTTACCGTTTTTTCTTCGTAGAGGAGCTGTTCTTAAGTAGAAAAAATAAAAATAATTTTTTCGATTTTTTTATTTTTTTTCCGGTGACCAAAAATGAAATTTTTTGCATTTTCCAGCGAAAAAAATCGATTTTTTTAAAATATATTTGCTTATTGTATTGAAACTAATGAACCGATTTAAGTACAATGTTCTACTCGATTACTGTCAGCTCAAATACCATTCGATTCTTATCTTGCTTGAATCTATCTGACAATTAAAAAATAAGATATGGCTTAAAATGTAAATGCACCTACCAAAAAAATAAAAAAAAATCATATTTCGAAAACGGAATCATAAAACAATTTTTGAAATTGATTTCTGAGATCACCATTCCAAACTACACTAAAAAAAAATTTCAGGAGAAATGGGTCTTTTTGGCTGTAAACTAGTGTAATTTGTTGATTTGAATTGATAAAGTTGATGCAAATAGATGACGATTTGTCAATGAAAACGCCAAAATTCTAAGAAATGATGTCAGTGGAAAATGGCTAATAGACATAAAGAATATTCTTTTAAAAAATATGTATTAATAAATCGAAACTTTTCTTCTATGTTCGCGCGAACCGAGGCTCGATCCAAAACCTGAGGTCAGAGGTTCCAGAAACCGAACCGAACCTTAGACTTTACAATGTGTTCGAACCCACGGACGGAACCTTCTGCAACATTTTTAAGTTTTGCAGTAATTTTTATAACACGGTTAATGAATGAAACCAAACCGCGGTTTTGGTTTAATATTTATATAAAGTTGCATATGTCTCAGGATTATGTAAAAGAGCAAGAACGAACAATGATTTTTTTGATTCAGAAAACTTTTATAATTCGATCTGCAACTTCCAGGGAAAGAGTTCGTATTTGACGACATATATTTACCCCTGTGCGCAAAAGCATCGTATTTTGCTGTCCAATTGTAGTATATACGGATACATTGTGATGCTGCTAACTTTCCAGGTGAAACGCCCGGCATGTGGTGTTATGGACGGTATGTGGGTAGATTTGATTGCCAACTTCCATAGGCATTCTTCATATTAAATTCCCCTGGCAAAAGTTTACAACATGGTGGAGCTATACAAGGTAAAGTCAATTAAGTAGGCAATTCATAAAGTTGAAAAAGAAATACTGGAGTTAAAAAAGGCCTATACAGAATTAGGTAGCACGATCAAGAAAAAAGATCTAATAACAAAATCTGATGTAAAGACAGATAACCATAAACGGAAATTGAAAGCCTTAGGACACTTCGGATGCTATTTCTCTTAATAACTCAAGTTCACGAGCTTACCATCATTTTTACAAAAAGGATATTCCTTTTCAAGCCTTTCAACATAGCAGAGATGGTTTCGAAAAGAAACTATGGAGTAACGCTGGACTTTGTGATTGAGCTAAAAAGTGGAGTTAATTGAAGAAGCTACTCAAAATGTTACTTTAAAGTTTTTTATACATATGTAACATTGAATTATCTTTTAAACGAGAAGGAAAGCTAACTTCGTCTTTGCCGAAGTTTTTATACTCTTGCAAATGTTTAATAAATCATAAAAATTTTTTCTAAATAAAATTTTAAAATCTAAATAAAATTTTTTCTAAATAAAACTTACTTTTCGACCGAAAGTTCCTAAGGCAGCTATAAGATATAGTATTTGATATACCATTACAGGCGTTTGGGTCATGGTGTAAAAACGCAGGGACAGCAATCTGCTATCCCTTTTGCTTGTACCTCTCTCGCATGGTAAAATTTCGAAGACTTTACCTTATTAATTATACCATGGTTCACACGAAAACAGACTCGGATCGTATTAAAAATGTTATATAATGAATGATTTCATATTTAGTAAATAAATATTAATTTCAGAATTCGGTTGTATTTCGTAAAGTAAATATTTAATTTCAACTTTTGCTTAAGTTTCTTTTCGGCACAAAACAAAAAAATGTACAGTTTGTCAGTATTCCATTTATTTAGTTTGTTGGGATTGGATATCTTGGAGATATCCAAATATATGTGTGTAGTTTTGTACAAAATGAAGTCTACTTCATTCTCCGCTCCATCGCGACACTCTCAGTTGGACAGCAATGAATGCAGTCGAATCACAGCGCGATAATCATTATGCGATAACTGGCCACGTCGTGAACGCTCCAGGACACGATTCAGCCTCTCCACAGTCTCTGGATTGGAGGTCATTTTGAAGAGATCATCGAGATATTTGAATGACTCGCGGGACCAGAACATGGAAGGTTTCTTGGCATCTGTATTAATGCTGTTGCGTGAGCTGCCATCCATTTCGGCTAGAATGCGGGCACATTCGGGATTGATGGTTTGACGCAGCTGGAGATTGCCACGAGCGCCACGCTGTTGGGGATTATTGAAGGGCATTTGCGAGGCTTGAGGACGTCTCGGTGGGTTGGATGTTTGTGTGGGGGGTGTTGAGGCAGAACGTTGTTTGTTGAGGTTAGTAATCCGATTTTTGCTTTGCTGTTTAATTGTGGGAGGAGGAGGAGGCGCCATGTGCTGCCAAGTGGGCGGCGGTGGTGGAGGTGAGGAGGGAGCGGCAACCACATTCCGCTTGGGCATTTGCAAGCCCAATAAAACAGGATCTATGTTCAGAGTGTTGAAACGATTCTTCAGGTCCAACTTGCCGTAGCTTAGCAATAGGGAGTCATAGTCTGGATGTGGATAGGCAGTGAAAATCATGCGCCAGTGTTCCTCTATTTCGTTTCTTAAGGCCGGAGTGGCACTCTCTTCGGGGGAGAAATCGGTAATCAGTTGTTTGAGAATGACCAAAAGTTGATCCAGATGCATATTGCCATTCAGGAGACCTGCCTGTCCCAGCAAAATCATATTAAGCTGGCGTCGTTTCTTTTCGGCCATTTTAAAGCCATTCTTGGTGTTCATCTCCTCCAGTTCTTTGATGCGCCAATAATGATTCTGAGGATTGCCCAGATGGGAGGTGAGGCTATTGAGGCCATCTCGTATGAAACGAATGAGAACATCAATGCGTTTGGGTGGCTTTTGGCTTTGAAACTCGTTGCTTTTGCGTTTCACCTCCTGTTGACGACGCAAGAGCATAAGTTGCAAATCTTCCTGGTGCTTCTTCAAACCATAGATGACCAAGACAAAACCATAATCCTTGAAATCCATGCGTACACTCACTTGACACTGCTTGGCGGCACTGGCCAGAAATTGTCGTCCCTCGGGAGTAAACAAATATTCGGTTTGATCGCGAGCCATCAGGATTTTGCCCTCACAGGGCAGGTCTGGCAAGGGGGAACTGTTACGAGCAGGCACTAGGGCTCGATTGTTGTTGATGCACATGGAGATGCCTGGATTCTGAGTGGATATATTGAACTCATCTTCTTCGGTACGGCTTAGGGGTATAACATCGGGTAGATTGTCCAAGCTATTTGAAGCCGTTGGGGTGTCCTCGTTGGTGGTGGAACTGGGCAATTCAAAGTGCTCGGAAAAGCTGTAATTTGAGTCCGAATCCAGATCATGGCCTACATTGGACTTGGGGGGTTTGCTCTGTGAATTGCTGCTTATATCCTTTTGCTGTACCGCCCCCTTGGGCTCCTTAGGCAACTCTTCAATTGTCACCGATGATGAGGGTTCTAGCGTATGGGCCGCTTTTACCAATGGATTGGGCTTATAGTCCTGAGAGTAAGCTGCTACCTTTGACTCCACTGACGCCTGTAGAGCTAATGTGGCCTTCCGTTTAGTGACCTGCTGTCGTTCCACTTTGGCCAGACACACCGCTTTGAGAAATTTCGCATAGTAACAATTTTTGGGTATATTCAAATTGCTCCAGGCAAAGTAGAAAGGCGTCTGCAAGTCATAAAATGAGTTAAGATCCCCTAAATAGCCCAAGGGTCCACTAGAGTCCTTGTAGATTTTCTGATGTGACATTATTTGGGAGGTATAGTTCATAGAGCGATATTCCCCCATACGTTGACGACAATTCTCAAAGAGATGACCACGTCCAGCGCAATAGCTGCATTGTTTGGCCTTGTATTGAACTTTAGAGTCCAGATTGACATTGGACCTGGTGGTGGAGTGATAGCGACGCCATTTATCCGGACAAAGCTCTGTGGCATGGCCGCGCACCTTGCACAATTGACAAACGAGGCGACTATGGAATGTACATTTGTTGCACTGCGGCACATAGATCGCCTGTTTGGCTCCGCACTGGAAATAACAGATAGTTAATGTCCACCAAAAAGGTTCTTAATCAAAAGATCTTACACCAAAACAGATGGCATTGGGACAACGTGGCTCGGCATGGCCAGGCTTGCCGCAAGTGCTGCAGACCAAAGGCTTGCGTGGATTTGGACACTTGGAGCGTACATGTCCCTTCATATAGCAGTTCGTGCACTTGAGGTTAGAACGGAGACGCACTACGGGATAACGATCGTCATTGTTGATGCGCCAGTCCTGTCGGTTGTCTGTAAATGAAAGATTGGGTTACTGAAAACTAATGAATCTGATGCATAAGCCGTTCACTTATCTCGCCTTGTAAACACGGTTTTATTGAAAGCCAATCTACTACGACAAATCTTTTTCTTAATCAATTACAGATAGGGTTGTCAATTTACTCTTTTGCCCTCAGCTTCGGCAAGCGTTTAAATTGTTTATTTTTTAGGGTATAGGGGAAAAGCATTAAAAGCCAAAGTGTGGAACTCGGAATTCCTCATCCACCACCTCAAAAACCACCCCTACTCTCCGCTTCCCTCTTGCGGAACTACCGCTAAGTATTACTTCACAAGGGGGAGATGGCACGAAGGCCTCCACTAGATTCCTATCTAGTGGTTGAAGACACCTAACGTAGCAGAATGACTGGAAAACACATTAGGCAGCGGGTTCTCTTAAATTCTTCACTTGATATTTTTTTCTAAGCATAATAATACTTTAGTTCGTTACAATATTTCACATGAAAAAATCCCGTTTGAACTGCTTTGAAATCAGAAAATTGATTGAGAAATATCGACAACCCTAAAAACAGACTGACTTATGAGTCGGTTAATCATAGAATTCTCATTCATAAGTTGTCCAAATTGGGACAGAAATCAACGAGTCATCCTTTAATGATTAAACTTCTGACATAGTATGTGCTACTTCTGGGATACCGCAAGGAAGTCACTTTGGACCAAGGCTGCAAACCTGCACAAGCTTCGGTCCGGGGGGTCGAACCCGTTGTAAAGTCTAAGGTTCGTTTCGCGGATCGGTTCCTGAAACCCCTGAACCCAAGGTTCTGGTTCGAAACTCGGTTCGCTTGAACACAAAAGCTAAGTTTCAATTTATTAATACACATTTCTTACTAACTAGCTAAGATAGTTTTAAAGTTCATTAGCTAACACTGACCACTTTTCAGAGCTGCTTAGTTTAAGTTAATTAGCATTATCAGCCATGTTCCCATTTTCGCTTTCGCAAAAATTTTCCAATTCCAAGTCCAAATTTGCTCTAAAAACCGGCTTGAAATAGCAAAAGCTTTACGAATGTGAAAATGGGAGTATGGCTGTATATCTTTTAAGAGCTTTTCATCTACATATGCTAAATTTATGATTAGAAAAATTAAACATGAGTGTTGAAAAGGCATTGAGAATTTCAATATCCCTCGTTCTCAGGTACCATTCAGCTACCGCAATGCGCCTAAGGATTTTTGCCTGGACCTCTCTAATCTTTGTCAGGTGACTCTCCGTATCTCCATAACATAGCCAGAATTGCCTTGCATACCAGGACTTTATTCCTGAATGACAGCTTGTTCTTGGAGTTCAGGAACCGCCCCATGAGCTGACCGTGCAACAATATGTAGTCCTGGTCAGGTGTCACGACGGATGAAATAAGTCACTGAACCACTCTTGTCCGTGTTTATGGCAATGTTCCATCAAGCGGCCCAGTTGCTAAACTTATTCAGGTATTCTTGAAGGGAATCTGTGTTAAGAACACGTAGTAATAAACAATGATTTGTTCAAGATTTTAGAAAAGCAAGCGTAATAAAAATCGATTGGTAGTGAATCGTTCAGCTCCGATTGCAAAAACCTTTAGAAGTTAGTTAGCGTTTGCATATTTTGTAGATAGAGTTCTATCGAGCCACACAGCACTAGATTTCATATTGTGTGAGTAGAGAGTTTCTTACAAAACTCTACCAGTGTCGAACTGAACTTCCTTAAAAATATCTATAACTACTTACTTTAGAGTGTGTGCAGCACAACGAACTGTAGTTATAAAGTCCTCTAGGGAATATATTGAGGTAACTTGGTCATCGAACAAATCAAGAATTGCATTTGCTTTACATAGCAACCTTCATTTACATTACATTCTTCATAGTCGCAAGGGAGATACGAATGTCCCCGGAAACTATAGAGGTTGTTCGGCTAAAATAATGATGGGTATTGTACATGAAAGGCTTTCAGACTGGGCAGAGAAAAACTCAAAGCTAAAAGAATACCAAGCTGGTTTTCGGAAAAATTACTCAACAATTGACAATATATATAATCTGGTCTCTATAGTACAACTAAAACTTGAAGAAAGGAAAAAAGTTTGACAAAATTCCAAGAAGTTTACTAATTTATAAATTACACATGTTGGGAGTATCGACAAGGACAGCACGGTTTATAGAAAAAATATACGAACATACAAAGAGCGCAGTTTGGACTCGTACAGAGCTATCCGATACATTCAAAACCAAGAGTGGTGTTAAGCAAGGATGTCTGCTGTCTCCGCTACTATTTGCACTTTATTTGGACGATCTACATGATTATCTCGAAGGAGGACTCGGCATTGACGACATTAATATCAGGATATTACCATACGCGGATGACATTGTAATACTAACTGATAAAGTAGAAGTGTTGCAAGGAATGATCAGGAAACTAGAGTCATACTGTCTGAAATGGGGAATGGAAGTAAACTTGATGAAGTCAAAAATCATGATCTTTCGCAACGGAGGACGCCTGGCAAGTAATGAGTCATGGTATTTCAATAATAATAAAGTTAATGTAGTACAGGAGTATAAATATTTGGGAATAAACTTCACTCCGCGGCTGTCTTTTCAAAAACATATACAAACAAGAAACAAAGAAACTAAAGCAACTATTAATGCAACATGGAGCCAATTTATCAACAAAAATGAAATTAGCCTTAAGTCGAAGTGGCATTTATTCAATGCAGCCTGCAGGGGAGTGCAGACCTATGGTGCGCAAATTTGGGGTAATACGTGCTTCGATGAGGTGGATAGGCTTAATAGATACTTTTGCAAAAGGATACTAAAACTACCGGACTGCACACCGAACCACGTAGTAGCATTGGAAACGGGCATGGAGGATGGTCATTTTTATACCTATTCCCTTCACTCAAATTATGTCGGAAAAACTTTGTACGAATTCAGAAGTAATAGACTCCCTCTAATAAAATATCCGAAGAAAACATCGCTTGGAAAAAAGACATACAGAGACATATCGAACACTACGGCGACGAGTTACGAAACAATGCATCACGAGAGGATTGGAGAAGAATATGCGGAAATCTTATAGAAAAGCTTAGACAAGAACAAATAAAGAACTACACTGAAAAAGCAAGAGCTAGCGACAGTAGAATATACAAACATCTCGAATATACAAAAGGAGCACTATATTGTAACGACAGAAACACTCAAAGACACATAACATGGATTCTTAATACTAGGGATGTTAGGCTGAACCTAAAAGGCAATCAACAAACAACTTCAAGGCTCTGCAACTTGTGCAACATGACGGAGGACGAATCAATTCACCATTTCCTAGGACGATGTGCAGTACTAAACGAATTTCGAGTTAGGTGTTTTCGTAAAACTACGTTAACCTTCCAGGAAACATTAAATATCTTCAGTGTCAACGGCGATAGTATAAATCTGACATAGGATTGTACTACTTCTAGAATGAAAATAGTCAGAACACAAGAGATTTCTCTATGTCTCTGAATGAGTAGTTTGGAAAAACTACTTAATTTTGTGAACCGAACCTAATTTTTCGAAAAAGTGGTCCGGTTCGGGTTCAGGTTCGAGGGGGCGAAATTATTAGGGGTTCGGTTCATGGTCCGGTTCGGCGAACCCGAAAAAGCCAAACCGAACTGGTTCTTAGGGGTTCGGGTTCGGACCGGTTTGCAGCCTTGCTTTGGACCATTACTTTTTGGTTTGTTTATCAACGTTCTTCCTCAGATTGTTAAGTCTTAGCGAGTCTTAACGTTTGCGGATTATGTTAAGCTGTCTATGACGCTTTCTTCTCCTGACTCATATAAATGTCTTCAACTTAACTATGCTATATCTTAATCACGATAAATGCAAGTTCATGTCGTTTTACCGCACTATACCTGCTTATAATTTAATCACAAGCGTTGCGTTAATGACCCCATTTGTGTCATTTCCAACAAAGGTAAGAGTTTGCTGGGTTTCATTAGGCGTTAGTCTAAAGAGTTTGAAGATCCACTACGTGTCTTTTGTTCGATCGCTAGAGTATTGCTCAAGCATCTGGTCTCTTCAGAATAGTTTCTATCAAGTCGGTTCAAAAACAATTTCTTCTCTTTGCACTCAGGGACTTAAACTGGGATGTTGGTCGCTGTTTGCCTCCCTAGATAGATAGATAGGAAACGACTTTTGAACTTGACCACTATAAAAGTCCGCAGGACTAGTCAAGGTGTAATTTGGTAATTGTCTAGTATAGAGACCTTACCTCAGAAAATTCTAAAAAAAATTACCCTCGATGGACCGAGAATTATGAAGAATTTTTATGCAAAAAAAATCCCAGGGGTAATCTATGCGTTCTTTTTAAACGAATATTGAAATTTTAATTTTTTAGTTAGTTTTAGTATGAACATTTGCATGAAAATTCATCATGTTTCACCGTCTATCGATGCGATTTTTTTATAGAATTTTCTGAGGTAAGGTCCCTTTACTAGACCGAAAAGGTAGATATGTAGCCTTACTAATTTTTTCATACACACGTGGTTATTATTAAAATCAACAAATAAATGACTTACAGCTCATGGATCTGTGAATGTCTTGCACAGAAAAGTTTTCGCCTTGCCAGCTATTGTTGTAGAAGCGGCACATTTCCTTATTCCAGCCCACCAAATCTGATCCACGGGGCGGTTCTTTATCTGTTAGCTCCATTAGATTGTGTTCCACTTGTATGGGAGGTTCCTGAGGTATCTCTTCGGTTTCAAAGGTAGCGTCTAAATCAGGCGGGGCAAGTTCCTCCTCCTGGGCCTTGGCATTAGTCATTTCCTCCTCCTCTGTTTCGTTGGGATATTGTCCAGTTACCAAAGCCTGTTGCTTCTCTTGATTTCTACGAGCCTGGGCATCAATGCGTTCAAATACGGCCGTAATACGATCCGATATGGCGTCATGCAGTTCGGCCTCATCTTCGGTATCGGCATCGGAACCTATGGAAACTGTTTCCAATTGATTGTCCTCTGGCCTTAATTGGGAAACATTCTGTTCATGCTGCTGCTGCTCCTGCTGCTGTTGTTGTAAGAGGCGTTCGGCTATATCGCGTGCACTTGGCAAAGCTTCCTCTGTGTCTGATTCTTCACTGGAAGATTGCTCCTTTGTTTCCGGTTTGGTTTTCATTTGACGCCTTTTGATTTTCTCCTCGCTGTTGGTTCGTGCGCTTAAACGTCGAATCTTACGCTTGCAACGCTCTACAGCCATACCTCGAGCTATGCCTGGCACTCCTGTGGCCTGTACTCCTGCCTCATCCTCGCTATCATCATCGTCATCGTCGTTGTTTGGTTCGGATTGACTTTGATTTGTGCTGGAGGACCTACGTTTGCGCAATCGTTTGGTCTTATTAACCGTAGACTCCACCACCTCCTCCACATCGGAGCTCTCCGAGGCTGAATCTATGCTACGTATTATTGTGGGTGTGACTTTGGGCTTGACCTTGGAGTAAATTCCACTTTCGGTAAGATCCGATTCGCTTTCATACACATCCAAGGCGCGAAATTGTTGTTCATCTACACGATAATTCTGCTTAATCTCCTCCAGCCTCGAGGGAGGCACAAACTCGTACTCAGAAGAGGTATCTAACACGGACTCTGCCTCCTGTTCCTGTGCCGCATCTCTAATGGCATTCTCTGTCAAGACCTGCAAATCTTCATCCGTGGCTCGAGCACGCTCAGCAATTAATCGACTTGTGTCCTTTGGGACTATGAAATCATCGCTGGACATGACCGAACTGCTGGGTGAGAGTACTGGCTGAGGGGTGGTGCTCTGTGCCGCAGCATCTGCCACGCAGGTGAGAGTTTTCATTTGCACATCGGCCGCATCCATGGCGTTCTCCTCGTCCAAAGGCGGTGGCTGTGGCTGACCTGCCTCTTGGGTTTGTTCGCCATCGCTGGTGTCTAGCTCTATGATTGGAACCGGTGGTAGAGGCACATGTACTACATCATCATCATCATCGTCTTCTTCGGAGGATTTCAAATCTATAAATTCCACCGGAGCCGCGGATGATTTTGCCAGCTTCTTCTTGGCCTGGACTTCTTTGGATTTCTGCTTCTTGGCAGCCAGACGCTGCATTTGCTCCAATTTGCGAGCGGCTTTGCCAAAGGGTCCGGGTCCTATTTTTTCCTTTTTGCCTGGCGGCGGCCAATTCGGTGGAATGGCCACCAAAAGTCTTTGGTCAAATCGCTCTGGCTCATCCTCGGCCTTTACCTGTTTGGCTTTAAAGGGAGACTTCGGTGTTTGGGTGGGTTTTTCCTTAGACTGTGGAGGCTTTTTAGCTGGACGCTTTTTGGGACTGGCAGCTGCGGTAGGTGGTGGCATACGTTTGTCCTTCTTGACCTCAACCTGCTTTGGCGCTGATGGAGGTGTAGTTGACGGAGCAACTGGAAAATAAAATAATTTTTATTAACAACTGAATCTGAAGTGAAGTTAATAATTACCACGACCCCAAACTCCGCCCTAATTTAAGTAAACCCGTAAATCTTCTAAAAATTTTTAGGTAATCTGTTCAGGTCTTCAATACATATGTGTGTTAGTAAGCTTTATTTGTCGATCCACAAAGTATTAGATAAAAGAAAATAGAAGCAAAACAAAAAAGAAATATAATGAACTCATTTAAACAATCAATCCATAACCCGATGAGGTCAAACATATTTCGCAACTAATCTAGAGCTTTCCCCGTTGACGAAAATTAAAATGGTCGATCTTTTTGAGTTAATTGTGAAAATTTGTTACAAAAATAAAGAGACTAGCTCAGCACAATTAAAATTAATGCTACGATCTAGCTTATGGTTAAGTGGCTTGGAATAACTTTACAATGCCAAAGATCCAACGTAAAAGGAATGACGTATGTATTCTTTTTATTGCTGTGGTGTAGCACGAGGTGACAAGTTTTTAAAGTGTTAATTCGTTGGGTGGTCTTTTCTGATTTGTTTTATTTTGGATAGTCTTTTGCTGTTATACTCCCCTTACAGATTTTATGATGAAGAAACGAGAAGGCCAAGCTAACTTCGTCTTTGCCGAAGTTCTTATACCCTTGCAAATGTTTTAGTAAATCAGAGTTTACGAACGTCAGCATTAAAACAAACAATTTTTCTAAATAAAACCCACTTTTCGACCGATAGTTCCTCTGGCAGCTATAAGATATAGTCATCCGATCCGGTCGGTTCCGACATATTATCAGTGTGCAGTAAAAAGAAGACTCTGTGCAAAGTTTCAGCTCAATAGCTAAAAACTGAGAGACTAGTTTGCGTAGAAACAGACAGACGGACGGACAAAGCTCAATCGACTCAGCTCGTCACCCTGATCAAGAATATATATAGTTTATAGGGTCGGAAATGAATATTTCTGTGCGTTGCAAACTTCTGGGCAAAATTATAATACCCTTTGCAAGGGTATAACAAGTGAGAAAGTCGGACAAGCCCGACTATAAAATACTCTGTGCCCGGAGTAGAAGCTGAATGCATTGCTGGTGCTGCGCTCATCTCAAGGTCTCTCTCTCATTTTCTCTCTCTCTCTCTCTCTCTCTCTAAGATTGTGTGGTGTTAGTTGTGAATGGGTGGGAGGGGGTGGGGCGAGGGAGATGTACCTTTTTGCTCATAACTTGAGAACCGCTCATCGGATCTTTATCATTTCTTCGGCAAATCGATACATACAACGAATCGTCTATCTTCAAAACTGTAGGAGAAATAACGTTTTTTCCAAATTGCGGGGGCGGGAGGGGGCGTGGCAAAAATTGAAAATAAACTTGATCTGCCTGCAGCTATAAGAAGCATTTGTCCAATACATGTCAAACCTCTATCTCTTACCATCTCCGAGATCTGTTTGTTCATACGGACGGACGGACAGACAGTTTTGAAGATAGACGATTTGTTTCTTTTGAAGATAGTTATTAATTAACAAAATAAATCGATTTGCTGAAGAAATGATAAAGATCGGATGAACGGTTCTCAAGTTATGAGCAAAATAAAAAATGTTGCATACTTTTCGGATGGTCACACTAGGGAACGCAGGAACACTGTTAAACATGTTTTTCATGAGTAACGGGTATATCGAAGTCGGTTATAGCCGACTTTAACTTACGCTCTCGTTTTTATTTAGATAACACTCGTGACTGGTTTCATTCTGTCATCTTATTTTTGCTAAGGATTGTTTGACAAATCATCATGGAAAGACTCACACTCGGTTTTAGCAAAAGTAATAAATTTTTCGCATTTGGGCTCATGAACATAACCGTCAACGGCTAAACGCTGTCGCAACATGATAAATTACTTTTTGTTACCTGAAATTAAAGCCCTTGATATCGGCGACATTTGGTTTCAGCAAGACAGCGCTACGTTACACACAGAATCAAAACCGAAAAAGACCAAAAAGAACCCAAACATTGTACTGGAACAGTGTTAATTCGGAGTGCAACAACTAGACTGCAAAGCGAGCACTTAGCTTTGAAGGGAAGTTTAAGCAATTTGACTAAATTCTAAAATATCTATGGGGCATTTTCCCCGACATATTATAACACTACGCTAACCTCTGAACAGAAAATTACTTGGGTAACTACTTTGGCAGATATCTATCAAGAATTTTTTCTGATCAAATAAATGAGGAAATGTTAAATGGAGACGGAGTCGATTCATACATCGCTTACTCACTTCAATACTGCTATAACTCCAAAAAACGATTTTGTATAAAAAGCGTTTAAAGTTCTCAATGGATTCCACCCAGCGAAAACAAAACTTTACGTTTCTAATCAATTTAATAAAATATTCCTTTAAATGCTTATTAAAGAAATTCGATAATATGAAGTCTTAACAGAAAGCAGAAGGATCGACTGCATAGCTAATGAGATATGTCGCTTTCGTTAGAGCATGAAAATGAACCAGGACATTGAAATAACGAAATATTCTCATCTCACTCAGGGAGTATATAAGATCGATATGCAAAAATGTACACATTTAGAACGCGATGTTATGAATATTTCTGCACTATAAACTGCTGTAAAAATCGTGATTTATTGAGATCCGTCAGTTTTAAAGAACAATATAAAAAAGTTTAGTATCTTCTTGAAAGCCAACATTATTCGAATAATTCGCGAGATACCTGTAGCAATGCCGGAAAGAGTGATCCAAAATTGGACTATCCGAATGGACCATTTACAACGTAGTCGCGGTCAACATCTGAATGAAATCATCTTTAAATACTAAATGTCAAAGATAGTTCTTTCAGTCCATATTTGTTTATATTTGTTATTAAAAACAAAAACATTTTAATGCATTACCCTATTAGTGAGTAAGCCCGCTAGACGACTCCGCTAGACCCAAAAATACTTGGAAAAGGACAGTCAATAGAAAGCAAAAGGAGAAGCTAAGTCGAACTCTAAGCGATTGGAAAACAGGATTGGTTGATGCCCTAGCTCCCAGACGAGATTGAGAAAAAGAAGAAGACTTGACCCCAATTTTGGATTCCGAAAAATACGAGTCTTCTTTTTTGCTAAGAGCTTGACCGCATAAACATACCCAAGAAACAAAACTTTCTCTCCGTATGACGCAGACTTATGGTCTTACAATGGGAATATAAAATTCGAACAATTTAAGTCCAAAGATATTCTCAACGCTTTGATTAAACCTACAAAGAATTACAAACTTCTGTCTTTTTAATTGTTACATTGCTGATTTAATCAATTCCCTAATACCAGGCTGGATTTAGTAACTGCTGCAAGCGTTCATTCGCTATATCCTTCTCATTCACCTGACTGAGACAATACCCCTGGGCCGTCAGCTCAGCCAATTGTGTCTCATCGATGTGATATAAGACAAATGGTTCCATTTGGTAGTCTGCACGATTGGGCAAAAGCAAAACTCTTATTGAGGCACGAAACTCAATAATAGCACGATTGATTAGCTCCTGGGCCAAGCATAAATCCTCCAATTTGCTGGCACCCTCGTCTGCAAAGCGCTTCTGCAATATCAAGGCATTCTCTAGCTGCTGCACCAAACGCATCACCACAAATCGTCTATAATGATCCTCAAAAAGTGAAGGCGGCTTGTCATAGCGTCTAACTCGGCGTCGCACCAAGGTGGAGAATAGCGTGACATCCACACAGGAGAGTAAAACATGGATGGTGGCCATTAAGACAATGCTTGAGAGTATATACTCTATCTGGTGTTCATTTACCTCCCAGACCCAATAAAGCAAATCTCTGCCATGGAAGACATGTTGGTAATGCATTATGACCAATATAATCAAGAGACTAAGAAAGATATTGTTGTTAAATGCACTTAAGTGCCGTGGCAGCACTGAGAGCAGCAGGTGTCTCATATTTGGATACGATTTATGGAGAAATTTGGAAGATTTATAAGCCCAATGTTTGAAAACTGGTTTAAAATGAAGGAAATGTTAAGACTTACTTTGTTGAATGGCTGGGGCTGTGGGTGAATTTGTTTTGTCGCCCTTATCCCAGTAGCGCGGTTTGCCAGCTGATGCATTGTTAATCACCCGCATTTCGCTAACAATTCTTTGCTGCCGCTGCTGCAACGGAGGCGGCATACTCTTGGCATCATCAACTGGTGTGGGGTGCTCCTCATCCACATTCTGCTGGCCCGAACCGTCATTGTAATGAATGGAAGCATACAAAATTGATTCCAACTCATTTAAACGCTCGCCGTCCAGGTCTTCTAGCTGTTACAAAATCATTTATATGTGATTAGGTGGAATGATCAGTGGATTAATAATTACTTACATCGCTCATTGTGTGCGACTTTAAACATTTAAGAATAATAAAAAAGAGCACCAATTTCGACAGCACGTTTCGAGTAGAGATGAGCTGCACAAGCGATAGAAATATCGATAGTTCGTTGAAGAAATTAGCTGTCAGTGATGTCAATAGCAATATTGATCATAACATAGCTAAATATCATAAAAATAGCCAAAACAATACCCGAAATTTTTGCAACGTCGCTTAAAGTATATGAATACTTGATTCGATTTATTTGTGCAAGTTCTGTGGTTTATTTGGGAACACAATTTTTGTAGGCAGAGCATGTGGGGAGGGTGGATGCTGGAAGCAACAAAGTTGTCAGGCTGGAATTTCTATCAACAATTTTGTCTAGCGAATTTCACAATTTCGGACAATTCTGAAGACTTTTCCATTACTCCTTTGTATTTAAGACAAAAATTTAATGCTGGATTGACACTTTCCATTTCTTTCGACCATTTCTAGCAACATTATGGTCCGGCACACTTCCTCGCACACTTGTACTAAATTAACAAAACGCTTAGAAATTTGTGTATATTAAGCTTAAATATGTTAAAATTGATTGGGCAATAAATAGCCAAATGAAAACAATTCAGCAGTTTATTAAAAAACGATATATCTATCGATATATCTAAACGCAAGTGTCATCGCAGTTTGTTCCGCTGCCGTTATTCAACACTACCCGACGAACTGTCGCTTTCATCTGCAAACCTAAAGACTTTGAAAATTTTGAGACATTAAAATTAAACAAAGATTCGTGTTTTTTTTAAAGGTAATAACACGTATACATAATTTCATATATATACATATGTGTAAATGTAATCTACAAAGTGTACCGCTTAGATAACGGACACAAGTGAAATTTATCAGCCCCAACATTCAACCCACCCGCGTCGTTGTTTCGTTTGCTGATAAAGCTCAACAGCAAATACAAGAGTAAATAATGTAATAAAAAAAAACACACACAAAATGCGCAGTTTACTTGCAAATTATAATTCAAGAGCTTTGGGTGCGGGTACTGGTTTTGGTGTGGACGTGTAATATATGTAAACAATTTCTGCAATCAAAAGTTGCAAATACATATGTAGTATACAGTGGGGCCTAGAAGCAAGTGCACACCCCCCCTCATAACATAATTCAATTAGTCAATATATATGTTTTTAATCTTAAAAGTAAACTTTCTTGCCAGCTGCCATTCTTTTCGCCTTTACACTATTTGTGTATATGTAATTTACACTCGTGTGTGTGTGTGTATGTATGCAAATATACAGCTAGGCGGTGGGCGTAGGCGTCGCCCGCCTCTTTTAGTCTTTCAGCCTGGCCTCGGCTGGCTGCCAAGCTAACGAATTGTTACCTTAAACTTTTGCCTTGTCGATGCAGAAACAATCCATATCTGTTGTTGTTTAGATTGAAAGAATGAATGAGTGTGTGAATCAGCGTTGGGCAATAAAAAATAAACCCGTAACAACAAACGGCGACGGCGCGCGATAAGCCAAACTGGCTTGATGTGACGTCATTGTTGGAGCAAGTGTACATAGAGGAGCATTGGCTAATTTATTCTCATATTTCAGTTGTATTTGCTGCCCCCCTGCCAATTTTACACAACGACACACATTAAACCAACTGACAGCTTTACGTCCTGCGTCACGACGACCTGTACGATTAATTCCAATCACAATCCCATTATTCTATACTAAAACCGTGTGGCCATGGACGCCAATTCACGTTTCACATCGAGATTACCAGGTAAGAACCGCGCTTGGCAATTGAGCCCAAACAATTTGAAAAAGTATTTCTTAAGTTTGATTTTTTGTACTTGTTTCCGCTTTGAATTTTGCTTAAAAATAAAGGGCGCTTTCAAATTAACCGAAAACGAAATATTGGCAGGAAGAAGAAATTTTTAAAATTTATCCAAAAGGTCCCAAGAGCCGGATACTCTATAATCAAAAGCTCTTTGTGTTGGAGATCCACTGGTCGTTACATAAAATCTTATTCTCGTGACTATTTTATAAATGTAATGCTAAAAGTAAGCTTAGATTAGGACTAAGTTTTGTCTTGGTTTAGCTAACCCTTATCATTAGAACCCGGATGTTATGCAAAACCATATTTTGAATGGGTGAACCAAAATTCGTTCTGATTGAATAGAATTATGGTTCATAAAACAAAAAATAAGATAGGGATGTTTAGAAATTTACTGACATATTTCTTAACTCAAAAAAATTGATCTCGTCGAGACCAATAGAATCTGAAAGGCTGGATGGGTTTGGTCTGTTAAGCTGTTGTTTTATTTTCAGATCACAAACAGTTTTTAGCTTTAGATAAGGTTTAAGGGTTTAGTCTTGGTAGCTTTTGATGTGGTCTACAACACTTTTATTCGAAAAATCTTAAAATAACAAAAATGTGGAAAAACATCTAGTTCTCTCCTACTTCAACATTATCTTGAAAGCTGTTTCGAGTTTGACAAAATAATAAAAAACGAACTCATGGCCTAGACTCTTATAAACAAACCCTGAGAACAAACCAACCTTATAAAACCGAAAAAAATGTTAAATATATTTATTTATGTTTTATAATTTGATTGTTTTTTAGGTAATAGAATAATCAAAAATTTTAGGTTTAAGATAATAACTACTAAAAATTTCCATATTTTCGAGCTTTGGCGAAAATTTTTTTGATCGTTCTTGCTTGATATTAACTTCCCACTTAACTTTTGTGTATATCGCTGCATCTCGCATATTAGTGGAATAAATACAATAAATCAGGGCTGCAAACCTCCTAAAAATCGGGAGAGGTTTGCTCCGGGGTTCGAATCCTTGAAATTTGTTGGGTTCGGGTTCGCGGAGCGGGTTCAGAAGGTCGCTGAACCCAGGTTCAGGTTCGAACCAGTGTTCAGGAATAATATTGTTTTCCCTGACTCAAAAAAAATGTATGTTAATTGAAAAAACCTTAATCATTTAATACATATTTATAAGTTCAAAACCTTGATATTTGAAATATAATATAAACTCAATAATAGTTGAATTAAGGGATATTTTACTTTAAAATCAAAGGTAAATTTGAACTAATAAAATAATAATAATAAGAACGTGACTAGACAAGTTCGACTTAATTACACAGGTTAACAAGCTTTTGCAACAGAGAATTTAGAAAACTTTCCATATGTATATTTGGTCGATAAACTCAAATTAAAAAACTTGGAAAATAACCCTATTCCATATTATAGTCCAACAATTTGTCTCTTATGAGCATAATTAAAACTTCATGTTTGGGTTTTCTGTAACGTCATTCTTTTCAGCTAACATGAAAACAAATTTCGTTACAAAAGGTTACTTAATGTGGTCACACGATCCACAAATGTAAAGAAACTTTTCGTAGCACACATTTATGAAAATAGGTTGTCTTCTGTAACCCTCACGTGCTGCGTGAAAAGGGACAAATGATTTCAATTCAGCAACCAATAAAAATTATGAAAATTATCATTCCTGTTGAAAAAATTGTTCTTTTTTGTATTTCGGTGTTATCAGACAAATCGCACATATTCTTATTTAATGAAAAGTTCAGGCTACAAGCCTGCCTTTGGGATTCCCAAGCGGCAGTTCTGTCATGAGGTTCCCTCTGTCAACACACTTAGGACATGCGCAGACAGCTGAAGATTAAATTGGTACTCATGAAATAGCTCAACTGGACTCCTTTGTGGTGTTGTGCGTGTCTTGTTTTAGACAATTTATGGAAATTAGATAAACGATTTTCAATCAAAAAGGTCAATAAAACAATCACTTTGTGAAAAGTTTTTTCTAAAATTTGTCATATTTGCCATGTCACATTTTCACAGTTTTCTAAAAAACTTTTCCTGTTTATCAGAAACTTTTAGTAAATACCAGGGCAAATTGGAAAAAAAGGCTAATTCTTTAAATTGATGTCACATTTTTTTTTGGTGTGCATTTAGATCTATTAGAAAATGGCAAAGTTAGCATCTATAAAAATTTTATTTTTTGCACAAGTTCAGGTTCGGGTTCGGGCGAAGGTTTTTTTTTGGAAAATGTTAATTTTGACCGGCTCAAGGTCAACGATAAATTATAATTTATTAATCAACAACTTTTTTGAAATTCAATCATCGTAACAGAATTGTTCTCGACCATCATTGCCACTTCATTAACAGCTGAACGGACTCTTTCTCTGCTGAAAGAATAGAACAGCAGCAGCGTTCGTGTCAATATGTCTGACTTCAGATTCAACGGGAAACGTGAACCAAGTTAACAAAATTCCAACTGGCGAAGGTTTGCTGATTCCAAGTATTATATATATCCGTACAGTACTGAAATCGATCCTTAATCGTTAGCCTTTCTGACACATAGCAGCTATCTGGATAAAGAAAAATCAGTCCTAAATCGTAAGGGCCGATCTTTTACATAAAACAACATATAAACGAGTAAACTGTGAGTTAATCTGACACATTCCAGCTATCAGAAAGAAGAGAAATCGATCCTAAAGCACTGATTCTTAATTACTTTTGATTGTCATTTGTTTCATTAGAAAAGTTATTTGAAAGCGCCTTTGTGTTTATGTTTTCTAAACCCTTTTAAAGTAGCTTAGGGCCAATGCCCTTTTTATATTAAGAATCCACAGCAATAGGCACAAATTACCCCCCATTCCCATGCCTTGCTTTAACCATGCTAATTAATACTAACCAAAAAAATAAAACTAACGACCGACCTCCCCATTTTAGTTTTGGTATTTAAAATTGTGCTACTAACCCCATTTCGAGAGGGCCAACTAAGTTGCTCTGTATCTGTATATACCTACCTAATACCTAATACTTAATAGCTACTAATTCGTATGTTTCGTATGCTAACTGTTTGTTTGTTGTAACGTTTTGTGTGTCTTGTTGTTGCGCCTTAGAATTCAATCTGTTGCTCTCGCCCTCTCTCTCTGTTTCTATCTGTAACAATAATCCTAAGATTGTTGATAACTCAATGCGATACGAAAAACGTTTAACACTCATTAAAATGCAATTTTTCTGATTCATGTTTTCTTGTCACTTACCCAAAAAACAAACAAAAATACTCAAATCCGAACTTAATCTGTTGCCTCAGGCCGTCAAAATACTTAAGTGAAAGCATATTAACTTGTAAGATTACGTTTTTGAAATTCCCAACACTCCAAAGGAAAAGCTAAGAGATTAATGAATGCCTTTACTCTCGCACCCACTCCAAGGTCCCGCCATCAATTCAATAATTGAGAACTCAGATGAGCCACTGCCCAGCCTATCGGATCCAGTTGATTTCGAGCCAAAGCTGGAATTTGATGATACAGAGCTATTGGCACCATCGACGCTAGAGAGTAAGGAGGGAGTTGATGCAGTTTTGTTGGGGGGAGATGTATTTAAATGTTAACTAAGTAAATTGATTTATTCCCAGAAGATGTTATGGTCGGTGATTTTGTTCTGGCCAATGGTGAGTAGAAATGGAGAAGTACCTAAATTCACTTGCGACTAAGACACAATTTTGTATGCATTGCAGATCCCGACTTTGAACCCGAAGAGGTGGTAAATCCCTTGGAAGATGATTATGAAGATCAATTGAGGGAGCAGTCGGAAAACTTTCAGGCGCCAAAAAACAAATGCGATTTCCTGGGTACCGATAAACAGGGTCGTCACATATTTGGCATTTACGCTTCCCGTTTTCCGGAAAAATCTCAACTCGAGGGCTTTGTGCGGTATGTAAAAATGTGATGGGGAAAATAGGGCAATTGCATTGGGAACTGCAGTCAAAAACAAGTAAGAAAGTCGGTCAAGCCCGACTATAACATACTCTGTACCTGGAGTAGAAGCTGAATGCAATGCTGGTGCTGCGCTCATCTCTAAGTCTTTCTCTCTTTAACTCACTCTCCTCTCTCTCTCTCTCTCTCTTTAAGATTGTGCGGTGTTAGTTGTAATAGGGTGGGAGGGGGTTGGGGAGGGTGATGTACTTTTTTGCTCATAACTTGAGAACCGCTCATCCGATCTTTATCATTTTTTCGGCAAATCGATACATTTTGCTAATTACTAACTATCTCTAGAAGGTTCGAATCGTCTAACTTCAAAACTGTAGAAGATATACCGTTTTTTCCAAATTGCGGGGGCGGAAGGGGGCGTGGCGAAAATTGAAAATAAACTTGATCTGCCTGCAGCTATAAGAAACATTTGTCCCATACATGTCAAACCTCTATCTCTTACCATCTCCGAGATCTGTTTGTTCATACGGACGGACGGACGGACAGACGGACATGGCTATATCGACTCGGCTGTTGATGCTGATCAAGAATATATATACTTTATAGGGTCGGAGATGATTCCTTCTCCCTGTTACATACTTTTGCACAAACTTAATATACTCTATGTACCTTCGGTACAGAGTATAAAAAAAAATAGAATGGAATAAAATTGGAATTTGAATGGGCCTCTCAATAGTGAAGACAAAGGAGGCTACACTTTTCTGTTGTATGTGAATATTTGCGATTTTTGTGGAAAGCGGGACAGTTTGGTCTCTGTAGGAATTGCCCTATATAAGTAATTTCTTGAAAATTTTCGGCGGGGTTGTGGTATGAACTAAAAACCACAAACACTCTAAATAAAAATACAGCCATGTACGCAATTTCACTTTGGCAAAACTTTTGCGATTTCAAACCATGTTTTGGACCAAACTTAGACTCTAAATCCCAAAATTTTTACGAATGCGAAAATGTGAACAAAACTATTATTAAGCTAAGAACAATAGTTTCAAAGCCTATCGATTTCAAATCCAAATTTATTTTATTTATTGTAAGAAACAACGTTTTTGGTTGAAGTTTTTGATTCGAACTTTGATTCGTCCTAGGTTTTACCCATTTAACATTAAACGAGTTTGCTTTAGATACAAAATACAATTGCAGAATATCTTCAATTATAATTTTAACAAAGGTAGTACGAGGGCCATCTTGATATTTATAACCCTGTCTACTTTAAGTGTGACCAGTAGTTATTGGTCACTTTTAGTAAAAAGTGGTAATCTCACTTTCGAAAATTTCTGACTAGTCTTAACGCTGGGTCAGTTATCAGACAAAGTAAAGTTTGACTCATACTCATCGGAATGCTCAGAAATAAAATTAACTGAATCTGAATTTAAATTATATTTATAAGCGGAAAAAAATGTTGAAATTTTGCCGACGCTACTTATTGAATGCAGCAAAATGGCGTCAAAAAAAATTTTAATACCACGATAAGATTTTGAGACTTCTGTTTTTCACATTTCATCCATATATGCCTGAGTACATTAATTTACAACCAAAAAGACTCATTTCTAGTGAAACTATTATTTTAGTCTAGTTGCACTTACATTTTAAGCCATATCCCGCTTTAGAATTGTCAGATTGAGTCAATCAAGATATGAGTCGAAAGGTAATTGAGCTGTCAATTAAAGTGCGATCCTTAAGTAAAAAAAATAATTTTTGTGGATTTTCCCATATTTTTCTTTTGGGCAATTAAAAACAAGGCTGCAAACCGGTCCTGAACCGAACCCCTTAGAACCGGTTCGGTTCGGGTTTTTGGGGTCCCACGAACCGGACCATGAACCGAACCCCTAATATTTTTGACTCCTCGAACCTGTACCCGAACCGGACCACTTATTCGAAAAATTAGGTTCGGTTCAAAAAATTAAGTAGTTTTTTCAACGACACACTCAATATAGAAATATAGAAATTCCTTGTAATCTGACTTGTATCATTCAAAAGTTCTCCAATTCTACGACATTTCTCTAGGTGAAATTTATACTATCACAGTCGATAATGGAGCGAATATGCACCGAGCAGGACAACTGCAGAGTATAAATGGAATGCAATTATGGAGACTGTAATGTTTACATTATGTTAACATTATCATCCCGATTTTTCAACATTACAGACATGCTGAGAGTTAAAAAAAAATTCACCTGTAAATGAATCAACTTCTGATTGTAAAGAAATTAAGTTTTTAAAAGCAATATGAAGCAATAATCAAATGTCAATTCTGTAAATGATGTTATAGAGTTGTGGTGGTTCCAGTTCTTCCAGCTTCAGTTCCTCTATCTAGTTCACACATTACTAACAACTATCAATGCTCGATACTCGCACATTTGTATGTACATCTCTAATTCACACACAAACACACTCATCTCATTGCCAATGTGTCACATTCATTCTTACCGGCAGCACGCCCACCGTCAATAAACCGAACTAAAGCCTGTGCATAAAACAGATTCCTTCGACTATGGTTCAACACATCGACAAATGTTTTAAAGTTTTGGAAATGTTAAAAAACGAGGGCTTAAAAAATATTGCGTTAACTATACGTGCTGTTCCAGAAAGTCCGGTTTCGGTTTAAAAGGCCTTTTAATCACGTTCTAATCTAAGAGATAGAACGCTTATTAACTCAAATTAAGCAGTTTTATTAAGTTCTAAGTGTCAGCTAATTAATTTGATAATTAAAAACTGCATTATTGACATAAAGAATATTAGTTTAAATAATAAGTGTTTATAAATCGAAAATATTCTTCTATATTCAAGCGAACCGAGGTTCGAACCAAAACCTAGGGTTCAGAGGTTCCGTGAACCGGTTCGCGTACCGAACCTAAGACTTTACAATGGGTTCGAACCCCTGAACCGAACCTTTCGCGAAATTTTAGAGGTTTGCAGCTTTGATTAAAAATAAAATTTCTTGCAACTTCGATCAAAAAAATCAATTTTCTTGAATATTCTTGGTCATTGCATTTAAACTATAAATCGAATTTGAAAACAATATTTTTAATTTTTAATTGGCAATGAAATTATCTTTCGATTCATATCTTGATTGACTCCACCTGATGATTATGAATGGAAATATGTTGTAAAATGTGAGCGCAACCAACATATACTAAACAAAAGAAGCTGCACTTGTTCTCTCAAAACTCCTTAAATTTGTGTAGAAGAAAGTGAAAGCGAGAGAGTAATGAATTTCTGTACTCGCTTGATGTCAAAGCAAAGACATTTGTACGGGCATGGTTATATGCTGCAACTAAAACCAGCATTATTGAATAAATATAACAGAGGAAATATACATTTTAATTTATGTTTTCTTATTATCTTTTATAATAAACTTTTAAACAGTTTATTGTTGCTTTTTTAGATTTTGCTTTTGAAGCTTAATTTTTTTATTTAAATACTTTATTTTAAAGAAACTTCTTGTTCTTGTGGTTGGGACAAACACGAAAAGTCTCAAAAAAACACACAAAAAATTCGTCGCGGAGATGCGTCGCTATGGAGAAATAAGTATTAGAGCAAAATTTCAGCTGACTCTCAATTATGCTGGTACTAAACGATGGTGTCCAAAAGAATACTTATAGTGCCAGTAGAAAATCACTGTGATTAGAGCAGAGTTCCCCAGCGATTGCCGAATGCTTCCCGAAGTAATACTTCGTTGTGTGTTAGAGAGAGACACAGTCACGTTGTAGTGCTCTTCCCTTGGGGAACCCTGGATTAGAGTAAGACGACCATTTTTCCAAATGCATCTAGAGCAGCGATGGCCTCTGGTTCCTCCCAGGGGACGAAAACATTTCGCTATTTACACTTATACGACACGAACGCTTGCTGAAGCAGAAAGCCGTCATTCGCTCGCCAGAGTTTGAAGCGATTAGGTCGAAGCAAATTCACGGAGCTTTATTTTCGCACGCTAATACTATCTCACTTTTTGGTCTCGCTCTCGCTGGCCATCACTAATTTAGAGAGCGTAATTGAGAGCGAACAGCTGACCAATTTCTGATAGAGTTTCTCTCCAATACTCATTATACCCGTTACTCGTAGAGTAAAAGGGTATACTAAAGTTGTGCAAATGTATGTAACAGGCAGAAGGAATCATTTCCGACCATATAAAGCATATATATTCTTGATCAGCAT
The DNA here is from genome assembly GCA_018904275.1 of Lordiphosa clarofinis. Taxonomy (NCBI): domain Eukaryota; kingdom Metazoa; phylum Arthropoda; class Insecta; order Diptera; family Drosophilidae; genus Lordiphosa; species Lordiphosa clarofinis. The sequence continues at coordinate 5,937,381 of JAEIGQ010000005.1, read as the reverse complement.
CAACAGCCGAGTCGATATATACATGTGCGTCTACTGGTCTGTCCGTCCGTCTGTATGATCACCTAGATCTCAGAGATGGTAAGAGATGGAAGTTTGACATGTATAAGACAAATGCTTCTTGTACTTGCAGGCAGATCAAGTTTATTTTCAATTTTTGCCACGCCCCCTCCCGCCCCCGCAATTCGGAAAAAACGTTTTATCTCCTACAGTTTTAAATATAGACAATTCGTACTTGCTAGAAATAGTTAGTAATTAGCAAAACAAATAAATTTGCCGAAGAAATAATAAGAATCGGATGAGAGGTTCTTAAGTTATGAGCAAAAATGTGAAAAATAGCCGACTTAAAAAAGTGTTGCATACTTTTCAGTTGTTCACCCTAAGGAACGCAGGAACACTGTTAAACATGTTTTTTCTTGAGTAACGGGTATATCGATGTCGGTTAGAGCCGAATTTAACTTGCGCTCTCGTTCTTTATAGCGACGCTCACAACAGTTGCTTTTTGAATAAAACAAGTTGCCAAGAGAACGAGTGCGGGTACCTTGATTGTGGTGTTTGATGGTCACACTGTACCTTACTGTTACCCAAATCGTAATAAGCTGTCAATCACGCTGTCGAAAAATTGATTTTGTATAAGTGCTACGCTTTACCAACGGGTAGTTATAGCATATTTCCAAAAAAAAAAAAAAAATGGTACATCATTTCTCAAAAATTATGGCGTTCGGCTCCAGAGAATAATGTGTTAATTGGAGTTTAAAAAGTAGGCTCAATTTTTGTCTAAACGTGAGTTTGAAAGTAGCGCCTGGCATTGTGAAAGTCCTTTCTTCTATGAAACCGGGGGCTATAACATAGACTTGAGTCGATGAAAATTTAAGAGATATTATTCAGCAACTGTCTCTATTTTGTTACACAAGCAGTTGACGCGCTCCATGCATACCGGCGCCAGCTTCGCGCACAAGCAGACATTGCTCAATTTGTCTGAAGAGAGTCTGAAAGCCGTTCTTACCTAGTATGCGTACCGATAGCATAGTCTGTATTCATTATATTATTCTCTCGCATCTCTTCTCCTCGCTTACGCTAGACAACATCAATTAATAGAGCACATACAACTTTCCGTCCATGTATTTTGGTCTTTTGTGCACAAACCCAGAAAGTTTCAGCTGCAATTTTTTTTAGGTCTTTGTTGTGTGCAGAGAAGAGTGAAAATATATGTTGATGGTTATTTAACAGCTCAGCAATCAGTGCTATCGTAGGCTTTAATAATGCCATTAATACTTTTATTTATTAAAACTAGTTCAGGTCCAAATATTGATCACTCTTGGTGCCGCTGCAGGTTAGGTTTACAGTTCGAATCGAATGAAATATTTTCTGATTTTGGAACTGTTTTAAAAGAAACGGCCTGCGGCAGCTTATTCTAGGCAAAAACCAGGAAATGACTCATTGAGAATTGAGTGGAATATGTGGCGCATGTGTCACAGTTGTTCAGTACACGACCGAAGGTTAGAGTTTAGGCACCAAAGAACTGGAGCAGCAATAACTTGTTCTTCTGACGCATTAACCTTATTAAGACAACAATCCGAATTCAACTTCTACTTTCTCTCATCTCCTTCTAGGGAAATCATCAAAGAGATCGAACCATTTGTGGAGAACGACTACATACTCGTCTATTTCCATCAGGGTCTCAAGGAGGACAACAAACCCTCTGCTCAATTTCTGTGGAACTCTTACAAAGAGCTGGATCGAAATTTTCGTAAAAATCTAAAAACTCTGTATGTGGTGCATCCGACATGGTTTATACGTGTCATTTGGAACTTCTTTAGTCCGTTCATCAGCGACAAGTTCCGCAAGAAGCTAGTCTACATCTCCAGCCTGGATGAGCTGCGTCAGGCCTTGGGTCTGAACAAGCTGAAGCTGCCGGATAACATTTCTGATTTCGACGACAAGCTGAACCAGCCCAGCCGGAAAGCAACGACACCGCCTCCAAGCAGCTTAAATGCACCCAGGCAGCAGCAGCATAAAATGGCGTCGACGATGCAATTTGGCGTGCCCCTGAAATTCATTGTGATGAACAGTCCATGTCTCAACTCCATACCGCCCATAGTGCGCAAGTGTGTGGACTCGCTGTCCATAACGGGTGTCATTGACACGGAGGGCATCTTTCGTCGATCCGGCAATCATGCCGAGATCATGGCCCTCAAGGAGCGCGTCAATCGTGGCGAGGATGTGGATCTGAAGAGTGTGAATGTGCATGTTATAGCCGGTCTGCTGAAGAGTTTTCTGCGCGATTTGGCCGAGCCTTTACTAACCTTTGAACTGTACGAGGATGTGACCAAGTTCCTAGACTGGCCCAAGGAGGAGCGCTCACGGAATGTTACCCAACTGATACGCGAAAAACTGCCCGAAGAGAACTATGAGCTTTTCAAGTACATTGTCGAGTTTCTGGTGCGTGTGATGGATTGCGAGGACTTGAACAAAATGACCTCCTCAAATCTGGCCATTGTCTTTGGCCCGAATTTCTTGTGGTCGCGTAGCACAAGCACCTCGCTGGAGGAAATAGCACCCATCAATGCATTTGTTGACTTTGTACTGCAGAATCACAAAGACATTTATTTGATTGATGTCAATCAGCGCACTGTAAGCGTCGATTAGCGTCGCTCATTCACCCACAAATAGGTCGGAAAACTGTAAATTGTTTCATTATTAGTGCTAGCCCTAAGCCTCGTGCAGCGGTACGCGCCAGCGTTAGTTCCCTGCATGAAATTGTGTAATTTAGTTGTTAAGTTCAATTTTTAAACTGTGTAAATGTGAGAAACAAAAAGCTTGTAAGGTTCTGCACGCCTGTTTTACCCCCACCCCCGTGTACTCTCCCCCTCCCCCCAAATTATGTTTATTTAACCCTCTCATTGAAAACCCAATATTGTTAATTTACCAAAGAATTTAAATTGTGTGAGTGTTTTTTTGTAAACCTAAATACACAATCTAGCAATTGATACGCACATTCCAACACGTAAACGAAATTTGGCATTTGGCCTGACAAAATGTAATTTGGAATTGTAGAAAAAAGATTCACAAAAAAAAAAAAGAAAAATCGTAACAACTGTAGATTATTACAAATTTCCTTATAGTCATACATACAAATTTTATAAAACAACGGTATTGTTACACAAAATTAAAAAACAAAACATTTAAAATAAAAGTAAAAATGTTAAAAAACCCAAGAAAATTGAAGTAAAGAATAATTAATGGAGGGAGGCCTCTGAAAGAATTTGTTTCCTGGAGATGCATAACCAAGAGGATTTTATTTTGCTTCCTCGTGTAGATATCGACTCTCTACACCGCAGACCACACTTTGTCTGGAAGATTTGAAATAAAATATATAATGGTAAAATAATTCGCTACGATTTAAATAATTGAAATGCGGTCGATGCGGTCAGTGGTTTGCGTTATAAGTCAAACAAGATTTATTCTATTTCCTTCCTTGGGTAATGATCATTTGGTAAGCAGCATGTCAATGAACGGCATATCTTTTTCAATTCACACATTAAAGAATCACAAAATGAATTATTAAATTCTGCGGTGAAAAAATTAAGATACGCTAGTCCAAATAAATTGTGTTATGGGCCGGATCTTTTCTACTACCTCCTCTGTTTGAAGAAGGTTCATGTGAAAAAAAATTTAGCTAGCTCTATTTTTTTTGTTATTTTTATAATTTTCTTTATATTTCAGTCCTTAAAACCGTTGTCTAGCACTGGATCGGGTAGTGCATTATCTACTAAAGATCCGATTTGCAATTATAACCATATTCGGTATAGTACGACTTTGAGAAGGTAAAAAGAGCAAAGTTAAAATTGTATCATGGCAATACAAAGTTCTCATATCTAAGTACGAATACTTTTGGAAGGGAACGTATGATTGATAGCTTTAATAATTGTGTTCAATATGACTAAAGCTGTTAATAGACATATCAAATCTATATAAATATATATATAACAAAGTCGTGTTAGTTACACCAATTATATAACAATAAGCCAATTAACAATCTCTATATAAATATGTATAATATATAATATATACATAACTTTGAAATGTGGTTGGACGCTTGCGTGCCATGGTTTCTAGGTTAAAAAAATGTGAGAAAAATGTTCCGTAAACCGCGAAATTTGCAGAATTATACTATTCATCCGATTGTAATGAATTTTTGGGGATTGGTTGGACGCTTGGAAGGTTTCCAAGTTAAAGAATTGTGCGGAAAAGTTTCATAAAGACCGAGAAATTGGCAATATTTCCGGTTGCGATGAAACTTTGGGCAAGTGAAAACGTATATATGAGAATGTAATCCAAAAACAGCAACGTTTTAACAAATTTTCATTTGAGTGTTTACAAATGCCTAAAAAATCGCAAAATTTTTAAAATTCTCATTTGAGTTTAGTTTAATAAAGAAGACGGGGTAAAGTGTCCGGTAAATAGGAGTTTTAAATCAAACGGGTAGACCAAACTGTCAAAAAAATCGCGAAATTTTCAGAATTGTTTCAATAAGTTCAGATTACCTTAAAAATTTAAAATACAGCAATAGTATAGCTGATTTGTAGACTAAAGTTCACGAAAATTCACGAAATTCGATCATTTTTATAAGTTTCGGGTATCATGAAGACAAGGGCGTAGCCAGCTTTCCGAAAAGGTGGGGGCAGCTGTGTCTGAACGATTCTTAAATATTTCATTAATTATATTTTTGAACATTAATTAATTATATCATGATGCATTTGATATGAAATGAAAATCAATCTTCAAAATAATGGCGAAAAAGGGTCTAGCCCGATAAGGGAAGGGGTGCGGCCTAAAGTCTGGGATTTTGAAATTTCGGTTATAATTGGATAGATAACTTCAAACCAAATTGATCTGTGAATTGTGCCATGTCCTTGAGATATCGTCAAAAATCCTTTTTAAAAAAGCTTTTTTCAAATAGAAATATCTCGAGAACCAGAGTACCTAGAGACATGACATATATTGCCAGTGAAAGAGAATTGATCAAAGTTTTCGAAAATTGGAAAATTTTTGACATACACTGAAAACATTTTTTGCTATAATTAAAAGAAAACTTGAATGTGATGGTTTTGGCAGTTCGCGTTGGACCGCCATCTTAAAACTTTTCCTGGAATTTCCCCCAACTTTAAAGCCAATTATCAAAAAGTTTGAAAAAAATCGAAGATACGCTTCCTAATAAAAAATTCAAAAATATATATTCTCTTATTTTTATATCAACGTACATCATATTCGGGACAGAAGAAAACTCATTTATGCAAGCCCTTTACCATTTGTACCACAAATGGCTTCGTTCTTGTCATATCCGGTCCGTTTTATGGTGAAGAAAACGATGCTTCGATTATGAAACAAATTCTTGCCAACACTAATTTAATGAGGCTTTTGCGACCTAATGACATATTCGTTGTGGATAAGCGTTTTCGCGATGTCGTCGGTGAGACAGAAGGAAAAGGCTTTAGTCTTTAGTTAAATGAGTCTCGAAAAATCAACAAAATAAGGTGGGTTGTCGAAGCCGTTCATGGATCAATTGCTCAAAAATATAAACTTTTACATCACAATTTGGACAACAAATAACTCAACAAAGTTGATGATCTATGCAGAATCGCTGGGTATCTCAACAACAAGTTTGGAAAGAGGTTGAAATCAGATAAAGAATTGGGAAGCAGAATTCTCATTTAAAAATCGTATGATGGCTCCGAATACTTTGTCTGAAGAAGTTAAGCAAGAGCGTTTCAACCGAAGAAGAAGTTTATAAAGTCCATTGAATACATCAACTCATTTGGAATTTCCAAGACTCACGGAAGACGAGCTAAAGGTAATACCTCTGGATCTTACCAACTGTCGCTAGCAGTCTCATACCTAGCAGAAATCCTGAATGAGGACAGGACGATTGATGCTTCATTCGTTAAAATGAGTCAATCAATAATAAAATACGAGGTTCGCTCGAGGCATATTAACAGCAAGTCCTACTGTGTCTACGTCGATTTTATTCCAAACAATAATAGCATAGATGGCGTACAACGTTATTGCTGTAGTTGTCCCAACGGAAAGAGGACTGTTGGCTGTGTTCTCATGCTGCAAGTGTGATTTATTACTTGGCTCATGCAAGATACTTATCACGCATTATCCGTCCAGCAGCAATTTTATCAAGAATTTTTGAGTCGGATAAAGCAAATGTTGTAATAGAAATTAGTGAAGACGACGAGTAAATAACATTAGCGAATATATATTTTTGAATTTTTTATAAGGAAGCGTATCTTCGATTTTTTTCAAACTTTTTGATAATTGGCTTTAAGGTTAGGGGAAATTCCAGGAAAAGTTTTAAGGTGGCGGTCCAACGCGAACTGCCAAAACCATCACATTCAAGTTTTCTTTTAATTATAGCAAAAAATGTTTTCAGTGTATGTTACCAATTTTCGAAATTTCGAAAACTTTGATCAATTCTCTATCACTGGCAATTTATTTCATGTCTCTAGCTACTCTGGTTCCCGAGATATTTCTATTTAACGCCCTTGCATGAAGATTTCATAATTTGATAGATCGCAATTGTAGACATTAAGAGCTTAGATTATTATGAACACGTGAGTAAATAGTTAGATGGTGAAGATGAAAAAGTCCTCAAAATCGCAAAATTTACTCAATTTTAAATTGGGTTTAGATTATCATAAACATTTGATAGATGGAAAATGTAATCTATTCTTCACTTCTTCGTTCTGTAATTAAAATAATGGACAGTTTGAAATTTAAAAATAAAGTGCATCCTCTTCACAAAATTAAAAAAAAAATAGAGGTCCTGTTTCATGGATTCGACCCAAAACCTTAGGTTCGATAAGTTAAGGAACATGTCTTTAAATCAAGCCTTTTACTTCACTATGGCATCGAAACTCCGCACCGGACATTCTGCATAATATTTGAAGTTTGTAGCCTTCTTTTTAGTTAAAATTGCCATTCTTGTAAAAATTTTGCAACAAACTCCTTTTTCTAGAGCAATGGCCATTACTTTTTCCCTCATCTTTCTGGTAATTTTCGGACACACAACGATGCGTCTTTTGATGCGGGCCACGAATCGATATAGTTTTATGAGTTCTTGAAAAAAGCGAAGGTTCTGATCCTCAAGGGCATGCGTCAGAAAATAACACAGTGCTACAGTGCGAAATAACCTGGGTATTGGCATAGCCTACGCTGTAGAGCAGGTCGCGTATAGCACTTCCTCATACTTGGTTTTCCTCGGGGACCCCCAAAATCTGAAGTTATGGCCCAAAAACCGCTTTTTGCTATTTTACCTCACTTAAATAGATATAACTCGCGAATGAACCGTCTGATTGCTCATAACCTTATCAATTCCGATAGCGACGAGAGGAATCTAATACATTTTAGTCAATGGTTTGACTAATTTAACGCGATGGCTGAGTAATGCGGCTTACAGATCTGGCATTTTCCATTTTTTTTTAGAAATTTGTACTTTGACCATCACTGGTTTAACTATTTTATTCTATGCGATTTTTCCTTAAAGTTTGTAGTAAAAGCCCATTTAATTCTCCGTCGAACGGTTGTTGTCCCAATGAATTTGGATACCGTTTGACGAAGTTATTCGCGCATTTCTAAGTACACCTCGACAATCTAGTATTTTTTTTTAGTGTGCTAACATATTTATGTTTGCTTTCACATAATTGCCCCTAAAAGTAAACTCAGTTTTGATTTGGCGCCAGATTCAAATAATACTTTTAAATACTTAAAATGCAAATATATATAAACTTCCATGTATCAAAATTTTTTCGCAAATATTAACGGTCTCTGAATACTGTTATCTAGCTTAAAAATAAATTAAACTATACTGAGTAGATGTGGGCTGCAAGTGGTTGTTATTATTTTTTAATGAGCTGAAATTGGCATATTAAACAAAAGAGCCGTGCACGGCAAGAATTGTATACAGGTAGGCACGTTTAAGGCTTGTGAAAAGCAGATTGCTCTCGTGGCGCAAGCCTTGGCCACGCCTGGACATATCTGGTCTAATGCAGAGAATTTAGCTGCGGGTTCTATTTAATGATAAACCCCATTGGTACCTAAGAAATTACTTTTCAAGTCCACAAACAAGGCCCAATAATAACTGTCTAACCACGATTGTAGAGAACCGCGAAAAAATACCATGGATGAATGATGAAGAATATAAAAACCACTATAACAGGATGGACGAACCACTGTCGCCAGCTCGCACGGAACAGAAGCGACTGTCGGGCAGTAATAGCAGTGGCCGAGATCATCAGGCATATGTGGTTTAAATTTCGGGCCAAAAAAGCTGGTGCTGCTAAAATTCCTGCTAAATTGCTGAAGACTGGTGAAATATTATTAACATCTTTACTTTTAAAAAGAAAACTGTTGAATACATTTTGTCAACCATTGAAAATAAAAAATTTATACTTATAAGCGAGTTAAAGTCGCCCATACTGCACTTGCTGCACTGTGTGCTTATGCGGGCTGACACTCTTGGATTTATTTGTTTTAACTCACTTCAAATCGAGCCAATTACACAATTTATTATGCGCTGAGTTTTTAGACAGGATAACGGGCCGGGCGTCGCGGCCGAAGCGATCTATGCATTACCCATTGCTGCTTAAGTGCAAGCTGATGTCACTTTCTTCTCATTTTTACTTGGCGCGGTCCACTTTGGTTTTTATTTGGTATTTAATGGTTCGTCCATACTGTTATAGTGATTTTTATATTCTTCATCATTGGTCATCCATGGTATTTTATCGCGGTTCTCTACAATCGTGGTTAGACAGTTATTATTGGGCCTTGTTTGTGGACTTGAAAAGTAATTTCTTAGGTACCAATGGGGTTTATCATTAAATAGAACCCGCAGCTAAATTCTCTGCATTAGACCAGATATGTCCAGGCGTGGCCAAGGCTTGCGCCACGAGAGCAATCTGCTTTTCACAAGCCTTAAACGTGCCTACCTGTATACAATTCTTGCCGTGCACGGCTCTTTTGTTTAATATGCCAATTTCAGCTCATTAAAAAATAATAACAACCACTTGCAGCCCACATCTACTCAGTATAGTTTAATTTATTTTTAAGCTAGATAACAGTATTCAGAGACCGTTAATATTTGCGAAAAAATTTTGATACATGGAAGTTTATATATATTTGCATTTTAAGTATTTAAAAGTATTATTTGAATCTGGCGCCAAATCAAAACTGAGTTTACTTTTAGGGGCAATTATGTGAAAGCAAACATAAATATGTTAGCACACTAAAAAAAATACTAGATTGTCGAGGTGTACTTAGAAATGCGCGAATAACTTCGTCAAACGGTATCCAAATTCATTGGGACAACAACCGTTCGACGGAGAATTAAATGGGCTTTTACTACAAACTTTAAGGAAAAATCGCATAGAATAAAATAGTTAAACCAGTGATGGTCAAAGTACAAATTTCTAAAAAAAAATGGAAAATGCCAGATCTGTAAGCCGCATTACTCAGCCATCGCGTTAAATTAGTCAAACCATTGACTAAAATGTATTAGATTCCTCTCGTCGCTATCGGAATTGATAAGGTTATGAGCAATCAGACGGTTCATTCGCGAGTTATATCTATTTAAGTGAGGTAAAATAGCAAAAAGCGGTTTTTGGGCCATAACTTCAGATTTTGGGGGTCCCCGAGGAAAACCAAGTATGAGGAAGTGCTATACGCGACCTGCTCTACAGCGTAGGCTATGCCAATACCCAGGTTATTACAATTTTTGGAAATTTGTAGCACTGTGTAATTAGTAGTCAAAGGGGCAATGCCAGTGTTCCGTCCGTTTTTGCTTCAATTCTCGGCTCAAACACATCAGACGAATTTGGTAGAGTTGCCGCCCAATTGGTTCCTTCAAATACAGAAAATGACCTTCCCACCGGGAATATTCGTCTTTGCCGTCGATTTTGGCGTACGGATCAAACTTCAATTTAATACTCGTGACGCCATCACTTAATAATCAGTTATCAGAGCATAACAATAGTTTTCAGAATCTACATAAACTTTAAAAACATTTTAAACTTTTTTTTGCGGACCTTTTCTTGCCTTACCAGGCAGGCGTTCCATTTTTCTCTTTTGTTTTTTTATTGGTATCAAAGCGAATCGGTCCAGTTGGAAATAGAAAATATATCATCAACGGTTTTACAAATTATTTAGATTAGGTTTTCAAATGTTAATGTTCTTCAGCTTGCGATTCAGCTCGTTAAATTTCAGTATTTTACGCACAAAGAAGTCGCCGTAACGATGTGAGACCTTGGTGTCGGCTATGTGGATCATGTCGTCATCAATGTAGAAATCAAGCTGAAACATTACAAGAAACCATTAATCAATCTGTTCCCAGAATATTCCTGCTTTATTTAACTCACCTCGGAGCCCGACTTAAAGGTGCCCTCCAGGCCACTGGGTCCTTTACTCCAAACCAAGTTGCGCATTTTGTGCTTAAAGCAGAGCAAACGTATCAACAGCTTGGACACATCATCATCGCTGGCTTTGGGATCAATGAAGGATGCCAGTTTGATCAAGGGTAATGTTGTATAGAGCTTCAGATATGAACGGGTGGTGGGCAAATCCTTTTGCTGACGCACTTCATCCATAAACACCAACAATTGATGTTCCATGGGATCCTTGACATAGTCCTCCATGGGAGCATCGGCAGCCGGGGGGCAGGGACTGACAAAACGTGGGCAGGCAAAGACAAAGAACGATTTAAACACCTCCAGATCACCGCACTGCATCTTGAACATGGCATCATGATAGTTCTTTTCGCGCAGAACCTGCTGAATGGACTCGTCTATGCACTGAGGATGCAGGACCAAACAAATGGCCAACAGATGATACATCTGCTCTGCCTGCTTATTGATCTGATCGTTCTGATAGGAGCGGGTGCTGTACAGCTGCTTGGTGCGCTGAATGTACAGCAAGATGTCGGAGAAGGTGCGTATGGCATCGGCATAGCGACGCATCATCATGTAGGCAAAGCCCACATAGTAAGAGGTGGAAATCTGGCAGGCGGGTATGTGCGAATAGGCCGACTTCTTGTGGATCTCAATGGGCTCGAGAACCTTGATGGCCTGGTAATAGTCACCCAGCAGTGAGTGGACACGCAAAAGGCCCACCAAGGAGAAGTAGCCCAACATTTTGTAGAAGGACAGCTTGCCAAAGTCTCCGGCCACAGTCTGGACATCTACACCCTGAGAGATGGCCTCCAGTTGCTTCTTGATGTTCGAGATATCCACCAAAGAGTGCAAGACATTCAAAATACAGAGAATGCTCCAGACATTACTGTGATTAACGCACAGCTGCTGGATCTCGTCCTGCGATTTGTCCGTCAAGCGGGCTCTAGAAGCAAAGGCGAGGATTAGTTAGGATGCAAGGCTTTAAGTCTATGAAATCTTACCGATATTGAGCAAAGTTCTGGAACTGATAAACAAACTCATCGACCAACTCCCACAACCAAATGTCAGGCAGCTCCAGCATCACCGGATTCTGGGCCGAAATTATTAGATTAAAGAAATCGCAATAATTGAAGAACGAATTGATGCGTTGATCCAACTTGGGTCCACCAGGAATACGGGCGTGGATGTGACGATAGTACAGCTCCTTGTACAAAATCAAAAACACTTTGTCGCTATCCACAATGGCGGACACCTCCTGCTCCTCGGGCCAAGCGGACTTGTCAAAGTGATGGTCACTGATCTGCGGGAATGTATTCTCATACATGTTCTGTATGTCATAGAGATTCCCCTCCTTGATGGCCTGGCAGAAGTTCATCAGGAAATACTTGACATTCTCCGGCATGCGGGTGGCAAAATAAGTACGCTCATACTCCAAATCCAATTGTGGATCCCCTGTGTGGGCATAGTCATCATAGAACTCTTGCTGTTGATGCAGAAAATCAAATTAAATTTACAATTTGTTGATGGTGGCCCAACAAAAAGTTGGGTTATGTGTAAAGATTTTTTACTGTTAGCCGACAGAGTGGCTTTCATTGATCAGGACTCACCCCGTTATTAGCAAATTCTTCACCTCCGTACATTTTGACCAATTAATTCACACGCGCTTTAAACAAAAACCAAATATAGATGTCGGAAAATCTGACAACACGCCAACAAAATTTCTGTGGCGAAAAGAAAAGGGAACTTTGACACGCGAATGGCAAAAGTCTAGCAGGCCAATGCCAGTCGGCCGGGTATTTGGTATTTTGTGAGATTTGGTATTTTTATTAAGTCAAGCAAATTTGAAAATTAATCAAAAAAGTGTTAAAAATTGAGAAATTACATTTTAATACAACTTCCGACGGATGCCAAATAAGATTATAGATGTTTTTAACCTGCCACAGGTTAATAATTTGCCCAAATCTTTTATTTTACAACTTATTTGTCACTTTTAAAAATCAACTTACGATGTAGTGGATACGTTTTTAGTTCGTATGTTACAATTAGGGCCGATTTCTGTTCTCCCAGATAACTGCTATGTGTCAGATAGTCATCGAATTTACACAATTATTTGTTAGTTTATGTGAAAGATAGCTCTATGTAGTAGACATGATACAATTATATTAGGTATGGCATTCAGAGTTTGACAGCTTTTGCTAATATCGAGAGAGAGAGAGAGAGAATAAAACAAAAAGCAAAGCACCCTTAGAATTACAAACAAATAGTATATACATGACTAAATTTTATTAGTATTCGCTTGGCACTTTTTAAATGGCAGCTGATAAAGCCAAATCGCTGCTTGGGAGCGTTGCCGGTTGGAACACTCTAGCCTGGTAATGGCGCTGCTTCTTCGATAAAGATTTGTTCTGAATTTTGATTGTTTGGCCAATAACTGTTTGCTTTTTTGAATTTGTGCCCGTTTTTGCTAGTGAAGAATTGAATTTGTAGTGATTGTTCGCTATGCGGTCTGGGGTTAAGATCCAGCCCTGAAATGACTTGCTAGCCGGTGTCAGCCCAAAATGCAGTGCCGTAACAATATGACAGGAGAAACACACAGCCACAAACTCGGGGTCTCTTCTTGGGGAACCCTAAATTACTTCATTGCCGGCCAAGAGAGCACTCTTTAGACCAGAGGCGGCGATCCACAGCTCACACGAGCCGGTGTTGGTCGTGTTTTTAAGCAAACGCGCGCCGAACTTGTGGTTGTGTGAATCGGTGAAGATTTCATTGCAAGTTAAACTACTGCAGTCTGGAGGGAGTTCTCTTGTTCACCAACACAAGCGCCCTTTTCAGTCCTCTCCATTTGGCCGTCTCTGCTCCAGTCCACAGGCGTCTTACTTGCAATTCAGTGTTCACCGATTCACACAATCAAGAGTTCTTCTCGCGTTTGCATAAATCCAGGACTGACATCAATTCCGGGTAGCTATGGGCTGGCACTGCTTTACATCAACATACGCAACAGTATTGGCCCGACATTTTCACAAATTATAAATAAATCCCGTCGGCAAATCAAAAAAAATTCGTTAGCACACAACCTTTTCAATCAAATGACAGCAACAAAATGAAAATTTGGAGTCCCCAACAGAGAGCTCTCTCAGAGAGCACCTTACCCTATATAATTGTATCATGGTAGTAGATGTGAAATCGGCCCTTTATGTTTGGATTATTTTGTATTTGTAGGTGAAAATGAAGATTTTTTACAAATCAAGTTTGTAAAACACCAAATTTAATTGTTTGCTGATCAAGGTAACAAAACCCAAACTAATAATAGTGGTATTCCTGAAAGTTGATTTGCTTTTGATTTGCTTTCGTGAAAGCAAAAGCAAAGCAGTTGGTGGAACGACCCTGATTTCGTTTTGATTTGCTTTCAACTGGCGCAAAATTTAAACATTGGCGGGTAAGCAAAAAATGACAAATGAAATTGTAAAATTGAATTTTCTAATCTTCTTTAACAATAGTATGTGGGCAGAATCTGTAGTTCTAAGAAGTTTGTAACTTTACTAAGGTGAATTCAATTAATTATGTAATTGTTTATGGCCACAGAAAGTGACATGCAATTTGGCAGATCCAAAGAGGAAGATGCAGGATAAAAAGTGGAAGAATTTGTAACCTCGAACCTTCTAGGAGAGCTGTGCAAATATGTAAGCCTGAACATCTCTGACCACGTCAAGCACAAGCTCCAGGAACTCGAGCACTTATGACTCTGTCCACTTAAGGCCGCGGGCCTTGTTTTCAGTAGTCTCGTATGCAGTCTAAGAAGCAATAAAAAATTATCATTTAATTGCTAAAATATGAAATGCAAAATAACTTACAACATTCTTTATATTTAAAGCACAATAAAATTTAAACAAACACGATTCGCGCGGAGCCATTTTTTCTAAGAGAGTGGTCACACTAAAACGAAAGCAAATCAAAATCAACTTCGAGGCTGATTTCGCGAAATCAATTAGTAGGACCTTAATTTCCTAACATTTTCTGGGCACACTGCTCATTTTGTATGGAGCAGCTGTGATCAGCTGTTTCGCGAAATCAAATCGAAAGCAAATCAAAAGCAAATCACTTTCAGGAATACCACTAATGATCCAAAAATTATGGGAAAAAAATGTATTTTGTTCATCAGAAATATATCCCAATTTGTTTTTAATCCTAATTCCAGTATACTTTCTAGTATTTTATGCTACATCGTTTGACCACACTAAATACCAAAACATTTTTACTGTTTCGCCACACGGTCACACTTATTTCATATTAGATCCAAAACGAGACGGCGACGTGTGTGTGTCATTCCAATCGCAGCATTAATTATTTTTTAATTCAAACGAAACGCTTCTTCCCCCCAGAACAGGGCGTGAGTGGGAGTGGTAGTGGTAAAGGAGTCAAGACCTTAAAGCAACAATCGCGTACAAATTAACAAAAAGAGTGAAATACCCTAAAAATTGTGTGCAGTCAGAGCAGACAGACGCCTGCCAATTGGGTCTGCGCTGCATTTTCCTAGTGAAGTAAATGTGCTGTTGAACGAAATTCGTGTAAATTTAAGCCACAAAAGAGCTCAAGATGAGGCTTAAAAGTGTCAATGGAATCTCAATTTGCTGCTTTTGCTGGTTGCTTTTAATGGCAAATGTAAAATCAGGTAAGAGACACATGAAGCATTCTTATTATTTAAATAACAAAGTCTTAATTGTTATAAGCCAAGTTTAGGGCGTGTTCCCCAAAGCTGAAGACTCGTCACTCATTTTCCAACTCGCTCTTTTGATCGTGAGAGAGCGCAAGAGAGCGTGAGCATTTTGATCGAAACGTTGCTTACGAACAGCGTTGACAAAACAAAACCGATTAACAACGCCTATTTGTGTGTTCCCATTGGAAGACCGGCCTAAAGCATCCCGGCGCCTTCAAAACATTCAATTTTACTGCGCATGGTCCAAAAATCTCATCTCATCTCGTGTTTTACACGTGTTGCCATATGTCAACTGTGTTAGCCCCCTCTTCTTCCTCCTCTTTCAATCATTTATTTGTTAGACAATTTTCGGCTCTTACAGAAATAAACATTGAAAATTTTCATGTGCAAACACTTTTATGACTAAAAATAAACAATTACCCCTCTCCATTTCCCCACACTTCTTTGCTAATTTATTTCCCATCATCCGCACTTCACATTTTGTGTTGATCGGGGCGGAAATTGCTTTTCCAAAATCGGTCACGTCATATTTATTTCATTGAGAACATTAGCCAGATTTTTTATTTTATTTTGATAACAATTTTTGCCCCCATCAAGCAAAATCATTCCTACTTGTGTGTGGTTAGGTGTGGCGGGGGCACCTGTAAAAGTAGTTCAAAAGTTTTTATTGATTATTTTTCCTTTTCTATTTCTTAAGATTGTCGTGTGCGTGTTGTGTTTTTAGGGGGCGAACGGGCGGATTGAGTTGGCTAATCTGTTTTCCCCTCTCCCCGTCCCCCCCTCACACAGAATGCACATGAACTTTGCGCTGAACTGTTAAGGGTTGGTTTTTTAAACTGCACCCACAACACCCCTTTGGGGGTTGCATTAGTCTAGGTAGGGGGCTCGAGATTTCCGGCTCCTTTTTATCTGTCTAAGTGGGCACTTGCAAGTGTCAAGGCACCCAAATATTTATGCACAGAGATATTTTTATGGGAGGTCATAAAAAAACCAGCAACACTCAAAAAATTATAATTTGTTTGGACGTCAGCCAAACACATTTTTCATTTCACAATTTTTATTTACACATAAAAATGTGACAGTTTATACAGAATTCATTGTATATTTTTTGTTTGTTTATGGGTCAAGATATTCCATATTTCCTTATTTTCTTTACTTACAGATGCCTTTACGGATTACTTCTCCGACTATGAATGCAATCAGCCTTTGATGGAGCGTGCCGTTTTGACGGCCACCTCTTCGCTTAACGATCGTGGACCCGAAAAGGCGCGTCTCAATGGTAAGTTTTCGTTTTGTAATGAAGTTCTGTATTTCTTTTGAGTTATGTATGTTTTTATTGAGTTTATTTGAGCTTTTTAGTTAGTTTATTTTTAGTGAAAATAGTCCCCAAATGTTCCAATATTCGAAGTAAAGTTCTAGAATGTAGAAATATTAGATTTAGTTTCAGAATTAATTTATATATTGTTCCACATAGCTAAAGCTACGGTCCCAAAAGCAAATAATTTGTCTGGTGACAGACATAAGGCCCACGGATAACGATAAGTCCACATCGAATTCGGATTAAGCCCATATGAAGGCGGTGGGTGTAGTTGTTAAATTGAGTTGCCCTACAGCAGGGTTGCCCAGGATGAGCTTACAGCCGCGTGAAAACAAATACAAATGCAAAAAATATATCTGAAGCGAAAATAACAACAAGAAATAGAAAGAGAAATTCGATTTTTCGCATAGGAAACATAGTTGTTGCTGTTTAATTTGCCAGAGGCATAGGAGGGAGAAAGGGAGTTCCATATGATATTGTTGTTGCTGGTCTGAACCCGCCAACAACAAAACCATAGCTCTGAAAGAAAGTGGGAGAGCACGCATATGAATTTGTTGTTGCTTTATGTAGGCTTATGCCGATGCTAAGAATCAAGTGCGAGTATGTAAAGAGTGTTCGCTAGAACACATTATTTGCGGAATCTGCGCTCAGTATTTTCCAAATATCTAACTTTGTAGTAGTATGGGATACTGTGAGATTCACTATATTGGATACCTGCGTCGACGTTCCAGTTTTTTAAAAGATTCCATATATAATCCTATTAATAGTAACATAATGAATAATGTTGAATTTGCCGAGGTCAGTTAGTATTATTTAAAAGTATTTTTTAAAATGAGCGCCGCAGATGAAATCGCTTGATATTGTATGTATGATGTATTTTAGAAAATTCACTAACAAAACCTGACCAAATATTCGCCAAATTTTATGACTTTGAATGACAGTTAAGGCAGAGAATAATATGTTTCTTAAGCCAAAAGAACTTAACTTTAAAATAATTTTTACCATTGAACTGCGTAATCGCAGGCGGTTTTTTTTTCGATTTTTTTGGTGAGCTCTACTAAACAATTACCTTTATTTCAAAAATGTGATCGACATATGGGCTTTATGTCCGTGGGCTTTTTGTCATGTCACCAATTTGTCTTTATAGGCAAAGTTAGTTTGATCAAATTAGTTGTGTAAAGAAATATAGTTTTAGATTAAAGTCCTTCAAAATCTTCAATCTTAACTATTTGGTAAAATTTTCCTCAAAATTTGGCCGAACTATTCTCCTTTGAGATCTTAGCTTAAGAATATTGATTTAATTAGTAATGTCCAAATCTCCAAATTTCCACATAAGTTACGGTCTGGAAGTTAAGACCCTAAGTTTAGAGAATTAATGTGGCAGAAGCATTCAGTGTTAGAGAGATAGCTTTCGTTTGCAGCTCTTAATTCTAGAGCTGTAAACCTCGTAAAAATTGACAGTGGTTCACTCGAATCGGGGTTCAGGAATAATTTTGTTCAGAAAACAGAATCGTAAATTGAAATAAACATACGTTTGGAGTCTTGATTATATAATATTCGAGCTTAAATCATGAAACGTTTTAGCAGGCTCCCAGGTCAATAAGTCATGAAGCAATGAGGATCAGAGATTAAATTTACTCTGCTTAATTGTGGTGTTAAGGGAGAGTACGCATTGAGATTCCTCCAAGGGAAGATTTCGCAAAAGAAATCACCGTGTATAGAGCTAGCCGGATATATTCACAAATGCTCTCTAAGAGAGTAGGTGAACACAAACTGCTGACTAATTTCCAACAGAAACGAAGTCGACTGCGCAACCGTTTAGTCTATATACTCTAAATATATGTTTAATCGTTACTTTTAAAACAATACACCACAAAGGAGAATGGTTGACTGTACAGCTGTTTCAATAACATTGCAGTTTTCTCATAAGCAGGCTTTGGCTATCTCAAAGGCCATCTCATGCCAGCGTTGAATTAACCAGGGTTGCAAACTGGTCCGGAACATACAGGCATGCCACGTTTATAGTATGCGGTTGATTCCCTGTTTATCATATATCTCGACCAAACACACTGACATACCATATTGTTGTGGGCTACTTGGATTTCTAATTTATTGATACAGATTGTTTTTTTTTTAAGGTTTTTTGGTCCTGGTCTATTTTTATGCACCTCTTACTTGAGTCCCAATCGCAGTTAACGGTCTCAAATTGCACTGTTCAAATCTGTCTTTGAACATATAAAAAGTCGGAAATTTTGCAAAAATGGGACAAACGGGTAAAAAAACTGGTAATAGGAGACTTAAACTAATCGGTTAAAAAATCACGAAATTTCAGACTATCATGAAGACAGATTAACAAATTGTCAAAATTGCAGAATTTTATGTGTTTCGGCTATCATCAAGATTTGATAGATCAAACGGTCCAAAAAATAAAACATTTTCCAAATTTTCAAATAAAAAATTAGATTTGTCAAAAAAATTAAGAATAATCCAATTGATACGCTTTGTTGGTTAAATCACAGAATTACTGCTTACACTATTAATTGAAAATATATATATATATTATATCGGGGCGTCTTGTTCAAAAATGTTAAATTTTAGAGAATTGTTATATTTTAGTATTTTTGCTGTCTATTTTGCTCTTCAGTATATTTCCGTCATCAGTTTACGGTCATACTGCATTCATACAGCTGGCAAGAAGAAGAAGCAGCAGCAGCATCAGCGAATGAAAAGTTTACAAAAGCGAAAACGCCCCGGAAAACAATGTTTGGCATTTTAATTAAATAGTTTGTAGATTTTTATAAACATAACCAGATGAGCAAACACATCTGCACACGCTGGGCCTTCGATTTGAGCACATGGACGCCCACACTGCCGCAATTAACCCAGGCAGTGGCTGCCATTCAGGCCGAGGAGCGCACCCGCCTCATGAAGTTCCACTTCATTGATGACTTTCTGTCGTCTCTAATTGGACGCCTATTAATGCGTAAATATGTAAGCGCGTGCAGCGGCGAGGCCTATCATCAAGTGCAATTTGCGCGTGACGTGCGGGGCAAACCCTATTGGGTAAAGGACAAAGAGACACCCCTCAGTTTCAATGTCACACATCAGGGCAGCCTGGTGCTGCTGGCTGGTATAACCAGCACTACAGAGGGAGAGGACTTTGGCATAGGCACTGATGTGATGAAAATAGAGTATGGTGGAGGCAAACCAATCAAGGAATTCTTTCGTTTGATGCAAAGCAAATTCTCACTGCAGGAATGGAGCTATATAGGTCGTCCCCAACATAATGAAAAGGCACAGCTCAAGGCGTTCATGCGACATTGGTGCCTAAAGGAGGCCTATGTCAAAGAGCTGGGTGTGGGCATTACTGTTGATCTGGAGAAAATTAGTTTTGCGGTAGACACCACACACGCCCTGGAGGAGGCTGCTTCACCCTTGACTGGCACTACCCTTAGATGTCATGACAAGCCCATGAACAATTGGCACTTTGAAGAGCATTTGCTAAAAGAGCAATATTGTGCGGCCATTGCTTTTCGCAATTGTCTGCCCCAGGAGCATGGGAGATTTGAAATGCTGCGTTTTGAGGACATCATTCAAAAAGATAAAACTGATGAGCCTGAGGAGGAGGTAGTGGAATACTGCAAGCAGGCACTGCAGAAACCGCACAAGCGTCTAGAATAGCTTGTTGGTTCCCTCTCTATAATAAATGTTATTTCTGTGCTTTTATAGTACATTTTTTCTTTAACTTTGTAATAAATTTATATTTAACAAAATTGAATTTAGTCACATGCCACTGTGTCCGAAAAAAAGGAACCGAATTTGAGTAATTAGTGTAGTCGTTGGGGTGGGTAATTGTAAGATGGGGCTTAGGACTGAATTTAATGTCGAAACATTACGGTATAATGTGGAACGGCCTCATCAATTTACAGAACATAGGGATCTTTAAAAGCAGATGGACTCGCTCAGGCTCTGAATGGTTTTATTCATGATTCGGGTAAAGACACTCTAAAACCCTGAACCAGTCTGGTTCTTATAAATAATTTCGGTTACGGACAGTTTGCAGTCAGGTTTGAGTAGCTTGCTTCGCTTACAAATCATATTGATATCGAAAAATAAAGCAAAGCGTAATTAAATCCTTGTGGGTTGATTAGAAGAACTGCGAAATGAATTTTTTCAGACCTTCAGGTTCTTCGACCATTGTCGGATTCCCTAAGTCCTGTACTTAAAATAATGTTTTTCGTATTTTCTTTAAATCTAATCAGAAAGTAAGTTTTTTCGGACATTAAAATTATTTCGTTTTCATTAGCCATGTTCTCAACTCCAGCTCCAAAAATCTTTTGTGATTTAGAGTCCAAATCTAGGATTAAAACCGGTTTTAAATCAGAAGATTCTTGTGGAATTGGAATTGAGAACATGGCTGAATAGTAAGGAAAATACTTGATACATAAAACTTTATCTTCTATACTTATAAATCTGTAGGCCCGATGACTTCGTTTAGTTATGCAGGCGCGCACTAAAAAACACATTTTTGAAAATCGGTTCGCGAAGTGGGTGATAACGCCTAAGGAAAATTTGGAATGAGGAATGAAAGGAGTGAGATGGGACAGGAAAGAGTGGAGAGCGTTGGAAGAGGGATTTAGTAATCTTTACGATCACAATTATGGACAAGCTTAGCACTCCTACTGTGAAATCCACAATCTTCATATATTTACTAGAAATGGGAACGGGACGGAAATATCGCCAGACCCGCAATTCACATCCACTTGACGAAAGGGATTAATCTGTAATCTGTAAAAAGAGTTTTTGAGCAAAGAATGGGTTGGATTCTTAAGGACGAGATGGAAAAAAATTGAAAAAATTTACCAAGCAAAATTTTGATATATTTTTACCAGCTGTGAAGTCTTAAAATCAGCTAGTCTATTTTGTTTATCCTATTATATACTTTGTTAAAAAAAAGTAACTTAAATAATATTTGTGGCATTGTGGGGGTGAACTGTCATCTTTCTGGGGAACCAGCTGCGTGCAAAGATTGGGTTATGCTAAATTGATGAGGCGAGACAAAGGACGCCTTTCATGGACCCTAAGTTTGTCGCCAGGTCAGGGGCAAGTCTATTGAGGTGGGCCACCATTATTATGTGCTTATTCATTTGGGCGCATAATGACAAAACGCCCAAATTGCGGTATATAATTGTATGCCTCACATACCAGGGACCTCACATAGCAGAGTCTAGCCGTATCCCCCGAGATGATGATAGGGTTCGGCAGTGTTTGTTTAATCCTTACTTTCTGTGAAGATCCATGTGGAGGCAGTTGTATAACTTAAATAAATCGCAAAAAAATAAATCGTCTGTAGGTTCATCGTTACCTTTATTTGTAACTTTTCAATCATCTGTTCCAATTGGCAATTGGTGCTCTTTGGACACGACTAGGGAAATGTCAGAATCGACTGTTGTGGCCATTTCATCTCGACGTTATGTACTTATATTGCAATATCATAGATTAGAAGATGTTGTCCACGACTTGCGGCGACAAAGAAGTCCCAAGTCTGACCATTGAAAAGTTCTGCGGCTCATCCGGTCGACATACGGAATCACCGTCGTTCATAATTGAATCACTTTGAGCTGGACCAAGTTCCGCATCATCACACACATACCTTGTGCCGACAATTTGGTCAAAAACGTGTCCTTTGACGAATCCCAAGCCGCGTTGCAATGATCTCCTAGCAAAAACAATCAAGTGAATAGTATAATTAGACTCAATAAATATCTATACTTTTACAGATAATTTTTGTCAAGCCGCTATCACCTTTCATCCAATGAAAAGATGTTCAGCCTTTTTAATGTTTTTGTATAGTTGTCCTACTCATTTAAAAACTCCGCGCCACAACACTTTTATGTATATGAGTGTCTACCGCCATGGAGAGTACGAAAAATATGTTTTACATATATTTCACACCTTCGAAATCATCTCTCATCACGTGCCTATCGGGTATCTTA
This sequence comes from Lordiphosa clarofinis, assembly GCA_018904275.1. Lineage (NCBI taxonomy): Eukaryota > Metazoa > Arthropoda > Insecta > Diptera > Drosophilidae > Lordiphosa > Lordiphosa clarofinis. The sequence goes on along the minus strand of JAEIGQ010000005.1, from coordinate 5,914,908 downwards.
AAATGCCGCTTTAGTCATGTTTGAGAGTTTCTCACTTTAAAAAATGTTGAAAACCTTCCCCAATTTTGAAGTTATCGATTTCAAATTTCAAACTTGCATTTATAATCTCAAATTTTCATAAAAATTGGATAAGTTGACAAGTTTAAAAATGTGGCATACTTTTTAGGAACACAGGAAGGCTATTAAACATTTCTTCCCCTGAGTTACGTGTATATCAAAGTCGGACAGAGCCGAATTAAACTTACTCTTTGGGCCGAACCATTTTCCAAACTGATTAGGTTCGGTTCGGCTTCAGCTTCGGGAGGTCTTAAGTTTATAAGGTTCAGTTTCTGCTCCGATGTAAAGGACTGATAAAACCCAAACCCCTTACTGTTTGCAGCCTTGATTTTAATTCTCGATCGATTTCGAACCCTGTTACAGATTGTCTTGTAATCTCTACCTTGTTGTGCCACCCTCGCCAATCAACACATCTGTCCTCGTTTGTTTGACTTGTTGTAGGAATAACAAACCAAATGAAACGAAACGCAAGCCGGAAATATGCTTAAAAGGCTATAAACCCAAATTTAGTTGCTCGCAAATGGAAGTCAGACATGGGGACCAGACACAACATTGTTCGTTATTTCTTTTGCTTTTTGTTAAATTTATGCGCAAACAGGACTCAAGCAAGGGTAGCCCGGGGTAGCCAGAATTGTTGTTGAAAGTTTTATCGATGGGAATGAATATTGTTTGCTGAATGTTGCCGAAAAAAAAACAAAAAACAGAAGTTTTAATGCGGCATTGACCCGAACTTGAAAGTCTGCGAAATTCCTGTAGGATTAAAACAAAAGCTGGAAGTTGCAGCAATTGTTTCTGCTCACCCCAGCTGCTGCCATGTGCATTTAGTGTTAACACCAGCCCAATGCTTGCCAAATATCCTTTCACCCCCTAGGGGTTGGTGCATTGTACTCTTCTTACCCCTTGTCGAGGACCACTTGCAGCTGTCAAATGGGATTGCCCCTAAATTATGGTTTAATAATAGAGAGCAGCTAATTTTCTAAGGCCCCTTTCTCATTTATTTTAAGTGGATTTTTATTTTTATTTTCGCTTTTAAATTATTTATTTTATTATTTTATTGCCCATTATGAACCTTAAGCTGGCACATCATGGTCAGCCAAGAGCTCGGACTTTGACCAGCGTCTGATTATAGACTTGGGTCTGGTGCGGAATGTCACGCACATTGCCCTGCAAGGACGTCCTCATAGCAATGAATATGTGACGGAGTATACCATAAGCTATGGCATAACCGATTTAGAATTTGCCGACTATAAAGAGCCAGGTGGTAATGTCAAGGTAAGGCAATCCGCCCCTCAACTAATGTCAAAAAATGGAATGTGATTTTGGTGGTGGTATTTGGACAAGGCACATTAACATTTTTGTTTGTTTTTGAGATTTGCTTTTATTGTTTTTATTGTGCATGCATTTATGTTTTATGTTTCACACACACTACGCTTTGGCTCTTTGCAAACTAACTGCTAATGCACAAACCCCCCCGTTACCCTGTGCAGGTAACGCGGCATGGACACCGGTTGAGAATACGTATAACCACTTTCTAACACTCGATTTGGGTGAGCCGCGTATGGTTCGTAAGATTGCCACCATGGGACGCATGCATACTGATGAGTTTGTGACGGAATATATAGTCCAATATTCGGATGATGGCGAATTCTGGCGTTCATATGTGAATCCCACGAGCGAGCCACAGGTATAGTGACTAATTCTAGATTAAGACACATGAATATTCACTCTAACCCAGGGCTTGGGATGGTATTGAAGGGTTTGTGGAGAAACTACTTAGATATGTATATATTAATCTAAAATCTTTTGCCAGATGTTCAAGGGCAACTCGGATGGCAACTCTATACACTATAATGTCTTTGAGGTGCCCATTATAGCACAATGGGTGAGGATTAATCCTACACGTTGGCATGATCGCATTTCCATGCGTGTGGAACTCTACGGCTGTGATTACAGTGAGTATAAAACACATACTTTTATGTTTAAGCTTCTCTAAATTAAGGCTTGTAAAAAGTGAACCGACTTCAACGACTGCTAAACTCTGAAGCAAAATTATAGACGCACCATATTTTTTCCGTGTACGCATAAAAATACTAGAGCTAGAAAAACTTGGCGATTACCGTTTGAAAGAGCGTTAAAAATGCGTGAAACTATATGACAATCTTCAACACTCTCAAGGCAAAAATTAACCGTGATTTTTGTTTTTCCGAGGTGCATAATTATGGCGGCACAATTTAATTTCTTATTCTGGTTTTATTTGCGCACACTTGGTTGAGTAACAATTTGCAATAAATATGTAATATGATGATAGAATCCAACTGGACAGCAATAACAGCAATGACACATAGTTACTGCTTGAAGCCGAGTTCTGCAGATACAGTTTGGACATTCTCGGAGTAAGCGAAACTCGATGGACAGGCAGCGCCGCGTATACTTCCCCCACTGGAAAATCAAAAATGATCTGCGCTGGAAAGAACGATGGCTTACAAAAAAATCCCCCGTTGAGACATCACTATTGTTATGGGAGACCTTATTGCAAAAGTCGGTTCTTGCAACAACAGCCTCAACCACATAATGGGAGAACACGGAGTTGGCGAGCGCAATGAAAACGGAGTCCGCTTCGCATATTTCTGCTCAGCAAACTAACTGGTAATCGGTGGAACCCTGTTTCAGCATAAGACCGCACACAAAGTGTCTTCGGTTTCACCTTGTGGCGAACCAGAGGCAGATTGACCATATATATAGCGCCGTTTTCGCGGGAGCCGCAACAAAAGCGGAACGGACATAGGAAACTCCTACGACCATCATCTAGTGGTAGCGGTCATCCGTCTCAGGACAGCTGCGATTGTCAAATCAGAGAATACGAAAACAAAGGCGAAATACTTCACTGAACGACTAGCTTTAAGTAAGCGTTAAATAGTGTCGTATGATGACGCTACAGCAGAATGAAGTGAAGGGAATTTAACTAGATTTCGGTGACATCATAATCGGTAAAATCCCTATAGGTCACCGCCCTTGGATGAGCGAATGGTCATGGAAACTAATAAATAAACGAGCGGAAATAAGATAGAAAGTGCAGAATCCGAACTCACAACATCAAGAATTGGTTTTGAAGCAAGAATATCGTGCTTAAACCCGTGAGATCAAAAGATGCGTGCGCCGGGACATAATGTTGTACGAGGCGACCAACGAAATAGCCGATAAAAAGATGAATGCGGAGCGCCCAATTATTTACACAGATGGTTAATATCTCCTCGACCGGTATGGACCAAGTGATTAGGTGGATATCCCACTTGGCGTTGGTTCTCAACTGTGAGATATTCACAGCCACGTCGAATAGATTCCAAGTAAGGATTTCAGGGCCCACAAAGCTCGAAATCATTACTGCCATCCAATCGCTGCCTGACATCAAAGCAGCTGGTATTGACCCATACCTGTGGAGTTCTTTAAGTGCCACTGAATCCGGTTGTACTACGGGCATGGGAAACTGAGAAACGGATATTCCCACGGAATTGTTAGAGGGAATCTTGGTGAAAGTTCCCAAAACGGGCATTCAGAAGATCATATGAACTCTGTCAGCATCCTGATCGAGCAATGCACGGAATACAGATCGGACCTACTTATGGCTTTCGTAGACTACGCGGAAGCCTTCGACAGCGTAAGCAGGGAGTGTATCTGGCAAGGTTTGGAGGGGGATACCAAAAAAACTTATTATCTCCCTCATCAGATCTGGGCTGTGCTGTGTGTTATCACTATGCGACCATCACCCAACGACAGCGGCATCAGGTGGACACTGGCATCCACAATGCGTCATCTGGACTATGCAGACGATATATGGCTGTTGGCAAATAGTCTAAGCGACCTGGCAAGTGCCGAACCGAACTTGGCACCTCAGCTAAATCGGCAAGTTTCAAAATCAACACCTCAAAAACTAAATCGCTTAGCCTGCGTCCCATTGTACAAGTCCAGCAATTCTGCTACCTGGGCAACGTAGACGCTGTAAATGGAAAACGAAACTCGATGTAAAGTCACGCCTTCAGAAAGCTAGGGGTGCTTTTTGGGATGCTGTCGCCTGTTTGGCGATGCTCCCCGTATCCACTCTGGCTCAGAATAAGGCTTTTCAAGGCTAACGTAATGCCAGTGCTCCGATATGGTTCCTCCACATAAAAAATAACTACTTCCATAGTGTCGAACATTTAAACTTATGTGAACCGAAGACCGACGCAGAATGAAATGGAGCTAGATAGGACATACATTGCGAAAAAATGAGAGTAGGAATGGAAGCAAAAGTATCGGAAAGACCAGGGGAGAACTCAAAGCGACGGTCAACAACAGAGTTCGTTGGAAGAGAGGAGTGGTTGAAGCCCTATATCTCTCACGGGATTGGAACTAGAAGAAAAGACGAAGTTACACTCATTTTTAAAGTGAATAAAATTTGTTTACTTAGATGAAAAATACAGACTTATTCCCATTTCCTATTTCAATCAAATCATGCGTAATCGGTACTCTGCACATGTTTTCGCTGTCAGCAACCGACTGTATTATTGGACACTCAGCTTGAAATTCCAATTACTTTTATTCAGTCCTCTTGATGGCAAAAGATTCGAGACCGAATTCTTTAATCTTTTAGAAATTTTTAGAAATCAGTGTGTTGATGTTCGTCATCTATTTTCTCTAATTTTTAACGGAATCGCAAAGTATTTCTAGCTCCACTGCTTTTATGCGTACACGGAAAATAACAAGGTGCGAGCATAATTTTGGTTCAGAGTTTAGCCAGAGACTAAAAAACATGGTTGCTCTCTTGCCACAAGCCTCGTCATGCATGTGAATAAATCAATGTTCTCTCTCTCTTCCCCTTTACAGTCTCGGAGAATCTCTACTTTAATGGCACTGGCCTGGTGCGTTATGATCTGCGCCGTGAACCCATTTCATCCACACGTGAATCCATTCGATTCCGTTTCAAAACGGCCTTTGCTAATGGTGTCATGATGTACTCTCGTGGCACACAAGGCGATTACTATGCCCTTCAGCTGAAGGATAACAAGATGATACTTAATTTGGATTTGGGTTCGGGCATAATGACTTCTTTGTCGGTGGGCAGCCTGCTGGATGACAATGTTTGGCATGATGTGGTTATTTCGCGTAATCGTCGCGACATTATCTTTTCAGTGGATCGTGTGATTGTGCGTGGACGCATTAAGGGCGAGTTTAGTCGTCTGAATCTTAATCGAGAAATGTATTTGGGTGGAGTGCCTAATTTCCAGGAAGGCCTCATCGTACAACAGAACTTCTCTGGATGTATGGAGAATATTTATTTGAATTCCACCAACTTTATACGTGGCATGAAGGACAGCTATGAACTGGGCGAGGCTTATCTGTATCAGAAGGTCAACACCATCTTTGCCTGCCCCTCCCCGCCCATCTATCCGGTTACTTTTACCACACGTGGTTCCTTTGTGCGTCTCAAGGGCTATGAGAACTCGCAGCGTTTGAATGTATCCTTCTATTTCCGCACCTACGAAGAGCATGGAGTAATGGTGCATCATGATTTCTACTCCGGAGGCTATATTAAAGTTTTCCTAGAGTTTGGCAAGGTCAAGATTGATCTCAAAGCCAAGGATAGACCCAGAATTATACTGGATAACTATGATGAGCAATTCAATGATGGCAAATGGCATTCTTTTGTTTTGTCCATTGAACGAAATCGCTTGATACTGAATATTGATCAACGACCCATGACCACCACGAAAAATCTACAGATAGCCACAGGACGTCTTTATTACATAGCTGGGGGCAAGGAAAAAAACGGATTTGTGGGCTGCATGCGTTTGATTTCGGTAGATGGTAACTACAAACTGCCTCAGGATTGGGTGAAGGGCGATGAGGTGTGTTGCGGTGATGAAGTCGTGGTGGATGCCTGCCAAATGATAGATCGCTGCAATCCAAATCCCTGCCAGCATAAAGGAGTATGTCATCAGAATTCCATGGAGTTTTTCTGCGACTGTGCCCACACGGGCTATGCGGGTGCAGTGTGTCATACTTGTGAGTAAACTTAAAGAATTCTTTAAGTAAAATGTTTAACTAATTCCCTCTAATCTTTTGTGTCTAGCTAACAATCCGCTGTCCTGCCTGGCTTTGAAGAATGTGCAACATGTGCAGCAAAGAGTAAATCTGAATGTTGATGTGGATGGCAGTGGACCACTGGAACCATTCCCCGTCACCTGCGAGTTTTATTGTAAGTGAATGTTAAGCCAAACCTTCCTTATTTTGCCTCTAATTTGGTTTCTTCTGTTTACCAGCGGATGGACGTGTCATTACCACACTTAGCCACAGTCAAGAGCACACCACCACAGTGGATGGCTTCCAGGAGCCGGGTTCTTTTGAGCAATCGATAATGTATGATGCCAATCAACTGCAAATTGAAGCTCTACTCAATCGCTCTCACAGCTGCTGGCAGCGCCTGAGCTACTCCTGTCGCTCTTCACGTCTCTTCAACTCGCCTTGTAACTAGACTCAAATAATTCCATCCGAAACCCACTCTAATAATTTTTATTTTTTGTAGCTGAAGCTGGCAATTTCCGTCCCTTCTCCTGGTGGGTCTCGCGGCATAACCAACCCATGGACTACTGGGCTGGGGCCTTGCCAGGATCACGTAAATGCGAGTGCGGTATCTTGGGTAAATGCCATGATCCCACCAAATGGTGCAATTGTGATTCCAACACTTTGGAGTGGACCGAAGATGGTGGCGATATACGTGAAAAGGAATATTTGCCTGTGCGAGCTGTTAAATTTGGCGACACAGGCACTCCGCTGGATGAGAAGCAGGGTCGCTATACCCTGGGTCCATTGCGCTGCGAGGGCGATGATTTGTTCAGCAATGTGGTAACCTTCCGCATAGCCGATTCGTCTATTAATCTGCCACCCTTTGATATGGGCCACTCGGGTGACATTTACTTAGAATTCCGCACCACACAGGAGAATGCTGTTTTATTCCATGCCACCGGGCCCACGGACTACATTAAACTGAGTATTAATGGCGGCAACAAATTGCAATTCCAATATCAGGCGGGTAGCGGTCCCCTGGGAGTCAATGTGGGCACTAGCTATCATTTGAATGATAACAATTGGCACACCGTGAGCGTGGAACGTAATCGCAAGGAGGCTCGTCTTGTGGTGGATGGTTCTATTAAAGCTGAAGTGCGTGAACCACCTGGTCCAGTGCGTGCCTTGCATTTAACCTCGGATCTGGTAATAGGAGCCACAACTGAATATCGTGATGGTTATGTAGGTTGCATACGTGCTCTGCTTTTAAATGGTAAAATGGTGGATCTCAAGCAGTATTCCATGCGGGGAATATATGGCATTAGCACCGGTTGTGTGGGACGCTGCGAGTCGAGTCCTTGTCTGAACAATGGTACATGTATTGAACGCTACGATGGCTATGGCTGTGACTGCCGTTGGAGTGCCTTCAAGGGACCCATTTGTGCAGATGGTGGGTGTGTCCCATATAAGAAACATTTGAATAGTATAATTAATTTGGTTTATTACAGAAATTGGTGTCAACTTACGCTCTAGTTCGATCATACGTTACGAATTTGAGGGCTCCTTCCGCTCCACCATTGCTGAAAATATACGTGTGGGCTTTACGACCACCATTCCAAAAGGATTTCTGCTTGGTTTCTCTTCAAATTTAACTGGCGAATATCTTACCATACAAATATCCAATTCGGGTGAGTAAAAAAAAAGGGTTTGAGGTAGGAAAATTCTTAAGACAAAAGGGTGAGAAATTCTCATATGAAATCTCAATTGCAGCATTTATGTAGCTCCAATATTTCACCCTATCAATATGGATTTATTTGTGAAGCTTCAATCCACTATAATTAACTTAGAGCTTGCAAACTGACGTCATTTATACTGATTTTAGTAAACCTTTTGATGCTGTCAACCACTCCTTGCTGCTTCATAAACTAAGTTTAATTAGTTTTCCATTTAACCTTCTTATTTGGATCTCTGATTACCTAAGTACTAGAACACAAAAAGTTATATTTTTTATTCATATTCTTAATTAAATCAGATTACCTCTGGAGTATCCCAAAGTAGTCACTTGGGTCCATTGCTTTTTAGGATGCATGAAAATAATAGGCGCAACCGCTTAAAAATAAAAGCATTTGGATTAATTTTAAAGAAAAATAAAAAATTGCCTTAAATGCTTATTTCAACCTCGTCTGAAAGCCAAAATATTGTACCTATCCAATGAAAGTTATGCTTTGCTTCAAAGATTTTTACAACAAGTTGAGAAAGAAGGTGAAAAGAACTAATAATCCAAAAATTATGAGGGAGATAAAGAAGAACGGGTTGAAATCAATACTATCTGGTAATAGAAGTGATGAAAGCGATATATTGCTCTGATATTGAAGTAGAATGAGGGAGGCAAAAGGTAAAATAACGCCCATTCCCATTCCGTCATATCGCTTTCATCACTTTTATAATAATATTGATTTCAACCCGCTCTTTATTATACAAGATACAACTCCCTTAAGGAACTTGAGAAAAGCAGTAAGTGGTGAAGGAAATTCAATTTTAAGTGCATTTTCTGTTCACGGTCAAAACTTAAAGACTACTCATTGAAGCTCATTGGAGTCATTCAACTTTCACTTGAAAATCTCATGCATATCGATTCTTTAAATAATTATGGTGATTTGAACTCGGATTCGGATATATATTGCTATAATATTGAAGTGGAATGAGAGGAGGGAAGGTGAAATAACCGCGGATGATGTGGTTATTGCACTCATAATAGTAACGTCCGCTGTTTTTACTTATTTCATTTTAGAAAGTGAAATAACGCCCAGGTGCGCAAAGTAAAATAACGCCCGCTGGGTGTTATTTCATTTTTGAAAGTGAAACAACGCCCGTGGGCGTTCATGCTCCCTGCTTTTTACACTCTTCATAAATGATCTTCCGTCAGTCTTTACTTACTCTCGTGTGCTTACGTACGCCGATGATGTGAAACTTTGATTAACAAATCTAAATTTGCTAGCTGATTTGGATGCATTTCAGAGTTGGTCTATCGGGGGTGCCACAGATATCACAGATATAAAATTTAGATATAAACTGACAAAATTATCACTGTTTGCCAAATCAGATGGTGAATTTATGCGATTTGAAACCGAGTGCTCAAGTCTACTTGGCTTTGAACAGTTGACTGTTTCAAATCGCTTAAACTTGGACATCTGATCTAGTAACCAGGCCTTTTAGTGCCACTTCACACATAAAGCAGTTTTAAATTGAAATACAATCGTTTATGCGAAATCTCTAGTGATTTCTGTGGCACCCCCGTATATATTAAACCTTAACAGTTCCAAGTGCAAGGTGATGACATTTTACAGAAGCTTACCACTATTCTTCTCTAATATGCTCAATAATGAACCACTAGAGTTATTGTATGATACAGTCTAGGGAACATTCTTAATAACCGACTCTTAAATTATTGCCACTGTTTGTAAGGCCAGGAGTGCTCTTGGTGATCCATATACGACGAAGATTTTGTTCACTGAGTGGTTGGCCAACTTAACCTCAACGTTCCTATTAGACCAATTCGAAATTATCTATGCCTATCACTGAATCGATGTAGCACTAACTATGCCTTGCATGAACCGTTTCGTGTCGTCTTTGCTAATTACAACCAACTCTACCGGGGAATCAACTCGGAAGCTTCTCATCCTGCTTTAAGAACTACTATTTTTTTTAGTATTTATCCAGTCGCTTACATTACATTATATTTTTCCTTGCAATTTCGTGTCACATGTTAGTGGTTGTGCCTCTTGGTCGGTTTTGATTCTTACAGAATTCCCTAGTACCAGACTTTAAACGCTTCTGAATTTATTTCTTGTTGTTTGAAGCCAACTTGGCTTTTTCGGCAACTATTTTGTATATGTCCAAAATTTTTTGATGTTTTTTGTGTTTCTTGAAAACTTAATAATATACAATTTTACCACCAAACGACGTAATTTAAAAATATTCGTTGTACATCTGGAAGTTTTTAAAGAATTGGATCGAATTTGCAATTTGACTTACCGAAAAGAAGATTTGACCTAATTGAACTGATGCGTGCGCAATTCTTTAAATGTTTGACTCATTTCGGAGGGCTGCACGACGCTTCATTCATCTCATCTGGCCATCGCGTTCGGCTTTCGACCATTTCGATTCCGTTTCCTCTTCCGCTCGACTATTTTGCGTTGCATTCTGAGAACGCCGACTGCACGACTTCTTCTTGACATCGCAACAAACATCAAATATAAATCGCTCATTAAGTTTCTACTAATCAATAATTAACCTTTGAAATCGACAAAAAAAAGAGCAAACAAAGGAAAAAGATGCACTTAAAATGAAAAAACAAAACTAATCAAAAAGAATATATGCTGAGCTGTCAAATGGAATGACCGCCTTTTGCGCCACGTGTCAAACTGATAATAAATTGAGCCGAACAACGTAATGTGTCCCTAAAACTTCACGTAGCAATTTCAAACTAACCCGCAGAACAAAGTATCCGATTTGGTCCAGTCGGTTTCAAGTTTTAAGCATGAAATCTTTTTATTTATAAAGATTAGTATAAAAGATATTAAGAATAATTTTGTTTTATATTTTTTCCCTATTTATTTCAGGTCACTTGCGCTGCGTATTTGATTTTGGTTTTGAGCGACAGGAGCTAATTTTCCCCAAAAAGCATTTCGGTTTGGGTCAATATCATGATCTGCACTTTATGCGTAAGAACAGCGGTTCCACTGTGATCCTGAAGGTGGACAACTATGAACCGGTTGAATTTAATTTTGATATTAAAGCTTCGGCCGATGCTCAGTTCAATAATATACAGTACATGTATATAGGCAAGAATGAAACCATGACGGATGGTTTTGTGGGCTGCGTATCGCGTGTACAGTTTGATGATATTTATCCACTTAAATTGATGTTCCAGCAGAATCCACCCAATAACGTCAAGTCCTTGGGCAGTAAGTAAACTAAATGAATGTTGTGGAAATTGTTCATTTATCATGCCTTCTTATTTCAGCACAATTAACCGAAGACTTTTGTGGTGTGGAACCGGTAACGCATCCGCCCATTGAAATTGAGACCAGACCACCGCCTTTGGTAGATGAGGAGAAGCTGCGCAAGGCCTACAACGAAGTGGACTCTGTGCTGCTGGCAGGTGAGTGAAAACAAACACTTTTATCTTTCATGTGCTAAAACTTTTTTTCCATTTTCTTTGTCAGTTTTACTGGTCATCCTCTTCCTGTTGCTCATTTTGATGTTCTTCCTTATCGGTCGCTATCTGCATAGGCACAAAGGTGACTATTTGACGCATGAGGATCATGGTGCCGATGGCGCCGATGATCCGGATGATGCTGTTCTACACTCCACCACTGGCCACCAGGTCAGAAAGCGTACAGAGATATTTATCTAAACGCAAGAAGACACACACACTCACAAATCGTTTGAAATCGCCTTAGACAACGACTCAGACTTACCCAAAATAAAAAACTAAGAGTAAAGAAAAAAAGAATAACAAAATCAAACGAACATCTTGGCAAAGATTATAATGTATTATTCATAAGCAAAAATTTACAACTTTTCCACACACTGCCAATTGTGTTGCGCAAGTTTTTAACCTTTTGCTTTGATTGTGTTGTACGGCATTTAACCTTATTTTTACTCTTTGGAACCCCTCTCAATAGTCACATCAAAACCGTCCATTTTTCTTTAGTTGATTTTGTTTATCAAATTAAGTTAAATATTTTTGTTTATTTTAAGTTTCCCGCCAATTTATGTCAAACACCCAACATTCCATTATATTTAATATGTGTCTGTCTCACTCTGTCTCCTTTCCAATGTCTTCTTATTTAACAAGTTTTAAAGTTTATTAAGGAGATGTTTAAAAATCGAAATGTATTTTTGGAAAATACAATTGCAAATCTTTTTTGGAAAAATGAAGTGTATATGTAATATATAGAAATATAGCTATACATTTAATAATAAAAAAACATTGAACAATTTTTAAATTTCAATAAAATCTATATAAAAAATTTAATGATTGATATTTTGTTGTTTACAAAAGATTGATTTCATATGAATAATAATATTAGGTTTTTAATGGTGATTATTGTGTATTTTAGAGTTAACGACGCGTGCTTCAAAGTGGTTTTGTTTGGTTTAAAGGGGTCTCGATCATACGTTAGATTCTCCTACTGTGGAGTACATCCAATATATTGGATAAAAAGCATCATGGATCAGCACGTGTACGTGAAAATCACAAAGACAGTAATGCTTTGCAGAATACGAAATAAATGACCCCCAACACACCAACAAGAAAGCAAAGGAATGATTAAGGGCAAACTCAGTGAACGTTTTGGAGTGGCCTTCTTAGTTGCCTGACCTGAAACCAATCGAAAATCTGTGGTCCGAAGTTAAGAAGGCAGTTGCAGCTTCCAAGCCAATTACTATTGGATCACTTTGGTAAGAAATTACAGTGTCCAGGTTCAAAAATCTCCTAACACATATCAGGACTTACTTGATTCCAAGACGCTACGCAGCTGCTATTGCCAACAAAGAACACTGTACTATATATTAAAAGATATATGTACGTAGAGGGTGATACTCTCAGAGTATGTTTAATGAGTGTTTTAATGAGTATATAGTTGATTACATATTAATTGTAATTATAATAAAAGGAGTGTTTGGCGCGACAAAAAAAAGCTTGCGAGTATATTTTAAACAGCAGCAAGAATCCACGGCAGCATAAGAACAACTTGGCGACTGATCAGCGTTAAACCCGGCGTACAACAGCTTAACGATTTTTATGTACTCTGATATGAACAATTTAACAACAACGGCAACTATTACTGCTGACTTGGACAACTTGACAACTGCGACTTCTCGGTACAACTCGACGACGACTACTCAACAACTTAGCTCGACTCCGTTGACTCATGAACTACTACCAGGGTTGTCAGTTTGTCAGTGCATCTCCACTTTACATGTATATAGATTTACTATTAATAATTCAAAATTGTTGACAAAAGAATTCGTTACTTTTTGGTAATTTTTATACCCTTGGAGAGGGTATATTAAAATTGTCCGGATGTTTGTAACGCATAGAAGGAAGCATCTCCGACCACATAAAGTATATATATTCTTGATCAGCATGACGAGCTGAGTTGATATAGCCATGTCCGTCTGTCCGTCTGTCCGTCTGTCCGTCCGTCTGTTTCTATGCTATCTCCTCCGTCAGTTTTAAAGCTATCGTAACCAAACTTTGCACGAAGTCTTTTGGTATAAATACGCTGCACATTTGTCGGAACCGGCCGGATCGGATGACTATAGCATATAGCTGCCATAGGAACGATCGGTTGAAAAACTAGTTTTAGTGAGAAAAACTTTTTTGTTTTCAATGTTATCGCTCCCATCGCTCGTATTTATAAGTTTTTAGTGATTTCACATAATTTCACCAAGCCATTTTGAAATCGGACAACTATATAAAACCGGCAAAACAAAGTTAGGTCTGAAAAAAAGTCTTAGTGAGAAAAACTTTTTTGTTTTCAATGTTATCGCTCCCAACGCTCGTATTTATAAGTTTTTAGTGATTTCACATAATTTCACCAAGCCATTTTGAAATCGGACAACTATATAGTATAGCTGCCATACAAAAGTTAGGTCTGAAAAAAAGTCTTAGTGAGAAAAACTTTTTTGTTTTCAATGTTATCGCTCCCAACGCTCGTATTTATAAGTTTTTAGTGATTTCACATAATTTCACCAAGCCATTTTGAAATCGGACAACTATATAGTATAGCTGCCATACAAAAGTAAGGTCTGAAAAAAAGTCTTAGTGAGAAAAACTTTTTTGTTTTCAATGTTATCGCTCCCAACGCCCGTATTTATAAGTTTTTAGTGATTTCACATAATTTCACCAAGCCATTTTGAAATCGGACAACTATATAGTATAGCTGCCATACAAAAGTAAGGTCTGAAAAAAAGTCTTAGTGAGAAAAACTTTTTTGTTTTCAATGTTATCGCTCCCAACGCCCGTATTTATAAGTTTTTAATGATTTTACATCATTTCACCAAAATTTTTCGAAATCGGACCACTATATAGTATAGCTGCCATACAAACTGTCAGGCACATATCAAGCTCCAAGGGTATATAAACTTCGGTCGAGCCGAAGTTAGCTTGCCTCTATTTTTTAAACTTTAAACCCATTTTTGAAAAGTGGTGCTGTGGTGACGTTAGAGAAATGTGCCATATTTAAGAAGTTTCTGGTATCTCAAGAACTAACAACCAAGTCGACTCTTTGAGTATAAAATATTTGTCCGTTTTCAAATCCATAAATCGATAGGTAAGCCATGTTTAATAGATCTTAAAATATATCTGTGGAAATAAGGAATAACAGCACAACTCGAGTTATGTCAAAATTGAGATTTAAATACCTCAGCTTTCTCAGTAAGTGGTTACAAAGATATAACGGTAAATGACAACAACATAAATTTAAAAAAAAATTTAAATAAGTTGTGTTCTGTACTACAGAACGGCTTCATTCGATTGCAAATCGCTCTCACATTAATCAACACCCGAATAAACTGGCGTTGCGATCAATGCTCCGAACTTGCATGCGCAACATGCTCGCCCTTGAGTTTCATTCAATTCAATTGTTGGCACTCTGATTAATAATCAGGTTCGCTTCATTCCATTCAGTTCGGGTGCAGTGATGTCATTTCCGCTTTTTTCCCGTCAGATTTGGATTTTTTTGAAGTGTGTTTGCGGGAAAATTTTGAAAATAGCGGGCAGCGGGAATTCTAGATTTTTTTAGCAAATTTAAGCAGTTTTTTTTTAATTTTTGCTTTTACTCAATATGTTCTAGTATTCGGTATGTCATAAAGACAAAAAATAATTCCTCCTGATAGTGATGAAGACATTTTTAAAAAACGATGATTTTGAGAAGCACGTCAAAAGCGATTTATACCTCGGCTATGACTTTGAAAAAGAAATCAAAGCAATGAAAATAGAATCCTTCGAAGAAAAATAAATAAGAGAATGCTGTACAGGTTTTGTAGTAGAGCTTGCCAAACAGTTGAAGCGAAGGTAAATATTTTCTTTATTTTTATATATGGGCATTTCCACAGAAAGATCCACCTAGACCAAAAAATTTAAATTTCTTAAAAACACTTTGTTTATCATATTTTCATGGGGAGACAAATAAATTGAACTAATGTGAGGTAATCTTAAATTTATTCATAATCCATTTCGAAATATTCGGTTTTCCGACCTCGCTACAGCAAATTTTCTCATTTGGACATTAATACTGCACGTTATTTTTTGACAAAAATGCCTTTCGATTGCCTTTGATATCTAAAATCTTTCTGAGGCTTCAAAGGGATAAAAAAGAATGCATAAGAAACCATGACAAACTTTGTGATTGCAATTAACTGTAAGTTTTTCCTTCGCATTATAACAAAAACAACATAAATATAATGATGGAAAAAAGTGTCGCGTTCGCAATGTCGCGTATCGAATCAAATTTTATTTTGAAGTAAATAAATAAAAAATTTTTTTTGATCAAATAAATTCTAATATAGAGTAAAATTATTGAACAACATTCCAAAATTAGTTGCAGTATAAATTTTTGGCTGATTTCGCTAAGTTTTGCTTATGTACTGATGGCCGAAAACACCATTTCCATTTTTTGTCGCGTGCGAATCGCTTTTAAAATGGCTTTAACTTGGAACCAGATCTAGGTGTGCTCTCTGCTTTACCACTAAAAAAAATGATTCGAAAGTGCTAAAAGTTAAAGCAACAAAAGTCAAAATAAATATTTTAGTTTGACTTTTATTTCTCTTTAATGCGTACGACTGTTCGACATCAACACATTAATTTATAAAAATCAGCTTTTTTCTTAACTTTTTTTCCTGAGATTCCGCTTTTTTTAGCTTTTCTTTTTCGTTGATCCAGCTTTTTTTTGCTCAGGAAAAAATGACATCACTGCTCGCAATGCGTTGGCCTGAGTTGGCTGAATTTGGTTCGATCGAACACACAAACAAGTGTCGCAAGTTCTAGTTCAACCGTTTGATGCGAATGCGGTATGAGTTGAATCTCTTTGATTGAAAATGAAAAAATGTGATCAAAAATGTTGCATCAAAAAACTCTGGCACAACCGTTCGATGCCATTGCGGTTTGAATTGAGTTGAGTTGAGTCTAGAGTTTCGTGACATGAATAAATGTGAGTAAGAATTTTTGTGCATGACGCAATCAAGAAAAAAGTGATTTTTGCAGTTCTTTGTTCTGTACGTCAAAATGCTAAGATAACAAATTGACTTATCAAAAATGACAAAGTATATATAAGTAATTACGCTTCCAATTTGTTAAAAATTTCCACTGTGCAACTTTTTTCTCTTGTTCATTTAAGTTAATAACTGATTTCCTGTAAAATTGGAAAAACACACTTGTGCTGTTATTCCTTATTGTCATAGATATTATCACATTTTAATGTCGTGTTTGTACACTTTTTCCATTTATCGGAGAAAAACGTAGACTTATTAATTACCCAAAGTCTTCCGAATTAAGATCATTCACAATCTGCCATCTGTTTGTGCGTATGCTGCTGATTGTGCGGTTGACTAGATTAGTGTCCCCATCGAGCTCATACAGTTCGGGATTCATTCGGGTGCGAAATTAATGATTAAAATTTGAATGTTCATAAATCCTCAGTAGGATTTTTCCCTCAAACACGATAACTGCCGCCTCATTCCCTGCTGTTTTGGTTCATTCTTTCGAGCCTTATTGCAGTACTGGGATGATTAGCAACTTGTGTAGCGCTCAGTTGGATTTTCAATCGCTAGGCTTCTAATTCCATTTATAAACTACAGAGCAACTTTTTAATTCAGAGACGCATTGTTCAGTGACTCAATGCTCAGTGATTTTTTGCTCAGCTGTTTCTTGCTTCGTGTTTCTGTATTCACTTATATCTACTTCGCTGAGATGGCACAAACGTGTCGCAAGCTTTATTTTACCGAGCCCATTGTAAGCTGTGTCAAGACAAATGTTGTCATGCGTAGCAGTTCATAATTTTGTATAGAACGGTTCTCTGAATAAACATTTAAAAGGGAAAACTTTTATTATCAATTGCACTACTTATTGAATATATATATATATAAGAAAATTCCGCATTCTGTTTCGTTTTCGTGTTCTCAATGTCAAATTAAATTGCGATTACTTCGTTCACACGGAGGGACAGACGGACACGGCTCATTCGAATTATCACATCGATTTTAAGTTTGTTAAATTTAGCAGTATGAGTTGCTTGTTTCGATACAACGGACAACGCGAAAGGCAATCAGACGTGATCCCATATTTTCAGTATGTAGGAAATTGGAAAAAATATGTATATAGGGGTCAGTGGAATCAGGCTACTAGCCACAAAAATTGAATTTTGACCGAAAGTATTTAAAAATATTTAGTCAGGTAGTTAGACCCTTAATTTTGCACATTTAGATGAGTATATTGAGCCTGTATCTGAAACTATGTGGTCTAATAATACTTTTAAAATAGTCAGAACACTATAAAATATGAAATTACTTACCTCATTTAAAATACTAGAGAAAACTACAAAGAAGTTCAGTCTCTTAAAGTTTATTTAATACAATATAATTTTGTATACTAAAATATATATGTGTGTATGTTGTGGGTGTATGTGTAGATGTATAGGCTATTCCATATATGTATGTATATTTATATGGGATTCTTTCATGTGTATATATATATATTTAGTACAAGTTAATTGTAACAATTTGGTTTAACACTAATTTTGATTACTACGGGTTTTCTTTTCACTACATTTACTGGAATATTTCGGTGTACGCCTTTATGTTTTAGTTTCCAACAACAGTCTAAATCGTATCTAACACGGATGGGTAACCATCCTTTAACTTTTGTTCGTTGTATCTAAAGAATCCTAAGGAATCCTAAGTTTGACTATGGGGGATATGTTTCAACTTAACATTGAGTTCAACATGTCTAAATGGAAGCTAACAGTATTTCTTTGTGGTTGTTGTTGTTGTATTGATTATGTACTTTGATTACTAAGTTTGATATAAATATGCTTATCGATATGCTTTCCACTCTAGAACAAAACGGATGACCAAAAATTAAAAATCAAATAACTATCACAAATGGTTTAATGTAAACACAAAAGAATACTCAATACTACAGGAATAGGAGCGTGCTTTCGCCCCACACACTTACTGGCTAGCGCCGCATATTGTCCTTGTCCTCTCCCACACTCATTTCGTCTCGCCTCCTCAATTGTGCACATTGTTATTGGCCAGCATGCGATATCGATTGAGCAGCTGCACTGCTGCATCTGGTACTGGTACAATCTTGCCATGCGTCTCCTCGTAGGCGTCCAGCATGATTCGCTCTCACAAAACCGTGCAGACCACAAATAGCAAAGACACCAGGCACAACATGGCCACAATATCACGATGCAGTTTCCGGTCTCGGTGAAAGGGACGAGTTGTATAATTCTCACGACGCGTCTGGCGGAGCAACCAGACTGGAACGAATAGCTGCAGTAAATCTGGTACCATAAAACCAATGTCCCGCACTATTTGATGGGCATAACCTTCGCCGCGCACCACATTCATAAAGAACTGATCAAAACTGCTAGCCAGTATATGCAGCAGGGCGATTCCGACAATACAGAACACTTTTTTGGGTGTGACAACGTTTGTGGTACTGGCCAGGTGCATGACCAGAACGGTGGAGATCAGTTCGGTTATCTGAAAGGAGATAAAATGATATTTTTATTCACTCAACCTAAGAATATAATAAAATGCGCGTCGAAACTGATCTTTGCTGATCTTTCGGATATATATTTTATATTAGAATATTGAATTATTTAGAGTTCGATTGAATGATTGACTCGATCGCACACACTGCATATGTTGCGCCCTCGTTGTGTGCGTTTTGACGTGAGTCGTGCTTCGCTGCTCATAGATTTTGTTGTTGTTCGTGTTCTTTATTTCGGTTATATATATTAAAATCATATAAAATATGTACTGGAATAAGCTTTCAATTAGATCAATATAATTGTTTGGATGAATGCAGAAAGACTATCTAGACAATATTGACTTCAATACTTTAATGTTTTTTTTGTAATTTTTTTTATAATATGCTAGGTTTTCTACTGCATAGCATATTTATACTTTAAAATTAAAGCGGCCGATACACCATCAATTATGTACGACCCATTGACACTGTTAATTGTTTCGTTAAACTTTTTAATAGTTTTGAAATCTGGACGCTTTTTTAAAACTTGTTCCAGCTTAGTGCGCGACTCAGTTTCATTACCATTTGGAACCCGGTTCAATACCAAATGGTCTTCTTTCAGAAGTTCCATTCCATTCTAAAGTGAATTCAATAAGTCAAGCTTCTGCCGTAATTGAGACGGTCCATCTTTCCTAGTATTTCTTTTTCTTCTCCTTAATATTGGTGAAGTTGTTTAACTTGCTCTTCACTCACTTCTCCTAAAGATCCTGGAAAGAAGTCGAGTCGTCTTAAAATAAAGATAATGTATGTTTAATCTGGAGTGTCTGGCTCATATGGAGTCGTGTGGTAGGGCGGGAGACTCGCAATTGGACTCCCAATTGCAAGATGATATCGACAACGATATCCTGGCTGATGACGAAATACAACTGGCTAACAACATGCAGGAGGGTAGAAGACAGAACGCCAAAACTACGAGCTCGAGCAGTGAGCAGCTCACCAAAAAGAAGGATAAAACGCAATCTGACCACCTGTGGCTCTGGACAGTGGACAGTACCGAAATAAATATACAACGCACCATTGGGGCTTTTAGAGCCATTTGTTTTCGAAACTTCTTTACTATTTTGCAGGCAAGGAAATACATTCGCATCAGCAAAGACGCAGTCAAAGCCTGAGAGTTTGGAGCAACATTAATTGGGTTCGCATTCAACAAAACCAAGGAACTGAAGAGCCAGCTTAGACTTTTAAATAGAGTCTTTGGTTCTTACGGAAGAGTAAGGCACAAACTGGATGAGTGGCTGTCGCATTTTAGGCCCCCTGACAATGTTCAAAATTTTAACAAAGGACTCGACCACGATTCTAACGTTGAGTTACTGGATAAGTGGCTGTCGCAGTTTTGGCCCCCGGAAAATGTTAAAACTTTAACATGACGTTCAACTAAGCCCACACGTAGTTTTAATCTCATATTTACTTTTTATTATTATTAGGTTTTATTATTAGGTGGCCCGTTAAGAGCTTCTAGTCATAGAGCTTCTGGATCTAATGGGGGCGTATGTGGTCAGGTAAAGCTTCTGATCGGTTCAACTTGGCGAACCCAGAGTGATCCTGGCTTACTACGTCTCAAGTCGACTCACACCTCCTCATGGTGACCACCGGAAGCAGTGGCAATGCACCCGCATTTGCTGCTGACTAACGTGAGCGGCGACCCGCCCTTCCCTAAAGGGTATAATATATAGGGTTAGTGCACACCACCGTAAAAAATCTCCACCAATGAAAACTGCGACTACAATGCCTCGGATACGGACCCCCTTTGACGACGACTTACGCAAACGTTTTAAGGACCACGATTTGAGAATATGCACCTGGAATGTCCGCACCCTCAACAAAGATGGTGATGATATCGCCTTGGTGAATGTCCTCAAGAAATATTAATCGGACGTTACTGCACTCCAGGAAATGCGATGGATTGGATATGGAAGCAAGATAATAACGCTACCAACGGAGAAGAAAGAAGAGAAAATACCACCCTGGGCGATTTACTACTACTACTCATGCTTCCAAGCACGAGTTTGGGTGCGGCTTTGCAGTGAGTGATAAGCTGCGCCGCTCTGTCATCAGCTTTACACCAGTTGATAAGCGGCTTGCCGCGCTCAGACTTAAGGCAAAATATTTTAATATTAGTCTTATCTGTGCTCACGCGCCAACAGAAGACAAGAAAGACGCGATAAAAGATGAATTCTATGAGCGCCTGGAACAACTAAACGAGCGAAAGTCGGGAGAGAAGGAGTTTTTGGATCGACAGTCGGACGATTTAGCCTTCATGAAACAACCTCCGGTAACGGAGAGAGGCTAATAGATTTTGCTGCGGGCCGGAACATGGTCATAAGTAGTACCAGATTTGAACACCTCGCTTATCATCACAGTCCTGCAATACGGCGCAGAAGCATGGGCAATATCATCAGCGGATGAGGCGGCGATTGGCGTTTTCGAGCGTAAGATCCTTCGCAGGATTTATGGACCTTTAAAAGTTGGCAAGGATTTTCGCATCCGAAGGAATGACGAACAATATGAGCTCTATGGGGATACTAGTCTGGTCAACCGCATAAAGCAACAGCGGCTGCGCTGGGACATGTTAGCCGTATGGATGAACAAGCTCCAGCAAAAATGGTCTACAAGAGGAATGCGAAAGAACTGGGACAAGGCAAGGTGGGACGACCACCTCTAAGGTGGGACGACCAGGTGCGGAAAGACATTTCCAGCAGAAGCGACTGGCGGACATTAGTTGTAGCGGCCGAGACCGTCAAACGGTTGTGATGCAAGCATCGGGCCAATAAAGAAGAAGAAGAGGAAGATTTACTTTTTATATTTACTTCATATTTACTTTTGTAATGAAATTAATATTAATAGCGAGGGACGTGGATCGCTCGCAACAGGATAGCCGAGACACCACTTGAAAGGGTCGACCAGTCTTCCCTTGTGACCCACGCAGATCATTCAAATACACAGATGTGCTTTACACACACATTGTTAATTTAGAATATAGATAAGGAATATATCTTAATAATAAAAAAAATTCATTCGCCAGAGTGAGTCAGTACAAATTCAAACTTACAACCGTGCTCATTAAAAGTGTATTTTTCTATACAATCAGGCTTTGCAAAGGATCAATTCAGAGCTTAATTTAGTCGGATAAAGAGAATAGATAGAATACTATAGTATCATTGTCTTAAGATTTGTGAACAAAACTGAACCGAAACTAGCGGTTTGGTTCAGAACCGGGTTTCCCCCTAAATTGAACATAAATTTTGGTTAACGAATTATTGACAATCTTCCATTAAGAAATTCGTTTTAATATTGATGCAAATCTTTTTACTAATATAAACTTTTTTCTAACTTCAAGTATCTCTTGAATATGCAGCAAACTTTAGCAATCTGTTTATTTTCTGCACCTTCCATTCCACAATTCACTGGCAAACCTCAATCGCTAAGTCTTCTGTGGGTTCTTTCGCCAATTGCTCATTAACGCCTCAATTGGCGAAACGGCGATTGATTCGCTTGAAATTGCACTTGAAACTTTCATTCAGAAATATTTCTATGGCAAACTGAAGTGTTTACTTGGATATAAACTATGTTGGTAAGTGGTCAGAAAGGAAAGTTGAACTGTTTAAGTGTGCAGGGTTAAGGGTTAAGCACATTACAATTTTATAATTTCTAGCTAAATGGTCGGCTTCATTCTAATAATAACCACAATGGCATTATCTTCTCATGTAATAAAATTGGACCGTTCTTAGCTTTTGGAATTTATTGTAAAGACGTTCAACTGTCACACGTGCGCAGCATTCAAACTAAGCAAATAGTTTTGCAGCATTCTCTATATTTTCGCCCTAAAACTATAAATATCCTATATGTAAGGGTATAAGAAAAGTTCCATCCAACTTTTGTGCAAGTTTCAAGCACAGGCGTTCGCCTCAACTTTACCAATAAATTATGAATTGCATGTGATGGCATGTCCGCGTACTATTTACCCAGTTCTCAAGTTTAGTGCTTACCGTAAAGAAGAGCTGGTGATTCCACTGATTGTAATAGTCATCGTTGTAGTAGTTGATGTACGCCCACCAGGCGTAATAGTGCGAAAAGATGGATAGCAGGAACAGCAACAACATGGAGTACCGCACACGCTGTTGTAGAATCAAGGCGATTAACCGCTTGATGCACTCGTACAGGGCTATCACAGCGAAGACGGTCAACATCCACATCTTGAAACTGTTGGGTGTGGCATTGAAGTACATGTGCTTGTAGGCGGCCACTCCGGACTCGTACGGGCCCTTGAACACTGTGTCCCAGCAGGAGCAAGTACAAAAATGCTTGTCCACATACCGAGCATAGTTCTCCCAGAAGTACCAAAGAATGACTATATGAGCCGGTGGTATCAAAGCGGGCGCCAAAGAGCCGCAAGCGGTGGGTAGCCAAGTTATGTCCAACATGCTGCTACTGCTGCTGGTGATGATAATGATGATGGTTGTTGAGCTAAAGCTACTGAGATGATGATGTATGGTGCGGTTTGCTACTTAGTTACTGGTTCCTTTTTGTCGTCATCATCATCCACAAACACTTGAAACAGACAAATATGAATTCAACAATTTTCTATTAGTTTCCTGGGCTCACATTTCTTCCACATTCTGTTTTTGGAAAATTAACATGAAAAATGAAAAGAAATCATACTACTTGTTAAAGATCTTTAGCGTATTTAGTTGCAAAGCTGTTTTTTATTGTTTAACTGTTTCTTTTTGAAAATATGACAAAATATGTGGTGTGGGTAGTGTGTGGATTTTACCCCAGAGCGCGAAACGTGGCTTGGCCCTTTACATTACATTACTCTACGATAAATCCTGGAAAAGTTAAATGATAATAATCTTTATGTCGATTATAAAGTCGCCCTTGTCACACCGATAAGATCAAAGTTCTTTGAAGCCCAATCAACTTTTGGTATACCAGCAAAGTATGTACGAATTTGCATGATGACGTTGAAAAACACCCAAAGTTCCGTCAAAATAGGAAAGAACCTCCCCGAGCCATTTAATACCAAAAGAGGTTTTGGACAGGATAATACCTTATTGTGTGACTTTTTTAAACCAGGGCTGCAAATCTCAAAAATTTCGACAGAGGTTTACTCCTGCGTTCGAGCCGGAAAAATTTGTTGTGTTCGAGATCACTAATATCACAGGCTTCAAATCGATTATAATAATTATTCGTAGAGCAATGTGAATTACTTTGCTTCCAAATTTAAAGCGGTGTTTCGCGATCGCCAGCATAGGAAATCACAGTGGTTAGTGTATTTATAGTCTAGTCAGTAAACCATTATTTAATTATAATTTTACTTAATTAATATTTAATTAAATTATAATTTACGTTTGTGCATAACTTTTGAAACAAGATTCCAACGCACGTACAGCCGTTTCAAGAACCTCCAGGATCTAGAATAAGCAGGCTTTGTCTATCTTCTGCAAGTCGGCAGTGGGTATTTAATGCCAGCTTTTCTATGACTATTTGGGGATTCCAAAGGCAACACATGGGAAAAAACAAACAACAACACACAACGCCAAATTGACTGAAGACTTTGTGTATGTGTGTGCACCCACTTTGGCTTTTCTGTATTAGTAGGGAAAATTCTGTCCCCTCAGTTAATACACTTGATATAAGTTAATAATTATTGTGTCTTCCAACAATCTATTATTATTACTGACTTTTTCGGAAAAAATGCACCAGACTGATACTTGTGTTGTAGGAATAGGCAATACAACAAATTTAACATTGGGCGTGTTCACCAGCATACACCAATCATCTTACAAAAATCATCAATCAAAAAAGTGTTAGTCTGCTGGTGAACGAACTTGATAGAATTTTTAGGCAACAAAGTTAGTGGTGAACACACCCATTGTTTAGTTCGTTTACAATGATTTTTTTTCCAAAACTTTATAGATTACTTTTCATCTTCAACGAAGGTAAACATGGTAAAGGATCGCTAATTCCTTTACTATCATTCTTAAAGCACTTACATGTTTATTAGTTTCTTTGACTTGGCATTTATAGCAGCAAGAAAATAATGCAATAGAACATGTTTTTTGAACCTCAGGTTCAGCTTCAGGTTTGGCACAAACGAACCGGCAGGTCGTTTTCAGAGATTGAGAAGCAGTCTTAACTGATAAGCTTAGCGGTTAACGAGATCAAGACGAAGTACCTAGTATCCGTGGAAAGAGAGAGTAGAACTTTTAAGTTGTAGAGGAATTTGTCTACATCGGAATAATGATAGCCAGCGACAAGAACAGCAGCCTGGGATTCCACTTTTGCCAGCTGATGCTACTCAATGGGAAGTTTAATAGCAGAGCCGTCTCTCGCAAAACAAAAATCATCCCAGCGGATTAGGCGGAGATGGGCCTTTTCGAGCGAAAAATTTTTCGGCGAGAAATTTGGCATCCGGTAGAATGATGAACTATGAGCTCTATGGGGACAGTAGTTTAGTCAAGCGCCTAAAACTACAGCTGCCGCTCTGGGTGCCAGATAGGGTTGTCAATATTTTATCGATATATTGATATATCGATATTTTGATTGAACGATAAGGGTTATTCCGATATGATATTTTTTGTACCGATAAAGGGGATTATCGATATTTTTATAAGCGATATATCGGAAAAAATTACTATGGTGATTGCAGGAGCAAAGCTCATAGAAAAAAACGAAAAAAACCATTCAACTTGATTCAGGTACGGTATTTCGGCATTTCTTCGTGGAAGTGTGATTTCTAAGTTCAATAAATTAAAATAGTTTTTTTTCAGTCCTGTTGGAAAAGACAAAATCTTTGTCTTTAATATTTGAGGTGGATTTGAGCGGGCAAGGAATTCATTTTAGACCCATGGTTTCATGGTCAAGTTTTCTGCTCCTATACCCTTTTTCTTTGTAGAAGTACGATTTCTACGTAAAATATGTAAAATATCGTTTTCCAGTCCCGTTCAAAAAGACAAAATCCTTAAATATCTTTAGTATTTGAGATCGATTTGCGCCGATTAGGAATTCATTTTGGATCTATGGGATCTTGGTGAATTTTCTTCGAGTTTTCCGTAGCTTCCGTTTTTGCTATCCGTCATAATCTCTAGCTTTAATAATCTAGTTTCAGAAAATTAAGTCACTTAAATCCAATAGAAAAATAAGATATAACGGCGACTAGATATGGTCATTTGGCGGTATGGACGTTCCTTTAAAACTTTTCACTTTTATTAAGCTTTAGAAAATAATGTTTTCTGGACCCGATATATCAAATATCGATATTGAAAATGTTGATTTTTGATATTATCGATATTGATATTTTGAGAAATATCGACAACCTTACCTCCCGCCCAGCAGTCCAGCACACTAAACACTGGGCCACATACGGCCACCGATATTTGCTTTGGTATTAATCCATGTTTAAAACATAAAATATATATTTACTCAAGCCTAATGTCGATATGTTTATGAAATTGTACAAAAAATGTTTGACTCGCATTTGTATGCTTTTTCAGCATGGCCGAATAAACGAAAATCAAAGTTATGTCCTATTTTGTAGTTATGGAACTCGAATACAGCCCTATTACTACATAGTTTATAATTGATAAATAAAAGTTTTTAATTAAATTCCCATTTATGAAACATGAAATGCTAAAAATCCATAATTTGCCATTAAATTTAGCTCAATTTCAAATATTTTGCTGCCATAGATTTGGGTGATTGGTTTCTGCATTTTCATGTTTATAAATATTTTACAAATTTTATTTTTGGCCCCAACGCAAATATTTTGGTTATGCAAATAAACAAGGCCAAGGAAAACAGAAAAAGGCAAAAAAGTGAGTATTAAAGTGTTGATTTCAAAACGAAAGCCCAGAGATGGCCATTTGTGACGCATTTACTCTAGTACCCTTTTGGTGTAATTGCATGTAAATATTTTTGGTGAGTGACCAACTGAATGTCGTCCACGTCGACGGAAACTTGTACGACCAAAAATGATGCAATTATAAATTCATGCACTGCCTGATGAGAACAGAACTGAATACAGCTGAACAGGGCAACATGCATTCCAACCGAATGTGCTCGTCCTCCTGCTGGCATGACTGCCAAAAAAGCAAAGCGGCCGGTCATTAGCGTGGACACGATTGAAATTAAAAAGCCCGCGAGTGAGGAAGAGGAACTCGGCCAACAAAAAAAAAAAAAAATATGAAAACGAACTTCGAGTGCTCCACACGGCCATCAAGGCACACGAATTAATTAATGCCGCCCCAGAGATGTGCAGCTGCCAGTGGAAAACTATTTCAATTTGTTTTGCCTTGCTGCTGTTGCGCCACAGCGCGTAATGAAAACAAAAACAAAACAAACCCAAGCCCAAACTACATGTAATTGACGTCATGGTGGTGGCAGCGGGAACGGAAACTCAAATGAGTATGAAAGTGAAACTGTTGCAGCAAGAGGCATAAATCTCAAATTGGAATCGCAATCGATGAGCGACGATGAAAAATTACCACACAAAATTACGTATACGTGAAACGTGATGATAGAATTGGATGAAAGCTAGAAAGTTTTCAACTCGCAGCCACCTGAAATATGCCCAAAACACGAATCCTTTACCACCCTCCTGTCACTGTGCCACAAAGCAATTTGCTTCGGATAAGTGTGTGTGTGTGTGTGCGTGTGAGCCATAATTCTGCTGAACTCTTCTGTCTCTTTTTGAAATCAGCAATCAAAAAATTGTATTTTACTTCACAAGCAGATGCTCGCTTTTGGATTACACCCAAAAATAAGTTTTGAAAACGAAATTCTAGCAACTGATAAGGCGTTTAATTTATGCTGTCTTCTAGATTTGGGTTGACTTACTGCTGATATGGGAAATAATAGAAAGTTGGACCCAACTTAAGTTTTGATATTTTTACAACTATTTTAGTAGGCACAATCTACTTCTAAAGGGCCCCTTACTACTTATGCCAAATTACCATAATGAAATGAACTGAATTGCCGAATTCGGCTGCTAAAGAGCAGCCAGAGGCAGTTCATAATCAGCCAATGCAACCTGAATAATGTAATATTTGTTTCCATTTGTGGGCCGGCGGCATCATTATACCGTGCTTTTTCAAAAATAATTATAGTGACAGTTCTTCTTCTTCTTCTTTATTGGCCCGATGCTTGCATCACAACCGTTTGACGGTCTCGGCCGAGACGATGATGACCGACTCTTTTTTCCCAAATGGGAAGAATTGAAATAAATGACATGTGGTTTCCACAAGACAGTGCCACTTGCCACATGAAACCGGGGACCAATGGAAAGGCGAGTTTGGCGAGCGAAGTATGCCAAACTTGGAGCTCACTCATAGAATTTTTCAGACGTAGCCGCGGGCAATATTTTAATTAAATAATCTTTAAAAAGTAAATGGCAGGCATTGGTGTACCGCTCTAAAATTTTTTTTGTTCTTTACAATGATTCGTCAATACATTTATTGCTATTGCATTTAATCTTTTGTGTATAAGCTCAACGACCTTCGAGCGTTGAGTTTACTTGTAAAGCCGGGTATCCAGCACCGCGGAAACTAAAAATTCCTGTCAAACTTCATATAAAAAAAACTATGCCAGGAATTTTTTAGTTTACCTTTTCGTTGCTTGTGTATCCAGCAACATGAACGTAATCCACATTTTCTTATCGATAGTTGGCATCTCGATAGCGTGTGTGGATGGCGAGAACAGCTGACACACAGCGCAGGAATATATTGTCAACAATTATTTTGGATGTGATGAGCGAAAATTTTGGGGGGAATGCTCTTTTATTTATTTGTTATGAGCTGTAATCTGGTTGGGGAACCATCAGCGTGCAAAGATTGATAGAGGGTGCCAAGGGCACACTTATGCCAAATTGATGAAACCGCCAGAGGGCTGCTTTGCATAGACACAAAGGTCGGAGAGATGCTGTCCATGAAGATGCCTTCTAATCTGTGTGTCGCCAGATCATAGGCAAATTTATTAGAGTGGTTCACCAATTGGTCATGATACCTGCTGGTGTGCACACCGCGGTATATATGTAAATATGTAGTTGTATGCCTCTCATACCAGGGGCACCACATAGATGACTCTAGTTTCTTGAGGGCAGTCGATCATGCCGTACCCCATAACGCGAACGCCCAGATCCCCCGGTACGATGCTTAAGAAGCTAATTGAGCTCCAATGCCATTAGCTGCAACCATAGCTAGCAAGAAACGCCAAGGTTTTTAGCCGCGTTATCCGTATATAGATCTCTTAATCCCAGGAGTCGCACTCAATCTACTTTTCCGGGTCTCATAGCAATCGTGTTGACTCTTTGAACGATTAACGGCTATGTTCCGGTTCGCCCTTCTACCAAAGCCAATGCCACTAAGTTCACAAAATCCTTAATGTAAATGCGAATGTTTTTAGTAAATCCGACAATGAAAGAACTTATTTGATTGGCGACCAACCAAGAAGTCATACTACTTATGGGATAACAGCATTATAAAGTTGTACAGATAACAACATGCTGCAGTGATGTTTTGTGCCATCCCGGACCCACTGCAAAGTGTCATGCCCTTGGGTTTTTATCCCCAAGTACATATAAAATGTTTAGCACATACTCCGAGCAGCATGCTTTATCAGAAAATATTATTTTTATTTTAAATTTATATAAATTCAAATAGTTAACAGTGCCGAACAGCTGATTCATCAGAGTGACCTTCCACCTCTTCGTTGCATGGTCACACTGTCTTAGTTATGTTCCACCACACAAGAAATAATTAGCAAATTCCTGACAGGAATTTTCCGCAGTGCTGGATACAGGCCTTAAGGCATTTATAGCAAGGATGAAAGGAATTGCTTGTGACAGCTTGCTGCCACGAATTTTAATGGACTAAATAAGATTCAAAGCAAAACCAATTTGAAATTTAAGCCAAGGTAACTTCTGTCCCGGGGAATCTGAAGTTACAAGATGTTATCAACACATGAGCTAATGAGCACCCCCGTGTGGTAAATCAGCTGTTTCAAACAGGCTGACAATATTGCTTTTACTTAAGAGTCAACCAAGAACCAAGTTCTGTGTGCACAAGTCAGTCAACTGGCGGACCAATGTGGTGTAGAGCTGGAGAATAATCGATGGTAACATCGATGCATCGATGTTTTTTCACAATCGAGTTTTTACAACTCTACATGATCAAGACACGGTCACACAAATATTTTTATTATAAAATTTACTCGGCGGCCTTAAGAAAGTCAAGATGCCATATACAACCGTCCAAAAAAATGTAATTGGACCAAATCCTATTGTGTATGAATTTGCATGACACAATTAAAGAACGTGATTTACTTTTTATTGTAAGCGAACTGTGAGCTTTTAAATCAAGGAATGTGGCCAATAAAAACTGAATCAGTCAAAACTACAAATAATTTTTATTTCATTATTCCAGGAGTCGCAACTCGGTAGAATATTTTATATATAATGATATATCCTGTCTAATCATTTATTCACAATTTTAATTCAAACCCTAAACAAACAAGAAATGTCAAAAATCCATACCCTTTTTTAAGATGTCACTATTTCATTAATTATCCCACTAATATGCGAGATACAGCAAAACACACTAAAAGAAGTGGCTATAAAATATCCACAGTTGCTGAAAGGACATTCAGTAAAGCAAGGCAGATCTTGTCCTAACAGACGCTGGTCCTTGAATTTAAAGAATTTAGAGCGTTTAATGTTCCTTTATACAAATTTGAATAATTTTAAAAGGATTTAAAAAGAAATGTTTGATCTAGAGCCCTATCAAATTTATTTATATTGTATATATACATTCTTTATTAACAATGTGATTGTTTTTGTGACCTTTTTATTCGTCCATTCCATTCTTTATTTACTTTCAATTTAATCTCAAACAAGAAAGTGCTTTAGATATATCACCGCAATTTCAAAATTTGAAAGAAACATCGATGTACGTACACTTAGATTTTTCCCCAGTTCTCATGTGGTGCCGTTTTAAAATGATGATCGCTTTCTTCACATGCTCCGTCACAAAGACTCAGATCGGTTTGATTGTCGAATTTGATGGACCAGCAAATTCACGTTTTTGTTTGGGGACGTTTGGAAAAGCTGCTCTCTAGGTGTTGTAATATTTATACTATATTTATACACACAAAATTTATTGTGAGTAATGCCCTTTAAAGTATGCAAACTTTATTGCCTTTTATAATTATTAATTTCAACTTAGCCATTGTAGTCAGATATGGCAGTATAATACAGAATCCACACGGAATATTCAGCCAAATTAATGGACCAGTGGAAGGTATGTAACATAATTTAGTGTTTAGCCCAAAAAGAATAAATATTGTTCTGAATAAAGTCTTTTTAGAAGCATAGCATACACTCAGAAAAAAACGACCGGGATAGTTATAGACCAATAGGGATAGAACTAATGCCGTTTTGTACTTGAAATTTTAAGTATGTTTTGTTCTTGAATGTACTTAAACTAAGTACGAAACATACTAGAATAGAAAAACGACTGTTAAAATTATTCAAATGAGAACAAACGTTCTTGAATCAAGTACATTTCGTACTTACTGTTAGACTAAAAATTTAAGAAAAGATAGTACTTAGTTCAAGTACAAAATTTCTTGGATTAAGTACAGAATAGACTTACAATGCGAGCTCCAAACAGTGTGCTACGAAAGCTGCGAATTATTTTACGTTGATTCTGTTCTTAAAATTCCCTCCTGGTTCTAACACTTTGGTAATGGAGTGTGGGTAGATTTTCGACTTACAGTATAAGCATCTTGGCCTTTGGTTAATTCATTTCCTTTGGATTTTGATATTATATAGAGACCTTTATAGGCTTAGACCAAGAACACTTTGTACTTATTTTTTGAAGTATTTTTTTGCTTCAAACATGGATTGGGGTTGACTTTTGAATTATTAGACTTCCATGAAAAACCTTTTTGCACTTATTTTGAGAGTAAATCGGGCTGTTTTTAAGGCCTTAACACATTAATAATATGACCACAAAGATCTAATAATAGTTCAAAATGTACTTAAAATATCCCGAAACAGTCTTTAAACAAGTATTTTGGGATTGAAATAATCGTACTTGAAATAAGGATTTTGTACTTGAATCAAGTATTTTCGTACTGTGATGCGATGTGTGGCCTCTTTTGTCTAAGGTTGGTACGGAGAGACCCGTAAAATACAATGAGGAGACTCCGATTAGTTGTGAAGTGAGCTCCAATTATTTTGTAATTTGTCTGACTTGTCAATCCAAGAAAGTTGCATATTTTTAATTGTCTTCTACACAAAACATAGGAACTTTGGCCCAACATAGCGCAGCAAGTTGGCTGATAATGAGGAACTTTGGCCCAAGACATCTTCTAATCTATGCGTTTGCATTAACAACGAGAAGTCAAGACCCAAACAGTCGATTCAGCGCCTTCCATGGTCGTGTGCATAGAGCACTATTCACCTATTGGATCACTTTATTAAAAAATTACAAATAAAGGTTACGGTGACCCATAAAACCTTTTCTTTATTTGAGCTCCCCTCGTGGATCTTTATTGCAAATAAGGGTTAACCTAACACTGTCAAACAAAAGGA
Source organism: Lordiphosa clarofinis (assembly GCA_018904275.1). Lineage (NCBI taxonomy): Eukaryota > Metazoa > Arthropoda > Insecta > Diptera > Drosophilidae > Lordiphosa > Lordiphosa clarofinis. The sequence continues at coordinate 5,882,395 of JAEIGQ010000005.1, read as the reverse complement.
GCCACAACCTTCTTAAACATCACAATAAAGCTATTGTTGCCAGCAATTGCAGGATTGGAGACAAACATAAATATTTGTTTTAATTGGTTTAAGTTACCCTCAAACTTATGCAACTTGAGATGTGCACCTTATTTCGCACTTTTTATCGGCTAAATAATGTGCAGAGACTTCGCAAGTATCTACATACCGAGCTAAAAGCTTAAGCAGTTGAAGTGCTGACTTTAATCTGAATTAAAAGCAATATTCCAGTCAGAAAGAATTGTACAGTGGTTGATGCTTAACCGAAAATTTGGCTGGAAGCTAGGAAAGCAGTTTCATCTCAAAGACCGGCAAATCCATGGTGAACAGGAAGCCAGTATTAGTAAATCTTAGTAGAGGCTTTGGTGACTTTTATACCTATGTCTAAGTCCTAGAAACCCAATTTCTTTTGTAATCCCCTGAGACATAGGCTCTTGAACACTTCATTCAGCAATATCAGCGGTTTTAACAATTTTATTTGGTAGTTGTTGTTGTTTAACAAATGATTTTCTGTTTTCAAATAAAATACTTTTGCAGTAAATACCCAAATTTAACTTCGCATCTGTATCTATCCTAAATCCAGTAAATTTCAAATATCACCTTTATGACATCAGAGATCAAGTTCTTAAAAAGATTTCCGTGCAGTTTTTTTTGCCACTTACGAAATGTTCATTAGGAATCAAATGTCTGCTCGCTCACAGCTTGAGCCCCATTCACATGTCGTGTGGAAATTCACAAAAAAAACAAAAACAAAACGAAATAGCGTGTAAACAACACCTCCAGCTATGACGATGCTGGTAACAATGCCAGCGAGGAGTGACAGTAAAACCGTCAACAGTCGTCGGGACGTTACTTGGGTTGCACTGTCGCACAGGCAACGTGTCGTATGAGTGATGTTAGGCGAATTGGTGAGGGGGTTAACTGAGGATGTGTGTTTATGTGGGGTGAGTTGGCAACCCACCCGCTGGGCATGCAGTTGAGTTGCGTTCTTTGCATGCTCATTTGTGTCTCTTTCAATTGTTGTGCGTTGGGTGCTGTTGCCTGGAGTGGAGAGGAGTGGAGTATGCCAGACACTTTGTCTCCTTGGGGTTATTGTTGCTGTAAGCCATAAAAGTGTTTATCACCGGCAGCATTCAAGTGGAACAGGAGTGAGGCATAAATTTTAGTCAGATATTAGCAAGGGGCAATTGTGATAAACAAACAAACTGATGTTAATGATGCACGCAATATACATACAAGCATAAATTGGGGTACGTACATATGGGTTGAGTGTATGTCTGATTTTGGGGTGATTTGGATTTGCATTGAGATGAATTGAAAGCAATAACATTGCCTCCATGACGTTTGTTTAGTCAATATTTATTCTGGCATCCAGCACACGAAATTGTACATGGAACATGGAACACCCACACTCAATTGTTGCCCCCGTCTGTGCACTGTAGTTGCCTGCAAATTGCTTCTACTAAGCTTCAACAAAACGAAAAGCCGGGTACATAAAAACCAGTGAAAAATCGAAATAACATTGAGCCAAGGATGAAAAAACACATCAACTTTGCCAGGAAGCTTATCAGACGCCAATGGGGAGTTAATTGTGGGTGGGATGCGAGATGCTGCCACTCACATTCTTCCCCTTATTTCGCCGGCTTTTCACACTTGCACTACTAACACCACACTTTTCACATAAAAATATTAATTAATATAATTTAATAATCTAACTAAGTTTTGTTTCACATTTGTTAAACAGAGAGAGCAATAACCGCGCGACGTGAGGAAGGCGACTGAAATGGGATTTTTTTCTGCTCTTTGCAGGCGCCGGCGTCGTTGCTTGGCCAATGTTTTCTAACGATGAGAATACTGGGACACAAGCTTTCAGCTGTTGGCCAGCACACAAAAAAGGTGAGCCTATTGATATGAACCGCAGTGTAATTCTCTCGCACGCTCTTATAAGCATAAGAAAATACTGGGAAATTCATGGCATATTAAGTATACGCTCCGTGGTGGCCAGTCGTTATGCGATTTATGGCAACAGAAGCAGCGGTGGAGACCTGAACGAAACAGGCCAGAGATTCGCTCGCGGCTTAACTTTATTTTTAGTGCATATTTTTTTACAACTATTTTCCTTTGGCGTAACCTGTGCACCTGTTGAGGTTTGCTTTACGAGGAATTCAGTTGGTCGGTGGTTTTGCTTGCTGGGATTTTAATTTGAAATTACGGGGGAAAATATTATTAATTTAATTTTATGTCAACCTCTTGCAAGAGCGATAACTATATGTTCAGTTCAGTTAGTTAGAGCTGGCTGCAACATGGCCGTATTTCGACTGTTGAGCAATGCGAACTAAACTTTGACTTATTTCTCGCATTAAATCTGCTTGGCTTGGGTCTAGGGCTTAATTTTTAGTCTTACGAAAACACATTTTTTTTACAATCCCCAAGGTAGGGACCGGTTGGCGGAAAGCGTGGCAACTCCAGGTTCTCTTACAAAACCGGAAGGAATAATAAAGATCATTTAAAATATATTTGAGTTATAAACAAAAAACAAAACCAATAAGTGAGAGTCAAATATTATTTAATGTTTTCAATCAGGGGATTTACCGAATTTAAAAATATTATTTAAACTTGTGTCCCCCGTACTGCCCAAAAATCGAATCTTACACAAAGCGACCTAAAAGAACGTTATACTACTTCTCCTTTTTCACGGTACGTCTTTGCTGCGTTTTCCGTTCAATTTTTTTCGACTTACTTCCCGCCAAAATTCCACTCACTTCCCACTCACCTCCCACCCACTTCACATCCTCTTCCCACCCACATCCCACCTACTTACTTTCCACTCACTTCGCACCCATTTGGCGACATCGGAAACTGAAATCACAAATGAATTTGAATTTTATCTTTAAGACCCGAGTTTCGAAACAATCGGATGAAAAAAGTTTTTTGTTTGCAGAATTTGTCTAGTGTTTTCTAGTTCCAAGACCGGGAAATCACGTGTCGAACTATTTCGCGTTAAACAAGTTTCTAGTCAATGCACTGTCGTTTTTCTAGCGAGGAAGCTCTTCGACGAAATGATCTTACAAAATGAAACTTACCGCACATAATTTAAAAAGCAACAAAAAAAATTTATAGGATATTGATAATCCAAATCAAAGTCAAAAAATATTTTAATATTTTAGTTTTCGGTTTTTAATTATAGAAAAAAAAATTTGTAATTAGTTTTGACCCGATTCTTGCATAGAAGTATATAAGGTACCAGATAAGTAAGAAATATTGAAATGTCATGAGATGTCTACTGGTCTATGAGATACTAGCTTAAGCAGTTACAGACTTTGACTGCCTACCATGCACAGTGGTTGCTGCCATAGGCCAAAAATAAAAAAAATTATGTTAAAATTTTAAAAACGGAGCTGCTTAGATTGACAGCTAATTGGTCAAGCTTGACAGCCGTTCGCTGCAACATGCTAATTTTGTTAAATATAATTTTTTCATAAAAGGTATATTAGTTCAAGTTGTGTAAAATGGATATTTTTCATAAGGGCATTGACTTAACTTCTACAATTTAATTTAAAGAAATTTTGTTTTTAATTTTGTGTAAATCGTTGTTTTAGATTAGTATAATTTTGTGTCAAATGTTTAGTTAAAGTTTTCAGTGTGTCGCCCTCCTCAGCCCTCACAATTCTTTATGACATATTGTTTCTTAGCACTTTAAGATTTTAAAAATGTAAAGTTTTCTTGCTACCATCCGCTCATGCGCGTATAGTCATTTGTAACGTAAGGCACTTTTTTGATTTCACAGTCTGTATGAATGCACAGATCTCGGAGATGGTAAGAAATGTATGTGACCAAAACTACTTATAATTGAAGGCAGATAAAGTTTATTTTTAATTTTTTTCACGCCCCCTACCGCCCCCAAAATTTGGAAAAAACTCATGTCTTCCATAGTTTTGTAGATAGACGGTTCAAACCTTCTATACATATTTAGCAATCAAGATTATTTATCGATCTGCCGAAGAAATGATCAAGATCGGACAAAAGATACTCAAGTTATCAGCAAATGAATGTTCGCTGCTGCAGCGCTGCCGCAGCGGAGAGTGCGTGGACTTTTACTCTTCATAGATCTCACAGTATAATTGTTGGCCCTATATTTCCACCTCACGTATTTATGGCCGATGTCTCCATATAAATGCAACCCCTGTGCCATTTCGAGGTTTTTCAGTTAATCTTACTATCCCCACCGATTTGTCCATATATTTTACCTCCTCTTTTGTTTCAATTAGGGTGTTCACTAGCTCTCGTGAAAGTGTAAATCAAAAAGCGTAAACTCCAAAAGTTCACGACACAACAACAAAACATATAGAAAAAAATTACCAGCTTTTTGTTGCCCTGGGGTATGTTTATAAAATCTCTCGTAAACATGTAAAAGTGTAAAACTTGACGTGTTCAAAGTATCGCCTAAACATACTTGGTATCGTGCTTGTCTGATATAGAAATTTAGTACTCTGTATTGGCGTTGGCTGAGTGGATATGATTATCCTCTTGTATTTCTGATATTCTGGTTCGAGTCCCGGTAAGGGATGGATCTAAAACCTTTTTTTTTTATTATTTATTATTATTTTTTTTATTTTTATTAAATGTGCCAAAAATATAGCGGAGGTCTCAAAAGATGTTCAATAACAAACGATAAAAAAAATAGAAGTCAGACACTGAGGCGTCTGAATTCCGTTGTAAATATTATGTTCAAAATGAATAGCCAGTTAAAAGCAGCTGATTTACCACAACAATTACTAGGGTAAATCACAAGGGGGTGCTCACTAGCTCATGTGGGGTAGATTTACTTATTACGTTTTTACGAGGGCTGGTGAACACCTTAAATACTTAAAACAACAAAATAAAAATAAAATTTTATTAATGAAAATTTTAATTCTTTTTAACATATTACAATTTACCGTCAATGCTTCCATGAGTATGCTACACATTTGAATACATTCGTTGGTTCGTATGAAAATAGTTTACCTCAGAGTGCATGTGCTATGTTTCGAAGTTTAGAAAAAAACATACTTTCTGGCTGACTGTTTAACAGAACATGCTTGATTTCAAATGGGAATGCAGTTTTATGAAAACTTAAAGCAAAACCACGCAAAAGAGCATACTCACAGTATAGTACATCATTCAAAGAAAATAATGAGCAATATTGCAAGCAAATTAACAGAGGAACTTTTGGGTACTCTTTAAGCAAAGTTGCCAAATGCAAAAAAACATACAAAAATTTAGATTTTTTCAATTTTTTATGTAAACCCCATTTATTAACATACAAATAGGGTTCTTATTCTTAGTCCACGCACATAGGATCTGGCCAGACCCCGAAATTTGGCACTCCGTACTTACCGTTCGATTAACGCAACATGTACTTGATTATAGTATAAACCGTATAAAAAGTTTTATATTTTTTGAACATAGACAAGCTATTAAAGCCATGTTTTGTTGGATTATTCATTCTACTTCATCACGGCTGTTTGGCTAAAACACTTAATTTATTTATTTAAAAATCAACATACTTTTAGCTAAGCTTTAAAGGGGAATCAAAGGCTGAGTTCTTTAGAAGAAATATGGCAAAAGTATGTTGGCGTATGTCATTTAGTATCAAGATGGAGAGTACGGTGGGTGGTTAGCCAACTCTTAGGGCAACTCTTATGGCAACTAAGCTCCTTTGTACTGGCACATTGTCCTAGAAGAAGAAAACTTTTATTTCGCCGGATGCGCTCGTTGTGGTTCCAAAAGTTGCCAAGTCAAAATTAAGTTGCAAATCTGTGAAAATTCCATTGTAAAACGATTTAAAGCACTTGCATAATGATGAGGATGATTAGGGTATGTCTTAAATATTCCTTAAAGCTGCTTTTAAATGCTGAAAACCATTCCCAAATAATTGCACTATTCTTACGATCAGCTATAGCTGATTTATTACACATTTATTAAAAATAGTTTTTCAGTTTTAACATGGTTTATTTAAAAACAATTAACTGAATAGAACTAAATTACTGCACTTTACATAAAAATCAAATAAAACTCTTACAATGAATGTCCAAGTTCATTTTAATTATGCTAATTAAATTATTCTTTTTATTTGGGTTAGTGGATGCAGTTCCATTCCTTTGGTTTCAGGGACAAAAACAATAACTAGACTCGAGCTCATTGTTCTCTCGCACACATACACACAGACAAACAAGCACAAGTATACCGGGGGAACAATGGCTTAAATATTTTGTTCTTGTAATTCAAAACGCATGCCAAGTTGTTCATTTTCCTTGAGCATTGTTCTAGGGGACTTTGAAAGCTTTAAATATCTATATGTATATATAAAGCTCTACTAAATAAATATACATTTATACATATATAAATACTTCTATGGAATATAAATTCGTTTGATATATGTTTTTGCCAATTTTTGCTTAAGAATGTATAGATCTCTTTAGGTACAAGTACTCGTTGGACTTTATCAAAGTCGCTTTTAAAATGACATTTAGATTAGTTGCATATCCTATAGTACCTATAAGGTATATGGAGCCGCAAGAGTAGACACTGAGACATCAAAACCGCTTAACACACACACACGCACACACACACTCATGTCAATATTTAATTAGATTTTTAATGGAAATGCTTAATGATCTTCTTTAAGCTTTTGATTACAAAACAAATTGAAAATTGGTTGTACACTTTGGCTAATGCAATTTGCTGCTCTGGGTGACTACTTATAACAAATTCATTACGTACACACAACAACACTCTTCATCTCAATTATCCGGAGTCCAGTTGACGAGTAACAATTTATTAGTGCTTTGTGTTTGGTTGTTTGTTTAATTGCTGTTTTCTGTTCGCCCTTCTAGTATTTAGTGGGTGAGATTAGTTTGACTTTCCCTGATATTATGTATCATATTTCTATAAATCCATTCACAATACAGAATTTGTTCTTTGTACCAATGTTGCCTAACCACATAATTGCCTGTCTACTTATTCCTAGACTTATGAATGCAAAGGTATATAATAACTATTGTACTTGCATATGCACTTACATATATAATCATGTCGTAAGCTCATTAAATATTTTTCCTATCACGTTGTGTTGTTGTTGCTGCTGCTGCCATGTAATAGGACAATGTTTCTTGGTATTCTTCACATGACCAAATTAAGTAGACGGTTTGCATGACAACTAATATAATAGCCAGGTTTTTCATTTCGTTTAACATTTCTTTTTGTTATTTTAATATTAATTAGGACACACCAATGGCCCATGGAAATTGCAAACAAAACGTACTAAAAGTCAACTATTAAACAAAGGATTGCAGTTTCCTTTGTTGCGTGGAAGAAGTCTGTTTGGTTAGAAAGTGAAGTAGTAAAATTTTTGCTATCACTTCGGGATGAAAAAAAAGTGCTTGAATAGTCTAGGATACGGAATCAATTAATTAATGACAAGAGGAAGCTTGTAAAGGTTGTTAATTAAAAAAAAAAAACAATTATTTCAGCGCTGTAACAGTTTCGGCCCTTGCCCCTGCGGAGTTTTCACCTTTATAGAAAATTCTCCTTGTGCTGGCCAGCGGCCGATGAAGCAGGTCAGAGCAGTATTTAACCTTGCTCCGCTGAGAATATTCTCAGATAGCTTACCAATACCCTTCTTCCACTGGCGCATTCTTGAGGTAATTCGTTAGATGAGCTTAATGACCTTATTCTTTCAGAGTATTTCCCCATAAGAGATGGATATACATTCGGCAGGTCGCTGCAAGTGTGCAAATCACTGTCAAGGATGATCTAGCTAATGTCACAACATATAGCTATTTTCCGCTAAAAGGCTAGATTTTCTATCGATAAGTGTCACATATAGGAACAGCTACTGCGTCCTTGAGACAACTATACCAGGTATGGCATTCAGCGATTATCGAGTACTGACCGCTTATGCTGAAATCCAGAAAGGGAGAAAGAATAAAACAAAAATCAAAGCAACCTCAGATTTACAAACATAGTTTTTGCATGAATAAATTTTATTGCTATTTGCTCGGCATTAAACAAAAGAAGCCTAAGTGACCACACTTTTCTCGTGCAAACGTGCGATTGGTCGTAGATGGGGATTCTCCCCTGAAATAGTTCACTGGCTGTACACAGCCGTTGTACGTCCAATACTGCTATACGGAATCATCGTATGGTGGCCGGCTCTGGGGAAACCATCCGTCCTTAGGACCATAACTAAAGTTCAGCGCAGTGCTGCACTATGTATGACTGGTGCATTGCGTACAACCCCAACAGATGCACTTAACATAATGTTACACCTTATGCCTCTAGATCTTCTGGGAAGAGAAATAGCTAGTAATACTGCTCTCAGGCTGAGAGAAAGTGGTACCTGGGAAGATAGTAGCTCTGGCCACTCTTCTATACTACTGCATCAAGTGGCGATACCGCCTAAACTTGACTACTGCACCCCAACAATCACGTTCACCACTATGTATAAAGTCACCATACCAAGTCGGCTGGACTGGAACTCAATGACACACTCAAAACCGAATGCCATTCATTTCCACACTGATGGCTCCAAACTGGATGGACAGGTGGGAGGAGGAGTATTCAGTCCAGAACTTGGGATAAAAACTTCATTTAAACTTCCTCCTGATCTTTGTAGTGTTTTCCAGGCCTTCTGGAAACCACTGCAATCCCAGGAAGTAAAGTTTTTATTTTCTCAGACAGTCAAGCTGCATTAAAAGCCCTTGACGGCTTTGTTAACAACACCAAAACTTTGAAAGTGCCGCAGATCTCTTAATTGGGTGGCTCAGGACATTTGAAATCATACCAGCAAGAAGGCAACGAGATGGCCGACCACCTCGCTAGACTTGGCACCATCACGCAGATCCTACCGGATAAGAGCAACATAGGCGTGCCTCTTGCGACCTTTAAGCTACAAACAAAGGAAACTACCTATCGAATCCTATACGGGTCGAAGGAGTATTGCGCACTGGTCACGTTGGACGTCCGCAATGCATTGAACTCTGCAAACTGGAACCATATCCTCAGTGCCATGAGCGAAATGCACATGCCATATTACCTAATTAGAATAGTCGCACAATATTTCGAGGACAGAGTATTGTGGTACGACACTGAAATAGGACCACAGACCTATAACATCTCAGGAGGAGTTCCACAAGGATCAGTGCTTGGCCCTATCCTATGGAACGTGATGTACAATGGAGTGCTAAATATTAGCAAACCACCTGGAGCGGCGATACACGGGTTTGCAGACGACATAGCCATAACAGTCGTCGGAAAGACGACCAAAAGCTGGCTCCGGCAGGTAGGATTAAGTCTCGCAGAACACAAAACGGAGGTCATCCTCATAAGCAGCCGAAAAAAAGTGGAGAGCATCGAGATAACGATAGGCGACGCGAGGAAGCGATCAGCGGATCACCTGAAGTACCTGGGGATACTCATCGACAGGAGACTAAATTTTCGGGACCACCTTCAGTATGCTAGGGAGAAAACAGCAAAAACGACGGCTGCGCTGGCTAGGCTGATGCCAAACATCGGTGGACCCAAGCCCCCTACAAGACGGGAAGCCAGAAAGGCGCAACGGCGTATGTCGATTCGACTCATAAGCGGCTTTCGAACGATTTCGGACGCTGCAGCAGCGGTAATAGCTAACAGCATGCCCCTCGATCTGGAAGCAATGGCGAGTAAAGCACGACGGACGGGAATACCTGCGCAAGATGCACATAATAGGAGTCTACGAGCATGGCAAGAGAGCTGGGATAGGGCGGATACAGGAAGGTGGACACACCAACTTATTCCTAATATAGAGGAGTGGTTTAACCGAAAACATGGAGAAGTAAACCACCACCTGACACAGTGGCTTACAAACCATGGATGTTTTAGGGCGTACCTACACCGCTTCGAACACGTTGATACACCCTGGTGCCTATTTTGCACTAGCCAAGTGGAGTCTGCAAAACATGTGGTGTTTGAGTGTCAGAGGTTCGCCGAGGAGAGGCGCCTACTGCACGCACTAACGGGAGAGCCGTTCACGCCGAGAGGACTGGTCAGAAGGATGATAAATTCAAAGGATGCTTGGGAGCTGCTGCATCGCTCATCTCAACAATAGTGAGACAAGTCAGGATTGACGCGCAAGCTGCAAGACAGCAACACTAGCAGATATGGCAAAACGCCACTACCTGCCCGCCGTAGTAATACCTTAATTGGCAGTCCCGGCGGGGAGAAAGGCAGGTCAGAAGGCGACTGGTTGGGTTTTAGTCCGTAGGCGTTCCATAGAACGAATCGGGCATACTCCATGCAACGGTGCATGGCGTATCTTTGGAAGATTACCCAATCATGGTTCGCATACCAAAAAAAAAAAAAAAAAAAAACCTATCGAATAACCATGGATCGATGGCAAACAATTCACACATGTGGAATATCTAGGCTTACATGGCCTTCCCTTAATACTAAAAAATCTAGGGCTTCACTCCGTCTAGATAGAGTGAATGTCTCTTTATTAGTAGGGGCCCTTACTGAACACTGTCTAATAGGAAGACACGCCGCTAGGCTTGGCATCAGACACAATGATTACTGTAGAAGCTGCAACTCAGTGGATGAGGAGAGAGTGTACAACACCTCTTATGTCTTTGTCCAGCACTTAGTAGAAGACGACTTACAGTTCTGGGTCGTCCTTTTCTAAACGATCTGTCGGACATCTCTGAAATAGATATAGCCTCGCTGCTCAAATTTCTACTATTTTTTAAATGGTTTAACGGGGAAGACCCTCCCTCTACGTGGACAGCGTAGAAAGGGTTATATGGTAACACAACGGGCCTTCATTGGCCTAAGTGAAGAAATAGGATTCTCGTATTCTAACCATTGCAACCTAACCTAACCTAACCACACTTTTTCCTTCTTCATATTTTGGAGAACGTCTTAATGTTATGTTAGATACTTTACATCAGAGTTCCCCAGCCATAGCCTCTGGGGCTCGAACATACTGGACAATTCACAGCGTATGCTTGCCGAAGTCATGCTTTACTATGTACTGGAGAGAGAGACCCGCACTTCCATTTTCAAGCTTTCTTCTTGGGGAACCCTGCTTTTACATCAGTGCTGGCCCAATTAAGAGAGCAGAAAAGTGTGATTGTTTTGGTGCCCGAAAGTGTCAAATTGCGGGGGCGGGAGGGGGCGTGGCCACAATTTGAAACAAACTCAATCAAACAAAACAAAATTTGAAAATCTCTTACCATCTCTGAGATCTAGGTGTTCATACAGACAGACGGACAGACGGACGGACGGACAGACGGACAGACGGACATGTCTATATCGACTCGGCTGTTGATGCTGATCAAGAATATATATACTTTATATGGTCGGAAATGATTCCTTCTGCCTGTTACATACATTTGCACGACTTTAGTATACCCTTTTTACTCTACGAGTAACGGGTATAACAAATATTCGGGTTTTCGTTCATTGGGTGGGGGTTAAGTGTATGGAACCCCTTCATTGAAATCCGACTACACCCATGGGTTGGGCCGGGCTAAGGCAAGCGTCGAGTTTATAATGTAAAAATGCATAAATTTGTCTTATATGTACATGAATATCGCAAATCCAGCTATCGTGGCGGGACTACCAGAAGAGCATGCTGCTTCACATGTGGAAGACGAACTTTAATTTTCAATTGCAGACATAGCTGTCCAAACAGCTGTTCTTTGTATTCTTTAGTGTGACCGTAGACTTCATTCGTTAGTGGAACAAGGAAATTTTACTTTTTGAGAATGACCTCAATAATGCGCCATTTGAAGAAGGGTGTAAGACTATGTTTATTGTTATGTTAGTTATTTCTGCTGTGAGAATGCTAAGCACTTTTGATCCCAATCCTTACGTAAAATGTAGATTTGTAAAATTGTCTTTGATCTCAAAGTAAATTTGAAATTTCACAGAATTTAAAACATAATTTTTGCAATAAACTAATTTTTAAATAGCTTTTCCTATTTTTTCTTTCCTTTGAATGAATTTGCACAGTTTTCTAGGCTTCAGCAATTGATGACTAATCCATCTTAAAACTTACTCTGCTCCATGGCTATGGAAGTTGAATTATTGATATCAGCCACCACCATAATCTCTTCATTCTCCTCCGTCTCCTCGGGCACCATCATCAGGTTATTATTCATGATGTAGGGTTCATTTCGGTTATCCAACTCGCCGCCTGTGCGCAGTCGTCGTGTGAACGACGATCGGGAGCGTGTCATGTACGAAGATCTCGTGGTGGACACACGCCTAAGTACCCCTCGCCCATATATAAGCATTCGCACTTCAACACGAAATCTGGGATGCGTGGCCGCATATAAATATGGATCCACACAGGCGGCTGTTTTGCAGAAAAGTGCCGGTATCATGGAGCCCAGTGGTGTAATGTGCTGCTCCCAGCCAAACACACCCATCATGGCCACCATGGAGTACGGAGTCCAGGCCAAGACCCACAGACCAATAATGGCGGCCACAATGAATGTTAGTTTCTGCTCGGTCTTGGCCTTGTCCTTGCTGGATTGAATCCGATTCGCTGTGAAAACTACCTTTAGTATATAGAAATAGGAGTACATGATGCAGCACAGAGGTATGCAGTAAGCGGCCACAAAGAACAGGGCCATAAAAATACGGGCGGGAGTTTCCTTATTCAAATAGTCAAAGCTGCAGGTGGTGAGAAATCCTTCGGGCACGTACACAGACAGTCCTATGTCCAGGGCGGGCATCACGGAGAATAGAAAACTGTAGCACCAGATCAGCAAGATGATCAGATAGGAGCGAAGTCGCGAGTAGCGTCGCAGCGGTTGCAGAGGATGCACCACCACGTTATACCGATCCAGGGCAATGGCCGTTAGGGTGCCAATGGCGCAGGTTCCACTCAAACCGCCCAGAAATCCATAGAGACGGCAAGCTGCGGAAGATAAAAGCCGAGTTGTTCCACTTAATAGCAATCCACCCTCCCCCATCCGACCACTTGATCTCACTCACCTACATCGCCCAGGGCCGGGCCCTCTTTGATATTGTTGTAGATGGCAATTGGACACTTGGCAAGCATAATGAAATCACAAATGGCCAGATTCATCACAAGTATGTTGGCCGGAGTGCGGAGGGATTTACGATTCGCAAACATGAAGATGACAAAGGCATTGCCAATGCAGCCGACCACCGAGATGAGACAGTAAAGGCCGGCCATGATGTAGAAGGTGCTCGAGCGGGGCGGTTCAAATTGCAGCCAAAATGGATTTACCTTTGCTATGTAGCTCAGATCATATTTGTCGCGATAGTGTATGTAGCCAAGATATGAACTGAAAGCAATAAATTATTGATTGGAAAGATAAGGGAGGTTTTCGCAAACTTTACAAAAATTAATAATCAAGCTATAAAAATTCGCAAAATAGCCATGAATACAGATTTTTCATAACCTAATACTAAAACTATATATAAAAAAAAACAATTTATTCAAAAATAGCCGAAAAGTTTCCTAAGTTGGTCTTTTTAGCCAAATTATCATAAAAATGTGGGCAAATTATTTGCCTGTGGGACCTTAGAATTACACTAGACAACAAAATTAGACTCTTTCTAGTATATTGGTGAATCCAGATGATTTTCGTGAGCTGAACGCGAATCTGTTTTTAGAAATGGTCCATCACGTTGGGATTTTTATTAATTTGATATTAAAGTTGCGAAAAATTCCTATACTTATACCTTTTTGGGAACCTATTCTTTCATTTAGACTCTCTCTAAGAATTACTCCTTCACTTTGAAATAAATTATCCCAAAACATTTCTACTATTTTTTTCAATAAAGATATAACCATTTTTAGTAATTTTATATGTTTTCAACTAAAATCGAATATTCATTGAAATTCCATACAAATTACTAGACTGTTGTATTGCAAGGAATATCTTTGGGCTGTAGACAATATTGTTATTTTATTATATGTATTCTAAATGGTATATCTTCTTTAAAAATAATCGTACTATTTATTGGGATAGTTTATTTTAAATTTAAGATATAATAATTTTGCAATTTTAAGCTCAAATGACTAAAAATTTATTTTTTAATTTATTTAGGTTTGACAAAGTTCTGTCAACATTACTGGGTACAATTCAAAAAAGACAGTATATTGTTTCTTACATCTAGCACAGAAGAGTGAGCAGAGAAAAGATGGTAATACAAATTATAATTAATACACAAATTTCGGAATGGTTCATAGTCAGCAAAATTTCGACGTTGTGGACCATTAATTAAAACAGACTCGACTACGACTAACCCTTAAATATACTGGACCTTGTTGTCCAGTGTAATTTAAACACATTGAACAAATCATCCAAATCGTTTCAGGTCTTTGTGTTGTCACTGGTGTGCAAACCGAATGGCTCTGATTTTCAACATCCCTATAAAAGACTCAGAACAAGACATTCGATCCATATTCAGATGGTTCCAGAGTTCTGCGTGCTCTGAGATTTTGGTTCGTTTTCATTAAAAGTCTTTTATTCAGAAATTTAATTGAAGTATATTCATATACAAACATATGACAAAAGCTATTCCATTTAAAGAAAAGCCTAAAATTTGGCAATATATTTTGTATTCCAAATCCCGAAACCAAATTTATGACAAGAGGTGATATTTACATATTAAACGATCTTTAATATTGAACACACGAATGTGAGTTTTAAACAGCTGTTGAAATTTTTTTATTGATTAACATTCTCTGTATCCGATGTAGAAGCTGAATGCAGCGCTGCCACTGTGCTCATCTCTAAGTTTCTCATTCTCTCTCTCTCTCTCTCTTTGTTTAATGAAATGCGTGCAAATCGATACATATTGCTAACGACTAACAATCTCTAGAAGAATCCCTTCGAATCCCATTTCAAAAAAACAGTTCGAATACATCAGCTCAGGAAATGTTTCCGAATCGAATAGTTCAGTACCTGCCTTTCCACAATGATGAATTTGACTCGTTCAAAATAAAACAGCTCAACGGTTCGAGCTCCAAACGATTAAATTTACGAAATGTTTCCTCAGAAATGCCTGACGTAGAACCCTATGCAGGGTTCGGAATAGCTTGCAAGCGAGCCATGAGCTCCGTCTTTTCGCTCTATTCGTGAGCCTGGAGCCACAGTTCGGGAGCCAGCAGCAGGCACTCGGCTGACGACTTATTAAATAGCGAAAAAAAATACCAAAGAGGATAAAAATATTAATAATAAAAAACGTTAATGCCAATCAAGTGGAAAATCATGACAGGGTTAATTCATAAGCGCAATTTGCATCTAAGGGGTCTTCATGGTAATAAAACCGCTAAGAGCTTAAGAAACTGGTTTTTAAGGCCACAAATAACCACGCATAATTTCATAACCATGATTATGTACTGAACCGCGAGAAATACCATGGATGACCAAGAGTAAAAAATATAGTCTAGATCATAAAGAATGTTTCAAATTACTTTCCGTGATTGACAAATCATCAAATCGCGGAAAAAATATCATTGCGGACCAAAAATTGTAATAATGTCAAGCAAACTTTGCACCCAGTCAAGTGGAGAACCATCTAGTGGAGATCAATCAATAAGCGCAATTCGTTAATAAGGGATTTCCATGGTAATAAGACCGCTTAATACTTAAGAAACTACTTTTCATCACCATAAATGACCACACATAACTACTAACTATACTATAAAATTTATTAATTATTTTTGAGTGTTACAAAAAATTGTGCTAGCGGTTAGTTTTTTTTATTATTACAGTTTAAAGGTTCAAATTCATCGCTGTAGCTGTTTAAAGTATTTAAATATGACAGCATGTTCTTTTTAATTTTGTGGCCATCGGAATCTTCTGAGTAGCTCCTCACAAAGTTGAGTTCGCCGTTAAATTTGCTCCAGAGATAAGCTGAAGAGGGCGGCAGTATTTAACAACCCATTCAGTTGCCAGCTTAGCTCAGTTGGCTCTAGTACAAATTATCTATATACAAAACTGCGGGAGATATATCGATTTTTCCAAATTGCGGGGGCGGTAGGGGCGTGGCAAAAATTGAAAATAAACTAGATCTGCCTGCAAGTAAAAGAAGCATTTGTCCCAATGCCTGTGTAACCTTTATCTCTTACCATCTCTAAGATCTGTTTGTTCATAGGGATGGACGGACGGACAGACGGACGGCCGACTCGGCTGTTGATGCTGATCAAGAATATATTTACTTAATGGGGTCGAAAATGATTCCTTTCCCCTTTTACATACTTTTGCACAAACTTAATATACTCTATGTACTAAACTTAGTCTGCAGGCACACATCCACATATCAAATTTGGTTGCTCTTTAATCTTTGAGATCTAGGTGTGCATACAGAAGGACGGACAGACCGACATGGCTATTCGACTATGCTGTTGATGATGATTAAGAATTGATATACTCCATATGGTCGGAAATTTTTTCTTCTGCCTGTTACATTCATTTCCACAACTTTTAGTACACCGTTTTACTCTACGAGTAACAGCTATAATAAAAACTGAAAAAGCCTCTTTCTCTTTATTTAAAGAACATTGCCTTCGACCCACACGCAGGCTCAACGGTTGCTACCTCGTTAAGTGCAGTAAGGGCCACCGTACTTTTTTACCTTTACGAAATCAAAAGATTTGCGAGCGAGGCACTGTAAATCTCTCACTGCGTAGCACAAAGGCTATTCAATCTAGCAGCAAGACCCTGAATTCTACTCCTCGCATATATAGACTGCATGAATTCATCGGTTTGGTCCTATGTGATGGTGCCGGGGGATTGGCACAATAGCAAAAACCACGAAAAACGCCCAAGCCAACAGCGGAAGTCCAACCTGCACCATGAACAGCAGCAGCATCAAAAGCGCCAAAAGCGACGAAAACCTCGCGAGCAACAGCAATCTAACCAGCAACAACAATGACCGCACAATCAACTGCAGCTATACCTGCAGCAACAGCGACAACACTATTAGCAGCCAGTGAAGGGAGAACTTTAATTGATGGAGAATTATAAAAAATTGACAATTAATTAATTGTTAATCGCACCTAACGCAGTTAACTGATTTTTAATTGTGATTGCAATACCCTATAATCTACCTTTTCAATTAGCTGTGAACCGTGAGTTTCTACAATTAAGAATTTATTAATTGTCAAGCTTTTTAAAACTCAATTTTGATTACTGGTGTAGGTTTTTAGGTAGATTTAATGACGGTAAGAAGTCATTTCAATTGTGTCCAGTCCCAGAGCTTAGAGTTCGAATTTACCCAGAGTAAGTAAACATATTCAATATAAAATAAAAACTTGTTTGCTTGAGTTTACTCGGTTCGCATTTATAGCATGGGTGAACGAGCCTACACGGGCCAGCTCGTTGCAGTTCTCTGGTGCACACATTTTGTTCTTAAATTTGGGATTTTCCAATTTTTTTTAAGTTTTTCTTAAAGACTTAAATGAACCAAGTTAGGTGAGGAGGTCGATTAAGCTGTTGTACAGCAATAAAGGATAAAGGACTGTAAACAAATATTTATACTTCATAATAAACAAATAAACATATTTATGGTTTATTGCATTTACAAAAATTTAAAAGAACTGAAAGAGCAACATTGGTAATTTGATACTCAAATGCATGAGTATCATTTGGCAGTGGCATATTCTGCTTAAAAATTCATTCGAACTCTGTTTTAAGGCTTTGGCTGATTTACATACAGTACTAAGAATTTGTTCACATGAAGTCGAACACACGCCTTAGCCGATCGATAGAACAGTTTACAGTCAGTAAACTCAATTGTGAATTGAAAATGTTAAAGTCAGAAACTTTAATTTAAAATCTAATGGAAATACATATTTGCTATGTAGAGTCTGAACTGAAATTGCATCAAATAAGGTAAGAGTATTTCTACCTGAGCTCAATCAGTGCAAATTCAACAATTTTGTCCCAACATGTCCTTTAACTTACAAAAATTGATTTTGCGTTGCATGTATTAAAGCTGCATTTTACGAGAAAAGTTTCTCATTCATGACAATTGAAAGTCATCGTCTTTTCATAAATCTACCCCATTAACATAATTTCTTTCCACTCACCTCAGCACAGCTGTGTCATTGTCGTTTACCGCATGCTTTTCATCGACTTTTCCACCCACATTTGTTGTTGCCGTCGATGCTGTTGCAGCCGTTGCATTCGATGTGCTGTCCGTGTGCGACAGCATTTCAGAGATGGCACTAGTTAGCCAGAGGCTGCTGCTGCCGGCACCTGTATCTGCAGTCAATGTGGGCAACGTTGACAAGATGATGGTCTCCATGACCATGCCAAAAAATTTACGAGTATTCTGAAACCGGAACGTGCCACACTGCGTATGCGTGATGTCTGGCCGTGACTTGCTTTCTAAGGTAAACGGTGAGTTGGGGTTGCGCTTATTTACTTGTCAGCGGCTCAATTACCGCATTTGGTAAAGCTGATGCTGATCCGTATCCATCTGGACTGCTGCTACTCATTGCCCTCATTGAGGAACAACGCCAGACGCGGCCACGAAGCATTTTGCGTTTGGTTTCAATTAGTGTTGTTGTCCTTGCTAATGCAACTGTAAGTGCACAGATAAAAGAATAGTAACGCTTAATCGTTGACTGACTGATTTAATTAGAAGACTTCAAGGAGCACAATTAAGTTGAAACAAATTAAAGATTTCTATTTTCATTCATTGCAGAGCACAACGTTTAGTCTCCTGCTTGCGCCATGCAATGATTTATGAAAGCCAGCACTTAAGAGAAAATTAAAGTTTGCTTGAGTTGGCTCAAAAACATTTAATATGGTCGTCCACCTCGGGTTGGGCGAGCACAGCAGGTGTACTATGAACACAAAAGTTATTAAAAGCAGCGTGAAACTAATAACATTGTTTGAACTTGCCCAGAAAGTTGAAAACAATATGGAGCATCTTTATTTTTAAACCATTAACAAGGCGTTAAATGATAATGTGCAGATAATAACACAATTTAAAACTCACTTATGTAGTCATATTGTTTAATCCAATGCGTTTGCATTAATTAAGCAATAATTGTCCAATAATTGTAATTATTTCATTATCGTTTTCATTCAGAAAAGAAAATTATGGTTGTTTAGTGGTGTGGTATGCTGATGTGTATGATATTTTTATGAACTCTGCTCGAAATTGAAGCATAAAGTTATTGTGCATTGAAAGCGATGTCGACACACAACCAAGAAGTGCTAAGTGAGCGCACTCTCCCGTGGCAAAGCTGACAAACGCAACGACAAATTGAGTATGTGAGCTTTGCCGGCCCCTGGATTAAAGAGTCGGCTAGCAGACCTTATAAGTTACGAATTAATTTGGTGTATGAGAAACTCTTTTTCAAATCGAAAGGTTTTACCGTACAGCTAGTTTAGAAAACGTATAGCTAAATTTCAATAAATGTATCCTCGTAAAGGCGTCGAGTACCAAAAATTGGGATCCAATGTCAGCTTTCAAAAACAGTAGTTTTTTGTTTCACATGCGTCATCTGTAATATATATAAATCTTTGGTAAAAGTTTACTCAG
The DNA here is from genome assembly GCA_018904275.1 of Lordiphosa clarofinis. Classification (NCBI taxonomy): domain Eukaryota; kingdom Metazoa; phylum Arthropoda; class Insecta; order Diptera; family Drosophilidae; genus Lordiphosa; species Lordiphosa clarofinis. The sequence continues at coordinate 5,862,814 of JAEIGQ010000005.1, read as the reverse complement.
TGGATGACTGGAGCAAAGTAAGAATATATGGTTCCACATTAGACTGGCCCTTATATTAACTTTTTTTTTTTGATTTCAAAATACCGGGCGGAAAAGAGTTCGTTTTGGTCCCAATAGATATGAAAAAAAAGTTTGGCAGCGATCGGACTTCATTTAGTGGACGCGCGTTCGCCCTCAAAATCGAAAATTTGAAATGTATGGGAAATGAGGGGGATGAGATTCGAATTTAATTTCTAAAAACTCCAAAAAATTTTTATGTGTTAATTCTTTTTACATCCTTTTAGGGGAATATCATAGCAACATTTTAAATATAAATGTGTCTTATTTTGAGAGTCAGCCTGGCCAGAATCATATCAAGAGGGTCAATTTTTCAAAATTTTTTTTGGTAATTTTTTTCGAAAAATTTTTAATACATATGAGATTTTGATTTTTGCTTTTGCCCGGGCGGCAAAACTATCGTTTTGGTCCCAAAAGATATAATAAAAAGTTTGGCTGCGATCGGACTAAATTTAGTGGACGCGCTCTCGCCCTAGAAACCAAAAATTTTAAATATGCTACCAATATATGGGATGAGATACGGATTAAATCTGCAAAATTAAAAAAAAAAATTTTTTTGTGATTTTGCTCTTTAAATCCTTAAAGGGGAATACCATAGCAACATTTTACATATTTTTGTTGGATATTTCGGGCGAAAACTTGGTCGGAATCATATCAAATCGGCCAATTTTTCAAAAAAAAAAAATTTTTCTGAGATTAACTTCGGATTTAATTTCTAAAAGTTTTTAGTTTTTGTTTAAGTGTTAATTCTTTTTAAATACTTTAAGCGGAATATCTAAGCAACATTTTAAATATTTTTGTTGGATATTTCGAGCGTAAACTTGGTCAAAATCATATGAGAACTCCAATATTTTTAATTTTTTTGGTTTTTTTTTTTTAATTTCAAATTAATTTATGCGAGACTATGATTTTTGCTCTTGCCTGAGCGGAAGAAGTTTAGTTTTAATCCCAATATATATAATAAAAAGTTTGGCAGCGATCGGACTTCAGTTGGTGGAAGCCTACTCGCCCTCAAAATCGAATATTTGAAATATATGCGCAATATTTGGGGTGAGTTTTGGGCTCAATATCTAAAATTTTTAATAGAAAATGTTTATGTGTTATTTCTCTTTATATTCTTTTAGAAGAATATCATAGCAACATTTTAAATGTAAATGTCATATATTTAGAGCATATCTCGTTATATTATTTTATCTTAAAAAATAAACATAAAAAAAATTATAAAAAAATGTGAAAAATGTGCTTTTAAATATGATTCTTACCAAATTTATTCTCAAAATATCTAACATTAATATTCAAAATGTTGCAATGATATTCCGCAAAAAGTATTTAAAGAGAATTAACACTTAAACAAAAACTAAAAACTTTTAGAAATTAAATCCGAAGTTAATCTCAGAAAAAATTTTTTTTTTTAAAAATTGGCCGATTTGATATGATTCCGACCAAGTTTTCGCCCGAAATATCCAACAAAAATATGTAAAATGTTGCTGTGGTATTCCCCTTTAAGGATTTAAAGAGCAAAATCACAAAAATTTTTTTTTTGATATTTTGCAGATTTAATCCGTATCTCATCCCATATATTGGTAGCATATTTAAAATTTTTGGTTTCTAGGGCGAGAGCGCGTCCACTAAATTTAGTCCGATCGCAGCCAAACTTTTTATTATATCTTTTGGGACCAAAACGATAGTTTTGCCGCCCGGGCAAAAGCAAAAATCAAAATCTCATATGTATTAAAAATTTTTCGAAAAAAATACCAAAAAAAATTTTGAAAAATTGACCCTTTTGATATGATTCTGGCCAGGCTGACTCTCAAAATAAGACACATTTATATTTAAAATGTTGCTATGATATTCCCCTAAAAGGATGTAAAAAGAATTAACACATAAAAATTTTTTTGGAGTTTTTAGAAATTAAATTCGAATCTCATCCCCCCTCATTTCCCATACATTTCAAATTTTCGATTTTGAGGGCGAACGCGCGTCCACTAAATGAAGTCCGATCGCTGCCAAACTTTTTTTCACATCTATTGGGACCAAAACGAAGCCTTTTCCGCCCGGTATTTTGAAATCTATTTTTAAGGGCCAGTCTATTCCACATCTATTCAACACAAAACAATTTCAACACGTCAATTCAACACACGTCAATTCAACAAAAGTCAATTCAACACAGTTAAATTCAGCACACGTAAATTTAACACACGTCAATTCAACACAGCACAATTATAACACATATACAATTTCAACATAATCAATGTCAACACAAAGCAATTGAACATCGACAAATTTCAACACATTACGATTTTAACACAGTACAATTTCAACACTGGAAAAAAAAAACATTTTAAAAAAAATTATATTTTCAATCTTGCAAGTGGCAATTTCAGTCGAACCTGACTTTAATATCCTCCGAAAGTGTATGCACATTTTAAAGCACCAAAAAAACATTCTTTTGTTCACAACTTGAATTACTTTCATCCCAATGCAGGCGTTGTAAATATTGTTCGTGTTTAATTGGTTTTTGTGTTGAATTGACGTGTGTTGAATTGACGTTTGTTGAATTGACGTGTTGAAATTGTTTTGTGTTGAGTAGACGTGGAGCCTTAATATCCTCCTATATCCTCCTGATATCTATCAGTCATATCAAATTTAAATTTAATAATAAATTAATTATTTTGTTTTGTGTTGAATTGACGTGTTGAAATTGTTTTGTGTTCAATAACCGTGTGTTGAATTGTTGTGTTTGGTGAAATGACTTAGTGTTGTATTGACGTGTGTTGAAATTGTTTTGTGAAGACTTTGTTTTGTGTTGAATTTGTTTGTGTTGAATTGACGGATTGTTGAATTGTGTTGTTGGGTATAATGACTGTGTGTTTTATAGACGTGTCACCAAAGCAACATGGACGGTACCGAACAGTTGAATATGCGTAGGTACATTCCATGACAAAGCCAGTTCCTCACTCAGATTGTGTTCCGTATCCTGTCAGTCCCAGATTTCAAACTGTACAGCCTAACTCATCTGAATCTGCCGATGACTTAGAAAACAATTCGCAATAGAGTGAAATTCCTTATGCCAAAGTGGACTGAACGATCTAATAAGAAACCATAGACTTTTTTAATACCACTTAAATGGTAAAACTGGAATTGCTCAATTTTTAGATAAATGCTTATTACTTATACAAATTTTAACAGATTTCTTTAAATGAACACTTTTTGAATTTGTTATATATAAGGTTTTATCATCCAAAAGAGAAAGAAATTTTAAAAACAATTTTTATACTCTGTACCAAAGGTATGTAACAGGGAGAAGGAATCATTTCCGACTATATAAAGTATATATATTCTTGATCAGCATCAACAGCCGAGTCTATATAGCCATGTCCGTCTGTTCGTCTGTTCGTCTGTCTGTCCGTCCGTCCGTCCGTCCGTATTAGAGGTGGGCGCGGGCCTGTATTTTGAGGCCCGGGCCCGCACGAACACGAACTCTTTTTTGAGAGGCCCGGCCCGGCCGAACACGAAACTTTTTCACCAAGGCACGAAACTTAATTTTTTCTAAATTTGAGCTTTTTAGCCTAGTGCGTTTTTCATTTAAAACATGGCCCGATGTTGAAAAAGCCTTTCGCTTGTAGACGAACTGGCGGGAATAGCCAGAATGGTCCGAGCTAATTTAGGAAGGTATTTTAAGTCTCTTGCATTTTTCCAGAATTCTAAAATATGTGTGCCACGAGCTGCTGGATAGGCCAAATATTTTTCAAGCTCTATGTCGATAGCGTTTTTCTCAACTTTTCGTTTTTTTATATAACTTAAGTCTAAAAATTCAGCAAACATTCCATTTTCGGAATTATTTGGGTTTATGTTATTAGTTATATCATCAACGCTACTATATTCATGATCCCCTATAAATTCGGAGAGCATTGCTTTTACCGTAGCTAACACATTATCTCTTTTTTCCTCTGAGAGGAAATTCATCTCTCTATAAGGAGGGTTCAAGAAAAGCCCAACCAAATGAGCGATTGCCGGAAGAAACCTTTTTTCTAATGCGCTTAGGGTCATTGTTTTAAACTCAGTTATTATTTGGGAATCAAGTGTGCTAGCTCTGCAAAGTTTACATAATTTTTTTGACCACAATCCAAATATTTGCAAATATTGCAAAGTTTTATCAATTTCACAATAGGACGCCAATTTTGAATTAGTGGTGAGCAAACAAGTAAAATATGTATAAGCAAATCGATAGTAGTATCGATAAACAATTAAAATGCGATAAATGGCGGCTCTAATTCGAGCATAAACAAAAATAGCGCGAACAAATCAAAATTGTTTTCGGGCCTATTTCGGGCTTTTACGGGCCTATTTCGGGCTTTTACGGGCCGGGCCTTTTTGCTAAGGCCCGGGCCCGCACGAATCTTAATTTTAAGGCCCGGGCCCGCTCCGGGCCTGTGTAAGCCCGCGGGCCACGAAAAAAAGCCCGGCCCGCGCCCACCTCTAGTCCGTATGAACAAACAGATCTCGGAGATGGTAAGAGATAGAGGTTTGACATGCATGGGACAAATGTTTCTTATAGCTGCAGCCAGATCAAGTTTATTTTCAATTTTGGCCACGAAAGAAAATTCTATAAGCTATAATTTGGTGAACAAAACTTATTCATAAGTTACTTCATAATTGAGATATTTGTAATCAAGTAAGCAGTCCTTTTTTAAAAATGCTAAACACAGTAATTTTGGATTTTCTCGAAATCTGTTTTAGTTAGATTTTTTTAAAGTCCTGATTCGGATACAGCGCTAGCACTCACGAGTCTTTGATGTGAAACAGGATGCTTAGCTTAAGAGCTTATGTTCAAATTACAAGCTCTCTCAATGGTAAATAAGTAAATGAGCAAGGGCACTCTTTCGAAAGAAGAAAATTAACGAATAATTAAAATCTCTCCCGGATACTACCCAGATACCACACAAATCCAAGCTAGAACCCACACAGATTCCACCCAGATCCTACTCAGATCCATCCCAAAACCCATCTGGATCACACAAAGGTCTTACCCAGATCCAACCAAGATCCCATTCAGATCCCGCCCAGAACCCAACCAGATCCCATCCACATCCCACCCAATTCCCATCCAGACTCTACCCAAATCCCAGCCAAATCTCATCCAGATACCACCCATATCCCACCCCGATCTCACTCAGAACCCTTCCAGATCCCACCCTGGTCCCACCCAGATCCTACCTAGATTCCTTCCAGATTCCACCCAGATCCCGCAAAGATCCCACCTAGATTCCACGGAGATCCCACCCAGATCCCATCCAAAACCCAACCAGATTCCGACCAGATCCCACCCATATCTCTTTCAGATCCCACCCAGATCTCGCCCAGATCCCTTCTAGATCCCACCCAGATCCCAGCTATATCCCAGTCAAATCGTACCCAGATCCCACCCAGATCTCACCCCGATACCACCCAGATCGCCCCCATATAAGACTCCACCCAAACCCCTCTCAAATACCACCAGATCCCACTGAGATACCACTAAGATCTCACCCAGATCTTTCCCAGAACCCACCCAATTGGCCCTCTTCAGCATCTTTCCTACCTCTTCACTTTCCCCTCCGACCAATCTCCTGTTTTTGTGTGTGTATATTTGTCGGGAAACTCCGCAAAACAACAACAGAAAATATGAACGATGTCAGCGGCACGTGACGCTGAAATCAAATTTTACTCTGTTCTGTTCTTTTTTTGGTATTTGGTATGGTATACATTGATTCACAGAAAATGAACATCAAATACAACACTATGTAACTAGTGAGTGAAACCAATAAATCAAATTAGTTTTTTATATGCAAAATCTTTGTTTTTATGTGCTGTTGTTTTGTTTTTTCATAGCGTCACGTATTGCGTGGGCTAAAAGTTGTCAGCTATTCACTGATTCTCGCAACCAATAATGCAATTATGTTCATTTTAATATGTGTATGGTATAGTTAATCGAATTTGCTCGAATTCGAAATATTTATTGTTATTGTTGCAGCCAACTTAGAGTTCAGTTGAAGCACTTCAAACGTCGGGTGTTTCCTATTAAAAAAAAATTACTACTATCGCACCTTCAAGGTCGAAAACTTGATTGTTTTTTTCATCCATTTTTCTGTTGTGTGAAAAATTATTAGCTTACACGCCAGGAGATTAAGGGAAGCTTGGCTTGGCCTTTTCGGGTATTGTAAAATTATGTTTTACAGAAAATTAAATACTTCAAAAGAGAAAGTTGTAAGTAAATCATAAACTTCTGAACCAAACGAACTGAAGTTTATTCTATTTAGAAAAACGCCGAGTTGTGTATATGTTTTATATTTTAAGTGAAATTTCGAATGTCGTCAATAAAATAATGTGGAATAATGCTCAGAAATCTACAAGGGTATACAAACTTTTTCCACTTTCTCATATTGAAATTTAAGCTTAAAGAATAAAACGTTGAAAAATTTTATTTCAAGCAAATGCTCTGTCATAGTTTTATTTGCATATAAGAGGGACAATTTGTTGATCCAATAAGTATGCTACGCTTTTTTTGTGCTCGTCATTTGCTTTCATTCAGTTGTATTATTTGTTTATTATCCAACGAAAAGTCACTTAAATATAATATAAATATTAAGCGCTCAACTTGCACAGAATTGTTGCTCACGCGCAGTGCTTTTTGGGGGGCACACTAACTGTTTCGAATTTTGTTAACAACTGAAATCAAAACACACAATTCACCATCTTTTGTACATGGATGCTTCGCCTTCCAATAGTATTTCTCTCTCTGGACTCTCGCTCTCTCAATGTTGGCAGTCATCATTGTAGTTGTTGGTTCAACATTAGTTCGGTCCAAATCAATTAACGATTCCTAGCTATGGTGACAGAATCTGCAGCAAAGTGTGACCTAGAAGCAGACATTTGTCTTAGATTATGTAAATCCAGGACCAGGGCGAGTATATTTAATTAAGGCAAAATAATTGCTTATTAAATAACCAGCAGCTGGCCACGTGAGCAAGGCTGTGTGGTAAGCCGAGTCCGGGATCTTGGGGTACGATGGTTTTTAATTGAAACTTTAACTTAAATACAAACACGAGCGGCACTGGCACTTGGCAGCCGGGAACCCTGAAAACTTTACCCCAATAAAACGGCAGTTGTGCAGCACAACTTAAGAGTGGCCAAGTGCGGGGCCATTCCGCCTCAGAGTCTTATTATATGTACATATATATTTGTTTACAACTCTTCAAACAAAAAGTCGTTGGCTCTGGCCTTTTGTGTGAAGTTTGTGTCACAAAACTGTTTCCGCTTTGCCTGGTGGCCTTTTTGCATCTAATTGGCCCTAATTGGCCAATTGAAATTTTCTCAAATACACAAAGGGAAAAGTGTGCAAAGCCAGCTTTTGTTCAACACTGCATTTGGCAATGCCAATTAATCATTCATATGCCATTTGGGTATGAGAGCACGAGCACCCCTAATAAATATGATCAAATAAAAATAATGGCAGCAATCGGCTTACACGAAAAATGTCAACGGAAAATGCAATATGTGTGCATGCTGGGTTTTTGGTGAAAGCATTTTGTCATTGCCCGTAAATAGAGTTATTTGATGGAAATTCAAAAGCGAAAATTTGCCTGATACTAAAACATTTTATAAATTGTTGTTGTGTATAAACCTTATATTTATGAGGATTTGCCTGAAGAAAATTGCAACTAGCTAACTTAGTTTCTATGTCTTCTGTTTAATAAAAGAAGATTCATTCTGAGTTGGAATTTACTAGAGTTCTTTGTTGGCTGCCAGTCTTGTCATTCGCCAACCAAAAGCCAAACAAAATCGCTTTTAAATTTTCCTTAACTTTTTATACACAAGTGCCTCGCTGTTCAATTGGCTAAGCACAAGTCAGTGAAGTGTACTTAAATGAGTAGGTCGTAAGGTTCAAGTAAAGTGTTTACAAATGTGGAAATATCAATGGAGAAATTAGTCTGTGGCAAAAAAGAGGTTCAATCATGTTCAAGTAGTAATAGGAAATTGGTTTTTCGTTTCCGACCAAAACATAAATGCTCATTCAGCTCATTCAACTGAAGTTTTTGTCAAATTATTCAAATGTTTTCTACGAATTGACAGACCCGCAAACAGCTCAAAGAATTTCAATGATTTCTGCCCAATCAGTCTTGAATTTGGAATTTAATAAGAACCATTACCCAATTCCATTTCCCATTGCAGCTCTTTGTAAGCAAGAGCAGTAGTTCAGTTCATTGTGCACTTGTTAAAGAAGTTTTGTATTTGATTTCATTTGAGCCCAGCTAGTGGTACTCCTACGCGTATGCAAAATATCGTGCTATGCGCCTCATATGTAATTTGAAATACATTTGATTATTGCATTGAAGGGGATACTCATCCGCCCTGTAATGGATGCAACAATTGTTAGCAAATGTATTTCCCCTCCATGCACTCAAAATTAAATTATACTCGGAAATGGTTTAGCCATTTCCTTGGCCAAACGCAACTAGAGTTAAAAAGGCGGAACACTGGAAATGCTTGTGGTTGCAGCACTGAAACTGTTTTTAATTGGTAAAAACCCAGCGCCTAAAAGCATAAAAGTATTTTGCTGCTACTGAAATTCAATGAAAAGTAATAACGCTGTGGTTAAAATGTTTCTTTTTTTTTAATCGGTGAAGCCTACCAGTAAATTAACAAGGCTATAAGTTGAATGAGCGCATTTGCATAAAGCAGAGTTCATCATGCGCGTATAAACTGAGCTTTGTTGTAAAATTATTTTAAAAATTTATAAGCCAGAAAGATGTTTGAGACAAAGGTAGTTTATTTTACTGAAATGGCTAATGTGTTCTCATTCTTAAAGTAATTTAACCCACTTAAATTACTCAAATGCTCATAGTTCTATCTTCTTCCTTATTGTAATACTTTATGGGTTTTTAAACTCTTTTCTAGTTGTATGAGAAGGCTCAGGAAAACTACACATTCTACAGAGCAAAGAGTCACAAAGCACACTTCACTGAACAAAAATAACATATGTCAAAAATTTAATAAAAGTTAATGGACAATAAGTAAGCGACAAATTAGTCACTGAACTAGGGACTGTGAACAAAAGTCACTAAACCAGATGCTGTAAGCTAGATTCTTTGATCAACAAGACGCTGAAGAACGAGTCACTCAAAAAGAGTCACTGAAGAGTCATTTAGCAATGTGTTACTGAACAGTAAATCGTTGAAAAATATGAAACTAAAAAGAGTCACTGATGAATAGTAACTGAAGGAACTGAACAAGACTGCGTATCCTACAGATCTTCGATTGCACTAAGAAAAAAAATTTGGATAATTTGTCCGCGAAGTGGGTCAAGAAGCCAAAGAAAAGTTTGTCCGAAGCATATAACATGCTAAGCGATTTTGCTAAGAACGCGAGAGGGAATGAAAGAGTAAACGACTAAACTGATTTAAAAACAATGTTTAGCGCGATTATTGGGAATTCAATAACCTCTAGAATGGTTTCTTGCTTGAGCCCATTCAACGTTTAAGAATTGTATACCAAATTTGAGTTCCCCCACCATAGCCCCGGGGTCAGGAACTTACTTGCCAATTCTTACCGAATGCTTGCCTAAGTCAACCTTCATTGTGTGTTAAAGAGAGACTCAGTTACGTTTTGGCGCTCTCTGCTTGGGAAACCCTGACCTAAATGTATGAATTCTCTCACTGTGCATCGGTTCGAAGCCTATAGAATTTTTGGGAAATCCGAACTGAACCTTAACTGAAGCAAGAATTGTCATACTCTCTCATCTTAAACTGTGTCTGAAGTCGGATAACCTTCAACACAATTAAAGTTGATTAGAGGGGATGTGTTGTTGTTTGCTTACCATCAGGACAACGCTCTAATGAAAAGAAAAAGTCTGACAATTGTTGTGTAGAAAGATAAACGGTTGCACTCTTCATCTTCTACTGAAACTCGTTTTGCAGGCGTAACAAGCTCCTAATGACTTCTTCGTTCGTGGTATGTGTAACAAGACAGTTGAAAAACTGTGAGACAATTTTTCGTCCTTGCAAGCCAGTAAATTTTCTACTTTTTTCTTCATTCAATTGCTTCCCTTGTTATCCACCATCAAACTATTTATTTCAACAAATGAAGCCTATGTATTTTTATACTCTTTAATCAGAGTAATAAAAGGGTATGCTAAATTATAGAAACACATGTAACAGGCAGACTGAAGAATTTCTCATCCCATTTAGTATATATATTTCTGATCAGCAGTTTAAACGGTTCAGAAAATGAGTTGAATTCAACTCAAAATAAGAACAAGATGGTGTCAAAATTCTTAATAACAAATGTTTCAAATTTTTCAATCGGATAATAATTGCTTTAAACAAAAGAAAAACCGAGAGAGAAATATCGAGTTGGCTCTCGTTTTGATCTCTCTCTCTCGTAAACCAACCAAGTATAAGTAGCTCTCTAGATGTGAACCTGCAAAAGTGTGGAACGGCTGAATGTGCTGGGGCGTTATTCATTTCGTTCAATTCCCAGTCAAGCCCGAACAAATTTTTCTGTCCGGTGGAGTGAGTCGTTGAAGCGATGTTTTTGATTCCTCTGGATAGAGGGAGAAGCAGCTACGCTCATATCCAGGAGCCTTGACTTCCTTCATTTTAAATCAAAGGAGGTATGTCTCCCATATTCTTCCCAAATGTGAGAAGTCCGCTCACATCTGGTCCAAAATCAATCAAATTTTTTTTTCCAGTTGAGTTCAAAATGTTCTTTGACAGCATTATCAGCTTAATTTGAGTTTTTGCGTTCTTAAAAAACTGTACTTGAAGTGAGAACATTTTACTACAAATGAGAAATCTATACCTTACTAACGTTATTAACTCCATCTGGCAATGCTCTAAAACCTTTAAATACTCTAAACTCAACATGTTTATTTTCTGTGGTTTGATTTCCGCCCGATATCTGCCCACCTACCGCCCGATCCCTAACTAAAGGGTATTTTAAAGTCAGCAACGTTCGTCCTTAACTTACGCTATCCTTTTACTTAGTCTTGAAATCCATTAATCCAACTTCTGCTGAGGGCGACATCATCCTGACAGTTGAGCAATTCGGTGTGAAAAAAACTTGATGATTAACGACAGCTGACTAGTTTCGTATTCATCACGTATGCTTCTCACTATTAAGTTTTTTTAGCAAATTGCCTACCACTCGGCTTGGTCCAACCATTTTTATTGGCACGTTTTGATGGAAACAAGTGAACAAATGTATTCATACGTAATCTGAAGTGAGCATCTTGGGGTTTTTAAATCAAATTTACGCCGAAGCTAACACAAACACATGCCCAACCAGCTGCCAGTCCCGTGTTGGCCCCTTCTGCTCGTCTCTCATGTAATATGCCATATTTTTCAGCTTATTTTATCCATGACCCCCACGGGCTTATTGATTTATGCTAGCGCCAGATTTCATTTCACACTTTCACCATTTTTGCAGTCCTCGTCTGCACCTAAATGCAATGTTTTATGGCTCAAGGCTGCCGCCATCATCAACAGGCACTTAAAAGCCTAAATGTACTATTGAGAGCTGACGTGGCTGATGCAACCGCATTGGACCATGTCATGTCAATCGTACAATTTGCATGGGTTTAAGAACTAACATACTGAGACAGAAAAACAACTTTAAGATTTGAATGCGAAACGGCAGCCCCTAAAGTGCACTTGCCGTTGCATATGTGTGGAGGGTTGGGTCTCTTCGAGGCCAAATGCTTAAGAACTGCTTGGACTGACGTCCAAGTCCACTTCATGCAGCTTACACGGATGCCTGGTTCCGGACTGATGTGAGGAGATGCCAAGCCAGGACTTGTTTACCTACTAAATACTACAAAGCTCGGCGGCCACTCAGGTGTGTCAGACAAACAAAAGAATACCGGAGGCTGTCGTTTAGGAGCTTGGGGAAAAAAATCCGTTTTCGTTTGTCAGTTTATTCTACTGATACTTCAATTTACCTCATTAAGACACTTTGGGAATTTTAAAGCCGCTTACAAGCAACCAAAAACTCTTTGTTGTTGTTGATGAAAGAGTCAGCAATTGCTAATATATTTTCCAAACATTATTTTTAAAGCAGTATTGTAAAGGAAGCAGCAGGCTTTTTTTTAATTAAGGCATATCTGTAAGGCTGAGAGACTGCTTATGTTTATAATTTTATACTCGAATTCTAAAAATTTTCTTTTTGAGGTTTATGTGAATTGCTTGCTTCTTTTTATTTAAATTCTTTCGTCAATGCAAACAACACTGTTGTGCCAAGTGGTTTTGTTTCAATTGCTGAGTAATATTTCCCAACTGTTAAAGCGCCTGATTAAGACTTTTGAGACCACATAAAAATAGTTCAAATGCATAACGTTTCTCCAGTTGTTTTTAAAAAATAGTTTGATTACAGTTTTGACATAGTTGTGTGTTTTTTTTTGCGATAGTACCATGGGTAATTAATGTGTACTTTTTAGCTGTGCTTTGTGAATATTGCGTTTGCAGAGCAAAACGGTGCAAAAAAGTTTTAAGTGAAAAGTTATTTATTTAATCCGAGTTAATTCTAGTCCAGCCTTTAGTCCAAATTATAAATACTTTTTGCGATGTGAACCGTTTTACATCAAGTGGAAGGAGGCAAATATTTAAAAAGTAAGCTAAAATCATGGCTGCAAACCTTCCCAAACGTAAGAGGGGCTTACTACGGGGTTCGAATTTGCGAAACTTTTTGGGTTCGGGTTTATGGAGCGGGCTCAGAAAGTCACTGATTTAGATTCTTTCAGGTTCATGTGTGTAATGATTTTGACAAAATTTTGTTGATTTTTTAACCCCCAGAGCCTCCTTATTAAACTTTATTCAACTTCAAATAGCTATTTTGTTCACTTTTTGTAGGCGAGGGCATATACCTACCCCCACCTCTTGACCAAAGTGGGTTTCCGCTACTCTATCCACTTCTGAAATAAAAAAGGTTTTCTCACCTTTAAACCCAAATAATAGCAACTTTGATAACTAAACTATTTCTGTAATAAGCTGTTTGATTTCAAAACAAGTTTTTCGAAATGCTTGTCGGTTAGTTTATGTCCCCCTTTCCGATTAACTAGGCCAGCGTGGGAGAACAGGCGTTCGACAGGAGCTGATGACGGCATGGGAGTATTATATTTGACGAGTACCTCCCTGACTATGGGATACCTGCTCAGGCACTCGAGTCTGCAGTCGTCGTCATGAAGGAAGCATTGTTATTCCTTATGGATGTTCAAATAATTATCAAGGGAATGCTGATCTATTCCGAACGGAAAAAGAAAATTTACATTGTTCTGCACATTGCCAATCTGAATTTGTTTAAGTTACCTGCAGATGGTATGTTAATTCAGAATTATAAATTGAAAGTATACTCTATTTCATTGCCAATTGAGAATTATGAATTGAAGTTATTTCATTTCAATACTAATTCAGAATTACGAATGGGCATTGATTCATTTCAAATCGAAGTTAGAATTTTCAATGCAAATTCAAAATATTTTTATTGTAATTGAAATTTATAAATGTTGAATTTGCTAAATTTGATTTCAGTTAAAATTAAGCATTTTTGAACTCAAAAAAGTTGATACGGTCGAGACCAAAAAATTCTGAAAGGGTGTGATGGTAGTTAAAAACCCTGCCTGGGTTTTTAGAAAATTTAGAAAAAATTTGTATATTAAAGAAAATTTTAAGAAAGTTTCGCTAAATCCTTCCTACTTTCTAAACATCTTTGCAAAATTGTTTTGTGTGTCGTTCAGTGTTAACAACGAAGACTTCTATCAGGCCTCTTCCCGTTTTCGATTTCGATCAAATCATGCGGAATCGGAATTGTTAAATGTTCTCGCTTCCAAAAACCAACTGTCATATTCGAACTATAACTTTATAACCCCAATTACCTTCATTCGATCCTCTGCATGGCAAAAAGATTCGACGGAATTCTTTAAGGGTTTCTTAGAAATCACACGTCGTCGGATTCGGAAACGGGAATACGCCTGTATGTGTTTAGAAAGTCTATGAGTTCATACCGACACGGCTGTATTGCCTCGGCTGATGAAGAAGATGTTTGCTTTATAGCATACCTAGCCTTGTAATTAATTAGTTCTTTTTAATTTGAGTAGGCAAAACACAACACAATTTGGATACATTTTCCTGTGGCTTTAAACGTCTTTAAGTACGGACAGTTCTTAAGCTTGCCGCTCTAGTTTTACACCGTTTTTACAGCCCACTGAGCTCTTTTCGAAATAGTCAGCTTATACTTTAGTCACAAATAAATAAAATAACAAATAAATCGCCTTGTCAAAATTACATTCGATTCCAGCTCTATATTATTTTGTTGCTCGAATAAATTAAATTTCGGCAACTTTTAAAATTATAGGGAGAATTCGATGACAACAAGACGTAAGTGTCGTATACGTAATTTGGATCAATAGTTAGATTGTGCTGGCGAAAGCAGGTGATGTGCTATCATGCTTGCAAATTTTGGTAATTAGGTTTGATATGAGTAATCGTAAAAATAGTTTGTTAGATTTGCTTGATTGTGATTTGATATCGATAGCACACAGCTGTCCACAATAAATAAGCAAGTAATTTTATGAACACAATAACATAATGAGAGAGAAAATTAATTTTTTGTTAAATGAATTGTGAGAGGTTGTGCTTTTGGCAAATATATAGTGGAAATACGTGCAAGGCTTTGATGGTTGTTGTAAAATAGGAGATCTGGGAAAGGCGTCTCTTTTTAAAGATATAGCGTAACATAATAGAACGGATATTCCGTGCATTGTCCCATTAAATACTTAATTAAAATTAACATTTGCAGACACTTCTTCCTGTGTGAAAAACCAAAATTAGCTTGTTAGCCAAATGTATTTTGAAGATCCGACCGGTCCGTTTGTCAGTTTTAGCAAAGCAAATGAAGGATGTGGCCGGGTGTGGCGCGTGTTTGTCGGTCTGCTCCGTGGGTTCATTCCCACCTCGGACCATTTAGTAAAAAAATTTTTTTAATGTCCTTAGAATATAGCTTTTACACATCCGGTCACCTGCTAACCGGTAAACTGTAGGTCCCCTTCTCTAGAGCGAAAAAATTATAATCGGACACGCCAAAAGATTGAGAAAAAGTTGGTTGGTCCTTTGGGTTTGTAAAGCCTTTTTTACATTTAAATGAAGGTTAAACTTACAAACTCAAAAATTGAAAATTACTCAGCGAATCGTTAATAAGAACGAAAAGGTTGATTCCCCTTGCAAGTAATGGTTTTGCAATGTCAGAGCTTTAGTACGGTAACATTAATGTTTCATACTAAACACCTCAGCTCTTCTTCCTCTTCTTCTTCCTCTTAAAGTTTTTGGGATTGGAAATAAATATTTCTCAGTCTTGCAAACTTCTGGGCAGAATTATAATACACTTTGCGGGGTTAAATGTGCAATTGTTTTGTTAACTGAAGTCGATTTTCCTAAAAGGCTTAGATTTTTTTTCATGCAGAATTATACGTGCGCAAAGTTTATAGTTTCGACAATAAGTCGTATATTACCAGTGATTCGATCTCGCCATTCTTACCTAATGTACTATAACATACCTAAGTTAAAAGGTATCCGGAATTTCCAGTACTAAGGTAAACGTAATGGTACAAAAAAATGACTTTAAATTAGCCTTTATTCACTATTATCTACCCAAACATGTTTAGGCCGTGAACTATCAAATCGAAACTTTAAGGATATCTTTTTTATTATCAAAGAATTCTCTGGAGATTTCCAATATTATTATGAATCATATTCTGTTGTAACAATCGCTTCAAATTTTATTAAACTCCTTTGACAATACTATAGGACTCTCATAGAAACTTATTGGTTTGAAAGGGTACACAAGATTTGTTGCTATTAAAGTAAGCAAGATTTTCTTGTGTTGAACAAATTTCTATTTAAATATACGCGATAATAATTGCCCCCTTCCAATGCGCTATTTAGCTAAAAGCCGAAATAGTTGGGCGTTGCTCCTTTATCCTATCATAATCAACGTTTATTTGTTCTGTACAAAGTTGTGTACAAGCAGCAGACCAATATTCGTGGGTTGTCTGAACAGATTTGAGATATGTTGAAAGTGAAACTTGAAAAGTTTAGTGTTTTTAATGTTAAATGGTAAATTTTTTGATGACTAGAAAAATTCCTGATTGCTGATAAAGTAGGAATTGAATTAAAGATGGAAGATTTTGGTTAGATGTAATAGAATATTTTTACTTAGAGGGGCTTTATCAAAATTCAAATTCAACCACTAGACAATATGAGTTTGAAAATGAAAATTAAACATTTGATTCATTTGCGCAATTAGGAAACATTATTTTTGTTGTTCTTTGAATTAAGTTTATGATTCAACCTAACCTATCAATTTAATACATTCTCCACTACTGGGCAGTTAAATTGTTGTGAGAATTAAATTTTGCCCTGAACAAGATGATTTCAGATCAGTTTTTGAATTAAACAGTTCACAAACAGGAGAGGTTCAGATTCACGAGTTCTTTTTATTTTCACATTTTAATTTATTTCTACTAATTAAATTTACATTGATGATTCCTCTTTTTAGTTCATCTTAATAATTTGAAGGCAACCCTCTTAGACACACAAATGGATTTCAAGCTTTTCAGAGTCAACAAGCAAACTTCAGTCAAAGATAACTAAACTGTTGGAAAAATTTCCACTTGAGCGAATTGGCATACTAAATACATAGACCAAGTAATTATGTGCATATTTTGAGCCTCAATTTACGGTATTGAAAACCAATGTTTGAAAATGTTTTTACACAAAAAAAGGGAGGAATAAATCAAAAAGTAAAATTGTGCAACAAAGAATTGAATAATTTGTTAAAAATTATTAGTTCATGTCACTGCTTCCTGAATCTGATTGAAAGTTTACTTTTTTTAGGTATATTCCATTGTAAGTTGACTTGTGGTAGTTTCTGAACTTTCTGTTGACAATCGCGATAACAAACTATTTATTGGGCAGGTAGTAAATTAAGTTTTTGCTTTTCAAATGTTCCACATTGAAAAGAAATGTTGGAACAACTTCAAACTGTAAAGTGGCGCCAATGGGTCGGAAAAACTTTTGCACAATTTTACGCGAGATTTTTATTTGGAGGGAGAATCTTATTGAAAAAAATTGTTGGATTTTATAGGGCTTATCCGTTGCCTTTTATGATTTAAACATGTTGACACGACGGATTCGCAGTTTTTAATTAAGTCACTGGCACACGCAGAGATTAAGTTTTTGAAATTTCTGCTGTTTCTTTGGCACTGGCTGACTGAGGGCTCGCGTACGACTGAGCGTCAGGACACAGCGGCTGGCATTTTTATCAATGAAAAATTGTTGCTTGTAGCAGACTTCCGACATCTGTGCAGACCAGTTTTGGTAGCTGCAAAGCAGGCACAGCGAAGAGAGAATTGTTGCTCTTAAAATGGCAGCTCTGTGGGTGTAAGTGTGTGTGTATGCCTTGTTGATAT
Organism: Lordiphosa clarofinis; assembly: GCA_018904275.1. Classification (NCBI taxonomy): domain Eukaryota; kingdom Metazoa; phylum Arthropoda; class Insecta; order Diptera; family Drosophilidae; genus Lordiphosa; species Lordiphosa clarofinis. The sequence goes on along the minus strand of JAEIGQ010000005.1, from coordinate 5,845,260 downwards.
TTGCCTTGGTTCTTCATATTTCATTAAACGTTACTTATGCATAGCACACTTTTAGGCGCTCTTGAACTTGGCAGACGAGGCACATCCATGTGCGAAGTGTTGCTCTGTGTAAGCGTTGTGTGTTGGTCAGCAGAAAAAGATATAACCGCAGGAGTCATGAACTGTGAAATGAGCGTGTTGATAGCCTCTTTACTGGTCATTAAGCTGTATTACAACCCTTTCCCTGTTAGTGTGCATGACTGCAGTAGCCACAGTTTTTCGCCACTGAAAACTGCGGTTTCCACTTGGAGTCCTGTTAATAGTCATTCAAATTCACCTTAAAGTACATATCATTACCGTTCGCTTTGTTAATTGCTCAATTTAAAAATGGAAAATATTTATGATTTTTACATTGAGGGATTATGCGACCGATTAAGTAATTTATGCACCCCAGCAATTTGTTACTATTTAAGGACACAATTAGACGGTTGTATGGAATGTAATACCCAGCAACCACAAATTAGTCCCAAACATCTAATAAAAAATAAGTCTGGATTTTTTGAGCCACAAGAGTCGGTTTTTTCTATGAAAGCAGTACGATAAATTTATTTGTCTTCTGTGAAAGTCGGTACAATCGCTTGCAAGCAAAAGATTTAAAAATTATATCCATTTTGGACAAAGATCTAGAGTTACCCTTAAAAATATAAAGTTACGCTTATTAAATCTTTCTTTAAGCCCACAATTCTAAATTTTTTTTAATCAAACTGCTACACAGAGGGAAAAAACCGAGAACATTGGACTCAAAACGAGCACAAACGTTATCAAAAAGTATGCATGAACGGGTGTTCTCACATGTATTGCAATGTTCTCACTTCGAGAAAAATTTATTGAGAACGCAGAAGCTCAAATTGAGTTGACATTGTTCCATTTTTTAGAACAAGATTTGAGTTTATATTGTTCCGTTTTCAAGAACATTTTAAACTCACCTGGAAAAAAATTTTATTGCACTTGGGGGGACCAGGTGTAGGCGGATTACTCACACTTGGGTGGAATAGGGAATGGGGACATACCTCTTTTGATTGGAAGTGTAGAGAGGCAAGGCTACTCTGGATATGGGCGCTGCTGCTTCTCCACCCACCTATTGTGCCATAGGAATCAGAAAAATCGCTTCAACGACCCACTTCACCTGACTCGTTTCATTTAAGTTTCCAGAAAAACACAGAAAAATTTGTTCGGGCTTGACTGGGATTTGAGCCCGGTACCTTATGCACTCAACGTATGGAATGACGCACTTGACAATTCAGCTATTGAACAGTTTTGCAGATGGACGTCAAGAGGGCTACTTATGCTTTGTTGAGCAGACAAGAGAGAGAGAGCAAAAAGAGAACCAACTCGCTGTCTCTCTTGTATATCTCTCTGCTGAAAACCGGTGTTGTTGTTGTTTAAAGTAAATATTATTAGTTTGAGAACAACTTTACTCATTCCAAGAATATTTAGAACATTTGTTCTCAAAAATTTGGAGAACGTTCTGTTCTCATTTTAAGTTGACGGCAACTTATTTTCTGAACACGTTTTTTCTCTCTGTGCATGTATAGATTTTGAAAGATCCTAACTAATAGTGATACAATAAACAACTCAGGCATTTTCCACCTTAAAATAAATATTGTCTAATCACGAAATAGTTAAACAATAAGGATGCGTCACACTAGCAGTTTGCTATATTATAATTTGCCAGCTGCTGTCATAGATGTGTGAACACTAGGTCGGACACTTGATGTATGGAAAAATGTAAAGCCAAAAAAATTCTTGAAAAAAAATTTGTTTTTGGGTCTGCGACTTGGATTCAACGTTTATTACTCATACGTACTGTTGCCCTTTGATGTTAAATTTTTAAGTGTTGGCGTAGACGTAAAAGTCATAACAATTGACAAAAAGGTATCATGACCATTGAAAAAATTGTTGTTTATATAACCAACACAATATGTAAAAATTATTTACCAATTAAAAATTTAGTAAAAATTAAAGTAAAAAAAATTAAGTAAAGCAAAATTTCTACTAATCTGCGTTGTTTAATTCTAGATAAAAGCAAGATTTAGCCGTGCACTAAGAGGCTAACAGGATATCTTTGAAGTGAGGTCCCTCACGAACTGAACTAAAGTGATGAGCATCACGGTTGCAGCCGTTCCTTAGAATAGTCTATTTTTACTATGCTGTTATTTTCAGGATCTAAAAATAATGCGAACTACTATACTTATTTGGCAAAAATACACCGAATTTGTTTGTAAATCAAAAAATCTTTATTTATTAATGTAAATTCATTTTATTTCCCTAAACTGCAAAGTCTTCTTCCGTTATAGTCTTCAATTTCTTCTTCGTTTCGAGTTCTGTCGCTTCTATCGATTAAAAACGGTGTCGACGAAGCGGTCTCTTGAGTTTAGCGAATTGCCTATGGAATGGTCACTCAGAATGTCCAACCACTGTTATGTCGGTTGTATCTGTCTAAAAGTGCGTTCTTGCTTTGTGTACCCGCCCATCTCTAGCGATCTGTTAGTCTCAAAATTGATCTTTGTATTTTAACAATAACGAGAATCCAACTGCATGAATAAGTTGATACAGCGCTGCTACAGTAAGCTTTCGTCCGCTAATAACTTAACTTTCGGTTTAGTGAATAAGATTGATTACCCTATTTCTGTGGAACGAACTATTTTCATTCAATCGTATAGGCAGTAAAGAGCCTAAACATTGTAAGTTTAAATTTTTTGGTTAAACTGTAAGCTTAAAAAAAACCAGCTGAGCAAACTTATTGGGGAATAGAAAATCGCGAGACTAAAATATATTGCATTCTTCATAATGTCTTGATAACCTTTGAACGGAAACGTTAAAGTTTTCCATTTTTGTTCAAGTCAAACTTAATAAGGAAAGCAGCTTTGACACGAATTCTTTAGCTGAAAGAGGAGAAGAGGTTGATTCTAACATATTCGATAAAGAAACAGGACAGAACAAATAGTATTTCGTTCTTCATTATCTATTTTTCTGAGCTTAAAATGCATACAAAATTATAAAGGTGTACTAAAAGGATGGACTAAAAACACGACAAAGTTTCCACGTACTGTTATGCCCAAATAAAAATCCAGGTACCAATATGGAACCGAACACCGAAATAATGTTTAAAACCAATCAAAGCCTCAGGCTTCTAGTTCATAGCCCAAAAAACGTAGAAATTCTTGTAAGTTTCAGGCTTCTCCTGTGTAGTACATAGCCCATAAAATGTTGAAATCCCTAAGGGTACTGAACCGCCGGGCCCTATGCCCTGGTAAAGTTGACACTTGATGTAGGTGTTTGGTTATTATTCATGACATGACTTGACATTCCGGGTGAAAATGTTGAATATCCAGTAGAAGTGCTTTCCGCATACCTTAGCCAGCGGCAGTTTAGTTCAATTTTAGTTCACAACATCACAACCGCCGATAGCAGAGAGCAAACTTGTTCTGGTTTCACCGACAAAAAAACATCTATGAACAGATTCGCCAATGTTCATAAATTGAGTAAAGCTTGCCGCAGTTCGTCGACAGTTGCACTTTAATTAAAAATAAATACTTACAAAGGCCGCCCCACCACACACACACACACACACACCGGCAAATGCCGACGAGTCCAATTCTAATGATTATTGATGTTGGGATGTTGGGTTCGTAGCCAGCATAAACGGTTGAGCTCTGATTGCGATTACTCTCGGCTGCACATGGTCTAGGGTAACGACACACAAAAAACAAAGACAAAATCATTTGATGTGATGAGTAAATTTTTGTGCCAGTAGAAACTTTTTACATTAATTTTTGTTTGCATTTATGTTTTCAACTTGGTTTCCAAATAAATTAAACAAAGTACCGCATTTGCTTACCGTCTGGATGGGTTAAAAATTAAAAGTCTTGCTTTGTGGTATGGTACAACATTTACGCATTCAAAGCACGAAAAAAGCACTTACTCTTATGCCGAACCACCTCCCCCTGCCCCACTGTACGGGTAGTAAGCAAAGTAATTAGTGATAAAAAAAAGAGTCTAGCATAAAGCAAGTGTATACAGATTTGGCTTGGCTAAAGCTAGACAATTATGTGGCACACCGTTTGACACACCGTTTGAAGGTTATTTTGATATACGGGAGATGGTGGCTGGGCACAGAAAGCACAATGAAAAAACTTAACAGTCTTGTTAAGGGGAAAAAACCATAAATTTTCCATTGCCAAAACAAAGATGACTCAGTGGTTGGGTCACTGGTAAAGGTATAAGCCAACATTTGCTAAGCCGAAGATTCGTTACGCTAGATGTGTATCGTTTGATCTATTTCTTGCACGAAATTCTTAAATTTTTTCAAAAACGTGATGAGAGAGTTTAAAATTGGGATAAAACTAGTTCGAGAAACTAGTTTGAACTGGCTTGTGGTTCGGATATCGTAAAATATACAACAATTCTTACTTCAAAACTGTTTCAAAACTGGTTTTCAACAGGAAAGGGAAACACCGAATTTTAATATTTTAGTGAAAAGAATTATTGGAAAATTGCTACCAACCTCACTTAAATCAATTAAAACCGGGTTTTCAGAGTTTAGACATGATCGACTTGAACTCTGAGTGAAAATTCTATGAAGATAGGTTTAGTAATTCCTTTGCTTTTATAAATATGGATCTACCTAAACGAATAAATTATTTCATATCGTTTTCGTTAGATATCTTTCTGTCTCTTCCCATTACACACCTGTGACACAATTTAAAATTAAAAATTAACAGTCTGATTAACAACACATCAAAACTACTTTTAAATTTTATGAATTTGTTTAGCAAATATATCCATAATTCATTTGCTATTGTTCAGTTTTTAATGGAATTGCATTTTGATAGCGTTTTATGGCAATTACTTGCAACAATAAAACGCACTTGGCATCTAAATGGTTAATGCCTGGGGAAATACACACACAAATACTCGTACATAGCCAGCTTAATACAAACATTTTAGTAATTTCATCAAAAATGCATATCAAAATCTACAGTTGCCTTGCATGTGATTGCTAAAGATAAACACAAAGTAATCAGACTAAATATACCAAAGATACACTACAAATTTGTTATAAAAATAAGCGTTAATGTGAACTTTGACATATTGTGTTTTGGTAACCGTCTCTAGTTGTGTTTTTTTCTTTTCTCTATTTAAAGTGTGGTATTTGAGTTTTCAGCTAACTCTTTTACTCGGTTAAAGGTCTGGCTCCTCAGGCGTTGTTTACCTCTCATCAGTATGGCACAGTGGATCAAAGGTAAACAAAAAAGTTCAAACTAACAAGTTTCAGCCGGCTCCTGCCATGAATATAAAAATCCGCAAATAAGTTTTTTTTTCTTTGACCAACAAATAAAAAGCAACAATTAACGATTTCTTACAAATTAAAGTGTGTTTTGATTTACATTAGACCTGATCTAGTAATTAAAAATGTGTCTGACACCTTAAAAATATTGTATATTATGAAGTTATTAATAAAAGCGGTCTGAATTTAAAAATAAACCAAACTAGAGCAAAAGTAATATTTTAATTTACACTTTTAATTAAACGAAAAAATCGAAAAACACATGTAGTCGCCTTTTAATTTTTGCCCTTTGCCACCGCTAACTAAAGCTACATGATTGTAAATTAGCACATATAATTTGCAACGCGTGTATAACAACTATTCCCAATTTATGATTGATCGGAACCGCTCAAATTTTGCTCTTGTATAATTAACATTCAAAATCATGGGGCAGTTAATTGATATGTGAAGACATACAACAGTCAGAGGATTTTCTAATGTAATACAATTTGGAGCAAATTAAATTTCCTATTTAAGTTCTTAAAATATATATTTATCTAGTTCTTAGAAAGGGCAATTAGAAACAGAATTGCAGTGATTGTCGGTAGAATTATTTTTGATGTTTGCTTTAAAAGCGCAGTGCTAAGCAGTGCGAGAATCTAGTTAAGCATGGCATTGACATTAAGTTGGATTGGAAAACTGTAAGTTTGCTGTGAGTCTAAAAAAACTTTGGAAAATGTATTTTAAAAAACGAAAGTACTCAACCCAGCAAGTACTCAAAAAATAAATAATTTTTAGCGTACCGACCGTTTTCAGAGGTGGCAAAAGTGTGCTTCTGTTGAGAACTCTCTCTAGACCACAGTCGTTTTACTTGCAGTGCAGTGTTCATCGATTTACACAACCATAAGTTCGGCTCTCGTTTGCTGTAAATGGCCGTCTCTGACCATGATACTACTTTGACAGGTATGGCGCTCTCTTTTCGGGAATCCACAGCTGTAGTGTTTTGCTGTCATTTGATTCCGAAGGTTGTGTGCGCCCGAATTTTTTTTGGTTTGCCGACGGGATTTTGTTTTCATTACAAAAATTTTCATACAAGAAAATTATTTTGCAATAACGTTCCAATTAATACCAATACCAATAGGTATATGTAGGGGAAGATGGGGGTTGGGTTGTGATCATAGTTTTGTATTTCGAACATAACTTAGCCAAAATTAAATATTTTTTCGTTCTAAAAATTTTGTATATTAGTTAGAACTGCATCTGATCGGTTGATTGTCGAAGGTTTACACTCAAAAAAAGTTGTCATCAAGGTGACACAATTTAGACATCAATTTGAAACTATTGAGTATCGAATTCTCTCTAATACTTCAAGTATCAAATTGATATCTTCGAAAGTATTAACATGATAGTTCGAGGATTTCAAATTGATACTAACGTGTATCAGGTAGACACTTTTTTGTATTAATATTTTTGTTTCATTTTGACACTAGATCTTATTAATGTGATAATTCAACTATCAAACTTTTTGTATCATTTTGACACTAGCTTTTATTAAATTAATGTTATTTCTTGTCAAGTTTGTAGTATAAATACGGTTCATTAAAAACTGCCATTAAAATAAAACATAACATTTTATAACATTTTTTTTATTTCATACTTTATTTTCATACTTAATAAATTGAATTCGCACTCGCCTACGGTCTCTCACTTCATGCCTCGTGCCCAAGCAATTATTGGTTAATGAGAAGTCAGCATATTGGAGTGCCTCTTGCTGGAACCCGTACATCAAAGTCCCTCAGCCAAAGCCCCTGGGGCACGTAAATACTCTGCAATTCTCACCGAATGCTTTCCGAAGTCATTTATCACTTTGTGTTAGAGAGAGACACAGTCACGTTTTCGCACTCTCTTCATGAGGAACCCAACCGTATGTGGGGGTTTACGCCATTAGACCCCTTGAGTGAAAAACCGCGAAAAACGCTAAAAAAAAAAGCCACTTATGCAGCTTTTTTCATTTCGAACAACATTTATACTTAGCTGCTTAAGCTTACCTTGTAAGTGTGCTCCATTTGAAATCCGTTTATATATCTTGATAACGTCCTCTGGGTAAGGGTCCTCCGTAGCTTTTACTTTTAACTACATATTGAATTGTTTGCAAACAAATTAAAACACTAAATGTGACATGTCAAGCATCGCCAGCTGCCACATTCGGCATGTTTCCTTGTACCATTCATACATTCTTCGAATTTTCGAACTTAAAAAAAGTTGATTAGTTTCAAATTATTACTCCTGCGCATCAAAATAATATTCTAAGTTTCAATGTAATACTTTCTAGGCTAAAATTGATACAAAAAAAATGATACTGGTTTAAGTTTCAATTTGAGACACATGTTTCAAAATGAAATTGATACAAATTTTTTTGGGTGTAGTCTAAATACTAAAGATACTGCTTTTCAAGGCCTTAATCGATCACACATAACTACATTGCCTGTTTATGACATTACTGATACATGGGTGACTAATGGTGAAGAGTATAGTCAAGATCTTAAAATATATATTTGTAACCAATTTCCTTGACTGATAAATCATTAGATCGTGCAAAAAAATCAAAGATGATTAAAAAAAGTTAGTTAAGTAAAGTAATAACGACCAAACAAACTTTATTCCTAACCAAGTGGAAAATCATGTACCTATCAAAGCATAAGCTCAGTTCATGATAACAAAAGCGTTAAGTTCACTCAAGAAACTGCTGCTTACACACAACTACATTGCCATGATCTTGATAATACGGTCTTAAAATTAAGAAAAGAAACACTAATTTTAAGAAAAGATTGAGTTGATCCGACTTTTTTAATCCCAAGGAAGATTACATTTATCCAGGGGTAATCTTATTAAAGATTGATCTAAGAAAAAAATTTGAGTTCAATTTAATCCCAAAGCTGGATCATTTTATGAATGCTCGAGTTTAATTTGAGTTCCTTGAAAGATAACTTTTCTTTCTTTCCTCCGACATGGAACATGCCATAGGACATCCTTATGCACTTCAAGCACCACATCAGTTTTGGTGAATTTAAGACTTCTATTTAAGACCATTCCGGCTGTTGTAACATGTTTAAAAGGCTACTTATATATCTTAGTTCTCGCTCTCCAATTTATAGACATGTGATCTCAAAAGAGATTGAAGTAAACACATTTGGTAAAGTGCAAGTTCGAAATTCATGAGCCAATCCTTAAAAGCTGGAATTGTGTAGAACATGCTGGAAGTCAAAATTGGATATTCAAGCTCCAAGATTAACAAAATTGAAAATTCCTCGACGTTTTATTTCCGTGTACATTCGCAATGCCTGAAGATTGCAGATGTGGGTCATTCTTTTATAAACCGAACAGCAAAAAAATTTTTTATTTTTCATTTTAATAAAAAAAAATCCGAAATTAGATCTCGACATGCCCACCAAAACGTAATTTGCGGTTTTGCACAAAAATTTTTTGTTAATTTTATAAACATTTTCAAAAATTGTCAAACACGAAAAAATGAAAAAAAAGGGTTTTTTAAAAACGCGATATCTTAGGTTTGGTTTATCCGACAGGTCTCAAGTTGATATCGATGGAAAGAATTTTACTGTATCTACTCAAATTATAATTTTATAGACTTTTAAATTATTTAATAATATTAAGTAAATGTTGCTAAAAATTATATATAATTTTTTCTCAGTGTTAACCACCATGTTATAGCTTCTGAGGATAAACATTTAATTGCTCTAAGCATAACTTAAATTTTGGTGTTGTCAAAAAGATGGAGACTTGTATAGTTTAAAAGATATTAATTTTTGAAGTTATAAAGATATTAAAAGATGCCCTTGAAAAGAGCTTTGCCATGACGTCAGTTTTAAAGCTTTTTGATTGAAACTTGGCAAGAGGGCGTTATATTTATCAAGCTTTTCAAAAATGTCAACATCATGCGGATCGGACTAATATAGTTTTTGAGGATAATGATGAATGGTACAGAGTATAAAAATATTGTCTAAAAAAAATTCATTTTACTTAATTTCAGAAAAAAGTTTCTTAAATGCAGATATTTTTTCTAAGTTTTTCTAAATATTTGGGCCTTTTTCTTATAAATAGAAAAATAACACTAGTTTACAAAATAATAAAAATTTCGCGATCCCGAACATTTGGTAGCAATTCCTTGTGTAAGTCCTTCCGCTGAGTGCAAAAATTCAATCCGCAAATTTTTTTATGGGGCCGTTTTCGAGAAATCGCGGAAAAGCTAGTTTTTCGATTTGTGAAAAAAGTACCTTTAGAAAAATGCGTATATCTTTGGTACCGGTTCTTGCATTATGATCAGGTAATGCTTACTTGGAAGGTAATTAAACGCCCTATCATTCGTTGATACACCACTTCTTAATCCGGTAAAGGCTTTTATCGACAACTTTGCATTAAATTTATCACTTTTTTAAAAAAAGCTAGATTTTAAGTGCGATTTTCTCCACGAAAAAAATTGTGTAAAATTTATTTTATTGCTGGTCACTAAAGAATTATCTATTAAAAATACAACGCCACATAGTTTATTAAAATCCGATGAAGAATAAAGAAGTTATTGGCATTTTAGTAAAAAATGGCAGGTTTCAACTTCAAGCAAATTGACTAAGTTTGACTGTTTTATGTTCGTCGTAGGAGGCATAGAAACATTTAAACTATTCTATTAAAGGGCTACTATGACCTGCAAAATTTATTTTGTACCCGGTTAAGTTATTTTGTGATTGACTTAGGTGGAAAAATGAATGTAAGGCGTCAAATAGGATGCAAAAATGATCTTGATATGCTTGCGGGCTTTTTTCTATCGCCTTACATTCATTTTTCAACCTAAGTCAATCACAAATAAACTTAAACAGTTACAAAATAAATTTGTTAGGTCATAGTAGCCCTTTAATAGAATAGTTTAAATGTTTCTATGCCTCCTACGACGAACATAAAACAGTCAAACTTAGTCAATTTGCTTGAAGTTGAAACCTGCCATTTTTTACTAAAATGCCAATAACTTCTTTATTCTTCATCGGATTTTAATAAACTATATGGCGTTGTATTTTTAATAGATAATTCTTTAGTGACCAGCAATAAAATAAATTTTACACAATTTTTTTCGTGGAGAAAATCGCACTTAAAATCTAGCTTTTTTTAAAAAAGTGATAAATTTAATGCAAAGTTGTCGACAAAAGCCTTTATAACACCGAAGTCCAGCACCGGATTAAGAAGTGGTGTATCAACGAATGATAGGGCGTTCAATTATCTTCCAAGTAAGCATTACCTGATCATAATGCAAGAACCGGTACCAAAGATATACGCATTTTTCTAAAGGTACTTTTTTCACAAATCGAAAAACTAGCTTTTCCGCGATTTATCGAAAACGGCCCCATAAAAAAATTTGCGGATTGGATTTTTGGACTCAGCAAATGGATTTACATACGAATTCACTGCCAGATGGTCGGGATCGAAAATGCTGTAAACTAGTGTAATTTTTCAAGAGCGGGGCTCAATAAATTCTTGCGCATGCGTAAAGGCACTACCCAATGCGCTACCTCAAGTGATATAGAAATTGATTAAAGAATCAGCTAGAACATTTCAACCTTCTTGTGGTCGATTTCGGCTATCAGTCGAAATATCAAATAAGCCGTATACTGAAAGATGATTCGAATAGGTCCGTTTTAGTTTTAAAGTTGGCTAAATAATTTAAAATATTCGGTATCATGTAGTTCGGGTTTAAACTGGCTTTAAGTCTTTGGAACGCTCGGCCCACAGTGCCTCGTAGCCAACACGCACACGAATTAGTCATTCCAACGGGAACAACTGCCTGCCTACTGGTTAACCATTTAAATTTCGTCGTCTCAATTGGATTCACAACGTTGTTGGGAACGGACGTGGTCGAAATTGACTTGAGGGCTCAATAGACAAACGCCACAATCCACGCCAGACAATTGTAAAATTGATATAAGTCTACGCGTTGCTCTGGCCTTAACCACAGTTGTGAGACCGCATTTGGCGGGTGAGCACGGGCACGGACCACAAACCGCCAGTTGGCAGGCAGACCTTGAATAAAGCTGAACTAGTTGCTCAATTGGCTGCTAAATAATTTCTTAAAGTGCGTAGATTCGGTGAAAAGGCTGCCAGTGATTCGGGGAAAAGTGTTTGAAGAAATGGCCATGTGGAAGTGTTGTGGTAGTTATGCACTCGTGCTGGCATGGGCTTTTGGTGAGCAAATATAAGTTTTATTTCATTTTGAACTTAAAAGTGCAACTTAAATAAATTGTTTATCAGTTGTCAGTAAACCTAAATGCGTCAAAGTGCCTATAACAATCCTATTAATTTATTACACTTGCACTTGTTTGAGATGTGGCAACAGTGTAATTATATTACGAGATAAAGCGCTAGATGGATTGAATGAGACAACACAAAAAATTATGACCCATAGAACTGTCTTGCATTCGAAAAAGTTACAGCTTACCTATTTTTCGTGCTTAATGTATGAATTGGCAAATTCTTATTTTATTAATTATAATTTAAACTTTATTTTCTAACAATTTTCTACGATTTTTAAATAAGTGAGAAAGACAAATATTATCCGAGAAGCGTGAAAAATATTCTATCAAATTAGTAAATACCTCAATAAAAAATATAGAATTTGTCAATTTGTTCTGTCAATAATCTAGCATTCGTCATTGCTCCATGAATCGTTTAAGGCTGATTCATTAATACTTAGAAATTATAAAAATAATGCAACATGAAACTTTATGGTATCAGTTAAGTAACATTCATTTGTATAAATCAAAGACAATCGTACTTAAAAAATATCAGTCAGCGTTGAGTAAAGGCAACCGTGTTGATTATCTTGATCAGAAATAAAAAAAAATCATTGCTTGAGACTTAAATGACTGGCATATCACATAGCAAAAGTCACGGACATGTTTGCAATACAATTTATACCCCACTTACAAACATGTCACCTGATTGAGGCTTTGTTTGCCTGTGTATGATTTTCCCGATTATTCATCAAATCATCATCGTTATTATTATGGACATTGTCATGTCAACAGTTCAAGCTTTGACATCTAAATCAACCCAACAATTTGATTGGACTTCTTGACGATAAATCAACTATAAAATAGGTAAACAAAGAGACATTTTGTTCATATACCACATCAGTTCGATGATAGATAACTTATTGTTTTGTAGCCTCACCTTGGCCTTATATGGCACAAAAATTGGGTAAGTCCACTGATTTATCCATGATTTATCCGCGGCTACAAAGCGGCGAAAATCTCGTTTGGATCGCTGTGAACATCGCCAAGAACTTGTATGCAGCAAGAAAAAAATGTATTTTAAATGGCAGTCATTTAAACATTTTTTCATATTAAATTTACTTCGATATGACTAAGTTCTAATTAATGTGTTCGAAAATATCAATACGGTATTTTTCCGCACAGCAGGCTCACGCACCGCCCGCTGCACCACACCTAGCTACACTATGTTACTCTCTAACAGTTGAAACGTCGCTATCCGTTTTCGAATTTTGAATTCTTAGGCTGCCTTCACACTGCCCCACGCATGACACATGTCGATTAATTATCGATTATAATCGATTCACAGGTTGTCATGTTTGTGTACTCAATAAAAAGGGAACTTTAACCAATGAACAAAGTTCAAACACATGTTCCAATAACTGTCAGTTAAAACACAACTAAATTTCAATCTAAATTGTAAAAAAAGGAATGCGGTTTCGGCTTGAATCGGCAAGACAAAATCTTTAAAAATGGAGTATGAAGTTCGGTATTGGTTTTTTAGCTCTTGACGTCGACGATGATGAGCCGAAAGCCAAGCGCTCTTTCTGGGTTGGCGAGCAGAACTTAACTCTCGCCCAAATTAAACGGTGAGCTCAGACGCATCCGAAGAAAGTTTCAAAATTTTTGGGCAATGAAAGAAAAAACATTTGACGTGCTGGTGCCTGGTTGCACCCTTAATCCAGAAACAAAAATCGAATTGTCGAGACCCAATATCACACGCTGAAAGATTTTTGGTTACATTAAGATACTTAGCTTCCGGGTCAAGCATGACGGACCTGTTATTTTAAAATAATTTAAGCGATGTGAAAAAATATCTCATTGTTTCAATTAGGCTGCCTTCACACTGTTCGACACATGACCCATGACATCAAGTAGGCCTGCATTTCCCCATGAAGTTCTATGAATTTGACAAACTATTTAAATTTAAAACAAAACAAATAGCTGGACTACTAGACTATCATGTGTCATGTGTCGAACAGTGTGAATGCAGCCTTATGCTCTATATAAATCGACACTATAAGGCTGCCTTCACACTGTTCGACAAATGACCCATGACATTTAGTAGGCCATCATTTAACATTTCGAACAGTGTGAAGGCATTCAAGGTATCAGGCGACATATTCTCATGTTTCGAACATGTCAATTGATAATCCATTTACAATAAAAACATGCCAACATGAAGGCCTTTTTGACTATTATGTTATCATGTGTCGAACACTGTAAAGACTGTAAAAAAAGAAAAGCTCGTGATCTTTATTTTTTATTCAAAAAAGCTGCAAAATGTGAATAGGATAGTAGATATTTCGTATATCCATTATACGGGGATCTTCTTCTTTTCTGTGCTTCTTATCAAGAAGTTTTTTTTTTGTATATAGAATACTAAGTTAAATAAATCGACGGTAAGAACCGCCAGTCGATCTCTGCCTTCCAAATTCCTTAGATACCAGATCCTTCGACAGGATAGCGCGACCCGGTTGGCAGTGTTACTTTGTTTGTAAAGTTCCCTTTTAATATTTGTTTACTATTTTTAGTTGCCTGACTTATTAAGTTATATAGGATTAATCAATTTGAGCCATTTAGTTGCCGGTGAACTTCGTGCGGACTTACTTTCCTTAAAATTGAGCATCTTCCAATAAAATGTTTAATGTTCTTCTGCTCGTTCTTGAGCATTTCACCTCTGAACATAAAAAAACTGTGCGGATTTGCGGAAAAATTGATTGTCTGATTCGATCATAAAAGATGATCTGTAGTCCATGATTCCCACTATGAACTTTCTTTTAGGTTAAAATTTCGCAAACCTAGCCAATATTTTAGTCAGTCTATTTTCGGGCGTGCGAAAATCCTTTCGCATATAGGAAAAGTGCATGCCCCGGATAAATATGTGGGGAGGTGACAAACCCTTTTCTAGATAAAGTATTCTGTTTGGTGTGTTTCTGGCCAGTCGGAATAGCTTTTTCAGGAAGTAGCGAATCAGGTGCGCAACATCGTCGTACTGCATAATCCACAGACTCTTTAATAAAATAATAAATAAAAAATAAAAATTACCAGCAGAGTGGATATAGCCAAGTTCGTCTGTCCGTCCGTTCGTCTGTGTACACCTAGATCTCCGAGATTTAAAGAGCTTGAGCTGCAAAGTTTGTCTGCACACAGATTCTTTGTAATTGCATTTTCAATAATCCCTCAAATTTTCATAAAGATCGCAAAGTAAATGCCCAAGTTAAAAAAAAATGTTGCATATTTTTCGACTTTTCCACCTCAAGAACACAGTACGGCTATCAAAAATTTTTTCCAATTACCAACGGTTAAATCGAAGATGGTTGGGGTCGAGTTTAACCCACGAACATGAACCGAACTTTAAACCAAACCAAATTTAAAAAAACAGCTGTACTTGCTTCCGATCCAAACCTAAAGATATTCTGACATATAATTTGAAATTTGGAAACGTCACGAAAGTACTGTCAATCTAAATTTTAAATATAAGTATTTTAAGATCCTTTTTTCCACATTCAAAAATAAGTTGTCTTCGTGATGTTGACGCTTACCGAAGTGCTCGAAATATTAAAGCGATTACTGATATCATTAGAGTTTTGAGGAGAACCGACTATGTACAGCTTAACAGGTAATTGTGATCGGGAAAACCCTTTTGAAAGGGTTTACTAAGTAATGCTGGAAGTGAACTGCTATATTATATTTATTAATCATTTATATGCATAGATTTTGTTCTACTGAATCCATGCCTACCCGTAACCGAATTATAGACACATAACCTTAATTCGTTTTCGCTTTAAATCTATAATTAAAAATAATAGCTATGCCACAAAATAATTCCATATAAGTTCACAGTTTACTTAACTGTGCAATTTTTGGTGTCATTCAATAAATTGTGTGACACTTGCTGATTATATATAATTTTGAATTTCTGTCCACAATGTATTTTACATATTTGTGTTTTATTATTGTAGTTCATAAATTGATGAGAAAATTATTCGTACCTAATGAGCTGGCGGTTATTTAAATGTAAATTTCAAATTGGTCAATTTGTCACAGGAAAAACAGTCCGAAAAAATTGCTCTGAACTCTACTATCAGCTGTAATAGATGCTAATTAAATAAACAACATTTCGTCTGGGAACAAGTTAATCTAGATTCCCTTGATTGAAGCAAACAAACACTAATAGAAATGGTTGACAATTTGGCCCAAAAATTTGAGTATTTTTGGCTTTCGATATGGACTAAAATAGCAAAAGCTACTAATTGATTCATAGACGTATCAAACGGAGACAGGGACGCACCCACACGACACGCTAGCTGACGTCTTTAATTGTTTAAACAATTTGCACATTCATTTAACACTCTCCATCAATCTTCTCTAACTTTTCGCAGTTTCCGTAGTGGAGACCCAAGACTTTGGCTATGGGCATTCAATGCATGGACCCGATCATTGGAGTGATAATTTCAAGCGTTGCAGTGGCAAACATCAGAGTCCCATCAATATTGAAGAGGCCGAGGTGGTGTTGAAAGATTTTCCGCCCCTAGAGTATATTAATTTTGATGCGATCCCCAAAAACATACAACTGACCAACAATGGCCATACGGTTCTGGTAAAGATGAGCTTCGACGAGGGTAAAGTGCCCCGTATACGTGGCGGTCCTCTTGCGGAACTGTCGCCGGTTGGCTATCAATTTGAACAGTTTCACTTCCATTGGGGGGAAAATAGCACCTTGGGCAGTGAGGATTTGATCAATAGTAAGGCATTTCCCGCTGAATTGCATGTGGTAATGCGTAATCTGGAATACGAAGATTTTGCCAGTGCCCTGGGCAAGGATCATGGAATTACAGTTTTGGCCTTATTCTTTCATGTGAGTTTGCAATGCGTTAATGTACCTACAAATTGTGTATAAATGTTATGCTTATCTTTTAGATACGCTCCCACAATCCCAACTATGATGAATTTTGCGATTTACTGTCAATGATCGATAGAAAAGATAAATCTGTGAATTACACAAAGCCGTTGTCCTTAAGATCGTTTCTGTCTGTAGATATGATAAATTATTATAGCTACATTGGTTCACTGACCACTCCACCCTGTAGCGAGGAGGTAACTTGGATTGATTTTTTGACGCCTATTGACATAGCCGAGGAGCAGGTAAGCTGGAACAAATTTAATTAAGTTTGATTGTTAAAATTGTACAAATTTGTATACTCTGTACCAAAGGTACACAGAGTATGGAAGGAAGCAGTTCTGATCCTATTAAGTATATATATATATTCTTGATCAACCTTAACAGCCGAGTCAATATAGCCATGCACGTCTATCTGTCCGTCTGAGATAACAAGACGCCCACTATTTGGTTCGAAACTTCTCGACATATTTAGAAATCAGCACTATTTATCGATATGTCAAAGGATTGTTGAAGATTGAATGAACGATAGTCAAGTAATGAGCAAAGGAAAGTTAATAGCAGCATTGCACTCTGCTACTGATGCAGATGCAAAATATACCAACATATATACCAAAATATACTACACACAGAGCACACACTATTGCAGGTACAGAGTATATAACAGTCGCGCTTGACATTTTACACAATCCAACGTGGTGCCATAGGATATATATTAAAGGCCCACGGAAAATCTTAGGTCAATCGGTCTATTAAATCTTGCCAGATCATGTCTGCAGTACTGGAAAAAGCAGTTTCGAGGGAATCTCGCTTAAACTTTTTAAATCACTCTCGATTTACCTAATTGTTCTTTGAAATGTTCTGTGTGTGTGGAAGTAGAATCAAAAATAACGATTTCTTTTTAGTTAACATTTTGCATAGGGGCAGCTGAGAAGTAATGTTACGCTTAACATCACATCTGTGGAGTCTATGTAAATTGTCTGAGGCCCTCATTAAACTTTAAACCATGAATGTCACGTCATCCTTCAACACATCAGCGATCAACTAAAGTTGAAAGAAAATCAAACAAGATGGTGAAACTAACTTCAACAGGGCCGACAATTAATTATAATCAATTACAGTTGTTCTTGCTTCACAAGATAGCAACAATCCAAAAAGAATGTAGTTTACTAGATTGAGATGTCGGTGTCGATAATAAGCATTCTTTTGACTATTAGTTAAAAGCCTTGGCAGCATGATGTGATGAAGTTTTATTATATAATACTTTACATATTTTATACATATAAAGTACTAGCAAATAGCCCGTCACGCTTTGCTGCGCCTTCAACAGTATATAACCATCGCAGACCCACTTACCACCCACTTCCAGCACATTTCCCGCCCACCCACTTTTCGCCCACTTCGCACCTACATCCCACCCACTTGCCACCAAGATACCGCCCACTTTCCGCCCTCTTCCCGCCCAATTCCCACCCACTTCCCGCCCACTTCCCACCTACATCCGACCCACATTACACCCACTTGCCACCCATATCCCACCCACATCCCTCCCACTTACCGCCACATTCCACCCACATCCCATTTCCATCCCACCCACTTCCCGCCCACTTCCCGCCCACTTCCCACCTACATCCCACCCACATTCGACCCACATCCCACCCACATCCGTCCCACATCCCACCCACATCCCTCCCACATCCTACCCACTTCCCACCTATATGCCACCACTTGCCCACATCCCACTTCCTGCCCACATACCACACACTTCCCGCCATCTTCCCGTTCACTTCCCATTAACATCCCACCTACATACTTCCCACATCCCACCCACATCCCTCCCACTTCCTGCCACATTTCACCCACTTTACATCCACTTACCACCCACTTCGAAAACAACTTTCCACCCACATCCCACCCACATCCCATTCACTTCACAGTGAGCATCCCGCCGATATTTCCAACATCGGAAAATTAAAAACAAAACAAATTCTCATTTTGTCCTTACAAACCGAGTTTCAAGCCAATCGGATGAAAAATAGTATTTTTCATGCTAAATTTTGCGGGAATTTTTCGACCGTCAGGTAAAATTTTCCATCTTCGGAATATAACATTTTAAACTATTTCGTATTCTATACTTACAAACCGAGTTTCAAGCCAATCGTAGGATAAATACTTTTTTGGGTTCAGAATTTTGCGGCCATTTTCCTTGTGTGCGGATTTTCCAAAATCGGGAAAACACGTGTCAAATTATTTCGCGTACTATGCTTACAACTTATGTTTTGTTAAGTGTAATTTTGAAAATGAATTTGGCGCTTATCGCTGGCAACTAAAGTTTCGCCCATACAACCTTGACCACCCACTTTCCATCCAGCGGGGTGAATTTTCCGGAAGATTGGTATGCAGTTGTTGTCGAATTTTCATATAGATCTTTGAAAATGAGTTTGAACTTGATCGGATGAAAAACAAAAAAGTTTCATACAACAGTTTTCCGCGAATTTTCCACATTTGCAGACAGAATTTTCCAAAATCCGTTCTTAGTACTCACTTTCAGCATAAGATAAAACTACTGTGAAAATCTCATCTTCCTATCTTTTATGGTTTAGGCTGTGCGACGGTCACCAGTCAGTCAGTCAGTCAGTCAGTCAGGTTGAACTTTTTTATATATAAAGTATATTACTTACTTTATATGTCCGAAAAATCCTTTTAGAAGAAAATTTTATAGAGTTTATAGAGTAATATAAATTACATATCTTATTTTTATACCTTTGCTTAGAGTATTATTATTTTGCCCAGAAGTTTGCAACGCTCAGAAATATTAAGTTCCGACCCAATAATTATATATGGGGCATTCAATACAAAAAAGTTTTTGTCTAGCATGATGTCTCCAAATTGGATGATAATTAGCACAAAGGGAGTTTATTATGATAGAAGCTTAACCCCAAAGTTTAAGCTTTTGTAGAGCTCTTTTGCTGAAGTTCTACGCTTAAAAGTCTAATATTGTGAATTGCTTAAATTTTAAATAACTTGAAAACGGTTTTAAAATTTTTTAGAACTAAAGCGCTCTTTTGAAAAAAGTTTGAAAAAAAATTTTAGTAAGCAAGAGAGAAAGTCGGTCAAGCCCGACTATAACATACTCTGTACCCGGAGTAGATGCTGAATGCAATGCTGGTGCTGCGCTCATCTCAAAGTCCCTCTCTCTCACTCTCTCGCTCTCTCTCTCTCGCTCTCTCTCTCTCTCTCTCTAAGATTGTGTGGTGTTTGTTGTGAATAGGTGGGAGGGGTGGGGCGAGGGAGATGTACTTTTTTGCTCATAACTTGAGAACCGCTCATCCGATCTTTATCATTGCTTTGGCAAATCGATACATTTTGCTAGTTATTACCTATCTCTAGAAGGTACGAATCGTCTTTCTTAAAAACTGTAGGAGATATAACGTTTTTTCCGAATTGAGGGGCCGGAGGGGGCGTGTCAAAAATTGAAAATAAACCTGATCTGCCTGCAGCTATAAGAAACATTAGTCCCATACCTGTCAAACCTCTATCTCTTACCATCTCCGAGATCTGTTTGTTCATACGGACGGACGGACAGACGGACGGTCAGACGGACGGACAGACGGACAGACAGACAGACAGACAGACGGACAGACGGACGTGGCTATATCGACTCGGCTGTTGATGCTTATCAAGAATATATATACTTTATATAGTCGGAAATGATTCCTTCTCCCTGTTACATACTTTTGCACAAACTTAATATACTCTATGTACCTTCGGTACAGAGTATAAAAAGACCCATCCTTCAAAAATTCTTAAAAAACGAGAGCGTAGGTTAAAGTCGGCTATAACCGACTTCAATATACCCTTTACTCATGAAAAAACATGTTTAACAGAGTTCCTGCGTTCCTTAGGGTGAACATTCGAAAAGAATGCTACATTTTTTTAACTCGGCTATTTATCACTTTTTTGCTCATAACTTGAGAACTGCTTATTCGATCCTTGTAATTTTTTCCAATCCATACATATTACGAATGACTAACTATCTCTAGAAGGAACAAATCATCTATCTTCAAAACTGAGGAAGATATGACGTTTTTTTCCAAATTCCGGGGGCGGGATGCTGCTAATGCTAATGTTGATGCTGATCAAGAATATATATACTACTATACTTATATACATTTGCACGACTTTAGTATACCCTTTTTACTGTACGAGTAATGGGTATAAAAAATAAAATGTAAAAGCCGAATCTTATCCAAACATTTTGCATGCCTGAACATATCGGTAGCTTGAAAATTGAGGCAGTTATTGCCATTTTTGTCATGTATGGAAAAATTTGGCCAAAATTTAAAAAAAAAAAATTTTTTTGGTTCTTAATTTGCCCAAACATCTTTTTTGAGCATTGAATAAAATTTTAGGGCAGAGGATTGAATAGAATTTGAGACGGTAAATGGAAAACCCCATAAACACCCAGTCATTTCTTGTAACCATTTTTGATCTGAGTCAGTTTACAGTTTAGGACTTTGGCCGATTTTGAGAGGCCACAATAGCCAAAGCTAATGAGTAACAATTGTCTGGCTGCGACTCGCAATCAGTATTTTTAGTCTTTCTTATCAACATATATTTTTAATATTTTATATATCGTTGTTAATCCCCTCGAAATAATCATTTAACTAATTTTTACATATTGTTTTTGTTTTCAGATAAATAGTTTCCGTCAACTTACCGCCAACGATGAGCACTTGAACAATAACTTCCGTCCCATTCAACCTTTAAATGATCGCATCATCTACGCGCCCAGGCCAGACAAATCCCAGGGTCTCATGGGTGCAATTCCTTTAGTGAAGCCAGCAAATAAAGCTGACAGAAGGACTGACTACTCCTGGGTTGCCCTACTCAGCAGCCTTGGCCTTGCGTACGTGTTTAGTGGCATTTAATTGGAGGTGCTTAAGGAAGTCTGAATGCATTATATGACGCTAAAGATTTAGTTTTAATTACTGCTTTAATATGAGTGCCCACAATTCAACCAAAATAGAATGGCCTTTAAACTGGTATTGAGTTACCCAGCCAAAATGTGTTTCTCATATACAAATTTTCCAGCTTGAAATGTTCGTTCACAATTAATGAGGCTCATGCCAGCTGTATAGTTTGTGTTTTATTGAATTGAGCTATGTATGTTTGCGTGTTTATACTAAGTTTATGCTACCTCTGTATCTGTTAATGGTCCTCTATTAAGTTCCGTCCCCGAAGTATTTATTTGTTATTGCATATTGTGATTTGAAATGCTGGCTACAGGCGAAACCCCTTCTTAAAGTATTTCTAGTGTTTAATAAATTTATTAATATAAATAAATCAATAAAGAACCCGACTCCAAAAATATCTAGCTTGTGTTACTATTCAATTGCAAAGTGGCTCGAGGAGATTATTGGGGGTGTGCTGCAAAATGGAATAGAAAATTGACTAAAAACCAAGTTTCGGGTTTTTCCTTCAGGTACACACGAGGGCTATTAAACACTTCTTCTCTTGAGTAACGGGTATAAAGAAGTCGGGCAAAGCCGACTTTAACTTACGATTTCGTAATGAACTCAGTGTGTATATTGCAACAAATTAACTTATCAACTTAAGTACATATTGCTGTCTTCCAAATATATAGAATAGTGTGTACTTTTGACAGTGAATATTAATGATGTAATTTAATTACTGGAAATTTAATACACCTTACATCTTACATCTGCTTAAGGTCCCTGTCCAGCGTATTCAACTATCAGTCACAGTTTTAGTCCAGACTTGCTTGACCTAATTGACCCCGGCTGTCAGACAAGTCTAATGAATTATTGCAAGCATGTGCACAAATCTATCAGCAAAAATTCACAAAATAAAAATACAATTTCGAAGAGTTCGTCTGGCGAAAGTCAAACACACGAATTTGATTTATTAAGACAGTAGAGTCCGGCTATACAGCACCATTTCAACTAACTACAGACAAAAGCTGTGTACTGTAACTTGAGTACCGGTGCTTACTGTACTCTTATTAGTATCAAGTGTTATTAATATTTCCAGTCAAACCGATTGATCATCGTTGTTTGTGAGATTTCTTGCGGAACTGGAATTTGGGTGGTTCTTTTGATCTCTGGACTATATATAGACTTGATTTATGTTTATTTAATAAGCACAGGTCATGTCCATTAAAGTGATTTAGTTCATTTAAAGCTTTTAATTCATTGATATGGTCAATGTTGGCTCGTGTATTAAACAATACTATTTTGATAGTGGAAAAAGGAGAAAGTTCATTGGAAATATAGAAAAATTGCGCTGCTTCCGATCGGCCTTTATTCTATAAATTGACGCCAATAACAGCAAATATGATGACTCTTTCCATGAACTTTTAACGGCTCAGTACGAGATTCTCGTGAGCATTAGATGAGGCGCACATCTCGCAATTGATAAGATTTATGACACCCCGCAATGCTCGATCGCAGTCAATTGAATCGAGATGTCGATGACAAAGTTGATTCTACGCCTTAGTGTAACAAGAACAAGACCCCTTTACATGCCAAGCAAAAGTCCAAACCTCAGCACACAGCTGTATAATCTAACTAACAGCTTGTTATGACAGTCAGGGTGCGCCTCCAATCGAATCGACGTCATGTACTGATTACTTTTCTCCAGGCAATCCCCCCCTTAATGGAACATTAATTCTTGTTTTGATGACGGTGTGCGTAGTAGATTAGATTGGCATAGGTTTTCGCATTTTTGAAGCTCGCAAGGTCATACGAATTTAGAACGATTTGTATTTGCTTTTCTGAGGGCTGTTCAAGGTTAATACTTGAGCTACGTATAGTACGTTTCCATATTTTCGAGGATATATATCAAAGGGGATATAAGGGGAAGCGTTACGAAGAAGCAGAATCTTAGAGTGAACCTAAAACAAGACTACTACTTAATGTAGAAACAAAACTTAACTAATAATTGAAAAAATCTGGAAATTGAAACTAAACCCAAAAGTCTAAAAATCGCAATTTTCAAATCCATCGGAGATTTATCTTATCGGTTAAAGGTTGCATATTGGTTCTATACATTTTTGGGCCGGTACAAGTATAATAAATTTAAATATTCGATATTATATTCCTAGAAAACTTCGCTTATTGTGAATCGGAACTCAAATATAAATTCATTTTCAGTCGTCATAAAATTCTTGGTTTTAAGACTATCCATAAGCAAATTGTAGTCAAATCGTTGTCACCAACAGCTGCAAGTTTTTTATACCCTTGGAGAGGGTATATTAAAATTGTCCGGATGTTTGTAACGCATAAAAGGAAGCATCTCCGATCACATAAAGTATATATATTCTTGATCAGCATGACGAGCTGAGTTGATATAGCCATGTCCGTCTGTTTCTATGCTATCTCCTCCGTCAGTTTTAAAGCTATCTTATCCAAACTTTGCACGAAGTCTTTTGGTATAAATATGCTGCACATTTGTCGGAACCGTCCGGATCGGATGGCTATAGCATATAGCTGCCATAGGAACGATCGGTTGAAAAACTAGTTTTAGTGGGAAAAACTTTTTTGTTTTCAATGTTATCGCTCCCAACGCTCGTATTTATTAGTTTTCAATGATTTCACATAATTTCACCAAAATTTTTCGAAATCGGACTACTATATAGTATAGCTGCCATACAAACTGTCAAACACATATCAAGCTCCAAGGGTATATAAACTTCGGTCGAGCCGAAGTTAGCTTGCCTCTATTTTTATTATTTGAATTTTTACGGTCTAGATGGCAATAAAAAATCTAATTTAGCTACCATTCTCAAATTTTTATTATATACTTATTATATATTTATAATTATAATAGTGCAAATCACAGTTTAAAACGATTTTCGTCTCTTATTTGTTTGAAATACAAATATATTTTAAGTTTTCTTTTTATTATACACTTGAAAAGTGTATTATTATTTTGCCCAGAAATTTGCAACGCATAGAAGGAATCATCTCCGACCACATAAGTATATATATATTCTTGATCAGCATAACGAGCTGAGTCGATTAAGCTTTGTCCGTCCGTCCGTCCGTATGTCCGTCTGTCTGTTTCTACGCGAATTAGTCCCTTAGTTTTAAAGGTAGCGAGCTAAAACTTTGTACAGAGTCTTCTTTTGTCTGCACGCTGCTAATATGTTGAAACCGCCTGTATCGGATGACTACTTTTTGTAGCTGCCATACAAATGATCGGTCGAAAAATGGGTTTTAGTTAGAAAAAACTTTCTTTTCATATTACCGCTCTTAATCATGGTCATGAGTAATATTAAATGTTTTTAAGCTGATCTGCGAAGTTTGGTCAAAGTCGCTAACCGTTGAGACAAGCGTTTTCAAGTGTATCAAAACTTCGGCACAGATGAAGTTAGCCTTGCCTTTCTCGTTTTACAATTGTTTTAGTCGATTTTAGCTGTTTATTACATCGGTTACAGAAACGAAATTTTAAAAGTCAAATCGTAACCAAATCGAGGAGTATTGGGAACAGCAAAAAGTAAAACCTTCGTTTTTATTTCGTTTTTTCTTCAAGAAAAGTTTTAAAATTCGGAATGGACCTGATATGCACATTTTTTATTTTTTGTTTTTTTTTTGTAATAAATCTAGAAAATATCTTTTAAATGTAAAGAAAAATATTTTCCGAGCTAAATTTAAGCATAAAAAATATGATTTGATCCCGACCTGATTGATTTGATAGCCTGAATTGATCCGATTCGGATTGTCTTAAGCAGGACAGCAAACCTAATTAAAATCGGAAGGTGTTCACTCTGGGCTAATAAGGGCGCGCTCACACATGTGAAGTAATGATGAACTGACAGCATAAATTAAGGCTGATCTTGACATAAAACACCGCTCCGCGCATGCTGGATGTCTTTTCAAATCTATCTAATCAAGCGTTTAGGTTTATTTTGGCTAGCTGCCCTACTAAAATATCATAGTCAGGCGTCAGTTTATCTTTCAATTGCGCCATAATGGAAGTTAAGAGTCTTGAAGTTTATACAATGACAGTTTTTCAAAAGCCTTAATGCATTAGAATTTTGAACCAATCTTTAAATTCCGAGAATAGAATCCATCAAGTAGTTTTCCGATTTGATACTTGTCACTTTTTCATTATTTTCTTGTTCTTACTTAGCGAATGATTAAATTTTAACAGAAGTTGAATATGGTACAGAATCATTATGCTTTTATTTAGTAGTTCTTTTTACAATTATACAATTCAGCAATAAGTTTTTAGCTCGGATCCCAAGATTCAGTTGTAGAAATTGGGATTGAATTTAAAATGTGGGAACGTTTTTCTAAGCACTTTTTAAATGTGTACAGGGATATATACAAAAACCTGTATCCTTGAAAAAATTGATATAAACATAATTGTGAAACGAACCCTTTTCGATTGTTTTTCTGCAGTTCGGGTTCAGGTTCGGATATAAAAATTTCCCTCAAAAATGACTGAGATTCCAACTACGGAGCGGCTTAACTTCGAACAGGTTTGCAGCCCTGGTCATAAGTACACATTGTATATTTTGACGTTATTGACGTAACCCAGAAATTCGGCGATCAACCCACTATTGTCACCTCTTTGGCTTGAGTTGATCCGGAATGGCTTAATTTTTTTCCATTTAGTGTAGAAAAATCAAGCTAATTAATTTATCAAAATTTTGATGAAAATTTGGCAGAAAAAA
Organism: Lordiphosa clarofinis; assembly: GCA_018904275.1. Taxonomy (NCBI): domain Eukaryota; kingdom Metazoa; phylum Arthropoda; class Insecta; order Diptera; family Drosophilidae; genus Lordiphosa; species Lordiphosa clarofinis. The sequence continues at coordinate 5,819,017 of JAEIGQ010000005.1, read as the reverse complement.
ATTACTTTGAAAATAAACTATCAAGCTACAGCATTTCAGTGGTCTTAAGGCCCGCATGGAACAGCTACTTTTAAACGGCCACCCGTAAAGCACTGGCACAAAGGAGCAGGAGAAGCTAACCCAATTCCTCGGAGTTTGTACAATACTTCGAGAATTCCATGTGCGACGCCACATTTAAATTCAACAAAATGTAAATATATATTTCGATTCGAAATATTAAACGGTAAACACTGGAGAGTATTGATGAGCTTTCTGAGGTAAACGAAGAGTCATCATCACTGACGGGTGACACTTTCGCTGTGTCTATCGCAACTAATTTCCTCAATTCCTGAAATTAGTTTAATATATTTTTAATAAATATTGTTAATTGCTGTACACCTGGAATAAAGAGAGCTTATACTTCTACAGATAGGTAAATATTTTTCAAAAGGGAAGAGTTCTGCCCACATCTGAACTCTTCAACCGTCTTCCGATGCAGTCATATACATGTAAATATATCAAGCTATGCCTCTCTATCAGTTGCGGCCTTGCACTTGTGCCATATATTAAGGTTCAAACAAAACGTGTATATATTATGTATGTGGTATTATCAGTATCGGTCAAGTGCAACGCAATGCATACCCAGATAAGCCGCTAGCCTAATGCAGTCATAAAGGAAGCATAGACTTTTGATAAACAAAAAGCGAATTCAATTTTTTAGGCCCTGCCCTTGATATCCCCATAAAAATTTGCTTACTTAAGGCTTACTTCGAACATTGATAGCAGGTCGCAGGGAGAGTCCGAGATAGATAGAGAGGGGTCTGTTTTGAAAATCAACACAAGCACTATAAATCATTTAGAAAACATATAGACGCGAGATGTGAGTAGGTTGTACATGGCAACGGTTTGATTGTGATTTTCTATTGAATTCCCAACAGAGGGAGATCTATAAAAGCGTGCGGTCTCTCAGGCCAGCATTCAATAGCGGTTCGTTAAGCCAAGAGTGCGGTACTAGAATTTTTCCATCTTTAACTCTCATCCTTTTTCAAAATGAGAATCCTCCAAGAGGTAAACACCAAGTGGAATTTATTAAGGAATTAATTAAACATATTTATTTGTAACAGCACCAGGTTCATTTGATGGATCCATCGGAGCTTTTGCGTCCAGAGATCTCTTTTGCTGACAAGAGCCCATCTAAATTCCGTGATTATAGCGTAGACACCACAGATCCTTTGAAGGAGCGTGTACGACACACCTATCGTCAAATGCATTTAAATCAAACGGTGGATTATGTCAAGGGTAAGTTTTCGATAACCACAATATCTCAGGATAGTAAAAAAATCATCGGTTATTGCATAATAAAGGACGACGTGATCGCTGGCTTAAGTTCAACACCATTAAGATGACCGCGCGACAGGCTTTGGAGAAACTCAATGATCTGGTCGATGAGTCCGATCCCGATTTGGATCTCCCGAATATTATTCATGCTTTCCAGGCAGCTGAACGTGCACGTGCCGAATATCCCGAGCTCGATTGGATGCATCTGACAGCCCTCATTCATGATCTGGGCAAGATTATGGCCTTTTACGATGAGCCTCAATGGGCGGTGGTGGGTGACACTTTCGCTGTGGGTTGCAAATGGGGCGACAGCATTGTCTATCGCAATGACAGCTTCGAGGGCAATCCCGACGGCAGCAATCCTAAGTATAACACTAAGTACGGCATGTATCAGCCCAACTGCGGAATAGACAATCTGCTCATGTCCTGGGGTCACGATGAGTACATGTACTGTGTGCTCAAGCACAACAAATCCAAGTTGCCCGACATAGCCTGCAACGTAATACGCTTCCATTCGTTCTATCCCTGGCACAATGGCGGCGACTACAAGCACCTAGAAGCACCACAGGATGAGGAGACTAAGAAATGGGTGCTGATCTTCAAGTGAGTACATACATATATGGGCTGAAAAAGATTATGTTGATTTAACAAAAATTACTTTCCTTACAGTCGCTACGATTTGTACACCAAGAGTGAGGAGGTGCCCGATATTGATGCCCTGTGGCCTTATTATCAGACTTTGATTGATAAATATTTACCAGGCGTCTTGGAGTTCTAGAAAGGGGCGGACCAATTACTTATTTCACTTATATGTAAAACTAAACACCTCATAACATATTATACTATCTATATATACTAATACGTGCTCAGATGTCATACCATATAATTAACTCTTTAGGTATAGGTTATCAAGCGCAGCGCTGTCGTGCCATATATGAAATTGTAATCGTTATTTTAAATATTATATTAAATTAATAAATAACTGTATTGTGTAAACATACTTAACCATTATGTAATTTCTAAATTTCTATTTCTACGGCTAGCGCCACAAGATATAGATCATTAGGGATTAGATCTTCAGAATAAGTCCGGTTCCTTAAGCACTAAAAACAAAATATATAAAAAAAAAAAAAAATGAAATCGTTTTAAAATTATCAAATTTAAAATTATTGTACTTACAGAACCTTCACTTCATGTACTACCGATATACTTGGGGTGTTCACCAGCCCGCTTAAGAGCGTAATTGAGTAAATTTGCGCGACGCAGCTATCGAGCGCCCCTAGAAGGCTTACCGCCGTAATTTTAGGCGTAAATCAAAGGTTTTTCTGTCACTTGTGGGTCAAATTTAAATACGTAAATTTAAAGTATTGATTGTAGGGGAACAAATCAAGCTATATACGAGCATGAAGAATTATGAATTCATAAAAAATCTTTAAATATGGACCATGATGATGTCGATGAATGGTTGACGACATTATGAAGGATCTTACTGCATTTGGATGCTGTCAGCGAGGAACCAAGCTCAGTCAACTGATGTGCTACAATTTTTCAATGACCAATGGATCCGTGCTGCTCCCTGCTTTATATCGACTGCATTTGGACCCCAAATGGAACTTGATTTACAGGTAGCCCTTTTCTGTTTGGGGTAGTTTTGAAAAGCTGCATCAATAAGAAAAACAGTGTTTACAGTAGGTGATGACGGCTCTCTAGTTGTTGTTGCAGGCACTGTGTTAAGGAAGATGTCTCAATTTATTTACTGGCTAGATTCAGTTAAACTTACAAATGATTTTAATTATTGTAGGTGTGACCGCATATTTTGAAGAAAAAATGGCTCTTTAAATGGGTCGATAGCAAGTCTTTATTGAAAAATATTTATTGAAAAAAATTTTACAACACTTCAACACTTTACAGAGTATTAGAGGGAAACTTTGCTTAGTCGACACCGCTTCTGTCAGAAATTAGTCAGCTGTTCGCTCTCAGTTATGCTCTCTAGATCAGAGGCGGCCAAATGGAGAGGAAAAAAAAGTGAGCATGTGTTAGTAAACAAGAGAGCTCTCTCCAGACAACACGCATTTTACTTGCTAGGCAGTGCTCACCGATTCACACAACCATAACTTCGGCTCGCGTTTGCTTAAAAATACGACAGACCTCGGCTCGTGCGAGCCTTAGGCGGCCGGGTCTGCTCTAGATACTTCTAGGTCAGCTGTTCGCTGTCATTTACGCTCTTTGGGAATATGGTCGTCTCGCTCTAACACACAGTGATTTCCTACTGGCACTATTAAATATATTTTTGGGCACTATCGTTAAGCACCAGAAAAATTGAAAGGCAGTGCAAATTTTCTCTCTAATACTAAATATTTGCTCCATGCTTTTACGCAGATTTTTTTCTTTTGGAGTTTACGCTTTTTGATTTACGCTGGTGAATATACCCTAAATATTTCATTGGCTTGCAATGCACTGACAACTTTTTATGCAAAAAATATCAATCCGCTCTAAAATAACAGTAACACCATTGTTAGAAGCACGGAAACAGAAACAACTTTTAAGAACAAAAGAGAATCTGATTTGTTTTTGAGTTCTTATTACACAACCCACTAAACTAAAAGCTCGTTAAAAATATCGATAGTTTCGTTCTCGATAGCTCGCAAAAGATTCGTTTGCGAGCCTTTTTCGATAGTTTTTGTGAGCCTTCCTCGATACCTTTTGCGACTCACTTCACCAATCGATTGCGAGCCTTTTTCGATATCGATTGCCGGACAGTTAAAAGTGCAAACAACGCAAGACAGGCGAAAAAAAAAAACGTAAAAATAACGGAGCATACAAAAAAAGGAACGAATGTTGTTGGTTTTCTGCCTGAGCGATTTGATCGGTTGTTCGATTTTCGTCAATATTATATTACTTCCTGTTCACATATCATATTCAAGCTTGAATGCGATAATTTGACGAAACTTTCGCCTCTCGTATCACTTTTGAGCTCGAATGCGGTAGTTTTACTATACTCTCGGTTAACGTTCGCTTCATGGTGCAGTGGGAAAAACTAGGCGAGCAATTCGCGAGTATTTAAGTGTTTAACTCGCTTGATACTCGCCCGTTGCTCGCTGGAACACGTGAACTTGTTTTATTATTACTCGTGTGAAAACAGAGCTTGCCCGTTCTGTGTGTGTCAAAACAAGCCATGTAAGTGCTCGTTGGAGGTATCTGGTCTTAAGTTAGAGTCTCAGACAAGATAGAAAAAAATTTTACAATTTTAAAATTCTAACAAAATCTAGCTTTGAAAAGGGGGTGTGGTCGTGCCTTCCTTCCGCGTTTCTCCAGCACCACCACCAATTAAGGTAAATATTGGTTTCTAAATTAACTAGAACGATCTTCATCCAGTCCAAAAGTAAGAACGGAGAGTTCTTAAAATTAGAAAATCGATCTCAAGAAATACAAGTCGTTTACGGTATAAGAAAAAAATGACTTACCCTACTATTGAGAACGAAAATACACGTATTCGGTACATTTACAACAGATTTTTTTTCCATAGGGGCTGAAGACACAACACATCAAAGGACAAACAGTCTTGAGAGATAGTATAATTTTCTAATCACTTCTCCTACCTAACATGCCCTCTTGCTTGTAGTTTGTGTACAATTATTCAATTGATTTTAAGACCGATTAGTTTGAGGGTTCACTGACATGCAGTTAAGGCAGGCCCTGGCATATCAGCTACGTTTACAATTGCTCTCGGCACAGTCGTTCTTCGTACCTGCCGGAGTGAACAGCATGCTGAGATTAAGTTTGCTATCAGCATTTATATGGCTTTGCTTGGGATTGGCTGCCACAGTAGCCGATCCGTTGGTAGTGAAATTACCAAATGGTCAATTGTTTGGTCGTGATAATGGGCACTATTTTAGTTACGAGTCGATACCTTATGCCGAGCCACCCATTGGCGAACTGCGTTTTGAGGCTCCAAAGCCTTACCAAGGCCAGTGGAAGGAACCCTTCGATGCCAGTCAGCCGCCTGTGCTCTGCATGCAATGGGACCAGTTCATCGCGGGAAACAACAAACTAGCTGGTGTTGAGGATTGCTTGTCCGTGAGTGTCTACAAGCCGAAGAACCCGAGTCGGAGCAGCTTTCCTGTGGTGGCTCACATACATGGTGGGGCATTCATGTTCGGTGGACCCAGTCAGAATGGACATGAGTACATTATGCGTGAGGGTAATGTAATTCTGGTAAAGATAAGCTACCGTCTGGGACCATTGGGCTTTCTGAGCTCTGGCGACACTGATTTACCCGGCAATTTTGGTTTGAAGGATCAGCGTTTGGCTTTGCAGTGGATCAAGCAGAATATTGCCAGCTTTGGTGGTGAGCCGGAGAATATTTTGGTAGTGGGACACTCGGCTGGCGGTGCTTCAGTGCATTTGCAACTGTTGCAAGAGGACTTTAAGCAGCTGGCTAAGGTGGCCGTTTCATTCAGTGGCAACGCCTTGGATCCCTGGGTTGTACAACAAGGGGGACGCAGACGAGCATTTGAATTGGGTCGCCATCTGAATTGTGGCAAAATCAGCAATTCCGCAGAACTCAAGACTTGCCTGAAAACTAAGAATGCAGAAGAAATAGTGAGTGCTGTAAGACATTTTCTGGTATTCTCCTATGTGCCATTTACTCCCTTTGGACCGGTGGTGGAGCCAGCAAACACCACAGATGCTTTTCTCATCAGGACACCCACAGAAATTATTGAAAGCGGCAAATTTGCACAAATTCCTTGGGCTGTGTCTTATGTCACCGAGGATGGTGGCTACAATGCTGCCTTGCTGCTGGCACAAAATCGCTTACTGGAACTCAATAATCGCTGGTTTGATTGGGCTCCCTATTTGTTCTTCTATCGGGATTCCAAGGAAAGTATTGGGCAAATGGACGAATATTCGACTGAGCTACGACAAAAGTATCTGGGAGATCGGAAATTCAATCTCGATAGCTATTGGGATATGCAGAGGATGTTTACCGATGTTCTTTTCAAGAACAGCACGGAACTGGCCTTGGATTTGCATCGCAAGCATGGTCAAAGTCCCGTGTATGCCTTTGTCTATGACAATCCAGCCGAAAGGGGTATTGGTCAGATTCTGTCCAATCGCACAGATGTGCATTTCGGTAGGTGTTTCCTTTGCTTAGCAGAAAATTCTTAATAATAGTTTCTTTATTTCAGGAACTGTGCATGGCGATGAGTACTTTATCATCTTTGAAAATGTGGCAAGGAATACACAGTGGCGTTCAGATGAAAAAGTTATTTCGCATAATTTTCTAATGATGCTGGAAGACTTTGTGCAGAATGACAAGGGCTCATTATCCTATGCTAATTGCGATTTTCGCAATAATGTGGGAGCCAAAAAATATCAATTACTGGCTATAAATCGCAATGGCTGTACAAATGAGGAATACGAAGAGTTTCCCTAATCTTGAATCTAGAACCCCCCTGAAAACCCTAACATTTTTTTTGAGCTGGAATGTCGTAGATATAATTAATCGAGTTATTTTTTAAAGACATTGGCAAGCGCCAAATATATATATATATTATATATAAAAAATACATAAAATTTGGAAAAATTTATGAAATCTTTATTTGAGTCGATAGATCCATCCATTACTTAGCCCTTTCGGCATTGCTTCAGCTTTTAACCTAAGAAAGTGCGTCTCTTCATACTATTACCTGTACAAAAATGTTTTAAAGTATATTTAATAGATGGCGTCACATATTAAATCGAATCGGACAATGCTGTAACCTCATATTTAGGCTTTCTTTTTTAACATGTTGCGTTTCGCTGAAGTGTAAGCAACATGGTTTTTTGTGCCAACAAAACAGAATTTGCGGGAAAGTTTACTTCTCTGCTTTTCATTTGAAGAAAAATGCAGTTGAAAGCCATCAATTGCTGCAGAAAGAAGAGAGAAGTCGAACGCCCTTTTTCACATTTGGACACCTAATTCAACAGTAAAAAAAAAAAACAAGAGATTGTTGCATCGAATTATGACTGGTAATGCATGGGTTCATAACGATAACCCCAAATGCAAAAAAAAACATACAGGCCGTCCGCTCATACGCCAAAGCTGAAAATGATAGGTGGCAAGGTAATGCTCTGTATTTGGTGAGACTAATGGGCGAGCTATACTATGAGCCATGACAACCGGGTGAAAATATAACAGTGCATCAGTATCGAACCTAATTGATGCGTTTGAGCTAAGCATTGATGCAAAAACGGCCAGAGTAGAAACAAGGTCAGTACAATGAACAGTCACACAGCATCGTACGCTGGGTAACCCATCGGAATAAGGGCCATTTTCTCAAAAGTTGCGGTTAGGTACGGGCCGGTCAAATTTGCAGGGCGGAATAAACTGCCGGTAAGTCATTTGGTTTTCTCAACGAAACTTACCGGCAGGTTCGCCCGATATCGATAGATTGCTATCGCTGCCATAGAGTGACCAAACACTGTCAACGAATCAGCTGTTTTTGTTTTGGTTTTCTTAATTCTATTGCTGTTGCTGGTTATCATTTAGCAAAAAAAAAGTTGATTAAAATTGCTAGCAATAATAAATCAAGTTAAAGCATCGAAAAGGCCAAGAGGGAAAAACTTTTCTGTGGCTGGCATATATATTATGGAGAATAAGAAAAGCCTGGCAAAGACTTGGAGATCTGTTTGCCGGTCAAGCCGTAATTCATCGCACTTGGAAAGCGTTACGGGAAAAGGTCGAGATCTTAAAAAACGGTCGCGTAAAGTATTTCCAACTAATAAGCGAGAAGTTAACGCACTGGTGGCGGCATTACCAGCACCGCTGGAGTCCATTTCCCAAAATATTGGTGAATCCAAACTTAGCCCCAGGATTGGAAAATGTTGTTTATAATAATTGTAAGATTTTATTAATGATATGTAATCTTTAAAAATATTTAATTGTCTTTTAAAATTTTAGCACAAATTAATCAGTCTTTGTGTGTTTGTGAAAGCCAGTAATGCACTATCGTGGGACACTTGAATAACTGCACGGTTCGCCGAGAAAGTCTGACTGCAAAGAAGTCACCCACAATGATGAGGAAGCTACCACTTGCATGAGATCGCATAGCATGCTGAAGTTGTCAACCTGAATCTTTGAAATAATTGGCTTCATCCAGAGCATTAATAATTAATTATAATTAGCCCCCTCCCTACACTCTCTATTATTATTTTCCGTTGCTCCGTCTGGAATTTTGTCGCCATGTTGGGGGTAACGACATAGCTCCGACGTCATATCTCCGCCGCGTTTCAAACGACATATCTCCGCGCGGAGATATGACGCTTCAAAACGACATAGCTCCGCCATAATTCAGCGGAGCGCTGTAGCAAAAAAATGTTGATACCATCTTTTTAAGAGGATTAAAGTATTAAAAAGAAGGTAATCGTCTTGCCGCAAAAGTTTTAATAAACAGAGTTTAGAACGCAATTAAAACAAAATTTTTCGATAAAAGTTGCGATAGTTTTATGGCAGCTAAAGATAAGTCCGATCTGACAAAACTCAAACGAAAAACTATAAAACAAAATTGTCGAAGGGAAGGCGTTTACATTAATAGCATCGTTTGCAAAAATTCCAAAAAAAGTATAAAATAAAATACGAAGGAAGGCGTTTACATTAAAAAAAAGTTTTCTCAAAAATTTTCGACGATAGTATGGCAGCTATAAGATAAGCACGATTTGACAAAAATCAAACGAAAAGCGTATAAATAAAATGAAGCGGAAGGCGTTTACATTAAAAACAAAAAGTTTTCAAAAAATTTTCGACGATAGTTCTATGCATATAATAAACTTAGAGAGACGGCAATTTTCGAGCTTAAAAGAGAGACTAGTTATTATTTAAGGGTCGAAATGCGTTGCAAACTTGGGCTTTGGTAAATTAAAAGTTGGAAATATTTAGTGGAAAATTTTTTTTAGCAATTAAAAAAAAAAATTTTTAATGGTTTTTGCGAATAAAATTTTTTTTCGACACATAGGAAGCTAAGAACTGGCCAATACGATTCTTTGCTAATATCTTCTTCTTCTTTATTGGCCCGATGCTTGCATCACAACCGTTTGACGGTCTCGGCCGCTGCAACTAATGTCCGCCAGTCGCTTCTGCTCCGTGCGAGCTGGCACCAGTTTTTCACGCCAAGCTTAGAAATGTCTTTCCGCACCTGGTTGTCCCACCTTAGAGGTGGTCGTCCCACCTTGCCTTGTCCCAGTTCTTTCGCATTCCTCTTGTAGACCATTTTTGCTGGAGCTTGATCATCCATTCGGGTAACATGTCCCAGCCAGCGCAGCCGCTGTTGCTTTATGCGCTTGACCAGACTAGTATCCCCATAGAGCTTATACAGTTCGTCATTCCTTCGGATGCGAAAGTCCTCGCCAACTTTCAAAGGTCCATAAATCCTGCGAAGAATCTTTCGCTCGAAAACGCCAATCGCCGCCTCATCCGCTGATGATATTGCCCATGCTTCTGCGCCGTATTGCAGGACTGGGATGATAAGCGATTTATATAGCGCTATTTTTGTTCTTCGCTTGAGGTTTCTGCTCTTGAGCTCCCTACTTAGCCCGTAATAGCATCGATTTGCGAGCGTGATTCTTCTTCGAATTTCCAGGCTGATGTTGTTGTCGCCGGTTATCATCGTTCCGAGGTAGACAAAGTCCTCTACAACTTTAAAGTTGTACTCTCCCATTGCAACAGATTGCCCAAGTTGTGTGAACTTCTGTTTCGAGGACACTAGGTACTTCGTCTTGTCCTCGTTTACCGCTAAACCCATTGGTTCAGACTGCTTCTCAATCTCTGAAAACGCCAGGCTTACTGCCTGTTCGGTTTTGCCGATAATGTCAATATCATCGGCATATGCGAGTAGCATTACATCTTTATTAAAGATGGATCCCGATCTGTTGGCATTTGGGCACTGGCGCAGTATATACTCCATCAGCAGATTAAAGAAGTCACACGATAAGGTGTCACCCTGCCTAAAACCCCTTTTGGTATCAAAAGGCTCGGAGAGGTTCGTTCCAATTTTGACGGAGCTTTGAGTGCTTCTCAACGTCATCATGCAAAGTCGAACGTACTTTGCTGGAATACCTAAAGTAGACAGGGCTTCGAAAAACCTAGACCTTATCGGCGTGTCGAAAGCTAATATTACTAACTTGAAATTATTTTTCCGCAGTCGAAAGAGTATATCCTATAGTTTTCGTTTGAATAATCGGGTTAAATTTTCAAAACTTTTTAGATTTTAGAGATAATTATAAAAAAAACAACATAACCAATTTTGTATTACATTCAACAATTTTCTTTATTCCTTATCGCTACTTTCACTTGAATTAAATAACTCCTCTTCAACATCAGGTATAGTTTCTAAAAGATCTAAAGCTGATTTTGGCATTTAATGTATTTTTTTCCTGTCTCTTGAAATGCCTCGATACTAGAGGATCCGAGGTAATGAACATTCTATTCAGAAAATCGAGGTTGCACTTTTTCCGACTGCATTTTCTCGAAAAATGTTTTTTGTAAAGCTTGAAATCTTTGTTTCGTCCTTCCTGAGCCTCCTCGGTTAATTGACCAATTGGGAGCAATGCATAATTTATTATTTCCGGGCCATGAATAAAAAATTTATGCAAAAAGTACCAATGGTACAAATTTACAAAATGCCTAACAGTCTCCAAGACTATATTAATATCATAGTTGCATGAAACAACTGTTAATATAGGGTGCATTCTTTTAAGCAAATCGATGTCTATCTTAGTTATCTCTGCAGTCGATTCTGCATTTTGAAAAAATACCCTAGCAGTGTTACCATCGTTACTACTTACAAATCCAGGTTTCGGGATATCAATAAGTAAGCCTAGGTTTTCCTTGAATCCGTTCTGAATTTGATTTTTGTTTGGGCAACAATTTCTTTGTCCTCTACCGATCTGGCTTGCTACCTTCTTATAGGAACCATATTATAGTCAGGCAATAACATTACTTCATTTTCCATGGTTGTTTATAGAAAAGAATTTTTAAATTTAGTCTACGCCCAAATATCAAGAAAGTAATCAAACAAAACAGATGCTAGAACAGCTGATTAATGGCATTCATACTTTAAGTCCAACAATTAAAAAAAAATGTAGTTTTTCGGACCTTTTTCCAAAAATTAAAAAAAAATATTTTGTATGAAAATTTTATTTTTACTAATTTTATTTTACTAAAATGCCAATTTTATGAATTCCTTAAAATCGAGTTCGAAAGGTAAACTTTAAATGCGTGTTGTGGGAGAACCAAATATCCTAGACTAATTTTCTTTTTAAAAAACTGAATCATCTTTTAAGTTGCATTTAAACTTTTTTCAATATATATAAAATAAATAAATTAATTTTGGCGCGGAATTTGCTCTAGTCGCCCCAATGTGCGGCGGAGATATGTCGTTTTGAGGCGTCATATCTCCGCGCGGAGTTATGTCGTTTTAAAGCGTCATATCTCCGCGCGGAGTTATGTCGTTTGTAACGCGGCGGAGTTATGTCGTTTCAAAACGACATACCTCCGCGCGGAGATATGTCGTTCGCAACACGGCGTAGATATGACGTTTTAGAACGTCATTGATCACGGCGGAGGTATGTCGTTTTAAAACGACATATCTCCGCCAGAAAAAAAGCGACATATCTCCGCCGGCAAAATGTACTGGGCGGAGATATGTCGCTATGCCCCATGTTGGCCATTGTGGTGATACCGTTCCTGGTGCTGGCAATGCATTTGGATAATATTTTCGTGGTGGTGCACACTTATCTGCAGTTGGATCTCAACCGGTATCCCACATCACAAGGCCGTTGGCCTAGTTGATCCTTCGATTTCGCAGACGGCGGGTAGTGAGTTTGCCTGCTTTGCGATTGGTGCCATTTCGAATTTGCCGGCGCGGCGGTCAAGACATCTGCCATTGCGGCGGCTGCCATTCTGCTGGACTTTCTATGCCAGATCGCCGCATGTCTCTTCCTGTCGCACTTTCTGCCTTCCAATTTCATTTCGGGGATGCATCAAAATCGATTATTTATGAACATTTGTGGATGCGGTTAAAGTTGCCGGCTGGATTTCGCCAAAGACAGCATGAGACACTCAAAATCGGCTAACCTGCCGGTAAGTTTGCCTAACCAGACATTGAGAAAATGGGCCTAAGTTGTCAATTTAGCTAGCGGACGATTTAGTTTGTCTGAGTTCTAAGCTTTAGGGACAAAACAAAAACATAGCAAACGAGAAGGCCAAGCTAACTTCGTCTTTGCCGAAGTTTTTATACCCTTGCAAATGTTTTAATACATCAGAGTTTACGAACGTCAGCATTAAAACAAAAAATTTTTCTAAATAAAACCCACTTTTCGACCGATAGTTCCTATGGCAGCTATAAGATATAGTCATCCGATCCGGTCGGTTCCGACATATTAGCAGTGTGCAGTAAAAAGAAGACTCTGTGCAAAGTTTCAGCTCGATAGCTTTAAAACTGAGAGACTAGTTTGCGTAGAAACAGACAGACGGACAGACAGACGGACGGACGGAAAAAGCTCAATCGACTCAGCTCGTCGCCCTGATCAAGAATATATATAGTTTATGGGGTCGGAAATGCATATTTCTATGCGTTGCAAACTTCTGGGCAAAATTATAATACCCTTTGCAAGGGTATAAAAATAGGGTGCCCGCGTTGAAAGAAAAATGGGGAACAACAGCTATCGTGTGTGGTTCTGCCTTTGCTTTCGACTGATTTCGCACACATGCACAGGGAAACTCATGCGAATTTGAAACAATCTCTATTAATTTTATATTTAATTTTTAATACCTTCACAGTTTAAAATGAAAGATGTAAGATGATTTTGGAACTGAATACTTGAGCTTGACAATTTGGTGTATTAAATATTAACTGGTAAGTTTTGTTGTTCGAACATATCATCTGGGTATTATTCAGATAAATGCCGATTTGATACTAAAAATATCAGCTTGATCTTTTTTGTTTTGTGTACAACATCTGTTGCTGGATGGAACAAGATGAGAGCTAAAATTGAAAAAAATTCACAAAAGTTAAAGGAAGTCTCCAAAATAGTTATACCAAATTCCCGCCGCGCGGGAGCGGTTAGTACCCCGCCCTTAGAAGTCTAAGTTAGAAAATGGAATTAATGGAAAACCCCTCGATAGGATTTTTTAAGATATATTAAGATGCTGACCATTAAAATGTGTCCTTAAGAGATGGTAACATGCATCAAAAAACCGCGATATTGTGTACATTTGACAGCCACCATTATCGAGTCCATATAGGACATAAGCTTCAGTTAAAAATAGACCGAACTACGTTTTCAGTTTTTGTATCTGTGTGTTGCTAGTAAAAATGAGCCCATTAAAACTGGGTATGCGGTGTGGCTACCTGATGCCTCTAGTTTCAAAATTTTTTGGTCCCAATCCCAGGCCAATTAAAAACGGCTCTATATCTTCTGATCGCACATCTAAGTTGCTTCATGTCTACACAGACGCCTTTTTACACGGTCTGAAAATGGAGCTTTGGGTCGTGGAAATGGAGCTTTGGGACGGATTTCATAAGAAAATTTCCTCACTCAGTGCTGATAATTCGATAAAACTAAGCACTAAATTTGAACTTTCAAACTAAAAACTCAAAATGTTTGTTACTTTATTTGGGGAGGAGACTAAAGCAAATTAATGCAGCTAAAACTAGACCCACTTATACTCTATTAACATGCAATGTATATGATTACCCAAACAGAGCATCTCCAACTATAATATTATTAAATTATACATTCATGCCAATGCCTTTTCTACAATATAACAATTGACCATTCTGATTGGTTAATTGGTTAATTTAAATGGAACAGTGTTAGCAAACACAAATCTCTAGATATTTTCGAACAAACGATTTGATTTGGAACTAAACTAGGAGGACTTGTCATATGTCAAATCTCGGTATGGCTTAATATTGGTGGTGATTCCAGGTAATCATCAAATCCATTTTCAAATAATTCCTTTTCAGAAAAGGTTTTTCTTGTTAGTAATTTCAAAATATTTATTGAAATCTAGCTAAAAGAATGTTTTATTCAAGACTTTTACATTAAAAATTTTAGATTTGTAACGAGATCGCACTGTAGCTTGTTTACAGAGGATGCGGGTGCACTGAAGCGTAGATTTAGCTGATATATAACCAGCAACATTTGACAATGCTCGGCACAGTCGTGCTTCAGACTTGGCATTTACATGTTAATATTGTTACTTGTCTTCATTTGCTCGGGATTGGCAGCAGCAGTCGATCCCTTGGTGGTGGAGTTGCCATATGGACAATTGCGAGGTCGTGATAATGGCTACTATTTCAGTTACGAGTCCATACCCTATGCAGAACCACCCATTGGAGAACTGCGTTTTGAGGCTCCACAGCCTTACCAAGGCCAGTGGAAGGAACCCTTCGATGCCAGTCAGCCGCCTGTTCTCTGCATGCAGTGGCATCAGTTCATTCAGGATGACAACAAACTAACAGGCGTTGAGGACTGCCTCACCGTGAGTGTCTACAAGCCAAAGCATCCGACTCGAAGCAGTTTTCCGGTGGTGGTTCTCATACATGGTGGTGCATTCATGTTCGGTGGACCCGTTCAAAATGGACATGAGTATATAATGCGTGAGGGTAATGTAGTTCTGGTAAAGATGAGCTACCGTGTGGGACCATTGGGCTTTCTGAGCACGGGCGACACTGATTTGCCCGGTAATTTTGGTTTGAAGGATCAGCGTTTGGCTTTGCAGTGGATCAAGCAGAATATTGTCTGCTTTGGTGGTGAGCCGGAGAATATTTTGGTACTAGGACACTCGGCTGGCGGTGCTTTAGTGCATCTGCAACTGTTGCAGGAGGATTTCAAGCAATTGGCCAAGGTGGCCTTTTCATTTAGTGGCAATGCCTTCGCTCCCTGGGCTGTTCAACAGGGGGGACGACAGCGAGCTTTCGAATTGGGTCACCATCTGAACTGTAAGGAAGACGGCAGTTCTTTAGAGCTCAAAACTTGCCTGAAATCTAAGAATGCCGAAGAAATAGTGAGTGCTGTACGTAAATTTCTGGTTTTTTACTATGTACCTTTTGCCCCTTTCGGACCCGTTGTGGAGCCCGTGAATGCTACAAATGCTTTTCTTACCAAGACGCCCAGAGAAATAATTGAAAGCGGAAAATTTGCTCACATCCCTTGGGCGATTTCCTATGATACTGAAGATGGTGGTTACAATGCTGCAATGCTATTGGAGCAAAATCCCCAAAATGGTCATGAATTGATAGAACAACTTAATGATCGCTGGTTTGATTGGGCTCCCTATTTGCTGTACTATCGGGACTCTATGGAGAACAGTGAGCAAATGGACGAGTATTCGAGTGATTTACGGCAAAAGTATTTGGGAGATCGGGAATTCAAGTTGGATAGCTATTGGGATGTACAAAGAATGTTCACTGATGTTCTCTTTAAGAACAGCACAGAATTGGCGGTGTTATTACATCGCAAGTATGGCCAGAGTCCTGTGTATTCCTTTGTCTATGACAACCCAGCAGATAAAGGATTCGGTCAGGTTCTGGCCAATCGCAGTGATGTGCATTTTGGTAGGTATACCCTTTGTTAGGAGTAAAGCATTTTAATAGATGCCTTTTCTTTTCAGGAACTGTACATGGTGACGATTTCACACTTATTTTTAATAACGTTGCAAGAGAGCCGTTACGTTCCGATGAAAAAATTATATCGCATAATTTTCTAAAAATGTTGGTAGACTTTGTTCAGAATGACAAGGGGACTTTATCTTATGCTGATTGCAAATTCAAAAACAATGTGGGAAGCAAGGCATACCAATTGCTGGGCATAACGCGCAACGGATGTACCAACAAGGAATACCAAGAGTTCCCCTAATGAAAGCTTAATGAAGAATTTATTAAAATTCCTATTTGTCATTTGCGATCTAATGGGATTTTGTGTGCAATATTTTGAAACAAACTTTAGATACTATAGTCTCTAGAGTTCAAACTCACAAACAGACAGAAAAGAAAAGAGTCCGCAAAGGGAAATTTTACAAAATTTTAAATACAACTATATTACTGGTTATACCCTGTTCCCATTAAAAATGGGAAAAAGGGGATCATGAAGTTGTGCAAATGTATGTAACAAGGAGAAGGAAGCATTTCCAAACCTATAACGCACATATATTCTTGATCAGCATCAACAGCCGAGTCGATTTAGCCATGTCCGTCTGTCCGTCTGTCTGTCTGACAGTCTGTCTGAACGCGTCTATTTCAGAGACTGTAATAGATAGAGCCACAAGTTTTGGCACGTATATAGGTGTATACTATACCCACATCGAGTTTGTTTCAGATTTGGAAAACTCCACATCCTCCATCATTAAGCAGCGAAAAACTGTCACTCTCTGTGTATAAACGAGTTGATCTCACAGACTATAAGAAGTAGAGCCACAAATTTTTGCATGTATGTAGGTGTACACCGTACCCAGATAAAGTTTGCTCCAGGTTTGGCAAATTCCTCCTCCATCTTCTTCTAACCACGAAAAAATGTCAGAGATACAATTTTTAAGTTTGAACCTAGTGACAAAATATATATATTAAGTTAGGCCCAATATGTATCTATTCTGTTTACCACAATGATATCAATAACAAAAACAACGAAGATATGCAAGTGCGCCCGCCCATTTATTGAAATAAATTTTAAAATAAAAGGAACGAAAGGAATGAAAGCTATAGGAACCACATAACTTGGGACAGGTTATTTTGCTGTCGGGGCACTCGACCGCAACACTCTTACTTGTTTTCGTTGTGCACTTGTGGTGGAAATTGGGGTTATTGTTCGGTCGTCTTTCCTTACTGCTGACAAAACACTTTTTGGCTCATTTGTGCTCCTACGCGTTTCGGCAAGTATATAAAAAAGCTTCAGTCGCGGTTTTTGAAAAATCGGCAATTTTGAGATTTTTCAAATAAATAAGGAGTAATCCTCATGATATTCTTAGTACTTTGAAAAAGGCTGGTGGGACGGCCATAACTTTCCGAGAAATGCAAAAATCCGCCAAATGAAGTGCCATTCTTTGATTCACCCACGATCAACTTTTCCTTTCTTCGACAAAATCCAACTTTTTTTAGAAACCCTTCATAAGACCCTTAAATTTTATTAGAATGGATCATTGTAAGAAATACTTTACATCCAGTTTTTTAAATTAACCCCCAATTCGCGATCTATTCTTTTGTACTAGCAGCACACAGTAAATGCATTTCTACCTTAGTTTTCGATGGCTTAATATGAAAATCTACAAATGTGTAGGGAGTCATTGGGAACGCCACATAAAAAATACACTTCAGTCGTGCAGAAGAAGTTAAACTTTAATTCTTGAATATCAGGCAAAAATCAGACTCACCCACAAACCATTTCAAATAGGCCATAGACCGCATCTACAAATATACAGAGCTGCGTATGGATTATTGCCATTTTTGTACACAGAAAAAAAATAAGACCCATATCAATTTGATATGGGCTGGTTAATTTGATATTTTGTGAAATATCACTATATTCATATCATTTCTAAACTATAACGTTTCATTTTTACAGTAAATAATATCAACTTGTCAAATGATATTAGAAAAGATTCGAAAGATATTTTTTAGTTTTCGAAACTCTCACAATAGGAAAGGGATGTATAGAAAATACGAAAAGGAAAGAGACAGATAGTTTTGCAAATCGAAACTTCAAGCAACGAAAAGAAATGTATAAGTAGGCTTTCAGCCGTGATTGCACACACATGCCCGGTAGCGCAGTGCGGTAAAACGCCATGCCAATTTGTGACGTGCAAGTGGTCCCGAGTTCGATCCCCAGTCAAGGCGAAGTCAAGGAATTATAAATTCGTTCTTTTTCTGTTTCTATAAAAAAATAATTAATAGTTCTAAGCAATAAATAAACGCCTGGCAGAGTAGTATTGGATGTACGACCTGCCATTTGTAATTGATTTTTTTTTCGTTCTGTAATAATGAAATAAATTAATATCAATTTGATCTTAAAAATATCATTTTGATGTGGTCGAAAAGTTCAATCTGATATTTTCGAACAGGTCAATTTTAAGTTTGTCATATCGGCTTTTTAATGATATGAAAAAATATAACATTGAGCCCCATATCATATAATTACTTTTTCTGTGTACTAGCAAACGCCTTAGACCAACCTCATGACATTAACAGCTAGTGCAAAGATCTAACTCTAAAATTCCATTGCTCATCGAAAAAAATGTAATAAAACTATTATTAATTTTAAACATAAATAAGCTTGGTGACGATTTTTTAGGCAATATTGTAATATATCCAATCGTTAAATATTTCGCAAACTTTCGTCAACATTTCATTGGAGGATTGTGGACTTAAGTATGTATACGACGCTCTTACTATATAAAAATATTTAAGAGAGTCCAAATTGCTGAGGCAGCACATTGGCCGTGTCGGTTATCACGTCTATCTGGCGTCAATGAAACAAAGTCAAATAATTTAGAGTTCATGTGCAAACTACAGTGGGGTAGTTTGGTGCTTGCTTTTTATAAAGTGCTCTCGTATATCAAAGGAGGAACGGAAATCTTTGTAGATCATGGTCTTAGCTCTATGAAAACAACCATAGGTATCATTGAACTAAGAGTGATTTCAAACGCTTTTCTAAAAACAATTTAGTTAAAGTTTTGTTACTGTTTTCATCGAGGAAAAGAAAATTCGATTTTGTCCCAAAACCGATCTGTTCAGATTATTAAACCTTAATTGTATATCCTATCCCGTGCCGTCCCAATTCCAATGCATGTCTGTTCCGTCTCGACCCATTCCAATTTAGAACCCAATCTCGTGCCGTGCCGCACGCAAGTTCGAGTGCCTCACGAAGGAGCAGAACATTTTTGCAAAAATTTATAAAAATATTTCCATTTATTTATGAAAGAAAGAATTTTACAAAATATTTTTACTTTCAGACACTTAAAAAATCGGTGACCCAAAAATAAAGGGATTACGCATGCCCACGTCCACCCTACCCATTTCCGTCCGTTCCAGATCCCGAATCTCAGAATTTTAAATCCATCTCTAATCCATCTCATCAAATATGTATGAAGTGAAGCATAGCTAAATTTTAAAAAATTTTTTTTTCAAATATAAATGCAAAGTTTATTAATATCTTCCAGACATTCGTAAAGTTTTTTTCAAATTTGGGAGTGCATTGTTGGATTTTGTTAAGCGGGTTTCTCTTAATTTAATCAGGGCGGGCGATTGATCGGTAAGACCTGTGATTACAGAGAAGCGAAATGACTTTAAATGGGTCTTTGAAGATAGAAGCCGAAGATCATGGTCAGTTGAAAGCAAATTCAGTTAACAATTCCGATTTCGCTTGATTAGATCGGAATCGACAACGGGAACAGGCCTGAATCACTTTTCAAAACCGACAAGATATTCTTAAATTGGGAATTCGTCTTTGGGTTCGATAAGTTGGTTCTTCCAACTTTTTGGGTCAAACATCTTGAGAGTTCCAGCCAAAAGCTGAAAGTTTTATAAAATACAAAATTTACTCTTTTTCTTTGACCTGTCTTTGACCATTTCCAAACTCCCAGCTTTCCAAAAAGTAAGCAAAGTATCTTAGCATAAAACCATATAATCAAGATACATTCCATAACAAATGAGAAACAATCTCAATGTAAAAATAAATTAAAACTTAAGTGTTCCAAATCAAAATCTATGATTTAGGGCGGCTGCCCTGTCTACGCCCTTAGAAAAATTACCAAATTTGATTTATTATATTTTTGTGCTTTACTTACTCAGTGTAAAATCGCACTTGAATCCGATTGAGTTTTCTGAGAGATTGTGAGGGTTAAGAGAGGCTGCGAGGCGCAGATAAACCAGACATAAAACCAGCTACGTTTCCCCAAGCTCAGCACAGTCTTGTGTAGGATTTGCCGGAATGAGAAGAATTTATAGTTTTAGTTTGTTTCTTGCCTCAATTTGGCTGTGCTTTGGATTAGGAGCAGCAGCAGCAGCAGTCGATCCCTTGGTGGTGGAGTTGCCACATGGACAATTGCGCGGTCGTGATAATGGCTTCTATTTCAGTTACGAGTCCATACCCTATGCCGAACCACCCATTGGAGAACTGCGCTTTGAGGCTCCACAGCCCTACCAAGGCCAGTGGAAGGAACCCTTCGATGCCAGCCAGCCTCCTGTTCTCTGCATGCAATGGAATCAGTTCGTCGCGGGTGACAACAAACTAATCGGCAATGAGGACTGCCTGACCGTGAGTGTCTACAAGCCAAAGCATCCGACTCAAAGCAGTTTTCCTGTGGTGGTTCTCATACATGGCGGTGCATTCATGTTCAGTGGACCCAAAACATATGGACAGGAGTATATGATGCGTGAGGGCAATGTAATCCTGGTCAAAATTGCCTATCGCCTGGGACCCTTAGGATTTGTGAGTACGGGCGATACAGAGTTGCCCGGCAATTTCGGTTTGAAGGATCAGCGTTTGGCTCTGCAATGGATTAAGCAGCATATTGCCTACTTTGGAGGTGAGCCAGAGAATATTCTGGTAATGGGCCACTCGGCTGGCGGTGCTTCAACGCATCTGCAAATGTTGCAGGAGAATTTCGAGCAGCTGTTCAAAGTGGGTTTCTCGTTTAGTGGCAATGCGTTGGATCCCTGGGTTGTACAGCAAGGTGGACGCAAACGTGCCTTTGAATTGGGTCGCCATGTGAACTGTGGCCAAGTCAGCAGCTCCTCAGAGCTCAAGTCTTGTCTGAAAACTAAGAATGCAGAAGAAATAGTGACCGCTGTACGACATTTCCTGGTGTTATCCTATATACCATTTACCACTTTCGGTCCGGTGGTGGAGCCAGCAAACGCCACAAATGCTTTTCTTACCCGGACACCCAGAGAAATTATTCAAAGCGGAAAGTTTGCACAAATTCCTTGGGCGTTATCCTATGTAACTGAGGATGGTGGCTACAATGCGGCCTCGCTGCTAGAAAAAAATCCACAAAATGGCCAGGAACTGATAGAACAACTCAATGATCGTTGGTTTGACTTGGCTCCGTATATGCTATTCTTTAGGGATTCTATAGAAAATATTAGCCAAATGGATGTCTATTCTCGTGATCTGAGAGAAAAGTATCTGGGAGATCGAAAATTCAATCTAGATAGCTATTGGGATGTGCAGAGAATGTTTACGGATGTTTTATTCAAAGATAGCATAGAAATTGCTGTGGACTTGCATCGCAAACATAGCCAGAGTCCGGTGTATGCCTTTGTCTATGATCACCCGCGCGAACTGGGTGTGGGTCAGACTCTTTCCAAGCGCAGGGATGTATATTTTGGTAGGTTTATGGTTAATAAAGGCGAACAATTCAGAAATGATTATTCTTCTTTTCAGGCACTGTACATGGTGACGAACTGTTTCTAATTTTCGGTCGAAAGCCGTTGGGTCCGGAAGAACAATTGATTTCGAAAAACTTTATAAAAATGCTGGAAGACTTTGCACGGAATAACAGAGGAACTTTGTCCTATGCGAACTGTAGTTTTCGCAATAATGTAAACAGTGAAAAATATCAATTGCTGGCTATTGGACGAAATAGCTGCTCAAATAAGGAATACGTAGAAATCCCCTAATGTGTTTTTTACATGTTTAATGCTGAGCATATGGCTTTAATGAATTTCAAATTAAATACATTTTAAAAAATTTAAATAATATGGTTAACCCCATATGGACTTAAGACCCTGGAAACCCAAAGTGTGAACCTTTACTGATTGAAGAAGAAAGCAGTCACTGAACAATGAGTCGCTGAACAAAAAAGAAAATCATCTTTACATCCTTGGTTTTGGTGAGCAACTCATTATTTTGCCATTACGCTTGGTATCCATTTATAAATTTCATCATTAAAAAAAAAAAAATGGAGTGAGTGTCGTAAACACTCTCGAGGCTTTGATGTGAAACATGATGCTTAGCTTAATGGTAGGTATATAAATCAGCAAGGACACTCTTTCGAAAGAAGAAAACTAACAGAGAGTTAAAATATCAGCAACAGGATCACTTGGTGCAGAGTTCTTTAATTATTTCAGGTAGTCTTGACTACTGTGCTGATCCGTAGATAAATGATGATGTTTCACTAAATGTGAGATCCCAGATCCCAACCAGACCCTACTACTATCCATATTTCACCCAGATCCCTACCAGAAACCTCCTGGATCCCACAAAGGTCACACCCAGATCCAACCGAGATACCACACATCTAACCAATCTAGATCCGACCCAGATCTCACCCAGCTCCCAACCAGATCCCACCACGATTCTATCCTGATCCCATCCCACCCAGTTCCTACTTAGATCCCACTCAAAACCTACCCAGATCTCACCCAGATCCTACCCAGATCCCAGCCTGATCCCAGTCAAATCCTACCCAGATCCCACCCAGATCCCGCCCATATAAAACTCCACCCTAACCCCTCTCAAATACCAGCAGATCCCGCTAAGATTCCACCAAGATCTCACCCAGATCTTTCCCAGAATCCACCCATTTGACCCTCTTCAGCATCTTTCCCACCTCTTCTCTGACCATTCTCTTGTGTTTTTGTGCGTGTTTGCAGGGAAACTCCGCAAAACAACAAGTCAAAATATGAACGACGTCAGCGGCACGTGACGCTGAAATCAAATTTTACTCCTACTAAAATCGTTCGTACCGAAATTAAAGATGTTTCTCATCAATTTATAACCTTTGTAAAATCTTCGGCAGACTGAATGAGCTGTTTGCCCAAAACGAATGGTACCTTTATTATTGGTGGTCTCACCTATTTTCAAAAACTTTGAGGGTTCGCAAAAAGAAGTTTCAGGGGAGAATGAGGGGTTGTGATCATAGTTTTGTTTTTCGAAAATAACGTAACCAAAAATCAATATTTTTTCGTTCTGAAAATTTTGCATTTTAGTTAAAAGATGCAGAAAACTTTCCTAATCATTAGTTTTAAAAAATAAATTTTTGGGGTTATTTTTATTTCATATTGAAAAAAAAGTGATGTTTTGACATTTCGAAAATTTGTGGGGGGTTGTGAGCCACCCATTTAAAAGTTAAAAATTCGTGTTTTTAAGCAATTATCCTTTATTAAATGAAAAAATTAAAAATTGTTCTCATATTCTGAATTAAGAAATATCAATGAAAAGTGAAAATTGATGGACGGCATTAGGCTACTTATACGAGCACTTTTTGCTGGTGGCTGTTCTTTTGTTTGCCTTCTTTAATATATTTTTACTTCTTTGGAGAGTTTTCCTCTGTTTTATTGCGCATCATTGCAATATTCTCTTTGGAAGTCAAAACCGACTTTTTGGCAAAGTGGCTCACAACCTCCCATATCTCACTTTTTTTTGTTGACGTCACATAACCAAAAGATCATTTATTTTTAAATTCATATTTCTATTAAAAAGGAAATTGACCAAAGATGTTTCCATAGAACTTTTTTCAGCAGGCTCTAGGTCATTTAAATTAAGGATATTGTTCAAAACTTGTCTAAAACAAGACACGCACAACACAACAAAGGAGGCTGGTTGACAGTATAGCGCTATTTCATGAATACCAATTCAATCTTCAGCTGTCTCTGCCTGTCCTTAGTATGTGGGAAGAAGTTACCTCATGACAGAATTGCTATATCCGCTTGGGAGTCCCTAAGGCAGGCTTGTAGAAAAATCCGTCATCCTTTGTGTGTGTGTGTGTATCCAGTGTTTCCTTCATACTTACTTTTGGCATTACGAAAAGAATTTTGATTTATTTTCACAAGTCAAAAATTAAAAGAAAAACTTCTTTTTTTTTTAAATCGTGTTCTGGTGCATAAACTTAAAGAGTTTTTAAGATCAATTTAAAAAAAATAATTTCCATACCCCACTGTAGATGAATTACCAAATTTTAAGTATTTATTAAACTCGTACTTTACTTGCTTAATTGTGATCGTTGAGACGTCATGCGAGGCGCAGATAAACCAGATATAAAACCAGGTACGTTTCCTCAAGCTCGGCACAGTCGTGCGACTGATTTGCCGGAATGAGCAACATTTATAGGTTGAGTTTTACTCTTGCCTTAATTTGGCTGTGCTTGGGATTGGAAGCAACAGCAGCAGTCGATCCCTTGGTGGTGGAGTTGCCATATGGACAATTGCGAGGACGTGATAATGGCTACTATTTCAGTTACGAGTCCATCCCCTATGCAGAGCCACCCATTGGAGAACTGCGTTTCGAGGCTCCACAGCCTTACCAAGGCCAGTGGAAAGAAATCTTTGATGCCAGCCAGCCGCCGGTTCTCTGCATGCAATATAATCAGTTCGTCGAGGGTGACAACAAACTCATCGGCAATGAGGACTGCCTGACAGTGAGTGTCTACAAGCCAAAGCATCCGACTCGAAGCAGTTTTCCGGTGGTGGTTTTCATACATGGCGGTGCATTCATGTTCAGTGGACCCAGACAATATGGACAGGAGTATATGATGAGAGAGGGTAATGTAATTCTGGTGAAGATTAGCTATCGCCTGGGACCCTTAGGCTTTGTGAGTACGGGCGATACGGAGTTGCCCGGCAATTTCGGTTTGAAGGATCAGCGTTTGGCTCTGCAATGGATTAAGCAGAATATTGTCTACTTTGGAGGTGAGCCGGAGAATATTCTGGTAACGGGCCACTCGGCTGGCGGTGCTTCAACTCATTTGCAAATGTTGCAGGAGAATTTCCAGCAGCTGTTCAAAGTGGGTTTCTCGTCTAGTGGCAATGCTTTGGATCCCTGGGTTGTACAGCTAGGTGGACGCAAACGTGCATTTGAATTGGGTCGTCATGTGAACTGTGGCCAAGTCAGCAATTCCATAGAGCTCAAGACTTGCCTGAAAACTAAGAATGCAGAAGAAATAGTGAGGGCTGTACAACATTTTATGCTGTTTTCCTCTGTACCATTTACCACTTTCGGTCCTGTGGTGGAGCCTGAAAACGCCACAGATGCTTTTCTTACACGGACACCCAAAGAAATGATTGAAAGTGGAAAATTTGCACAAATCCCTTGGGTTGTGTCTTATGTCACCGAGGATGGTGGCTACAATGCGGCCTCGCTGCTGGAAAAGAATCCACAAAATGGTCAGGAATTGATAGAGCAACTAAATGATCTTTGGTTTGACTTGGCTCCGTATATGCTTTTCTATAGGGATTCTATGGAAAGTATAAGGCAAATGGATGACTATTCTCGTGATGTGAGAGAAAAGTATTTGGGAAATCGGAAATTTAAACTAGATAGCTATTGGGATGTGCAGAGAATGTTTACGGATGTTTTATTTAAAGATAGCATAGAAGTTGCTGTTGATTTGCATCGCAAACATAGCCAGAGTCCGGTGTATGCCTTTGTCTATGATCACCCGCGCGAACTGGGTGTGGGTCAGATTCTGTCCAAACGTGAGGATGTGTATTTTGGTAGGTTAAACGGTTCAGGAGGGTGAACAATTCTAACTAGACTTTATTTCCTTGCAGGCACTGTACATGGAGACGATTTCTTTCTAATTTTTAGTACCAGTTTTGGTGATCAAAGACCCTTGGGACCGGATGAACAATTGATTTCGAAAAACTTTATAAGAATGCTGGAAGACTTTGCAGGGAATAACAAGGGAACTTTGTCCTATGCGAACTGCAGTTTTATAAATAATGTGAACCGCGAGAAATATCAATTGCTGGCTATTGGACGAAACAGTTGTACAAATAAGGAATATGTTAAGATTCCTTAAAGTGTTGTATGTTATATGGTAAACAAGTAAACTTCTTGTAAAAAATTTAATGCAAAATACTGTAAAGTTTATATAATATGTGTATACAAGACTATTCGTTGTTCATTTCTTTAAAGGAACAACTGATTAAACAGTCTTAAAACAATGGGTCACAGATTATAAAAGTTTATTCGAAGATCAATAAACTTTGTTAATGAATTAATCATTTTTTATTGTCTTATGGTTAAGTTACAGTCAATCAAGTTAAATACCCTCATAACCGTAGCATATATCCGAATATCTACTGTATTACAAAGTTATTAACTTTGCCTGCTCCAAAAACCAGTCCCAGTTTCTATAATAAACACGTTTATTTTACTTTACAAAAGTTCATCAAGTGTTTACGCAGCTTCACTTATCACAACGTCTAATTCCTCTTCTGTTTCCTCCTCTCCCTCTGGCTCGCCTTGCACATTTCCATATAACTCAATTTTACTGTCCAAAAAGCGAAAATCTTTCAATATATGCAACTTATTGCTATATCCTGCAATCGACATCAGCTTGAGAGGATTCATTTGCCAAACAGTGGAATAGCAGGCCGTATGTTCCACTGGAATATTAGCCTCCAGTTCCCCATTCAATGTATAGAATTGTACATGGTTATGCTCGCCACCAATTAAAATGGTGTCCTCCACAAAATCGCACACATGCACCCGACCAGGGAACTCAAAGCCACGTGTGCAGTCCAGTGAGCGTAGATGCCAAATGGCTGCTCTGGGACCACCGCCACACAACAGCCAATCATCGTTAACGGCCACCGCACCAATCCATTTGCCCCAATCCTGACGCATTAATTGGTTATTCTTATGCGGTTCTATCAGCGATACATGTGCCTTTTCCTTCGAGCTCCACACACGCACTGTACCATCCTCCCCGCCAGAGTAGAGACGACCATCGGAGTTGCCCAACACGCAGTGAATGTAATCCGTATGACCTCGATAGTCACGCTGTATGCGTCCCTCTTCCAAGCAGATTTGATAAATCACACAATCACCGCAACCCGCATACAAGGTATCTGTTTCAGGGCACAGCCAAAGTGAGTTTACATCGGGCACTTCCACTGCATCCACTTGCATGGGTATTTTTATCTCCCAACTGCGTTTGTCACTCAGCGTTTCCGTCTCCTCGTTCCACTGGAGGCCATAAATAAGACCCACAGCTCCCACAATAAGAAAGTCCCGATGAAAGGCCAGGCAGTTGATATCCACATCGCTGCCTTGTGAGAACAGTTTCAGCTTACCAGGTGGTTCTTCATTAAGCTTGTCCAGCTCCTTGAGACTGCAAGACGGTGAAATAATAGGTGGAAAACAAAGACCAAGCGATTCTGCTTACCTGAGCACAAAGATGTCGCCAAATAGGTTCCCTGCAAAGAGATATTGACGGCTGGTTGAAATTGCCTGAGATAGAATGTTATTGTAGGCGCGTTTTAAATCCTTTTCTTTCATTTTAGTTGGAGTCTGCTTCTCGCGCTAAAGATGATGCCGGCTAGGATGGCTATGGGCTGTCGCACTAATACCAAAAATAATCGAGTTGAAACGGATTATTAATGTGACCAGTTTAGTTAGCCGTAAAACGGCTAAAGCTGTGTTTACACTGGCACAGGAATTGACAAGTTTTATCAAATTTTGATCAAAATTCGGCTAAATAAACAGAAATGATTGTAGATTTTAAAACGATGGGTTGGCCAGCGTTCGGTGCAGTGTGACAGCTCAACGCCAAAACACCTAAGACTGTAATATTTTTTTTGAGGATATATGATATGGATAAATCATACCGTTGGTTTCAAATTATTCCAATCGATTATTTTTGTAGAGCTTTTGCTGCTGACATTCCGACGGTTAGGTGTCGGAAAAATTACAAACTATTTGTTCTGCTACCACCCCATCGGAATTGAATTAGCTGTTTGTGCCTTCAGCTTAGCGCCTCTACCTGTCAAGTTAGCGGCGTCACTAGCTTTGCGACGATGAGGAACAGAAATTGTAGTTTTTCTAAGTGCGACCCAGCGTACAATTCCTTCCGGAATTTTGCGAAAGCTTTTCGACACCGTTTTTTTTATCTAGAGTTGACACCCAGCGGAAGCGATTTAGTTTGTCAAAGTACTAAGCTTAAGTGCAATGTAAGTAACTTGTAAACAGGGCTGCCAACCTCCGAATTTTAGGAGTTATTAAACCATATTTTTAATCGGTAGAGAGTTTCTTTTGATTTTGAATCAAAGCATGAGATTTGTCCACAGCTTGGACAAGGGCGCTTCAAAGACTCAATCCTTGGGTGTCATGTTCTCAATTCCACTTCCACAAAAGTTTTGTGATTTGGAGTGCAAATTTAGTACTGAAACCGGTTTTAAATCACAGAACTTTTGTGGAAGTGGAATTAAGAACATGGCCGATAGTCTCGAGAACAGACCACAGTTTGTAGTCCGTCCAATGGATTCAGGTCTTACATTCGCAGAAATGAAGTTCGGTGCATGTTTTTATACCCGTTACTCGTAGAGTAAAAAGGGTATACTAAAGTCCTGCAAATGTATGTAACAGGCAGAAGGAATCATTTCCGACCATATAAAGTATATATATTCTTGATCAGCATCAACAGCCGAGTCGATATAGCCATGTCCGTCTGTCCGTCCGTCCGTCTGTCCGTCTGTCTGTATGAACACCTAGATCTCAGAGATGATAAGAGATAGAGGTTTGACATGTATGGGACAAATGCTTCTTTTTTCTGCACGCAGATCAAGTTTGTTTCAAATTTTGGCCACGCCCCCTCCCGCCCCGCAATTTGGAAAAAACGTTATATCTCCTACATTTTTAAAGATAGACGATTTGTAGAGATAGTTAGTAATTAGCAAAATGAATCGATTTGCCGAAGACATGATGAAGATCGGATGAACGGTTCTCAAGTTATGAGCAAAGAAGTGAACCAAGCCCCCCCGCTACCCACCCTAAAAAAATGTTGCATACTTTTCTGATGGTTCCCCTAAGGAACGCAGGAACACTGTTAAATATGTTTTTTCATGAGTAACGGGTATATCGAAGTCGGTTAGAGCCGACTTTAACTTACGCTCTCGTTTTTAACCATTTTTGAGTCGTTCTTGCTTTGTGAGCTGTAGCAGATTATTGTTGAAAATTACGCTACTTCTTTGAAACCATCCTTTCCAAAACTTCAGATTAATAGACTTGACTCGATTTTCTCAAAAGTGGTGCTTGGTGATCCCATCATAGAGCGGATGGTGACCTTTCTGAACACTCGCTTATTTTGATGACACAGCATGCACTCTAACGTTTTGTTTCTTGAACGATTCCTCTATGGTGAAAATTTTCTCATCAATCTCTATTTACACGACCTGATCATTCAGATGAGTTATTGTCAGACCTAAACTCATCTGATCAACTCAGTTTCGCTTTCACACATGCCTGAGAAGCTCAGATGAGCCAGTTACGTTGCTTTGCTTGCATAAAAGAACAAGTGAGAAAGTCGGTCAAGCCCGACTATAACATACTCTGTACTTGGAGTAAAAGCTGAATGCAATGCTGGTGCTGCGCTCATCTCTAAGTCTCTTTATCTCCTCTCACTCTCACTCCCGCTCTCTCTCTCTCTCTCTCTTTCTCTTTAAGATTGTGCGGTGTTAGTTGTAATAGGGTGGGAGGGGGTGGGGGAGGGTGATATACTTTTTTGCTCATAACTTGAGAACCGCTGATCCGATCTTTATCATTTCTTCAGCAAATCGATACATTTTCCTAATAACTAACTATCTCTAGAAGATACGAATCGTCTATCTTCAAGACTGTAGGAGATAAAACGTTTTTTCCAACGTTTTTCCCGTTTCGGGGGCGGGAGGGGGCGTGGCAAAAATTGAAAATAAACTTGATCTGCCTGCAAGTATAAGAAGCATTTGTCCCATACATGTCAAACCTCTATCTCTTACCATCTCTGAGATCTGTTTGTTTATATGGACGGACGGACGGACGGACGGACGGACGGACGGACAGACGGACATGGCTATATCGACTCGGCTGTTGATGCTGATCAAGAATATATATACTTTATCGGGTCGGAAATGATTCCTTCTCCCTGTTACATACTTTTGCACAAACTTAATATACTCTATGTACCTTCGGTACAGAGTATAAAAAGACAAGAAGAACAAAAGAAGCTTTAATAATGTGTCGATGAGTGGCCAGAGAGACTTCGGTTGCTGGAAGGGACAAGGCGGCCATTTCTAATAAGATGTTCTAAGATTTGTAGCTATTGAGAGATCCAAATAGGTTTGAAAAATATTCATTCGGTTTTATTTTATGACCAAAAAACGATGTACTAAAATAATTTCGAGTACCATTAAGACAAAAACAATGTCGATAGACATAAGTGACTTCCACCACTAACCATACGTTACTACTAAGCTCACCAACAGGTTCTGTATTTTATTAAAGGAAATGCCATATTTAAAATTTGTTCGATTCAATAAATATTAAATTGTAATCTTAAATGTAAGCACAAAATCACTCAGTGGTGCTTTAATTTATGATTCAAGTACACAATTAAGTTAAATAAGGAAAGACCCGTGCACATGTCTGTACAGTGCGAGCCTTGTTTTCCATTTTATGAACATAAATTTAAATTGAAGTCGGGAATTTGCAATAAAATACTTAAATTGGCACTTGGAATGCTCCTGTGTGTGTTTTTTTTTTTTTTTGGGAGGTTCAGTGACTGGGTTTCAAATTTGTTAAGCTGCAGTTAGAAATTAAGTCATTAAAGATGTAAGAAGTTTGATTGTTTTTACCCGTTTTATGTTGACGATTTGCTTTCCGAGAACTTAACTATACATTAAATTGCCATCAACAACAGCAGGTTTTTTTACTGAAATTTTATTCAAATAACATAATTTGTTTATGCGTTCTAATCATATTGTCAGCTCAGTCAAACTCTTCATTTTTAATTTGCATGCCTTCAGACTGCTCCAATTTAAATGTAAATTCCCAAAAAATGGCAAATTGATAATTAATTATTTCGCTTGGCGCCAATTTGCCGCCTAGAACTGAACAAACAACAAAGCTTACACACAAATTCCACAAATCCCATAAACTTTAAAAGGAGTTTGAAATGCGGTTTGCCCAGCCTCTTCAATTTGCTTATCTAGTTTTTTTTGCTTCGTTAATAAAATGCAAATTTAATTTGACAACTTGATGGATTTTGCGCATACGATTTGGAATCGGAATTCGAGTTTGAACGATTTGTTTTGACGACTTTCTTTGTGTTTGTTAGGTTTTGTGGGGGAATACCGACTGTTTGGCGGAACTGCTCCCTCCCTTGGCGCCATTCAAAATTTCTAACGGCGATCTTTAGAGACTAATGATAAATGTTTCTGTTGATTTGTTTGCTACTCCACCGTATGGGAGTTGGTTTATTTTGTGTGTTGGGGAATACCAACAACGGCTTTTTGCTACAAGAAATTAGAATTCTGCCTGTGGCCCAACCGGATCTAGCTTGCCGAAAATTCGAAAGCATGGAAAAAAAAGGGGCAAATGGGTATTAATTTTTTACTGCCTTTCGGTCGACTACTGGTTCTACGCGGCTGATTTTAATTAATTTGTAAGTCTCAGTCCCGATTAATTAATTTTGATTGTCTGCTGGGGCTGACGTCAACGGGTAATGCACTCTTCTACTTAATGCGCAGCTTGTTGATCCACTTTCTAGCTGTGAAAAATACCGTCAAGGTCAGCTACTTTCTCGCACAAGGTAAACAACATTTCTGGCGCCAGTGTTTTCGTGACGCTGAACTTCGATTTCGTGATATCAACAACAACCATTTTTGGGTCTTCCCAAATTCCGATTTGCATGTGTTTACGGGTTGTCGAATAAATCTCGCTGGGTTCTCTAAGCGACTTATACAATTTGATTCCATCGAAAAATGAAATATGCATTCAAATTCGGGCATAAAAATTTAAATTAGTTCAAATTGCTGGAAATGTTAATTTTTATTGCACCTTTTGATAGATAACCAACGATCAACCTGTTTTAATCAGCTTTTATTTTAATGGTGTGCTGAAAACTAATTGGTGGGCTAGTTAGCTCATCTGGCGGGATCATAAAAGACTCTGTCCTGAACGGGAAGTGTTTTGTTAAAGAGATGGCACGTGTAGAAGAAGATTTTAGGCATTTCTACGTTCAAAGCAATGTTCTAATTTCTGTGTCGAAAAACAAACCCATGTTATTGTGCGTTTTTACAATTTGATTGCTAATCAAGTTAATTGATTAAATGCGATCGGCATCAACTTCGAAGCTGTTTGTTTCATTAACCACATACCAAGCTGGCGCCAAACGAATTAGTTGCTGGTTTCTCATTTTTTTTTTGCGCAGCTAAGTGAATAACTGGAAAATTTTTAATGAAAATACCCAAACCAAATAACTTTTTGAGTCAGAATCAGAGCGCAATCTACATATTAATTTTTTGTTTATAATAAATAAGGAACAAAACAGAAAACAAAAACATTGATTCATCCGCACGAAAGTTTCGTTTCGCTTGAATTTAAATCAATTTTGATCGGCGCCAGTCGGAATTGGATTTGAAATCGGAGTCGGAGTCCCCCGCATTGTTTACAAACTCAAAATTATGCGAAAAATATGCAATAAAAAATGCGCAAAAGCAACTTTCAAAAATACAAATTTCATATTTGTTGTATTTGAATGAAACAGTTTGAAATTGTGAATAGAGAGAGAGAGAAAAAAAACTAGTATTTGTTGCCACAGTTAAATTCTTTGGTTTAGCTACTTTAGAGGGTGGATTAATAAGTAACTGTCGTGGAAGAAGTGGGGTTTTGTTCCATCAAACAAAATTTAATACGGTTCTCACAAGAAAGAAAGAAACGTCATATCCCAACCAGCATTTTATGAATTTTTTAATCACATTTGAGTCCTCAGTCTAATTAAAGTAGTCATAAATGCGCTCCTCTTCTGATCATAAAGAATACTTTTGTCGGCAGCAAATGTTTCACTAGCTGCGGCTCTTCATGAAGAGTCGTTCAAACCCCGTTTTAAAGATCAGTTTCGTCTCATTTTCGAGTCCTTTGGAAGTATTTTTCGAGTCACTTTTTGAGTCGCTTTTGGAGCAAACGCATGAGTCATTTCCGAGTCTTTCTTTAATCGGAAATCATCAAAAGGACTCGAATAAGACGCGCCAAAATGCTTCATAAAAAAAAATTTTTTTAAATGTTAGGTGGGATGAATCCGTTGACAGTGTTAGAGTCCTTACACCGGTTTGAAAACAATATACAGTAATTAAGCTTTAACGACTGTATCCACTCACAGATTTTTAAAAGACCCCCTGCCCATCAGCAATGCAGTAGATTCTTCTTCTTACTTAAATTCACACCCACACGTCAACGCGAACAAGAGGTACAAAACTGTAGGACACCGAATGTGAAACGGCCACACGAAAAAATTACGTAGCATTTTTTCTAATTTTCTTTTTTCATGCCACGCCCGTCTCGCGTACACTTAAGGAAAAAGAGAGTTGGATTGACCGGACTCGGCACCTTGAAGACTGAAACACACAAGGTGGACGTCTTGTTCGCTTAGGAGCATAGTTACTTCTTTGGATTTATGTTTTTTTTTGTTTTAATGAGGTGTTTTTACCATTTTCTTTATTTTATGCAATCCTTTAATCGATCTCTCTTGCACACTAGAAATGTTCAACATAAAATGAATTTACAGCCGACCGCTCACATCCTAACAACGACAGACTGCGCATGCGCTCTCTCTCTCTCTCTCTCTATGTGAGAGCGTGTCCAAAGCAATTCTTTCAAAGTTAGCATACCCTCACCTTCCTTGCCTACACCCAGAAAATTTTCTTTCTAAAATAGTCCAAAATCGCCCTTAAATTAAGAAATTCGCCCAAATTTTTGCGCCTTGGGTAAGTTCGCTTTGATTTTAGAAAGGGCCTTTCATAAAAAATACAACTAAAGTACAGGCCGAAAACGTCTTAAAATTTAGAAATGCTTTTCTAAAAAATAAAAAATTGTGTTTTAGATTCTAGGGCAATTTTTCTAAAAAAAATTTTAGACAATTTTAGCTGTTAGGTAGATTTAAAATTCCCAAGCGGTTATGGCAGCGCTGGCATAAGG
The DNA here is from genome assembly GCA_018904275.1 of Lordiphosa clarofinis. Classification (NCBI taxonomy): domain Eukaryota; kingdom Metazoa; phylum Arthropoda; class Insecta; order Diptera; family Drosophilidae; genus Lordiphosa; species Lordiphosa clarofinis. The sequence continues at coordinate 5,784,769 of JAEIGQ010000005.1, read as the reverse complement.
AGGAAGCAGCTGACAGTAATCACTTAAAAAAAAGTTTTAGGGGGAGGTAGGGTAGAACCGACCAGAGACCAACCCGTGTGTGGTGGTTGTGTTTTTGGATCCACCCCTTCGGTTTTTAGGGTTTGTCTAAGCTCCCCCCCTTCCAACACCAGCACCACCTCCTCACACCAAACTACTTTTTCCTAACCTATAGAGATAGATATATAATTAATTTAGAAATAAGCGCATTAAAAATTTTTTTTACTTACTTTACTGGGACTTGAACACAGGACCTCTCTCAAATACTGAACACTCTGACGACGCCTCAGCCCACTCGACTATTTGCCTTATACAAAACGTGGCGACATAACCATAGTTAATAATGTACACAATAATGTAAAGTTGACATGACATTCTCTTAGCAAACGTGGAGGCCTGGAATCAAGTCCCAGTAGGAGCATGCTTTTTCTTCTCATTTTATAATTTTTTTTAAATGTTTGTTTTTTAATGTTTTTTTTTTTATTTAGCAAAACCCTAAGTAAAAATCATACCTAAGAATTTGTATGGCCGTATGTGGTCCAGTGGTTAGTGTGCTGGACTGCTGGGCGGGAGGTCATGGGTTCGATCCCGCCTCTGAACATCTAATAATAAAAGCTTGGCTTGGCCCTGTTGTAGGAGCTGTACAGCCAACATTTACATTTTACATTTTACAAGCTTAAGTACTAACATTTGACACTAAATAAGAAGCAAGAGTCATGGTCGAGTGGATAAGACATTAGAAAATGTCTTGGACTGCGATCCAATCCCCGTAGGAACATACTTTTTTCTCATTGAATGGTTCTTTTTTAAATGGTTTTTTTTTTTATTTATTTTAAATGTTTTTAGCATTGCAATCGATTACTACATGGTGTAACGCATGTCAAGACAAAGCAAGAACTTGCTCAATACTACATCAGTGCAATATATCTACATACTTCAGGCACAGCGAATGGACATTTGTGTGTGTAAACAAATGCCATCACATAGACGGCTTAGTCGTTAAACCCAGTATAGCGCAGAGCAATTTCGCAAACATTTTTAGAAAGGACGAAGGATTTAGAAAAAATTTCTTAAAATTAGGGTTTAGTTTCTTAATTTTTGGGCAAAGTACCCAAAATTTTTAACAAATATTTTCTAAAATCAAAGCCGAAATTACCCTAAAAATTAGAAAAGGCAATAAAGCAAAGTGACCCTAAAATTTAGAAAAAAAAATATATTTTTCTAAATTTAAGAAAGTTTTTTCTAAAAAATTCATTTTTAGGGCAAATTTTCTAAAATTTAGACAAATATTTCTTAAAGATAGAAATTTTTTCTAAATTTAAGGGCGATATCGATTCTTGGATGATTTTCTTAAATTATAGAAAAATAATTTTCTGAGTGTATAAGAAACAAATTGAGAACAAATTTAGATGGAGTGCAAGGGCGTTCGTACTAAATTTATTCGTTCTAGTTTTTTCTGAGTGTAGAATGGAAAACCCCCGTTATCGCAAACAGAGTTAATAGATGGGCCGACTGAATTTTCTATAATTTTATATTGTGTTATCTTTTGTAATAGGTTTATCACACTGATCACATCTAACATCCAAAATCCTAAGCTTAAATGCATTTGCTATGCCAAAATTTTTAAGCTTTTGTTTTGTAATAATGTTAAATGGGTCGGTAACAAATAGGAACATGTTTCAAAGATGGCAAATTCCGCCGTGGTAAACACTTATGACTCAGGACGTTGGATGTTAGATGTGCTCATTGTGATTAGCCTGTAAGTCCTTCGAAACATACGTTTTAACCCAATACTGCTCCAATTTTACTATTTGTAAGTGAAATTGATTCCAATTTTCCTATTTGCAAAACTATTAAAAATTCTTCCACTGGCAAACATTCAATCAATTCAATTGTAACGGTCACACTAACGTAAGCAAAAACCAACTGAAGCAGCTCCACGATATTGCCAACCTTTGGGACTCATACATAAGAAATTTTACTGCTTTTCAACATTCTATAACAAAGAATGGAAAATTTTAGTCTGTTTTTTACGCTTCTTCCACAGAGCTAAAACTCTCTCCCAACATGGCAACGACATTGACAGAGCAGCTGTTTCTATATCGAAAGAAAATCAAGCCTTTAACGGAAAAAAGCCATATGCTGTGACAAGGGCGAGATCCGTCGTGAGGTAATTTAGATCATCCAGCGGATGATCTCTAGAATGTACCAATGGAACAAAGGGTATTACATGCACGTGTAGGTTATTGGTATTGTCCAAAGATTTAGACAAGATAAACTTTTAAATTAATGCACTAGTCACAAACATACTGAAAATTAAGATCAATATTTAAAGAAAAACTGTCCTATTGTTCAGTACTTATTAATTCACCCTCGTATACCTGTTCTCCACCATATTTTCAAACTCATAATCAAGCAAATTCAGGGAATTTGATGGGTCATCAAAATTGTGGAATTTATATTTTGGCAACCTAATTCCATTTCCGTTAGTCATTAATTACCGCCTGGTGACTTGCACTTAGGAAGCTCAATAGATGAACTATGACCACCATTGATAATAAAGATTCTGTCCCATGTGGAATCCCATAAAGAAAACAAGAAGAAAACAAACAACAACAAAGAAATACGCTTCAAACAAGATTTTACGACTTGTTTGCTGTCATAATAACAAGCTACCGCAGAAGATAGCTTCGACTGGCTTCTCCGTCTGGTGATGACGGAGAGCGTTGACTGCGGCTTTTTGGAAGAGTCAGTGAGAGGCTCAGACAGTCACTGAGACACTGCGAAAACCGGCAAAATTTTGTTATGTTCGTCGAGCGACGTATAAAATCTCTCGACTCCGTCAGAATGGCTTTAGATTCCAGCGAACATTTGAAGCGCGCAGAACTCGCAGAAAGAAAAAGATACAAATAAAATTTTTAAAGTGAAAGAACATTTGTTTTGGTGCAGAGAAGTGAGAAGAAGAACAATTAATACATATTGGTGACCCCAAGAGTGCAACAACACAACAACACAACATGTTTCCAAACACAAACAGAACTCTCCCGCTGGGCCTAGGCCTGGGCCTCAGCTTAATCCTCCTGCTCATGTGGTCCACCCCCAGTGGGGGTTATGCCATAGGACAGTCCAAATTTGGCAAAATAGAAAAGTTTCCCTACCAAGTCATGCTCATAGGCAAACAATTGTGGCGTAAGCGCATCCTGTGTGGCGGTACTTTACTGGACAAACGTTGGATACTGACCGCCGCCCATTGTACCATGGGTGTGACCCACTATGATGTGTATCTGGGCACCAAGAGTGTGGATGATACCCAGCAGTTGAATGGACTGGTGCTGCGCTCAAATAAATTTATAGTGCACGAACGCTTCAATCCTGAAACGGCCGCCAATGACATAGCCTTGGTCAAGCTACCCGAGGATGTGGTCTTCACCTCGCGCATACAGCCAGCTAGCCTGCCCCGCCAGCGACATGAGCAGTTCACGGGCCTTAGTGTGGTGGCTACTGGATGGGGAGCCATGGTGGAGATGTCCAATTCAGATGCCATGCAATACACCGAACTGAAAGTTATGTCGAATGCCGAATGTTCAGAGGAATATGATGTGGTCACTGCCGGCGTCATGTGTGCCAAGGGTCTGAAGGATGAGACCGTGTGCTCCGGTGATTCAGGTGGTCCCCTTGTGCTCAAGGGCACCCAAATGGTGGTGGGCATTACCAGTTTTGGACCCGCTGATGGCTGTGAGACCAACATACCCGGTGGATTCACCAGGGTCACACACTATTTGGACTGGATCGAGAGCAAAATCGGTAGCCATCAGCAGCAGCACCATCATCAGCAGCATGCGTATCGGGATGACAATCTCATTTGAAATCGAGTTAGGCCACATAACTCAACCTTTGACTGAATCCTTAAAGCTTTAATTATTTATCAAACTTCTCCAATTGTGTGATATTTATATAGATTTGTACATATATACCCGTATTCTCTGTATATATTACGTTATTATTTATTCTAATTTTAAGAGATCCCAAAAAGACCCAAAAACAAAAAGAAAGCATACAAAACAGCAAACGCCAACAAATAAAAGAAATTATTATGAACAAAAACAACTCTTTTAGTCATGCTGATTTTTTGGAATTGGAATTCCCGCCGAGATCAACACGATTATCGTCCGCATCATCATCATCATCGGCTGATAATAACTTTTTGTGATAATTTTCACCATTTAACTGGGTTCCGTTTCGTGTTTCGGTTTCGTAAGTTATTAAGGCGCATAACAACTTATTTTACATAAAATTTCTTTGTTGACTTTACACTCGACCAGAACTCGAACTCCACTCCAGTTCGCCACTCCAGTCCGATGACGCTCGATCTTGATGCTGTTGCTATTGGTGGCTTGGTATTTAGTTCCGTGATAAAAAGGCAAATGATTCTATTTCTACCAGTTTCAGATATTGTGATTGAGTGGCGACAGATATTCTGGCGATTGTTGATACCATTGTTGAGTTGTTGTTTTTTTTCTAATTCATAAATTATGTCAGTTCTATTTTGTGATAGTGCCGACTCTAATGACGTATGTATGGAAAATAGATCACCATTTACCATTCAATTTATTGCTGATGCGCCAATTAGGTAAGCAAAATCAAAGTCATCTAATTCGGATGGTGGTTTTTTTTTGTGGTACCAAATTTAGACAAAGAAGTGAAGATGGACCTTCTAGCTCGGATGACTCAAAGAGATTTAGTTTAATTTTGTGCTGGAATTCTAGTATATGCTAGTTCCAAGCCTTGACCTAGTGTACTGAGTGTTCTCTAAAAAAATGGGGGACAGTGCACACTCGGTTAGAGATTTTCAATCTTTTTTGGACCACTAAAATTAGGGTTTAGCCTAGTAAGAATTTACATTTCTTAATCCTTTACGGAACTTTACAGAACAAATCTTATTTCACAGCACGCGTCGATCTCAGGGACTATAAGAGATAGAGATACAAGTTTGCTGTCATAGAAAATGACAAGTGCTTAAAAATTTGATGCAATACACACAATTAGAATTTTTGATCAGGGAGTAATTAAAAGCGACTCTAAGCCGAGCAACGCCCTACAAAACCCAACCCGAACTTTTTTGAAAATACTAAACAGAACCGAAGATCGCAAAAGAAACTAAGATAATTGTACTACACTGGAAAAAAGGATAGTTTTTGATGATCCTTAGGATATTTCGGTATACATTTGGACTGAATAGCTAATATCCTTTTTTGGGATCCATGGGATATTTTCGAAGCCGATTTATTTTTGATTAAAAAGGATATATCAGGGAATAAATATTGTATTGATCTTTATTCTTCATCCAAAGAAGCCGAAATCTGTGAATAGGATATTTAAAAAAATGGATCTTAAAGTGGATATTTGAATATCCATTCTATGGGGATCTTTTTTTTCTCTGTGTAGTAAATATTAATAATCTTCTTAGATTAAAGTGAGAAAAACGGAATATACTGTCGAAAGACCAAACTCACTGTCAAAATCGGCACCCAAATTAGATTCTTCATTATATTTAAAAAAAACATTAAATAAAAATCAATCACATTTTAAAAATTATTAAGAAAACGTTTAAAAACGAGCAAGTCGAACTGATTACTGTAACTGAAATTCATTGGGCGTATTCAGCAGATTCCGATTAACGATTTGTGATTTATGATTGCTGATTTTACCTGCTGAATACAGTTTGTTGAACAGAAATCGAAAAAAAAACGAATGAATGACTCAGACATTCATATAAAATTTTCAATTTTACAAGTCCGTAAATATTGGAGATTTCGTGTAAGTGTTTTTCATTGACAAAATGTACTAAATCCTCCGAAAATCTTAAAGTCTGCAATCAAATCTATTCAGCAGAGACTCATTAATCGTAAATCGGTAATCGCTAATCGAAATTATCTGCTGAATACGCCCATTAATAAAGTGGTATCACTGAAAATAATATTCCACTAAGCACGATTACATATGTTGGATTCTTTGCAGTAACAAGGCATACATAACACAGTGCTACAAATATGTAGCATGGTTTAAATTTATCGATTTCCTAAAGTTTGTAGTAAAGCCCAATCCCGGTTTGTGTGACGAGATCGCATCTAAGAAGAAAGTATTTTTTAGTGTGCTAACAATTATGTTTTCAAAGCCTAAAAGTAAACCAGTTTTGAAGCAAATCAAAAAAAAAAAGAAGGGCAGTAATACTGGACGTGAAAAAAGAAGAATATACACACTTAAAAAGAAACGAAAGTCAACCAGAAAATAAAACTATAAGTAGAGGTGTGGCGGGAATTTTTAACTCAAATCGGCCAAACAAATTATCGTAGTTTTTAGACAGATAACACCGTCCGGCCCGAAACAAGTATTTACGGTTTTTATGGTATTGGTCGTAGTTTTTATTTGGAAGATTTACGGTTCCAACGTTAAGTATCTTGTTGTGACGAATTTCAGGACAAGGGGTTTATCATTAAAGAACCCGCAGCAAATCTAGCTATGTCAGCGGGGCCGCAGGAACCTTTTCACAAGCCTAACGTAAATACGATCACGGCTGTTTAAAAGCAATAGCTCATTAAAAAAAAAACCAGAGCCCACTAACATAGCCAAATTTGTATGCAGAAAAGTATCAGAGACCGAATTTGCAAAAAATGTTGATACGAAGTTATATTGCTTTTAAGTATTTAAAAATTTTTGAATCTGGCGCCAAATCAAAACTGAGTTTACTTTAGGGGCAATTATGTGAAAGCAAACAAAAATTAGCACACTAAAAAATACTAGTTGCGAGGTGTACTAGAAATGCGCGAATAACTCGTCAAACGGTATCCAAATTCATGGGACAACCGTTCGACGGAGAATAAATGGGCTTTTACTACAAACTTTAAGGAAAAATCCATAGAATAAAAAGTTAAACCAGTGATGGTCAAAGTACAAATTTCTCAAAAAAGGAAAAGCCAGATCTGTAAGCCGCATTACTCAGCCACGCGTAAATAGTCAAACCATTGACTAAAGTATTAGATTCCCCGCGACGGAATTGATAAGGTTATGAGCAATCAGACGGTCCATCCGAGTATATCTATTTAAGTGAGGTAAAATAGCAAAAAGCGGTTTTTGGGCCATAATATTTTGGGGTCCCCGCCAGGAGGAAGTGCTATACGCGACCTGCTCTACAGCGTAGGCTATGCCAATACCCAGGTTATTTCGCACTGTAGCACTGTGTAATTGTTCAAAACTAGTATACAACATTGATTTGCAATTTATCGACGAATGTTTTTGAAAAAAGTCTACTTTTGACCAGAGAATCAAACCGTATCGTATGTGGGTTCCGGTTCCGATTCAGGTACGTACTTATGTATCGGTAAAAGGTTCTGTTTTGGTTCTAATATTATGTTGAAATTCGGTTCCGTACCGTTACCTAGATTTTTATTTCGGTATACCGGTACGTACCAGTATGTACCCGTAGAACATAAAGAAAGATAGGTCTTTGGTTTTCTGTCCATACAATTTTTTAGCTATGACATAATAATTATATTTTTAAAAACAAAAGATCTACGCTTAATTGTTCTTCTCAAAGGGAAATGTGGAAAGTTTGTCGAGTTTTCATTTTCATTATTTTGGGAACGTTTCTTTGGAAAAAGTATTATGTATGCCATTAAACTGTTTGGGGAAAATAGTGATCCATCTATGCATTGCCCTGTTTCTTTTCTTACAAATACCTGTATAAATCCACGTAGACTCCACTTTCAAATGGTCATAAACTGAACTTGTCAATATCTTTCAGTTTTCGAAAATTTCAGGTGCTGTCTTGGCCAGAGCCGTTTCATTTTCATGAAGCAGTACGTCTTGTACAAAGGTAAAAAACACGTGCCGGAGGAGTTTAAAAGAGAGGTATAAGATCTATATTACGTTGTGTCGCGTAAAATAATGCAAAAAGATGACTGTTTAAGCGTTTTTCTATATCACAATACAATAGATTTGCTAAGCCAAACTCTCTTTTAAAAAGCATTCGATTTAACCTGATTACGTCATGGTCCCCCAAAATTAAGTGCCAGCTTTGTACCGGTACAATGGTTAGGTTCTTTTCTGTCTTTATGGTTCCAAGAATAAAGGTTCTCGGATACTGGTATACAAGAACTAAAATATCGGTTCCGGTTCTGAGATTTATTCGGTTCTGCTTCTGGTTTCATTCCCTGCTTTTGACACATTGTTGCTCTCGTTTTTCTCGTGTGATCAATAAATATATGTTGAGATTTGTCATTTAAATGATTTCTAGGAATTAAATTATGTAAAAAGTAGATATTTTCATTTAGAAAGTAGAAAAATTACGAAAAAGGGGAAAAGGAAACCAAAACTAAATTGTTCCAAAAATCTTAGTGAATCACTAAATTAAAGCAATGTCACTCTATTGTTTGTATACCTAAGGCTGTCTTTGAAAAATATAATTTTACTACTTTCATACCAAAATAGCAAAATACACAAAATAGGAATTGTTAACACCCTCAATAAAATGCCTCAACTGCACTTAACAACTTGTATAGATTTCCCCCAGATAAGCATATTAGAAAATACACTTGCACATACACAGGTAAATTAAGTAGCTAAGTCAATATCAATCGGTAATCTTAAGTGGCTTACAACATGTAGCCTTTATCTACAAATTCCTTTATAAATCATTATAGAGTATTCAATTGTCTTCAACACCATGTGAGTGTGTTTGTGTGCTACACTCCCACAGCATTTGATGATTTTAAATAAACTGGTTCACAATTTACTAATTTTGCATGTAGTTTTTTAAGTATCTCAATTTCCTGCATATCCAGCACGTGGCACTCACATTCGCCTTCAAGGCGAAGAATCTAAATTTCGAATGTTCTCCATTCGAATACACGTGCCCTTGTGTTTCCAATTAAACCCTGTGGTTAATTAGTCTCCAACTTGCTAAATAAATAAAAATACAATATCGTGCCTAAACACGGATTTGCATTTAACAAATTAATTGCACGTACTTTACGCTTCCATTAGCACAAGTGATTTATAAATTAAAAGTGATTGTATAAGGGGCTCTGGAAATTTGATCCAATATGGCAAGGGCGGTTGATACCCAGCGGGCATATTGCCTTAGAGAATCCTAAACAGATACTCAAACGATTTCTGGCGTTTTAAAGAAGCTTAAGCTGATATTAAGTACGTAAGTCTGTTTTTTGATTTCACTTCAGATTTATTGTCGTTAAAATGTAAATAAATGTTGATTGCTTTGGTTTTTTCACTTTGGTTGGGGTTCATACATAATTTATACATTTAAATTTATTTAAAGCACTTGACCAATTGTTTGCTCTGTTTTATAGGGGTAGTTAGCGGCATGTAGAATCAAGCCTCTCCAGGCAGGGGATACAAATACGTTTGTCGTTAAAATAGCTTATATAAGAATTTTTGGTGTTTTGCTTTTTTTTTTTTTTGTGCAAATATTTCGTAGTTTATGTAACTTTTGGTAACTAACATTGAGCAGCGACTAGCCCCTTCTTCTTCAGTACACAATCGATGGCCTGAGTCACCTCCAAGAAGATCACCTCCACATCACGCTCGGCATTTATCTAAAGAAGGGAAAATGAATCATTTTCTTTTGATAAACATTTTGATACCCTTACCGTCACGGTCTTGTCTGCATACTGTTCCAGAATGGCGCTGGTATTCACTTTAAATGTGTGCAAACGTGCCCTAATGGTCTGCTCATTGTCATCGGCACGCTTGACGGCAGCGGCAGCAGCACGTGCCATAATACGCTGCACCATGGTGTCCTCAGAGCATTCAAAATACAGAGCCAAATCGGCAGGACCTATGCGCTCCTCAAAGGCAATGCCCTGATTCTTCTCACGCGGATAACCATCGATGAGAAAGCCCTTGGAACTGCCCTTGGCACGGGTGATGGCATCATTAAGCAGAGAGAGAACCTCCTCATTGGGCACCAGGCCACCGCTGCTCATGATAGCCTGCAATTCACGACCCTTGTCAGAGCCAGAGGTTACCTGAAAATAGGAAAGTTAAAATCTTTAGTAAAAGATGTAAACTTAATCCTATCCGTTGAACGATACCAAGAAAAAGACTTTAAGAAAACCAAAGCCCCAAGATCCGAAACTTTTATGTTTAAGCTTCAGAATGCCCAAAAAAAATGGTAATTGGAATCGTCATATTACAAAAGTCGCGGTATGTACAAAATTTCTGAAATCTGAGCAAATAAATTTTCACTTTAAGAGAAATAATGGCCGACTAATGGCTTAGCTATCTCGGAACCAGAAGACACTCAAGAGTTCTAAGAAACATTTTCCTATTTCTATTTAAGTCAGGGCCCCTGTGTGCCAAACACACACGGCAATTTACACTGAATGCTTGCGGAAGTCATGTTTCGCTGAGTGTTAGAGAGAGTACATGCACATTTTCCCGCTCTCTTCTTGAAGAACCCTGACATAGAGCATAGGTTGTAGGTTATTCCGATATAATATTTTTGGTGCCAATATAGGCGATTATCGATATTTTCTAAACGATATATCAGAAAAAATGGCTTTGGTAATTGCAGGAGCAAATTGTCATAACAAGACTGTCGATTTTGTTCTTTCCAAAGCGTTTAGAAAAAAACAAATCTTCGGGAAATATCGCCTAGATACCAAGGGCCTAAAAAAAATTTCTTCCTACATTCAACTTGATCCAGGTATGGTATTTCGCCATAGATTTTCCTCCCTAATACGTTATTTCTTTAAAGAAGTGCGACTTCTTAGTAGAATAAATAAAAATGGTTTTTCAGTCCTGTTGAAAAAGACAAAATCGTTAAATATCTTTAATTTTTTAGGTCGATTTGCGCGACCAAGGAACACATTTTAGACCCATGGTTTCCTGGTGAGATTTTCTTCACATATACCTTATTTTCTTCGTAGAAGTGCGTTTTCTAAGTAGAATAAATAAAAATTGTTTTTTTTTTTCAGTCCTGTTCGAAAAGAAGAATCCTTAAATATCTTTACTATTTGAGATCGATTTGCCCCGGCTAGGAATTCATTTTAGACCCATGGGCTTATGGTTAAATTGGCTTAAAATATTCCAAAGATTTCGGTTTTGCTATACGCTTTGTTAAATTTTTTCTGCCTATACAAATCGAACCCCCCAAAACTATAATCTATATTCAGAAAACTTAAATCATTTAAATCTTAGTTATATTTTTTGATAGATAAAATATAAAAGCCACTAAAAACTTTTCAGTTTTCCTAAGGTTTAGAAAAAAAAGATGTATCGATATGTCGAGGTTTTTTGGACCCGAGATAGCAAATATCAATTTTGAAAAAATAGATTTTTGATATAGAGTAGACTTTTGACATTTTGAGAAATATCGACAAACCTACTGAAGAGACACCCCTGTCCTAAATCATTTTTCATCCGCATGTGTGCGCGAGACCAAAAAGACTCAGTTTCTGCTTTCACAGTTTTGCTCACTAAAGCAAGCTTTTTCATTTGGATTATTGTTTTGGGAAACCTTAAAGCGTTTTATAAACGAACCAGTCTTAGAAGCTCTCTGGCTCACTGGCTGTTTTGCTCAAAGCACAAAACAAAGTAAATTACAAAAAAAACAAATTCGTATATGTTCTCTCTTTTTTTTATGTCCTATGCTTCTAGCAAAATCGAATGGAACAACAAATATGTATGAGTGGTCTTCAGCGTTGATTTTATTTGTGCGCATCAGAGAACCACAGGCACATACACACACACACACACATTCAACTCCAGGCAATAATCGAGTTCTCTTAATATTTCTTATGGTTGTTGTTGCTTCAGAAATATTAAGGCCTATTCCCGTTTTCGATTTCGATCGAATCATGCGGAATCAGAATTGTAAAACGTTCGCGTTTCCGAAAACCAACACCGTTCTTTATTTACTCGAACCTCTTGATGCCAAAAAATATCGCCCGAATTCTTTCAAAGTTACTTAAAAATCACAACTTTCGCCAATTTCGATCAGTCGAATTCGGAAGCGAGGAGCGGGCTAAATATCTTCATTTGTATTGGTATCTAAGCTAGCTCTGAGCACCTCTGATTTAAAGGCAAACGTAACCATGAGCTTTTAATAATTGTAACCGAAACAAAAGTAAAGTAATAAAAACTCTCCATCAAAAACATCAACTTACCGCATCGCGCAGCAAATCTCCACTACTCAAATGTGTGAAACCATATTTCTCTACAATTTTGGCGCATTGCGTACCCTTGCCACAGCCGGGACCGCCCAGAATCCATAAGATGGGAATTTCCGACTGTAAGAATAATAAGAAAAGCATTAGAAAAAACATTTTCCATGACTTAAAAACAATATCTATAATTAGCTTAGTTAGTATTTCACTTGGACGCAAGCTCGGTTAGGTGATTAAGGAAAGCACGTCGATAACTTGACATGGAGCATGCCAGAACAACATCAGAAACCTACTTACAGCGGCTTGTGTCTTACGCAACTCCTCCGCTTTGAGCTTCTCTTGGGCCTCCTTCTTCATGGCCATTTGGTGACACATAAATAACTACACAAACGGGAGGCAAAATACTTAAACCTTGCAAATCTCATCACATACTTATGTTTGTAGTTGGGGAGAGTAAAGGGATTTGGTTAGTTTAAAATGTGCCTACCCAACTAAGTTATTAGTAATTTGGGCATTTTGCCAATAGCCCAACAAATAAACTTTCAAATGGGTTATATATTTACACACACGCATACATATTTCTACGTTTTACACCGCCCAATGACATTGATCTTGAACAGAAATATTCAACCACATGAAACTCTATGTGTACTATATATCAATTGCCACCTCATTTTCCGCATTCTCAAATGGTGGTTGCTGATTTGATTGAATGGATTAATGTTTAATTTAAATGCCAAAAACAACTCAATTATTGTAAACAATTGTATCGCATGTTTTTGGATTTGTAAGCTTATGGGTCCCTCTCTCTGTCGAAGTGAATTGTGTACAACACAGGGATGGACTCACCTGACCCCATAGATTACCTTTAAATTTGGAGGAATTTCAAAGGAAGTATAAAGGCCTGAGTATTAAGGATAGATATATCACTATAGTCCATCCTTTTGACGAAATTCACATCGGCAATCAATGAAACTGCACTCTACATAAAGTAAAGATAATTGAATTAAATAAAAATTCTAATAAATTTTTGCCAAGTCCAAAAAATCTTTCTAAGATGAGGCACCCATTTTTTTTTACCGCCCCTAATGCCGACGTTGCTGCTACTGTTCCGCATTGTCTCACCTAAGCGAAAATGTTCTGAAAAGCAAATGAAAAATACAAGAAAATTCTCACACAAACGAAATGAATGAATTCTGGCAGCTTTGATAATGAGCAGGTTGTTTAGTTGTTGGTCAGGGCATTAATTTTCGTGTTTGTTGAAATTGTTGCTATTTTTCTTTTAATACTGTTTTTTTTATCCATTTTCTCTACGCATTTGTTGGTGTGCGAAAATTTATGATTTTTTATTGGCAATTTACGTAAGCTATCCCAGACGGAACCCACAAAGTGTGTGTAGTTCAGTGACTTTTAAATGTCATTTGCAAGGATTTTTTACACAGATTGAGTGTTAAATTAGGAGACAGAGAAAAGATTTGTTCGAGGTCTACTAATACGAAGGAAACAATCTAATCTAAATATATTATCAGAAATAACAAAAGGTTTGATAAGTTCTTTGAGGATTGTGCATTATGTGGTTCAAGCCATACCGTTGGGAAATCAAAAGGCATCTTCAATAAGTAAAATGACTTCGCTTTCGTTGACGAACCATGGATCCAGCACAACACGTCAGGTTGAACGTGCTTTAAAGATGGTCAACGACATTCTTTTCAATTACCTCGAAAAGGATAAATCGATCAATGAGTCGACATTAAATCAATGTAAAAACCATTACATTTGGTGAGAATCCAGTAAGAAAGTTGGACAAGTCCTACTATAATATACTGTGCACCAGTCTTATCCAGGGAGTTACGCGGGTATCATACAAAATTTTTGTTGTTTTGTTATACGCATCTCTTAGTTTCTCTATCTGTTACCCTGTTTATACACAAACAAATTATCATGATAAATGCTCCTCAAAGTATGCTTTGTTTATTTAAGAATAATTCAGATAAATACTAAATTTATATTTGGCTTAACACTTAATTTTTTGGATATCTTCAACTGCTCCGAAAAAATAAGTCAATGTTCGGAGTGGATTATGTTGTACGCCTCTTTTTTGAGAGATGTAAACTCCACCTTACAAACAGAACATTTATTGCGCCAACTCAAAATTATGTCGACAGGAAAACAAGTTGATTAGAGGGAGACGGACATAGTCACAAAACTTATTCAAAGAATCAATGACAAAGAGAGCCAAAATGACATCAATCAGCTGAGTTAATACCTGAGTGAAATGTCGACGCATCAAAGTGTGCTTCTATATTCTATTGTCATTGCTGACCATCAATTTTCTTATTTTACTGGGTAACTATCAAAGAAAATATTTATTGCATACTTTTAAGGGCATTTATCATGATTGTCTTTGTTGAATGCTGTGTAGTTTGTCTTGAGTATCGTTCATCCGATTTTTTTTCATTTCTTCCGCAAATTAACAGAATACAGACATGGCGAATTTGACTTGACTGTTGATGCTGATCAAGTATAAATATACTTTTCAGGGTCGGAAACGATTTCTTTTCCATCTCACACACTTTTGCACTTAAGTTTGTGCTCTGTACTCTGTGTACCTTTGGTACAGAGTAAAAAAAGTGTCTTATCACCATTATAAGAAAAGCATTAGAAAAATATTTTCCATAACTTAAAAACAATATCTATCTACACTAGTTTACAAAAATAAAAAAAAAATGACCCATTTCAGCTGAAAATTTTTCTTAGTCTAGTTTGGAATGGTGATCTAAAAAATCGATTTCAAAAATTTTTTCATGGCTCCGTTTTTTAAATATTAATTTTTTAAATTTTTTTGGTAGGTACTCTTACATTTTAAGCCATATCTCAGTTCATAATTGTCAGATAGAGTCAAGTAAGAAATAAATCGAAAGGTAATGGAGCTGCCAATAATTGCGTGGAGCATTGTTTTTAAATCGGTTCAGTAGTTTGAATTCAACAACCAAGAATATTTCAAAAAAATCGATTTTTTGCGCGAAAATCCACAAAATTTCATTTTTAAACGACTAGAAAAAATATAAAAAAATACAAAAAAATTATTTTTATTTTTTCTACTTAAGAATCGCACTTTTACGAAGAAAATAAGGTATTGGTGAGGAAAATCGTGTAACATCGTGGATCAAATTGAGTAGAGCAACTAACAGTCAAATTTGAGTATATTGTGTGTTTCCAAAAATTACCATTGTACTTTTCTTCGTTTTTTGGTCAAATTATGAAGTGAACGAAAAGCCAGAACAAAAATAAAAATTAAAAACGGAACAAAAGTCGAAGCAAACGAAATTTTATTTTAAAATATTCAGGAAAATATCACATTTTTTTGCACTAAATTGCTTACAGCTCCTGTGTTTGTTCACAGATTTTGATCATCGATATCTGTTTTTCTTCGTAGAAGTGCGGTTTTTATGTAGAAAAAATAAAAATAATTTTTTTGGATTTTTTTATATTTTTTTCCAGGCGACCAAAAATGAATTTTCGAGCAAAAAATCGATTTTTTCGAAATATTTTTGGATATTGTAGTCAAACTAATAACCGATTTAAAAACAATGTTCTACTCGATTACCGGCAGCGAAATAACCTTTCGATTCTTATCTTGCTTGACTCTATTTGACAATTATAAAGTGAGTTATGGCTTAAAATGTAAGTGCCCCTACCAAAAAATAAAAAAAAATTATATTTCAGCCATGAAAAAATTTTTGAAATTGATTTTTGAGATCACCATTCCAAACTACACTAAAAAAAATTTTCAGTAGAAATGGGTCTTTTTGGCTGTAAACTAGTGCTATTAGCCATTACACTGCATGGATACTAAATTCCATAAATTGGGCTACGAACTGCTACTCTATACAGTATATTTTACTAAAGTGGGCTACTCTACAACAATTTCTTTCATATAAACCTGGAGAAATGTATTGAAATTAAGAAATTTGAGACGAAGTATGTAGAAGGAGCTTAAGCAATCCTATTTATTGAAAGGGATACTTTAACACAACTAGCAAAACTCTTTTATATGAAATGTTCACGGAATAAGCATTTGAGGATTACAAGAAAAGCTGTTACTAGCGTTCATTCGTGTAATTTCCACTGGTAGCTTTTGGGCTCAGTTTTCAGGACAGCCAAAAATTTTGCTATTTATTTGAAACTGTAACCAAATACAATTAATCTCTTTTGCTAGATGCCGACGGGTCTGTGAAATTAGACCGCGTATATAAAGAGCGCGGTGCATTTTGTATATCGGTCTAATTTTTGCATATCATCAAAATCAATTTAGAATGCCATCTCAAAATGAGATTATTAGTCAAAATAAATATATTCCACCAAGATTTATACAAATCTGACAACTATTTAAAGTCTAAGTTCATTTTGCAGAATGAAATTGGACCGCGCGGTCTAATTTCATACTGTGATGGCGGTTTTAATTCATTTTCAAGAATGAAACTAGACCCCGACGGCGGTCTTAATTCACGCCACTGCTAACTGCATTGGACAAGTGGTCATTTAATAGGGCCAAGAGTTCTTATTTATATAGAAAGGTTATACTCCTTTATAAATACCGAGGTAATTTTTGTTTATTTTTATAGGGAAACTGGGTAGGTTTTTACTGTGGACTAACTGTTAGGAAATTAATTTTAAATTTTTAAAAATAATTTGTGTAATTAGCCATGATTTCAAATTTTCGAAAGTGGAATTCGTGTTGTCGCACCATGATAATGAAAAGTAACTGTCAAAATATATAAAGGGAATTTTCCTTTACTCTTTGATCAATTTGGAAATTGTAATTGAATTTTAAATTGAATATTATTCTTTAATTGATTTACAATGAATATTCTTGTTTAATCTGTCTAGAACTTTTCTGTGCCATTGTTCGTTTCTCTCTAGTGCCAATATGGTTTGGTGATTTCCAAAAAAATAAAAAGATAGCGATTTCATCGGAATTTAGAACACGAAATCAAAATCAAAGCAGAACTGCATTCGAATTACTTTTCAAAAATTATTGGAATTGAGAACATGCCTAAATGATTCATTTCACTTTCATGATTCATGGTCCTAATTGAAAGCCCTTTAAAAACCGCATCGGTTCTACGGTGTTCGGTTTAAAGGTTGTTTGTCTTTTTTGTAGACAACGCGAATCTGTTGTTCAAATGTGGCGACCTCTGCTTGAAATCGAAAAATATCGGTTCAGAAATAAAACGCTTTTTTGCTTAATTTATCGGACGTCAATGATTGGAGTTGCAGACGGTTTTAGGATACAACATTTATCTCATCAGACTTCTTCTTGCCACTTTATACTCAATGTAAATTAACAGAAAAACTTTTATATCGAATTCTAATAATTCCCGCAGTAGCATTCGATTTTTATTTTGAAACAGAGATCGACAAGCAAGTTTATGGGGGTTTGTAATATTTGAACTAGGTAAATTCATATTTCATTTGAATTGAACTATTTGCAAAAACTTTTTTTAGTAGGAAAGAGGTATAGTTGTGATTAAAAAACTTTATACAGTTTGATTCTTTGTATAAATTCCATAACAGAAAGAAACACGTAACCCTTGCTTAAGATGCATTAATGGCCACGCCTGGCCCGCAGCGGACGAACAACAGAGCAAACAGCCTTTCGGTCGCTGGCCAGCGGTCCATACAGCAAATCAGAGCTGGTTTGCGTCGCTTTAATTTCGCACTCTTACTATTAGGGTTTGTTTTTTTTTGACTATTCGCTTGCATGAATTTGTATTCAGCAAATTAAGTTAGTCCTGTCATAGATCTGGTAACCAACTCTTTCTGAATAATTGAACACTGACCTAAAACACATTTGCTTAATTTACTTAGTTGAGGGCAACTGTTCCAGTTCCCAAGTTATTAAACACCCGCGCTCTGACCAAACGGAACTGGTGGTAGTTTTTAACTAATTTTAAGGAATTCCAACTGTCGCGACATACGAGTATTAAAACCGGCAACCGACACAATAACGATGACTGACTAGTTCGGGTAGCGCTAATAAACACATTTTTACTGCTCTGGCGACGACGCTGGAGACATGCTAATGAATCAAGACCCGCCAAAAATTCCTGTCGCCAATTTATGCAAATCGTTGGCTTTGACGTCAAATATTTGCTGGTTGTTGTTTGTTGGCTTGGAATGTGAAATTTCGGCTTTTTTTGTGGCCAATTTGAGTTGCTAATTTGGTGAGTTGTTTGTGTTTGGGGGAATTTCACAGAAACGTAATCAAATGGCAAATGAAAACATTAGCTTAGACTTTATTTTTAGGCAGAAGAGACGGCAAACAGCTGATGAAGAGCAGAGCGTAGCTTGGTGTAAGGCGCGAGAGAAATGGTAACGCAATGACAGGCAAACAGGAGAGAGGGACACAGACTGGGGCAAGGTCAGTTGGGTAGGCTACTGGCTCAAGGTCAGGACTGTACTTAAAAAGGTGAAAATTACTTTCGAAAACAAAATCAACTCAATAAATTTAAGAAAAAAACAAAAATAAATCAAAGCAACAAAACGATATGTATGCATATACAAACGTACATACACATACATATTGTACGTGGGGCACACACACACTCACCATGATGATGTAGATGAGAAATATACGATGCTGCTGCGGGCCTTTGCTTGAAGAAATTTCTCGTATTATTATTATAGTTTTTGTTCTTGGCCAAGTGCGACGATTTTCCACCCACCCTCAGTTTAGCGTGTGTCGTGAGCGACTGAATGAAAACGCTTTGGCTAACGGTTTCAGTACGCGTAGACGACGCAAGCTTTTGCACACTCTCAAGCTTTTTTCTGGTGGGCTTTTTGCCATGTATGTTTGTGTGTTTGTAAATGTATCCGAATTTTTTTATTTTTTCAGGTTTGTTTTGATTTGTTTGGCTATGTTGTTGTTGTTGTTTATTAACGTTCAATTGTGATTTGATTCTCGCGATTATTGACCAATATGTCCAAATTGGGCACCATCTCTTGAAATATTTCATCGGCATCTCGACCACCATCAAATCTCATGGTCTTATCAGCATATTGCTCAAGGACTGGCTTAACATTCTTATTATAGGAATTCAACGATACGGGGGGCTGGGCTGAAGAGTTTCGGGATGCTCCTGCCGGAGCTGGACGACGCATGTCAAAGGTTTCCTGTTCCATCTCTAGGGAAATTATCATATCTGGTGGTCCAATTCGTTGTTCAAGCAGCTTAGCTTCGGACGAATTTTGAGGATATCTTATTGAGACAGAGAAAGAGCTATTATATAGAGCTGATCCGGTTTACTTTGGTTTTGTACTTTACCCATCAATAATGAAGCCTTTCACTCCACCTCGCTGGCCCATAATTTGCTTTTCCACCAGCGACATTATATCCAAAAGTGGCACTACATTTCCTTCCTTTCGCAAATCCTCAAATTTTTTACCAATTTCGCTCTTGGCGGCGATCTGAAATGTAAATACAAAAAAAAATATGATTAAAAAACGACTGAAATTTGCAATTTATTGTTTGGAATGCGTTCAAAATCTCTAAAATTAAGTTCGAGCTCGCAAAGTAATAGCGAAATATGTGAAAATATTGGCAAAAAGTGGCCTAACTTTTAAAACTAAACGTTAGAATCCTATATTTTTTTAAAGAGAGTTTTAATGTGCCTTTAATGTGGGAAAAAAATAACTGCAACAAGTAATGGTTAATTTCTAAGCTTGCTTTGAACTTATTATTTTCGACTAGGTATATGCGATTCTGATTTAGAAATCTCCAAATTATAATTAAGAATCTATCGCTTAGTTCATAAATAATTTGGGAAATTAAGACAATTATTTTTTAAATATGGATGGGGCTTACTTCAGCTGGAGCACGATATATGCCTGCCAGTTTGTTATATGGCATCCGATTGTGATTAAACTCTCTAAAATTATGTTGAAACAAATAATATTTATAACTGGAAAGTATAAAGACTCCACCACTGAGAGCAAAAACGTTTTTCTCATTAGAACCCCTTTTTCGACCGATCGCTCCTATGACAGCTATATGCTATGGTCATCCGATCCGGCCAGTTCCGACAAATGTGCTTGGCTAAGATAGCTTTAAAACAGTAATGAACTCAGCTAGGCATGCTGATCAAGAATACATAGCTCACTTACTTCAATACTGGCATAACTCAAAACTTAATGATGCAGATATATACTCTATGTGGTTTACTATTTTGTGTACAATTTTCAGATTGATATCCCTATATACCTTTTACGTGAGATCCAAATTTGACGAAATATAATTTTACAATTTCATTTTCATGTTAATGCAAGAGCATCATATCTCAGTTGTCCTGCAGCCGATATTACACAATCATACCTCGGCTTTCAGATAAAACTTCATATTTTCAAGTTTTTTTTAATGAGCATTTTAAATTTATAATATTTTACTAGAATAACTCGAAACTAAAGGAACCATTATTTCTGTAATAAATCCATTGAGAACTTTAAACGCGTTTTTCTAAAAATGGATTATTTTGAGTTATGCCAGTATTGAAGTAAGTGAGCGATATATACATTACAAAAATTCGAACAATTTTAATATACCCTCTTCAAGCGTGTCAAAAGGGGCCAGGAAAGTATTTTCAGTGAAAGCAATTTGATCCAAAGAGAAGTTGAGACTTGGCTATTTTATATCCGATCTTTATGAGAATTTCAGAGATTGTGATTATTGCGAATCTAACGCCATTTTTTAATTTGAACTCGATATCTTTAAGTTATTCAACATTTTTAATTGTGGGTTTGGTAGCTCTTGCTTTTCCAGTCTCTGAGATCTAGGTGCTCAGGCAGACGGACGGACGAAGTAACCGGTATTAGCCAGGGAATCAATCCGGAACCGGAACCGTATACCGAAAAGAACCGATTGAAACTCAGAACCGGTACCGGAACCGATATTCTTGTATACCGGGCCTCTGAACAGAAAAGTACATGTGTAACTGCTTTGACTAATATGTATATTTTCAAGAATTTTATTCACTTCTGTTCAATTGAAACTAAAACAGCTGCTCTGACACAACTAATTTGTCTGGAAGTGGAGATCAAGTCGAACTATATATGAATTTCTAAGAAAAGAATCAGGACAATACAAATAGTTTAGTATTTTTAAAGACAGGCCTGATCAATGTTTTCCTGGGCTTAAAATGTTTACAAAATAAAGATAATGTACCTACTTAAATGGTGGTCAGAAAATTCGACAAAGTTTCCGGAATTGTATGAACTATAAAAAGATATTCTTGCTGCGTAGAACATTTATATTCCGGCTTGAAGTTAATTATGAATTCCCCAAAAGAAATCAGATGGACGGAAATACATTGTCCGCTATCATGCTTCTAAGAAATAATCATTAATTTTCCTTCTTTGTAACTAATTTTAAAGTAGTTTGAAGTAAACTGATAATTTATGTACACATACATGTGTACTGTTTCTTACCCACTTTGATTGGACTTAAGTTTTAAAGTTTCTGATAGTTTTACCGGTCCATACCGGTACGATACCGAAATAAAAGGGTACCGGAACCGGAACCGAATACCGAAACAGTAGCAGAACCAAAACAGAACCTTTTATCGAAACGTTAGTTTCGGTACGTACCGGAACCGAAATTCGTTTCGGTTTGATTCCCTGGTCAAAACATAAAAGAACGCACTGATAAAGCAACTATCATAGCCGATAATTTAAAAAAGTATTGATGCAGCTCGATTTTCAGGACCTGAAATAAGGGGAAACCGCAAAGTTCGGTCATGTCACTAATTCCCTCTCACTTTTTGATCTCGCTGACCTAGTTCCACATACATATGTATATGTACATTCGCTCATACGTTTTTTTAGGGTTCTACTCTCTGGAATTATATTTCCATTCGACCAGAACATTTCATGCATTTTATCCTGGAAATTCTATATTTTGGTCTCTATTTCGATATTTTATGACTAAACCAGTTGCGGTCAGAATTCTCTGTGTGCAGAAATAAGCTCATTTTGAAATGTATG
Source organism: Lordiphosa clarofinis (assembly GCA_018904275.1). Classification (NCBI taxonomy): domain Eukaryota; kingdom Metazoa; phylum Arthropoda; class Insecta; order Diptera; family Drosophilidae; genus Lordiphosa; species Lordiphosa clarofinis. The sequence goes on along the minus strand of JAEIGQ010000005.1, from coordinate 5,762,528 downwards.
TTGATTTTAATGATTTAAATTTCAGCCTTGTTTTTTGAGATGGAACTTTCACTAAAAAAAATTTGTGCTTCAATTAGATTTTCTAATAAGAAAATGAAATCTCTCGAACTTCTGTGTTACCGTCGGCAAAAAATCTAGAAATTTCTGTGTCACCCTCGTATGCAATTTTTTGAACCGAACCGTTTTCAACCTATTTCTTTGGCTCCGGCTTAGGTTTAGTTTCGGTTGGAAAAAATATGTCTGCTTCGGTTAAGGTTCGGTTCGGACTTTCAAATAAACCCAGAGTATCCGACTCCGGAGCGGTTTGACTACAAACCGGTTTGCAGATCTGACTTTTTGACTTACTCATGAAAATTTGTTTGGCAGTTTGCATACATTCGAAAGGGGGGAGATGAACTACCTACTCAAGTGACTCTGAAAACGAGTAAACATATTTTATTGGATAACTTTTTGGTGCAGCTTTACTTAGTCGAGAAGACTTTGCCGTCAACTAAAAATACCCAAAGACACAATAAAAATGCAGTAAGCATAACTCGTATTTGGGCACAAATGATTGAGCGTTCTATATGGGCTATAACCCAGGCAACAGTAAACGATATCAATCCATAACCTACCCTCTAAAAACTAATTTTGGTTCGTAAATGAAACGGTTTCTTTACACCATTTTTCTCTAAATCTTGTCTCACCTCCCGATCGACTATGGCATTGGGATCAATATGCGTAAATCCGTATTTAGCCACAATCTTTTCCGCTTGTGTGCCCTTGCCACTGCATGGTGGTCCCATAATCCAAACAATAGGCACATTCTGTAAATAAATGAAACACGTCGCTGCATCAGTCTCCAAATTGTAGATAACCTCCTTACCATTTTGTTAGTGAAATTTGGAAAGCATTAGAATCAAATTGTGTCAACAAATAGACATTTTTTTTTTTGACACATTTCAAGTTTTTTATCAATGCTATAGCTTTCGGCCATACTCACAGCGGGCTGGTAATTATAATAAATTTCAAAGAGCAATTTCAAAATCCAATTTATTGAGGTAGCACATCCAAAATCATCATCATTATCAACTGATATAATATAAAAATGCTTGAATTTGTTTAGATTCGCTAACGGATACCAAAAGCAATGGCGTCATTGTGTCGACCAATTTACGCTGGCACTGGGCAATCTGATCGTGAGTGGGAAATGGTTCATTTGCGGGTAGGATAACCACACTAAAGGCGGGAGCCTTGGGGGAACTTTTTCTAAAGCCTTCGTTGGGCAAATGTAAGTCAAAGGTTATAGTAAGGGCAGGTAGTATGGAGTCTTCATGGTCACAGCTCTCCAGTTTAACTATGTCAAACTTTTGGAATATCTCTTGAAATTTCCTATAGGCAGGTTCAGCTTTTAGAAAATCCACCAGGCTTCTGCCTGAAGTTACAAAAGGTCTTTTGCTGGCTTTTAATAGATCAAAGTCTGATTCCTCTGCCTTTCGCTTGCGTGTATCGAATTTAAAGTCCGAGGGTTCAGAACTCAATTCATTAGTTTGCTGGCATATAATTTGCTGGACAGCAGCTGTCATATCCTGCTGTACCTTATCATATAAGGGTGAAGCTTTGACAGTAGCAGGCACCGGCTTATGGCAAACTTTCTCGTCTAGCAAGGACCATATACATAATTCCTGGGTTACTACAGCGGCTGCTGGCCTTTGATGTCGCACAACTATGTAACCCACACGAGACAATGTTGAGTAAACTAAATAATTGTTGTAGCGTTCACTTGCCCCCACTTCCAGCAACAAATGATAGGCTTGCTCCAGAGAGACAATCATTTGGTGATACTCCATGTGTAAACGACCCTGTCATGGTGAAATAAACTGACTATAGATTAGAGATTATAAAAGGCTGCTTATATACAAACCAATTCTATCAGAAACAAGGCCTCGTAGTATTCCAAAAATAGCTTGCCCTGCTGGTTGTATCCAAAGTTTTCAAATTTTCCATCCTTACGCACCACTTCAGCGGCCTGTTGCTTCTCATGCCAGATAGCCAGCGATCGTCCTGCTAGGGTGGCTATACGCGGCACCGACAACTGAGCTCGTAGGTTAGCTGTGTAAGGAACTATATATATTTTTTGCTATTTATAGTCTTCTACTCAAGCTTTACCATAGGCCACTTGCAGTTCCTCAATTTCGGCTGGGCTAGCTTCATTGTGAGTACGTTTTAGTCCATGATGCGATGGGTCTATTTCCACATGACGTTGTGCTATGAGCTGCTCAGCACTGGAATAGTTGGTGATTAGTTAATGCAAATATTATTTTATTTATTAATTCACCTTAAATAATCATTTTTTGGCTCAATTTCTACAAATTGAAATTTCAATGTTGTTTTTTGGTCCTCCGCGCTGCAGCTCATTTTACAGCTGTTAAAGGTAACGAGTCAAATGCTAAACTATGTAAAGCCACAATGCACAGTGGGCTAGGAAAACTTTTTATGATTTTCATTCCCTGGCAGAGGGTATACTAAAATTGTGTAAATATTTGAAAAGGATTGAAGAAAGCATTTCCGACATTGAGTCTTTTCATCTTTATAAGTTTCACAATCAATAAATACAAATGATTAAGGTCCTCTTCTGGTCTAGAGGGCTAAATTTTTACATGTTTTTTAAAAATTCGTGGAAAGAAATCGGGAAGAGATTTTGTAATTCTGTTTTTTGCGTTTGGTTGTACAATTCATAATAAAAAATAAAAAATTTTAACTTTGTGAATGCGAGGGCTATTCAAAAATTTCTCGGGATCCAAAGTAGGCTCTTCCAAAAACAGATGTGTCGATGGTACCCACGTTTCCGGGAGTTACAATTATCAGAAAGCAAAACGAAGGATGGAAAGTTGGTTAGTATGAATGCCTTTATCGTCCGTAGCAGAATTGTGAAAATAAAATGGAATTTGAAAAAATGGAGGCCATGTTATAACGAAAAATAGATTTTTTACCATTTTTTTTAAGTCCAGTGTACAAAAAAAATAGTAAAAAACTTTTTCTTCTCAAAGACTGAGTTAGGGACGAAGCCACGTTGATTATGCGTCCATAAAGCCCTACATCATCAAAATCGGTTTGGTAGAACTTCAGAGCTTGGTTTAAAGTTTGAATGAAATTGAAAAATGCTTGTTTTATCGAAGACATTAATCGACAAAAACGGCTTTATCTTCTATCGCATTTCGGAAAGTCCTTTTGGGATAATACTTTTGAATATTTAAGCTAAAAAATAAAAATAAATTAAAAAATTTGAAAAAAAATTTTCTAGACCAGAAGAGGGCCTTTACATGCCTGGACCATACAGGACAATTTTCTGATCTTCGTAGAAATCGTTCAATGCTGCATGGTAGCTTCTGGCATCCATCCTGGCCTAACGAACGCAAAGGTCTGAATGAACTTACTAGTTCAAAAGGTTTCCACCGGTATTACAATTTCCAATGCCAAATGAAAATTTAACTAACCGTTGTGCTCAAAATTATATGTTTCCCAACGACATCAAATAGTACAAAATTCTATTAACCACATATTCTACATAAGTTTTAAATGAGATTTATAATAATAATTTTTTCGATTTTTTGAAACCATCCCACGGGTTAAATTCTAGTGACTCAATCACGCACGGTAACACAACTCATCTCTAATACACCAAATACTTATCGTCATCGATTATCGTTACCACTGCAACCCAGTTTCTCGCCGGCGTCGCTCTGGAAGCTTCGAGTCAAAAAAAAAAAAAAGGTATTTCACCGTTTCATTCACTTTGCTCAGTGAATAAAGTCAAATATTTAAATCATTTAAATATTATTGCAGCTCATTTACGAGTTTACTTAATAATATTTTGTGATTTGCGTTTGAAAACCGAAACTAAAGGTAAGTACAGTTAACCAACACAAACAAAACACAAGAAAAATATCCATTTTGTTTCCAGAAACTTCCACAATGCCCATCGTTAAATTGCAGTCCTCCGATGAGAAGATCTTCAAAACAGACATCCAAATAGCAAAAAGTTTCGGCACGATTAAAACCATGCTGGAGGATTGCAACATGGAGGATGATGAGAATGCCGTTATACCTTTGCCTAAAGTGACTTCTAAGATATTGGACAAAATGCTCATCTGGGCCGAACATCACAAGGATGATGCTGAGAATGATCCACAACCGACTTCTAGTGTTCAGAGCAATGAGAAAAGCACCGATGATATCAAATCGTGGGATGCTGAATTCCTAAAAGTAGATCAGGAAACACTCTTTGCGTTGATGTCGGCTGCCAATTATTTGCACGCCCAGGGCCTGCTCGATCTCACCTGCAAGACGGTGGCCAACATGATTAAGGACAAGTCAACGCAAGAGATACGCAAAATGTTCAACATCGTACAGGACTTTAATACCGCCGAGGAGGAACAGTTGCACACTGAGGAGCTATGAAGTACTGCATTTCGTCACATAACTTTAACCAAGAAACGATAATTTGAAGAATGATACATATTTTGTCACTTGCTACAATCAGTTTAATTTATATTAGTTCAGCAAAACAAATACTTTGAAAAAAAATATATGTGTTAAGAAACACAAGCAAAAGATAGTTGTTATTTTTAGATAGGAAAAACTTAATAAAGATGAAGAGGTTCAGGCGCACGCTATTTCTTGCTGTGGCTCGAGCGGCTAACTCCCATCATAGGAGAGGGAGTGTGGATGGAATCATGATACAACTAGTCCAGGTCCTAGTTTTATCATGGATGGAATCACCCCAAAAACGATCTTTGTATTTCTCTCTCTCATTTGTCTCTGTGTCTTTAGACAGATCAACAAACGAGATATTCAGGGGCAAAAATCCCAATAACAAAAAGAGTGTGTGTTTGTCTTGAATGTAAAATTTCGAGTGTCAGTCACACCACATACGCACTTGAAGCGAATATTGATGATCAAAATATCGACATTCTTGCAGATCTCTGATACGGAACATCATAAAAGGAGGCTGGTAGGCCTTTAGGTCCCATCTATAGCAGTCTGCCTATGCACTAGAAGTTAGCAGCTGTACCAATGCTGTAGGGCCGGGTGGAATAAATCACCGAAGCACTCTTGTCCGTGTATATGGAAATATTCCATCTAGCGGCCCAGTTGCTAAACCTATTCAGCTACTTTTGAAGGTTCTCTGTGGCTGAGTATATGCATTTGTTGCGGGCAAGTATGGCGGCCGTGGAGTCAACAAATGTGGCGATAGGAAGTTCATCGGTGTTTTCGAGCGGAACGCTACGGGCTTTGGGTATATCGTGAGTTAATAGGAAGTATAGCGTAGGGCCCAACACGCTACCTTACAGCACGAATGGTGCTACCTCAAAGGTTCTGTCCGTCAAGAAGCTCTTGATTAGCAGATAAAGTTGGGGCGCGAGGAGTTTCTTGATCTTCGAGAGCAGACCTTCGTGCCACACTCTATCAAAGGTCTGCTGGATGTCAAGGTAAATTGCCACCACATACCCTTTCCCGTCCCACCCTTCGAGGACGTAGTTGACCACTCTAAGTTATTGATCGGGAGTTCGATGGCTCAGTCCCATCTGGCCGGTAGGAATCAAGGCAGGAGGGTGATTTTCGACTCTTGTGGAAGAGAACTATTCTGGCTTTCTTCTAGGGTGATGGAAAATGGCTTAGTCTCAGAGCCGCGTTATAAATGAGCTCCAAAAAGAATACAGCATTGTCTGGCAGGAGCTTCATAGTCCTGTTGTCAACGTCAATGCCTGGGGTTTTACGTTTCATCAAATCCTGGATTTCCCCTTTCACCTCAGGGAAGTTGTTTGGTGGAAGTGGGAGGGCCATTTGAAGGGGCTATCAAGGGCATATAAGACTAATTGGTTCCGGCGGGGCGAGGAGGTGTCGTACGGCCGAAAACGCTCTTCTTAATTCTGGGCAAAAGCATCCACTCGGTCCTGTGGTGTTTTAGCCCAGGAACCAAACAAATTGGAGCTCTCATCCGCAATAACTTTCGCTAGCATTCGGTCTGCCGCCTCACTCTTAAGTGTGGCCAGGGCTTTCCTTACTCTGTTGGCAACTATGCGGTAATTTTTAATTTATCCAGGGGTCATTTGTGCGTATATACTCTCTCCGTAGGCGCTTTTTAAAATACAGCAATTCCTCAGCCGCAAGGTTCAGTCCAGTAGATAGTCTCTTGGGTTAATGATGTTGGCCAGCGCGGGAGTCCCTTCAGGTTACGTGTTGTACTCAGGAAGATAGCAACTGCAACTTCAACATCCTGCGTGGTTGAAATCTCCATATTGAGGTTGACGGAATTCGCCAACTCTGCTTGGAATGTGTGGGTGTTGGACCTAGATGGGAGTATGAATTGCCTCTTGGGATAATGGTGAAATTGGAATATGATACTTCAACGGTAAAAATAAATAATTATTCTAATTATTTGCTAATTTTATTGTCACCCTTCATCAACATTGGTGCCAGAGCCAAACATAAGATTATTATAATAGCATTTTCTCCTGATTTTCATTGCCAAAAAAACAATTTGTTTATTATTAATTTTGCCCCACTGTGGCAATCACAGTCACAGCCATGGGTCGAGACAACGACTCGTTACACGTAAAAGTACTCGTGACGTGAGTACGCCTGAAAATCATCACTAACTACAATTCGATTCCAATTAAGTGCTAATTAATTAAGGTAAATAGCTTGGTGGAGATTTGTTTGAACTTTAAATCAAACATAACTGGTAGTAAACTCCTCTTGGCACCATTACACTTTATTTATGTTTTTGCCCTTACCCTAATCCTGGCTAAACTGAAACTGAAGTTGCCCCAGAACGAGCACGTGTTGGATTGATGTTGTTGCTGCTGGCTCCCGGAGTTGGAGTAAAGCAAATCCCCCGCCTTGGCTTACGTCTGCGCCACTACTTTAATAACATGGATTGTCCAGAACTGCGGCCGCCTTTGGCAGTAAGGGGTATGAAGGAACTGCAACGTAAAGAGTTCCAAAAAATCATACAAATTCCGCGACTTCGTGTGGCAGAATCTGAGGTTCAGCGTGTTTTACCATTGGTTAAGAAGCTTTTGCTCAAAATGGAACATCTACAGCCAGTGCGTAAGTTGGAGGAACAGCGTGAAATTTTGCTACATCCATTGCCTGTCAAGGGCTGGGAATCGCTGCCCTTTGAAGAGCTAGAAAAGCAAAAGGTCACGCAAGAAAACTTTAGCTTTAATGAACTCGAACTGGGTTATGAGAATTGGAGCGCAAATGAGGTACTGAAAAGTATACTGCCCTCAGAAGAGGAGGGTTTGACTTCATATTCGCGCATTGGCCATATAGTGCATCTAAATCTGCGTGACCATCTGCTGCCCTACAAACAAATTATAGGCGAGGTTTTAAAGGAGAAAATACCCAATTGCCGCACAGTGGTCAACAAGGCGGCCAGCATAGACAACACTTATCGTAACTTTCAGCTGGAGTTGATATGCGGTGAGGCCGACTATCAAGTGGAGACCAAGGAGAATGGGGTACCCTTTGAATTTGATTTCTCCAAGGTGTACTGGAATCCGCGTCTCTCTACGGAACACGAGCGCATTGTTAAAATTCTACAGCCTGGCGATGTTCTATATGATGTCTTTGCGGGAGTGGGGCCATTCAGTGTGCCAGCAGCCAAGAAACGGTGTGAAGTTTTGGCCAATGATCTGAATCCAGTCAGCTATCACTGGCTACAGCATAATGCCAAAAGGAATAAGTGCCTAAAGCAGATACAAATGTTTAATCTGGATGGCAGAGAGTTTATCTTAAAGCAACTGAGGGAGGATTTATTACGGCGTTGGAGCTCAGAGACGGAGAGTAAATCCATACATATTACTATGAATCTACCTGCTTTAGCGGTGGAGTTCTTGGATGCCTTTCGTGGCCTCTACAAGGTGGAGGAACTGAAAGATTTAGTCCCTGAGCAGATTAACTATCCCCAGGTGCATGTGTATGCCTTTGCCAAGGGTCTGGATACCAAGATTTTGGTACGGCAATTGGTGGAAAGCAATTTGGGTTCGAAACTAAATGATTTGGCCATAAACTTTGTGCGTAATGTGGCACCCAACAAGGATATGTTTAGAGTTTCCTTCAAGTTGACTTATCAATTGTTAACCACCCCCAAGGAGGCCACACGTAAGCGTAGCGCTGAAAAGGATTTACTAGAAGAGTGCATTAAAGTCCCTTGTATTTGAAAGAATTTCACAAATAAAGTTACTTTCTGCAACTTAAAAAGTGTCCTCTTCCTTTTACAGATGGGTCGCAACAAAGCCAATAACAAGAAGGTCTCTGCTGGAGCTGGTTCAGCTGCCAAGCCCAAAACGGCCATTAATAAATCCAAGAAGGCTAAAAATCTATTCAAAGTGGCCGACAATCAGAGCAAGGGCAAGGGCAAGAAGCCCAAAGAGGTGCAGGGCAAATTGAAGCAGGTGAGGCCTAGAACAACACAAACCTAGTCACCGATTTATGCCTTACCCTTACCTTTCAGATCAAAGAGTCTGTCAAGGCCAAGCAGGAGAAGGTGGATGCCAGTCTTAAGACTCTGCACAAGGATTTGGTGGTAAAGAAACCCAAGCCAGCTGCAGTGGCCTCCATTAAGAACAGCAAAAAACCAGCTGCCAATACCCAAAAAGTGTCGGACACTTTGGGCAAACTTAAGTTCTAAATGAATCCCCCAAACGAATTGTAGTTTGTAGTTTAGTCCCCTTTTAAATGCGTTAAAGACTTTGGTCTGATGTTGCTAGTGCAAAAACATTTCACAAATATATGTTAGATATATTGGACAAGTTTAGAGTATGATTTCAGTTCCGGGTGGACTGCTGCTGGTGGCTGCAGCCGGAGGCACTACTGTGCTCGTTCCATTTACCGCATTCCAGCCAAACAATTCGCGTATGATTCCATCCAATTGTATTGTATCAATACCCGCCGCCTGGAGTTGATCCACCAGTGTTATGGTTCCAGGCAAGCCCAGCCAACGTTCATAGACCACTTGCAAGCCCTGTAGTCTGGTCCAGAACTGTGCAAATATGCCCTGCTGCATCACCTTGGCTTCTATGTGTGCTCGTATCATATATTGTGGGAAATACAGCTGCATCTCACTCAAGAATCCTTGCCAGCCCATGACAGTGCCCGACCAATAGGGAAACCGATTAAACAGCGTAATGGTCAGCTCATGTTCTTCAAATTCAAATTTGCCACCAGAGGCCATTATTTGTTGGCTCACCCAACGTTGGAATTGTACCAACTCCGGCTGGGAAAGTAGGCGCCAGCGTGCCACAAATCCCGCATTGCTATTGATAATCCTCACAAAGGCCTGGAACTCGGCATCATTGAGCAAATAACGCACCACCAGTTGCTTCAACGGCTTAAACTGTATCAAACGCACAATTTCATCCAGATCCTGGGCCATTGTGGGAGCTGGAGGTGGCCTCACCGACCCAGGCAAAGGCACTGCCAAAGGCCCTGCCAGTGGTCCCGCTCCTTGGGCATAGCCTCCAGTGCAGAGGGCGATTAAAAAGAGCCCAGCTAGTGTGACCCTCATGACTGGAACTAGGTAGGTAACTGACTGAATAGACCAAGCTAAAGTACGCCTCTTATATATGCCCCTTAATATTCGTAGATAGCAAAGATTTGGCGCAGCATCTTTGTTGACTCTGACGCTGATGTTATCACAGACTCTTCGATGTGTTTATAGTTTTGGCACAGGAAAGAGTATTTCCGGGAAATTTATTATATAGACCATAGTCACAAATAACCTAATCTTGTTGACTCTTTCATCCAGTTGGAGGGTAAACAATCTCTCTTTGAGCAGGTTTTGGCGCTGTAATGCAACTTATGATGGTCTTAACTTGTCATAATCTGTACTGTTCTTTGTGGGGAAATGACGTAGCTTGGTCACTGTATCAATGACTCATTTTAAAAAACTTTCTGGTCTGTCCTCAACTCCGAATTCGATCGATCGGTGCCCAAACTTCGTAAAATGAATGTTAAATGTGGGATAAAGTGTTCATATTCTTGATAAGTTTGTATAATTTGGGACTTCGGAGGTTGCAAAAATGAATTGTGTGGTATTTAGAGTAAAAGGAGTTATAAATTCAAAGTTTTTTTCCTTCTCAATAAGGAAAAAAACCTTATTAGGCATAGATTTTTTAAAATTTTGGAAGGGACTTAGCACTGGTGAGTACGGAACTCATTTTGCCCATTCGTAGCGCAATTCATACTGTTTGAGTCTAATACTGTCTGAATGTTAATGTACATTTGCTTGACAATTAATGCAAGGTCTATGTTAGATCACGTAGTCTTTTAATATTTCCTTTTTTGTCCTGTCGGGACTATCCGGCTGTACTTTGTACATCCAGATGATTTAAATCCCACAAATTTTTTGAATATATACACATAATTTTGTAAAAGCCAAAAATACTGCGAAATGGATTTTCCGCTATATCTTGAAAACCAGAGCTGATGGAGGTAGACCAGTTTTGGAATCAGTGCACAAAATTAGATCAGACTTCAATATAACTTCAATCAATTTAAAGAAGGCTGGACCTCACAAAAGTGGTAATTTTGTTGGCGTGTGTATTGTGTAAAGCCATGGGCTAAACCAAGGTTCAAACCTTTAAATTTAAATTTGTGAAATTCTCCTTTGTTTCCCAGGGTCAACAATCCTTGGCCAGCGTTTTAATTCTGGGTCGAAGATCGGATTGTATTGATTCTAACTACTGAAATGATTCTTTATTGCTCTGTCAAAGATTTTTAAATGCATATATAATACACTGAGAACAAAACAAAAACGCAATGCAGATAACAGCTGATCAGTCAGTGAACTTAGCTAAGTGAACAGTCAATGAACAAATGACTAAGCAAGAGTGACTTAACCAGTCGCTGAATAAATTACTGAGAAAGAGTGATTAAACAGGAGCGACTCCACCACTCTCACGGAAAAAAACTCACATAAAGCAAAAGCAAATTCATGTGCGTGCTCTGTTGTTTTGTTGTTTTCGCGTTCAGAACAACATCATATGTGTCTCTCTTCTCTCTCTCTCCAATGTCTTTCGCAAGCTTGAACGCAACAACAAAGTTGCTTAGCGTAGTCGACACTCGCCTCGCTTGCCCGAGTGTTTTTCGCTATTTAAGGCGGCACACACACACACACACAGAAATTTAAAGTAGTTGTTCTTGCTTAAAATATATTTTTTGCATTTGTATTTCATTTCACTCGGGCACCCCTGCTTCATATAATTTGGTGTACTTGTAAACGTGGTTGGTTGCTCTTGTAACTAGAGAATTACACACTGTGACAAAAAAAAAATCAAAAGAAAACTTCTGGAACGGAAAATAGCGCATGTTTTAGGTATAGTTAAATAGAATTTTGTGGCATACTAGAATTTTTTGAATCACATAAAAATTTTGAATAACGGTAAAAAAACAACTTTTTTGCATATGGGCATTTACAAAAAAAGGTCCACCTGGGCCAAAAAAATGTAATTGGTTAAAAACACTATATTTGATCGAATTTTCATAGGGAAACAATCAAATTAAACTAATGTAAGCTAATCTTACATTTACTAATAACCCAATTAGATATATTCGGTTTTGCGGCCGTGCTAGAGAGATTTTTCTCATTTTTACATTTAATTTGCTTAAATTTTTGCCAAAAAGTGACTATAGATTACATGTATTTTCGCTATCTAAAATCTTTCTGCTGGTAAAAGTGGCTATACAAGAATGCATAAGAAACCACAAGAAACTATGCCAATGCAATTAACTGCAAGTTTTTGCTTCGCATTGTAGCAGAAACCACAAAAATAGGATGATGAAAAAATGTCACGTTCGACATGTCACGTATCGACAGAGATAAATATTTTCTTACAAAAAATGAACTCAAGATTTTTAAATCAAATAATATACATTTCAAAGAACTATTCATTCATAAGATATTAAAACTATTTGGGCTTAGTTATTGTGTTAGATTTCGCTAAGCGTTATCTTTACATAGCTGCTACTACTTCTGTATTTGTCACGTTCGAATAGCTTCCAATTTTGTCATTATTTTGGAAACCGAATTTCACATGATATACACTTTAAAACTAATTAAAGTACTTTCTGAGAGCTTTAATATACAGAAAAAAAACAATTAAAAATTCGATTTATTTTAACTTTTTCTCATTTCCAATGTGTACGACGGTCACAGTTCGACAGAATGGAAATGCCCATATACGGTCACTTTTACGCCCATAGCTTCGTCAAATATCCACTGATTTTCATTTTTTTATACCAATTTTGGAAAGAAGAAACTTAGGTCTTTAAACGTGCCATACATGACTTAACAGGTTAAATTTCCTTTATTGGAGTAAGAATACATTTTCACGAGTAAAACGTGAGTTTTTTTTTTAAATCAGTCAATAATTAGCAAAGTTATGGTATATTTTCGGATTACGAAATTTGTGCAATATGTTGATGAATCGCGCCTTAAGCTAAAGCTTAAACTAAAGCTTTGTAATTGTGAATCGTTGTGATTAGTGTTATAAAAATAAGTATTTAATTACTTGTACCACTAAGATGGAAATAAACCAAAATATTTATTTATATAGTGAATCGCGCCTTATAGCACTATCGACCATAATATTGTTGAGCACTTTATAGAAAATTCTTGGGACTGAGGGAAATTCGTATCAGCTACTAGTTTTGTAAGAACGATCGAAGATAGCATTGTATGTTTTCACTACTGAAATATTATTTCGAAAATTACGCCTTCGACTAATGTCTGTAAATAAACCACAAACATAGCAAAACTTATTTCGCTTATTACACATTTTACATTTAAGTTTCACAAGATCTTAAAAAATTATTATATTTTTACATGTAGCCTCCTTAATTTTTCTCCGAGATTGCAATGTAATACACCGTTAAAAAGGTGCTACTTTTTTCCTTCCAACGATGTATTATGCTATTGTACGATGCATAGTTTTAGACATATGATTTTTTAACTCCATCAACCTCGCAAATACGGGTTTTTAACCCAAATTTTGACGTGCACGAAAAATTTGTGGTATGCCACAATGTTATATTTAACTATATCTTCAACCTACACTATGTCACATCCCAGAAGTTTTTTGACTGTCACTCCGTGTTATATATTTACATTAGCGGGACGTTTGATGTTTGGAAAAATGTAGGTCTACAATGTACATAGCTATTACCTAAATCTGGACGAAATTGCATAAAAATTGTGTGTTTTTTTTTTTTAAACTGAAAATGTGTCAACTTGAAAGTGTTGGAGCTTCTAAAGTAAAAATCTGATTTTATTGAAGGTAGCGAGTTTACAATCTTTGAACAATTTTCTATAAGATGAGTGCTGGAAAGCAAAAGCGCCCATAAAATTTTTGATTTTTGAAACCTTATTTGTTTTAAAGGAGTAACTATGCGTCGGTGTAATTCCCAAGAGTAAAACTTGTTCCTTTGGGGTGCTTCCAGCATGTAAAGCAATAATTAATGAGTAACGAAGTACTCTTGACTTTCATATACAATTTTCTGATTCTTAGAATAATATCCGTTGAGTCGTATTACATTTAAAATAACTAAAAAGATCAGTAAATCATCATCTTATTAGTAATATTTGTTGTCTTTTTGTTTCTAAACTTTATTTTCAAAGTAAATTACCAACCACAATTAAGCATAAACAAACATTCAAAAACAATAGGGACTGAAAAACATATAATGTCAAGGAAAATTTTCAGAAAATCTCTCCTGAAAAAGAGTTCAAGAGTTTATTTTCGGACAGAATTTCAGCCTTGATGCACAGTAAAGACTTTACTTATAAAACTTTAAATATTATTTGTGAATATTTCAAAAGCGTTTTCCAACTGAACCCTTCACATCTATAGAGAGAGTGTAAAAAGGATGTTCTTAGGATAATTTCGTACATATCATAAAAATGTTTTTTGATTATAATTGAATGCTAACAGATTGTTTAAAGTATTTACCGATTTCTGGATAAATATTTACGTCGTATACAGAAAAATTGGCACGGGGTACTGAGTGATCTGGTCATCTTAACCTGAATAAAAATAAGTTGACAAATTTGATAAAAGCTAACTTAACTGATAAACGCAAAAATAATGATTTATTGGAAGCTGTTATGGATCGTTGCCCTTGCGTCGTAGCCAGCTTGGGATATAACTGCGCACGGCTTCGCCCAGCTGGCGATAAATCAAAAGCGCCAATATGGGTAGGACTAGCCGGGCATCCTTGAACAAATACACATAGCAGGCAACCAGAAAGAGAATCAGATCCGTAGAGTAGCTAAGAGCGGAGCGTACCTTCTCGTGGGTCTGTTCCTCGGACTGTACAAGAGCCAAGGTAGCAGCTTTCTCTAGCAAATCTCTATCGGCAGCGGATAACAGCAAGGAAGTTTGGGAAATCCGCTCCAAAGCCAAACTTGTGGCAGCAGGAGGAGCTGGAGGTCTGCTGAGAGAGGCATCGCGAGAGCGTGTGCTGGAGGGAACACGTCGCTTGATCACCCGCTTTACCTTGACCAAACGTGTACGTCCTCGGGCATCGGGACGTGCCTCAACCAACTCGCCCACATAGCTTTCGATTTCAGTTTCGCTTTTCTTTTTGGTCTTGGGTGGGGGAACTACCAAAACAGCGGGATATTCTGGCTCCGGCTCTACCTCCGCCGGGGGGCTGCGCTGTTGCTCCTTCTCGGACTCATCGCTGCTTTGTGCGGTGTGAGCTTTGTGTAGGGCCAAATTGCTAGAGGCATCCCTCACATGCACCAACTGCTCCCTCTCCGAAATGGACAGACGACGTTCTCTGCTTACAGGCGGTGGAGCCAGGAGCTGATCATCGTTGGTATTACGTTGGGCCAGTCTTTGCTTCAGTTCTTCGGTATTGGTCATGGCCTCATCCTCATCGGTTTCAGCTGCTGCCCGTGCCGCCGCTCGCTTAAGTTCATCCCGATCGAGGTAGAGTGGTGTATGGTATTTATGTGTGCTGCCCACTTCCCTCACCAGATCACTATAGTGATCCACAGCGGCATGGGCCTCCTCTTGCATGACACGTTCGGCCTCTTGGCGACGCAGTTCCTCCTCTTCTTTGGCCTTGCGTTTGATTTCCAAATCAGCTGCAATGGCCGCCGCATTGGTCTTCTCCAGGGGATTGGAAATCTCTTCATTTGCCTCGGTGTTCTTTTCGGTGGCGGAACGTTTGTCCCGACTGAAGAAAGACTTGAGACCCTTGGCTAAGTCCATTTTTAAATTGCTGGAAGGGGGCGGCACAATGGGATTGGGTGTCAAGACTGGCTCATTTATCAAGATGGGACTAGTGGATACTGCCGACTGCTCGACATGCTCATTGGACGATCGCTTTAGTATGGGCTTGGGCACAAAATCGGGACTGGGCAGAGGCATGGGACGAGTAAGCACTACGGCTGCTTGTTCGGGTGTGGGAGCACGATACGGGGTAAAGGTTCCAGCGCCCATGGTACGCGGATGATAGGTTTCCAGATCGCGGGGACTGGGCGAGCGAGTACGCGCCATTAGTTCCATTTTAAATTTCTCTATCGAATCCTGTTCCGAAGAAGCAGTGCTCTCTGTATAATCGGAGCCCAGATCATAGCTAGACTGCTGTCCTTGTTTCGGTTCTGCATCCATTTCCAAATCCTCCATATCCTCGCTGTCATCGGCAGTGCTCTCGGTACGATCCTCCTCCTCGTCCGCCGGATCTAGTTCCTGTTCCCGCTGCTCCTGCTGGCTGTCAGTCAACAATTGTCCAGTGGTACGGTTCCGCGAGAGATTTGTAAACTCATTCACATTCTCCCTAGAGTCCCACTTACGTGCCATGCTCACCATATCCGCCGATTGACGACGTAGCTCACTTCTACGCTCGAACGAGGTACGCTCTGCTTCGGTCATGGAGCCCAATCGCTTGCGTAGATTAGCTGGTGGTGGAAGTTTTTCCTGTGAAGTTTTGCGCGACTTAGAGGACTGCTCCAACTCCACAGCCTCATAGAATCTGGCCATGGCGCGCTCATAGAGCAGCTCGGTGGAGCTAACCGAACGACGCAGTGGAAAGGTTGTGTGCAAGTTCGTAAATTCTAAGAAGGCCAAGTCCGGTGCAGAAATGGAGATAGGCGGCGGTTGTATGGCATCCTCCAGTTCCAACTCAAAGGAATCTTGTTCTGCAGAAGAATAAGGATGAGAAGGAGTAGGTGTGTAAAAATGTTAACTTGAATTATTATTACGAGAACCATTAACATTTTCCAGATAGTTAAAAACAATTCCCGTAATTGTAAATTGAAGTAAAAATTATTCAGAGAATATTGCCAAATTACTGTTCATCCGTTTGTAATAAAACTTTGGGGATTGGTTGGACGCTCGCCGTGGAAGATTTCCAAATTGATAAAATGGGCGAGCAATTGTCCAAAAAACCGCGAAATTTTGAAAAGATCACATAGTGAAAAAATTGAGAAACTTTCACCATTTTCATAGGACCTAAGGTAATTATAAAGATTGGATAAAAGGCAATTGAAGACGCATACATATATAAGAAGTGTAGACTTAAAACCGCGAAATTTGTCTAATTTTCATTTGAGAATTTACGAAAAAAAAAAACGCGAAATTTTAAAAATTCTCATTTCAGATTTTGCAATAAATCGAAAAAGGTTTAGATTGTCATAAAGAGGTAAATTGACGGTTAGATGTGATGTGTAGATCAGACTTACCAAGAAGTCGCAAAATTAGCAAAAATTTGTAAGATTAGATTATAGCGAAAATTTAGCGGCTGGCAATTGAAGACGTGTAAATAAGGCGTGTTTTTCAATCGGTTTAATAATATTAGAACTAGAGTTCTGATAGACATGAAAACGGGTAAGTGAAAGGTTTTGATGAGACGGACGAAAAAATCGCTTGAGCTTAAAACGAGTGAATAGACGGATGGCGAAGATCGAAAGGTCGAAAAATCGCTAATTCTGCTATATGAAGATTTAATAGATGGCCATTCTCAAGTAAGATTCACTTCTTCGATTTGTGTTTAAAATTCTAATTCAACGTACGCCGGGTACCTGAAAGTTACTTTGATAATTGTGCCTGTATCGAGCTAGAATGGTTCACATATATTTGGGGAGGAGAACTGAGTCTATTTGACTAGTTGGAATTGCAATTTCGATTAGTAATCCATTAGATTTTATATGGAAAATAATGGTAAATATTAAAATTATCTTAAGCGACGAAGCTAATTTTTGCAAGCCAGAGCCAGTTCAAGAGCTGTTTGGTGCAGTTTTTTTTACTGGCGCAACATTACAGCGCCTTCTGTGCGAAAGATGTAGGTTCAGTCCCGCCTCGGAGCATCTAATAAAAAGTTTTTTCCTTTCTTTAGAACCAGCTATTTCCAGATTCGGCGTTAAACTCTAGGTCCCTATCTCTTATGCGAAAAAAAAAAAAAACACGTCAAAAGATTGAAGGATGCTTGGCTTGGGCCTTTGGGGCTGTAAAGCCAATTTTACATTTACAGTCCATTTGTTGTGGGTCTCCGTGAAGTCTCTTGTGTGCGGGAACAAGTCAGCCACAATTGCAGTCCTAGAAAAGAGGTAGGAGCTGCAATTGGTGAGAAACCGGCGGAAATGGCAAAATTATAGCTTACGGATGGACCACCTCAATCTTTAAAAAAATAATGTCAAAAATTATGTATATCATAAGAAAGTTCGCTACGCATAGAAGGAATCATCTCTGACCACCTTAAGTATATATATTCTTGAACAGTATGTCCGTTTGTCTGTTTCTGCGTGAACTTGGAAAGAGTCTTCCTTTGACTGCACGCGGCTAAAATGTCGGATCTAACCTGAGCGGATGAGTACTTCTTGTAGCTGCCATAGAAATGATCGGTCAAAAAGTGGTTTTGGTTCACTACATCTTACAACCAAATAAACAACTTTTTTCCCATTTTGGAAGAATTTTCCGTAGAAAATATTGAAAAAATATAGGGTTAATCATATTATTTTTATTAAGGGAATTGAGAGAATAACGAAGAAACTATAAAGTTTTGGAGTGACGTAATCGCTTTAAATGACTCTGAAGGGGGTATTCCTCATGAGCAAAAATTTTTTTTAAAATTTTTTTTAAAATTTTTTTATAGCTTAGATATTTGAGAATATCGCCCCAAAAGGATTTTTTGAAATTCGAAATACTTCAGAAGATATAGCCTGTCTTCGCTACAACGAGAAATTTTTGGGTAAATAAATTTCCATTCAATAAAACTGTGATATAACGGCTGGTACTTGAACTTGTATGGTAAGATATTGTCGCCCAGATCGATATCGATTATTAATCGGCTTTTAATCGGCTTTTAATCGATAATTATCGAAGGCAATCCTTCGCAATGCTACTACCGACTAAATCGCTCAGAAACTAGAGCTGAGGCTGCATCTAAAGCTGCTGCTGAAAACAGTTTTTTTGAAAATGAGGAAGATCCGCTGTATGCAGCTGGCATCGCCGACTAATATCTGTAAGTATATATTTGTAAAATTTTTGGTTATTTTTAAAGCAACTTTTTCAGACTGCCAAGCCACTTTTCTCCAGTTCTACTTAACCGATTTTGATAAAGTTATATGCAATCGACGCAGAATTGTCACCATTCTAGAACTGCATTATTTTCCACAAAAAACGAATTTAAAACTTTAAACGCTTTTATCTCGAAACCACGTTTTTCGAACTGGCGGCCATGATATCTCCAGTTACACTGAACCGATTTTGATGATCAAAACTGAAATCGACGCAGAATTGTCACCATTCTGGTCTTAACCTCAATCATAATTTAAAAAAATTTTTACTATTTTTGTTTTACACTAAACTACAAAAAAAGGGCCAAAAATAGATTTTTCATATTTTAATAGCCGCCATTTTGTCAAAAAAAATCACAAAATTTTTTTTCGAGGTTCAGACCAGAATTACATCTATTCTGGTTATAACCGCGTTTTCACTCTTTATTTCAGACATCCTGGAGACCTTGAATCATGGCCGCCAGCACCATACCTATTTTTTTGGACACCCACTTTGACGGCCGATAACTTTTGAAACAGCCCTCGCATCGAAGCAGTAAAATGTCTTTTTTTGTACTTTAATCTGTTTGTAACAAAATAAAAAAAAAACCGAATTGGAAAATCTCTTTGCCTTTTCAAATAAGATTTTTTTTAAATAAAGTCCAAAAAACAGCCTTGACATGAGGAATACCCCCTGAAGGGAATCAAAGATTTTTTGAGCAAGCCTGATTTGCGATTCAGATGTTTTCCCTGCAGTGGTCCAACGCTGAAGTTGAGAGTGTCTATAGATACGTGCTGCGTCGACATGCCAAATGCTACGTAGATTATAAGGTCTTCTTCTAGTTACCTTAAGCTAACAGGCTCAACTAAGGCCTACGACAAGGATGAGGACGGGGAACTTCAGCACTTTAATGATATTTTAAAAAGATTTTGCATATATGCGCTTTTTTTAAGCATTTTTGTCGAAAAACTCAGCTTTTTTTCCTTTCCGACCCGCTGAAAACAGATCTTTTGGAGCAATAGGAAATGAGAGATGCTGACTATTGGGTTTCACCAAAGACAATACATATATAGATACCTCATCTCATACAATATTTGTTTTTTGGGATCCAATGTCAGCTCCCAATAAAAATCGTTATTTCCGTCACATGTGTCATCTAAATTATCTATAAATTTTTCCTCTTAGCAGAATAGCTAATTTAGAAAACGTATAGCTAAGTTTCAGCATAAGCATCCTCGTAAAGGCAGCGAAATGCAAAAATTTGCATCCAATGTCAGCTCACAAAAAGACTCGTTTTTAGTTTCACATGCGTCATCTATAATATAAATAAATCTTCGGTTTCACTCTTCGTATTCGTTTGAGCATCCAAAAATTTGGACACATTAAACAAAAAATTCAATATAAATCAATTAAAGACTAGAATGCAAATTAAATTTCATAAACAATTTCTAAATTCTTAGAATTAAGGAAAAATCACTTTATGTACATTTCGAAACCATTAATTTTCATTCCACCGACTACCAAGCACTACTTTTCAAAACGAAAAACCTTTTCGTTTTGGTGTTGCGAGAACATGAACCAATTCCACTTTTGAAAAAGTGCCGTGGAAGTGGAATTGAGAACATGCCTGTACATTTTGTAATATTCACTGAATAATTTCAAGTTTATATTTTGATTCTTTAAAAAATCATGTTTTTATATTAGGAAAAGTAATGATAACTCTAAAGGTTTGTTGGGTACTCACTGTCTTTATCATTGACCTTGCTGTTCTTGTCGAAGACCACCAGCATAAACTCATTGCTGGTATGGACTTCGTCATGTTTTTCTGCTGGCCTGGAGAAACGACCAGTTCGGGATGGTGAAGGCGTGGGTGATGGCGGAGCGGGCGTTGCTTCTTCTGGTACAGTAATTGCGGGCGTTGGAGGAGCACTTATCTCAATGGTGGGCAATTTTTCGTTAATCACTGCCGTTGCATTAGCAGCCACTGCCCAGGCTAGAGTGGGCACATTCTTGGCTGGACTCAGAGCTTGTCCGGAGTAGCGTCTGACATTTTGATTAACTCCCAACTCCACGGGTTCAGCACTACGTTGCAGAGCAGGTGTAGACTTAATGGGTTCCGGTGGTGTAGGACTTTTGCGCAGGGGCGGTGGCTGACGTTTTAGGGGAGGACTCAGGCTACGTTTGCGATTGGGAACGGGATCCGTTTTAACAGCCGGTGGTGGCGGCGGAGTGGGTAGAGGTTGAGGCTGAGGCTTGGGACTAAACAGCTTAAGGGGTGTGGCTGGTCTCAGGGGTTTCTCGGCCAAGGCAGTGGTGGTAATCAAAGTCAGATTTAGCTTAGGATTTGAGCCTGGTTTCAACGGTTCGGCACTGCTCAGCGAAGGACTTTTGCGCACATCCATTTTTAAAGCCTGATCTGAGGTACCATATGACATCTCATGATGCAGCTGCTCGTTGTCTATGAGTTGGGGCTTTGGTTTGCGTTTGGTAATAGGTGATTGCTTGGGTGACATGCCTGTAGAGGCATCCGCCTGGGGCCGTGATGGCGACAGAGTCTTACGACGTGGTGGCACCTGCACCTTGTCTTTTTCATCGCCAGCAATTTTGGTGGCCGACTTGGGTTTGGTTATGCCCCGCTTGGGATCGGGAATGAAGAGCAATTCCGATTCCTCCGAAGGCTCACTTAGACCATAGGGATTCTCGGCCTTGACGCGAAACTTGTACTCCGAACCCTCGATCAGATCGTGCAGGGTGGTACTCAGAGCCCGTGTGGTGGCTGCCTTAAGCCAGACATTCCAACCCATGCGAAAGTATTCCACAATATAGTTGCCTATCTTGCAGCCACCATCGTCTAGGGGGGCCGTCCAGGACAAGGTGGCTGACTTGCCAAAGGACATGTTGAGACGCGGAGCTCCGGGAGGATTGGGTCGTGCGGTGACAGTCACAAGAAACGAGGTGACATCCTCGCCCAGTTTGTTCCAGGCACGCACCATATACTCCCCCCGATCCTCGCGCAAGACATTAGTGATCTTTAGTAATGAGTTTTTTTCTGTGTTGGTCACCTCAAAGCGTCCTCCTGAAGCTATGACCTCTCCCTCATGCAACCAGGTAATGGCCGGAGGTGGCTGTCCTGCTACACCCACTTTAAGGCGCAACAACTCATCCGCCTCTACAATTAAACCGTCCTCGTAGGTGCGTGGCAAGCGTATCTTGGGTGGGGCCTGCACCATTAGACGTGCCTTGGTCACCACATGACCGGCTCGGTTGGTGGCCGTGCACTTGATTTCACCCTCATCGGTTAAGGCCACCTGATGGATGATCAAAACACTGGCTTCGTTTTCGTTGACAATTTTGGTTCTCCGACTGCTGAAGATCTCGTAGCCATCCTTGAACCAATTGATCTCTGGAGGAGGTTCTCCCAGGAAACGTACTCTGAAGTCTATGCGTTCATCCTCCACTGCATCCATATCGTTTAGTTCGTCCAGGAATCGGGGCACGGTGATGGCATTGCGTTGCAAAGTAACGGTCAAGGGATCCGACAACTCGCTAGCATCAGAGCGTCCCACTATGTTCTCCGCAAAGCAACGGAACTGATAGCGCCAACCCGGCTCCAAACCACTGATGCACACCTCACAGCGTGATATGGGAGTGGGCGTGGCCCTTACCCAATGCGGCGAACCCATGCGACGATGCTCCACGGTGTAGCCAGTGATGGGCGATCCTCCGTCCATTAGTGGACGTTCCCAGCGCAGGTTGACCACATCCGGCTGCTGTTCGGACAGCGACAAAGGCGTTAGAATGGGTCGACCCGGCGGAGAGGGCCGTTCTGAAAGCACAACAAAAGAAATGCACTCAATTTAATTCTCTCTTTCACAAAAGCGCTCTCTCTCTCTCCCTGTCGCTCTCTTTCCATTTCAAAAACATTACTGTGTAGTTTTTTTTTTCGAAAATTTTTTTTAGGCCAAACATTCACACTGATGTAGACGACGGCGCAACCACTTGAGTGTGCGAGTTGCTAAAAATAGACAAATTTCTAACGCTCCCACCATCTATGTGGGCTATGTCTGGCCATTATGGCCCCTAACTGTTTTCCAACTTGCCTGCTGACTTCCAGTGCACATTCTTCTTGGGTCGCCCACTTTGCGTATGGGTTTGCAGTTTGCCCGGCTGATTGCCCATAATTTCCAAAAAAGAATTTGAAATATTTGTTTAACCTATTTGCAATTTGTATTAGTGCATATATATATAGAAGTATCTATATATAGTTAGGCACAGGCAGTCGTAATTTCACTTCAAACACACGCAAATTCTTCAATTTTTGTAAACTTTTCTCGAATTTGTTAAATTTTAAATTGGTAACTTTCGTGCAAACGTAGCCATTTTAACGGCGCGTTGAGTAATCCGTTAGCCCAGCATTTTTCAGCTTTTTGTCGTCGATCGCGATGTGTGTGAGGTGAGGATGAGAGAGAGTCGGAGGATTTCTGCTTGTTTGAAATGTCAACGACGACTAACGGCCAGAGCTGCCAACGTATCGATAAAGTGAAGCTAGGGATGTGCGTGAGCGAGTGATTAAGAGAATGTATATATGACTCTTCTTGCGATCAAAGATAGGGCAGAAGATAACACAGCCGATCAGTGTTTGTGGTACAGGACTATTTTTATCTGATTATGTTAATATAGATTCTACTGAACAAAGCTGTATCATTGGTTTTGTTCTATGTATCGCGAAAATTTGAAATTTTGGCACTCAGGACTTATGGAGGCCACACTAGGCATAAATATCTGAGTTTATGAACTAAATGCGATAAAGTACATTTATATGCATTTTTAAGAATTCAAAGTCGCTATTTAATTCCAGCGGAAGTGTCTAATTTGGCCTTTAAAGACAGACATCTTTCGACTTAAGTCATTTTTATCATTTTCATTCATCCCGTTTAAGCTAGCGCTGTTATTGGATTAATATTTTCGCCCTCTGAGCTTATAGCCGAACATATAATCTTATTTTTTTAGTATATAAATCAGTTTATTGTGCAAATAGCCTGTTAAAGACGAAAATACATATTTTAAGTTATGGTAGGAAAACTAATTTGTTAGTAAAAATTTTTATAAGAATTTGTTTTTAATATATGTATAATTTATTTTAGACATTTGTATCCTTATATGGGTTTTCTTACAAACTTATAAATTTTTATCATTTTTGTTTCCAATGAAGAATTGGTTAAAATGCTCGTGAGTATGATTCTAAATGAGTTGCACATCTCTAATCATTTAAATTCCGATAGTTAAGGTAAAATCCACATTCATCTGGGCTGGTCACACTAATCAAATCAAAACAACAATTGTTTATATTTTGTAACAAAAAAACATTAGCTTACAATTTAATTTCCATTATGGGCGGTTGTCGTTGCATATTTCGTGACTGCTCTGTCAGCAAGCAGTCCTGTCCCAAGATGCACTTCTTCTATTTGCCTGTACGTGATCCCAAGCTTCTGTCCACTTGGTTGCGAAATTGCTCTAATGAAAGAATCTTAAATGTGGAACCAAACAAGTTGGGATATCGTACTGTATGCGCTCGGCACTTCCGCTCTGAATGCTTTATGAACTACAAGATGGACCGACTGATGCCCCCGCATACAATGCCCACACCAACACTGGTGCGCATAGACAAAGAGACGGCCTGGGATTTGGAGGATCTCGATGAGAATGGCTACGCCAGGCTGGTCAAATTGCCCCCACCCACTGGTCACTTAAAACCGCCCCAAGATTTTGAGTGTCCTCTGGGTTTTGATGATAAGCCGTCAGGCCATTCGTATAGCAAATATTTGGCCCAAAAACTCACACCACCCAGACCATTGGCGGCAGAACCTAAAGAGCTGGCCATCAAAAGAAGGAAGGTAGAGAAGCAAAGCGGGGAAGTGATAACATTTGTTCTACAAAAACAGGAGCAGAAGACAAGCAGGCATGGGTTATCCAAACCGGAACAGATGCCGAACCAAAGCGAGAAAGCAATCCCCAAAGTGGTTGAAGTGAAGCCGAAGACAAATGGCAAGCGAATTGAGGAATCGGTATTCAAAATTATTGAAGTGCCTCAACAGGAAGCGGAACCGAACTTGGAAAACTTTCCTCAGGATCCCGAGTTGAGTGTAGAGGTAACCGCTGTAATTGAGTCGATAATGGAAACGCCTTCGTTACCCACACAGGAGTCTTATGATGAGTTACAGCAAAAGTACAGCCAACTAAAAGAGAACTTTGACCAGCTTTCTAAGGATTACAACCAATTGCAGACCAATTATTCAACTTTGCTGAACAAGTTGAAAGATATTCAACAAAGTTTCTGTACCTGAAATGCTTAGTATATCTCATTTAGATATAGATTTTTACTTAAAATAATGCATGTTATGATTAAGCAACGATTGACAAAAATACATTTTGTAATTTTATCATACAAATAGAGCACTCCTTGTAAACCTGGGTAGGGTCTTCGCTTGAAGATCATAAAACAGCAGAGTTAATTGATAGAACTCGTCCCTCAATTAGTTAAACCGTCATGCCCGCCAGCAAAATTTCAAAGTGGAAAGGAGAATATAACCCGAGATGTACAACTGAACTCTCCATTGATATTGCCACAGCCACACTGCTCAATGTCCCCACAACTGGCTTGTATCTCTCTACGCTGAGATCATGTAATAGGCTGAAATCTGGTATCCATTTGATATTGAATCTGGTATTTGTTCTGAGTACTTTTTTAATTTGACATTGTTACGTACAAAACGAAAGGCAGGAAGCCCCAACATCTTTTAAAATAGTTTTCGGTATTACGCGCAATTTGTAAGCTAACCTGGAGTTCAAAAGGATACTCAACTCACACATAGAGAGAGAAAGAATACCCAGTCGGACTTTGCAGCATGTGCTTCCCAAAATAAGTACATTTTGTGGCATGAAATTTCAGGGAAATAGTCACTACATAATTTTTTGGCATGACATTAGCCCATTTATCATCATGAAAAACTTACACGTTCTTTTCTCAGGTATTTGTAAGGCTAAAAGGCGGCCCACTGTGAAACGGTTCAGTCTCTCTTAGTCGTAGGATTGAGCACAAAGTCCAAACGCAACAATAAGCAACAACACTATTAAAGGACGTTCACTAACAATCATTCTAAGGAACCAAAGGTATGGCGAACACAATAAACATAGAAATAAACAAATAGTTTTTGGTTTGTACATTAAATTATAAGTCAATATTTTCCAGGGATCCAAATAAGAGAAAAATTACAGCGAAAAAGGGGTCCAATTTCATACAGAAGTAAGCCACACTACTTATTTTTAAAAAAGAAGTCCAAATTCAGCAGAATTTTTTTTCTTTTCTTTTTTTTCGTTATTTAAAAATTTTTATTTTTAAATCAAAAAATACGAGTTATTTTTGATTTTAATGAAAAAATTAATAAATAATTCTTAAATCGTAATTTTTATTTTTAAAATTGTAATCGTTACGATCCCTGATATTTTCAAATAAACGCAAATGTAAAGTTGATTATGGGGTGACATTTTTTACCAAAGGCCTGCAAAATCAGGGGTTCGTAAGCTTACGATATACAAAGTCAGTGCATCTGAAGTACTGAGTTCGTAAGGAGAAACGCGGAACCCGAAGGCTGACGGTTACAACAACAACCCCTGAGTTTCTCGGCGTTTCTTAAGACAAACGAAACGAAACCTTCAGGTTTTGGCATGCCTTCGGACGTGAGAAGTTGTTGGGTTGGACTTCTGTCATGAATCCAAGTCCGACTGGGATACTTCGTTTCGCTGCTTCACACACAATCGCAAAGCTTGATAGTGTGTGTTTGGGAGCCACTGATTTATATAGATGATAAGACAAGGGCGGAGAATTCGTCTTCTCACTTCTGCGAAGAAAATCTTAAATTTTTGTTCATAGATTGTCTTCTCCAAAACCTTATCATTCAAATAATATTCTTCGGAATCCAGAAAAATAGCAGGGGAAACAACTGTCGAACAACGCCATGTCGAACAACTGCCGAAACCTATCTTAAATTTCTCCAATGCTTTTTTTCATCGACCCCAAAAGTTATTGCATTAGTTCTTTTTCATGGGACATATTAACAGATTTATTTCCATCGATAAAGACATAATTTAGTATATTTCGCCAAGGGCTTCAGACATATCTTTTGCATAGAGTAAGAGTAAGTGCGACGACTGTTCATTACTTTCGCTTTTTCAATAATGTCATCTGCAAAGTTCCAGCGTCTGTTCTAAATAAGCTTTTCTGAGTGGTTCGCATGATAAACTGTCAGCCGTAGTGTAATAGAAGTAATAGAAGTTCAAACAGAACGCTTTTCCTAATATTACGAATATTAATGTCCAAAATATTACCCAACAAAATATTAATTTGAGAGTATCATTAATACATTTTGTTTAAGAATCTGACGCTTCTTCTATAGTCTTTTCAGAATTGAACCAAAAAATTAATCAATTCAAGATGATGTCTTTTAGGGTACACATAATAAATTCAAAAATCAAAAAACTTTTATTTGAACTTTAACCTCTCGAAAATTCATCAACGAATTCTTCGTACTACCGTTTTTTCATTGCTTGGATGGAACGGGAGCAAAACCAAACATTTGGAGTTAAGAAGATCAGGTCGCTAAAACCAAGACATTCTTCGTATCAATTCAACAGTTGTCAAAATTTAAATTAATCTAGCATCAAACAAATATGGATCAGATATCGAAAGTATTTTTGGTTGGAAAACTAAGACCTAATTTGGACAAAACGAGCGCATTTCCAACGAAGAGATGCATTTTATCTACACTCAGAAAAAAAACCAAAAGTTTTGTACTTGAATCAAGTACGAACGGTGCCAATAGTACGGTAAGTACGAAAATACTTGATTCGAGTACAAAATCCTTATTTCAAGTACTATTTTTTCAATCCCAAAATACTTGTTTAAAGACTGTTTCGGGATATTTTAGGTACACTTCATACTATTATAATATCTTTTTGGTCATATTATTAATTTGTTAAGGTCTTAAATACAGCCCGATTTACTCTCAAAATATGTGCAAAAAGGTTCTTCATCGAAGTCTAATAATTCAAAAGTCAACCCCAATTCTTGTTTGAGGCAAAAAAATACTTCAAAAAATAAGTACCAAATGTTCTTGGTCTAAGCCCATAAAGGTCTCTATATAATATCAAAATCCAAAGGAAATGAATTAACCAAAGACCAATATGTTTATACTGTAGGTCGGCAATCTCCCCACACTCCATTACCAAAGGGAATTTCAAGAACAGAATCAACGTAAAATAATTCGCAGCTTTCGTAGCACACTTTTTGGAGCTCGCTTAGTAAGTCTATTCTGTACTTAATCCAAGAAATTTTGTACTTGAACTTGAAATTTTTAGTCCAACTGTAAGTACGAAATGTACTTGATTCAAAAACGTTTGTTCTCTTTTGAATAATTTTTACAGTCGTTTCTCTTATCTAGTATGTTTCGTACTTAATTTAAGTACATTCAAGAACAAAACATACTTAAAATTTCAAGTACAAAACGGCATAAATTCTATCCCGATTGGTCTAGAACTAACCCGGTCGTTTTTTTCTGAGTGTACGCTAAATTTTTAAGCCTGTCCATTTTGTAAAGTGCGACTAGTGTGGCTCAAGGGTTGAAGTCCACGATAGGGTTGTCGATATTTCTCAAAATATCAATATCATCAATTATATCAAAAATCGAATATTTTTTATATTGATATTTGTTATATCCGATCCAAAAACATCGATATATCGTTACTTTATAAAGCTTAAGAAAACTGAAAAGCCAAATGACCATTTGTAACGAGATAACTTTAAGATTTAAATTATTTAATTTTTTAAAACAAGGGGGATGGCTTTGTATAGGCAGAAAAAAGTCAACAAAGCGCATCAACAAGTCGGTCTCAAATATTACAGATATTTCAGGATTTTTCTTTTCAAACAGGACTACAAAAATAAAAATTTTTTTTATTTATCCTAGTTAGAAATCGTACTTCTACAAAAAAAATAAGATACAGATATGTGAAGAAACTCTTACCAAGAAATGTGTGTCTGAAATGAATTTTTTGCCCGAGCAAATCGGCCTCAAATAATACAGACATTTAAGGATTTGGTTTTTCCAACAGAACTGAAATACATTTTTCATTATTCTACTAAGAAATCGCCCTTCTACAAAGAATTAACGTTTAAGAGAAGAAAATCAATGGCAAAATACCGTTCCTGGATCAAGTTGAATGAAAGAATTCATTTAAGTGATGGTTTGTTGGCGAAATTTTTTTCGAAGATTTCGTATTTTCTATACGGTTACAGTTTTGTATGACAAATTGCTTCTGCAATTCCCATATTAATTTTTTCTAAAATAAATTTTATTAAAATATCGATTACCACAAAAAAGAAATTTTAGAATAAATAGAAGGGCAGATACAGCCTAAGATAATAAGCTGATTAATTTTTAAAAAGTATATTTCTGAACGTACAAAGCTAACATTCATTGGAGATGATTCTTCAATAAAAAATATTTACTTTTCTATTTTCATACTAGTAAATATTGAGAAAACATATGAAAACTCCAAATTTTTATCTCAACCGGGCTCAAACCTGAACAAAGGAACCCCGTTCTATATTTAAGAGGTTCACGGACCAAGCTCTGAACCAAATTTTACATAGCCTAAAACCTTTTCTGTACCAATTTGAAACTGTTTTAATACTATTTCAAAAACCTATGAACTTACGGAATCAACTTATTAAAGTTGGAGTTCCAATTTTTGATCAGAAAATGCTAAAAAGTTAAAAGCTAAAAATGTGAATTAAAAATTTATAACACCAACTGCAGAGAGTTTAATTTCCCATTTTTCATATCTGAAAAAAATCGTGATTTAAAGCTTCTTACCGAACACATCTAACACCAATTTAGTTAATGGTCAGACAAATAAATGGAATCATAAATAAAAATAACAACTTTGATTTACTTGCCTTGACAAACACACCAAGGCAACATTAAATAAAGTGCACGGAGAAAGATAACCCTAACTGAATGAGAGACCACTTTCCGGTGCACTGAAGCATGAACCCAAAAAGGATGGGTGGGTAAGTGGAAACTGCGCATTAGCCTTGGCGTTCGAAAGCAAATGCGCAACAGCAAATAGAGAATAGTTGATGACAGCCAACTCTCATCGATGTCCAAGACAAACAGCAATTAGTAGTTCAATTTGCCATGCGAGAGCTGAGGAAATAAACCTGGTCACATATGCTGGGCTGTTTCACACCTTTCCACCTGAGGAAGGACATTAAAATGACATTCCACGCTCAAGCCCATAAATGTGGCAATTAAAATCTTATTTTCGCTTATTACATTTGCCCCGCACACACAGCTGCAGCAGACGCCAAGGCTCCCCTCAATAAACACGTCTAAAAATTTCATGCCACGCCCATCGAACAAGAAAAAGAAGAACGTTTGTCGCCTTTGGCCACCTGTTTCCGCGTAATTGAATCATTTTAGCGCCATTTATTTTGTTTCTTTTGGCAAGATTTTTCAATGCTTTGAGTGGAAGGAGGAGGGGTTCGGAGTGGGGGGACTGTGACATTTGTAAAACAATTTCTATTTTCCAAATGAAATCGGCAACAACAGCAAGAACGGGGGGGACGGGAGACACATAAATAATAATGCGTTAAATTTATGCGTTGATTAATGTAAAGCAGTCAATCTCCCTTTCGGGGCAAAACTTTTGGGTATGTTCCCGTTCTCAGGTGTTGCCAGATGGAAAATCAAAAATCATGAGTTCATTTGAATACTTTAAGAGGAATCTTTGCGTGTAAGGCATTTGGATAAAATAGAGCTTAGATTATTCTAGTTTAGTAGTTTTTTTGAAGGCGATTATCTGAAAGTTCAAGAGAAACAACTCCGATCTGTCCTGATTTTGATGTAGAAAATAATTTTTTTAAAGCACAAATTATTAAATTACGACTTTTTTGAAAATATTGAGTCTGATAATTAGATTTACTAAAATGAGAGAAAATTCCAGAATTAATCATTTTCAGTAATAACAGTTTAATAAGCAAGAAAGTTCTAATTAATTAAAGTATAAATTTTCAATTCGCAAAATTCTAGATGTCAAGAACGATTTGGATATGTTAAGCACGATTCGGGATTGTTTTAAGATCTTTTAGAGCTTTATGAGTATAATGCTTAAATAAGAATCTTGATTCCAAAATATGTAGGAAACGAACATACTTACACTGTCCAAGAAACTACTTGTATTGAATTAAATCTACCATCTGTCTAAAAACATGAGACCACTTGTAATTCTCAAGTTCGAATTCCTTAGATAATTCATATAAAAGGGGCTACAAAAATTTGGTTATAAAATATGATTTTTAGTCAAATCAAGGTAATAAATTTTGAAATCGATCTCGAAAAATTCTGTTCTCACAGAAAATACGCTCTCTGTTTCCTACTCTCTATTATAATTAATAATAATACAAAAAATTATTTATGTAAGCTAAGAAAAATTGAAAATCACCATCTTGTTATCGATTACAAAGCTGCCTTCGACTCACCAATAAGGTCAGGGCAAAGTACGTTCGACTTTGCATGATTACGTTGAGAAGCACTCAAAGCTCCGTCAAAATGGGAACGAACCTCTCCCAGACTTTTGATACCAAAAGAGGTTTTATGCGGGTTGAAATCATTTCGTGTGACTTCTTTAATCTGCTGATGGAGTATATACTGCGCAAGTGCCCAAATGCCAACATATTGGACATCATCTTAAATCAAGATGTAATGCTACTCGCATATGCCGATGATAACGACATTATCGGCAAAACCGATCAGGCGGTAAGCAGGGCGTTTTAAGAGATTGAGAGGCAGTCTGAACTGATGGGCTTAGCGGTAAACGAGGACAAGACGAAATATCTAGTATCTTCGAAACAGAAGTTTACGCGTCTTGACCATTTTGTTACAATTGGAGAGTACAAATTAAAATTGTAGGGAATTTTGTCTGCCTTGGAACTGATGATAACCGGCGACAACAACATCAGCCTGGAAGTCCGAAGAAGAATCAGGCTCGCAAACCGATGTTACTACGGGCTCAGTAGGGAGTTGAAGAGAAGAGACCTCACGCGAAGAACGAAATAGCTCTATACGAGTCGCTTGTGATCCCAGTTCTGCAATACGGCGCAGAAGCTGATTAATATGCAAGGAACCAAACCAAAGACATTAGAATATAAAGATGAGTAACGCCATACGATTTTTTTGCACACGATTTTTTGGAGCTGGCTTTTCAAGTGGCTTTTGGCTCTCTTGAAATTTGGACCAAAAGTCTGAGAGAGCGCTCTAGAGCCAGCCGCTTTTTTGTACGCATACAGCGACAGCTACTACTGTAAGTGTCCACACATATTCTCAAGCATTACTCACACAAGCAAGTGCATTCTATTTTTTAGATTTTTACGCTCTCAACGTTGTGTAAGAGGAGAGAGCGCGATTTTCGTCGCCGCCAAAAAAAAATAGCTGCATATTGCAAAAGCATGGTATGGGCGTTCGGCATCTTAGAGATTATATTGGTCTTTGCTCAAACGGTTGTGATAGTCAATAAAGAAGAACAATAGAACAATGTTGCATACTTTTCAGATGCCTCTTCTCAGGAACACTGAAATGTTATTAATGATTTCTTCCCCTAAGTAGCGGGTATATCGAAGTCGGTTGGAGCCGACTTACTCTTACGCACTCGTTTTATAAAATTTTTAGAAAGTCGATCAGAATGTCTTATAAAATCGTCACCCATAAAAGTCTTTGTAGAATTTGATTCTAAAGTTTATTAAATGATTCGCAAAATTTTTGTAAATTGTCACAATATTTTCGTCTATGAAAAAGTCGTTGGTATAACCGAGTGGTAGTATGCTTGAATTCAGCGCACAATGTTTTTATGGGTGGCTTTCACGGTTTTTATTTACACACTATTTTTAGGGTTTCTATTTACACAAATGGTTTACTATTTGCATTATCAATACGTCGTTCGTCTCTTGATCTCGTTTGTCTGTCACTTCTCCTTTGCTCTCGAGGATATTTGAAAACTAAAATCCAAGCAAAGTGGGTAAGCAGCTATACAAAAAATATGTACATTGTACATAAATTTGTGTTTTTATTAGTTTTGTTTGTATTCATAAGATGATTAAGATAATATTTAATTCGGAATGCCGGAATTAAATTAATGATGTTTTTTCCATCTGATTTCTTAGCGTAGACATAATAAACTTCACACCCGAAAAAAAAGTTTTACGTTCCGTACCGGGTTAATAAAATTCACAACCCATTAGTCGGATTCCGAGGTCGTTCATCAGGCAAACGGCCTTCAATCAAACTTGCACAGAGAAAGGCACGCATTTGGAATGGTCTGTTTGTTAATTTCCACACAAATTTTGGGCTTAAACAATTCATCAATGCACCTGGAATCGGCTGTTTTCTTTTCCTGCACTTGATTCGTGTCCTGCTTATTGACTGAAAATTTCCGTTTATTTAAATTTGTGCACACATTTCCTATAAAAAAGGAAAATCTAAAAAAAATCGATTCTTAACTACTGTTACTTAAAAAATTTTTAGATTTCGGTTCCGGTTCTGCGTTTTAATTGGTTCTTTTCGTAGATTTGTTTCGTAGGTGTCAATATTTTATACTCTCCCATTAAACATGATTTATATGTTCGGTACACAACTCCCCAACCCAGCAACTAAATGCTCATCGTATTAATTGAATGACATCCCCCTTCTTTCAGTGCAAAATACGTAAACATTTAGCAAACCATTTATTTCATTATTACGCCTAGGGAAACCCAAAACACAGGAAAAATGTAACAAAAGTCAAATTGAAAAAGTCAGAAAAGTGTTTCCTGGTGGGGTGGCAAAGTGATAGCCCACCCACAGGGGGTTGTCTAAAAAGCGGAACGGAAGCGGAAAGGATTTCCAACCAAGTACTAGCAAATCGGGCCCACCACCAAAAACCATAGACAAAAGGCTGACACTTGTGCCGCCGCCCTGTTAGTGTTTTCTCCCTCAAATCACATGCATAAGGTTTTTAAGTTTTTGTGCTTTGTCATACGTACGAGTGGTAAGTATGTGAGTGTGTGTGGGGGACGATCTGTAGATACAGTTGTAAAGATATGGTAACAGGCGCGTAATGTGACAGCATTGCCCAGCCAGCTATGAATGGATGTAAGTGAGGACGATGGGGCAGAGACAGAAACGCTACACATGTTTGGGCGTTGTCAGTCAGGAGAAGAAGGGTGGCGAGGAGGTTTGCGAGGGCTAGCTGAACAGCTATGACAGGGTTTAGATGGGGGGAGAAAGTCAACTTATATTTTTAAGTAAATTTGATGGAAATTTGGAGATGTATAGAAAATTGCAAATTGTCTAGATAACGATCGGAATTGAAAAGCTTCTAACCCCTATTTTATCCTCTCAATCCTCTCGAAACTATTTATGCTCACCTTTTTCCCTTTCTAATTCTGGTCGCCTACCTCCACCCTCTAAATGTTATGTCAGCCACTTTTTGTTGACATTTGCCGTCTTGTTTACACAAATGAATTTCATTTGCACATCAGTCGCCCACCCTCCCCCCTCGACCTCCAACCAAACAAATGTTTAGATATCATTTTGCGCAAATAGCCAACAATGAGAAAATGCCAGCCAAACTAAATGTTGGGTAAATAGTTGCCAATGTAATTGGATCACAGGCAACGTGGGAACAATTATTTACCTTTCGAGGCAAGGAAAGTTCATAGAAAATTTAATTAAAGTACAGGTGACAATTCTAGCCATAAATCAAAGCTCTGCAGTGGGATCAGAAAGCCAAAGACCCAAGACTAACACAACTGCTGCAAGTGTCAGCAACATGTGGCCAAAATGAAAAGTAAGAAAAATATAAAAAAATAAAAAAAAAAACTGTCGCACAACTCGCGACTTTTTGACATGGTCAAGTTTAATTGAAAAAATAATACAGAAAAATTTGCCATAAAAGAATGGGAGCAACTTTTAACCTCTCCGGCAGCTGCCGCCAAAGCTCATAATTAGAAATGTGGAAAGAGAGAAAGCAAAATTAATTTATTCTTTTTTCGTGTTTTTTTTTAATTGAAATTTTTCTGCAGATAATTTTAATAACCTGAAACCAAAAAGGATGCGACGGTAATTGCCATAGATAAGTAAATGGTGGAAGGGAAAGGGTTCACTTGTTTTTTGTGTCTTTTATTCACAAATTTTACTTTATTTACGCTGCACGTTATGCTATAATTAATAATCTACGCTGAGGGGTGGGGCGGAAAGGGAAATGGTAGTTAAATTAAATCCCAGCGCAGGTTGCACGGCAGTTGATTAAATTTGACACAGTTCAAGGTGCTTTATTTGACTTTATTTTTGGGTTAGAAAAAGGGTTAAAATTGTGGTTGATTTTTTTTGGGTGACATTTATGACAGAGATGTTGGGGGAATAACAAAGATACGATCAACACATGTGAGTCGAGGCAAAACATGAGCTTAAGGTCGTCGTGAGACGCCTAATGAGTTAACCACCAAAGTTAGAGTTAGGAATAAATTTCACAATTCAGTGAACTACCAATTGATAGAATATTTGGGAGCATTGGAGAGGTAGTCGGTTGTGGTGCAGAGGGTAGTGTGTTTTGTTCTTTTAACTCATTTACACTGCTACAACTTTACAGAGGGATATAACCCTGAAAACATTGGACTTTAGAGAAGCTCAAAATCTACCAAAAACAGTGCGTTAATGGTTTTTCTGACCATAGGAACAATTTTTTGAGATCACAAAAACTCATATCGAGTTTATATTGGTCAGTTATCTTTTAAGAACTTGACTTGAGTTGATATTGTTCCGTTTTCAAGAACATTTTAAACTTAACTGGGAAAAAATTTGATTCATTTTAAATCAGAGACGTGAAAAAACATTTGGGGGCTTTGGTGGAATAGGTATGTCCTGTCACCTATACCTTTTTGTATTGGAGGGGAAGGGAGGAAGGGCGGCTATTATTTACAAGAGCTGGACATATGCTGCTGCTGCTCTCCGCCCATATTTCCATTGGATCAGAGAAGACATTGCTTTGCAACAACCCCAACGACCCGCTCCATCCGGTTTTGTTTCATTTAAGATTCTTAGAAAAAAATTGTCGGCCTTGCCTGGGAACTGAAACCGGTACCGTTTGCATTAATCGAACAACTTATGAAATGATGCGCTAGCACATTGAGCCATTGCACACTTTTGCAGATTCACATCTAGAGTGTTTCTTGGTTGGACTGACAAGAAGGTGAGCTGAAATAAAAACAAGAGTGAGACATTATAACAACAAAAAAATTTTCTTTTTTTTTTTTTTTTTTTTTTTTTATATTTTAGTTCCCCCAAAAAAAAAAAAAAAAAAAAAAAATTTTAAAAAATATTTTTTGGGGGGGTTTTTAAAAAAGAAAAACACATTTTTTTAAACTCTCTTCTTGGGGGACCCTGGTATAAATCAAACATTATCCAATCAAGTTCAACTTTACTCATTTCATAAATATTTGTTGACAGGAATTTTTACGACACTTTGTTCTTATTTTAAGTTGAAGCAAAAACAGTACATGTGTATATAAAGCCCGCACCTTATACAAACATTTTTTTGGGATCCAATGTCAGCTTTATAGCGTCATATATGTATAATATCTTTAAATCTTTGCTCTTAGCCGTATAGCAAATTTATAAATCGTAATGGGGGGGAAAAGGGGTGGTTTTTTTATTTTTGGGGGGGGGGGGGGGGGGGGCAACCTAACCAAAGAAAAAAAAAAAAAAACTTTTTTTAATTTGTTTTCCCCTGTGTGTAGCTTAATTACAATATGTGCTCGTAAAGAAAGCATGCATTTGGTCTGGTCTGTTGAAAAAAAGCCAAGATATGGTTTTCGAATGACAGTTAGCTAATAAGCTTAGTATTAAAGATATTTGAACTTTGTTACTTTCAAATTAGCTGAAGGGGGGCCTACTCGGTTGGTAGAGGAAAACTTAAAATTAACTTAGACTAATCACTAGACAGCGGATTTTGCATATTTTGGAACTGATTTTAATCCTAGTAGGCAGTAAATTTCTATTGAGAAGAACATTTTTTATACAAATTTCTTTTCATTTACTCCATTCGTCCGACTTAAAATCCGTGATACTAATCACTCTTGCAATTAACAGTTTTTGTTATATTGTTGCTATTTTTATTAAGCAAGTGCAACTATAATTAATCTTCGGCCTAAACGAACTTAGTTTCACCTGCCTGTTTTTATATATAACTTATCGCCGACTGCTTGAAAGTACAAGAGGGGCGACGTGATATTGAGTGGCTTTAATGTTAGTTCAACTATT
The DNA here is from genome assembly GCA_018904275.1 of Lordiphosa clarofinis. Taxonomy (NCBI): domain Eukaryota; kingdom Metazoa; phylum Arthropoda; class Insecta; order Diptera; family Drosophilidae; genus Lordiphosa; species Lordiphosa clarofinis. The sequence goes on along the minus strand of JAEIGQ010000005.1, from coordinate 5,725,567 downwards.
CAAATTATAACATAACATTAACATTATAAAGTATTACATTATGTTAGACAATAATTTATAATTTCTTAGCTGAAACATGAAACATTTTGAATGTGGCGAAGTCGTTACTTCTGCTTCTTCTTGTAGCTCTATATGATCAAAGATCTTTGAAGCCCCATCTACTTTGGAATACCAGCAAATATATTTGACTGAACAGAACATGGACAATACATGACATTGAGAAGCATGCACTAGGAAAAAATAGAACGAATAATTTAAATACAAACGCACTGACAGAAAATCTTTTGTCTTTACAAAGGTAAAGATACTCGTTCCTAATTTGATTTATATGGGCGAGGGGTGTAAAGATAAGTAGCTGAATGCAGAAAGCAATCAATATTGAAGTTTTACTCTTCAAGATTGCGTGAAATTTTTGATTCGGTATACTTGCATCGATAAATCGTTCTTGGATCAATAATATTCATTCTTACTATACTTCTGATATCAAATATTCTTGATACAAATATGAAATGCTGTATATTGCCTCTAAGTGCACAATCCACAGTCAAAAGAACAGAAATTTAAAAAATCCGTCATAGTATTTCTGGACCTTGACAATTGGGACATGAACTTCACTACCGATCTTTATTTAGAGACACTAATATAGTCAAGCGCATAAGTTATCTGGATACGACTTGGTACCCGTACGGTGATGAAAGTCCAGTAAAATGGGTGGAAGGCGAAAGCATTTGAAAAAGCTGGCAAGAAGAGATGACCGAGATGAGATGAATGGTGTGAAAAACTGGAGCCAGCAAGTATGAAACAGAAACGACTGGGGGCATCAATAGAACCAGCCAATATCGTTAGGCGACTGTGATATCGATGTATCAAGACCAAGAAGAAACAGAACAGAATTTCGTCTCAGATAGTCTTTCTATTCACAGCTTTTCGCACAAAGAAAGAAAAAAGCATTCAAAAACCAATTGTACCAACTGTAATTCTCAAGTGGGCATTCCGTGGTCGACTTAAATACAAAGAAGGGCGACCAAAGAGTTGACAATTTGCCAAAGCTTAAACTAAAAATAGAGGCCAGCTAACTTCGGCTCGACCGAAGTTTATATACCCTTGGAGCTTGATATATGCCTGACAGTTTGTATGGCAGCTATACTATATAGTGGTCCGGTTTCGACAAATCTTGTTGAAATTATGTAAAATCATTGAAAACTTATAAATACGAGCGTTGGGAGCGATAACATTGAAAACAAAAAAGTTTTTCTCACTAAGACTTTTTTTCAGACCTAACTTTTGTATGGCAGCTATACTATATAGTTGTCCAATTTTGACATGGCTTGGTGAAATTATGTGAAATCATTAAAAACTTATAAATACGAGCGTTGGGAGCGAGCGGTTCCGACAAATGTGCAGCGTATTTATACCAAAAGACTTTGTGCAAAGTTTGGTTAAGATAGCTTTAACACTGACGGAGGAGATAGCATAGAAACAGACGGACAGACGGACGGACGGACAGACGGACATGGCTATATCAACTCAGCTCGTCTTGCTGATCAAGAATATATAAACTTTATGTGGTCGGAGGTGCTTCCTTCTGTGCGTTACAAACATCCGGACAATTTTAATATACCCTCTCCAAGGGTATAAAAATAGAGCGTGAAATTAAGAAAACGAATCCTAAACCCCTTTAAGTCAAAGTTTTTGTGCTTTTTAACTTGATTAAAAAAACTTAACCTTTAACTTGATTAAAAAACAATGTTTCATCTGGTTTTAACAGTTAGTTAGTTCACTGTTACTTTCGCGAAAATTTTGGGATCATAAAAAATACCGCTCATCTCACACCTTTATCAAATTCTTCCCTTGCCACTCATTTTCAAGGCAATCCCGATTGTTCCAGTAGATAAGTCTGTCGACTTCAGAAAATCCACCACTTGGAAGGGTTTTTGGTCATACTCTTACATAAAACTTTACTTCCAATGGCCATTTCAATATCCATAAATCTCCTAGATACCATTATCCTAATGAATCGTTATCTAAACATTTATTTCTATACCATTTTCATGGCTTTCATAATAAATGACTACCAGTCATGTCTCTGTCTGTTACATAATACGTAAATTATCATAAACAAATTAAAAAAGTTCGTGATGTGTCATTTGCCTCCCTCAGCATCCCCAACCAAACGCAAGAGTTTAATGTTATTTTTAAAAGTAATAAGCAAAAGCCTCGTGGGTGGTCTCTAGAACCCAAAAGAACCCTGGCGATGACTCAAGGGCCTCCAATGCTTATGGTTAAACGTAAATCCAATTGCAGCAGGCGGGCGGAGTGTTGAAATAGAAACAGCCCACTGGGACAAGCCAATGCGATCCGCAGGGACAAGGATTTTAAATATAATTTGTTTGGTTTCCTGCCTCTAACCTCCAAACCCAAAAGGGGTTGCTGCTCAAGTGAATCACAGCAGGCGACGAGCCCAGACAGGGGGGGAGATGGAAAAGAGGCCGTGTGAAAACAATCAGTCAACATTTTTTGGCAAACTTGACTTACTGACTGACGGTCTCTTATATGATTTTCATAATTTGATTACATTATGAAAGGAAAACAAGTAAAACGGAAACTTAGGAGTAAAGGGAAGATTGGATACACTTCTTAAATATATAAGAAAATTGAGGCAATTCTAATATAAGGTGTTTTTTTATATGGTATAAAAGTTTCGTAATGAGTACAATTCCTCAATTTTGATATCAGTGTCAACTTAAATTAGGAGTACGGCCCTAAGCCCCTACAACAGCACGGTAAGTACGAAAACTCTAAATTCAAGTACAAAATTCTACTTTATACATACTACCGAAACAATTTCAAATTTACAACCAGAGCTTAAAACCGTTAGTGAAAGTTACACCGTAATCTTGACAATCAGGAACAAGTTGCGATGTGATCTTGACAAGCTGACAAAACAGTTGGAAATTATAGGAAAAAATGCATTAATATTGTTGGAATTCTTTGTACTCAAGGCTAATTTTTACTTAAATAAGGTTCTCACTTTTCTAGAATTAGTTGACTTACCTTAAGTACAAATAATCCTAAAAATTTAGCAGTTGTAATATTTCTCTTCCTGCTTTCCTTTTGAGTGGAATCACTCCTTCAGCAAGAGTATAGCCAAGCACCGTCAAACTTGTAGCACATTTTGTTTGTGGTAAATTGTTCGAATTGGCGACACGTGACCAAGTCACGTGTCCACACCAACAAACGCCGGAAAAGCGGCGTGTCAACTCTCATGTAATCACAACAAACATGTGGACTCGCATATCGGCTATCCAGATACCATTCCAATGAAATTGCCATTAAGCGTTTAATAGTTGCCTGTTGGCACATCCAACACAAAACCAAAAACGGAACAGAAGCCAAGAGGGCGGGCCCGATCTGCGGTTTGCCGCGTGCCGACGCCTCATCATTCATGTGGATAAGCGGTTCTTGGTTACAAATAATTTTTTGCCGTTCATTTAACGTTCATGTAAATTATGCGACAAAAAGTATTTTTGTAAAATCACAAAGCATTAGAGATAAGGATTTTACAAAATCGTGGGATTAAAAAAAGAGAAGGTTTTTCAGCGGCAGAGATGGGTGAAGAAATAAGGGGTGTGATTTAGTCTTAACTAAACACGTGTTATATTTATTTATAAAATTAATGGATTTCTGTCTGTATTCTATGCTGGTGATATTTTGTAATAGTATGATTTTCACAAATTATGACAAATAATAAAATAGTAGTTAATAGATAATATTAGTTAATAGATGTTGCTTCTAGATCAGAGTTCCCCAACCATAGCCCCGGGGGCATGAACTTACTTGCCAATTCTTACTGAATGCTTGCCGAAGTCAACCTTCATTATGTGTTAAAGAGAGACACAGTCACGTTTTCGCGCTCTCTGCTTGGGAAACCGGTTCTAGATACACCAAATAAAAAACGGCTAATTAAATGCAATCTGTTTATTTTTAGCTATGTAAACGGCTGCTTTCAACACACGGTTTAGTATTTACTTTATCGATACGGGCTTTCTGTCCATTTATATACAGCATCTGTTTCCATTCTCAATATACAGTGTGAACATAGTCTCTGTCTTAAAATTCCTTAAAGCTAAAACATCAATGTACGATTTCCCAAAATTTTTTATGGACTTTTAATGGTTATAATACTTGTAGCGGTTCATCTAGTTTGTATTCTGCCCGTTAATAAGGGGGGAAACGCCATTATCTGGCTGAGGTATGAACTCCGTTCGTGAGCGTGCCTCATAATGCATCGAAAATAACAAAACGTTCAGAAGTGTATAGAATCGCGAAAAGTTAAGCTATTTTGATTCCACAAAAGGGATTCTACACCAGAAAGTAAGTACAATTTAAATATATTGCTCGAAATTACAATTAACATTGCATTTAATAGTGAGTATTTAATAGAATTAGAGGTTTTTTTTGGTTGCATTCTAAAAAGGTCAATCAGTAAAAACTCCTATTTGATCCTGTTCTCAAACAAAATAGAAATTGTTGTTTAGACACTTCTTTAAAACATATGAAAAAAATTAGCTCCGGATAGCTGAAGATTCTGTCTCGGTGATGATTTTTGTGCGTTAATTGCTCGAAAGCACTCTCCCCCAAATAACCTAATCAACTTTTAATAATGTAATTTGGCCCGCTGAGCACGAAAATCGACTTGAAAAAATCTGTCGAAAAGTGATCGAGATATTATCGATAAACGGGTCTTTCAATGTTTCAGCCAAAGAAGAAATTGTGCGCCATATTAGATCCGCCATTATGATTTTCTGCATTTGGACTTCGAATTCGTAATCAGCGACCCCGAAAACATTACAGTACAGACGCCAAATCGAATTCGTTTTTGAAGAAATAGTCTGCCATTTTGGATACACCATTTTGTTTTTCTAAGTTTTGACTTGACCCCGAACACCCCCGAGTACAAACTTTCATCCAAATTATATACGTTTGTCGATTTTTGGCCGTCTTTTCAGGATTTGGGACCACTGTGTGACGTTTCTTTTAAAATAATGTGAAAATATTGGATTTTTAAAAAGATTGTTTTATATTTGGGTAGCAATTAACTAGCAATACAATTAGAAGCAAAAAAAAAAAAAAAAAAAAAAAAAGGATTTAAAAAGGAAAAAGCGGTTATAAAGAAGAAAAAGAGCAAGGTGCGTTCTAAAAGATTCCGGATAATAATAAATATCTTCATTCTAGCAGCGGTGCGCTCTTTTTGACTCTAGTCGCAAACGGTACACTCCGGGGGGGTTTTCTTAGTCTTTGTACATCAAAAGCGTACAAACGTAGTCGCGCGGAATCCTAATATCGTGAACAGATAAAAAGAAAATGTCTTAAATTCTATTTCGGTTTTTTAAGGCCAAGCTAACTTCGTCTTTGCCGAAGTTTTTATACTCTTTCAAATGTTTTTTCAGCATTAAAACAAACAATTTTTCTAAATAAAACCCACTTTTCGACCGATAGTTTCTATGGAAGCTCTAAGATATAGTCATCCGATTTTGACCAATACTTCCGAGTCTGTGTTAAATTGTTTAATAAGAACAATCGCTGAAGTGGGGGACGTTAACATTAAAAACAGAATAGTTTTTCTCACAATGACCCACTTTTCGACCGTTAGTTCCTATGGCAGCTATAAGATATAGTCATCCGATCCGGTCGTTTCCGACATACTAGCAGTGTGCACTAAAAAGAAGACTCTGTGCAAAGTTTCAGATCGATAGCTTTAAAACTGAGAGACTAGTTTGCGTAGAAACAGTCAGACGGACGGACAAAGCTCAATCGACTCAGCTCGTCGCCCTGATCAAGAAAGTGAATATTTCTATGCGTTGCAAACTTATGGTTTGTTTGTTTTAAAATTCTGGATTAAAAGAAAAAAAAAATAAAAAAAAATTAAAAAAAAAAAACCTTTTTCACAAAATGGGACTTGAACCTAGGACTTACTGTCAGTCATAGGCCTTAACCTCTACGCCATTACCGACAATTATTTGTAGGCAGCTAAAAGTGCTATATGAAATCACAAATCTGGCTATTTTTTCGAAAATAATCACAAATAATCAAAAATAATCTTGTAAAGCAGTCGAATTATTTTTTGATTATTTTTGATTATTTTTGATTATTTTTGATTATTTTTGATTATTTTTGATTATTTTTGATTATTTTTTGGTAATCCTAAATAATCCCGATTATTTTTGATTATTTCTGAAAGTAATCAATTAGTAATCAAATATTTTTGACCAAGAGGATTATATAATCATTACAATTCTTTTTAAAAAATAATGTAATTGATTACTAATCGTAATCGTAATTTAACAGCTATGCATTTACCTAAGCATTCGATGATGATAAGTAAGTATATTAAAACATTTTAAATGATCTAAAAAAAAATTTGAAAAGAACCCAAACAATATATTCTTTAGCTTAGCTCAGAATGGAAAGCCAATTCCTGTCTCCCGGTACCCGGCTTACGAGCAAGAAATTCCAAAACCTGCTCTGTATCATATTAATAAAAAAGCAAAACTCAATCTTTTCTCATTTTGGTTTTCCATTCAAACCAAATTCCAATGAAAATTCAATTTTCTTCACTTCTAATGGCATCATTTGCCAAAGCCAGGAACGAAGCCTTCTTTGCTTAAACTCCTAAACTAAAATCAAACGTAAAAAAAACGTAATAAATATTTATGCCCAAAAGTCTATTGTTGCTTCCGTGGGTAACACATGTAGAGATTATAAAAGTGAATTTTTATGGCTGACCCTTGTACAGAAATTGTTTAAAATCAAAAATTGACGATTATGCAAAAATGCAAACAACAACACCTTTATGGGCCGAAAGCGAGCACACATGATTTTTTTCTTACCCCTAAGTATGACATTGGTTTTATGCCTACTTCAGGTTGCGGTCGCATAAGAACCGCAACAGAAGGCGGCGGCCGGGGCGTTGACGATTTATATGTATGTATGTGTATATATAGAACATCTATACGACACATGAGCGATAAAAGTTAAATATGCAAAGATGAAAATCTATAATTTTTTATTAGCTACCGGAGTGGAAGGTTTTTATGTATGTTTGTATGCTGCGGCCTCTAATTTGCCATTTAGTCCCATTTGTTGCGGTGATGTTGCGCAAATTTTTACGATTTGCGATTTTGCACGAATTATATATTTATTTTTATAGTTTTACAATATGGCGACCCAGTTGCGGGCCATCAAAATTGCATTTGATCCGGAACCTTGTGCGGTGGATGAAATTTTTTGATTTCTTTATATACTCCAGGGGGGATGGGGATTTGGATTTGGCTTAGCAACAATTGGGACTGCGGCAGGAACAGCAACAGGCACTGCATAATCTTGGGGCCAGCCAAGAGAACCAGGTAGGATCGAAAGAGGATTCACACCAAGGACCGAAGCAGGTCTCTGGGGATAACCCACAGCAGGAGGTACAACATGTCCAACAGCCAGACGAACAAGGGCCACAGCAAGTCCCACATCCGAAGCGACAAGTCCTCATACACATGGTCCACAGACAGGACTATTGCAATAGTGTTGCTTTAGCTGAACCAACGGGATTGTCTATGTTCAAGTCATAGAGCGATTGTTGAAGTAGTCAACCCTGTAGAAAATTGCAATGCTCAGATCTTCTATGGAAAGTTGGTGGCGGAGAAGTACTTACATTAGGAATATGAATGAAAATAGAATAACTCGTTGAAATTGAAAATTTGATGTATGTATAATTCTTGAAAGCAAAGGCAGAGACAAATAAATGAACTGAACACTTAAATCACTTTTTAAAACTAAAGACCGAAAACGCTTGTAAGTTGACAAAAAAAGAGATTTTGCTCTAGCTCTTCACAAGAGATTTTCGAATAAACGCTTGAAAATGGTGATTTTTTTTTAGCAAATTTCTTTTCGGCAACACTGCTATTCGGAGATCAGCTGTTTTTGTGTCACGTACTACTGTCAAACATGTTCAGTTTGGTCTATAAATATAATTTAACCATGAATCGACTTTCAAACGATCAACGCTCGCTGATTATTGAAATTTATGATCAAAATTATATCGTTCCCTTTTTTCTTTTTATGGTCAGCTTGGGCTACCTTCTGAGGCGCCAATTTGTAATCTTCTAACTAAATTTTGCAGCAAATTTACATTGTTACATAACTGTTACATAATTTGGCACACTCTTAATATTAAAGATTAATACCAAAACCGAACATTTTTTTTTATAACCGTAACCCTATTACCTTTGAATGGGGTCATTTCGGTTTTTAATCTACTCCAAAATCCTTACCTTCCTTATCTTTCCTTATATTTATATGCTGCCAATTTGTTCGAATCAAAACGTAGGCATTTACACATATTGTCGTTGCTTACGCAATTCTTCTTCTTCTTCTTCTTCTTTAATGGCCATTACAACCGTTAGACGGTCTGGGCCTCTGCGATTAACGCTCTCCATTCGCTTCTGTTCTGTGCGAGCTGCCACCAGTTGGTCACACCAAGCTCGGCAATGTCTTCCGCACCTGGTTTTCTCATCTTAGTGGTGGTCTTCCCACCTTGCCGCCTCCATAGTCAGCGGCCTTCGATTTATACGCCTTTTTTGCTGGAGCTTCTTCCTTCATATTTATAGCGCTGCCAATAAGTTAAGTTCGTGTTTCTTCGAATGCGGAAATCATCGGATGCTGAAAAGAAGAGCAAAAAAAGAATGAGCAGGATAGCGCTTGGGAGGAAGTCGAGATGTTATTCGGCATGAGTGAGACTCGATTAAACCTTTCCAAATTAGTCGCCATCTTGACAAATTGCGCTGTGATCTTGACAGTGTAAGAAAGAGAGGAATGAACCATTTTTATTCGTGATTCGGTTTTTGACAAGTTTGCTGGTGGACACTACTCTTAACTAACATGTTTTAAGTGCGCGATGCTGTGATCACAAACAAGCAATTATGGGAATTGTTTTCTTTTCATATACGGGTGTTTTCCAGAAATCTCTAGAGGTTTTCGTATAAACGTTAGCATTTCATATTAAAGCTTTTTGAATTTATATGTTGAGATGCTCGAATATGCCCGGCTACTAGATTAGATGACAAAAGTTGAGCGATTTGAAACCGCCTGCTCAAAGCCAAGTAGATTTGTTGCGTACGGTTTTCCTTTCACATAATTTATTAGGGGGTCTGATTCTTCGCACTTCGCAAATAATGTAGTCCCAGTTTAGTTCGAAGTGCAATCGTTTATACGAAAATCTCTAGAGATTTCTAGAACACCTCTGATAAAAATAATGCCGAGAAATATAGAAAAAATTTAGTTACATGCTGAACATAGAATGAATTAAAGTGTAATGTGTAATGGCTGTGTTTTTCGTTGGTTTTCCTTATTATACAAACATTAACTTTGAGTTTAATGAGGTGACGGTGCATAGGCCAGTGCCAGTTGTTGTGGCCTTTCATTAACAGTCTGTCTCACTTTGCCGTATAAAACTTAGCTAAACGAAATTGAAAATGTTTCGCAGATATTGCACGAAAGATCACACAGATACACGCACTGTCAAAGTGATATTTTATACCAAAAATCGCATCCGTTACCAAAACTCAATACAGAATAAGGTTAATAAGCGTAACACAACCATAACAGGAAAAAAGAGATCGGCCAAAACTTTAACCATCTTTTAACATCTTTGCTTAACATACTCTGAGACACGCTAAATAAATACCCAATTTGCCTATCGATAGTCATGTTTAAATTTTAAATATAAATGTTGGATATTTTGAAGGTAAACTTGGTCAGAATTCTATTAAAACAACCAATTTTTCTCATTTATTTTGGTTTTTGGTTTGAAGTCCAATCGGTACTTTGAAATCAAAGGAAAAAAATTTAGTCTAAGGGCCAGTCTAAAGTACAGCTGATTCCAAATTGGTGTAGCTTTTTATTTCGTCATCAAAAGGAAACGAACGAAAACATTTAGCCGAGGGAAACTATAAGCTAAGTTCCACAAATCGGCCCAACAAAATGACGAAATTCACAATGAAGGGACGTATCCTGAAAACCGCCTCCAATGTCAACGAACCCAAGCCGCAATCATTGGTCAAATAGCAGTAGTCCGGGATTATTAAAAAACTGCATACTTTTAGGCGGACGTTTTAAGGAAAATGTCACACGTAAATATTAAAAGAAGATTAAAAGCCATGTGGCAGGTGAATTGCGGGGGTAACTCCAGGGTACACTTTAAGGTAAGTTGCCAAGTGTCCAAGTATTTGGATTTCAAAATTTGGATAAACATGATATGAATGTAAGTAAGTGGTAGTCTTGGCACAAAACATTTAGTTAGTCTAATGCTTTTAGTTAATAATAACAAACTATAGGCGTCACAATCTGGAAAGGGTTATTTCAAGTGTTTAGGCGAAGTGAAGTTACCTTAAGTGAAAGAGCGACTCCCACCTTAATTATTTAGATTGTCTTCTCTAAGTTCCTGTCATTGTTTCTTTCTTTCATAAATTATTAAAGAGTTCCTTTATGCACAATAACTTCATACGTACTCGTAAATCAGGTTGCTGTGTCCTGACTGCAATCAATCTCAGTCTCGCAGCTTTCAAATGATTGTGTACAATTTGCGCAGATTAATTAATTTGAATTAACAAACGTACACGCACACACACTCTCTCTCTCTCCCTCTCTCTCTTGGCAATAACCGATGTTGTACTATAATTAATCAAATCAAAATACATGAGACCCTCCACTAACAATAATCATATGCGTTTCGGCGAAACAGCAAATACAACGGCATCAGGCTACATGGAAAATCAAATCAGGGAAACGGAGGAAATGCGTTTGCATGTCAATTACAGCTGGCGAATGCTGCCATACACCCCCTGCCCAACCCACAGCTAATATTCAAAGTCAATCGGCGGCCTCATGAACTTGATGTGCTCATCATTTGGTGGGGGGCAGAGAAAATGGCAATAAGTGATTTGTATTTGCAGGGGATTCCCCAATTATTCATGCCCGAATATGCAAATCGAATGCGAATTCATAATAAGCATAGCCGCGTGGGTAGATGAGGCAGAGATCAATGTGATTTCCGCCAAATTTCATGCTAAATATGTCGCCATTTGCTTTTAATAGTTGATAAGCTCAAGGCACCATACGAAAAAAACACTGAGAAAAATTAAGTCAAAAGTAACAAATTCGAGTTGGAAAATAGAGAGAGAGAGGAAAATATGAATGAATTATTTCTCTCGGTGTAGCAAATTGGCAAATTGAATTTTTTGTTGGGCTTCTGCCTAAATCGCATCGAATTGAATTTTGAATCGGTTGGAAGATAGAGTTTTTTTTTTTAATTTTTCTAAAACTGCATTGGCGGAACTCTTCAGTTTTTTATGCTTTTTTTATTCTTTTTTTTAGAGAGAGATTTATGCACACGCAGCTGTGTGTTGTAATTTTAAGCAGAGCAGAGATTCTTTTTTTCCATTTTTTAGAATTTTTTTTTTGGCTTCTCCACTCGCGCGATTTATTGTGTGCAATTTTTTTCTATCTTTGCCCGCCGCTGGACGCCGCCGCGCACATTGAAAACGAATCACGTGGAAATCTAAATAGCATCATAAATCAGAAAATGGCGGCAGGTTGGTTTCGCCTCAGTTTTTTGGGGTATTCGGTTCGCATTGGCCAGACAATGATATATGTGGGCCCTCCCAATGGAGAAAAATGGTGAACGCATCGCTCCGAGACTCGCATGTGTATGAAAATTGCAAATCGCTAGACGGCGTTTGATTGCGCGAGTTCTCTGCGAAAATCCAATAGCAAAGATATCCCTGGGTCATCTGCTCGGCCTGTTTCCATGCAAATGCAAATTTTTCAATGGCTGTGGCCCATAAATAAACGACGGGAGTGGATTGGAGAGATAGTTTTGTCCTTGGAGAATCCATAAAGAACGAATGCCTTATATGCCTTTTGTTTATTTATTGACGCCGGATACCTTGCCAATTCGTATAACTTATGAGAGAGTCTTTCTCTATATGCACTTGATTTATGACTTTTGTGAGGATTGCCAAAGCAATGAAAACGGTTGACCGGCTTAAATGTAGAGGAACATTCCATTTCAAACCATTATTACCAAAATCAATTAGCTAATTCAGCTAAAACTCAAACATTTGCTACCAATCTAACCGCAAATGTCTAAAGTTTGCAGCAAAAATATGCCAAAATAACCCACATCCATAAATTCATGGCTTGGCCAGAATTTCTCGGTTTTTTTCTTTTGGATTTTCTCCAGCAAACGACAAACTACACCGCTGTGTAAACAAATTAACTAAATCAGTTTCTAATTGCAATTAGTTTTCTTTTTGGGTTGGTAACTTCACGAGCTCTAAAGAGCTTGTTTGCACTCTTGCGGTTGGGACAAAGAAACTTTGCGCTTGGTGTGAGAGGTAAATAGATAAATAAATGGGCTGAGGTTGGTAATTTATGGTAACAAATTTATTTGCCTTGTGTTAATGGGAAGAAAATAGTTGGACTCTAGAGCAAAAGTGTTTATGAATTAATTATATTAAATGACGACCGGTGCACAGTGGTCGATTCTGTCAGGCAATAAATAAAAAATGAAAAATCTTATTTATGTTTTTAATTTTCTTGAAAACAAACAATAGCAATCAGTTGTGAAGTAAGCCTTTAATTTGACAAGAGTTGGTATGTATTTAATAAAAAAAATTACATTTGTCCTGATCTTTTATGTATTAGTGATAAATCGATGTCGAACTTAACATTTCTTTAAGAGAACTTTTGATATTGGCCCGTATTGGTCTTAAGTCGTTATGTGTTTGTGAAAATAGTCCAATGTAAATCGTCCGGTGTCGAAATGAAGTGCAACTTTCAGCAAATTATTATTTTATTACATTTTATAGGCAATATGTCAGTCTTGAGAATATTACAGTCGTCATACCCTCTAATATCGTCAATATTAAAAAATTACCTTAAAGAGCTCAAAAATTACATTTATCTCGATAAAGAGGCCATTTAACTTCAAGAAAATGTCTTAAGATTTGAGGAACTTAAAAGGTAGATAACATTGATTTATTTTCTAAAACTCGACTTTTTCTTATCCTAGTTTTAATTTATGAAATTTGAATTTTAAATATTTAAAATTAAAAAAAAAATTAATTAATTTTGTAACATTAAAATTTAAATTAAATTTAAATATGTTATGTTATCAATAATTTTCTATACACTTAATCATACGGTTTTGATCAAATTTAAAATCTTCGCACAAGGGTTTGGAATTAATTATAATTAAAAATAATTAATTAATAATTATTTGAAATTTTTAGTTATAGTTTCTATTTATAACAGAATTTTGATCGGTGACGAGGCTCATTTCTGGCTTAACGGTCTAAAATGGTCGCCTTTGAGCTGTTGAGCAACCCGAACAAGCTTTCGAAGTACCGATACATCCACAAAAATGCTCTGTTTGATGCTGGAAAAATCGAACCGTATTTCTTAAAAAATGAGGCCGGACAGAACATAACCTTTATTTTCGAGCGCGACCGCACCATAAATGGTTTTTTTTCCTAAGGTTGAAGACCTGGATGTCGGCGACATTTGGTTTCAACAAGACGGTGCTACGGCACACACAGATCACAAAATAATGACATTGAAAAATCATTTCGGTGAAAAAGTTCAGGCACAGCTGCCCCCACCTTTTCGGAAAGCTGGATACGCCCTTGAAAATTGGATAAACCAAATGCCCCATTTACGACAATTATTTTTAATGAGTAAATTAAAAAACCAGGGCAAATCTCATAAAAATTGTAAGTGGTTCACACCGGGGTTCGAAACCGCAAAGCTATTTGGACAGAAACGGAGTCGACGAAGCAACCGTTCAGTCTATATATTCTAGGGTTGTCGAAAATATTATCGATATATCGAAATATCGACATTTTTGCCCAAAATGACGAATATATATTTTTCAGAGGAAGTATCGGAAATCGAATATTTTTTGGTGATATTTTTCGGTGATATTTTTGTTTGATCGTTCGGTCGCACTGTTGCGAATGACTGTTTCTTGTGCTCTGCACATTTAAGACAAAATGTTTAAAAATTATTTAATTAAAGTTGATGCATAGACACCGCCGTGCAAACTGCGCATTAAAGTTTTAGGGCCCAGTGGAAACTCAACAAAAGCAAGGCATGAAGAAATGCAGCTCATCAACGGTAAATCTATTCTGGGAATTCTCCGAATTTGGGTCCTTTGTGTGTCAAATTGACTGCCCCTAATATATTCTAAATTCATGTTTGTTCATAATTTCAGAGTATGGTAGACTGTACAGCTGTTTCAAGAACCTCGCTGATATTATCTGCTTTTTTTGCCTACCTTCTAAGTTCTTTACTTAGATCGATTTTTAAAAGCGAGTTTAAAGATTGCTTTTAACTTTATCAGAAAATAAATGTGGTAAGGAATCATTAATTTTTTTATTTACCATTTTTAAAGCTTTTACTTATTAGTTTCTTTTGAATATTATATCAAATATAGCTCTATTTGTATCTTTGAAAGCTGTTTTATAACTTGCAAACTTGACATTTATAGCAGCTTGACAAATAATGTAAACCGAACCCTTTTCAACTTTTTTTGCACCAGTTCAGGTTCGAGTTCGAAAAGAAAAAAATGGGTCCACAAATCCGCAAAATTGGTTAAATTTAAATTAAATTTTGCCCTGAAGATTTGATGTATGACAATTGTTATGTAAGCTTCACTTCTTTGATTTGTGTGTCATATACTAAGAGAGAAGTAAAAAAAATCTTGGGATGGCAATTATTATTTTAACTTGTGATGTGCCTATGATGTGGTTAGCCTATTAATCTCGCCTTATTCCCTTAATGCCTTGGTAGCTGATGATTAAAATTTTATTAAATTATTACAGATTAATATTACGCTCGAAAATTAGAAGCGAACTTCTGAACCAAATCAGATAGTCAATTAATTCTTTTAAAATAGATCACTGTGGTTGAAAAACAAACTATAAAATTTAGCTGTGGGCTCTAATCATTTTTAATGCTCTTTAACCTTAAAGTTGTAGTTCTTTAATTTATATTTATTTGTAAGCAATTAAGAAATGTTCCTTTTTTTTGCTCCATCCATTTACTGAATTTATTTCATTCGTAAACCATTTTAATGTCCCGCACATAAGGCGTAAAATGGTTGTGCAAGTCAAACAAAATATTACTCAATATTAGCCATTATTCCTTCTAGCTCTGTTTAATTTTGTGATTATTTTTACCCACACACATGTGTTCGGAAACCGTCAACGTATACACAAAATTTCTAATTCTAATTACCAACAATAAACGCAATGGTTACTCCCTATGTCAGAGTTCATAATCCAATTTCAGAAATACCCCAAAAATTAATATTCAGATTTATGTATTAATACTATGAGTGGGGAGGTCAACTTGTGTTTATCGTATAATTAGAGAGCACCATATCAAGATGGCGACCACATGCGACCACCGGGCACACACACACACTCACACCCGCCCACTCCATGCACATTTCAAAATCTGTGTGGCAGGCAAATATGTAGAGCAAAAGTCGCATAATTAATCTGCTTATGAAGCGGATATTGAGCCAACCGTACGGGTCTGGGTGTGACTAAGTAATTGCGAGTAATACTCGTTATATTAATAAAACCATTCAGTTTTATGAGTGGCCCCAAGAAATTGTTGCAATTGTTGGCCAGCAGTTGCTAGTGGTGTAAATCATACTTTTTGCTGCGAATGGTTTTAATTGAAGCGGTAGAAGCTGTCGTAGTATGGAGGGTGGCTTAGAAAGTGGTGATTAACAATTTGGAAAAGTTAAAATCGTTTTGTTGGAGTTAAATAAAACAAATCAAGAAGAATTAAAAAAAAGTTTAATTAGACAAGTACAAACGCGGTGAATAGTTCGGTAAGTACGGAAATACTCGATTCAGGTACAAAATTCTTGTTTAAGTTAGTTTTTCAATCCCGAATTTCTTGATTTAAGACAGTTTTAGTCTATATTAAGTACCTTCAACCTATTTTAAAATTGTAATTGTAAAATAAGTGCAAAAAATTCTTCATTGATTTCTAATAATTTCCATACATAACCCAACACCTTCTTAACACAAATCAAAAGTTCAAAAATTTCGGAACATATTCGATTTCAAATAATTGACATTTTCCTTTGCATACTTTATAGAGCTTGCATTGAAAGAATATTTTGGCCTCAATCCTAGATATTTTTTAAAATTACTTTAAGGTAAAATGAAGACAATTTTAATTAAAAAATTCTTATCCGACTTAAGTCAAGTTAAGTTGGAAGTGGCTAATTTTCTGAAATATAGAAACTTACCACTTTTTCTCTTGCCCCTTTGATTAATTTCTAGCAGCATTTTGAATGCTTTCCAAACCCCCAATTTACTTGATTTATAAGCACTTCAATATTTTTCACACTCAACTACTAAATTACGTTACATTTTGAGCGAATCTTAAGTAGCCTCATATATCAACGGGTGCAAAACTTGACGTGCCCCCGCTACCCTCCGTTCCACCATGGTGTGAGCATTACCACAAAAGTTGCGAGAACGAGGTTGACAAAGCTTTTAGTGTCCTCTCCCCTGGCTCTAAGCCCAGCGCAGACCAAGTGATAATTGAATTAGAATATGGCGTCTCACACACACACATACACACGCACACAAACAAAGCTATAACTTTGCTAGGACCAAAAAATACAACACATGTGCCATGTCATTTTGGGGTTGAGTTCGGGCTCCTCTTAAGAAATATTATGCTTTTAACAATTTTAGCATTTTCTCCATTTACATACATCTTAATTATTTCTCAAGATGGTTTTTGTGTGGATTACACACACTCACACACACACACACACACATGTGCCTGAGGGTAGTAAAATTTTACTGGTACCCAACTGGCTCCCAAGCAGATTTCGTCGTCATTTTTACATTTGCATTTCCAGCTAATTTGGTTAAATGTTTTTAGGTGTAATAATAATAACTTGTGTCGTCGTTGAACATATTTTTATGATTCCGTTTCTGTAGATTACGACAAAGGAGAGCGAGGATTTTGCTAATTACTTTTACTCCCCACATGGGGTTAAGGCGGAAGGGGGGTGAGAGGACAACGGGCGGAATTTAATTAGAGCTTACACATTAGCTTCCTTGAAGCAACTGGAACTTATTATAATTACAATTTAAATGCAAATTTTGTCGCCATCTTGTCCCCTGGCATAAATCACTCGATTGATTTAAGTGTATCAGCGATAATGATTCTCTTTCACAGAGTTTTCAAAAGCATTTTTCAAATTGCACTGAGAATAGCAACCCCCTAATTATACGGTTTCATACTTACCCTAAATATGATCGGCTAATGATACCATGAAAGAGATAGTATGATAGGTAGGCTGATTAGGTTCAACCCTCCTCTTTGGTTTGGCTTTTTTGTCAATGTGCGTGTGTGTGTGTTGTCTGTCCGTCGAAAAGTCAATTGGGAAAAATTAATTTAGCAAAAATCCCATTGTATGCGACTCTCCATATATCTGGAGACAAAGTGTTTTGCCACGTTTTGATGAGGGACTGACAGTGTGGCAGTGAAAAGTAATTTGTGCACTAATAATGCACCATTATAGGGAGGGAAAATACACTGGGAAAAATTAGGGATTTAAGTGAGCAGTTCTAAGAATTAGGTTATTTTTGCCTTCATAAATTCAGGAAATTTAGCTTCTAGATCCAGATACCATACTTATCCTTCTAAAGTCGAGTGGGCACCATCTATAGTTTGCAGTGAGCTCGATCGATAGAATCGATAGTGGTATTGAAACAATTTTATTTTGAATGAATTAAATGAAAATGCACACCCTCCACAGTGTGTCGTTTTAACAATCTAAAAGATAAAGGTCTCCGAAATAATATATTTCCACGTATGTTATACATATTGTCACAAAAAGAGAAAAGGAATTAAGAACTCAGAAGTAACAGGACATTAAAGATGATAAATGTTTTTGCCTGAGAATATAGATGACTATGTCGGAATAAAAATTTCATCTTTTAAACGTCCGATTTTTTAAATTTTATTTTAAAGAAAGGAATAGAAAGTGTGTAGTTGCGGCTAGTTTAGTAGTAGGCCGTTTTAAGGTCCTTCCAAAAAGCAAAAGTTAGTTTTGCATCGATTTTCACAACATTGTTTTTAGATATATAATTATTATAAAAACACATTGGTGTTCCAAGGGGAAATTTAAATGTTTTTTTAATCTAATAAAATAGTGCTCCTTTTTCCGACTATAATGAATCATTTCGCCTTTCACATCCCGCCAGAGCCTTTCAATATTTCGTGTGAGAGCGTTAGTTTGTGAATCCACAAAATTTTCGAATGATTCATCCTTTGATGCACAAACCCCTTCTGGCTTAAGCAGTTGTACGCCTTCCAGCTATCTGACATGATTGTTGTCCCGTCAGCCACGTGATTTTGAATATTTTTCAGAAGGGTGTCTTTGGAGCAGTCTTCGACAGGAATCATAAAAAATTCCCAAGACTGTGGATATTCTTCTTCTTTATTGGCCATCACAACCCTTAGCCGGCCTTGGCAGCGGCTACTAATTCCCGCCAGTCGCTTTTGCTCCGTGCGAGCTGGCACCAGTTTTTCACACCAAGCTTGGAAATGTTTTTCCGCTCCTGGTCGTCTTATCTTAGTGGTGGTCCACCTTGCCCTGTCCCAGTTCTTTCGCATTCCTCTTGTAGACCATTTTTGCTGGAGTTTATTTGTCATTCTTTCGGATGCAAAAATCCTCGCCAACTTTTTAATGTCCATAAATCCTTCGAAGAATTTTCCGTTTCAAAATGCCAATCGCCGCCTTATGCTCCCATGCTTCTGCGCCGTATTGCAGGACTGGGATGATAAGCGACTTGTATAGCGCTATTATTGTTGCGAGATATCAAAAGCACGGAGAGGTTCGTTCCTATTTTGACGGAGTTTTAATTGCTTCTCAACGTCATCATGCAAAGTTGAACGTAGAAAGGTAGACATTGCTTCCAAAAATCTTTATCTTATTGGTGTATCAAAGGCGGCTTTGTAATCGACATAAAGAAATGAACTTTTCGATGTTTCTCTCAAGACTGTGGTTCGATTTTTCCGAATATCCACCGTTTTTCATCGATCTAAACTATTTTATTTTTTAGCCTCCGATATGAGAAGTGGAATGGCGAAAGGACCATCTATGTATATTTCCCGGAGGAGTTTCTTCCAATCGAAAACGAACTGCCTGATCCATCCCATCTCCTCTTCCCGAAATTCCACCTCGCCTTCAATTCGAATCACATCCGACAAGATGAATCGACAGATTTCCACAATGCTCAGATTTGAATCAGCGGAAAAAGTATTCTTCAAAACACTTTTTTTTCCACTTCCTAAGAATCCGGCATCGAAAAAAATCTGTTTGAGATATTTTCTATTGCATCTTGGCAGTCAGCTCCGCACTTTTCACAACTTTTTGACTGTAATAAGCATTAAGGCTAAAATCTTAGTTCCCATAGACTAGCTTCATACAAATAAATGTAATACGTGCCTTATCCTGGTAATTCCAGTAATATCCTTGACTTAAGACAGAATCCAAGTTCCTGCTAATAGACAGAAAATTATATTTATTCTTTTGAAAACTTTCCCATTACACACATTAATTTCTTTCAGTGCAACATTTCCCTACTTTCCCCCCCTTCTCATATACATAATCGCATTTACACTAATTGGGTGATGGTGATCAATCAAAAAGAACAGAAGAAAAACTGCAACCAAATAGACTCTGAGTTCAGTTATTTTTCTTCTCCTTCTTTTGGGCATTGTCAAAGCAACAGTCGCCCCGTACTCGTGTAGTAAACCTGAATGAATGGGTGAACGTGAACTCAATGATCCGATTTCCGGTTGTGCACAGAAAATACCTGAACCAAATTGTCCATTTGCCCGTTCTCGAAGTCATATCATCAACCCCTCGTAAAAACGGAAGCAAAATGTTGCAGCTGATGTCGACTTTTGGCACGAACGACCCTGGGTCCTATGTGGATAGATGGCAGAAACTCGTCGTCTCGTCGTGTGTTGTCACCGCTGCCATTATCCTTGCTAATTTTGCAGCTCAATGAGTCTTTAGAAATTTTTTGTAGGCTGATCTTTAATTGCGCAGCTTGGCAAGCGGCATTACAAGCAAAACGAACCCGCTTAAAGTGTGATAAATGCGTTTTTGAAAAGGCCCCGAAAAAGGATGAGAATATGAAATTGGAATTTTCGGTCAGGGTAAAAGTAACTTTTCTCTGCTATAATTAGTTATCGTCTTGTTTGTTGTTTATTAATTGGATGTGATATGTTGATTTTTATCAGAGGGAAGGAAGTTTTAGAAGTTTTATCTTTTTGATATCCATTTTGATTTGGGACTGCCCTCATCCCATTTGAGTTCTCATGTAAGCAAATCAAATCGTGCGGAAAAAATTTCGCAAAAAAAAATCATAACATCTGCAATTAATCCCGAACCCAAAATGTCATTTAAGGTCCAAAACTGTCGCGTGAACACAAAATTGATTTTTATTGATATTTATAGATTACAAAATTTTCCACATAAGCACCCAGAAAACGAAACGAAAAAAAGAGCATTTGCTGGATAAATGTATTCCATTTTTTTTGTTTCGTTTTTTTTTTTGCAACCCTCACATGACTACGAGTATGTGATAGATTATGAACTTGAAATTGTAACAGTAGCCAACACAACAGACAGCACATTTTATGAGTTCCTCCACCCGGAATTGAGTTACTTGCCCTGCTAAATGAGGGTTCCACTTTTGCCGAAAACCCAACCCATTAAATTAAAAGACCATAAATTATAGAGTTTTTGGCTTTAATGTCAATTGAAGATTTTCGCAGGCAGTGTGAATTGCATTCTATTGATTGTCCATAGCTTAGTTCTTTTGTTGGCACTTAGGTGGAGTTCGGAAAGATGCGTGGTAAGAGATTACGAATGGGATTATGGCTAGTTAAGGAATTTAAAAGCTTCATTATATTCACTGGGTATAATGTTTTAATCTGGGCTTAAAACCCATACAATTTAAAAGAATTCGAACTTTATTTAACGATTTATGATTTTATTTAACGAGATACTAGATCTGTGACTTAACTTTGAACTTTTGAGTAAGCAATCAAAGCCACATTGCAGTATGGTTGGAGAACAAACTTTGCAAATAAGAGTTACAAAAAAATATCTCTAAAGCAGAGTTCTTCAGCAAATTTAAGGCATCTCATAAAGCATGAGAGATAAACCAGAATCGTGTAAAGGCGTCATATGTTTGCTTTTTTAATGCCAAACAAGTAAGAAAGTCGATTAAGCCCGATTGAAATATACTCTGTACCTGCTGTAGCAGCTCTGATATCTGTTTATTTATAAGGTCATAGACTGACAGACGGACATGACTATATGACTTGGCTGTTTCAAGCGAGGTCGGGGCCTATCAGTTGGAAATGTTTATTGATTCGGGTTCCAAATGTAATCTGATAAACGAAGAAGATTGTCAGGAACTAACAGGGTGTAAAGCAGTATTATTCAACTGTAGGAATAGTTTCAAAGTTTGTTTCAGATGAGTTTCTGGAAGCGTTGCAAGTATTTGAGGCCCCAATTTCCGTAAGGAAACATGAGGAAATACTTGCTACATTGTATGTTATACGGTATAGTAAACTATTTTATCTGGGCCGTGAAACATCCATTTGGCTTTAAGCTCTAAAACTAGGTATTGATGTCAACAGGGTTGAAGAGAATAAATATTTTAATAATTGGCGTAAAATCTTGTAAAATTGTCCATAGATACGTCAGTCCGACCAGTTCAGCATTCTTTAAGGCGAGTTTCAATAGGATTGGGGGAAAAGATAAACGACAAACTTCATGAACTGCTTCATCAAGACATTATTGAACCGGTTAGTGGCCCTTATATCACCAATGGCAATTGCATTTAAGGATAACGGTTTGGCCATGCGAAGAGCAAACACAGCCATTCTAAGGAAAATTTTTCATTCTATGACAATGTTTGATATGTTAATGGCAAGATTAAAAGAAGCGAAATACTTTTCACGTCTCGATCTGAAAAATGCATTTTACCTATTGGAACTTTCAGAAGACAGGCGAGAAATAACTTTGTTCATCATACAACGCAGAATATTCAGAAATAAACGGTTGATGTTCGAAGTGAGTTAGGCCCCCGAAATCTTTCAGAGATTAATGAAAGAAATATTAGCATCGTTTTTGAACAGTATGATAGATATTGATAGATATATATGTATAGATGACGTCATTGTTTTAGAAAAGAATTTAAAAGAGCACCATGATACGCAGTAAGGAACTAAATGAAACCAAGTGCTTAGGAAGAACCCAGAGTTATAGTTCATTGGTCACATTTTATTGGAAGACAATTCAATTCAATTCACCCACCGGCAAACAAGGAGGAACGAATCAAGGATTAAATATAGTAATGTATATACCATAAGATTGTATTGAAGGTCTACAAATTCATCGATATATCGGGCCAAAAAACATTGAAGGCTTTTTGACACATTATTCACCTGTATTTTGGCTTAGAAATTACTATAAGCGATTGGAATCAATACAAAGGGCATAACAATTTCAAATGATGAGACATCTGGGGAGGCTCTTGAAACAGACAGATAACCGGCTTCCTGCCTTTGTGGAGCTTAATTCTTTGTTTAAAGACATTTAATTTTCCGAAAAGCCGACATCAGCAGCAACCTAAAAGGTCAACATGATCTTCAAAAAGAAAGTTCAATTCAGTGCTTTATTTCACAAAACAGATAAAGTCCTTTATTATAAAGCTCTTAACAAAGTCTTGCTATTAAGTTAGGATTCATGCCATTTTTCACGTACGAGTCATTAATAGCTTTAACTACCTCTTCGGAGGGGCTACCCGATTTAGTGTAAATGAATGATGCCTCTGAAAAGAAAAACAATATTATTGTAAATATATAATAAAATACATTAAATGGAACAACTTACGTATATTTCTGTTTGTTTTGTTAAAATAACGGCACACATACTCAATCAGAAAATTCGTATGATCTGTACTAAAAATCTGCACAGGTTGCGATGAATCAAATTTATTGGGATACTCAATTATACGGCAGGGTACAATGGAACGTGCTGAAGTCATTGGAGGCTTACGCGTAGAATGTACGCCAACGGATATCCCATATTCAAATAGAGGACCTTTGAGAGTTGTCTGTGATTAAGCATATTTAAGATTATAAATATGCATTTTTTTTTAAATTAAAATTAAACCTACCGAGTTTATACTGTGATCTAAAAGTGGACAGGGACCAGTCGCTGTGGAAATCAGTTCATCTTCTTCAAGTTCTATGGGTAACAAACTTTGCTGGCCCAGAATAAGAGGCAAAAAAACTAGAACGAGAGGTAGATAGCTTTTGGAATATTTCATTAAAGCGTAAACGATTTCTCCAGAGTTTTCTCCAAGAACTTACTTGAACATTTTGTGAAAGACTGAAACAGTTTGCGATCAAAGTAAAGTTTATATGGGCGTTTCAAAAGCGAAAATAATTAAGTTAGTCATGGGTCATGATATAACTAGAAGATTTTGTGTTGACGTCTATAGTTCTAGGGCAGGAGGATTGTGACGAGAACTCATATTATAACTTTTTCTATTGAAAGGTGGAGAATCAATTTTAGGTGTTAAATTGAAATAGTTCTGGGTCATTATCGACGTTTGGTTCTAAATTAAGAAGAAACCAAATTAATATGAAAAAAACTCTTCTTAATACTACAAAAAGTATTGCAAATGTTTAGATAACTAATTTTGTTTTACTTGTCAGGGATGAAAGCCAGATGTGAAACGAACCGTGGCCATACCGCTAGTTCCAGCTGATAAACCGAACTGATGAAAATGTTAAGCCAAACCAAAAACCCCTAAGCAAAACGGGTTCACTGACGAGTTTTAAGACAAATAGTTCTTACATATTTCAGACAATGAATATTGTGATGAATCCTACACAATGGAGATCCCGAATATCTCCTGGAACTGTTTACACACCTCTCAATTTTTCTGTCATCAGACTACATTGATTTGATTAAGGGTTTGTTAGGAATAAGTATTGTAAAACTTTTCTAGGAACTACTTAAATTAAAATAAGAAATCAGTTCCTATATTTTGGGAACTTGAAAACTCATTTACAAAAAATATCTATATCAATAACAATCTTGCAAAACTTGGTTAACAAACTTCTATAAAACGGCTTGACCGATTTTAATGAAGTTTTTCTTTGTTTATATTTGGCAGGTGTAGAAGAGGATTTTAACATTATTTCGTAACCGCTAGGTGATTTAGGTGTCCTTCTGCAGAACATTCTTTTGAATTGACGACGCAGCATTGTGAAAATTTTGTAAATTACTAAAATATCGGCATATCGTTTTTCTTCAATCTTTTTAATTTGGCTCATCTGTGTGTGTGTGTTAAAGTAAACACGTAGGAGCGGCTATTTGGGCCGTCAAACGAATGTTTACTATTTAATCTACTTTATGGGCGGCGAGGACGATAGTGATGTAGATGCACGTTGCGGCTACAATAACGTCAATTCGCCTACCGCCAGGGGCATCGTCTGAGAGCTGCACTCCCTTTTAATTGAGCACAATAAATTATTGTAGTTCTTAAAATCACACTCTCGGTGAAGAAATAAGGTAATAACGGACTTTCATAAGTTACACAAGTGAAATGGTAAGGAACTTTATCATTACAAGTTATACATGAAGTGGAATAGTGATTAATTATAAAATAATATATAAATAAATCTTAAAATTGTATACAAATATGTATTTTCTCGTTTCTTTAAGATAAACTTACAAATTACACTGTTATTTGTTAGTCTATGTGACAGCTAATGCTACTTAAATGATGAGAAATATATAACGATTTAAATCGATGTTTTTCTAAAAATGTTGGAAATAAATCGATGCCATGAAAATCGATTTTTTCAGCTCTAAAGTAAGTGCCATTTATTGACGCTTTTTCAGGGCTTCGGGTTTTGGGAGCGTGCGCGCACCAAATGGATTCGGAGGGCGTTCCTTACTAACAATCGAGCGGCTGGTCAGTTGTCTCCGAGTACCTGGAGAGTCAAGACAGGCATTTTCGCGCGACGTGTTTCTGTGTGTGGTGCAAGCCGAAAATGCAGAGTTCGTTAGGGATTCTGTGTTTAACTCGGTAAATCTGCCACAGAGACGTTTGATATGATCTAGCAGGCTTACCCAGATGTTACTTTAGCGTCTCCCCGCCCAAAAAAGTGAAGTATGAAAGTATGCAATCCAAATCCGTCCCAAAGAACTTGTGAGATGGTTTTAGGGGGGCCTAGCTGTTGGGCCATCGGACGGGTCGCAGGTTGCGGATAGCGAAAGGCCTTCTTATGGAGGTTAGCTGCGAATAAGTGGGTTTACCCCACAAATAAGCAGTCCCGGACAGCCAGCGGGTGTCACACCGTTGTGCACCGACAAGGCGCTTGTGTTGCCGCCTTCTATAAGTAGCCTCACACACACCCAACTCCCACACACTACCTACCCCTCTCCCATCCCGCACATCTCACACCGGGCCGGACTAAGGTGTCACTCGGACCGTGCCGAGAGTCAGCCTGGCTGGAGGCCCGGGTAACAAATAGTCCAGTCTTGAACGGTGGGCTCAGGCAAGTGGCGACCGCCTGTTCTAAGTAGCCTTGCCACTGGTGGGCCTCGGCCGGTGGTCGACCATATAGAAGCCCAAAAACAAGGAACTTCAAGCATGAAGAAAAGCAATAATAATAAAGTTAAATTTCAGCAGGATCTCCCTGCAACCGCTGTCGCAAGGCAGTTTGAAGAGAGGCAGATGGACCAGGAGCGTCCAAGCCTCGTAAGAGATGAGAAACGCGCACTAGTGCGTAGAACCCCACCACGGGGCCCCTACCGAGCTCCTGCGGTAGGAAAAAGTATAGGAACAAAGAGGGACCATCCCCTCCCCCCAAAGGGAACACGCCCCGCCTCCTCTGGAGGACAAAGGCCACCTCCCAATGGGGACAAACGTTCCAAGCAGGACTCCTTCCCTGCAAGAGGACAGCCAGGAGGCCTAGATGACCCAAATCGTCGAGGCCTCTGTGGCTCCAGAATCAAGTGGTACCTGAGATACCTCAAGCATGGCCACACACCGGAGGAAGCCCTCCGGATGGCAAAGGAGCCTCGAACTGGGGCATCAGAGGGGCAACCACACACCCCTGCCCCAAAGAGAAGCAGCGCGGACATAACACCGCCTACAGCTACGCCGAAGCGTCAGTGCACAGCAGTGACGTCGAAAGACGCCATGGCTAGCACCCCCTCACAGGCAGTAGCCTATGAGGAAGACGCGAACGGCGGGCCCGGCACGTCCAGGGCTGCAGCAGAGGCTGCTGCAACTGACAGTGAAGAAAGGGCAGTAACTCCCCCTCAGTGCCCATTCCACCCCAAGCAACGTATGCAGACGTTGCGAAAAAGGTGAGGGTAGCAGTAGTGCCTGAGGAATACCCTCAGGTCAACCTCAACCATGAGGAGCTATCTGCACTTGAGGAGGCGATACTGGAGGAAGTCTTCCTGGCATGTTGGGATACGCCCATCAGCTTCGCAGGAATTCATTTCCGGCCCGGTCATCTAATCATCGACTGCAACGATGAGACGACCGCGGAGTGGCTGATGAGCAACGTGTCAAGGTTGTCAGAATGGAAGGGAGTACCCCTTCTCGGTAAAATGGGAGAGAATATCCCCTCGCCCCATTACATTACCGTCTTCCTCCCAAGGAGTGCCGCGAAAGCGGATGAATGGGTCCTCACAATGCTGAGGAACCAAAACAACATCGTGACTGACATGTGGCGGGTCATGTCACGAAAGGACCAAGGGGGCGGAGCCCTCATGGTCATTGGCATCGACGAAGTTTCGATGCAGGCCATCGTCTCGATGGGTCGCCAGCTAAACTTCAGGTACGGGAAGATCCCCGTACATGGTCTCAAGAAGACCGCGAAGCTGGCTGGACAGACCCATCAGCAAGAGACGGAGGCAGAACACCCCGCCGAAGCGGAAAGTAGCGAGTCTCCGTGTGAGGAACCCCTCACAGATAAGGAGGACGTCGCTGAGGACGAGGAGCTCGACGGGGAATCCCCCGTAGAGGACATGGAGGTGGTGGAGGATGCAGACGCACCCATGTCCTCACAAGAGCTCGCCTCAGAGCTCGCAGTCCATGAGGACGAAGAAGCCGACACCACATTGGTGTTCGGAAGGCGTCGAGAGCAGCCCTGGCTCTCCGCCAGATAGCGCAGATAATTCGGCGCAATGATGACTCCCCCCTCAGTCATCAAAAGCACCAAGCTAGTCCAGGTGAACGTTCACCATGCGAAGGCGGCCTCGGCCGTCCTAGCTAGAACGTTCACCCGACAACACCTAGGACTAGCTCTAATACAGGAACCCTGGTGCAATGAGGGAATAAAGGGCCTGTATACGAGAGAATCCACGGTAATTTGGGACCAAAGGCATGCCTTCCCCAGAGCCTGTATAATGATAAGGAAGAATATTAAATATACTATCCTTTCAGAATTTCTCTCCAGGGACTGCGTCGCGATAGCGACCACCGAAGTAAAGCAGGGAAAGACCACGGTCATAGCCTCTGCCTACTTCGCTGGAGATAGAATGTGTCCCCCCAAGAGGTGTCGGCCCTGGCAGAATACTGCAGGAGCAAAAGCCTGCCGCTCGTTGTCGGATGTGACGCAAACGCCCACCACGTCGCATGGGGAAGCTCCGATGTAAACGATCGAGGTGAGTGTTTACTAGAATTTCTATCCAGGCTCGACCTGGAAATATGTAATGTAGGATCTGTCCCGACATTTGTAACTCGAGTAAGGGAGGAAGTCCTTGACCTCACCTTCTCCAGCAAGTCAATTAAACCTTTTATAAAGGATTGGCAGGTCTCATTAGAGGAATCTATGTCGGACCATAGAGTTATCCAATTTAGATTGGAAACTAGCATACAGCAGAATATCCCTAGCAGGAATCCCCGTAAAACAAATTGGGGAGGCTTCCATTCCACGCTAGGAAATAATATACCTAGGATTCGGTCACCGAAGCATCCCCTAGAACTAGAAATCTTAGTCGACGAACTAAACAAAAGTATAATCGATGCTTACGAAGAGAATTGCCCTCTTAGCAAATCGAGAAAAGAAAATGATGCCCCTTGGTGGAATCCTACCTTGGAGAAACTCAGAAAGAAGACCCGAATTCTTTTTAATGAAGCCAAAAAGAATGGGGACTGGCATAAGTACAAGCAAGCCCTGACACTATACAATAGTGAGATTAGGAAAGCCAAAAGAAAGAATTACAGGAAATTCTGCGAGTCTATAGAAGACACGAAAGAAGGAGCGAGATTGCATAGAGTCCTGGCCAAGAAAAGCCCGGATGGCAACATCTCGCTCAAAAAGGCTAATGATGCCTATACAGTGAGCAGCGAGGAGAGAGTACGTCTCTTGTTGGACACCCACTTCCCGGGAAACATCCCCGCGGAAGAATGTGTTGACCAAGAGCACTGCTATCAGCCTCGCAGCTCCGACTGGGCAGAAGCCAAGAAAGTTGTGTCCGCAGGCAGACTTGAGTGGGCAATTGGAACATTCCAGCCCTTCAAATCCCCCGGACCGGATAACATTTATCCAGCATTCCTGCAGGAAGGAAAGGACATACTCCTACCCATCCTCAGGAAGATCATCACCAGCAGTCTGGCTACTGGGTATATCCCACGTGCCTGGCGCAGAGCAAGGGTAGTCTTCATCCCCAAGGCAGGGAAGAAGGATATAACTAACCCCAAGTCCTTCAGACCCATTAGTTTGACATCGTTTTTACTGAAAACGATTGAAAAGCTAGTGGACAATAGCATACGAAGTACGCTGTTAAAGGAGGCACCCCTCCAACCAACACAGCACGCGTACAGAGCAGGCCGTTCGACCGACACGGCATTGTATCAACTCGGGAAGATGCTCGAGAAAACAATAGAAGACAAGGAAGTGGCTCTATGCGCCTTCCTAGACATTGAGGGAGCATTCGACAACACATCCCATAGTGCTGTCAAGAATGCCCTGATCAGAAGAGGAATAAACCCTACAGTAGGCAGATGGGTAGATTCACTCCTCCGATGCAGAGAAGCCTCTGCAGTGGCAGGTGAAGAAACCATCACAGTCACCACAACTAGAGGATGCCCTCAGGGGGGAGTTCTCTCCCCACTGTTGTGGAGCCTATTAGTGGATGAGCTCCTAGAAAAACTCGCCTCCCTGGGCATAACATGCCAAGGATACGCTGATGACATTGTCATCGTTGCGAGAGGAAAATACGAGGAAACCCTATGTGACATAGTCCAGAGGGGTCTGAATGTCACGTCTAATTGGTGCAAGGAGGTTGGGCTCAACCTAAACCCTGCGAAAACCATTATAGTACCATTCACTAGAAAATACAAGCTAAGTAGAATGAGGCCAATACGCTTATCCGGCTGCCTCATTACACCAGAAAAAGAAGTCAAATACCTCGGCGTTGTCTTCGACAACAAGCTGAGGTTTGACAAGCACTTAGAGTATACACTCAGTAAATGCACTAGAGCACTATTCACATGCAGGAGCATAGCCGGAAAATCGTGGGGCATGGCACCACATATACTCCGATGGCTATACCTCATGGTTGTGAGACCAATGCTCACTTATGGAGCTGTCGTGTGGGGAGATAGAGCAAACCTCCTCACAGTAAGGACGCAGATGCAAAAACTGCAAAGGCTAGCATGTATATGCATGACTGGAGCCATGCGTACCTGTCCGACAGCGGCAATCGAGGTTTTGATGGAGCTAACACCACTCCACCATACCATCGGCCTGAAGAAAAAAGCAACATTGCTCAGATTAACAACAGAAGGAGTGGGTAGAAACCACATAGTAAGCCTCAGAGACTCTGAAAAGCTGGAAAAGGAAATCCCTTTAATCCTCCAACCCAGAGACGAAATGGTGGCCGAGTATCACTTTGACAGGAATTTCACTGTACACCAAAGTAATAAGAAAGAATGGATCTCACTTGAAGAGACACATAAAATGAAACCACACACAATCATGTGGTACACAGACGGGTCCCTAACGCCCCAAGGAACCGGACTTGGGGTAGCAGGACCAGGAACGAAAATATCTGAACCAATGGGAGAATTCACAAGCATATTTCAAGCTGAAGTATGTGCCATCTCCCGTTGTGCAGACCGTAATATGGGGAAGAACTACCATAATAGAGAAATAGCTATCCTCTCCGATAGCCAAGCAGCGCTTAAAGCACTCAGTAGCAATAAGTTCACCTCTAAGCTAGTCTTAGAGACAAAGAACAAATTGGACCAACTAGGCAGCAGGAACAACCTGACCCTACGATGGATACCGGGACACAACAACATCCCCGGAAACGAATTGGCCGACGAACTGGCACGCAAGGGTGCAGCCACCGCAATGGTAGGGCCAGAACCCTACTGCGGCATAGGCCAACACACAATAAAAGAACTTCTAAGAAAGGAAGAGAATACGCTTAGATCAGCCTCCTGGGTAAACACCAGGGGAATGAGACAAGCTAAAGCATTAATAGTGAACCACGACCTCAAAAGGTTCCAAAAGTTAATCCAACAAGGAAAGAATGCCCTCAGAATTCTGACAGGGCTCTACACGGGTCACTGCAGACTGAGGAGCCACATGTACAAGTTGGGAATAACAAACACCCAGCTTTGTAGATACTGTGAAGAGAAGGAGGAGTCCTCTGAGCATATACTAGTACACTGCGATGCCCTAGCGAGGCGCAGACTCAACAGATTTGGGAAACACATTCTACACCCAAGCAATATCAGTAACATAGAACCCACAAAAATCCTGACTTTTGTACAGGAGTTAGGGCTGCTAGGGGAGTTGTAAATTCAGTAGGGGGGCACAATAGACCAAAATTGGTCGCGGTGCACCACTTCCCCAACAACAAATAATAAAATGCAATCCAAAGTGAAAACGATGCTCATTGTGTTTGTTGACATTAAAGTTTTACGTGGAAGTGCTCAAGAGACTCAAACGAAGGGTCAATCGGGTCCGACAAGACATCGCAGCCGACAACGCCCAGGCTCACACCGCTTTTCTTGTGAACTGCTACCTGACTAAGGCCGGCATCCCAACGCTTCCGCAGCCGCCCTACAGCCCAGATGTGGCCCCACCGGACTTCTTTTGTTTCCTCGCCTGAAAAGGCCGATTAAAGGCAAGCATTTTGAGACGATAGAGGGGATCCAAGCAGCATGCACCGCGGCTCTCAAGGCTATTCCGGAGAATTCCTTACGTATTTCGTATTAGAAAATCTAGGATCGACTGACTTCTGAAACCGTTTGGGATTGATTCGAATATATCTTTTTATATTGTTTTCTTAATATCTAAATACCCAAAATTATACATGCTGACAGTTTTATGGCAGCATCACATTCTTCCACTTTCAGTGATCCAATTTACCTTCATTTACCTAACTACCCCTCTGTCCTTTTGCCCAAAAGACTCGTCATAAAGGGAAAATGGTCAATTCGTTGCAGTCATATTTAAAAAAACTTAATGCCTATTAACAACAATAGATGTCGTCTGAATCCCTGATTTGCCATACTAAAAATGGTTAATTAATACACTTCCAATTCCGATTCAGTGTGACTCTCTCTTGTGTGTGTGTGTGTGCGAGGTGACAAACGTTTAAACAATAGAAATTGATGAGATATTCGTAACGTCTGTATTATATGGCAAATTAATTGCATTTGGCCGATGCCAAATTGTCAATCAAAGAGCAATAAATATTATCGAGCCGAGGCAAGCCGAAAAGAGAAAGTTGTGAATAAACATGGGCAAAAAAAGCGAAATAGTGGAAATGAAACAGAGCAAGTGCAATGATTGCGACTAAAATGACTTCTTTTTATAGACTTTCCCAAAAAACAAAAACAACAACAAAATAAGTTTAAGCCAAGTAACTAGCGAGCAGAGCCAGAAAGAGATACAACTACTTTACACACACACACACACACACGTATATATAAAATGTTCAAATCATCAAACAATAAACTCAAAATGGACTCCGTCGCTTGTCGCACGTTTCATGCTCATTTTCATGTCGAGCGCGTTAAAAACGCCAGGCTCCCCCCTCATCTCTTCCGCCAACTCACTCTCTCTCATGCTGCACATGCCTCATGCGCAGTATACGAAACATAATGGAATCGAAACACTAGCCATTTTGCGCATGGCGTTGATGCTGTGGGCGTGGCCTTTGTCCCATACTCAGGTCGCACTCACTCTTGGCATATTTGTACTCTGTGTGGTGAAGTTAATGAGCTTCTTCTTAGGCTATTTTTGAGCTCATTCTCTGCCATGGCTTGATTACATTTTGACCTTCTCTCGGTTCGGGGATTTTTTTCTGTTATTTAATTTATATTCTGCTTCTTTCAATGTTGCTACGTGTTTGTTGCATTTTTGATAGGCTACCGAACCGAATGGGTAGCTCATTAACAGTCTGAGTTGATTTCGTTTTGCTTTTGGGGTTTTTAATTAAAATTTTTTAAAAAGTTTTCGTAGCTTATGTAGGTAGGGGACGAGTTTCAGGGATGTGCATATAAATGTTTCCCAAGTTTTAGAAGAAAAGAAAGAAAGGAAAATGTAGGAAAGGAAATGTTTATATAACACTCCAGCATTTTTGACGTCAAAAGGAGGGTACATCGGAAAATTCTTGGATCCAAGCCGAAAATACTGAAATCAAGCATGAATTTTAGAGATTTGAGTCTTACATTAAGTCGGCTTCATTTCAAGCATCGAATTTAAGTATAGATCTTATAGAATTTAAGCAAAGCAATTTCAAATGGAAGTGGTGTGGAAATGGGTGAGACTTGAACTCTGAACCTCGAGGACTGACGGACGACTGCGCCTTAGCTTTCTCTACTATTAGCCATAAGCAAGATCTGCCGACAAAATTAAACTTAAGCATTTAAGCTGATGGCATTTTGCCGCTCAGCAAGCAACCAGGGCCGTGGTCTAGAGAACAAGACTTTCGTTTAGAGACGTCGAGCTTGGGTCCTTGTGGAAGCATAATTTTTTATGTTAAATATTTTTTATTTATTACCTCGCCCACAGGTCGAGATCAATTATTTTTTTCGAATTCGAGCAGTTTTTGTCTTAAATAATTCAGTAGAAAAAAATCTAAATTGTAGCCGATTTTAGTTTCGCCATTTCGTGCTCGAATAAGCAGGGGTGTCCAGATTGAGCTTATGTGTGTGTGTGTGTGTGTAAGCATTCAGTGTGAATTGGCTATCACGCCGCCAATCCAGGGACTATGGTTGGGGAACTCTGCCATAAGGCCTGAAGGAACCCTTTTGCGCCTGCTATACGTTTGCGTTAAGCAACAGAAAATGCGTGGCTTGCGGAATGGGCTTGGGCATCCCTGGTCTAAGCATTTTCACCATCGAGATTTTTGCAAGCTGAGAGCTTTTTCTAGCCGATGGCGCAAGGTCAGTATGCCATGCACACACCGTTTGGTCTCGGTTTCTAGATTATAATCATGCTTTTACACTCTTGAATCAAGAGCATTCGTTCACAAAAGTAGAATAAGACTGAAATTTCTGGATCGAAAAGCAAAATTTATGAAATTTTCTAGAGTTTCAGTACTTAATCCACGTAAAATAATTCTCAAAATAAAAGACTTAAAAGAATACTTAATTCTTTTTCTAAATATTATGGCGACTCGAAGATTTTATATTATTTTCTAATATTTTTCGTTACCTGTCGGCATAAGAGATGTTTAAATGATGGAAAACAATAAAAAATCACATTATTCTGTTTTAAAAAAAATTGTGGTCATTAGCTTAACGCACTGAATATAATTATTAGAAGTTCCTTTTCTTATGAAGAAGAACGCAGAAGATATATTAGTTAGCCTATATAAGTTAATGAAAGGGTGCTAAGCTTCATACTTAAACCAATTTTAACAGTTAACGCCATATAAATAGTGCCCTAGGTATTGTTTCCTATGACCAGAATGACTATAGGAAATTAGTCCTTTTTATGCCCTTGGAGAGGGTATATTAAAATTGTCCGGATGTTTGTAACGCACAGAAGAAAGCATCTCCGACAACATAAAGTATATATATTCTTGATTAGCATGACGAGCTCAGTTGATATAGCAACGTACGTCTGTCCGTCTGTCTGTCCGTCTGTTTCTATGCAATCTCCTCCGTCCGTTTTAAAGCTATCTTAACCAAACTTTGCGCGAAGCCTTTTGGTACAAATACGCTGCACATTTGTCAGAATCGGCCGGATCGTATGACTATAGCATATAGCTGCCATAGCAACGAGGGGTTGAAAAACTAGTTTATGTGAGAAAAACTTTTTTGTTTTTAGTGCTATCGCTCCCAACGCTTGTACTTTTAAGTTTTTAATGATTTTACATAATTTCAACAAGACTTGTCAAAATCGGACAGCTATATAGTATAGCTCCCATACAAAAGATAGGTCTAAAAAAAATCTTTGTGGGAACAAGTTTTTTGTTTTTAATGCCAAACTTGTTACTGGTCAATTGTACATGCTACGACACAATATTGCTAAGTTGACTCAAATCGGATGACTATAGCATATAGCTGCCATAGGAGCAAAAGGTCGAAAAAGTAGTTCTATTAAGAAAAACTTTTATGTAAGAACACTTAACACTTTCCAGTTACGAATATATTGTATAGCTGCCATATAACAAACTGGCAGGCATATATCATGCTCCAAGGGTCGAGCCGAACCCAGCATGCCTTATTTTTAAAGTATGCCTATATTTTGGCTTAGCTGGTTTTCCCATAGAGATTAGCCGAACTTTGAGCAGACCTGCTCAAAAATAGCGCTTAGCCTTATAACTAACAGCATATTCACCCCATTTTCCGACCTAGAGATAGGAATTCTCAAAGTTAGTAAACACTCATATCCAATAATTTCGCAAACTTTGCTTACAAAAGGGATATCAAATCAAATTGTGGGTCTTCTTTCCATTTTCATTTAACTACCACTTCCTAAACTCTTTCATAAATATGTATGCACGTAAAGATCTACGTTCTTTCTTGTTCCCTCATTAAAAACCCATATCCAGTAACATTGTTTTGCTATAAACATCAACCATAATTCAATTTAATTGAGGAGACAAAAAATAAAGGAAAACGCACAAAACAAAAATAAGGAAACACAGCATAATCAATGTCGTATGTCTGCCTACAAATACTGCCAGAGTAACACCCACCCACTACACTCGTATGTCACAGACACACACACACACACTCAAACATAGAGACATAGACAAAAAAAAATGGACAAAGCGGCTACCCAGCTCGTATATCAGCATTGGAATCCACCCGGCAAACCCCTAACAACGAAAACAATTTGGTAAGTTTTCGAAAATTTGCTGCACAAGCTTATGCACGTGCGAGTGAGAAAGAGCTAGAGCGACAGAGGGAGAGGGAACGAGCATGAATCAGCCTAATCCAATGAGCGAGATAGCAATGCATTTTGTGTGTTGGGGAGTCCATGTACAAAGCTTAGAAATAGACAGACAATAAAAGCTTCATGAAGCGACATCTCCTGGCCGCCATCAGAGAGAGAGAGTCAGAGCATCCCTATGAAGTTTCGTGTTGATTTTTATCATTTATCGATTTCGAATTTGTGTCGAGGGACAATTTAGTAGCCTCCTCCATCCAAAGTGTCTGGTGATTTTTTTCTGGGGGGCAGAGAGGGAGATGCGAACATTCATGAGGTGTCATTTGAAATTGGGAAGGGATTGTGTGGGGAGGCACTCGTCATTGTCAAAGCTAAATGCTCTGTGGACTGTCGTTGGA
The DNA here is from genome assembly GCA_018904275.1 of Lordiphosa clarofinis. Classification (NCBI taxonomy): domain Eukaryota; kingdom Metazoa; phylum Arthropoda; class Insecta; order Diptera; family Drosophilidae; genus Lordiphosa; species Lordiphosa clarofinis. The sequence continues at coordinate 5,689,580 of JAEIGQ010000005.1, read as the reverse complement.
GTACATTTTGGCCAGCCGCCTCTCTAGTGTCGTTTTGTAGGCGATACTAGGCTATTTATGGCCCAGCTTGGTTTCAACTTTGTATCTCGTAATTTGCCTGAAAGTTGGTTTCACTGATGGAGGAAAAGTGGAACGGAAAAAATTTACTTGGTGGAAATAAATTTTAAAAATATTGTTCTTTAAATAAGAACTTTATTAAGGAATCTGTTTAACATGAAAATTGTTAAAAAATAAAGCGGAAAATATTTAAATATTTTAATCTAAGCTTTGAGTTGTATCTCAACCACGGTTGCCACAGAGTATAAAATAATGCACCAAAAAAATTTAAAAAAAGAACCATTTTCATAAAAAAGAGCCAACATTTTTTTCTTCCTTATATTCATGTTATAATTTCAATATATCTTCATTTCATTTCCAGTTCATTTCTTAAGTGTTCTTAAACATACAAATAAAAATTAAACATTTTTCTTGTACCTTTTAACTACCTTGTTAACATTTAAAATAACCAAAACAGTCAATATTCACTATTAAAACCTAAACAAATTTCTTCCTTATTCGTGTTATATTTTCACTTCATTGAGAATTCTTAAAAGTACAAGTAATAACAATCAAAGTTGTGCAAATGTATGTAACAGCCAGAAGAAAGCACCTTCGACCCCATAAGGTATACATTTATATTCTTGATCAGCATCAACAGCAGAATCGATTTAGCCATGTCCGTCAGTCTGTCTGTATGAACGCGTCGATCTCAGAGACTGTAATATATAGTGCCACAATTTTTGGCATGTAAGTAGGTGTATACTTTACCAACATCGAGTTTGTATCACATTTGGAAAGTACCACAATTAGATACGAGCAAAAACACCAAAGATATGCAAGTGCGCCTCCCTATTTTTTTAATTCATTTAAAAGAAAAAGGAATTCAAGCTGGCGGGGCACTCGACCGAAACACTCTTACTTGTTTGTATTTATAATGATTTTCTATATTTGTAAGTTATTTTTAGACCACACATAATTTGTATATGTATATGTATTCTTACAGAGTTCCATACTGAATAAAATTGAAGTCTGTTTCTCAATTTGGTTTTTATTAAACTTATGGCAAAAAATACCCCCGCCGAATCGAAGCTGTGTGGAATGGAAAATATATTTCTTATATATCCAACTAATTCCTTAAAGATTTCAATATTAACCCCATTTTTTACTTTTGCCACTTCTTCCCAAAATAAAGAAATATCTTTTCTTTTGTAACTTGTAAATAATTCCAACAGGATCCGGTCAACATAAATTCTTCAAGTTTTCACTTAGTGGCATTATTTCAGTTTCTTTGCCCAAATTACGTTGGCTGGTGCAATCATAATGAGAGATTGAATATCCTCTTGTCTAAAATCAAACCGCATTACTTTCAGAAGCAGCTCCAAGTGAAACTCGCATACCGTTTCCCTTACTTTTAAAGTTGTGTATTTATCTATACACTGGCTATCCATATATGTATGTATTGTTGGGCATTCAGACCAACACAAATTTTGTCAACGCGCCATAAATAGAATTTAAGTCGCTAACATTAAAGCTACTAAGTTTATGTGAATTTGGAAAATATATCTTTCATACTAAAAAAAATTTTTTGAAGATATTTACAACTATCAATTAGTGTTGACAGCGAAAAATATCCTGGATCTAATTTAGGTTTCGAATAATTTTCCACTTTTTCGTTTAAGCCAATTATAGGAAAAAGAGCCAAAACGAGACAATTTCAATAAAAAAGTACCAGTGCACCAACAAGAAAAAAAAACACCAGTTTTGGTGCAAAAACACCAAGTGTGGCAACCGTGATCTCAACCTCTAAAATTCAGTAAAAGGTTCTGTATTATTTTGCTCCTTTTGTTCAGTTGTTCAGTTTCGCTCTCACTTGTACAAATATGTAGCCAATCGATTAAACACTGAAAGTGTATGAAATTCTGACTAAACTCAGCCAAAAGTGGGATTCTAAGCTGCACAACTGAACAAAAAAGAGCAAGAGACTGACAAACTGAACAACTGCACAAAAAAACTTTGTTCCTTAAGATTCCTTAACCCCCTCCTATTCAGCTCCCCTCCCTCAAAGATCAACAATAAAGCAATTAATCAATTATATTTGACACGCCAGACACAAACGAAACCAAACCCAAATTTCGCAATATCCCTACAAATCCTACAATTTTTCAGCAAGCAGATTATCGACATTGCCAAAATGAAAAAAAAGGTTCCAAGTCAAATTATACACCAGGGACACGTTCAACCATACCACTTTATTGTTATTTTGTGAGTTTCTATTAACCTCAGTCCTCCTCAATAAGCCGCTTAAGCGGGATTTACCTGAGAAAACCGATCAGGGCACGTAGCTCTCTGCGCCTGCGCAGCTGGCAAATGCCAAAACAATACAAAAAGAAGCAAATTCAAAGGCAATTCACACTCGGCCGTCAATTGCTGGAAGTTGACTTTAGGCGCGTACTAAAACAAAGATGAAAGGAAATGCCAGGAAGTGTGCGGAAGTGTGTTCCTTTTAGCATTTTTGTGGAAAATACGTGCTCGGGGCATGAGTTGGCAGAATTTCTGGTGTATCAAAGACTTTTAATTGATGTTTGATCTGGAATTTCACAACGTAATACCAGCGGCTGTTTACTTTAGTGCTAATGGTTACCCCCCAACTCTCTGCCTCTAGGTTAATTATCATCCATATGCTAATGGAGTTTTGAATGGAGATTTCAGTAAGGTAAAGCAAAAGTAAACCAAACTATGTATTATATGTTTATTGTTGGCATTGCAAGTTAAAGTATGATTAATGTGGGTGCTCCATTAGATACGAGCCAACAATGGCATTCGGTAGTTGCAACAGACTGAAGTCATTAGCTGCGCGGAGAAAATTGTAAAACGTAAGGCAGGAGATGAGCAACTTTGTTTTGGTTAGAGATGAGAGTGGAAAGGTTTGAATATTGGGTGGCAGCCTATGTATTTGATGGATGGATCCAAGGCTGGGTTTGATATGAAGATAGTCGATGAGTTCTCCGAACTTGTTGAACTTCATTCATTTTCACATTTGTCCTCATAAACTAAAACACTAAGAGAAAGCTAGAACGAACAATTCGAGTGGAAAATCAAGGAAAATACTTGTTAAGAAAATAAGTTGCCTTCAACTCAAAATAAGAACAAGATGGTCTCAGAATACTTAAGAACAAATTTGAAAAATGTTTCTGGAATGAGTAAAGTTGTTCTCAATCGCATAGCATTTACTTTAAACAACCACAAATTCGGCATTCATCACAGAGATATACAAGAGAGAGAGAGAGAGCGAGTTTTCTCCCTTTCTGATCTCTCTCTTGTCAGTCCAACCAAGTATGAGAAGTCCTCTAAATGTATATCTGCAAACGTGCACAACGGCTGAATGTGCTGGTATATAAGGTAAGTGCATAAGGTACCTGGTTCAATTCCCAGTGGGTCGTTGAAGCGATGTTCTGATTCCTATGAAATATATGGGTGGAGGGAGAAGCAGAATCGCGCAAATTTAGGAGCTTTGCCTGTGTGATTCCAATTAATAGAGGTATGTCTCCGTTCCCTATTCCACCCAAATGTGGGAATCATCTCAAACCTGGCCCAAATTCAATAAAATTTAGAGTTTAAAATGTTATTGATAACGGAACAATATCAACTCAAATCAAGTTCTTAAAATGGAACAATATCAACTCTATTTGAGTTTTTACGTTTTCAAAAAATTAGTCTTCTAGTGGGAACATTGTACTACAAATAAGAAAACCCGTTTACGCACTGCTAGTTGTGCTCGTTTTGAGTCCAATGTTCTCGATTTCCATTAATACACCCAGTTCATGTGGCAAAGTTGACAGAGTTGGTTTACAACTGTGTAATGCCTCCTTTAGGTTCCAACTTTTTCTCTGATGTCAATAAAACGGTGTGCTAGTTTACTGATACATCCGCTCCATTCCCCTCACGCTACCATCTCTAATTCATAACTTTTCAATCTCAACTTGTTGCATTCAATTCAATTCACAAGTGTTCTTCTCCTTTCTTTGTGAAGCATTAATAATTTGATGATAGTTATTGTTTGGCTTGCTCCTCGCCTCGCCTCGCCTCCCCCCATCCCATCCAACCTGTTTCGATTTCATTCATTGCTTCTTAAAAGGAGTATTTTTTGATTGACAGTTAATCAATCTTATGGTTTCTGTTGATTCTATTCACACATTCTCATTCACTTTGCTTGTGACGTTTTCTTTCATTTGTCTGCACCTTGCTGGGCCAGAATTTCAGTTAAGAGTTAATCCTTTTGACTTGAATATTTCTTGACGGATTGTCGTGATGTGACTTAGTGACTGCGGGAGTGTGTGGCTAAGCAGATTTCCGGTTTGTAATTGTTATGAGTTTTAAGCCGTCTAGATAGTTTACACAATGCACACTTGTGGGTGTTGCTGTTGAGCGGATTGTGAACTTATATGTACATAGATGCTTGTTTTTGTTAAGAAAAAAATAGGATAAAAACATGAAATCTGTTCTAGTCGGGCTAGACCCTTAAGTAAAATAAATTTATAATAATTTTAGATTAAGACTAAATTCAATGTATTAACAAATGGGCGAAATAAAATTGTCTTGGGCTCAACCCTTCGAAATCCAAATGATTAATAACATACAAGAAGAAATGAAACCCAGAATATTTTTGGATTCTGAAAATTTACGAATATCCCTTCGAGTATGTTGACCAAGCTCTCAATCTTGTTTTCTTATTTAGCGCAACGCTCGATCGGGCAACGGGCGATCATATTATCCAGGAAGTTGGGAAAACCTATGGAATGCTGCGACAGCTGAACTTGACAAGAATGTTTCTACCTCAAAAAATCTGACTCCAAAATGCCAAAAATTCTATCCCCTCGATATTTTATGGGGTAAAGGTCTTTGGAGAAATGCAATGCTTTTTGCTTTAATAAAATGAATGTCCTTTTTAATAATATTGCGAGGTATGTTTTCAACATTTGACCGAGGAATCCTATTACTACTTATTTAATTTGACCTTAAAATCGTTTATATGCTTATAACCATGTTCAGAAAATAGTTTACACTGAGGAACCGTCCTACATTTTCTTTATGTTAAGCTTTAGTGCGTCTCAAAGGACGAGAAATCTAATTTGTACTAAGACCAGGCTAAAAAGTTATGAACCAACTTCCTCATATCCTTAAAACAATTACTAGCGCATCTCTATTTAAGGCTAAAGTACATAAAATAAAATAAATACAAATGTACCTCATAAGTAGTTGTATTCTATCTATCTTATTTTGTTCTTTTCCTCCGGTCTTAGATTTTAAATTTGATAGTCTTAAGTTACGAATCAAATAAAAAATTTTAACATTTTGGTCTTTATTTTAACTATAATTTTTTTTGCGTGATTATTCTTTATATTATGTTTAATGTTTTAATAACTAAATGAATGTCTACCTAAATTCTTTAGATAATGGAATATGATATTATAGGACACGTAAAGAGTTTAGTGGGTCTTTTAATTTGGGCTTAAAGAATACGTGGTTTGAGTTTGAGTATGAAAGGGAGTGCTCTGTAAGGTCAAGTTTATACTTCTGCCACTAGGACTGAAAGATCAACTAAAAGCGTAGTGGGATTGTGTGGGAAATCCTTGTACACTTCCTATTAGACCTTAGAAGACATACATATATAGTCCTTAGAGCTTTGGCCTTAGATAGATTTAAGGGATTTTCTTGTAATAGGAAATTAGCTTCAACTTTTTATGCCCTCGATTTTGTTGTATCTCGCCATGAATTTACCCATTTCGAAACTAAAACCTAAACTTGCAAACTAAACTTACTAGTTGAGTTTGAAATAGTAAGCGTAAAGTCCACATCAAAAAAAATTTTATTTTATCTAGAGCTTCAGATTAACATTTCAACTAAAAGTTGTGCTTTATTCTAATTGAAAAAAGTAGGAAAGTATTGGAACAATTCTTAAATCAATCCTGCATCGAGATTAAGTAAGTGCGAAGTTCTTATGCAAAGCAAAAGACTTCTATTTGTAAGCAGTTCCGAAGCTAAACTCAGAAAATATGTCTCACTAATACACTTTTTGTAAGAAGCTGTCTATTGGACCAATTAATTCCAGGTAGGAGTTGTATCCAAGTGAGCTATGCCATGATAGCGGAAAAATCCTACACAGGAGCGTCCTAATATTTGAAACATTTGAAAAGTGTTCTCAGAGTGCCAAAGATAGGCTACGTAATGAATAAACAGGCCCTTGGACTACTCCTCTTTGTGTCTTATAACAAGGTCTTAACCCTTCTAAATGTGCTGAAAACCTTTTAGTGTAACCTGTTGTCCTAGTTACAATTGAACGCTTGCTTTGATTGTTTTGGAATGTTTTTACTTATATTAATAAATTGTAAAAACTCGTTGAACGAAAGAACAAAATGTAAAGGAAATTTTAGTTTTCTTAACTAAATTGCAGCTTAAACTTAATTCATTCGTGTTTCGTGTTGGTTTGTGCCTGGCTTAAATTTGTCTATATAAGTCCCGTACCGACTTGACTAGACGCTGGATTCAACGTTTTCCCCTACTAAAAAACATTAAAAAGATAATGAATGTTTCATATTTCTTTTGCGTTTTATTCTTTATCAATTTGAAATAATTAAAATTACAATTTAATTTAAATACATTTTACATAATTTACTGCAGTAGTTAATCATCATTTAATATTAATATTTTTATGTTGCATATTTTGTTCGATTGTTAATATTTCATAATGTTTAAACTAAAGTCTGTTCGAATGCACGAAATTACACTTTAATATTATAAACTAAACATACAATATGTAATAAATTCAGTTAATGTTTTGTGTGCCTTAACTTTTTAGTAAGATTTATTAATTATTCAGATTTTTATGTTGTAAATTAACTTAAATATTTACACAACTATTGAAACTCAAGACGATCAAAATGAATGAAAGCAGTACAGAGAAAGGGGGAAAAAATGTGTGTCTTCAAAAGACGGTAAAGTGGCAAAACCTTCTAGTAAAATATAACTAAAATTACTCAAAACCCAATTGAGAATTTTGCTTTAGCTGCTATATTTTTATGAGCTGTGTTTAAACTTTTTACCATTGTAAATTCGTTTTAATGACGATAATTATCCTGTTGCGTGGAACTGCTGCCGCTGCTCCGACAGCGCTTACTTTGGGCCGGAGTCTCACCCATGTCCAGACTCTCGTTATCGCTATCCATGGTCTCGCTGCAATCCCCATCGTTATCCCCACCCATGTCGTCCTGTTTCCGTTTGGCCGTGGCCATTTCAGCCGCATGACGTTTGCGCCATTTGGTGCGACGATTCTGAAACCAAACCTGAAAATGAAAAATAAAAACCCATAACTTTAATTGAAGGTTTAAATAATCTCAAAGTTTTTCATGTGTAATTAGGCGAACGAGGCACATTGTCAAAGTCATTAAGTCACAAAACGGGGACGGGCTCGGGCACAGGCTCACAGCCCATAAGTCGCATCATCAACGCCGGTTAACCCTCAATTAAGACAATATTAAGCACTGGACAGAGCGAGAGAGAGAGAGAGAGAAAGGCACAGAGCGCAGCCTGTTACAACGGGAACAGTGGCAGCAAAAACTATGCAAAAACCATGACTAACGTCTTTGGTTGCGCTTCGGACAACATATGTTGCCACTGTATGGAATCACCCTCTTCGAAACAAAACAAGTAAAAATCAAAAAAGGGATTTCCCCCTCTAGCATTTATTTTTTGGCATAATTTCCACATTTATTTAATGATAAGGCAACTTTAAATTCATGAGCAGGGCTTTATGAAGACATTTTATTTTTGAAGAATTTCTAAGAAGTACGCTCGAAATTTGATCATTTTAGGTTTGCACATAACTTTAAAAACAGAAACACACAACACTACAAAGGAGGCTGGTCGACTGTTCAGCTGTTTCAGAAACCTCCCGGTCTAATCATCAGCAGTCTTTGCAGCTGCCTTCTCCTGGGTTATAACCCAAAAATTTTAATAGTACTTCAGATTTACAGTCCTGCAATTTATACAACTGGTGGTTGGTCGACTGTTCGCGGTCCCGGTCTTCTCAAGTCTTGCAGCTGCCTTCTCCTGGGTTATAACCCAAATAATTTTAAAAGGTACTCATTTTAATTTTTTTAATTTTTACCATGGGGGTTTTTGGATTTTTCTTTTTTAGAAACCTCCCGGTCTAATAATCAGCAGTCTTTGAAATAAAGGTCTTTGATAACTTTACAACTGGAGGCTGTTTGACTGTACAGTTGTTTTGGGAACCTCCCGGTCTAATCATCAGCAGTCGTTGCCTTTCCACTGCAAGTCAGCAGGAGCCTTCTCCTGGGTTTTAACCCAAAAAGTTGTAAATTTACTTTGAGAGCACGTGGAAGTTGTTCTTTAAGTTTCACTATCTAAAACGAGGTCACTTTGACAAATCAGTCACGATTTGGTATCGGGTTACTTGTAAGGGAAATGCACGTAAACTTATTCAAATTGCGCTGAAGCATTGTCAAATAATCCCTTTAAATGTCCAAGTTTGTGTAAAACTGACCAAATTTTAATGTGGCGCCACAAGAACTGTATGAAGTGCAGGTCTGACTTAGTGACTGCTGCCGTTCCTAGAAACTACTTGAATTCCCTTCAACCATTTTTGTTCCAACGAATTTCCGCACACATTTTTATGGCCACACCAAATCGAGATCAGTCTAAGCCGTCTTGGGAGGGCTCTGGGCCCAGAAAACTTAGCCAGAAGTGAAAAGAAGAAGCCGAAATGGAATTTATGACAGCCAACACAACATGTCAAAGTCAATTAAATATTGTGGCAATCAATTTGACGTGGTCACGTTACGCTTCGATTGGTTGGAATTGCTATTGGGGGATTTATATTTATTGCGACAGGCGGCGGGAGGACCAACAACAAAACAGAAAAAGTTATAAAACATAGTATACACGCTCGGGTTCAGCTCGATTGTTCCTTTTTGGCACCACCACAGGGGGGCATCCGTTCTTTCGGACAGCGTTCGTCGTCCGTCGTCCGTCAGGTGGGCAAGATAAGGATAAAAAGCGTGTTATGTAAATTTTCGTAGGAGCCAAACGGAATGTCAAAATCAAACCTTTTTCTGTTAAATATATGACTCCTGGCCAAATTGGAAATTTATTTGTTTACGCGCGCGCGTCCTGTTTGGGGACCTAAAAGTCATGAAAATTTACAACATGGCAGCCCGGTGGAATGCCTTTCTGACAAGTTGTTGCCGTTGTTCTTGTTGTTACTCTCCTATTGGTTGGCCAAACATTTTATTTCTGGCTCGTAAATTTAAATTCGAACAGCAGACTCGCCCTCTCCTTTTTATATATATTTATGTGAGTTTGTGATTTATTTGATTTTTGTAGCCATAAACTTGAAGGCAAATGCCCAGAACCGACCATAAAAGGTATTTATTTTTTTCCCTCTTTGATTCAACTGATTGAAAAAAGTGTTGAGCAATCGACGAAACTAAAAAAGACTTAGAAATCTTTTCCATTCATTAACACACAATCAAATCCATTAGCCGAGCAAACACAATCGCTACAGGAATTCTTCTACCAAAATTCAATTAGATATTTCTGTCATAAGTTTTTATGAACTCATCTATTGTCAGGTTTGTCATCTTGTCAGTCGCGCATAGCCCATTGTCAGTGCCAACTGTCATTTATGACAGGGCATTCGGGGCAACAAATTGATGTCTATGAGCTTTCATTATTCTAGTGCTAATTATACAAGGCGGGCCCATAAAAAAAAATGGACAAGTTTTTAAAAAGCATTTAACAATAAAAAATAGCACTTAGCCGTATTGTTTAAATGATATTTATGGTGGCAGCAAAATTTGTTGGAGTTTCCACAAAATCTGTTTAAAGAAAGTGATATGAGTTTAGTGAAATGATTGTTTGATACCAAAGATTTGCATAAACTTTTATGAGACGGTTTAAAGAAGGGATAAAGATACGGTGATTGTTTTTGGAAATTTAATGTATTCAAACGAATTCACTAAAAAACAATTTTAGACGCATTTTTGCTACTCAAAAACAAGCGTTTTATTTCGAATAGAGGCTCTATTGACCTTTTAATTTATTCTTAGGAGCCAACTCAGGTGGATGACCTACTAGACCTACTGTTAAGCGGTGCCCAAGCCCAATCTGCAAGCCGCGTATTCGTTGTTGTTCTACGCACAGGGATACGGTAAGCTTAGGCTAGAGCAAACGTATCAATGCGTTCAGTCCAAGGTTTTCTTGTTGGCGGGTGCGGAGCTGACACCTTATTGTGTCTTTCTCCTATGTCTTGCAAATTCAAATGCAACATGAAGAAACCAAAACAAAAACTCATGGTTCATATCTTTGCTTGTGGTTGTTTTTGCGAAGATATGCTGTCCATTCTTTGTCTTTCAAAAAACCTGGATGCCCGTAAGGAAGAGATTTTGATATTCAGCAGCGAGACAACAAATAAATCGCACACATGCTCTCTTAATCATTTACAGCTTTGCATATTCGCAGGCCAGCAAGGTATTCGGTGCAAAAAGCAATAAAAGGTAATCGGGACTCAGCGATACAATTGACTTAACTGAAAAGAAATTTTGTTGACGGAAACAAGAATCTTTCATTTAACAGTCTGTCGCCTGGTTACGTTTCCTTCACTATTCTTTAGTGGGTGCTAGATGACGCATCTAACATTTCTGATGATGTTGGGCATCCTTTCTCCACCCCCACAAGCTTCCTTTGCCAACCAAGGAACAACCTCAGACCTTAGTGGCAAATCCCGTTACAACATGGACACAGCTGTTACCAAAATATAATGACCATGAAAAGCAGCCTTAATGATGCCCAACTAATGTTGTTGCTGCCGTTGTTGTTGTTGTTGCTTCTGTGGAGTCCTGTCTGTTGTTTTTTTTCCCCGTTTTTGTACGTTGGAGGCCAAGCCAGTGGGAAGACTATCGGTCTGTGTCTGCGGCATGTAACACACGAGAAATATTAATTGTAATTTTATTTCACATAATGTTGCAAATAATAATTACACAAATGTGCAAATGAAGTTGTAAATTATGCTGTATCTGGTTTAATGGCACCTTTGGGTTTGGTTAACACAGCGTTTGGTTGGTCTACTGTTGAGTACAATATTTTAATTTAATTAAATAAGATTGAGTTGGCAGAAAAAGTAGGAGTGGTAGCATATTAATGAAAAACTCGTATAACGGATTTACTGGATAATTATTAATATTATTAATGCTACGCATCTTTAGGAGATTTGAAGGGCATTTATTCCATCAGTATACATTTAATGATACGTAAATATTTGATTGTGTAGTCTTTGAAGTGAGTTGTGAGTTTTTGGCGTCATGGTGTTTTAAGACCGAACCCCTGGTTCACAATTGTTAAAAAGATCTGCTTATATTGGAGACTTAATGATTTGAGAAACTGTGCTCGCACCCTGTGTCATTAGAGAAAAATAGAATAGAAAATTAGAAAGCATTATTTGCTTGCCAGATTATATTGAATAAGCGAAGAAATGAAACGCAGTAGATGGATCTTCATTAGTCGAGACTTCCCTAGGGTTCACAAGTCGGTTCTTTAAACAGGGTTTGATACCAAGACTGCAAACCAGTCCAGATCCGAACCTTGGTGTCAGAAAAAAAACGCATTTTACCCTCCCAGCCAGCAATTTAGCAAGCGGTTTCCAAACCATCGTATGACAGTCTCACGACATTTACAAAAAACTTGCTGTGCTAAGCGATTTGCGCATGTCATTTCGTGCTCAGCTGCAGATGGCAAGGCAGGCAAAAAAAAAGTTAAACTTAAACAAAGACTTTAAAAAAATTGAGTATCTCATTCTCGTTGTCTTTCTTGAAGAGCGCACAAGTGAAAATTTATCTTTAAATAAAGTAAGTGCGGGCTTAAATTTATTTAATGTCAGCGGCAATTATATTAGGAAATAATTAAGAAAGCAGATAATTGCGGCAATTATCATTAGAAAACAAATAACGATGCAGCACTGCCATCGGAGTAAGACAATGCTTTCTTGTTTTAAATTAACTTTTACTTTATATTTAAGATCTATTGCAGGAACGTTTACTAGCAAAAACGGAGGCAATGGAAGAGAACTTTGTATTTCTCTAAAAATGTATTATAAAACACATTTTGTAAGCTTATAAAGATTGGTGCGCTTCGATTATAAAAAGCTTACTTTTATGCGTTTTATAAATGTCACAGCAGCGTTTTATAAATGTTTTGTTTTTATTTGAACGCTTACAAAACGTGTATTTTTGTATAAAATTGTTTGCTGGGCAGAACTTTGCACTCAGTACTCCATACTTAGAACTCATTAATCGGAAACCGATACTTAGTACTTGATATGTATTACTCGATACTTAGTAATTGACACTCAGCTTTCGATGCTGAGCAAATACTAAGTATTGGATACTTAATCCAGGGCAGTCACTATTGGGTATTTAGTACTCGATTCTCATTACTGTGAGTAAGTGTGTGTGTACTCGATACTTAGTATGCGATACTCATTACTCCATACTCAGCACTCATCACATGGTACCCAATTTGTAGTACTTTATCCGTATTATTCGATACTAACTACTCAGTACTCGATGCTGAGTATTCATTATTCGGGACTCAATTCTCACTACACAATGCACTCACAACCCACCTGCTGCTACAGCAAATGGGGAAAATGAGCTGCCTTTACCCAAAAGAATCTGTCACGAAGACAAAAAAGGTTCTAATTTTAGTCCCCTATTTGAACGACCGTAGAAAAGCTTCGCTCTAATAATTATTCAATTATAATTGAAGTGCCATTCTGTAGATCTTATTATTTTGCAAATAGTTTAAATGATCGGACACTTTTGGAAGATGTATCACATAGTCTGGTAAACTAGACGTGTGCTTCTACAATGCGCTACAAAAAATTACGCCGAACAACGGAAAGGGAGCGCGCAAACATGCGGCAGAACGATGAACTGACGGCAAAACTTAACTGATCTTGACCAACAAACACTCTCGGTGCACAATAAACACTGGTTTGATCTTTAAAATTCAGCTGTAAGTTCAGCTTTGTGGAATCAATAAAGCATGTTTGTTTATTTTGGCTTGCTGACGTACTAAGATATCATGGTCAGCCGCATGTGTGCGTGCGCTCTTGGACTTATCGACTTGCCCCAAACCGAACCTCAGACTTAACGTTGAGTTCAAAAACCAGGTCCGATTCTTTTCCGAACTTTAAGTGGTTAGATCTGAAAACATTCAATTAATGGGTCATCCGACTATAGTCTGCTTTAGCTATATTACCATTCTCTGAAGGAGCTTTTAAGGCCTTTAAAAACCATTTTCTTTCTAGGCCTAAAAGGGCTGGAACAATGGGGAAAGTAACCAAACTTTCCAATGGATATGTCAAAGCTTTTCTCGTCACGCTTAAAGCACAGTTAAAACAATTGTTAAAATATTTTTCGATGCATATTTTACTGAATTTTTTAGAAAATTGTTTTGAACTTCAGTTCTTTTCTTGGGTAAAAAAAATTTTATCGTTCAAAATTATTTGTTTTTATTTCACTAAGTTTTTTACCAGAATTATTGTTAACGGCCTTTCTTAAGGCTTGTTTAGTATGTCTGCGTTCTTCAGTGCTGACAAAAATTCTTCCTAAATTGAATTAAACCCTTCCAATTAGTTTCTCTTTCATGCAAATTACATGGCTAACAATCTACGTAAAAACCCACTCCTGACCAAAATGTGTTTACATACATTGACTAAACAATCAGGAGAACCGAAAATGTCATTACATTTATGCAAAAACGGGGCCACAAAATCACGAAAAAGCTATAACAACAAAACATGCAATAATATAATTGCAAGGGACCCACTATGGAAAGTGTCCCTTCTCTCTCTGTCATTAATAATGGCCACAGACGCCATAACTCACTTGTGTATTCCTCGTCCCCCGTCCGCTCGTTCATAAGAACGTACAAAATGGCGACCATTTGCATTAAATGATTGCTAAAACAAGGACCAAAAGGACTCCAGTCTGTGTCCAAAAACGGTTTTAATTATGATAACAGCGCAATTATTCTTGTCAAGATCATTTGGCCACCCACACATACTGGGTGCTTTGTCTGTCATATTTTGTGCATATCCTTGGCTGTGTCCATTTCTGTTTTTGTTTGTCAATTTGCATACTATCATCGTCATGGCTGTTTTTCATCTGAGACCCCCACATGCACGCACACTAATTGAATATGTATGAAGCTGAATATCCTTGCTCATCGTTGTCGTTGTCCTAGAATTTAATTTACACTCCACCCAAAAGTCATGCAGTCATTTGGCATGTCTATCAGGAGGAGAGGCAGCATTGCTGCTGCAGTTCCGCAATCCATCTCTCTGTCCATTTGTAAGCGTCAGCAGTCGTGCGACCCTTCCTTCCATCCCCTTCCATCCTTCTGCCTTTGCCTTTGCACAAAATGACGCATATTTAGCCTGCAATTCAAGCCATCAATCCTCTATCTCTCTCTCTATGTTCGCTTGTATCTTGTGCCTTGGCGAAATTTCTCCTATGCCAACGGCCTCATTTTTTGTAATTAATCATTTTTCCTCATCATAAACGTGATTTCTTTGCCAGAATCCTGATTGCGCACAGTCGGTGGGTGTGTGTGTGTGTGGTGAGAAAAGAGTGGGCGATGAGGGTTACTAAATTGTCTGACAAATGTGTCTACAAATGACCCAATCAAGTATCTAATAATGAAATCTGATTATGTGAGAAAATTCCAGGAATCAGAACAGATCGTGAAAAGATCAGTTCGCTTAGAAAGAGATATGAAAGCTACATTTTCAAATATCACCGCCAACCAATTACCTTTTCCTGGCTTACCAACTAATTTAAATGACAAAACCCAACCAAAATCCCACACGCGACTTCAGACAATGACACGTGCGTGTCTACCAGCAATTCCTTGTCCCGGCGCTCGGATTACAACAAAGTTGAGGGCTACAAATTTGACGACACAAAGGATTTATTTGTTGATAAAATTTCGAAACGGGGGACACAACAACAAAAAAAAAATAAAACTTTAAAATGATGGCCAGGGGAATGGGACGGAGGCGGAGTGGAACACTAAGCCTTTAGGGCATAACCCACAGAGACCAAAATATCCATCGAGACCCATTGGCGCCATTTTGGGAAAAGTAAAGCAAAAATCCACCAGCTTTGCGTTTCAATAAAAATGTAAATTTTTTACGAAAAACTCATTGGTGAGGGGGAAGTTTTATACATTTTTTGTTTTTGTGTTCTACCTTCGTTCGCCATTTTATGTGTTTTTAATTTGCATACAAGAAGGGTTTGGTTGGTGTGTGCTTACCTTAACCTGCGATTCGGACATTCCTAAGGCATACGCGAGCTTGGCCCGTTCTGGTCCAGCCAGATATTTGGTTTGTTCGAAAGTCTTTTCCAGTGCAAAAATCTGCTGTCCACTGAATGTTGGGCGGGTGTGTTTTTTCTTACCATCCTTATCGTTGGAAGGATGATGCTGATGTGACTGTGAGAGATTGGCGGACACTGAAATTGAAAGAAACAAAAAGAATAATTAAGATCTTAAGTGAGAGAGTGGAAAAGTAGGTTAAAATTTCCCATAATAATCGACCTTCCCCCCATTATTTTGTCGCATAAAAAACTTTTCAAATCTATTAAATTTAACATTTAAGTATCTTGTTTACAAGCACTCGCTATAAAATAATTATGAAACAATAAGCTTTGCCATAAAACAATGTCGCCTGCTCCCCCCCAAAAGAAGTTGAAAAGGGAATTTGCGGCAAAAGTTTTTTGACATTTATTAATTGTTTATAACAGCGCGACAGCTGCTAATTTGAGAAGAAAATACCGCATGAGGCAAGGTGTTAGGGGTTGAATTATGAATGAGAAATGGGATTAAAAAAATATGAAAAAATTTTACTATTTTTATTTAATAGCTTCCATTAACCACGAAACATAACCTTTTATCGAAATTAACCGAACAAAACTCCAAACGTGGGCTTATATTTCTAAATTTTTTTAAGTGGCAGCCCGCCTCATGGCGTTAATTGCTCCTGGTTTGCGCTTCATTGCCAGCTTTCAATCTATTTGGTTAATTTTACTTTTATCAGCTAACAAAATGTTCAAGTAATCTATTTATAAATTTTTTGATCCAATTTCCCATAATGATTGCAGTTGTCGGAAGTCCACAATACTACATAATTGAATGTCAGTCATGTTCGTATTTTCGTATCAAGAGTGTCAAATGAAAATAAATATAAGACGGTTTTGTAAGCAAAAATACTTAAAAATTTCTAAAGACCTAGAGATCATGCTATCTTTGCACATAACTTTATAAAGGAACATACAACACCAAAAAAGACTGTACTGCTGTTTCCTGAATCTCCCGACTCAAACAACAGCAGTTAGTCGCCTGACTTCCGCAAGTGGGCAGAGGCCCTCCTATGCCAGCATTGGTATAACCAAAAACGATTTCAAAGGCAAGTGTATAGCAAATGTCGACACCAACAGACAACGCCCAGCTAACTGAAGTTTTTGTGTGTGTGTCCCCAAATCGGTCTTACTTTATTTGTGACAAAGATTTCTTTTCATTGCTAATGCTGAGGTCAATAAATCTTAGCTCAGAATTGCATTCAAACCGGAGTTTTTGTTGAAAATTGTTACTTTAATAACGACACGTGCATAGTAGAATGTGATTTAACGACTTCAAGGCAAAAGAGTGCTGATGATTGAGTGCTCCTGATTAAAGATGTGTACAAAGATAACATGTTCTACTAATATTAAACATTTAAAGAATCAATTTAAGTCTGTTATTATAAATAAAATTTTAACACATTTCAATATAATTTTTATTACCTTAAGAAAAAGTTTTTCTTTTATAACAACTTTTAATCGATAGCTTTAAGGGTTGCACCTAGGGCGTTCGATATTTCTTAAAATTTTAATATCGATATTTTCATATAGGATCCAAATAACATCGATATATTGGTATTTTCTAATTTTTTTTCAATATATGCGTTATATCTATCTTTTAATAAGATAACTTAAGATTTAAATCGATTTAATTGTCTGTAATAGATTATATTTTTTTGTTGGGTTTTTTTTTAGGGGAAAAAAAAAAAAAAAAAAACATTTTTTAGTTTTTCTTTTTAGAAATCGCTCTTCTTCGAAGATATACCGTATAAGAGAAGAAAATCTATGGCTACATACCGTACCTGGATCAAGTTCAATGGATGAATTCATTTTAATCGCATGGTTTTAAGCAAAATTTCCCAGAGATTTCGTTATTTCTTTTTTTTCTGCTATTACCATAGGTTTTTTTCTTGATATATCGTTTATAAAAATATCGATAATCAAATCCAATCAGTCCAAAAAAAATTTCAATATATCGACAAAATATTGACAAGCCTAGTTACTAGTTGCTCCATAAAAATAATAGTATTCGAACAACAATGGTAACTATATTTACAATGGAATACGTTTGAAATGAGATTTTATCGATTTGAAGTGATCTCGAGCTTTGTGAATTTAAATTATTTGTATATTTTAATCAGCTGTTGATTAAAACGTCATTGAACCCGTGTTCGGAATATGAAACTGTAACCAAGTCACAGTTTTAACAGCAAGATAATACACGTTCCTCTTCGATATGAATTTACATTTTAAAATCACTATACATTTTTTGCAGGCCAAACTTCACACGTTTTATGGCAAATTTTTAACCATTTTTAGGATTTCTAGAACTTTTTGAGTCTACAGAATGGTACACATAGGATACAGGGTTTGTCCGATAAGTTATAGGACTGCTTTTCTTCCGCAGCGACTTTACTTCGGAGCGTGCGCATACAGAATGAATGCGTTTCCTAGCTAACGAACGACTGGCAGTTCAGTTGTCTCCGAGCAGCTGGAGAGTCAGGACAGGCATTTTCGCGTACCCGTGTTTCTGTGAATGGTGCAAGCCGAAAATGCAGCGTTCGCCGGCTTGTGCCACTCGGAAGATTGCCTCTTTGTCTCGGGATCATACTCGAAGAGCCATGACTCGTCAGCTGTGATTACGTTATTCCAAAATTTGGAGGTCACTTTTACACGTGTTCACAATTCAATATTGGCCCATGCCAATTGCAAAAGTGCTTACTTCAATCCATTTCGAGATCACATGTTAAAGTAGAGAGCGGGAGACTATTAGACATATGACAACAATCGGGGGAGATAATGGTATGCGTTGAGATGACATTCCATTCGTGTACAATTTCAGTATTCTAAATCGTGGGTTTAAATCCCAATTGATTCGAAAAATTTCTATATTTCCTTATTTTTTCAGAAGTTTTGTGGGTCTTGAAGTGTATGAGGAAAATGATATGTAATACTGGGGGAAAAAGAAGAGAATTATTTTATGCTTAAAATAATCGTGCTTTGGGATTAATATGTGCACGAAATTTTTGTTTAAACCAATCTTGTTTTTTAAAAAAGTCGCATCAACTCAATCTTTTTCTTCTAATCGGGTCAAGAATATCTGGAACTATCCTGTTGGCATTTCCGTTTCGGATTGATTCAGAGTGGATGGGGATTGGTAGTGCACCGATATCGACTAGCTTGCCGTGAATCGCACCCTGCGATTGATTCTCTACTGCGGTGTGACAAGAGCGTAACATTAGTTTCTAGAGAGAAAAAAACATTTTTCCAGTATCAACAATACAAATACAAAGGACAATAATCCAATTCTCAAAATTAAATGATTGAATTGACTGTATTGCGAAGAAGAAAGTCTTGTAAACGTTGGAACTTCTAGCAACTATCGTATAGAGTTAAAACAAAATTCTCTTTATTTTCATTTCTCTTTTAAACTTATTCCTTTAAGCAGGGTATTCAAGTAATTGAAAATGTGAAGAGGGAAATGTAATAACTTTCTTATTGCATAAAAAAAATAAATGAATATAAAAAATTTGCAACAATTACCTCTTGTCATATCCCTCATTTGTTATTATAGGCCTCGCAACGTAATAGCCGACTAATTACAATTACTGGGGGGAAGGACACAACTGTATAAGTAAATTCTCAAAATGGTGTTGGAGCCTTAAACACACGTAGCTACAATTAACAAACCCAAATTGACCACAGAAATTTATGGACGGCAACGACGAGGACTAAACTTTTGCATAAGGCCCCGAGGCTTTCATTAAAATCAATTAGCAACGACAACGACGAGAGAGGCCAATAAAAGCAAAACGCCCACAAAAATTGCCACGCCCTTCCCAGCCATTCCAGCAGCATATCCCAAGAGTGGGAGTTGTACGTGCCCTGGATGCTCGTAAAGTCACTCAAGTGGACTTGGTCATAGAGGGTGGTCATAAAATTAAACGGTAGCAGGGCTGCACAGGCCATCTCTCTCTGTCGCTCTCTGGGTGTGTGCTTTCAATTAATGTCACCCCATTATTAAATGATCCCTAATTATGTGAAATGATTTAACTAAATATGCAGAACAGAAGGGAAAAACAGAGTGGGGGGTGAGGCAAAAAGGTAAAGCCACAGGCAGCCGTTATTCCTTTACTGAAAAGGGGGGGTGTGACTTGACTCCTTCCTTTTTTTGTGTGGCTTTTGAAAACTTTGTGTGTGTCCCTTTATGATACTTTGGTGCAATTTGAGCAGAAATTATTAATTTAAATTGTTATGGCTACCGTTTTCATATAGATAAGGCAACGGGCTTGCGTCAAATATGGATGAGGCTATTTAAGAGATGTGAGATTATAGGCAAGTTGTAAGGGTTTTTACAGGATAGAAGTTAGCTTAAAAAATCTTTGATTTTGGTCATTTTCTTACAGAACCGAACCGAATTATTTTATCAATAGGAAGAGTTCCGCCTGGGCTTAGTATCGGAAGGTTATTAATTTATAAGAGCGGTGGGCACAAAGTTGAGTCTGAAAGCAGTCTCCCCACATTAACAGAAAAAAGACCCTTTATCAGCGAGTCTTGATTGCCCAAACTGCATCCATTCCGCCGTCTGCGTGTGCGCCCTGCTGGCGCCGTGGAACGAAGCGATTGCGACGCAATTGACTGACGCCACTTGCCGAAATAAAATGGAAGCAGTCGGGAGGTTTACTTGACTTTGATAACTTCAACTGAACCGGCTATTAGGACTTCAGTTCTGGACCATCTTAAGGCCCTTTTCTGGTCTAGAAAATATTTTTTCAAGAATAAACAGAATAAACGATGCTATAGTCCCTACTTCAATCTTTGAGAAAAAAAAGGTTTTTAAAATTTTATTTTTTGTACACTGGACTGCAAAAAAAATGGTAAAAAGTCGATTTTTCGTTTTTAAAAAGTATCTATTTTTATACCCGTTACTCGTAGAGTAAAAAGGGTATACTTAAGTCGTGCAAATGTATTTAACAGGCAGAAGGAATCATTTCCGACCATATAAAGTATATATATTCTTGATCAGCATCAACAGCCGAGTCGATATAGACATGTCCGTCTTTCCGTCCGTCCGTCTGTCGGTATGATCACCTAGATCTCAGAGAAGGTAAGAGATAGAGGTTTGACATGTATGAGACAAATGCTTCTTTTATCTGCACGCAGATCAAGTTTGTTTCAAATTCTGGCCACGCCCCCTCCCGCTCCCGCATTTTGGAAAAAACGTTATATCTCCTACAGTTTTGAAGATAGATGATTCGTACCTTCTAGAGATATTTCGTACTAAGCAAAATAAATCGATTCGCTAAATAATAAAGATCGGATGAGCGGTTCTCAAGTTATGAGAAAAATGTCAAAAATAGCCGAGTTAAAAAAGTGTTGCATACTTTTCAGATGTTCACTCGCAGGAACACTGTTAAACATGTTTTTTCATGATTAACGGGTATATCGAAGTCGGTTAGAGCCGACTTTAACTTGCGCTCTCGTTTCAAATTCAATTTTGTTTTCACAATTCTGCTACGGACGATAAATGCATTCATACTAGCCAACTTCCCCTCTTCCGTTTTGCTTTTCGATAATTGTAACTGCCGGAAACGTAGGTACCATCGACACATCTTTTTTTGGAAGAGCCTACTTTGGATCCCGAGAGCTTTTTGAACAGCCCTCGCTTTCACAAATTGTTTATTTTGTATTTTTTATAATGAATTTTACAAACAGATACAAAAAGCAGAATTACAAATCTCTTCCCGATTCTATATCTATAAAAGAGAGTGTCCCGACTGACTGATTCACTGACTGATTGGCAATCATCGCACAGCCCAAACGGTTAGAGATAGAGGGCTGTAGTTTTCACAGGCGTTTCTGATAGTGGTGAAAGTGCGTACTAAGACGGGGTTTTGGAAAATTCCACCCGAAAAAGTTGGAAAAGCGTCGAAAAGATTGCCAGGGCAAATTTGTGTTTTTATTTTCGATTAGCTTGAATCTTGCTGAGTAAGCATGGTACGCGAAATAGTTTGACACGTGTTTTCCCGATTTTGGAAAATCCGCCCACGAGGAAAATGGTCGGAAAAATCTGCATGCGAAGAACTGTTTTCCACCCGATTGACTTGAAACTCGGATCGTAAGGATAGAATACGAAATAGATTGAAACGTGATTTTTCGATGTTGGAAAAATTTACCCAATGGTTTAAAAATTCCCGGAGAATTCTGCTTGTCTAAAAACTAGTTTTCATTTGATTGGCTTAAAGCTCGGTTTGTAAGGACAGAATTCCAAGTAATTTGATTTGTGATTTTTTAATGTTGGAAGACTTGACCCGACGGTCGGAAAACTCCCGAAAATTCACCATGAGAAAACTATTTTTCATCCTATTGGATTAAAACTCGGTTTGTAGGGATAAAGTCCGAAATAATTTTAAATGTGATTTTCCAAAGTCGGAAAAACTGCCCCCATGCACGGGATATAAGCTATATAGTCCAGTTCTTTAAATTTAAGAACATATTGTAAACGTGGGTTTTTCGGTTTGCACTATTTACACGGTTTTCTATTTACATTGTCTCTTCACAGTTCGTGGATGATGGTATTCCTCATCTGTATTCTACTATTTCCATGTCTTTTCCTTTCATATTTAGTGCGTCTGCCTAAAGTGTGACCATCCTTCGATGTCTCAAAAATATTTTAATACTAAAATATCAATGTATTTACATCTTGGCGGTTGTTTTCAAACAATTCCACAGACTACAATACATTTAAAATTGTGCCAATGTACTTTCTTTCAGCAAGTTTGAACTCCATTCTCCTTTTGTGGGTCAACACATTGTCTTTTTCCCTTAAGCTCCCAGCTGCAACTGCACAATTTGATTGCAACAAAAGCATCAAAATAAATATGTGCCATAAAATTTATGATATTTTTCGTTTCGCAGACAATTCAGAAGCTTAACAAGCCAGCGGCTACAAACACTTGTCAATAGAGGGGAGGGAGGGGTGGGTGGGCAAGGGGGCAGGGCAGTAACAAGCATAATCCCTTGCAAGAAAAATTGTAGCAGTGATAATTTTTTTTTTGTTTCGTCCGCTCTCGCGCTGGCGGTTTGGCAGCTGCGTCCCAAGGACCCTCATAAATAACCGACAAATATGAAGCGTTTATTTGCTCATGTCACGGCCCTCAAAGGCAGGGGCAATGAAACGGAATGGCGGCGCGCCCCGCCAGACTGGCAGTTGTCTATAATCGCATAAGTCACCCTGTTGGCAATGCAGCATTTGCACTTTTTTACCATTTTTTCTCTCCAGCTTTTATGGGTATTGATGATATTAATAAAGCGAGGTGGGCGGCGTGTGTTTTGTGTCGTTATTGAAAATATTAAAAAGTCATTTGTGAGGGGTGTGTGAAGGGGAAAACTTCTTAAATTCGTGTAACATCAAATGAAGCCAAGCTGGTTTTCTGTGTATGTCATAAAAAAGCACACAAGAACTAAACAAAAAACCTTTGATAAACCTCACCATAGGTAGCTGTTGCTCATTAAGTGTCTGTGTGTGTATGTGCGCCTCGCTTGCTCACCCTGGGGTATCTTCATTGCATTGTTTTATGGCCTGTTTTATGCCCGATTATATGCTTAAAGCACAAGTTTTTCAGGGGAGACTCCGACTCCGACTCCAACGACGACACACAAAATGCCACTTGAATTTTAATTAAACGCAACAGCTAGACAACATCGTGTTGTCTCTTTTTTGTGCATGTTGTGTGGCGGGTCTTCATTAAGCTTAATGAATTGTGTCAAATGAAGAATGCGGTTTGCTAGGGTCTGGCTGTTGGTATTTACTTTTTATATTAAAGTTAATTATTTCAGTAGCAGACGGTGGTTGACTCTTTGTTGGTGACGAAACTTTATCAATAAAATTGCCCTAACCTACCCCATCAATATCAAATGATAAGCTATACAAATATGGGCCCTAAATCGTATCAATAACTATTTAAACAAATCATAAAAAAAGCGCAATGAACTTGCCAAACAGTTTACCATTAAATGAATTGCTAAATAAATATTAATAACAAACGAATCGATAAAGATAACACAAAACCAAACGGACAAAGCCTGGCACACAATTAAATTAAATTAAATTTCATTCATAATCAATAAGTGAGTAAACCCACACACACCAGGATTCAGCTTAATAAAATGCAATGGCATTATTAATAACAAATAAAAATGTGTGCTAAAAAACTGTAGCATACTTTTCTGCTACATGCAATACATAAAAAATTCAAATGAACCAACAGAGCATCGACCGCCATTTTCTGTGTGTGCGCGCAGCTTTCACACTCATACAGTCACAAAGCTTTCTCTTGCCTTGTTAACATGACAGCCTACAAGCATATAAACACGCATACACACACACAAGAAACACACAAAACACTTGCCCCATTTCAGCATTTCACCCTCTTCGTCTAGATAATAATGTGGCAACATATTCTCGCAGAGTGTCTGTGTCTGCCTTTATCTGCCTATATACCACACATTTAACATATATACAACAACAAGCCCAAGTTGGAGCACTGCTTTAACTTTTTCCGGTAAAAGTTTGATTTTTTTTTGTTTTTGTCTGGCACAGCAGCTGTCGCTTTCTTCAACGTCGCCATCTTTCAGCCATGAAATAATAAATAAATAAATATACCTACGAATATATGCATGTAGAATTATGTAAATGTTGGCATTTTTGTGTTTGTGTGATACAAGTATGACAATGTTTGAATTCAAAATTATGTGGAAACGATGAGCCAGGCTAAACATTTGAGAAACTGAGAACATGTGGTGGAATAAATGGAATTTATAGAATCTGGTTTTTGTTTTTGTGGAGAAAATAAAATTGAGCCATATTGATTTTTATGAGGAGCAAATAAGTGTGCTTTAAGCTAGAGTGGAAAAAAGTGATTTTTAAATAGAGACATTCTGAATTTAAGTGGCTATGAATTTTCAGAAGTTGTCTGTTGTTGCTCTGGCTACTTCTGAACCGGGTCTTATTTAACATTTTTAGTTAGGTTGGCCACTTTTTAGCTTAGAAGAGTTTGTTGAACGCTCATTTCGTCTATTGTTTACGAGCCGAACGCATGCCGAGGCTTTTGCCAAGAGAGCAAACAGGTCAGAGCTAGTGTACGGCGCACACCAATATACTCTCACTTTTTGGCATCGCTCTTGTTGAATAACCCTGGCGTACATTGATAAGACGCAGCAGCTAGCAAAAAAAAAATATGTATATTTACTCTTTCTCTATTCTGTGGCAAAGTCGAAGCAACACCAAGTCTGCATGATTACTTGGCAACAGATAAATTGACTTGGTTGCTAATTCCGAATAAGTTTGCTTAAAAAATCCGCAGCTGATAACAAAGTAACATAAATTTAAAAAAAAAACCGTGATTAAAGTTAACGGGCTTACCCTTTTTAGGATTTTATACTACACATAGAGCGCATTTTTACTTTTTAGGGTTATCACTAAAGTTCAACACTTTTTTCAAGTTTTGCCCTTTCTTGTATGTTGATTTTTATATAAACTTTTTTCAGCCTATTTAGTTGGTTGTTTAAAATATTTCAGGTGAAACGTTGTTAGATGGACGAAAAAAGACGTATATTTATAAATTTATTGTGGAAAACTCTTTAATTTACAAATAACAAGATAGTTGATAAATTCCACAATGATTTGTGGTAATACCGATCTGGAGACGATCTTTGAAGAAGCCAGCAAAGCTGCCAAAACGCTTAGGAGAACAGCTGAGATAAACATGGTAAGATGGCCTTACACAAACCCTGAGAATAACACAAAACTAGGTATTGACTCGAAATTTTAATTTTCAACCGAATTAGTAAACATAATTCGAATTTTCTACCACAATTTCCACGTTAATTTCATATATCTTCTATTAATATCTAATGAGACACTCATTATGTGTGTTTCTGAGAATATTGAGTTCAATTTTTAAAACTATTATTTTCAGCCGTTTTCGAGAAGTCGACGACTTTTGAAGCATATAAAGTTCCGTGAATGAAATGGTTAATATCAATATAAAAAAGATTTTTGATACCGTTCTAACAAAAAAAAAATATCGCATATCGATTTTTAAAACTGTTATATTATAGATATTTATTTATCAAAATATCGAATATGCGTCACTCTATGATCTAAGTAGCTAGCGCAGACTCATTTAAGAGACGCAGAGAGAAAAATGTATTCAAATTTGACAAAAGCTTATTACAGCGAGATAAAAAAGGCACAGCCAAGTGTAATTTGTGCATGGAATTTGGCGTCGCACCTCAAAAACAAGCATGTTTGGAAATGGGAAACATATTCGTTGCAATGCGCATCTACTTATTGGTAGATGACACTGTAAAGGATATTTTGTCATTTTCCAACATTTTGGACAAAGTAAAGAAAATTGTGATGCATTTCTAGCACAACCTTGCATTAATGGACTATTTGCAAAAGGAACATACCGATGAGAGGAATTCCGGAAGGTTGTATTAGGATTCTGCAGCAAAACGTTGACAAGCGATGGATTTGATTTTTTAATGATGTAACTGAGAAAATAAGCGGTGAATATTATGTCACTGTCATTATGGTGATCCAGTTAATTTTACTATTATTCAACAAAATACACAAATCTGTCGAGGGCATCCTTACTAAAAAGTCGCTTTGGTTCAAGTCCAGTAAAATATTAGTGAAATGTCATTTCTTGATCCTAGGTTAAACGAGAGCGTAAGTTATAGTCGGCTCTAACCGACTTCGATATACCCGTTACTCATGAAAAAACATGATTAACAGTGTTCCTGCGCTCCCTAGGGTGACCATCCGAAAAGTATGCAAAATATTTTTAGGGTGGGAGGGGGGTAGCGGGGGCTTGGTTCACTTTTTTGCTCATAACTTGATAACCGTTCATCCGATCTTCGATTCATTTTGCTAATTACTATCTTAAGAAGGTACGAACCGTCTATCTTTAAAACTGTAGGAGATATAACGTTTTTTCCAAATTGCGGGGGCGGGAGGGGGCGGCGTCAAAATTTGAAACAAACTTGATTTGCGTGCAGATAAAAGAAGCATTTGTCCCATACATGTCAAACCTCTATCTCTTACCATCTGAGATCTAGGTGTTCATACAGACAGACGGACATGGGCGTATCGACTCGGCTGTTGATGCTGATCAAGAATATATATACTTTATATGGTCGGAAATGATTCCTTCTGCCTGTTACATACATTTGCACGACTTTAGTATACCCTTTTTACTCTACGAGTAACGGGTATAAAAAGAAGTACGTCTCGGCAATCGGGGTACAAGAGGCGATTTATGATATTTTAAAAGAATTGGCAACACTTACCCCAGCAAAAAAGGTATTTCAAAAATTTAAGTTTGTATTTATGTATTAACTTTAATCAGTTGAATACTGCACAATTTTGATTTTTCCAAAAACAGCTTTGTAGTAAAAGTTAATCGGTATGAAGCTAGCACATCTCTGACTAAAAGATTATTTTAGCAACTTTTCGAATTAAAAATAAATTTTGCTTAAACTCCACTTAACATCTTATCTAATTTTTTATAAAATAAATAAATAAATATTATCCCAAAAATAAATCATTTCCCACTTTTTACTTCTGTTTGCCAGCCAACATCTGTCCAAGAGTTTTCACGCTGCTTTTCTCTGCTCTGTTTAGCAAATCAATTGAATCAATATTGATTTAATTTGCAGTCAGCTACCAAACATGAAAATTCCACTGCCTAACGACACACTTCAGAAATCAAATCAAACACAAGACAAACATAAGCATTTCACTCTTCGCCTCGATCAATACAAGAAAATTATGTACGATTTCCGACTTGGGCTACCAAATCATTTTTTGTCCAGTCATGGCCGCAATTAAAAGGCAAACAGCAGCAGCTGCTGCTCCCGCTGCTGCTATTGCTCCCTGGCAGTAGCCCACAGCACTAAATCAAATCAATTGCCAATACGAGCCAGCTGACGATAATGATGCTGATGATCAACATTGAAGTGAAGTTATGGCGAGGAGGAAGAGGGGGCGTTTAAATAAATAAACATTTCGAATGAAGAACGAGTTTTGGAGTCGCAGTTCAACATCAGCGATTACTTAATGAGCTTAAGAGACAGCGAGTGTGAAGCGAAGAGGAGGAGTTAAAAATAGATGTAATAATGAAGTAACCAGATCAGAAATCAGAGACACAAAAGAATGAGGCTGGAGATGAGAGCGTGAGAGAAACGATAAATGCTAAAATCTTTGAAATCGGCATTTTAAGGATAATTAGGGAATTCATGTTTTAGCTTTAAAATACGTCCCTAAATTTACGCATGACATATATTTTCTTATAAATACTACTGAGGCAGTCCAGTAGTAAATAGATTATTGACTAGACTAGGACAAGAGTCCACTGAGTCTTAAGAAGCTGGCTGAGCAAGTTAAATGGATTATATACCAAAGTAATTTTAGTGTTTTCTGAATAAATAAATAGACATAGAGGTGACCATTGCCATACAGCTAAACTCGCAATGGACTAACTATGCATGAGTTACGTACGGCTATGATAAGTTTTTAATAATAATGGGGAAATTTCTAAAATGTCATGATGAACGGGAGACTTAGAAACAAAACCAAATTTAACTTTAAGAATGTTCTCAAGAAAATCCAGAAACTTTCTAAAATTCGAAGAAACATCTACAAATTTCAAATACTAAATTTTTTTCCTAAATTTTAGGTCGATATCTTAATATTTAGAGTGATTTAATTTATGTGTTCAAAGAGACGAACTATCAAATAAACGCTTCAGAAAAACATTTATGGACGAATTATATCTAACAGGCCTGTTCTCGTTATTGATTTCGTTCAATGCATGCGGAATCGGAAATTTTAAATGTTTCTCGTTTCCAAAAACCGACTTTGTTTTTTGGCTTTTGACTTAAAATTTCCATTTATCATTATTTCACACTCTTGATGGCAAAAAGTTTTAACCGTTATTTTATAGTTTTTTGGAAGTCACAATTAATTAGTCCGATCAATCGGATTCGGAAAACGAGAACAGGCTGTAGTATCTCTTTGATATGTTGTGCAGGGGCTTGGTGCAGCGGGTAGTGTGTGAGCGTGCTGTGCTGGAGGCGTTGGTTCAATCATGTCTCGGAACATCTAAGAAAAAGTTTTTTCTTTATTTTGGGTTTAGTCTTGGTTCATAGACAATCAGCTGTGCTCCGGCTTTCACTTACTTTTGCGATTTGCGATTTCAACAAATTCGTACGAATTCAATTTTAAGCAGGGAATCAAACCGAAACGAATTTCGGTTCTGGTTCCGGTTCCGGTACGTACTCAAACTAAGGTTTCGGTAAAAGGTTGTGTTTTGGTTCTACTACTGTTTCGGTATTCGGTTCCGGTACCCTTTTATTTCGGTATCGTACCGGTACGTACCGGTACGGACCGGTAAAACTAACAGAAATTTTAAAACTTAAGTCCAATCAAAGTGGGTAAGAAACAGTACACATGTATGTGAACATAAATTATTAATTTACTTTAAACTACTTTAAAATTAGTTACAAAGAAGATAAATTAATGATTATTTCTTAGAAGCATGATAGCGGTCAATGTATTTCCGTTCATCTGATTTCTTAGCGGAGACATAATAAACTTCACGCCGGAAAATAAATGTTTTACACAGCAAGAATAACTTTTCATAGTTCATACAATTCCGGAAACTTTGTCAAATTTTCTGACCACCATTTAAGTGAACGGGATACTAACTTGTTTTTCAGGTACGCTAGAAAGAATAGAGAAGAAAAATTTTGCGATTACCGTTTGAAAGAGCGGAGAAAAAAAATGAAAACACAACACCGGAAAAATTAAACGTTGTCTCGTTGTGCAGTATACGCTTCACTAAAAAAAATTTATAGAAAAATGTTAACAAATTAATATATTTTTATCACTTTAAAAGAGTGTAACCTCCTTTAGAACTAATTATCTCATAGATCTTTTCGGTTAACTGTTTACGAGGTTTTTAAATCACTAAGGGACAGTTCTTTCCATGCCTTAATAATTGACTATTTGAACCCCTAGTACTAGGTTCAGGGTGTTGAGCTAAATACTCGGACTAGCAACACCCACAGGTTTTCCACGGATTCTGTCGGGAAGCCGCGGTCCACTCAAAACCGAAAATTATTGCCTGTGTTGCGTGCATTGATGCGTTTCCTGTTGGAAAATGAGCTTTACCCCTTCAACCGCTAAGAAGCAAATTAACTCAATGGAAGAATGTCCATGTACTCTCGGAGTTCATACAAGTGCTTGGAAAGCCAGCTCCAAGCTCCACACTCAGAACGCAGCCCAAATCATTAAGCGTCCTCCAAAATTTACTTGAAAGTACCGGGTATCCTGCCTCAAATCCCTCCATTGAGCGAAAAACTAGAGGACCGTCAAATTAAACTTCCTCATCCGAGAAAATGATCTAGAAAGATAAATTAATATTTGCTTGCTTTATAAAGTCTTATTATCGTAGTGTTCCAGTTAATCTGGAATTCACGATGTTTTTGGCGGTCTGGCAACGTCTGTCACCTCAATTGTCGCACTAGTCAAATTCTTTTAAAGTCCGTGCAAGGTCCAGCGATACACTTAGGCAATTCGTTGCTAATTCTCGTCTTAAATGAATTACTGCAGCGCTACTAACGGTGCTGGTCACGCTATATACGTCGTTCGTGTCTTATTTTCCATATCTCGGTTTTTACAAAAATTCGCTTCTGGGAGCTCCAATTTTCGACTTCACAAAATGAGCAATTCATTTTGAGCGGTAGAATGGCCCTTTCTACATGACGCCCCTGCTATACAAATTTATACAAAAGTAACTCAACAGGCAAACACCAGCAACAACAACAAGCTAAGAATAAGGTGCGGTTAGTGCACACTAAAAACGAAAAGAAACATAACGTTTAATTTTGCACGAGAGTGTTGATGTTTGTCTTTTTTTCTCTTATTTTTAACGCTCTTTCAAACGGTAACGCAAAATTTTCTTCTCATCTCTTGGAATGGAGTTATTATCTTTATTCTGTAAGCTTTTTCAGCTCAGGAAAACCTTAATCGGGCATCATACGTTAAACTGTCTTGTGAACATACTAAACCATTTTCATACCAAATTCATATATAAACGCCGCAATCTTCACTTTGAGACAAATTAGTTGGGTCAGAGCTACTTTCCTCAATTAGTTTCAATTGAATAGAAGTGGATAAAATTCTTGAAAATATACATATCAGTCGAAGCAGTTACACATGTACTTTTCTGTTCAGAGGTTAGCCTGACAAAATAACGAGGGTCTAAGAAAATACCATACCAGGAATGCATTATTTTCAAAGGGACTGGTCTCGCGACTTTTTTTTATTTGAAAATAACAATTCAGCCAAATTGCGTAAAAATCCGCCAAATCTAACTGCTCATTTTGCAGTCAGAATCGAAACCGTACCGGTACAACGTTTAGGTTCTTTTCGGTCTTTTCGGTTCCAAGAATATCGGTTCCCGGATACCGGTATACAAAAAATTTAAAGTATCGGTTCCGGTTCGGGTTCCGGTTCTGAGTTTCAATCGGTTCGTTTCGGTATACGGTTCCGGAACCGGTTCCAGTTTCGGTTTGATTCCCTGATTTAAAGTGCTCGCAAATTCGCAGCTTTTTGTTATTGATTCTGTTTCATTCCCAATTCGTTCTGCAACACTTCCCGTGGCAGAAGCAGCAGTATCGACAAACTTACCGGTTATCGCCCCAGCCAAATCGCAATTTGTTTTTGTCAAAGGCTGTTTCGCTGCTTGCGCAAATTCGGGAGGGTTAGGAAAAAAATTGTTTAAGACAATAGTTTAATCCAAATTGTATAACATAGTCCACGAAAACAATTTCAAATAGTCACAGAATATTAAAAAAATTAATTGATAGGAAGGCAGTTATTCTCTCTAGTTTCCCATTTTCTTTTCACGGACTCATACGTCGCCGGTTTAAAATCGGCGAAGTTTTGCGATTTGCTAATTTCGGAGCACCTACTTTTCCGATTTAGCGACCAAATCGTAAAATTTTTGCGAAAGCGAAAATGGGAGCATGGCTGAATATGACGGGACCAACATTATTATTCGACCTTGTTCTGAATTCAGAGTCGAGCTTCTTTTAATCTCTTTGCTGCTATCAATTGCACAAAAGAAATGGACCTACAGATTAACGCCGAGTCCGAGTTTGAGCAGCTTTTTCATGGATAGTTACTTTAAAGTAGGCACGAATAGCAAGTAAAAGTGCTCGTTTGTCCAAAAGTTTTTAAAGAAAAAACCAATTCAATTTTCAAAAATAATATCGAGGATTCTCAAAATTGTAAAAAACTTATCAATTGATTATAAGCGGTAAATTGTATGCTATTTGGAATTTTAGTGTACATTTTTTGACTCTTGATTCGAAAAAGGTGTCCAATCAACATGAAAAGTTTGCCATTTTTCGAATCATTGAGTAACAAACAAACAGAATTGACTAATTTAGTCTGAGAGAGATAGCACAAGAGCTGCCAATGCATTCTGAAAAATGCACTATTTGGTGCGGACGTCATTGGACTAAACTTTTTTAAAATAATTATGCAAATCGCACGTAACAGTCCATGGAGCAAAGTACCGTGCAAAGAAAACCGATTTTTTCCCCAATTTAAAAAAAACTGGGCTTGGTTGACTGTGGTTTCAACAAGACGGTGGCACAAGCCACACGGCAAAAACACTAAACCGATTGAGTGGCGCCAATTGGGGCCCCCCCCCAACGGGTGGGGGGGAAAAAATTGGGAAACTTTTAATTTGGGGCCCCCACATTTTTTTGGTGTTTTTGTTTTTTTAACCCCCCCCCCCCCTCCCCCAAAAGGGTTGTCCACCCCCCAGGACAATTCCCAAATTTTAAAAATATTATTTTCAAATTTTAAAAATATTTCTTTTTTTCGTGCAATTTCGTGAGCGTGCTCACTTGTTTCCTCATCCCAATCTGCTGCAAGTAAATTAATTTTTCATCTGTCTAAAAGTTCAGAGGCATCATCATCAGCAGCAACAGAACCACACCACAAGTTTTCTGTAAAGTCATCGTAAGTGCCTCTCGCTCCTCTGAACTTTGGACGATCTTTGGGCGCTGATCGTGTTAAAGTGATTCCTCTGCTCTTTTAATGAGTTGGACAATGGAAATGGGACTGCAACTGTGTGTGTGTGTGTTTGTGTAAGCATATTGGTTGTGGCTCGTTTGTAATTCATATTGGTAATCACTTGAGAAGGCGATCATGATCACCGATCATTAGGGGCAGAGCTTCATTCGGTGCGCTTTGTTAACGGTATCGATGAGGTAGCCAAAAACAGGAAGTTGTCGTTGCGCCTCACCGAACCCTAACCAGGTGTGGCTTGCTTTCGCTCCGACAATGGTTGACAAACAATCGTAGCCAAATTACAATCGATGACCATTGATTGCCGATCAATTTGCAAATTAGTGAGTTATTTAAATTGTGGCCAAACTTACTGGTATTGGAGAGACGTTCACGCCACGCAATGGGATTGGCCACCAGGCCCTGCAAACCCGGCCAGTACAAATGCGTACGATCCACAATGTGTCCAGCATGGGTTTTGAGCGGCGCTCCTTGACTTTGGGATAAATATTGGGCCATGCCCGCTGCTGCGGCAGCTATGGAGAAGCGGGGAATGCCAGCTGAAACAAGAGAGAAGAAGTGTGAGTAAATCAACTATTATTTTATCATTCCCCAACTTCTGCCCTACTTCTGCCCACTCATGCTCCATTCCATTTTTGTCGAATTAATTAAATGCCATTAAATAATTTGTCATAAAAAAGAATGAAAAACCATTTTGTTGGCCCAAAAAGCCATTTAACCAAACAACAAAACGAATCAGCTTCGAAAACCAAATCACATAAACGCCCTCGTTAAAAATAATTAAAAATGTTATGGCAAATTGTCAGCACCCTGTTGTGCCCACCGTTCGATTGGTCTACATTTAATTGTCAAAAAAAAAAAAAACCAAATCATTTTAGTGAAACGACCACGTCACACCCATTCCCCTTTACTTCCCTCGCTTTTTCATGTGTCATTTTTGATTTAATTACAAACAATTTGACAACTAATTGCTCCAACGTTTAAATACAAAAGCGTATCTCATTACGTTTTGTGGCAAAATTTTGCAATTTTTTGATATTATTACGATTATTTTGGAAATTGTGCCCAATAAAAATGTTCGGTCAGATGGGGTAGGGAGGCGGAAATGCGAAACCATGGAATCATGTCAAACCGGATTTTGTGTACACAAAACACACACCGTTTTAGTTGTTTTCTTTTTGCTGGTTTTGTTTACGAAACGAGTTTCTAAAGCATTTAAAATATTACATTTTTGAGGGCATACATAATGCCCATTCAATATATTGTGTGTTGGGCCTTGCATAATGATGGGTAAATGACAGTTTAAATTAGGTCTGAGGGAAGTTTATTGCATTTAGGAGAGTTTTAGATGATGTGTATTTGAAGATATTTTGATTAAGAAGTGGTAAAATATTAGTTTGGTAGCACAACTAATTTTCCTGACCTTAAAAAGCCCACTAAATAAAGAAGACTTATTTGAGTGGTGATTAGAAAACTCAACAAAGTCTCCAGAATTTGATTTTTTCTTAATATAATGTCGGTATTTGGAGTTAAAAGGCTATAAAATACACTCGCCTGCGACACAGAGAGGTATAAGCTCGTCGCTGCTTTGTTTCGTTGACCAAAATGAACTTTGTGTCAGTGGCTGAACACACAAACGTAATGGCAAAATGTGAATTTGTTTTGTGCCGACCCTTGATCTAGTGCAAGATCGCGCTTGGGCGTCTCGAAATCGACGGGATAACATAATGCGATCTTTTTAAAAAATTTAGACAGAGAAATTATGTGAATTAGTGTTAAAACAGGTTTATATTTTGAGAGTCTCGACTTCAATATGATTCGCACAACAACGCTGCTTCTTCGGTTAGTATTCACCAGAATACATTAAACATCATCCAGCAAAAAAAACCGACTGGCTTATGCTAAACGGCTTTGATGATTTTTATACCCGTTACTCGTAGAGTAAAAAGGGTATACTAAAGTCGTGCAAATGTATGTAACAGGCAGAAGGAATCATTTCCGACCATATAAAGTATATATATTCTTGATCAGCATCAACAGCCGAGTCGATATAGCTATGTCCGTCTGTCCGTCTGTCCGTCTGTCCGTCTGTCCGTCTGTCTGTATGAACACCTAGATCTCAGAGATGGTAAGAGATAGAGGTTTGACATGTATGGGACAAACGCTTCTTTTTTCTGCACGCAGATCAAGTTTGTTTCAAATTTTGGCCACGCCCCCTCCCGCCCCCGCAATTTGGAAAAAACGTTATATCTCCTACATTTTTAAAGATAGACGATTTGTTTCTTCTAGAGATAGTTAGTAATTAGAAAAATGAATCGATTTGCCAAAGTAGTGACGAAGATCGGATGAACGGTTCTCAAGTTATAAGCAAAAAAGCGAACAGAGCCCCCCCGCTACCCACCCTAAAAAAAAGTTGCATACTTTTCTGATGGTTACCCTAAGGAACGCAGGAACACTGTTAAACATGTTTTTCATGAGTAACGGGTATATCGAAGTCGGTTAGAGCCGACTTTAGCTTATGCTCTCGTTTTTTTTTAATTTAGTATTCGTTTATTCTGATTTTTTTTTTGCATCCATCGCAATTAAAATAAATAGCTTTAATGGGCGTGTTCACCAGTCTGCTGGCGAACGAGATTGTTTGAATTTTTTAGCAACAAAGTATATTTTTGTTGGCGGAAGGTTTGAATTTTTGACAACAAACAGCTTAATATAGTTAAGAACCGACTATCTAAATATATATCCATCTGCTCCTGGAATTCCCCTTAAATTTTCCTTAAAACTTTGTTAGCCATTTAATGTTTGTAGTAAACCCGGCCCCGGCGCGAATGTGCACATCAAACTCAAATATCCGATGGCCAGATCGAAAAATACATTTACCATAAAGAAGGACTCCTGTCCACGCAAAGAAGGGTCTGAAAATGTTAATTTTAACAAAGAGGCAATGGGCTTAGAACAATTCGGGACAATTTTCGTCTCGCCATTTCCGCGTTCATTTTGTATTTGCCTTCTCGAAATTGCATTTTTGTTTACTTCTAACAGCTGTGTGCTATCGATGGACTCACATCTAACACAATCACGAATAATAGCAAACATGATTGCGCATCATCCCCGTTTATCAGCAGAATCTAACAAAAAGTGTCGATTTTTTGTCATCGATTTGTGCTGCTGAACACGCTCAATGACTGCACATCACATTCGTTCATTGCAACAATCGAGTTATTGTCAAACGTCGAATGTTGATATATTTCTAAAATCTGATTTCAACATCGCTTAGAGAGATGAGGGATCCAGAAATATATCTCAGCGATATGGGCCACAAAAGTTTAACTATACGAGTCTTTGATTCCGGCTTGGATCCAAGAATATTATGTCTTACCCTACTTTTGACATCTCTGAGTGCAGAAATTGAGAGTATTATTTTGTTATTTTATTGGTATTTTGTTGTTATTATTGGTCAATTTTGGTTCGAAAGCGCGAAATGGAGCTGCACATTAGCCCTGATTCTGTCTATTGTTGAGCTGAACAATTCCACCAGCTTATAAAGCAGGAGGTCTTACTCTCGATAGTTTAAAAAAAAAGACAGTCCAAAACAACGATTCAAAACATTCGGTATCATTTATTTTATGATAGTAAAGAAATTTTACCGTCGATTAAGTTATTTTGGGTAACCTTTTACAATTACTAAAGAATTGGATTTCGTGTTTCAAAACATTTGCCTGAAATTATGAATTCCTAAATTGTACATTTTATTAGGGGTGTAAATCAGAGAATCAAATCCGGCTTGAAGTTTTTTGGTTTGAACTTTGGAAAAAAATAACAAAAAGTGTACAACATTCTTATTTATGTTATTTGCTTTCGATCACCGCGATATAGCACGTGTTTGTATTAATATCTATTGTGTCGTGGAAAAGGACAGAAACAGTCGAAACAATTTTTAAAAACTTATCAGGCGGTACCAGGAGTAAAGAACGCTAGAAGAAGTATCCTGTCGTAAACGTAAGGTTCAGTTCGCGCACCGGTTCCTAAACTTATCAATCCAATGGTTTTTGGTTCGAATCTGTGAACCCAGGATTTTCAGATAATTTACCAAGTTTTATCTATATTTTCTGACAAAATGTAGACAAGTTTCTGACCACAAAGTTATGTGTTATATTCAAGACGAATGCACCACATTGCTTATGGTAAACTTTCATAATACCTCTAAAAGGGTTTTCAAAAGGGCCTATTCCTTAAATTCTGAAAGGTAGTCTCGCCTTCTACGTACATAAATGTACGACATTTGCTTTCCCCTTTTCCAACTTTA
Organism: Lordiphosa clarofinis; assembly: GCA_018904275.1. NCBI lineage: Eukaryota > Metazoa > Arthropoda > Insecta > Diptera > Drosophilidae > Lordiphosa > Lordiphosa clarofinis. The sequence continues at coordinate 5,652,589 of JAEIGQ010000005.1, read as the reverse complement.
TTTATTTTTAAAAATCCATCTCAAAAAATCAATTGAACTGATTCTTTATAAGAAATTAGGAATCTTCGGTCATAATATTAAAAATGAATTAAGTGTAAAAGATCATTGTTTTTATTGGGTCCAGTTCGGCAACTTAAATGTTTAAAAGGTTCGAGGAACCCAAAAATACGAACCTCGACCTTACAAAATTCAGTTGGTATAAGTTTTAGGAAATTTGTGGTATGGACGTTGGAAAAAAGCTCATTCGAACTTCAATTGCGGTCCCAGTCTATTCTTTTTTATTATTTTTTTAACTTACCTCCCGTTAAAGCACTTAGTCCCGCCGATGTGACCGGCGGTGGTTTCGATAGTATCGTATCAATGCCATGCGGATTGGCGGCACCTTGGCTATTTGTTGTGTTGCTTGTTGAGGAATTTCCATTCGCTCCGCGTTCACTGATCAAATGTGAGTTGGGACTATGAGCATAGGACATGCTATTGCCAGACGAGGAACCACCACAAACACCTCCGTTTCCAACACCGCCACCAACTTGTGCAGTCTTCATTTCTGTGGTCATGGAGTGCAAAGCAGCCAGCGGTGGACCCAGAAAACTTAGTGGTAACTTATGCTCCATATTGTTGTTGTTATTGCTGCTATTGTTGTTGTTGTTGTTGTGGTGATGCAGAGTGGGCAAAGCATGAGAATGATGATGATACTTGCTGCGACTGGTTAAATTCTCGGGACTATAATCGGGAGGTGGTGGACTGGATTCACTATTCTGGCAAGGCTCCTCGCCTCCACTGCTTCTTTGACTTAAAGCAAACGATTTGGCACTATCCACACCGGGACTAGAGTTGTGTTCGTATCGTGGCGAGGGTGAAGATTCCGAATGAAGACGCGAAGAAGCTGGTGGTGGTGTGGTAGATGGTGAATCCTCAGCAGACGAAGGCTTGACACTGCCCTGTGATTGAGCCGCCTTGAGGAGCATTAAGGGGCTACTGTTGTTATTGTTGTAGGCGGCTGCTGCTGCTGCCGCACTATGATAGTCCGCCAACTGTTGCTGATAGTCCGCTGCGGCCATGGCATGTGCATGAACATCAGCAAAGCCATTGCTCAAACCGGCCGCCGCTGCAGCGGCCAAATGATGACGTTGAGCGGCCAATGGTGGACTACCCTGAGCGGCGGCCGCAAAACTATGATGTCTCATATAGGGATTGATTAAATCCATATCCGTTTCACTGTGCGAATAGTCCGGTACTGTGTTGATGGCGGAGCAAAAGCTTGGTGGCAAAGCCAAATTGAAAGCCGAATTGGTGGACAATTGAAAGCTTTGAGCCAGTTTTGCGGTAGCCGAGGAGGAGAATGATGATGAAGCCGAGGAGGAGGAAGCCGTTGGAGTTGGGGGTGAGGGATGGCCACTGCTGCCACCACCCGCAGGCGTTGTGTTAAGAAATGGACTACCCAGCTTGGGAGTTTTTTAAAGCAACTACAGCGGCACACACTTAAATTTGAGGATTTTTGGAAAGATCGTTGGGAAGAGCGTTGACGATTTGATACGAATGGAAAATATGTGATATATTGTTAGAAGTTAAATTTCTCAATTTTTGGCATATTTCAGACTTTGATTTTATTTTGAGTTTATTTTTAAACTTTGCGTTTGGGTTATATAGATTTTATTTCTTATATTTGTTGTTTCGGAGTTACTGGAATCTGCGATTATCAAGTATTATAGACAATATATTTCAAATTTGTTAGATTAGATTGTTAATGATCCTCCCAATCTTCTGATGGGTAATTTATCAAATTTGTTGAAATTGAGTTGATCCGATCCGACTTTCTGGAATCTTTAATTTGTTAATATTTGTGTATTATATCGCTTCCGATTTTCAGAAATTGTTTCCAATGATTGTGTCTTGGTAAATTAATTTGTTCAGCTTTAGTTCTAAGAAACTTTGTCTCAAATGGTGAAAATTGTCATTTCCGATCTTTTCTCATCATTTTGGCTTGATCAGTTCAAAGATTTTTAAAGATGGAAATAAAACTCAGTTTTTGTTTTTAGTTTTAACTGAACTCTGACTTGTATTTGAATAGAATTTTGTGTCGTATTATTTGCTTAACTTTCTGCCACTGATTTGGTAAATATTCACTGAATTTTATTCGTTTGGCCGCCGACGTCGCTTATCGTTTTGCCGCGCGCGTGTCCGCTTGTTTAGGCCTAAGACTAACGAATGATTTCGAAATTGACTTCAGGTCCCATGTTTTGGGCCACGCACAATCTCAGTCTCAGTTTCAGTTTCAGTTACAACCCTCTGGCATCGTTCCACACACAGCATCTCTGGGTGTGTGAAAGAGCTGGCCATAACCTTGCAGCCATTTCACTCCAACTCGCATAACGAAATCAGTGTAAACAAGAAGAACTTGGAACGCATTGGCATTGGCACAAAACGAATGGGAATTTTATTATGTACATCATTAAAATCAACTATTTCGGATTTGGATTGGAGCCTGGGACTGAAACAGGGGACTGACTGACTGGTTGCGTTTTTGAGTGTATTTGTGTATCTGTGTGTGTGTGTGCACGGCATTGTGTGTGAGTATTGGTACTGGTTGTGGATGAGTGCATTTTCCTGGCCTTGTGGGTGGTACACGAATGCTGTTTATTTGTTTAAAAAGCTATAAATATCGAGAAAAGAGACAGTTTGTGGGGCAGAGTAGAAATCTCTGCTTTTTTGTTGGGCTTATTCATTTAAATAATTAAAAATTGCATTCTCCATGTGCGTTAAATGAGAGCAATAAATGTAAATTGAAAAGTACAGGAAAACAATTGTGAGAAATGGGGAAATGGCAAATAAATGTTGTAAATTGTAGAAAGATTGTAGGATTAATATGTCAGTTTTTAATTTTTAGAAGTTTGTAAAAAGTAATCTAAATCGCATTTGTAGAGTTTTCAGTTTTACCCTATTTTTGACATCGAACATTCTTGATCAGGGCCGGCCAGCTCATAGCCAAGTCAAAGATTTCAAGCATGAAATTAATGATTTGATCCCGATCCCGTTATTGGCGAAAAAATCGATTTAAAGATTGTTTAAAATTTAGACAAATAAATATAAAAAAAATCAAAATAAATAAAAAGCAATGCTCTTTGGTACTACTATCACCAAGAAAAATATAAAAAAAATAGAAAACAAATTTTAGAAAACAAAATATGTTAAAAAAATTATTATTTTTTTTACTTCTTTAATTTTGCTACGAAAGATTATATTAGGAGTAAAATTTGTCACGTGACTTCATGTATATTTGGTACTGTTTTTTCAGCGGAGTGTCCTTGGGTGACAGGGGTGAAAGAGGGGGAAAGTGACTTGGCAGTGACTGAACAGTGACATAAAAGTGACTTGAAATGGCTAAACCGTGACTTTCCAGTGACTTAATAGTGACTTGGCATTGACTTTACAGTGCCTTAACTGTGTCTTGACAGTGACTAAACAGTGACTTAGCAGTGTAAGACCTGTGACTAAGCACGGATTTGACGTGACTTAACAGTGACTGGACAGTGACTTGACAGTGACTAATCTTTGATTTAACAGTGACGTGGCACTTTCTTGAAAGTGCCTAAGCAATGAATTAACTGTGACTTTACAGTGACTTGACAATGATTAAACATAGACTTGAGAGTGTCTTGACAGTGACTAAACAGTGACTTAACAGCGACTCGAAATTGACCTTATAGTGACTGTTCAGTGATTTGACAATGCGTAAGTAGTGAATTGACTGTGACCTAACCGTGACTTATGAGTGAATTGACAGTGACTAAACAGGGACTAGACAGTGACTAAAAGGTGTTGTGACAGTGACTAAACAGTAACTTGACATAATTACGGAAAGAAGAAAGAAAAACAGCAGTCAGTGATCTTGGTATTAGTATTTCTACTCCTTGTTTTTTTCAATTGAAAGATTGGCGTTGCGTGTTTCACTTCAAAGCCTCGTGAGTGTAAATGACATTTACGCCTTCTTTTTGTTATTAAAAATTGTACTTAATGCCACGACCTCGACGTTTCCTTATCGAATGTCATGTCCACTCGACCACGGCCCTTGTGGATTGATTAAGTATGATTTTGACACAAGGTTTTGCTAATGGCTGATAGTCGAGTAGGCTATAATGTCGTCCGTGTTTTCAGTCTTCGAGGTCACGAGTTCGAGTCCCAATAAAGTACGTAAAATAAGTGAGAAAGTCGGTCAAGCCCGACTATAACATACTCTGTACCTGGAGTAGGAGCTGAATGCGTGCTGCTGCTGTGTCTCCCTCTATCTCTATCTCAGTCTCTTTCTCTCTCTCTCGCTCTCTCTCTCTCTAAGATTGTGCGGTGTTGGTTGTAAAATGGTGGGAGGGGGGGGTGGCGGGGGCGGCTGGTTCACTTTATTGCTTATAACTGAGAACCGCTCATCAGATCTTTATCATTTCAGCAAATCGATACATTTTGACAATTACTAACTATCTCGAAGGTAAACTATCTCAAAACTGTGGAAGATTGTGTTTTTTCAAAATGCGGGGGCGGGAGGGGCGTGGCCAAAATTCAGAATAACTTGATTTGCCTGCGCTTAGAAACATTGTTCCATACATGTCAACCTCTATCTCTTACCATCTCCGAGATCTGTTTTTCTCGGACGGACGGACGGACGGCGGACAGACGGACAGACGGACGGACAGACGGACATGGCTATATCGACTCGGCTGTTGATGCTGATCAAGAATATATATACTTTATAGGGTCGGAAATGATTCATTCTCTCTGTTACATACTTTTGCACAAACTTAATATACTCTATGTACCTTCGGTACAGAGTATAAAAATGTATATTGGTATCTTAAAACTAATTACAGTTTAGAAAAAAGTGGATGGTGTCTCTCTCCCTTGATATTCCTTTCACTTAGAAAAAAGTTGATTGATTAATGAAAGCAACAAAAAAATTTAAAAGAATTCTTTATATAATTTATTTTTTAATTTTGTTCCTGAAATCGAAATAAAATTAATCTCAATTCAGTTTTTGTTCAAAGCGCTTGAATCTAGAAGCTGGATAAAAAATCAAATACTTGGATCAAGAAATTTTTACAGGACTTTTGACATCTCAAAATGTTGATCCAAATATTTTTTCTCTCAGTTTTCCAGTACAATTAGTTTAAAAATTAATTTTTATCTTATTCAGTCTAAAAAATGGCTTCATATCTGTTGAGCGGCAAATATACTATGTCAGAGGAATTGATCCACCGATTGATTATACTTTAGATCACTGTTGGGTAACCAATGGCCCGATTGTCCCGCCCTGCCCGTTATTGTGTCAAAAAAGCATTGCTCCAGAAATACTCATGGGTTTTAAGTGTTTGTTTTCTTTTGCGGAGGGCGATCTGAAGCTTTTAAGGTAAAAACATTCGCCTTATTGATTTTAATGTAAGAGTACTTAAACGTTGCCAAGGGCGGAATCAGCCCCTTTTTGATTTCCCGTGCCGCCTGAACCCACGCCTTTCAGTCCCGTCCAGATTTGGTATTAAAATTTCTACTTCAAACCCATCTCATCCCCATCTCAACATTAATTCTTAACTCAATCCTGTCCGCCCTTTTTGCAATACAATTACAATTTTTAAGAACAGTCATACTCAAAAGTTTATTAAAATTCTCCAACAAGATTAAAATCACCATCCAAATATTCGAATTCGACTTAAAATTATAATTTAAACGAAGTGTCTCCTCTGATTCCCAATACAAACAAAAACTTAATTAATACGCAAATTAACATTTCAATATTATTATGTGGTCTGTCTGGTCTGTCGATCCGACGGCCAAACGATTTATATTTATATTTATCTCTATATAAAAAAATGTACATGCCAGTTTGTTGTTGCTGTTGTTGTTGTTGCTGCTGCTGCCGGCTGCCACACATACAAATGCAAAAAATGCGCTTCATTTAATAATAAACTACACAATTTTAATTTACTTGCCACAGCGCCCAAACTCATTGAAACGAAATGAAACTGAAACATTGCCAAGCCACACCCACTGGGAGCGAGAGAGAGACACCGTTACTTCCCGACGCCATTGTTCACATTATTGTTGTAATGGCCAAACGAGTTGAGCTCTTGCTCTTGCGCTTGAGTGAGTTTTTCGTAGAGCATTTTCACCACAGCTTGTTGATTTTCGTCTGATTTTCTCTCACAGTTTAATTGACTTTGCTGGGTGACCATAAAAGTGTCGTCTACTAAAACTTTAAATCCACTAAACACCCCCCACCCCACCCCATCGAATATTGAGAAATTTATACAGCCCCAGCATCTTTTGCTTTGATCTTTACAATTGAATATCAAATTTATGCATGGTTAGAGAGTAAAAACATGTCATAGGGAGTTTTATTTTTATCGCATTTAACAGATCTCGACAACAAAGGCAAACGAAACTGGCACCATTTTTTTGTCAATATGGTAAATACACTGAAATAAATTTAGTTGGGAAATTTTATAAAAATTGTTGGCGTAAATTAATTTTTTTTTTGGAGTATTTTCTCCACCGCTTGTGCCAAGAGAGAAAACAAAAAGTAAATAAGATCCATATCAATTTAATATTGGCTGATTAATTTGACATTTTGTCGATTTTTTCATTTCATTTTGTCAAAATAATATTAGAAAAGATAAAATGGCTATCTGTTTTTAAACTCTCTCAAGAGGAAAGGTATGTTTAAGCAAGGTAAAGAAATTCATAAGTAGACTCTGTGTTAGGTGTTGATGCAGTACCATAACATGTAAATGTATAAATTGGCTATATATCTTCTCCAACTGGGCCAAGCCAAGCTTCTCTCAAGCAAAATTGTGACCTGCAAATGGCACCGAGTTCGATCCCTAGTCAACGAGGGGTAAAGAAATTATAAACTCGTTGTTTTTCTGTTTCTATACAACAATATAAATATAATAGTCCTTACAAAAGTAATCGTCGAAATGACACCATTTTTAGTCATGAATTTAAAACTTTTGCGTATTAAATTTTCTTAAATACTCCAAGTATCAAGTAGAAGGTCGCCAGATTAATTTTAAACCTTTATAAGGGAAGGCACGCACTCTTGTTTTGTAAACGAAACTAGCAAAAGTTTCAAGAGACAACGCTAACGGTTTTTTGAATGCATTAGACAAGGAAAATAGCTGGTTGCCTATGTGGTACCGTTTCATCATCCTCCCGAATGAATCTTCAGTAGGCTTTTCGCTAAGGAAAGCATGATTGCTAACTGCCTCTAAATACAATCATTGCTTTGATCAGTTGAAAACTGGTTTGTTTTAAACAGAAGTCACTGTAATGGTGTGCCTCGTGGTAGAACCTATACATATTAAAATCCAATAACTTTCTCTTTCAATTTTACTCCGTTAAGACTAAGACCAAATTAATACATATGCTCGAAAATATCACTACGATATTTCAAACATAAAATTTAAAAAAAATATACCCATGCCTCCTGCACAGCAGGTTCAACCCCTACCCGCAGCTAATATAAGCATGCCGTTGCTATTCGAACTTTAATTGATATGGGTCCTATTGATCGCAGCACTGCTTTTTAGTCCCTAGCCAGAAGTCGATGAAAGAGGTCTCCTTTCGGCCTAGGAGATCTTAACAAAGGCTTATTTAAACGTAGTCAGCGTTTTTTACAATTTTTAAATTGAATTTGTTTAAGTACAATTTTTTTGTTATTTTTCTGAGCGTATTATCTTTGTATAGTTCATTTATCTTAAATGCTTTTCAAATTGATTTAAAATATTGAGATGGAAAATTTTGTAGATGATATGTGTAGATTCTGTAAGCTAATGTTATTATAACCAATCCAAAGGTTCAAAAACGGTCAATTAAAGGTGGTTTACCGCCTAATATTTAGTATCTTACCTATATAGGACAATTTTTAGCGCCCCACTAGCTATTTAAATCATTATCTGCGGTATCGTCTACCATTACTCAAGTGCTCCAGCTTAAGATATTTAAAATTTGTACTTTGAGATGGGAAACGGTATTATGTAAAAATTTTTCAAACTATTTTTCTTTTTATTTTTTATTTTATTGCACATTCGGCTAATTTTCTTTCAGTGTAAAATCTTTTTACTCCGCAGCAGCAGGCATATAAAGAAAAACTGCCTTTCAAAATCTAACAAGCTACTAAAAACTTGGTTAAAGATAACAGAAAGAAGCCAAACACAAAACCCTAACTGTGATTGATTTATTGTTTTATTGCGCTAAAAAAAAAAAAGAAATACAAAAAGCGATAAGCAGAGATATTTTTGCCTTCATAAAAGTGCGGGAGCATTCTCTTCTATTTTCTTTAACCTCATTGCCAGCTCTTGGCCATCTCGGCTTGAACAGGGGTAATTAATAAATAATTTGTGAGATTGTTGTTTTCTTCACATGTTGGCCCTAAAATCTTAAAATGGGGGGATATTGGAAGCAGCGCATTACAGTTCATTAAACTGTAAATGGAGAAAAGACAGGGCCAGGCCTGAATTTGGTATTTCTGTCTTGATTTTTAAAGAAGAAAAGTTAGATACGTTTAAATTAAACGTAAGAAAGATTGAAAACTAAGACCCTCATCTCTTACCCCACATGCATTTGTTCAATTTGAATTTCCTTGTTGACCACAAACCAGCTGTGACCGCCCCACCCCTTGTCCTTGTTTGACCATACCAAAAATTTTGATTTCACACCTATTTGAAATTTGCCCTCATCTCTGGCTTCCATTTTTGCTTACGTTATTATAGATTATTATTATTATTATGATTGTGTCTTATAATAATGCGTTTTCAAAATGAAATTTGGGCCAACTCACAGCAGCTGGGTCACATGTGTCCCACAAAATATTTGGCTGGTCAGCATATAAAAAAAACACACAAGAACAGCTAAAGAAAATCTCAACATTTGGCAAGCAATTTGCATTTTTTGTATTTATCTAAAAGTTAAGTCGGGTTTGATGTATGTCAAAGTTACGTGCGCGTTAAAAATCTGCCTCTAATTTAATATCTATAAATCCCAAACAAAAGGGGTCTCATGACAGACCAAAAAAAAAGGGTTGCTCTCCTAACCTTATCAACGTGGTAAATTGATTTCGGCTCGTTATGCGGTCATTGGGGTATATTTTTGGTCAAAACGAAAGCAAATTGTAAAACCGAAATTGGCCAAACGTGCGTTACAAATTAATGTTTGTTCGGGATTTGCTATTCTTTTTTTTTACTTCTCTTTTGCAAACAGACCATAAACCCTTTTATACTTCAACAGGACGAGCAACCTGATGCCGAGTTATGTGGTGTAAATGTCTTTTGGTTGGGTAGAAGGGAGACCTACGCTTTGATAAGCAATCAATATGGTATTAGTTGGGCTTGTCATGCAGTGACATCAATATGGGTTATTGATATTGATACGCAGGGACAACAATGGGTGTGTGTGTGTCCAGCAAATAAGGGGTTTGGGGGTGGACGAGGTAAAAATATAAAATTAAGCAAATGGAGCAAATTAAGTTTACAACCTGCTTTGAAGGAGGGAGGAAGAGGAAGAAATTTGTAAAGGAATAATGCCAAGTCTAGTAACTATAGCTGAATCCGAACTCGAGTTTTCAAATGTTCGGAACCAGTATTGAATTGAGAAAGTATTGAACTCCAAATGTCTCACCTACTCAACATATTCAAGTTCAATGCTTGAAAAACTTCTCAGATATGTTTTTGAACTGGTGTTGAACTAGTTCACTCCAGTTGCAATCCGGTCTTCATGCACAAAATTGTGTAAGACTCACGATTTTAACCTATTTTCCAATTCTCCAGATTACCTGTAGTGCGAACATTTTATCGAAACCAGTAAAATAAATGTAATATTAAATGAGTCGACTTGGATTTTGAGTCTTTTTTAGCTTTGTGGTTCGATAAATTCTCGCGAACCGAAAAGCCACTTCCGGTTGCGCTACCTTGTATTTATTGTCGTAAGCTTCAAACCTACGCACCATATTACAGGATTATAAAGTTCAATTAATCGATAAACATCTTTCGAACCGGTTCACAGACTTGGTACCTATACCATTTATATATATATAATCCTAATTCCTTTTGACCAAAGAACATTTGGTTTAAATACAAATTTCGAATTTCACGAATATATCTTCTAAAGATAAGACATGAAATCGATTTCAAGCATCGATCTTCTTGTATAAGTTTAATGTTAAGTCTATTTAGTAAACGAAAATCCAAATGACTAAACTAATAATAATAAGAATAGATATAATGCGACCATGTTGAAATCGACTTAGAATTAGAACAGCCTGGTAGGAGTTCTTGAAAGTAATCGATCCGAAGGATAGAATATAGTACCAAACAGAAAAAAAAAAAACGACGCATATATTTTCAATATTTTAAAGTCTTGAATAAATAACCGGAACAAGCTTGAATTATTCAATTTCGATTTCCTTAGGATATTCTCCAAAGGCATATTTTTTCAAAATATTGGTCGCAGTCCATTGGCGGAATGGTTCTGTTATGTCATCTCTTTCCAAATACTTCAGGCTACTTCAAGTCCGCCGATTCAAAGATCCCAAAATAATGCATACAAAGTTTGAAAATGACGAAATGTACGAAAAAATATTAACATTTGAAGCCTCTCAGACACGCTGCATTCTCACCCAAAAACACAAACACAAACAAAATTGGGTAGGGTGCCCGTGTGCGATGCAGATGCCGTTCTAACATTAACACTGTTCACTGCGAATGGTTCGATGTGTTCGAGTCCCAGTGGAGCCAAAAAGTTTTATAAGTTTATTTCTTTGTTTTTTTCAGACATCCGTAAATTCACACAAAACTGATGTTGATTGGTTCTTTGAAGTGTCATGAGGATGTAGCAATGGCAAATCGGCGCTCTGGAGCGAGGAAGAGAAAATTTATCTATGCTAACCTCTCCGCTATGGCCTGAGATCAAAGTCAATCGACTACATATCGAGCATAAGTTCATCTAAAAATAGGCATGAAATGATCCAGTTTTTTGGGATTCAATTCTGCTCGAATTTTTGGGTGTACATATGACTCAAACATCTTTCATTGAGCCGATTACACCGGTTACAGATATATGTAATCCTATCTTAGGATTGAAAAAAGTCGGATCAACTCAATCTTTTTTCAGATCGGGTCAATCATATCCGGGACTACGTTGTTTTCATTACCGCTTGGGATTGATTTGATCCCATATGGATTGATTTTTTTTTTGAGTGTACCTTATTGTACTTCATTTAAGTAAAAAACATTTTGAAATCGATAAACAACCGCTTATATTATCAAAGTAAAAACAAACCTATTTGTATGAAGTACTTTATGTAAGTCAAATACTGAAAACCTTGGATAGAATACAAAACAATTTTACAATTAAAACTTCAAGTGTCTGCAACGGGAAATGCCAAATATTTTTTAGTCGAATCTGTTTTTCAAATTGTCTTCTGGATCCCACACTTTCCCAAATATAGTGAGTATAGAATTCTGACCTACTTTAAAACTATCTTAGTATTTGTTCGACTTATTTTGCCTTCGCATGTGTGCGTTCAGACACGCGAGAGCGCTCTCAGTTAGCACATGTTTTTTATTGCGGACGTCGCTACTTGTGTTTACAGGAACTGAACGGTGCCGGACACTGCTTTAGATACGTAAGATCACTGCCAGTTGACTATGACTTAATCAAAAAGCATAGGATGAGATGTATACATATATCGAAAAAAAGAGCCTGTTCCAAAAATAACTCTTCTTGACTGTATAAAGCGTATTTCTTGCATATGGGACACTAAAATTTCGTCTAATATATTTAATATATTTATTAGGTTTTATGGATCAGGATGACAACATTCCCGAAGTAGCTGAAAGGAATTTATATTTGCTAAGAACAGTGGTCGACATTTTATCTGCTCGTGCCGTCATCTTTATGCGTTTGAAACAGAGATTCTTTTTTTTTCCAAAGTGCGAGTCCCACCAGCAGGGCCCACCATGCAAAATTTTTGATATTCTTAGCCATGACTCTTTCCTGATCAACTTGAATATAAAGAAAAAGTTTCGTAAAAATCGGTTCAGCGGTTTAGAAGCATTTAAGTATCAAACAGACAAAAGTAAACTCACCTTAATATATATGGATTAGGCCCAAGTAAATATAATTTTTATCCCAAGACTCTAACCTTAGCATTTCTGCACTTTCACCCCATTTTGCAGTAATACTTTTTTAGCCATCATCTTTTGCCTTTTAATTTTATCTATCAATAACACTTTTTTAACAACAATTTGTACGTTCATTTCATACACAAAAAACAAAAAAATAAAAACAATTGCACTTCTCATCATAAATTTTTTATAGCATACTTTTGTGCGCTCACACGTTGGGTTATGACAAAATGTCGCCTCTGATTGCTTTCTTATTTGTTTACATTTTCCAAGCTATTGACAGAGAGAGAGACAGAGTAGAAGTGGGAGAGTGAGCTGGAAAGGGAAGGTGGAACGTGCATGGCATATCAAAAATCCAAATCCAACGACACATGTTTCAATCATTTTCCATTTTTATTTATTGTCAGCATTTATTCTGCTGACACTTTTTCCTCGCCTCGACTTGATGTGTGTGTGGGTGTGTGTGCTTAGAAAACAATTTGCAAATTGCCTGAAAGTCCTTGTCAAGCCAAATCAGAAATATCATTTTCCAGTGGGAGGAAGAATTTCGGGCAAATTATTTTTTGTCGCAGTAATTAAACAATTATTTTTCATAATCAGTTTAAGAGTCTAGCCCAACATTTTTTAATTTCCTTAATAGAGTAAATAAATTTTCTTCCAAGACCAAGAATTCAATTGAAAACTTTTGCCTGATGATTGTTTTGGGGTATGTGGAGTTTGTGGTGCGATTTGTAGGATTACAGTTTTGAGAGATAATTTGTTTAAAATCCTTTAAGTGGTCGTTCTTGAAATTCCAGCCAGCATTTTATGAAATTATGATTCAGAGCCTTTTTTAAATCGCACCTGAAATTAATACCTTTTTAATCATAAAAATGTAATTCTTGTTAAAATAATCTTCCAAATGCTAAGTAAATGTGGCACAACTACCGTTCGAAACCCAAACAGTCCTTAATTAAAATAAGTAAAATTTTAAAAGAGCATTAAAAATTCTTTCTTACTTATCCTTTTACCTTTACTTATTTGCCTTTTGCCGCAGCTCCTGACTGATTTTTTTTCTTTTACCAATTTATGTGTAAAGAATCCCACAAGGGGGCTGTCCACTTCCACTCGTTGGCCCTTCTCCAGGAGGGGCCCCCCTATCCACATTGTTGCTCATGCAATTTCAATTACGTTGGCTGTCGATTTTCGAATTCGATTTGCAATCCGCTCCTTTGCCCCACCCCAAATCGTCTTGATTTCAATTAAACTGAGTTGGCATTGGCGCGGACGCTTTTCGACGTGTCGCAAAATGCAGCTTTCCAGCTTTCGCCCCCCAAGTTTATTTGCTTGTTTTCCTTTTGTCGACTGCTGCTGCTGCTGCTACTTGCCATTTAATTATTTTTCTTCGTTTTTCATTTTGTGATTTTCTTTTTGACTTTTTATTTCTGTTTTGTTCCATCTCCTCTCTTGACCACTTGCATTTTATGGCGACGCGAAAAAGCTGTTTTCCTCGAGTGTTTTTACTTGAGGTTTGGGGAGGCCAGCCATGTTGTTGATGATGTTAAGTTTTTGGCATTGGTTGGGGCAATGAGACTGGATACAGTGGACAATGGTTAAAGCTTTTTGCAAAATGTATTTACTTAAACAAATATTTAGAAAATTTTCTTTTGTAGGTAAAAAATTAACGAATTTGATTTTTAAAAATAATCGGTGGAAGAAAATTTAGGAGTATTATTGTTTTGAAATGTTATGATAAGTTGTTCTTGAGTTGATTTGAACTCTGTGTAGCCCCTTTAGCACATTTTATAAAAATTAAGTAGTTGAAAAGTGAAATTTTAGTTTTAAAAGTTATTTTTTCTAAATTATACAAAGTTCTCCCCTTTGGTTCTTATAAATCTTGAAAGTTTGCATACTTTTAGGCTGCCAGTTTAAAACCAACTTTAACAATAAATGGTAATTTGCTTTCTATGATCCAATAAAAACAGACTTATTGTTAGTGGATGACGAGGGTTAACTCTAACGCAAAATAGTCAATCATTTTGTAGAAAAGTGTCGATCCTATTGTTAAGTCCGAAATTTGTTTTGCGGATCAGTTGCAAAACTTGTCGAACCTAAGAATTTGGATCATAACATCCTGAATCGTTTTTAAGTCTGTCCATCTAATAATAATACTGTAACATAATTTTGAGGCCTTTTGTATAAAAAAATAAAGGTCATAGGTGAAAAAAACCAATAAGTTGAAAAAGTTATGTTCAAGACTTTTTAACCTATTTTAAAAGTCATAACGTTTAAATGGCTCCACGTCTATTCAACACAAAACAATTTCAACACGTCAATTCAACACAGCACAATTATAACACAAGATATTTCAACACATATACAATTTCAGCATAATCAATTTCATCACAAAGCAATTGAACATCGCCAAATTTCAACATAGTACGATTTCAACACAGTACAATTTCAACACTGGAAAATAGAAAACAACTATTTACCAACAATTGAACCTGACTTTAAAATCCTCCGAAAGTGTATGCACATTTGAACGCACCAGAGATAACATTCTTTTGTTCTCAACTTGAATAACTTTCATCCGAATGCAGACATTGTAAATATCGTAAAATTTTTACCTGCCGCTTGTATCACCCTTCTTTCCCAAGATAAATTTGTTTGTGTTTATTTAGGAATGTGTTGAAATGACGTATGTTTGATTGATTGTTTGATTTACTATCACTAATAAAAATCATCGTTACTCAACTTTAGGTTCCACGTCCATTCAACACAAAACAATTTCAACACGTCAATTCAACACAAAACAAAGTCTTCGCAGAAAATGTCAACACACGTCTATAAGTCATTTCACCCAACACAACAATTTAACACTTCGTCAATTCAAACCAAACCAAATTTAAATTTAATAATAAATTAATTATTTTATTTTAAAAATTTTAATTTAAATTTAATAATAAATTAATTATTTTGTTTTGTGTTGAATTGTTGTGTTGGGTAAAATGACTTAGTGATGTATTGACGTGTGTTGAAATTGTTTTGTGTAGACTTTGATTTGTGTTGAAAAATCAAACCAAAGATATTTCTCTTATACTTACTTTTTGGATCCCAAAAATTTAAATTGGCCCTTTAGACTTGTTTACGTATTTCAAATAGGTGGTCACACTGAAAATTTCTCAACCAATGTAGGGTTGAGATTTGATATTGTGTCCTTTATTCATATTTTCTTAAACTATATTCCATTCCATTCCACTGTTCAGAAAATGTCCAACAAATCGCAGCCAATCGGGCGCTTTCCAATCGCCAATCGTGGGCCACAACAAATAAAAAGCAATGCGCTGCTTGTTTAAAACAAAGAAATTGCCATTGTAAATAATATCAAAATGAAAGGAAAAAATCCAAAAGCAAAAGAAAAACGGTGGGGAGAGAGAGCAAAGAGCAACCGAGAAATTGAACACAAAAAGCACCAAGTATAAAGTTTTTCAAAAGCGATAAAAACGAAATGTCGCATATTTTTATGACATTTGCCTTTGGTGGGTGAAGAGAGGGGTGACATTGGCGCAAATTGAATTCGTGGAACGAACGCAAAAAAAAAAATATCAAATAAAAAATTCGTGACTTTTACTTAGCCATTGATGAAACAAGGAAAACCAAATTAGTTTTGCATGCTAAATAAAATAGCTGACTGCATCTTATTTAATCACATACAATGAATTGCCACGATTCCTTTATACCATTTACGGTAAAGGCTTGTCCAATGCCCTTTAAAGATGCCGTATCGGGTTTTCGCTGTTTGGTATAAGTAAATGCCAATTCTGAAAAGGGAAACATATAAGTGCAATCCCAAGAAGATATTCACTCCACTTACCCACATGTGTGTTTGTTTTGTTGAAATAGTTACATTTATAGAGAACAATCCAATTCTTATCATCTGTACCCAAAATGGTAAATTGATTCAAATTTTTATGGGGCCAAGGTACTTCCATACACATATACATGGGTTGAACGATTGGGTTATCTCTGAAAACATCCATGTAAATGCTGTGATGTATTAGCTTGCCTGTGATGGCATTCTAAAAGGAAACAGTTGAGGAAGAAGATGCAACTTTGTGACTAAATCATTATAATTTAAAATTACTTTTTTCACAGTTTGTTTTAATTGACGACATTTGCCTGGCGAGGATGCAAACAATCCATTAGGAGCTAATAAAGCGCAGGAAACTATGAGCAAATAACTGCAAGTAAATTGTAAGTAAATGTTAATGTTTGTCAAATAAACATTATTTTAATTAAGGCGAATCATAGCTGAGAACTAAAGTAAACAAGGTATACTCAGTTCCAAAGCTCCCTGAAGAACCTATTTATGGTATTGTGTGCAAGGCAGCCTTACAGCTTCACTCTCTAGGACACATGAGATATGACAGTCTGCATTTTGCTAAGTCTTAAATGTGAATAGCTATACAAATTCAATATCGCACCTCATGTATTAAACCGTGTGAAGGCAGCCTTACTTTTTATCTTATAGTTATGAGCTAACTCAATTTACATAACCTCGAGTAGGCTTTAATTTTTAGTACATTTTTTTTCAATTTATTTGCTAGTACTTACATAAATCCTAACATTTGACTGCAATCAGAATGTGTAATAGCCAGTTGTTTTATAAGTCAAAGTCTATTAAAGAATAAGAATTCCAAATGACAAGGTTAGTGGCAATTTTCGTTTCATTTAAACGGATTAGATACGATGCATATGCATGCAAGTTTTTAAGAATTAACTGTTAATTGACTCACCAAATAGCTCATAATATCTAGTTCAATAGAAAAACAGTAGAACAAATAAATGGAGTGAGACAAAAAAATTATTCCATCCACCTGGGCATTGATGGAAACGAAATGGCGGACACTCTTGCAAAAGCCGGGGTTGCACTAAGCCGAGAAGCAACACTAAACATAACTATCTCCCTACAGACGCTATACAGCAAGATGGAAGAGATAGCGGAGAAAGAAGCAGAGAAAAAGTGGAAGAACACGATCGGCAAAAAACTCACGCACTATACGCTGCAGCTCCAAAGAAGAGACTGCAGACTGCTTATAGGCATATTAACTGGTCACTGCCTAGCAGCCGCTCACGCGATAAAGCTAGACCTGCACGAAATGTAAGGAACCTGGAGTAGCAGAAACTCTAGAACACCTCATCTGCAGCTGCCCAGCAATCGCCACGACAAGACTAAAACATCTGCACTCCCCAAGCTTCACCACTCTGGAAGAGGCGGCCAAGAGCTCCCCCAAACAACTATTGGCATTTGCCAAAACGTCAAAGATCCTACTGGATTTCGGAAGGAAATGGTACTCTAAAGCACCCGGCCTCACCTACACTCAAAAAAAAAATCAATCCATATGGGATCAAATCAATCCTAAGCGGTAATGAAAACAACGTAATCCCGGATATGCTTGACCCGATCTGAAAAAAGATTGAGTTGATCCGACTTTTTTAATCCTAAGAAGGATTACATATATCCCGGGGTAATCCTATAAAAGATTGAATTGTGCAAAAAATTCGAGCACAATTTAATCCCGAAGCTGGATCATTTCATGCCTATTCTAGGTTAACTTAAGCTCGATATGCAATATTGATTCGATCTCAGGAAAGATAACTATTCTTCCTCTCCTCCGCCGCCATGCCATTTGCCATAGGACATCTTCATACACTTCAAAGACCACCCACACCAGTTTTGGTTAATCTGAAAAACAAAGAAATAAATGTAAAAATTTTTGGCTCCACTAGGACTCGAACACACGACCATTCGCACTGAACAGGAATGGAACGGCATCTCATCGCTCACCACCATACCCATTGGTTGTTGCAGCGTGTCTAAAAGGCTACTTATATTTCTTCGCACTCGCTCTCTAATTTATGGGCATGTGATCTCGAAAGGGATTGTAGTAAGCACATTTGGAATGATACAAGCTCGAAAGGAATGGACCAATCCTTAAAAGATTGAATTGTGTAGAATATCCTGGAAATCGAGATTGAATTTTCAAGCTCGTGCCGGGATTACTCCAAGATTTAAAAGATTGAAAATATCTCGACGTTTTTTTTTCTGTGTAGGACCGTAAGGTCTATGTGTGGCCCCCTACATGGGGCCAGTCGGAAATACCTACCTAATTTAGAAGAAATTTGTTTCGAAATCGTTCTTATTCTGCATTTTATAGGCGATGAAGGGTATGGACAGTTGCTCAATAGAGAGAGAGAGCAAGCAAAGTGGTAGAATTTGAAAAGAAAAGTTCAAGAATTTTAATTATTTTTGTATTTCTAAGTATCATCTGAAATGCAAATAATAGATAATAACGTGAGTTTTACTGCATAAAGTTTATCGGAGTAAAGGTGTTATTACATTTGTCTGAGTTTTCATATGAGTGTGCAGAAAAACACAGTTGGCTTGAATTGATGGACAAAAAACACCTATAGGAGCACCGACAGGCTATCATCATAACAACACTATTTAAGCGATTCATTGGAGAAGTCAGAAAAGTGAACGAAAAGCTTAACGATAATAATTTGCCCGAATTTTTATAAAAATTTGCATATATATATCTTGAAATCCGTGTTTGCAATACAATACTACAACAAGAGCAACATTACAACAAGCGCTTTACATTAGAAACGCTGCTGAATTTTGTTGAATAATTGTATGTTTAATATTGCTGTAGAATTTCTGCAGTTTTGCCCTGAAGACGATTGCCGAAGAGTAACAAGAAACAGAAATCGTTCTTTCTACACTCAAAAAAAAATATTTTCTACATTTTAGAAATTCGCCATAAAATAATTTTTTTCTTAATTGTAGAAAAATTTCTTGTTTATAGACATTTTTTTCTTAAATTAAT
The DNA here is from genome assembly GCA_018904275.1 of Lordiphosa clarofinis. Taxonomy (NCBI): domain Eukaryota; kingdom Metazoa; phylum Arthropoda; class Insecta; order Diptera; family Drosophilidae; genus Lordiphosa; species Lordiphosa clarofinis. The sequence continues at coordinate 5,633,553 of JAEIGQ010000005.1, read as the reverse complement.
AAAGCATAACCTTTAAATGAGATTTTCTAGAAAATAATTTCTTAAATTTAGAAAATAATTTTATTTTCCTTAAATTTAGGGTAATTTTTCTAGATATTTTCCTAAAATCTTTCTTAAATTTAGGGCAGATTTGCCCTTGAATTAAGAAAAGAAATGCATAGCAAAATAGAGCGACCGCCATTAAAGTTAGTAAAACGCCCTTATTTTGAGAAAATCAAGTTTCTTAAATTTAGAATAATTTATTCAGAAACTCACCCTAAAATTTAGAAAGATTAATCTAGAAATTCGCCCTAAAATTTAAAAAATGTTAAAAAGAGAGACGTGAGAACGCCACACGCGTGCTCCCAGCTGTGTACATTATTAACTATGGTTAAGTCGCTATGTTTTACTTATGGCAAATAGTCGAGTGGGCTAAGGCGTGTTCAGTATTTGAGAGAGGTCCCGTGTTCAAGTCCCAGTAAAGTAAGTAAAAAAAAATTGTTAATGCGCTTATTTCTAAATTAATTATATATCTATCTATAGCTTAGAAAAAAGTTGTTTGGTGTGAGGAGGTGGTGCTGGCGATGGGGGGGAGGAGGATGGGACAAACCTTAAAAACCAAACGGTTGGGGCGGGGTGGATTCCAAAACACAACCACACACGGGTTGGTCCGTGGTCGGTTCTACCCAACCTCCCCCTAAAATTTATTTTTAAGTTTTTACTGTCAACTGCTTCCTCCTTATGCCAGCTCTGCCATAACCGCTTGGGAATTTTAAATCGACCTAACACCTAAGTGTTTTTTAGAAAAATTGCTCTGAAATCTAGAAAAGCATTTTCTTAAAAATAAGGCGAATCGCCTTTGACCCCTTTTTTAGGGCGAATTTCTAAATTTTAGGGCGATTTGGCCTGTTTTTTTTTTTTGAGTTTATTAACCGGACAAACGCCAATTTTTAAGTACTTTCAAATCGGTTAAAGTCCAAAATACATAAGAGATTTTAAGGATACTGTATACCTTTAGGTGTAATTTTTTAAACGTCAATTTAAAACAAAGCAAAGCAATGTTTCAAAAAATTACTGTTTCAATTGCTCTGATGGTTAAAACAAAATATATACCATATTGTACCACAATTAAATTTAAAATCTTAGTGCAAGCTTTTGACTGTTTCAACAAATAAAAAAAGTTCCTAACTAACCTTGTACTAATAAAACCGCATTCAGCACTATGATTAATTTCTTATTTCAGTCTCTTATGTATTAGTTTTCTATTTACCCATATATCATTTACGAATTGCTACCATTAGCCTTTTACGCCTGACTTGGCATAGTTCACAAAATTCCTTGGTAACTAGTCGATGCCTCTCCTAAACATAACTCACTCAGTTGGTCGACACACAAATCATATTCCTGATGGCCCTAGATAAAGATAAAGTAATGCGGCTGCCTTTTGGCTGCTAAATGGATTTCAGAAAACATTTGCCAAGTTTATGAAAAATAATCATAGAAATGGGCAGTGGGGACAGGGAAGACGGGGAAAACTTGAGATATATAGATAGTCGCGTGTGGCTGGCGTATAAAGTGCTTTTAAAAACAACCAGCGAACACAAAACGAGTTGATGTGTTGGGCAAACTTTTTGGCATCAACTGGGGATTGCAGACGGGGGAATGGGAAGTGAAGAAAAGTGTTTTTTATAAGCAATAATAATAATTTCGAGGCCGAATTTTAATTGCACCCAGCGGGCACATTGAAAAAATATGAGGGCAAAGGAGTTTAAGATGGATGAGAAATGAGCTAGAAAATTAAGCAAAGAGTTTGTATGGTGGAAAGGGAAATGGGGTTGAGTGTATAACAAGTGGGTGGTTCTTGAACCAGATTAAATAATTATAAAAATTTTATGTATTTATTCTAAAATTTTTCTATTTAATTTTTATTAGCCTTAACTTAGTGCTTTGCATTCTCTCTAAGTTCATTTTCCTAAAAAAAATTTCATTAATCATGAACTTAACCCAAAAACGAAAATCACAAAGGGATTGCCTACGATTTTCCTTATGTCTGCCAAATGTAAATCCATTAAAATACACAAAATTAATTATTATGTATAAATATGTAAGAGCCAGCTTGGCAGTTTGGGATTCGCTTGGGTGCAGGTGGGTGGAAGGGTTGGAAAAGGTTTTTATGGCGTCTATTGCCATGTCGTGGCGCCAACTTTCATGCTCAATTAAAACGTTTGTTTAATGAAAACAAATGCGCTTAATTAATAAACACGCATTTTGCGGCTTTTGGGCCAAACCTCGAAGAGGGGGAAAAAGGGTGTGCGCGAACTGTCGCAAAGTGTCGCAGCTGTTGGTGTCGCGGTTGTACGAAATAATTGTTGTTGTTTTTATTGTTGGTTATTGTGTTTAATTACGATTGTTAAAATCAAGTGGTAGCAACCAAAATGAAATGTGCCATTAATTTAAATTGACAATTTGTTTATATTGTAAATAGGGGAACACCCTGTTTATAGCTGTATGGGTGGCAGCTAATTTAAACTTTTGTTGCCTACTTTTAGGCTGGGCCATAAATGGATTATTTGTTAGTTCGTAAAATAAACGCAAATATCAAATGGAGGCGCTAATTAATGGGGAAATATTCTTCAAAATATTTGTAATGTTTAATTTAAAGTTGAACAGTTTAGAAATGAAGTCCAAAAACGCGCTCTATGCATTCCAGAAGATGAGGTATCTCAGCTTTGGCACGTCTGCTTTCAGGCCTTCTAGTATGAAATCCAGCTAGTGAAAATTGCAAATCATACTCCGAATAGACACCTGGAGATCCATGGACAAACAACAGTGGATAAAGCGGCAGAGACAGATTGAATTTGATTTGATTTTATCCTGTTTCGGTATAGAATTCTGTAAGAACGATTCGCTCTTGAAAGATACTTTACTTACTCTGAGTACCTTTAAAACCTCTAAATTAAAAATTCAACAATAGAAATAAAATTTCGATTCAAGAAAAATAGTTTTAATTGAAGATCATTTCGTTCTCGAGCTTTTACTTTAAGTAAAAATCTTAGTTAACATAAATAAGTCTAGATCATGATGTAGATCTAGATTGAGCACTAAAACGTTCTTGAAATTAAGAATTTAGGGACTGTTAAAAACGCTCTTGAATCAAGAAAATCCGTACTTAAATCCAGAATTTTCAGTTTCAAAACTTGAATAAGCCAGAAAACCCCGTACTTAAATGCCGAATTTTCTGGGGTTTTGAAGTTTTGAAACTGAAAATTCTTAATTTAAGTACGAAAATTCTTGATTTTTCTCTCAGTGCAGTCATAGCTCAGCAGAAGTAGAAGTGACCAGATTCTCTTACTTCATAATACCAAAAAGTTACCTAAAAGCCAAAATTACAATATGTCTTGGCATTATCCAGAAGGCTGGAACTAGGGTCGCAGCATCAATATCTTCTCGTATGGATTTAAGATGGATGAGGATGGATAAGCTCTCTGTTCACAGATGGCGTCAGATTTAGAAATCGTCCGGGGTCAGTTCCTGTCTTAAAGAGCAGTAAAGAATAAGCATTCTAGAAACCAACACATCGGACGTTTAGGCCCAATTGAATGTGCGGCTGACGAATGATCGAATGGAATGAGTGAATTTTTTCCTAGAACGGAGCAGAGCTACCCAGAAAAATCTGTCAACTGGAACTTACCAGAGAGGCTGAATAACCTTTGGCTTCCTGGCATTGATGGAATATGGAGAATAACAATGTGACAGGACCTCTTAATATGGCCTTTCGATGTATTCAGACACATCAGATCATTTGGCTATGGTCTATGGAGAGATCCAATCAAAACCCTATTTATGCAAAATCTCTACAAAACACCAAGTTTTGTCATTTAAAAAAAATTTATTAACAATTACCTGAGAAAAAAACTTGAAAACGCTTTATACATTCGAGATCTTACTGTTATGGAAATGGTGCTCGCATTAAAATAATAACGATGCTTATCACCAGCATACCTCCATTATATATATTTCAATTATTAAGACCCACTTAAGTCACAATCAATTAAGCATACGCACTGTTGGCCAACGGGAAACAAACAAAAAACTTATCACACCAAAGACACGTGCGGGTTGCAAGCCTATTACGAAATTTGCATACGAGTCGCGCATTAAACTCTTCTTTCTTTTTTTATTTAATTTTTTTTTTTTTTGCAAAAAACTGCAATGCGAAATAACCTAAATGAAATTGTAGACAAGCTGACGGACAAAGTTATATGAGTAGCGCCATAGTCGCGATATGCCAACAAATTATATCGAAATATTTGACCTATGCAATATGAAACCCAATAAGCGTAAGTATTTCTGTTGATCTATGAGAATCGAGTCGCGGGTCTGGGAAAGTGCGCAAAATAAAAGACAAAATGTGTCAGCGCGAATATGCTAAGCAATCATTAATCAAAGCCAAAGTCAAAGCCTAGGCCTCGTCTAGTCTGGAAAAAGATAGAATTGTGCATGCATAAATGTTAGTGCCGTAGGGGAGAGCGGGGCAGGGGCAAGGGCTACAATTGTCAGCGCAAATAAAATGCAACGCGGAAATGCAGTTTGCATAAATTTTTTGCCAGAGTTGAAGAAAGTTCTAGGGTCTCTGAATTCTATTAAAAGATATTAATAGAATGGTTTTGTGGTTGGGGCAGCGAATGAGAGAGATTTTGGTGAGTTTACAAATTAAATCCAGAAAATGTGGTTTATGTTATCGATTTCCTGTGAGGGCTGTATTATAATTAGTGTAAAAATGTAAGCTAGATATAATAGTTTTTATTTTAAAATTATGATTTTTTTTTTTGACATGGATAGATATAAACTGTTCGAAAATAAATTTACAAGTATTTTTTTTTTTTGGAATTCAAAGACTTAATTCGTATATTTCGTATATTTTATGAATATGAACTTATAGAAAACAAGCATATAACCCGTCGCAGTTCGCTGCGTCTTTAACACAATTGAACCCATATCAGAATCATTTTGAAGTCAATCGTGAGAGTCAAATATTTACCGAATTTAAAATATTTTCTAAGTTTATGTTCTCCGGAGAAATCGAATCTTATATACATAGGCTTGAAATCAACGTTTTGCTACCTTGCGTTTTCTCCGTTACGACTTTGCCCTCCAATTCCCCCCCACTTACCACCCCTATCACTCCTTGGCACCCACCTCCCATCCACTTGCCACTCAATGACCACCCATTTTCCACCCACTACCCCCATACATCCCACCGATTACCCGTCCACATCCCATCCACAATCTTACCACTTTCCGCCCACTTTGCACCCAGTTCCTACCCATTTCCGTCCCACTTCCGTATCACTTCCCACCCACTTACCACCCACATCACATTCGCTTCCCTCCGACTTCCTATTGGGCATCCCGGCGGTATTTCTAACATCGGAAAGTAAAATCACAAATGTTCCAAGTCAATCGGATGAAAAATGGTATTGTTGCATGAAGAATTTTCCGGACATGTTCACTACTGGAAGGCTAATTTTCCGACATTGGAAAATCACATGTCAAACTATTTCGTGTTATTTCTTTACGAACCTCCTTTCAAGTAAGTCGGGTGAAAAACAGTTTTTTACATACAGAGTTTCCCAGGCATTTTCCGACCGTAGCACAATGGTCCCAAAGTCGATTTGTGGAAAAAACGATTTATTTTCTAAAAGTGTATATCCCAGAGGTCTTAGAATCCAAAAATTTTATTATGCAATGCAGCCCTTAAAGTGTTGCGAAGTCAGCCATTCATTTTACTCAGGCACATGGCTTCTATTGTGGCAAAATTTTGTCTAAATTTATTGGCTTGAAAATAAACAAAAATTGATTTAAACAATTAAAATAAACTATGCAAAATAATGTCCAGAATATGTTTAATACAATTTAGTTTGAGTTTGTTTTATATTTATGCTTTGTACCAGTGTTTAAAAACTTCGACAAGTTTTAATTTTTTTGACTGCTGCTTTGACTTCTGATTTGAAAATCTCAGTAGTCGGCGTCAAATCCAAATCAGAAAAACGAAAATTGTAACTTGGGAAATCAAAGCAGCAGTCGGCCCTTTGAAAGTTTTTCATTTGATTGACTGCGACTTTTAGAATTATTGTAAGTCTATCAAACAGTCGATGAATACTTCGACAGTCGACCCATATCGTATTTTTAAAGTACAATTTTACAATTTTCGTTTTTCTGATTTTGATTTGACGTCGACTACTGAGATGTTCAAATCAGAAGTCTATACAACAGCAGCGTTTTTAAATTTGAGAAAAACTTGTTGCTCAGTTAATCAGAATTTTACAACTTTTGCTGCTGTGAGTAAAGCATTTTAAACACTGCTTTGTACTTTGTTTTATGTGTTTTTGCTGTGTATTGTTTTAGGCGAGCTTAACCTTAAAGTAATTCTGTTTCGTGGAGTAAAAGTTTGGTGGATTGTTGTAACTGTTAACGCACTATTTCAGAATATTTATTCATGTGAAATATCGTAGCAAACAAAAAATTTATCTTATCTCAGAACAGGCCTTATCGGATTAAAAAAGGGTTTTGATGTGAAACATCTTTAATTTCGGTACGGACGATTTTAGTAGGAGTAAAATTTGATTTCAGCGTCACGTGACGCTGACGTCATTCATATGCTGGGCGAGATCTGGCAGAGTTCTGGGTGGACCTGGGAGAGTTCTGGGTGGGATTTGGGTGTTATCTGGGTGGGATAAGGGTGGTATCTGGGTGGGAACGGGGGTGAGATCTGGAAGGGATCTGGATGAGATCTAGGCGGGATCTGGATGGGATCTGGACAGGATCTGGGTGTTATCTAGGCGGGATCTGGAAGGGATCTGGGTGGGATTTAGGTGGGATCTGAATGGGATCTGGGTTGGAACTGGGCGGGAACTGAATGAGTTCTGAGCGGGATCTGGGTGGGATCTAGGCGGCATCTGGAAGGGATCTGGATGGGATTTAGGTGGGATCTGAATGGGATCTGGGTTGGAACTGGGCGGTAACTGAATGGAATCTGAGCGGGATCTGGGTGGGATCTGGTCGTGATCTGAGTGGGAATGGGGGTGAGATCTGGGTGGTTTCTGGGTGGGATTTGGGTAGGATCTGGGTGGGGTCTGGGTGGGATCTAGGTGGGATCTAGGTGGGATCTGGATGGGATCTGGATGGGATCTGGATGAGATCTAAGCGGGATCTGGATGGGATCTGGATAGGATCTGGGTGTTATCTAGGTCGGATCTGGAAGGGATCTGGGTGGGATTTAGGTGGGATCTGAATGGGATCTGGGTTGGAACTGGGCGGGAACTGAATGGAATCTGAGCGGGATCTGGGTGGGAGCTGGTCGTGATCTGAAAGGGATTTAGACGGGTTCTGGAAGGGATCTGGGCAAGATCTGGGCGGGATGTGGAAGGGATCTGGGTGGGATCTGAGCGAGGTCTGGGCGGGATCTGAATGGGATCTGGGTGGGATCTGGAAGATATCTGGGTAGCATCCGGTGTAGGATTTGGGAGGTATATGAGTGGGATCTTGGATCTTACCTTGGTGGTATTTTTTATTTATCATTTATCTATGGACTCCCCGTTAATTTTCTTCTTTCGAAAGAACGCCCTTGCTGTTTTATATACCATTGGGAGAGCTTGTGATTTGAAAATAAGCTTTTAAACTTAGGATCATGTTTCACATCAATGACTCGTGAGTGCTAGCGACACTCACACCTTTTTTTTCATGCAGAACTTTCCTGCCATAAGCAGATATTTCTGAATATTTATATAGATCTTTGAAAATAAGTTTGAAATTGATCGAATGAAAAACCAAAAAACTTCTATACAACAGTTACAACTTTTGGACAAAATTTTCTAAAATTTGGAAGTCTTGTTTTTAATATTTTAATATGTGTAGGTTTTAAACTGAGTTTGGAGCTTATCGGTGGGAACTAAACTTCTTCTCCGGGATTTTTAAAAGAAAATCAGTGAGATCCAAAAGCTACTTGTTTACAAACTTTGAACATAAAAAACTAAAATTAATCTCATTTACTCTAATATAAGAACACCTAGTTCATTTGTCCCCAAGAACCCAAAAATATAATCGTCTCATTGCTTTTCTCACCTCAGACAACCCCCATTAAGCATTAATAAAAAATATTCCAAACAAAAGACAATAATAATGCAATCATTTTTATATTTCCAGAATGCATTAGTCCGTCTTATCAGGCCACCAAATAGTGCCATAGATCAGCAGCTAGCCGGGCGCTAAATAATTTGTTTAATACGCAAAAAATAAAAATCTGAATGAATGACAAATACAAACCCAAACCCAACTACTCAACTCACTCGCACAGATGGAAAAAAAACACAACAATTTATTAATTATAGCGAACACTTGTATAATAATAATAAATAATGCATAATAAAATGAAGGGCTGCTCCCTCTTCGTCTTCGTTTGTTGGGTCAAGTTCAAGGACAAGCAACACGCAAATGAAAATGAATGGGAATCAAGAAATGGAGAGGAGCAGTTGGAGGAGGAGGAGAAGGAGAATCATTATGATCATTGTGTGTGTGTGTGTGCGACAGCAACTGAATGGGGAGACTGAGCTGAGCTCGCGCTTTACAGATTATGATTATGCTCGCTGGTTGCTGGAAACTGAAACTGATTGATTTCACTTTTCTTATCACAGCAGACCGCGCCCTTTGTAGATCATTGGGTCACATACACTTACATCTGTATGTGGACCCTCAACATCAGTTTACCGCTTACAACTGGCACAAAAACTGACAATCAAAATGAAGAAGCACATCCCCATCTCGTGTCCCAGCAAGGCAAAATGAATTTGCAGCTTGTTGGTAATCATCAAGTGAGACACTCACACACCAAGACAATTCCAGGCAATGCGCATTGTGCACTCAGACAGCGTGGAGCTGATTGTGAGTATGTCCAGTGGTTCTTGTTGTGCTCTTTACCCTGCAAAAGAAAGAGTTTATACGTTAATTCACACTGCCAACAATCGATTGATTAAGGAAACTAAGGAATTGTAAATGGGTTAAGAGAGTTGCCTTGGCAATTCTACCTTGTACTTACACCCATAATTTGTTATCCTTTTTATGGGTTTTTGTGCTGATATTTTTAAAACTTGCATTAACTTGACAAATTTTTTGGAACTGGGCAGCGAGTCGAACCGATTCAAATTTTTGCAAATTCTGGAAGCTCGTACCTTATAAAATATCTTTAAAGGGACAGTCCTTTCCTCATTTAATCTTCATTCTTCAAAAAACTTACAGAGCATCTAATATTGTGTTCTTTTCAGTCTTATCTATCTGCATCTTCTCGGTTACTTTGTTATCAATTTGTTGCAGAGTTGCCCCTGTTTTGTTGTTATTGCATTTAAGTGCAGCTTGTTAATGCTCATTAAATGTTAAGGGAAACGCTCAGCGAGCACACGAACGAACCGAAGCTCAAGAGCCCCCCACATTTGAGTCAGAAAGTTTCTCGAGATCTTGGGCTATTGATTTCCATAAACAACAAATTCTGAAAACCCTCTGCCACATACAAACAAAAAGTGAAAAAGTTCTCCAAATGAAAATGAAGAAAAACTTCAAAGAACCCAATTTCCGTGTTCTTCGTGATGGTAGAGTGTGGAAAACCTGTTCACTGGAAAAAGGCTTAATGTTGGTGTTGTTGTTTTTGCTGTTGTGTGTGAAGCTAATTGAAAAGAAGTATTAACAGCGTTGCCTTTTGTTTTTATGCCTTTTGATTGACTGACCGACCGACCGACCAACCAACAATGTAGAAGGGGAACCTGGGAGCACGCAGGCATCAGGCAGTCTGTTATGGCATAATTGTGGGATCTGGAAGAAGAAAAGGAATAACAACAAAACCAACAATAACCAAGTTAATTAATAATGCAAAGCCTAGGCTCAGTCACTCACTCAGTCATTCATTCAATCAGTTGCTCATTCCATCAGTCAGTTAATCATAGAGACTCGCCTTGCTTAGAAATTCAATTTGGTCTTCAAAGAGCGTGTGAAGCTACTTAGAAGTCGATCAATAGATGTAGATAAATGTGACAATCGGTGGGGGACAGAAGGAACACGGAGAAGGGAGACGGGTAAGAATACTTCCTCATTCAAGGTGGAATGAGTGATGAGTGGATATGGCCAGATTAGATAAGACTCTAAGCATGGTTTGAAGAATTCCCCGCCTTATTACATATTCTCAAATTTTGGATTAATCGACTTGATAAGCAATTTTATTCACAATTTTTATTTCTTTCAAAGAGCGCCCTTAATTCAAGCCAGTAAATCTTTGAAAATAGATATTAAAAGGCCCTTTTTGGGCGCATTTTTGTGTGGAATCCAAATATTACATCGTACCTTTCATAAAATCACCAAAGAGTTCCATTTCTAAGCCTTAAAAATAATTATTCAAAGCAACTCTTCGATTTTTGTAAGCAAAGATACACCACTTTGAAAACATGTGTTGGAAATGACCAAAAATGTCTGCAGCCCAAAGGTATGCTATGCAAAAACAGTTCAAAAGGCAAGTCATTTGTATTGAATTGTAATGCAAATTTATAACAATTTCCATTGCATACTTATGGACTGTTCAATAAGCTCAGATATGTCCAATTAAAACTGTCGCCTAATTTAAGTTAAAGAAAAGTATCCAACGATAGTTGGTATCTGAATATATTTAATCTATATCTTTTCACAATCCCAATTAGGACTTAATAACAACGAAAGCTGAATAGTAATCATAGAAGTTATAAGTATAAATAAATAATAGGCACTCTTGCGCTCTTGTCCAGTAATTTTAGTTAAACAGAATTCCAGAATTCGTTAAACTTAAAAAAAAATCGATTTAGTTTAAAAATAACCTAAATAACTAAAAATGCCAGCCAAATGCAAAACTTTGACAAAAAACAGTTCGCTAAAAACCCATATAAATATAAATAACCATATTTTCCATATATGTATAGCAATTCAAATCTTATGAAATTAAATTCTTAAGGATATTTGGTTTTAAAGTTAAGAAATACATAGTACTTTACGAAAATATCAAAAAGAATCCAAACAATATTATAGGTTACCCACAAAACGCGCCTAAAAAGAGTCAAATAAGCACTTCGTTTTCAGCCCACAAGAATCGTCTAAAATCTAAATGCCTAGTGTTATCAATCTTCTCTGAAGCAAAAACTTGCTTTTGACAGGCTTAACCTGGCTTAAAAAGGAACTTCAAATAGTAAACTAAGATATTTAATGCTAGATAGATCTTAGATTATCATACAATGGATCCGAAAATCGTCCAAAAGATCTTAGTCCTATCTCAAATGGATCTTAATAGATCAAATGGATCAAGGCTACAAAACTGTTTCTGAACCGAACCATCTGAGTTTCCAAGCATTCGAACCTGAATCCGTTTTGAACCCCCCTTATATGAAAAGTGCTCCCATTAGACACCAAGCCACTTAATATTTTGACAACAAAAATATTTAAAAATGTTGGCACAGCAAATGGTTATTAAGCATTTTAACTTATGATGTCGTATGTTAAATGTGCTCAGTGTGATTAGCCTACAAGTCAAGTTGATTCCCATTTCATAGACCAGTCACTTTTGGACTACAAGCTGAAGTTATAAAGACTGGACAAGCTTTTCTCTATATCGAGAAAAAACGAGAGCGTAAGTTAAAGTCGGCTCTAACCGACTTCGATATACCCGTTACTCATGAAAAAACATGTTTAACAGTGTTTCTGCGTTCCTTAGGGTGACCATCCGAAAAGTATGCAACATTTTTTTTTTTTTTTGGTGGGAGATGAGTTAACAGTATATTTGCCAGACAATTAAGAAAAAACTCAACAACTAGATAATGAAGTAAAGTGAATAGATGATTAATCCAATGCTCTCAAGACTCAAACTTGTGGTATGCCCTCCGGTCCTTTCGATAGAACGGCTTTCATAGTCTTCATCATACTGGGTATAAGTCCCACATGCTTGTCCACACATTGAACGGCACATCGCTCAAATTGGTCGGTGTATTTGGCAATCTGATCCTCGTTGGGATTTGGTGGCATCTTGACTTTGACGTCATCGTTCCATTGCATGACGCAACGCTGAAGACGTCCCTGAAATTCACCCAATTCGTGTTGGACATAATCCTGGGCCCTGGTCATGGGAGCAGAGCAACGCTCAACACATCGCTGAACACTGTCCACGCTGGAGGTGTCATCCTGGCAGCATTTCGCGGCACACAAATGCATCTCGGTCTGCATTTTGCGCAAATGTGTTTTGTCCATGGCGTCAATCATTTCGGTCACGGCGGACTCAATTCTTTGACGGTGCTGCTGGATCATCTTGGAGAGTAACGGGTATAATTATACTTTTTCAGTTCAATTTTACTCAGATATGAAAAAATATCAAATTGACATGTTAAAAATTTCAAATCGATATTTTCGTCGACCATCTGGAAGCCCCAAGAGAAGGACCTTCAAGCGTGAATAAAAGTAACTTTCATATATAAGCGTGATACCCCTGCAAACGCTGTCCTGAGACAGTTAAATAAGCAGCAGATGGGCCTCGTAGCAATGCGAAAAACCCCACCACGGGGTTCTTACCGAGCTCCTGCTTCCCCATTCATAGAATTTGGGAACGAAGAGGGACCATCCCCTTACCCAACGGGAACACGGCTCCTCTGGAAGACAAACGCCATCTTTCTCCGGGGACAAACGTTCCAAGAAGGATTCCTTGCCGCCAAGGAGACACCTAAACAATGTCAGTAACCTAGAATCCTGTCCTTCGTAACTTTATAACATTTTCAGTATCATTTTGAAACAATTTAAAATTAATTTAAGTGAATGATATCTTATTGGATCAGAACGATATAATTTTTATTTCAAAATGAAATGAAAATATTGATATTATTGAAAAGTTCATTTTAATCCGGTGAATGTCAAAATAAGTTCAGTCGTTTTTTTATTTTGTGTATGTCAAAAATGTGTCACCTATCTAAAAATCTATGAACCAAAACTGGAACAAAAACGATTAAGTTTGATAAGTACTGGATCTGGTCCGTGATTTTAGGTATGGATCTATCCACCGGACCGAACCTTCAGCACAGTTTTACAGCCCTTGATTCGAAAGAGGATGGCAAAAGTTCTATGAAAACTCTAAATAAAAGTTTGATTTAATCAGACTTATCACTTACGTCATAATATGGTCAGTTTCTTACAGGATTTAAAGGATATGCATCATCTTATGCATCCTGTTGTACTCTCTCTCTCTTTTTCTCTCTCTCAATGTCTCTTGCAGTGTTATTGTCTGAGTTAAGACAACAACCACAGCGTTGCAACTCTAATTCGCATTAATTTAAAACTCAATCAAGGCAATTAGCGCGCACACTGGAGCGACACTCACGCATCTGGCCTCACCTCCCGCCTCCCGCTGCCGCACTGAAATCACAGCCAGTGGCAACAATGTAGTAGTCAGACAGCAAGACATCCAGACAGCAGCCCGGCCAGGGCACAGCTGATTCGATTCTGAGACTAGACAGCCAACCAGTTATGCAGTTGCAACCTACCTCACGCCAAGCTGACGATCGACACACACACACACATGGACTCGGCATACTCCCAGCTGTCGTTGAGCTGCCCCTGCAATGTTGTTGCATAAATTTGCTCTAAGTAAACATTTCAATAAAATTCTCAACACACACAACCAATTTGCCTTGGGCTCCATTGTTTTTCTCAACAAACTTTCATTGAGTTTTTATATGCAAAAAATCAAAATAAATAAATAAATAAACCACTCCGTGGTCTTATCAGCGGGAGAGCTGGGCCAGAGAGAGCGAGAGTGATGCCGGGAGACCCCACACACACACACACACACACGCACACTAGCAAGACTCACCCGAAAACGGATTCAAACAGCTGGTCGATCGATCTACCGATCTAGGCACTTGTTGCTTGAGTTCTTTATAAAGTTGCTTGCACGAACGTCACACGAGCTCCGCTCGTAGTCGCTCACGATCAGTTTTGTGGACTCACTCACTACAACATTCCCCATTCATATTCACTTCGATTCAGTCTTTGACTGAGCGTCGCACTTGTCGCACCACACAGAGACTCCAGAAAGGAACTCCGAACGATTCGCGCGGTTCGAGTTCGGTATTGAAGATACTTCTACCCGCAATTCTATTAAACGGATACGGATGCGGTCTTTGATTACGCACACATATACACAATAGAATAGAGGAGTGCAAAAGTGCAATGTCTGAATGTGATTACAAAATTCTATTGTTTTCGGTAGACGTGCTCAGAGTGATTGTTGATGCATTCCTAAAAGTAAACCCAAACACATAATCAATGTGCAATACTGGTAAAAGTGATCTGATAATATTTTCAAAATAAAGTGATACTAGTTCGATTCTGATGGCCTAAATTTAAAATGTATGCCACAAATCGTTTGAGTTAACCTCAAGAAAAACAAAAGGATCTAAGCTATTGGATTAAAAACTAAAGCGCTTTAAATTGGTAAGTGTTTGATGTTCAAGTGGAGGTAGAAAAGGTTTTTCAAAACAGAAGACTTGCCTATTGATTTCAAGTAGGAGAATTATGGCTTACTTGAGATCGCTCAAGGAGTTTAAAAATAATATTAAATCGGTATCCTATATTTTCAAACATCCTAGATACGATTTAAGAATGCAGATGGAAGGATGGGCGGACGGAAAGAATTAAAATGTAAGGAAGAAAGGGGGAAGGCAGTATGAAAAATGAAGAAAGTTAGAAGTAAATTGGGCAATAGGAACTAAGTACGAAGGGAAGAAGACATTGTAAGAAGAATAAAAGAAGATTGGAAGAATAAAAGTAGAAAGGTAGGAGTAGGGAAGGAGGGTGGAAGGTGAAAAAAATGAGCAAGAAAGAAGGATGTAAGGACAAAATATGGGGGAAGGAATGAGAAAGAAATGAGGAAGAAAGGAGTGAGGAAGGAAGGAGAACGTATAGAAAAAATAAGGAAGAAAGAAGAAAGGAATGAAGGTGGAGGAAAGTAAGAAATAAGGAAGAAGGAAAAAATGAAGGAGGGTGAAAGGTAAAGGTACGCGAAGAATGAAAGGAAGAAGGGAAGAAATGAAGGCTAAAAGGAAGGTGCAAAAAAGGAAGAAGGATGACAAAATTAAGGAAGGAGAAGGGCGGGAGCAAGGAAGGAGGTAGGTAGGAGGAAGGAAGGTGAAAGAAATGAACAAGAAAGAAGGATGTAAGCAGAAAACATGGAGGAAAGAAAGAGAAATAAAGGAGTAAGAAAGGAATGAAGGAGGAGGAAGGATAAAAGGATTGAGAAAGAAAGGATGGAAGATGGAGGGAAGTACGAAAGGAAGGAAGGAGAAGGAAGGGTAAATGGAATGAGAAAGAAAGGATGGAAGATGGAGGGAAGTACGAAAGAAGGAAGAAAGAAAAAAAGAAGGAGGAAGGAAAGTATAAGGAACGAAGTAAGGAGGAAGATATGAAGGGGAAAGGAAGGAGCAAGAAAGGATTAAGGATGGCAGAAGGAAGGAAAGGAAGGAAGTAAGGAGAAATGAAGGAAGGAAGGAGGAAGAATAGAAAGAATTAAAAAGGCTGGAAAAGATAAGAAAGGAAGGAATTAGGAAGAAAGTAGAAGAGAGGAAGGAGGGAGTAGGAAGAAAGGAAAAAGAGAGGAGGAGGGAACGAATAAGTAAGGAAAAAACGAGGAAGAATGGAGGAAGTATGGAAGAAACAAGGAAGACAGGCGAAAGGAAGCAGGAAGGAAGGAAGGAGGAGGATAGAAGGAATGAAGCCAATAAGAAGGATGACAAAATTGGAAATAATAAAATGCGAAAACTTGAGTAAAGAAAGAATAAAGGATTAAAGTTATAAGAATCTTCTTCCTCTTTATTGGCCATCACAGCCGATTGACGGTCTCGGCACCAGTTTTTCACACCCAGCCTGGAAATGTCTTTTCCGCACAAGTTGTAAGAAAGTAGAAATAAACAATATTGAACTATTATTATATAAAAGAAGCTCAAACGTTCATTCAATTATTTTACATTTAAACTTTGAATATTTGGCGGTAGTTACCAGCAGCAGAACTTTACCTCCATTTGCCATACGGTGTTTAAGTAATCATCTTGTTTTTAATTCATCTGAAGGATTAACTTCCACGTCACTTTTTTATTCCATTTGTCCACTCCATCCGCACTGCCTTCAAAAAGTCAACACAATTCGTTAAATATTTACTCAGACGCCCGAGCAGTTAATCATGAAATGCAATAATACAATTAAAATAAAACCGAATCGAACACCACCAAACAAACAAACTGGAAAAAATCTTGGAAAATAAAAATCGTATTATACTTGGACAAACAAACGCATTAAATTGCAATTAGCCTTAACAACTCTTCTCACTCTCTGCTGGTGGCGATTGTTGCGCCTCCTCTTGTTCATATTTATAAACTAACAAATAAAAAAAAAGAAGTAATAATACATAATATGAATTCGCTTGCTTTTATTATAATTTTCTTTTGTTATCAATTATATGCGCCTCAAGTTCATTATCATCATTAAAAAGCGCCATCAGCTGTAGGCACACGAGCACACACACACACACACACACTTATTGCGTAATGTGTGTTCTTACTTTAAAATGATAAAACATATATGTATGAATAAATATTGAATTGTACATTTATTAAACATTTTCAAAGTGAATGTCAGTTGTCATTTTTAATGGGTTTTTTGTACATTTTTGCCACAAATCGTAAAATTTCACGAGCATTGACCGACAAATTCTTGGGGGCAATGATAAATTTTTTGGGCCGTTTTTGGCTACCGTGGTTAGAGTTGTAAATGTTTGGCTGGCACGCTTATTCAATTTGGTTAACAAAATTTTGGTTTATTTGATAATTTTGAAAAGTGTTCTTAAATATTTCCCATGAGGTAGAGAATAATGCGAATTTTTCATATCTGGAAACATTTTTATACCCTTTACCATAGATACTACATATATAGATACCGCATCTCATACAATCTATGTTTTTGGGATCCAATGTCAGATCCCAAGACAATTCGTTTTTGGCGTCACATGTGATATCTATAATATCTGTAAATTTTTGCTCTCGACCGTATAGCTAATTTAGAAAACGTATAGCTAAATTTTAATAAATATATTCTCATAAAGGCGGCGAAAACCAAAAATTGTGATACAATGTCAGCTTCCAAAAACAGTAGTTTTTTGTTTCACATGCGTCATCTAGAATATCTATAAATCTTTGCCTTTACCCATTGAAAATGGTTATAAGGGAATATTGAATTTGTGCAAATGTAACAGGGAAGTAGAAAGATTTCCGACCCCAAAAAGATGATATATTCTTGATTATATATTTTGCTGGCCGTATGTGGCCCAGTGGTTAGTGTGCTGAACTGCTGGGCGGGAGGTCGTGGGTTCGATCCCGCCTCTGAACATCTAATAATAAAAGTTTTTTTCTTTCTTTAGAAAAATAGCTTTTACACATACGGTCACCTTCACCAGCTATTGGCGCCAGCTGAGAAGTAACTAGCCATGAAAAGCAAATTCTCTAACTTTGCCGTTCGGATCCGGCGTTAAACTGTAGGTCCCTTTCTCTTGTGCGAAAAATTTAAGGCACACACGCTAAGAGATTGAGAGAAGCTTGGCTGGCCCCGTTGGAGGAGCTGTATGGCCAACATTTACATTTACATTTATATTTTGCTGTGTCAGTTTGTCCGTCCGTCGGTCCTTCTGTCAGTATGAATGCATCGATCTCAGAGACTATAGTTTGTTAAAAATTTCCTCACCCTAAACCCGCAAAAAACTGTCAGACTGTTAAAGTTACAACCTCGTAACTATATTGTCTTGGGATTTTTATCTTTATTTTCTGAAATGCGTAACGAAACAACTCTGCTTGTAAAAAAGGGGGTATTTCGGAGTCGCGCCACTCGACTGCGACGGTCTTACTTGTTTAATATGTAAACAACAAACCGATCTTAATCTAATAGCTGTCATATGATTGATAAATACATTTTGTTTTTTGATGATATATTAGGGCAGTGTTATGTATCGAGTGATCGATACATCGATTGCGGTCGGTGACGACTTGTCGGTAATTTTAAACTCTCTCTTGTTTTTTCAGTAATGAACAGATTACACGTGTTGCATAAAAAACTTTGTGGATTGTAACTAACTGATTGGCGGATTGCCTACTTTTTTATCGCTCTGCGTACCTGGCAAGTCGACTATCGATCAGCCGCTCTTTATTATTCCTTAGGAAAATCGATAAATTACACTGATTACTAAATATGCGTAAAAGTTACGAAGCAGAGAACTGCAGCGAGCTGTCACGTATTAGCTCGTTCACCCATGCGACAGATTGTGAAAAACACTCGCGTATTTGCGGAACATAGTATGTCCGAGCTAGTGTGTTTTCAATCACAAATACCCGCGTTGACTCTTAGTTTAGGCCACAAGCCATCGCGAGCTCTTGTTTGGAAAATCAAAGATCGGCTGCAAGCTGTTACGAATCGTAACTTATGATTCATAGCTTGTGCAAGAGTAACACAAGCAATCTAAAACAACAACACGTGAGAGGAAAAGCGATAGCACTATGTCGGGGGAAAAAAAGAACTTGGCACGTTTTGACTCAATGTGCTAGCGAGTGTGACAGAAAATTAAGTACTCGTTGCAGGACTCTGGTACGAACCATCTGTCTACTGAACTGTGGAATATATGAGTTTTTTCCGAAATTTCGGGGGCGGAAGCGGTCTTGGCAAAAATTGAAAATCAACTTGATCAAGTACTTGTTAGACTCTTTTATCCCATACATGTCAAACCTTTATCTCTTACCATCTCTGAGATCTCTGCGTACCGAATCGGCTATTGATGCTGATAAAAAATATATATACTTTATAGAGTCGAATATGATTTCTTCTCCCTGTTACAGAATCATATTTTACCAATATTATGTGCAATCTTTTTAATTTGAGAAATTAGAATTTATCATTTGGGAAAAGTGTTCTTGACTCACTGCGCTTTGCGCCCCATGTACAGCTTACAGTTCCCCCAATTCTTGTTCATAAGTCAACGTAATATAAATTTGCATATTTGATTCGTCTAAACATTTTCGAAATTTCATACAATAACCAACACACCTCGTCCCACTGTGATCGGGTCGTGTGCCCTTTAATTTTTTTTTGCTCCTGGCATTCCACTTACCCAACCTTCCCTTTTTCGATTGGATTTCTGTACTTCGATCGAGAATAACAGAAATAATTGTTCAGCAAATTAGCCAAAACTCAAAGCCCACCATTCCTGTGGCGTCAGGCAGTCCAAATTGGAAATTGTGTTGACACTTACGGTAAAAAGGTTAACACAACCACAAAAATAACTCAACATTTTAAACGTAAGCGCGACTTGGGCCCCTGGCTGGCTGGCTGCTATGTACATACATATGTATGTATGCTCACGTTGCCAAAATCCCCAACGACAGCCCACAAAATGTGACACAAAAACCGACAGATATATAAAAATTGGTTCTACCAAACATTTTTGTTGTTGCTGTTTATTTTGCGAAATAAACAAGTTTATGTTTTCATCAGAATTTACATACAATTAAATTAATTTTGTCTTATTTCTGATTTCTGATTATATTCGTGGCTATTTTTATTGGCACATTTTTTCACATTTATGCAAATCAAGCGATGGATCCGTTGCGCAGTTACAGAAGACGACAGACTTGAGGTCTCAACATCAGCAGATTATGTCACTTGAACACCAAAAAAAAAAAACAGTGCACACGCCAAACCGAAGCGAGAAACTTGGTCTTCATGGTCACGGCCACCGCGAGCGACAAGCGACAAGCGGCGCAAAGCATTTGTCAGCTGTTCGCGCTGGAGAAAGAGCGAAAGAAATACCAAAAACCCATCCATTATCTTCGGGCCAAGTTCAATGTACGGCCAACGACGCGCAAAACACATAAAACAAACATATATGTATACAGGTACATACATATTTATGTACAATGTAAGCTCCAAAGGCAATGGCAATAGAAATAGAGAAATTTTCGCATTAGATTTTTGCAGAAAGCCCCCCAAGCCGGCTTCGGCCAAAACTCGCTTTTGGCTTTGCCTTGAAGCGAGCTTCGTGGCGCGGTTACACAACTTGGAGCATGTTAGAAAGGCAATAGAAGTTAGCTGGCGCTGTTGGTTCGATGAAGAAAAGTGAAAGAACTTGAGGTAAATTGAAGGATAGAAAGAGAGAAGAACGAAAGAAAGTGAAGAAAATGAAGGAAAAAAGAAACTTAAAAGGTAGTGCCAAAATATGTGTAGAAAGAAGCAAGTTAAAAGAAAAAATGTGTTAAAAGAATAAAGAAAGTGCTGCTATAAAGAACAGATTGGGAAGAAAACCAGAAAAAAGAAATGCTAAACAACTTAAATACAGAAATATATTCAGTCGAACTTCTCTGTTAAGAAATTCCGTAACCGAAGTTCTCTATTAAAAAAAATCGTTTTCTCTATATTACGAATTTTCTTTATATTAAATAGTTTTTTTGTTTCCTTTGAGATTTGCTATAAGGAAAGTTCGATTTGTTCTATTTGTGAATTCGCTTATAGAAAGACAAAATAGAAAAGAACGAAGAATGACTAGAGTTGTAATTGAAGCTGAAACATTATGAAACTTTTAAAAAGCAAAACAATGATAAAAGAATGGACAAATAAAAGTGAGCGAACAAAAAAATATTTCTTTTATTAAGCTCATCGCTCTGTGTCGCGAGCGACAGTCCGCATGCCGCGATCCAACAGCGGGTATCAGCTCGCGAATAGCGATCATCTGCTAGCCCCAGCTCCCGAGCGATTGGGAGCTGATTCTGAAGACTAGCGAGCAAAGAGCGATTTATAACCCTTATTATGGTTTTTATGCTCGTGTTCGGACTCCTTAGAACCCAGGTTCTTTTGGACTCCACAAAGGTGCTCTTGATTACTTCTTTATTTTATTTAAAAATTTTCATCAATCTTCTTTAAATGCCAAAATGGGTAAATAAAATTTGAATTGTACGTATTGTATTAGATTAACAAATAGTTATTTTCGGCATTTTTTGCGAATCTTTAAAAGTTGTAAAAGCTTCAAAAGCTGTGCATGTTTATAGGATTTCAAAAGTTGAGTACAAAATACACTGATCCACCAAAGGTTCAATATATCTAATCAATTTAAGTTAGAAGCCACACAAAGTGGCAAAGGAGCCGTAAACTGTGTGCAGAGCTGCCTATCGCCGTTGCGGCCAGTGCTACCCATCATAATTGTTTTCTTTTCCCTTCAACTCAACTATCGATCATCAAATCTTGACCATTTCTTTGGATTATCGATAAATAGTACCGATTAATAAATAGCTTCAGAGAGTACAAACTATGAGAAATATAACGTATTTTCCGATTTGCAGGGACAGGAGGGGGCATAGCAAAAGTTTTAAATAAACTTGACCTGTCTGCAAGTATGAGAAATATATGTCCCATACATGTAAAACCTCTCACTTACCATCTCTGAGATTAGTTTGTTTATACGAACAGATAGACATGTCTATATCGGCTGTTGATGCTGATCAAGAATTCAGAGTATAAAAAGAAAAGCAAAACATGTAATAAAAACATACTATAACAATTTGTAAATTCTCCAGTAGAATATTTTCGTCTTTCACTTATCTGATTTGATTTACGCTAAGAATCCCATAAGGTCCTTCAAGCCAAATATTTTGGAAACAATGTAATGCCAAAAGCTTTCAAGCAGGGCTTATTCCGGAAACAAATTTCGGCTCTGGTACCGGTACGTCCCGAAATGAATGTTTCGGTTTAAAATTAATTTCGGTTTACGGTTTCGATGCGGTACCAGGATTTTTATTTCGGTATACTGGTACCAACCGATTTAAGTATATATTACATTAATGACCTGTGTAACCATTAATGGACTGATCATACATGTATATATACTTAGTAGGTCAAAAATGATTTCTCTTTGTTACATACTTTTGCACAAGCTTAATATAATTTCATAGGTACCAAAGTTTCGGTTTCGTTCCGGTACTGTCCAATAAC
The DNA here is from genome assembly GCA_018904275.1 of Lordiphosa clarofinis. NCBI lineage: Eukaryota > Metazoa > Arthropoda > Insecta > Diptera > Drosophilidae > Lordiphosa > Lordiphosa clarofinis. The sequence continues at coordinate 5,611,458 of JAEIGQ010000005.1, read as the reverse complement.
AATGGTAAAGGGTATTAGGTTCTCAAAAATAAATTTGTAACGGTTCCGGTTCCGGTACGCGATTTAAACCAGTTTATGTCTTTTAACTATTCTCGTTTCGGTATTGAGCCCTGCTATAAAAGATGGTACATCTAAAAACGGGTCAAACACTTTAGGGCTCTTTGTCTTCTGGATTTCTAAGAACAAGCTTAACATACGCCAATACCTAATATATGATTATGTCGAGCTTCAATCAAGTTCTAGACAAGAATTTCAAGATTGAAATGATTTCGAGATTTTTTTTATAGGAAGCACTATGGCCGGGAGGTTACTTAAAAGTCGCTAAATGAAATCTCCAGCACTGCCTCATTTGTGCCATATAATTTGTATAAGGTTATCGTTTCCGAGTGCTTTTGACAAAATTTAACAACCACACTAGGTAGAAGCACCTGCCATCTGTTTAGGAAGCTGCGTGTTTGGTGTGAAATTTAATATAATAAACATTTCAATAGAATTTTAAGCAAAAAGTTCGTCTTCTTTTACGCTGTTTACCACATAAGGCACATGAGACATAATATTCTAGTAGTCCTGCTTTTTGTTATGTTTTAAATTTAGGCCTGTCTCATGTGTCGAACAGTGTTAAAGCAGCCTTATATTTTTTGTTCACAACTTTTTCAAAACGAAACACACACAAACCATAAAGAAGGCTGGTTTACTATATAGCTTATTAATGAATTACAACAATTCAATCATCAGCAGTCTTTGCCTGTCCTCATGCCTGCATTGTTATAACCGCATGGGAATCCCAAAGGCAGTATTATAGCAAAAACCGAAATCACCAGCAAAGTATTTGAGTGTGTGTGAGCCCCATATCAGCCCTTCTGTAAAAAAAAAAAACAACGTCTAAAACAGTCACGCTTGACAATAAAAATGGTAAAAACAAAAAACTGAATCAGTCCGGATTTGACACGATTTTGGTCCCTTGCAGTACCTACCACGCTTTCAACAGACTTTTACTGATTTACTTCTTGCGATTACCGATGAATCTTTGCAGAATGGGCTGAATTAATCCGTGGATTAAGAACATTTTACCAAAAAAAAAACAACTCTCCCACAAATTAACGTCAATAATTTCCACACAAAGGTAGACTGACCCAGAAATCGGTGTGCAATCATACTTGTTGGTTGATTCCTTTAATCCTGCAATCATCATTGTCAAAATTACCAATCGCAATCACTACATTCAACAGGTGGAGTCAGCAATCATAAATCACAAATCGCAAATCGAAATTATCTGCTGAATGGGCCTATTATTAAAATCATTCCATTCAGAACTTTCTTCGATAATAAACAAAAACAAAAAATGACATCAGAACAAAACAAAAAACGAAATTGGATTTGCGTCTTAGCTCTTTTCCCCCAAAATGGTTGCTACAAATTGTGAAATTCCTAAACCAAAACAAGAGCCACTCCTCAACGAAAACTTTCCCATCATTCTCATTCTCTCGCTTTACATAATAAACCAATTACATAATATGCTTTCTACAAATGTGGTGGAAGGCTTTCTTCTCGTTTTGGCCTGGGGCTGGTTTGCTAAGCCGGTTTGTACCGGGAGTTGGATCTTCTAACGCGACTCTAACGACGAGTCGAGAGACTGCTCGATCTATGTATCTGCATATTAATCACAGAGACAGAGCCAACCGGCAACCGCATAATGAGAGGGAGAGAGAAGAATTCGCAAAGAATTCTTATTAAAAAGCGAGTTTTTTTTATTTTAAGTATTATGGAAAAGTGAGAATCGCCAAGAACTGCGCACGCGTCTCCATCTGGGGGTTTTGAGATGAGGAAGTGATTAAGCGCCGAGAAGGAAGTGCTCAAGTGACAGGTATTTGTTATTTTTTTTTTAATTTTTGCACAAGCCACCAAATGGAATATCAGCCAGGCCTATTGATTTGCATAGAAATCTAACGCATGACCAATATTTCAAGGGCATGTTGTGGGAATTAGGCAAACAATCACGTAGATACAGATAATAACTGAGTTCTTATCTAAATCTTTGCAAATAAATTGTTGTGTTCTTTTGGTAGAGTGTCAGCGTGAGTTTCTTTTTATTTGCTATGCTCGGACGATCGAGAGTGGCTGCGTGTGTGTGTGTATGTGTATGTCTAGGGTAAATTTGTACAAGAATCTATCATTAATCATTATTAAAGCCAACAAAATCAAACACCTGAGGTTAGGAAATAGCCAGTACTATCAGGTTTATATCCGGTTGGCAAAAAGTGATCAGAATGGGGATGAAGACATCAATGTTTTAGAAGCTATTGACTAGCTACAGCCCTATTTTCCCTAGGACGCTCACTTTAGCCAGCAGCTTTGCGGTTGAAAGTTTTACTGCCCATTTTTTTTTTTTGACACCTCAATATTGGCAAATTTTATTAACCTTGAACTTTTTCGTTGTTGTCCCTATCTTATCTCACATTCTCATCGATCGCACCGCCATAAAGCTTATTGCCAGACATTTGCTAGTCACAAAGAATTACCAAAAAAATTGAAATTGAAAATCTTATCTCAGCAATTATAATGCAAAATCAATGATCAGCTGGTCAACACACAAAACATGAGCGCAAAAATAATTTTGCTATATAAAGCCCACATTTTGAAGTAGACTAAAGTGTAAGGTGGACAGGTTTTTTTTTCTGCTTCAATTGGAAGCCTAAAACGCGAAAATAATTTGCATAAACAACTGTTTTGAAAAGCTTTTAAAAACCAAACCAAGTGTAGTAACCCCCACCTCCTCCCCCTTTCCTTTCAGCGTCTCTGATGGTAATGGCCGTGATACTGTTGCTTGCCCTGGCAGTTGTATTCGGTTGCTATTGCGCCATTCATAGGCAAAAGATTGGAGCGATCTATTTGAAGCCGTTGCTGAAGAATACCCCATTGGAGGATTGTTATCATGCCACGCCCATTGCTCAGCCTAGGCGTCGCACCATTTGGGATATACCGGGACCCCAGCGCATTCCCTTCCTAGGCACCAAATGGATATTCCTTGTATTCTTTCGTCGCTACAAAATGACCAAATTGCATGAGGTCTACGCAGGTGATGGAGACTATAAAAAATCTAGGTCAAGGACTAACTGAACTTTTCTTAAACCTTACAGATCTCAATCGGCAATACGGTGATATTGTATTAGAGGTAATGCCCTCAAATGTGCCCATCGTGCATTTGTATAAGCGCGAAGATCTGGAGAAGGTTTTGAAATATCCCAGCAAATATCCCTTTCGTCCGCCCACGGAAATTATAGTGATGTATCGGCAATCCCGACCGGATCGCTATGCCAGTGTTGGCATTGTCAACGAACAGGGTCCCATGTGGCAGAGACTTCGTTCAAATTTGACGTCTAGCATCACATCGCCGCGTATATTGCAGAATTTTTTGCCTGCCTTGAATGCGGTTTGTGATGATTTCATCGAACTGTTAAGGGCCAGAAGAGATCCCCAGTCGCAAATAGTGGCGAATTTTGAAGAATTGGCCAATCTGATGGGTCTGGAGGCGGTGTGTACCTTGATGTTGGGTCGACGCATGGGTTTTCTAGCGCCCAATGCCAAACAACCCGAGAAAATCAGTCAACTGGCAGCGGCCGTCAAGCAGCTGTTTATATCCCAAAGGGATTCCTATTACGGTTTGGGCTTGTGGAAATATTTTCCCACCAAAACGTATAGAGAATTTGCACGAGCCGAGGACTTGATCTATGAGTAGGTATAAGTCAACTGATCGATATGAACATTTACAGAAGCGTTTTAGGGCGTGGGGAATTATTATAGCAATCGCAATACGCACAGGAAAATATTAGAGAACATTGGTCATAAATTGCGTAAGGACGGGATTTCTTATTGTAAGTACAATATTCTTACTTCAAAAAACAATTTTTCTCCGATCGGATTGCATTTTTTTTATTTCTAGAATATTTGGACCATTTTCCCTCATAAAATTTGAGAATTTATGATTTTGTTGTTTTTAGCTCTGAACAAAACTGTTTTCCAAAATTCGCTTAGAAAATATTTTATGAGATCATGTAGAAGACATCTTATCGTTTTACGTTCTTAAAAAATGCTTAAAGAACTTTGTTTATTCAGAGAATTTTGAGATAATTTAAACGATGAACAATTTATTTCCTTCACAAGCTGAATGCGATATTAATTTTCAAAAAATCTTCTTAAAAAGACTGAGGCTTTTAAAAATTTTTTGGTTTTGCTCACTTAGGGATTCTAAGGTCAATATTTTCGAAGAACATTTTTGAATTGTCTCAGAACAGACGTATTATTGGTTTTCTCAAGCAAGAATGGGATATAAAAAGTATACTCTGATCTTTCCGCGACATTTCGAAAATATTTCAGCGTACATGATATTAGTCAAAAAATGAGAAAGTGGGGATCTGTGATTTACGGTACGGAAGATTCTAAGTAAGAGTAAAAATTGACTTCAGCGTCACGTGACGATGTCAAAGAGTGACTAAACGGTGGCAAAAGAGGGGACCAGTGACTAAACAGTGACTAAACATTGACTAAGCAGTGACAAAACAGCGAAAAAACTGTGACTAAACAGTTACATAACAATGACTAAAGATTGACTAAACAGTGACTAGGCAGTGACCAAGCAGTGACAAAAAACTGTGACTAAATAGTGACTAAACAGTGACAAAACAGCGATAAAACTGTGACTCAACAGTGACTAAGCAGTGACAAAACAGCGACAAAACAGTGACCTAACAGTGATTTAACAACGACTTAACAGTGACTAACCCGGGACTAAACAGTGACAAAACAGCGACAGTTACTTAACAATGACTAAAAACAGTGACTAAACACTGACATAACAGTGACCAATCAGTGACCAATCAGTGTGAAAACAGCTACAAATACAGTGACATAACAGTGACTAAACTGTAACCAAGCAGTGACAAAACAGCGAAAAACTGTGACTCAACAGTGACAAAACAGTGACCTAACAGTGACAAAACGGTGACTCAAGAGTGACAAAACTGTGATTAGAAAGTGAATAAACATTGACAAAACAGTGATTTAACAACAGTTTCTTAACAGTGACTTAGCAATAAATTAAAGATGCTTATTAGGGAGTTATTCCCTTTTAGTTTTCTTCTTGTTTTCTAAATGATTTCCATTGCTGATGTGTATACAATTGAAAGAGTTTGTAATTTTGAAACTAAGCCCTTAAATTTAGCTTCATGTTTCACATCAAAGACTCTTCATGCTTAGCTTATGGCTGTACTTAGAGCAACAACATTTTCATTTGCGTTTTCTCTTCTCCTTTTCTTCGAGCAAAGGCTTTGTTGTTGGCTGCAATTAAGTTCTCTGTTGTTTTCTACATAAGGATAGCCGATTGCTTGTGAGCCCGCCCCAACATCATCATGTGTATCTTTCTTCTTTATCTCTCCGAGCAAAGGTTTTGTTGTTGGCTGCGAATGATTTCGTGTGTACAAGACATCCTCGAGCACACACATCGGTTTTCTCTGTCTGTTTCTTGTGGTGTTGTTTTCACATTGCGTGTGTGGGTTTAGCTACGAGAGAGCGCTCTCATTTAGCATTTCTTTGTTGCTTAATATCCACAGAATATAGAATCGTGTCTGACTGCGGTGTAAGCTCATTCTACACACCTCTGAATTAGATTTTTAAGTTTACAGTTTGAAAATCCATTTCTTTATCTCTTTACAAATACCGAGCCAATTACTTTGATCAACATCTCACAATTGTGTACAGAAATATATTATTTGCACTTCTAAGGTTCATAGAACTCTTAAATTTGAACTTTTAGAGCCAAAAACTTTTATAGAAGACCTTTTACAAGTTGATATTTAGTCCATATTTTCTTTCCAAAATCTTTGAGTAGCCTACATACGCCTTAAAACAGCTCAGTAATCACCCCGGAACCTATATTCAATTCTAATCTAACATTTGTATACCAAATTCCAGTGTCATTTCTGAGATCATAGATAACGAGTTGGAGGAGCATAAGAAATCTGCTGCCTGTGAAGATGAGGATGCTGCCGGTCTGCGTAGTGTTTTTCTCAACATTCTTGAACTCAAAGAGTTGGATATACGTGACAAAAAGTCTGCAATTATAGACTTTATAGCCGCAGGCATTGAAACGGTGAGTGTGGCATAGTTAACTCTTTCCATTTACTAAATAATGGCTTCTCCATCTTAGCTAGCCAACACACTGCTCTTTGTGCTCAGTTCGGTTACCGGTGAGCCAACGTGTATGCCTCGTATACTTGGCGAGTTTTGTGAATATCGGGATACAAATATACTGCAGGATGCTCTCACAAATGCCACCTATACGAAAGCCTGCATCCAGGAATCATACCGACTGAGACCCACAGCATTCTGTTTGGCCAGAATATTAGAGGAGGATATGGAATTATCGGGATATTCTCTAAATGCGGGGGTATGTGGGAGTAGCTGGATTTATAGCTCATATTTAAAAATAAACTTTTTTTCCCTCAGACCGTCGTCCTATGCCAAAACATGATTGCGTGTCAAAAAGATAGCAACTTTCAGGAAGCCCAAAAGTTCACACCTGAACGCTGGATAGATCCGGTAACCGAAAATTTCACAGTGAATGTGGATAGTGCGAGCATTGTGGTGCCTTTTGGTGTGGGTCGACGGACTTGTCCCGGCAAGCGATTTGTGGAAATGGAGGTAGTCTTACTTTTGGCCAAGGTAAGTCGATCTTTAAAATTTCACCCAAGTAACTAAACGAAATATTTTTTCCAGCTCGTTCTGGCTTTTGAAGTGAGTTTTGTCAAACCTCTAGAAACTGAATTTGAGTTTCTGTTGGCGCCCAAAACCCCACTAAGTTTAAGGCTCAGCGATCGAGTGTTCTGATCACCACTCGTGATTTTCTATAGCATACCCGCAGGCGCTTGTATTGTGTAGAATGAATTGTAAATATCAACGTCGTTTTTTGTTGTATGCATGTAGTTAGTTAGTTATTTGTAATTACTTCGTGTTAGTCTGTAAGTAGCGGCAATTGTTTTGTGTGCGTTCTGTAAACGGAAAGACTGCGTTTAAGTTTTGTTGTGCAAAATATTTTTGTAATTCGTAATAATGCTCCCATTGTACAGTTATGTATGTAGTACTTTATTATATTTATTCAAGTGTACATTTTTTATTGTTAAAGAAACGAAGAAAAGACGTTAAAAACAAACAAGAAGAGAAAAAATAAAGCAATGCTTTGAACTGTGTTTGAAATTTGTTGATTTTGGCAGAGATAGGGGGGAGCGACTCGGCTAGCTGACATCAATCGTCCCTGCCGGAAATATTTTTTGTTACCAATTATAGAAACCGCTGTTTCTTTTGGTCATAACATGTCCAATAGATGGTGCCACCACAACTTGGGAAATAGTTGACCTTAAACGCCAACACACATGTACAACACTCACACGCACAACGGAGCACACAAGCACAAGCAGACGATCAACATATTCGCAGCAAACAAATCGATCATCCATACATGAAAACGTCACATCAGAATTCAAGGAGCTTCTTCTGCCTGTCTTAAATAGCCACTCAAGAACCCTTGGTCCTGTCCAATCCACACCAGACCGGTGGCTGGCGGATCTATACTCGCACACGCACACGTGTCCACAGCATCTCCAGTCAACTCGACGACATAGCTACAGGCACTCATGTCCGATCCAAAACATCGACATCAGCCATTGGCATATAGGCAAAACATGTCCAACCAACTCTGGGACATTAAGCTCAAATCTCCAAATCTGTACATCAACTAAATGTTAGAGATAACAAAATAATAAAAGTCGCAACATATAGATCCGAAGTTTCTACGAAACAACCTGACAAACAAGCAACCATAACATCCAGCCTCTTGGGTCTCCAAACACTTGGAACCCCACACAACACATCATGTATATACAAGTCAGCGTTCAGCGTCAACTTCCCTGATCACCCAGTCGACTCCACGCTTCGTTTAAGGGGGGCGTGGCTGTGGCGGTCCAATTCCAGTTCACCCAGCTCCAATTACAGATTCAGTAAATCTAACTAGTTCACACATCACTCCGTGTACGAACGTAATCAAAACTTAAGTATAGTTCATTCGATCTTTATCATTCATTCGGAAAATCGATAAATAATCTTGATTTCTAAATATCTCGAATATCTATCTATAAAACTATGGGAGATATATCGTTTTTTCTAAATGGCGGGGACGCCAGGGGGCGTGGCAAAAATGAAAATAAACTTGATCTTCCTGCAAGTATTATAAGAAATATATGTTACATACAAACTAAAACCTCTATCTCTTACTATCTTTGAGATCTCTTGGACAGACGGACATGTAGCTTTTGATGCTTATCAATAATACATACACTTAATGGGGTTGGAAATGACTCCCTGTTACATACTTTTGGCCAACTTAATATACTCTGTGTAGCTTTGGTACTTTGTTGTCTTCTGTTTCTTGAGCCAATTGTATGTCTAATTATACCATACTATAGTGATTCAGTCTTATCCTCTTTAAATATTCTAATTAAATTGAGAATAGCAATTATTTATTCTTATAAATGTCACAAAAACATTAAAAAATCAGCTTCAATTACATTTACAACAGTACTACAGTGGCATCCCTATATATTAGTCACAGCTAGCTTTAATCTGCATTTGCTGGCTCAATTTGGTTTTATTAATATAAACAAACAAACAACCAAAATTAGTTTTTCATATTTGCCAACCAACCCAAGTGTTAATTAGTTAAACAATTATTAAAAATTCAGTTATTTCTACATTTGATAACATTTGACTTTCTGCTGGTTTTTAAAATACGTTCTCTTACGCTCGCGCTCTCTCAGCTCGGCTCAGTGGCTCTCTTTTGGGCTGTGGCCCCTCGTTTGGCGGGCTGTCTTGGCGCTTTGAAAGGTTTGAGTTTGTGGCAGGTTCCAGCAGTTGATGTTGGCGTGTCGTCGGTTTCAGTGCGTTTCGAAAACGATTGAAAATACAATACAAAAAAAAAAAACAAACAATTAAATATCATTCATTAAGCGCGCCCTGTAATTCTCACTGTGTGTGATTTTTAATTGAGTGTATTAAAATAAAAAACTAAGCTAAAAGTTGCACCTTTAATTGCACCTCTAAAAAAGTTTCATTAAAAAAATGTATGCAAAATCAAAACCAAATTTTTTGTAACCCACAAACTAAAAACCAGTTTTTGTCATTTGCTCACCAATACGCAAGAAAATCGAGTAACTAATTTTGTTGAAACGTTGAAAAAATGCATTAACAATGAAGTGTTTGTATCGAGAGATCTCCTTCTCTCAATTTAAAGATCTGAGAGTTGAGTCTGAGCCCCACCCTAAAACTAATTACTTGGTTAGATGCGCCAGTCCACAGTAAACATTAAACAACAGCAACAACAATAACATGAGCATAGCATTTTGACTTTGTTATTGTTAGATATGCTAATTTTGCACAAATTTACACAACACTAGCTAACAAAATTTTAGTGTTTTAATAATTTGATGTTTCTGTGACTCACTCTAAGACATTTGTCACTTTGTGTTGGCTTCTCAAGGGGTTTGCTTAGTTGGTTAATTGTGTTGAGCTGTTGAGAAGAGGGCTGGAAATAGGTATAGATGGAAGAAATATTGAGAGTAAATCTGTGGATTAATGAAAACTTGTAATGTGTAGCATAATTCTTATAAAAAAGGCATGCTTAGACTTTATTAGATGTTCTAAATTAAAAACAAACTATATTTGGACGGATCGTTTGTACCTGTTTCTAGACTGTTTCGAACTTCAAGTCGTTGTGGCTTTATCTAAGTTTTTAATTTACTTAATACAATTCTGAATTTGACATTACCAATCAATTCGTTTCGCATTAGCGACTAATTCAGAATCTTCTCTGAATAATTTTTATTTAAACCCAAAAATTTGGTTGGAAAACAAACCCATGACAACATTTTTATTACCGAACTTATTAAGTTTTGACTATAAAGATTTTAAACAAATACACCAAGAAATGAGAGCGCAAGTTAAAGTCGGCTCTAACCAACTTCCATATACCCGTTAATCAAGGAAAGAAATTTTCAATTGCCCTCCTGTTTTTTTTTAAACCCGTTATTGGCGATTAATATCCCCAAACACGACTTTTGTTCTTGATTTAACAGAACATTTTTTTTAAGTCCAGATTAATTTGATCTTTATTTGTAACTTATTGGAGAGGCATCGAGCATAGATCACAAAACGTAGAGTAAAGGCCTTTGGAATGTTATCAAAACTCATCGTTCAAAAAACTAGCGATTGAAAGTTTATTCTTCAAACAAGAAATTTCCTTTTGGATTAAGTATATACTTTCATGCTTAACTCACTTCTGACATCGAACATTCTTGATCCAAGTTTGAAATTCTCTATTTTTTCTTATGGCGATACTGAGGAGATGAATTTCGAGTAAGGGATTGTGTTTAGAATACCCTCAGAATAAATAGAGAATTTCTAACTGGGATTAAGAACGTTCAATGTCAGAAGTAGGTTAATAACGAATAATTTTGGTCCAAGAACCAGGTTATTAATACGATTATGAATTTTTTTGTTACATATTCTCTGATCCAATTGTATTAAACGATCTACTCTCAAACTGTACTTGCTTTCTTCGCTCATATAAATGTCCCTATTAAATTAAGAGTAGAATTTCTGAGAGTTTCCTAGCTTGTAATATCACCCTCGTACACGGTGAAAAAGGGAAACGAAACTTTACCGCTCTCTCTCTCTTTTCAACATGCTCTTTGTTCAATCAACAAGAGTTTTTTAGCTTTCTTGCAGTATTTAAATCTGCCAAAAGTTTCTTTTGCGCATGTACGTGTGTTGCGAGTGCCTTAGTAAATTGAAAGTATGTATGCGCCATTGCCTTGCCTGCAATGAAACGTCTGACGCAGCAACAAAAACTTATCCCAACAACAACAAAGAGACACTTTGCCCTGACACTTGACTTGATTTGCTCACTATAAAACAGAAAACAAAATCAAGTGTTCTGTTGCTAGAGTGAGCGAGTCTGTCAAATTTGTCTTTGACATTTCGGTGAGCAAACCGCTTAGAAAAAATTGGTAAAACATATTTGGCGAGCTCTGCTTTGCTGAGAATCCTTAAGGAACAAACCTTTTGACATGATTTTGGGGTCAGAAATGCCGTCTCTGTTAACATTATGTTAATATGCTAACATTAAAGTAAATGCTCTGTTAATTGATGTAAGCAAATGCAGTTAAAAAGTTCTCTCCCTCAAAGTCAAACTGAACCGACTTTATTTAACTACTAAAAGATTTTAGAGCCAAAGATTTACTAGTCAAAATTTATTAAATTTTTAAATTAAAATACCAACGAATAGCCCAAAAATAATCGCAGAGTTATGAACAGGATTGTATATTTTAGGTACAGTTTTGATTACACTTTTACTTAAAACACAAGTTTTTTTGAGAGAAGTGGCCGATTTCCTCTGGTTTCGTCTCTACGAGAGAAGATTTTAATTATTGCAAAACGAAAGGTTTTCTTGATGATCTTAAAATAGGCAGAAATGTGCAAACATTCATTAAAAAAGTAAGGCACCAACTCAAAAACTTTTATTCTCCGATCGAGCAATATAAGTTCATGGATTTTGTCTGGGGTGACGATCTCGTTGGACACTAATCAGTTCAATAGCTGCATTATTATCTACTTAGCTGATTTTGTTTAAATTTGGACAAATAACTGAGCGCTTTGTTGATGTCTTCCCTTACGCTCCCTTCCCTTACGCTCCATTTTTTTAAAATTATTTAAATTGTAATTGTATTAAATATAAATATTTCACACATTTCTTTTAATATTAAAATCAAAACCAAACCCCTTGCAAAACGACTTTATTTACATTGACCTTCAGTTTATCCACAAACGGAATTACTAATCAACCTTGCCCAATTGCTTTGGCATTGAATTCTACGCCTGTTGAGAGCTGCCTAGGCAACGTAACCTACCATAACCACCCTTCAGATTGCATGTCCAGGCAACGTGTTAGCAAAAACAAAGTCCAAGTCCAGGTGGGTGGATGAATTACCATTTCCATTTCGTATGGGGTGTGAGTCTAAATGAGGTCAACACTAGCAAAAAAAAAAAACACAGACTTGCATTTGGCCCTTAGACGGCGATGACGGTGTACATCGTACAAGTACAGTTTGTGCTTTTGCCCCTTCTACTGCCCCCCAAACCACCAGCTTTGCTGTCTAATAACCAGTTTGCCAGTTGTGCATATCAATGCCTTACCCAAACGGGGGGATTTGCGGAGGTGGGTGAGAAAAACAAGTTTTGTTGCATTTTTCAATTGCTTAAGAAATAGCAGATGAGATGCAATTTTTTATCTATACCGGAAATTGCAAATGAGTTTAAATTAAGTTAATTAAGTGGGGGCTTTTAGCTTGGTCAGGGCCGGGCAAAGAACTGAAAGAACCAAAACAAAAAGGGAAAAACAAAATGCTTGTCAAGTCATTGACCCAAACACCACAGACCAGTTGTAGGGCTGCCGCCCGCAAATGCACACAGATCCTGAAAGCGAAACGAGGTTAATACACACTGGAGGCCAAAAAATTAGTCAGGCAGGCGTAGGAGCAAGAGTGGGAGAATCAGAGAGTTGAGGGCGCGCGAGCGCAAAACAGGTGTGGCTCAGAGACTCTCTCTGAAACTCTTTACTCTCTCTTATTTTCTCTCCAAACCAGTTTAGCTTCTTGGTTAAGCCGTTTTGTTTACATTTTTTTGTGGCTGTTGCGTGTTAAGTTTTTTTTTTCTTTAACATATTTTTTTGGCTTTCTTCTAAGCGGCGCCACAGAAACTTGTTTTTGTTTTTGTTTTTTTTTTGGCGGGGGGGCTAAAACGTGAGAGATTCGTTAGCAGCGACACGCAAACTGTTAGGTGTAGGCATTCCATTTGGAGAGAACCGTAAGCCTAATAGTTTGTTAACAAGTACAATGGTCGGTAAATACACTTACTTAAAGTAACAATATAGCGAGGGGCACGTAGTGGCCCCTGCGCCCTCACAACTCGGAGTTAAAAAGCAGTTACTGTTGCTTGTCTGAGTATTAAGAAAAGACCGCGATTTAGCGATAAGGAAAAAGTAAACTCAACGAAAACAATTTGCATCGAAATTATTTTAAATAAAAATTTCTTGTTTTGGGCTTGGTTGGGTTGGATTGGCCAAATTTGAAAAAATCCTACAAAAAAATTGCTCGCGTCGAGACCAAAAGAATCTGAAAGAGTGAACAAAATTTATATTTAATACCAATCATATTCACATCTTTATACACTTGAAAAGTGTTTTATAATTTTGCCCAGAAGTTTGCAACGCATAGAAGGAATCATCTCCGACCACATAAAGTATATATATTCTTGATTTTGATCAAAACTTCCAAAACAGTGTAAAAGCGTATAAAACGTATAATTGCTGAAGCGGAAGGCGTTTATCTTAAAAACAAAAAAGTTTTTCTCGAAAAGACCCTCTTTTCGACCGATAGTTCCTATGGTAGCTATAAAATAAAGTCATCCGATCCGGTCTGTTCCGCCATATTAGCATAGTTTGCGTAGAAACAGACAGACAGACGGACGGACAAAGCTCAATCGACTCAGCTCGTCGCCCTGATCAAGAATATATATACTTTATAGGGTCGGAAATGAATATTTCTATGCGTTGCAAACTTCTGGGCAAAGTTATAATACCCTTTGCAAGGGTATAAAAATATCACTACGGTTTTATTTCGAACATATTGAATTTCATTGAAGGTACTTGTTTTGTTTCAGGAAAGTTATGGACAAAATCATAACTTAATGACCTAGAGCCTGCTACAAAGTTACACGATTGATAATCAGAAAGGTCACAGAAACAATCACAGTTGGGGGTGTCACAGAAATCTCTAGAGATTTTGGCCTCGGGTGGTTTTTAAGTCACTCGAAAAATCCGTCGGTAACCCAGAACTTCAAGAGATTTCATTATCTTATTTGAAAATTGACTTGGAAGGTTTGTGTCCATGCTAAGGGACAAATCTCTAAACAGGGTTGCCCTTTCAGGCAAACAAATTTCCCATCTTCTAGTTAGGTAGTTTGATTGTGTTATATGTTTTATAATACATTTTTAAATTATAATTCAACTTTTAGTCAGATACTCCAAAAATAAAATGCAAAATTTAAATATTTTTTTGCGCCCATTATAAAATGTAACTTGGCAACCCTTAGCTCTCGTTGGTAAACAGAGGGAGCCACCATATGTAGAGGGCGCCAGCTGATGTTGAGTAGCGAGTTTGTTTTGTCAACATTCGGCTGGTTTTGCAAACAATTATTGAAACGCAAATTTTAATATTAAAACAAATATAATATTTATTTCATTTGATGCAACTTATGTAGAAAAATAATTTGGCTTACATTTCCAAAATAAAATTTTCTTATCGAAATTGTTTGAAGCAGAGATTTGAAACCAACCGTAAGAGATTTCTGTGACACCGAGAATTGGTTTTGGGTTGGAAGAGATAATTATAGATGTTTCAATTTATATGTGAAGGGGCACAAATATGCGATTTGAAACCGCCTGCTCAAAGTCAAGTAGATTTAGTGCTTATAGCTTTCCTTGCATCTGATCAAAGATTTATAGATGTTAAAGATGACGCATGGGAAACAAATAACTACTGTTTTATAAAGCTGACATTGAATCCCAATTTTTGGCTCTCGCCGCCTTTACGAAGATACATTAATTGAAATTTAACTAAACGTTTTCTAAATTAGCTATACGGCTGAGAGCAAAAATTTATAGATATTATAGATGTCAAATGTGACGTCAAAAACGTATTGTTTTGGGTTGTGACATTGAATCCCAAAAAAAAAGTTTGTATGAGATGCGGTATCTATATATGGAGTGTCTTTGATATGATCTATGTTGTAGCTGGTTTTATTCTTGTCACTTCTTAATGCTTCTTAGTTCGAAGTGCAATCGTTCAATCGAAAATCTCTAGAGATTTCCAGGACATGCCTGATAAGCAAAATTTTAAAGACCCGAGCGACGCCGTGAAATAAAGGTTAATTACATGCATATAGACATAACATTTTACCACTTAATTCATACTGGGATAAAAGAACACTGAGTGATTTTCACCATTCAACTGGTACCCCAAAAAGAGGAAGTCTATTTCAATGACTTTGCCTTGTATAATAACACCATGGATTTAACCAGTAACAAAGTCAAGGGGAACTTTGATTCAACTCATGTAGGGCTTTAATTACAACATTTTTCGATATTTTAATTATCTTTTGTTTTAACTGTAACCTCAGTAGGCCTAGCAATTGGTTACTATTTCAGTATTTGAAATTAGAAATCAAATCCAATCAACTTAGCCATGATTATAGTGTCATTCTAGATTTGTTATGAGTTCACTTACAAAACATTTTCCCATTTCAGTCAGTGTGTGGACCAGCACTTTTATTTCTTTTTTATTTTAATAATTTAATCTGGGGAAGGGGGGCTCGCGTTAACCGGGTTCGTATCTCCAGCCCGTTAACGCGGGTCTTATCTCAACAGAAGGAACAAAATATCAATAAATATATATGACTAAAAATAATTATTTAAAAACTAACAAAATAAGATTATAAAAAATGATCTTATCCATCGTCGATTACTCGTCTTGGTCTCTGTGGCTTCTTCGGACTGCCGGGTATTCCTAGTTAAGTTCACTGTTAATTTTAAATTTTATTAAGGGGATCACTGTGTGTTCTTGTTATTTCTGCATTTCGTAAGCAATCGTGAATACCATGTCTTCTATAATTTTTATATTTTTTGGATCCGTTGGCACTGGGCGCTCCTTGCGCTCTTTTATCTTTTTCCTCTTCTTCCACCTTCAGATCCAGTAGTTTGCTCTGCTTTTCGTAAGCAATCGTAAATACCATGTCTTCTATATTTTTTTACTTCCTGTATATCTTCCTTTCCATTCTTAATAATTTTGTAAATTATTATCATGGAAAAATGTTTGAATATCCAAGAGCTATTTTCGTTTTTGTTCGACAACTCGGGAATTAATCAAATTTAAAATTTGTGACAAAACCCGTTATTGGTTGAAATTTGGTTGGAAGAGGTTTTCGTCAAGTCTGGAATTCTTTAAGATTTGTCAAAACCCAATTTAGAACTTTTAATTTACAGTGAGTTTTAAGTGAATTTTTATTTACAAACATTTTTTTCTCTTTTACAATATTTTTTTTTATACTTTTTAAAAGCTTTCTTTTACTTTAATCTAGTTGTCAATTCTTGCCCTGACAAATTGTCCAGAACCTAGACACTAAAATGTTTATTAACACTCAAATGGGCCAAGAGGAAGTGAATGTGTCTTATATTTACTCTCTTATTCTCTCTTGTGAAGTGAAAGTTTTTTGGTAGGCCCTTTTTATGGGTTTCGAGTTTCAGTTTGAATTTTTTCTTTTCGTTCGGTTCTGGTTTTTCCCCGCTTGCATTTTAATTGTTGTTTATGAGTTTACTACACATCGAAGGGGGGGTTAAGCGGGTTAACTACTATATGTATGTATGAACAGTGTACACTCCCCTTCACCCTCACGATTTGGTTTATAGTACGTGCTTGACTGCCCTTTTTGGGCTTTTTTTTTCCTTGGGGTAATGCAATTAGCTTTAATCAATGAGTGCGGACAACTGAACCATGGAGCGAATTGTTTTGTTATGAAGTGCTTGACATATATATCGTTCTTTTGTAGGAATGCAGAGAACATGTATGAAAGTATAATAAAGAAGGTGTTGGTTTGATCAAAAAGGTGTCGCATTGTTTAGGTTTCATGCTTGAATTGCAATAATGGGAATGGTCAGGGTTTTTTTTCAGTAATCTTTGGGGTAATTAAAAGGGTTGAATGTGAATGTTTATGGTGAGTTGTTAAGGGGGATTTAATTAGAAAGAATTATTTTAAAATTTGTTAAGTCTGGTAATGAAAGCAATTTAACTCAAAACATACTCTTTTAGTGGACAATTCTCCATATTCAAACATCAAAGCTTGAATATTTAGTTGCTCACGATTTCCCTATAGCTCATTATTGTCAATGAGCAACGCTCATAGAATTATCAAAATATCTCAAAGAATTTGGTATGCATTCCAAGTTTCTTTTACAACCACACCCCAATTTTATAACATCTATGACATCATTTACCTTTAGGAACAATCCCTCTCTGTTTGCGGTCTTTATATTTGCCCTTTGTAAAGTCCCTCCCCCCCTTGTCATACTAATCAATTGGAAAACCTCATTTCGAAGTTATATGTGGGAGACCTTCGCCATCAATTGACACAAATTCACTGAAACAAACATTGCGTGGTTTTTTGCACGCTCCACTGAGCACTGAGTACACTAAACTAAACCATAACCCAAAGCGTATAAATCCCAAGTTGGAAACTGAAGTCTGACTGAATTCTTTGCCTTGCTTTTTATTGTAGGCTACGCGTTAAGAACGTTTTGAAACGAGCACAACAAAATGAGTTACTTGCGATCCATAGGTATCTAGAACTTTTTGGCTGGTTGAGCAAATGGCAAAGTTTTTTAATTAATTGAATTGTAATTAATTTACTTTCCTCGATATAGAAATCTCACGAGTGGAAATGACGCCGGCGGATGATAATTCCTTTGCCACAACAAGTGGCAATAAAAAGGCCACCTACACACTGATATGCGTTAAAGTGGTGGAGCTGGTGAGTAAGCAATAAGTTAAATTTTAGTTCAACTGACCGACTGATTAATAAACACACAGAACAAACGGTTTAGCTTAGTAAGCTAAAATATTTCCCAGAAATTCGATAAGCTGTAGAAAAGTTGCAAAATTCCAGCGCGAAGGCACACAGCTGCGTGTTTTGTATCAATTGATTAACTTCTTACCTGTCTTGTAACAACAAAGATGCTTTAATTTATATTTTTGATATATAATATTTGGATTTATAACTGAATATACTAAAGCTGTGGTGCCAAAACTCAAACAATCAAGCTTTGCGCTTGTGTGCGTAGCAGCAAAACACGAAGTAAACGGCATGTCGTCAAACATGAGTAACAAGCAAACGATAAAATGCCTCTTGAGTGCTATTTATAGCAGGGTTCCCCAAGCAGAGAGCGCTAAAACGTGACTGTGTCTCTCTCTAACACACAATGAAGTGTGACTTCGGCAAGCATTCGGCAAGTAAGTTCGTGCTCCCGGGGTTATCACTGGGGAACTTTGATTGACAGCAGAGGCGACCAAATGGAGCGGACAAAAAGTGCGCGTGTGTTGGTGAACAAGAGAGCTCTCTCCAGACATCGCGCGTTTTACTTGCAATGCAGTGCTCATCGATTCACACAACCATAGCTTCGGCTCGCGTTTGCTGAAAAACACGAATGACTTCGGCTCATATGAGCTAAAGGTGTTGAAGCTCAGCAACCAATAAATTTCACTGCTCTCTATCTGGTTCTCTGGGCACTATGTACTAAAGGATTAATTTATATTAATCTAAATTCATGAACGATGGATACAAGAAGTAAATACCCAATATCGTAATGTAAAAACATAGGTGTGGCCAGTAAATCCCTCTGCTTATAGTTTCCTTTTTTACATTTTTCTCTCCCACTGTGCATTCACACACTTACGGTACGTTCACATCAGAGAACGGCTTCATTCGATGGCAAATCGCTCATACATTAATCAATGCACGAATAGACTGGCTTTGCGATCAAAGCATCAAACTTGCATACGCAACATGTTTGCCCTTAAGTTTAATTAAACTCAATTGTTGGCACTCTGAGTATAAACGTGTTCGCTTCATTCCACTCAGCTCGGGTGATTTGTTCGATTAATCTAAACGAGCGAAAATCAGCTCGTAAGACTAAACGATTGAAATCTAAACGAGCGAAAAATGTCAAAAAATATTCCAAGTCGCGATATTAATGGTCTCCCCCTCAACCGCTCTGTGCTTTGGCCTGAGTTTTGTTCGATCGAACACACAAGTGTCGGATCAAAAAATTCTAGCTCAACCGTTCGTTGCGATTGTGGTAATATTTGAGTTTGTTCGAATGAAAATTTTTGTTCGATGAATAAGTCTGTACAATAACGTTGGATCAAAAAACTCTTGCTCAACCACTCGATGCGATTGCGGTATGAGTTAAATTAATTGAGTTCAGAGTTTTGTTAGATGAATGTGAGTAAAAATTTTTGTGTGTATGAAGAAATCAAGAAAAAAAAGTGATTTTTGCAATTCTCTGGTTCACACACTGTCAGACTGTCACATTTTTAGGTGCCAGCTATTGCTAAATATGTGCCAGAGGCAGAGAACATCTGTTCAGTGAAATCTGTTATAAGTTCCTACCATTTTACTCAGGCTGATCAGGCGGCTAGATAATCTGGCAACTTTCAAGTGTCTCTGAACTCAACCAAAATTGTTTAAGCTATTGTTTTGTATTTTCCGATCGACTTCACATCTTAAAGCATACCATTAAAGTCACTGATCACAATCTAGACCAGAGGTGCCTAGAGCCAGCTTACGGCCTCGTAATACAAATAAAGAAAATATATCTCAAGCCACAATAACTTTAAGGAAGAAATTCGAAAATATAATGTTTCAACAAAGTTCCGAAGGGTTTTTGAGCAATATAGACTGCAGGATAATTAAGACATGATGCTCTTGCAGTAACAAGAAAATAAACCTGCAAAATGAAATAGCTAAATATTCTCATCTCGCATGGAAAGTACAAAGGATAGCAATATGAAAAATTTACACAATTTAGAAATTGTATATTTTTAGTTATGCCAGTATTGAAGTAAGTGAGCGATATGATATTGTTGTTGCTATCAAGCCTGCAAACCTGTAAAATTTTGATCAAAGTTCGGTCCAGAGTAAAAAACCCGTTGTAACCTAATCGAACCTTAAAAAAATAGTAGGACTTCTGGGTTTTTGCCTCTACTTTCGCAGCTCCCATACACATTTTAATTCAAACGGAGAGAGAAAGTTTAAGTCGGCCCTGTCCGAATTCCATATACCCGTTGCTTAGTGAAAGAAAGATTTAATAGCCTTACTGTGTTCCTGAGGGCGGAAAAGTCGAAAATACAGACGGAGGGACAGACGGTGAGGGCTATATCAACAAGAATATATAACTACTTGGTCGGAGAATAAAACATTTGGACAATGTTAAGGTACAAAAGTAGTTGCCCGAAGAGCGGTATAAATTGGTTCGGGCTTAGGATCAAGAGGTAAACATCCCAAACGAGTTGTAAGGGGTTCCGGACCAGCTTGGAGACTAGAATAAATCATAAAGAACGAACTGTTTACAGCTTGGTAATAGCACCCACAACTTTTATGGGACCAGACTTATTCTTAACTTTTTTGTTAGGTCTCATTATCAATTATAACTGAAGATTAAACTATTTTCTTCTAGTGCCTTTTAATATGCTGCCTGGGCCTTATCGATGAACCGGCCACAAACTCTCACCTCAAGGTGTTTATCACGCCCCGTGTAATAGCCCTGTGCTATGTAACCTTTGGAGCTTTGGCAATTCACACCGCAATCTATCTGATCATGGCACTATTCGGTGATCTGTGAGTATAACAACATTTTGTTAGTTTTCATTTTCCCCTAACTTATGTTGATGGCCTTCTCATAGGACACCCTGGCGCACATCTGCATTATGGGCCCTTGTGGGATTCGCTTTATATATTGTTGTGACCGCTTTGCTCTTCCGCGATTGGGCCACCACCAAGGATCGCAACTACTGGCATCCGAATATGCATCGCCTGGACTTGGTAATGGCCACTGCTTCCATTTCTTTGGTCACTGCTTTGGTTTATCTTTTGGATATACTGCTTACCATTCGCTTTGGTGTTCACGGCGATCTGGAATGACGCATTCTGTAATATTTACAGTGTCCCAGTGTAGTTTTATAAGTTCTGTAACTCCCACCCCACGCCACTTCCTCAATGCGCTAATCGAATCTGTAAAATACATCACAATTGCCATCATTGAAAAGAGAATGTACAAAAAACAAAACGAATCGGAAGAATTATTGCTTTTTTTTTGTTCAGCTATCTTCTATATAAATACATAAATATATGGTCGTAATTAAAGTTGCATCACGAATGTTTTTTTCTAATCCACTTAACATAAGTTTTACACAAATAAAGATTTTTTAACGAAAAAGAAATATGGTGAAAATTTATTTGATTGAAGCAATAAGTGGGTATTCGATCATATTAGATCAATAACAAGGATTGGTTTTGTTGGGATGGGTAAACTTTAAAATTTTAAGTGATATTTATTAATGAAGTCACACAACGGCTAGAAAGAGCACATCGTCCTATTATGTCCTTAATGCCCACGATCATTGATTGCTCGGTGCTAATCCGAAGGTTCTACATATATTTTAGTTTAAGAATTTCAGTGAATTTTGCGATCATACTCAAGAGAGGGTGACTTTTTGTTGAAAAACTTCGAAAATAACAATTAAAGACGCACATATATGAAGTTGGTCTAGGTATATACAACCGCTGAATTATTCAAATGTTCCTTTTTTAGTATTTTCGAAAGAGCTGATGTTGGTTAATAAAAAAACTTAGATTGAAAAACCAACTTTACAGGGCCATCAGCATTACTGGGACCAGAAGACTGGCGTACAGGGCTGGCTCAGGAAGGAATGCACCTTTTCACGGACGACTCAAAGATGGCCTCAGGAGTCGGAGCCTCCGTGTACTGCAAGGAACCGGAATTGAAACTCTCCTACAAACTGCCAAACCACAGCACTATAATCCAGGCGGAAGTCTTCGCTATAAGGAAAGCAGCCGAATTGGCAGAATTACACGCACCAAACGATCAAATCAACATATACGTAGACAGCCAAGCGGCAATGCAGAGTCACGCCATCGATCTCCAAAAATGATCTGGCAAGGAGAGAAGCATTAGATTCCCTCAGCACCTCCAGCAAGGTGCAAATCTACTGGATTCCCAGCCACTAGGGCATTGATGGAAACGAAATGGCGGACACTCTTGCAAAAGCCGGGGTCGCACTAAGCCGAGAAGCAACACTAAACATCAGGGCTGCAAACCGGTTCGGAGCTGAACCGCTGCGGAGTCGGAGACTCCGGAATTTTTGGGAGGTCCGAACCGAACCTGAACCGGAGCAGAACAATTTTTTCTTCCCGAACCCGAACCTGAACCGGAGCAAAAAAAGTAGAAAAGGGTTCGGTTCAAAAACATGTTCTTTTACAATTTCTCTGGGTTGCCATTTTCCAATATTTGTAAGCCTTGAAATAAAAACAGCTTACAAAGGAACACTTTGCTTCATTGTATAATATTAAATTGGAACTAATAAATAATATCTTTGAAAATAATGTATGACTCCCATCGACTGTTGTCTTCGTGATCGTCGTTGTAATTAGTGCTTCTAACTAAGTCCTGTATTTCTAAAAAAAAAAAAAAAACATCACATAAATAAATAACAGACAGAAAGAAGAAGTTGCACACGTACACGCAGTCTTCTGTCAATTTGGTGTTGTCCGTTTTTCACTTGTGCTGCGAACAGTCATAGCAATGCCCTCTGTGAACTTGCAGAAGATATGCAAAGCCTGTTTATAATAGAACCGGGAGGTTCTTAAAAATTCTGTATA
Source organism: Lordiphosa clarofinis (assembly GCA_018904275.1). Lineage (NCBI taxonomy): Eukaryota > Metazoa > Arthropoda > Insecta > Diptera > Drosophilidae > Lordiphosa > Lordiphosa clarofinis. The sequence goes on along the minus strand of JAEIGQ010000005.1, from coordinate 5,588,790 downwards.
GTCGACCATCCTCCTTTGTGTCGAGTGTGTGTCTTGTCTTAAAAGTCTAATTAAATAGACCTAACGGTTGCGCTGTCAGAAATTAGTCAGCTGTTCGCTTTCACTTGCGCTCTCTAAGTGCACTTGGGAATACGCCCGTATCGCTCTAACTGTGATATGCTTTAAGAAAAATAATAATCTCATTGCGGACTATTTTTTATCATCACTTAAGATTGAGAGGCAGTGTACATTTTATTTCTAATACTCATTCTTCCATCATTTATTGACCTGGAGTCCTCTAAAAAGTACGATAGTCTAAGTTCGAATATGATGTTATCAAGCCTCTGAACGTCTTAATATAAATAAAATGTTCAAGGTCCGATTTCTCATCTTCTACATAGAGCCTTATGTAATATAATCTAAATTAGATCTGAAACATAGCAGCTATCTGGAATAAGGGAAATTGGCACTAAATTTGGTTGAACTTACGTACATGTTTGCTTAATAAGCGAAGAACAAAATTATTCCTGAACCTCGGTTCGAACCCGCTCCGTGCACCCGAACCCAAAAAGTTTCGCGGGTTCGAACCCCGGAGTGAACCCCTCCCGATTTTAAGGAGGTTTGCAGCCCTGCTAAACATACCTATGTAACTCCCTACAGACGCTATACAGCAAGATGGAAGAGATAGCGGAGAAAGAAGCAGAGGATAAGTGGAAGAACACGACCGGCTGCAGAATCTCTAAAATTATGTGCAAGAAGAGAGACAAAAAACTCACTCACTATACGCTGCAGCTCCAAAGAAGAGACTGCAGACTGCTTATAGGCATATTAACTGGTCACTGCCTAGCAGCCGCTCACGCGATAAAGCTAGGCATCACGCAGGAAATGCAAGGAACCTGGAGTAGCAGAAACTCTACAACACCTCATCTGCAGCTGCCCAGCAATCGCCACGACAAGACTAAAACATCTGCACTCCCCAAGCTTTACCACTCTGGAAGAGGCAGCCAAGAGCTCTCCCAAACAACTATTGGCATTTGCCAAAACGTCAAGGATCCTACAGGATTTCTGAAGGAAATGGTACCCTAAAGCACCCGGCCTCACTTAGGACCGTAAGGTCTATGTGTGGCCCCCCTACATGGGGCCAGCCGGAAATACCTACCTACCTAAATTACGGGCCAAAAAAATCCCAAAATTTTCAAAATTCTTGTTGAAGTTTAAATTAATAAAGAAGACGGGTAAACTAGTCGGTAAATAGGGGGTGTCGATCAATCGGTAGACCAAACTATCCAAAAAATCGCGAAATTTACAAAATTGCATGGTGAGTTCGGATGACCATATAGATTTAAGAAATGGCAGTAGACTGAACGCCGGAAAAATTCGCGAAATTTGCTACTTTTTATAAGTTTTCGGTATCATGAAGATTTGATAGATCGCTATTACAGACTCGTAAATGGTTAGAACAATTTTATAAATTGTTCAGATAATGATCAAGATTTTATAATTGGCAATCAACGAGAAGGTGTGTCGGTCAATAGGTTTTAAAAAATCGCGAAATTTGCTGTTAATCTAATTAATTATAAAAGTAATTATAAAATAACGAAATTTGAGAAATTTGAAAATTTTATGAGTTTAGAGTTATTATGAGATGGTGAAGATCGAAATGTCCAAAATCCGAAAATTTTGGTAGATGGCAATTGTCACTGCTTCACTACTTCGTTTTGGGTTTAACGCCAGGTACCTGCTAGTAGTTGATAAAGGAAAAAATAACATTTAGGGCCGATTACACATCTTCTACATAGAGCTATCTGTCACATAAACTAACAAATAACAGTGTAAATTCGATGACTATCTGACGCATAGCAGCTAACTGGAAGAACAGAAATCGGCCCTTAATGATAATTATAAATGAGAACTGTTTAGTTTTTGTATGTAATCTTTAAGAAGATGATAATACTACATGTTTAGGTATAAACTTTAATTTAAGAAGATAATCTAAAATATTTAAATAAACTACAATCATTGTGACTGGCACAATAATTTGTAAGTACAGACGGACATACGGGCAAGAATATAAAATCATGAATTATAGAGAGTCAAAAATTATTTCTTCTCCATGTTACAGACTTTTGCACAAATATATTCTCTTTAAAAGTTTGAAACTGTCGACGCTTTCTGATCCTTTCAAAAAAATGTATATATTTCTTAAGTTAATTTTATATTTACAAGTCATAACACACTAACAATACAAAAAAAAAGCGGCTTAGTTTTCTAAAATTATTCTTTCCTCTTGGGAACTTTAATGGCAATGGCAAAGTATTTCTCAATGTCCTGATTGTTTGAAATCATTTGCAGATTGTGAAAGGTTTCCTTGATATAGCATTTGCCCGCATCGCCATTACCTGTAAATAAAGCAAACAATTTTTAACTAACCATTTTTAAGGGAAATGTCGTTTCAGAACCTACCCAGGTTACCTTCGTAGATGCGTTGTGTGAGAAGTTTGGCCAAGGCCTTGAACAATTCCTTGGTGGCTATTTTACGTTTGTAATAGGGATTGAGCCATTGGACCACCAATTTGCTGATGTCATTCTTTTGCTGCTGATTGACTTGGTGGGTCTTTTTTGGTTTAGATTCATGCACTGATGTCTTCTTTTCGCTGGTCTTGGCTTCACGCTTTTCCAGCATTTGGCGTGCAGTGACAAAGCCTCCCTCTTTGGAGCTGGTAGCTTTCTCTTCCATTTTTTCTTGCTTTTGGTCCAACATTTGACGGGCAGTCATGAAACCATTTGTTAAAGTTTTGATATTCTTATCTATATCCTGAGTTTTGGTTTCAAAAAATAAACGTTGTGTGGATTTTGTGAGTGGAGTTTCCTCATCTTGATCTTGAGGGTGATTTGAGATGCGTTTTTTTCGATGTGTATCGTAACCACCTTCTGCATTGGGCAACAGTTTATATTTTCTTTCGCCGATTATGCTATCGGGTTCCACTTTGACATTATTTTCAGAAGGGGTGTCCAAATCTGGTGGCGTAGCTGAGCTTTGAGGACTTTGTTTGTCAGCTTTAGGGCTTTCAGATTCCGCTTTTACTTGAACATCTTCCAACGTTTCCTCTAATTGTTCTTCCTTCGCTTCCTTTTTAAAATAGCTGCCAATTGTGGTCTGTTTACTCTGCTCCTGCTTAAATCCTTTTCTCTCTTTTAAAGCTTTGGGTGGCTCTTTCAAAGACTGTGGCTTATTTTCCTCCAACTCTTTCAACTTGCGCTCGAAATAGGCCACACTTCCACCTGTCCAAACACCCTTGGATGTGGTCTCTGGCTTTGGCACATAATCAGCTATCAGAGGCATAAGTTTCATTTGGTTGGTCAACTGTTTGATGGTGGATATCTGTTTGGCCAACGCATGTCGATACATATTAACCACTTTCTGTTGCCGAAACACCTCATACTCCAGTTCCACAGCCATGGCTTCATAATCGTTATACTTTAAGGCACTTCTGGGCTGTTGATCCTCCGCTTCCTTACACTTGTCCACATTTGCTTTTAGGGTATCAATGAGAGCCGTCAAATATTTCTCCCTTTGTGGATGCAATAGACCTTTGACCTTTGTCTCCGTGGCCAAAGCCTGACGTACTCTGGCAATTTGAGCGGGGGTCTCCTGTTCCATTTGTCGCGCCGCTGAGATTTGTTTACGCAACTTGAACTGCTGACGGATGAAGTCTTGCGTTTCCTTTTTGGCACGTTTAGACATGGATGAGTGACTCTCCTCATCGGAGTTTGACTCCCCATCGGCATATTCCTGAGCAGCACGCTTAGCACCCACGCGTCCTCCTGGAAAATTAGTTAAAGTTTAGATTTTAAAGCAAGTTTAAGCTTTAATAGTCTTACCCTCGTACAGATCTGCGCAATCCTGTAGAGAAATCTGTGATTTAAATGCATTATCCATGCACAAACGTTGAAACGTTTCCAAAGCCTTTTCCGCCTTTTTGGGCCTTTTGCAAACATCACATTGAGCACTACAATTGGGCGGAGGATCACCAAAAAAGTCGGCAAATAATTTATGACGACAATTGGTTTGCTCACAGAATTCTACAATTTTCTCAAATTGCTTCAGAGCTCGCTCTGTCAGCAGTTCCCTATCTCCACGTCCTCGTGCACGCTGTGAATCCTGTTGCAGCAGAAACCTAATGCTTCTTACATCCTCCCTTCCATAGTAAAGCCGGCAATAGGATTGAAGACCATCACGTCCCGCTCGGCCCGACTCCTGGTAATAGGCCGCCACATTTTGTGGACAATCCCAGTGAATGACAAAGCGCACACTGGGCTTATCGACACCCATGCCAAAGCTATTCGTGGCACAGATAATGGGTTGTTCGCCCCTCATCCAATCCTCCTGAACTTGAGTGCGTTCTTGTGTCTTGAGTCCCGCATGATAGGCTATGGCTCCTATGCCCTGACGTGAGACTCCCACTGCCACTCTTTCAACTTGATCTCGGGTGCGGCAATAGATAATCCCACAACCACGCTGGGATTTGGCTTTGGCTTTGAATTCCTGCTGATCCCCTAGGCAATACAAAGCAAATTCCGCCAAATGCTGGAAATCATCTTCTATGGAGTTCTTATAGACAATGTCATAGAAGAGATTGCTTCGAAAACTGGGCGTGGCAAATTGTGCCACGGGCGTACGAAGTTTCAACTGCTTGTAGATGTCCTCTCTGACCTCTTTGGAGGCAGTGGCTGTCAGAGCCAGCCATATAACATCCGGATACTTGGACCTCAAATCACCCAGTTTTAGATAATCGGGTCGAAAGTCATGTCCCCACTGGCTAACACAGTGTGCCTCATCCACCGCGAAATAGGCCAACTTTCGATATTTATGGAGAGTCTGCAGCAAATCCTGAAAGAACTTGGTGGCCGCTTGCTCGGGTGTAATGTACAAAAATCTTAAGTTGGTCTTGACGGCCTTTAGGTCCAAGATAACGCGATCTCTTTCCTTGACAGTCATCTTGGAGTTGAGTGAGTCGGCAGGTATTTTTAGCTTGGTCAGATGATCGATTTGATCCTTGATGAGGGCCAGCAGGGGGGAGAATACAATGGTCAATTGATTTTCACACATGAGTCCGGGCAATTGAAAGCAGAGGGATTTACCCGAGCCGGTGGGCATGGAAACATACACATCCTGTTTTTCTAGAATGAGAGAGATTTTAGTAGGCTTTGACCCCACCTCCCTCACAATCTCTTACTTTTAACAGCACACCTCACGGCACTTTCCTGCAGCAGCGATTTGAATTTTGTGTGTCCAAAGTTTTTCTCCAACGCCTCATAAATTGCAGTTTCCTGCGCCATTCTCGGTTTAAGAATTTCCGAAGCCTGAAATTGTTGCAAAATCGTTGCCGCCAAAACAGCTGGTCTAGAGATGACAGAGCATTGTCGATAGTCCAAAATAGCAGCGAACAGTTAGCGACGACTTGGAACGGTGGAGAATGGAAGAGGGGGAAAATTCAAATTTTTGAATAATTTAACAACTGTTAGCAAACCTGCGTGTTTAGCTATTTTTTAGTGAGGAGCTTTGAAAAGAGATTATTTGTGGTTGCAAGTAACTACGAAATTGTACCTAGGTACATACCTAGATAAATATTTTATCTACCTCTAAGTTTGCCTCGGAATTTTCAAATTTGAGTTCCATTTACCTTACCAAGTCCTTAATTTTCATTTACCATGTCAAAGGGTAAGGTACTAAGTACTTTTCGTAAGTGATTTATTTTTCGCACCAATTAAAGAGATGTTGCTTTTTGCCATTTACAAAAGAAAAGCTTAAATGACCTCTTTGTTCCTTATTTTATTTGTACGACTGCCGACTTCTAGAGTTGCAAAACAAAACAGTTAAGTAATTTTCAACCGTTGTGACTGGCGCAATAATTTATAAGTATATTGTACTTGTAGCGTCAGGATGTACTGCCAATTCAATAAACAAACAAACAAACAAAACAAAAGATACTTATATCGTTATTCTCTCGTACTCACATGAAAAAAAGGCGCTCGCCTCAGGAGGTCTGTTCCCATATCCGAGTGGATTTAAAACGTAAGACGATTGTAATTCCGAATCGTTTTCATTTGACGTTACGTTCATTTCACTCACTCAAAGGCAAAACTTTTAAAATCGAATAGTTTGATCGATTTTCGGAAACGGGAAACGCTATCAATTCCGACTCCACAAGATTTGATCGAAATCGAAGACAGGCACAGTCCTGATAATAATTTAATTCAATAACGTAAAGAGTTAAAAAAAAAAAATTGCCCATCGTAATGCATTTCCCTCCGTTCCAAGTTGGCGCTAACTTTTCATTAATGTTTTGCTCGATTACACAGCAGTTCTAGTGATGACAGAGCACTGTGATTGAGACAGTAATCGATATACATAGCTATTATTCAGTTCGAGCTAAATTTTTTGACGGTTGGGCTACATTTCACTTTAAGTGCAAATATTTTTGGACGAACTATCAACCATTTAAAAAATGGGCAACTTGGACATCATCCCTTCATTATTGTAAGCTGCTTTGACTTGAGAACAAATTATTTTCTTTTCATTGGTTTCATGGTTTTTTGGATTTTTAAATTAAATTATATTCAACTAAAAAAGTTATGCGATTATTTAATTAGATTTTAATATCAAATTTCCAAGAAAGTTGATTTTTTACTTTGTAAACGCATCGTGTCTTCCCAGCTACTGGTTACTTTGTTTCGGTTAAGCAATTCATTAACGGATAAAAATAGCGGTTATTGTTTCGTTTAGATACCCTGGTAATAACCTTACCTGCGTATGAAACTTACTATGCCTTTTTTGGAACAGATTTTCCTATTTAGTCTGTGGTTTCGAACGTTTCTTTGGCCATTCCTAGCTATTTTTAGCCATGAAGCCCTTTTTGTTATCGAAAAGAGTCCACCACTGCCCTCAGCTCAAATACGCGTCTCTGTTAGCTCAAATACTGATATGTTAGGATTACCCGCTATTCTGTTATGCCACAATAAGGGTCTTGTAACCGATTTGAATTTCAGTAAAATTTTTCCGTTCGTTAGGTACACACGCACCTTTGTTGCTGCCGCTTGTTGCGTTTTTTACGAAATTTTACGCTTTTGTGCGTGTGTGTGTCGCTATTTGTTGTTCAATTTTTACAAGCCAAAGAATCAAAATGTGCCGGTAACCAACAACAACAACAACACAAAAATGCATTAGTTTGTTTGTGTGTGCGGGTGTCTGGCCAAAATATAAAATATTTACCGTAACACAAAAAGAACAACAACAGCCGGCTTTTGCTCTCGCTTTATCTCCGTTTCCGTCTCTCTGTCTCTTCCCTCCACTCACCTTTGCGCGTGTGATAAGCTTTCGAAAAAATAAAAATAAAAATATCAATTGTATTAGTGCAACAAAAATGCTGACAAATCCCAGCAACATGTTGCCTAGTCCACTGCCTTGCAGAACCTTAGCAACAACAACAAAATCAACAACAACAAATGTGATATTTAGCTGTCTACTAATGACTCTGCCCCTACTACTCATCCTGCCCCAAACAATGTTGCTGGTAAATGGCCAAGACTCAAGCTCCTCCTCGCCACAAGTGGCCGCTTTGGCTGCCCCTAATCCGGTTGCAGGAGGTGGCGGTGTGGGCTCCTCCATACTGGAACAATTCAGTCCGAATTGCAGCGCGGTGACGCACATTTTTCAAGCCCGTGGCATTGAGGCCAATGAGATACCACAAAAACCCAGCAATGGTAAGTGAAATGGTATTTAACCAAATTGTGAAATTACAAAAGGAAATATAAACAAGTTTAATTTATTTGTAAATCTTTACAATGACCCGGAAATTCCACAGGGAAATGTAAAATAAGGTTTAAGATGATTTCTGCCCTGATCCTAGACCAGAACCGCTCTGGTCGGGAGCTGAACTTAGCATAGCTTAAAGGTGCTTGGTGGAATTTCCAGTTTTCAATCAGTGTGATCATAACTCTGCAGATTTCTGTCTATTGCACAGATCTAACAGATGGTCAAAGCTAGATTTGCGAACTGTATGAAACGAAGCATTTCTGTATCGGATCAAAAACTATAAAGTTCAACAGTTTCCCAACCATTCGCCGACTTTGGGCGTAGATTTTCCAAATTTAACTCACATCTTTCAGACTTTTGCTAGCTTTGGAAATGAGTTTGAAGCTGAATAGCCGAAAACCAAAACCACCAATTTCCACGCAAGATTTTCTAATAAAAGAAATGATAATTTTTATAAAGTTTTCAAATGGAGCAAATGATTTTAAATCCCACCGAATGAAAAAATTTGTTCTGTTACAATTTTTCGCCCATTTTCTTCCCAAATTTTTAATTCCCTTTGCTAATACCCCTTTATTATTAAACAGTTTTTCGTATATTTTCCCCACTTTGGGTGAAGATTTTACAAAATTAAATATTTTTTCTGTGTATTTTTGAAAATAGAGGTGATCCCGTGACGTGAACTTGAACGTGTGTCACGGAGTGTCACGCTTGATTGTGAGCAAAGACAAAGTCAAAGTCCATCATTGTGAATAATTTTAGAAATTTATTTTTCCTATAAAAAATGTTTCTGGAATTTTTGAATTTTTGTTATTGTTAATTTTATCTTGCATTTCATATAATTTATAATAAAATCTTTGAAAAAAGGGACTCAAAAATCAGTTACGAAACAGTTAGAGACACTTCATTGCCTTGTATTTAAATCCAGAAGTCAAATAACATTGCATTCTTTTTTATAAGAAGCAGAATGATATTTTGCTTAAGATAATAGAAATACTTGCGACCAAAAGTTTTGCGCAAAACGATAATGAAGTGCTAAATTCTTCTTAGAGCAGAAATGCACAATTTACTTAGTTTTAAGATTCATCATACAAGAATCTGAAATCTTATAGGTAACGAATATATATTGCTCACACCGAATCGAATTTCGGATCCGGTTCCGGTACGTACCGAAACTAACGTTTAGGTATACGTTTCCGGTTCCGGTTTGATTCCCTGCTTACTTCAGGACTGACATAACTTAAAAACACTATTTTTTGACTTAATTATGCAGAAATATTCGCAGTATTGTGTAATAATTTTTATAAAATTTTCATATTGATATCTCTAATACCTTCCACGTGAGATAAGAATGTATCGCAATATCATTTTACAGGTTCATTTTCATGTTAATGCAATAGCGTCATAACCCTGATGTCCTGCAGTCGATATTGCGCAAACATACTTCGGCTTTCAGTGAAAATATCATATAATTTATAGTATTTTCAATAGATTAACTCCAATCTAAACGAACCATTTTTTCTTGGTTAGATCCATTGAGAACTTAAAACGCGGTTTTCTCAAAATGGATTTGATTGGTTTATGCAAGTCTTGAAGTAAGAGAGCTATATAATTATTGGAATTCCAAATTACATAAAGTTTTCTGTAGTAATTGTAGTTGGAATGTTGGAGAAATATATCGGGCAACATTTTCTAATTTCCATATTTTAAGAGAAAAGCGAACACGGCTATTAAGCGATCAAATTGATAAGCTTGTATTTTTAAATAAAAATATGGGAAGACTATAAAGCAGTCATTGTTGAATTCACATATAGATTTTTAAAAATGGGTCTAAAATTGATCGAATGCTCGGATTCCACCCATATTCAACATTTGGGGGCAGATATTACAAAATTTGAAAATCACATATTAAATATTTTTGTATGCATTGCCTTAAAAATAAGTTTAAACCTAGTCGCTGACCTAAACCACCCATTTCACAATCAGGGAATGAATTTTCCAATAGAATGTTATGTAATCACTTTTGAATTTTTATATGAATCTTTGAAAATGTGTTTAAATCTGATCGGATGATAAACAAACAAGTTACTGCGAACTTTCCACATCTCCCATTTGAATTTATCAAAATCTGATCTGATTTTTGATTGGTTTCTTATGAGTGGTCTGTTCTTATGTGTGTGTGCCAGTGTCAAGTCGAAACTGCCAATCGATTATGACAGCTCTGGCATGAAGAGGTAGCTGTTGGATTCAGTACAAGCTGGCAAAGATCGCTGATGATTTGGTAGAGATGCCAATGAAACAGCTGCACGATTATGCCTTTTTCCAAAACGTTTCATTAAAGAAATAAAATTATCTCTTCTTTTATGAACTCATTAAAAAATCACAACCATTAACAAAGATAATGTGCGAATATCAACTGATATCTTCATTTCGGCACCAGACGGTCTAGCTTCAGGTGGCACATCGGCCTAGGGGAAGCTCTACGTCAATTTTTATACTTCTTATCAACAAAAGAAAAAGCGAAGCAACAGTTGTGTTTCTCCACAAACTAACCTACATACTTGTTCCAACCCAAAACCTATGACAAAAGTTTCGAGTTAGGCAACTCGTATAAAAAATTCTGTGGGAAACTTTATCTAAATGCCTGGCGCTTATCGAACGTACAAGAAGGTAAAGCAAAGAAATCAAATTTATGACTCACACACACAGACACCGAGAGGCTGAGACACAGTAAAAAAATGCCGACAGACCGAAATAAAAATCCTGAACTGCATAATTTAAACGATTTCAATGACACCTTGATTAATATCAAAGACAACACAAAGAAGAAGGAGAGTGCTTACCTGTTTCTCCTTCTCGATCTCTCACATGTGCATTTCCACTGAAATTATGAACGAACATTGCATTTGCCCAAAGATAAGTAAAAAAAAAAACCAATCAAGCAACGTTGAAAACCAAAAATAAACAAAAGCAAAAACGCAGGTAAAGGTAAAGTGAAGAAGTGGGAAAAAGGCAGAGGCTGCAACAGTTTACCTGGTCAACAAATCAAACAAAGAGAGGAAGAGAGAGCTGGAGAGACAGAGCGATTGAGGGAAGAGCTCTCGCAACTTATTGCAATTAAGCGTGATTAATTCAGGCTTTATACAAATTAACTCAAATCTACATAAGGTAGACGACGGTCATAATGGTCACCGCACGGAGCGCATCCAGACTTGGTTGGCCTAGGCTCTTGGGAGCTCCAAGAACAACGTGTAAAAGCGGTGTGACAACATTTTTTTTGAGCTCTCTTGCGCTTCAATAAAAGATTTTGGTTATATGAATTGGTTATGCCCTTACTGAGAAGGAGGAGAGGCCACCAATTCTCATCTGCTTTTATCTCAAAAAATGGGATTTTAACTTAGTGGACATAAACCTAAGGTTGTTGGTTTGAATTTCGATATATTGATATATTTGCACCATATCAGAATTTTCAATGTGCCGACATTAATATTGTCCTTTCAATTCGCTTGATGAAATCTATCTGAAGGGTTCTGTAGTAAAAATCGATTGGTTTACTTCGTGAAAGGCCTCTACGTATATGCGAAGTAAGTAGTTAAGCTTATTGAGAATCTCACTGCTCATTCAGAAAAGATTTCTTTTGAACATAAATTTCTAACTATTTGCTGACTATTAACTTAGACTACACACTGTAGCAAATTACATTTATATATCATTTATATATTATCAGAGTAATGAATTTCCTCGTCCTCATCTTTGTCGTGGGCCTCAGTTTTGCCTATTAGCTTAATGTAACTAGGGAAGATTTTATAATCGACGCAGCATTTCGCATATCTTTAAAGTTGGACCATAGCAAAGACAACATTTGAATCGCAAACGAGGATAACTCAAAAAATATTTGATTACCTCCAGAGTCGTTGAAAGCGAATACTTCACTCCGAAACTTTATAGTTTCTTTATTGTTCTCCCTTTTCACTTGGTAGTTCCGGCTGGCCTCATGTAGTGGTATGTAGTTAGGTAGTTTTAGTCCCTTTTCACTAAATCAATATAATATTTTCTCTATTTTTTCAAAATCTTCTACGGAAAACTCTTCCAAAATGGGATGAAGCTGATTTAGCAGTTCTGTACTTCAGCTTCAGTTTCTTTATGATATCAGCTAAGAAATTTGTGCAGCATCCTTGAATGGATATCTCAAATTCGCTATTCATCTGAAGCTTTTTAATGTGCTTCTCAAACTCATATCTTTTATATAAATCTTAGACAACAAATTTCTCCAAATCGTCTGCTTGTAATATCAATATTAGTATCAGATGGAGAAATTCATTTTGAGTGTTTCGAAAAATACTAATATAAGAATTTTATTGTTGTGTATATCAATAGTAAATATTGATTAGTAAACATCGATTAAAACAGACACCATCTATTGGTATTCCAAGTGTTTTTGTATAATGTTCTTTAAAAGCTTTTTAGTTGATTTTAAAGTCATGGGAAAAAGATTTGTCGAAATATCAACATTTTATAGACTCGATAGATGTATCAGTTATCGATTTTTTGATTACGATATTTATAAAAATATAAATCTAATTTTGTACTCTTTTGATTTAAATTTGAAAATGTTATAGAATTTTCTGTCTGATGTCGTCAAGCCTAGTCTTTGTGTAATTCAAGGGTCGGCAAAAAACACATGTACATTTAACGCGAAAAGCTTGTACATCAAAATAAGTATGACCTTCCAGAGCTAAGATCATTTCAACATCTTTCTTAGAACGAATATTATAAACGGGTTGACAGGTTTCTAAAACTATAGAGCGGAAAATTTTGGAGCGAACTTTGGTTAATAGCTTGAAGCTTTCAGCTTTAAAATGTATAGAAACAAGGTTTAAATCCCCTTTCGAATTATATGTAAATCAACCCAACAATATTGCCAAAGCTGCTTAGGGTTTGAAATTCCGAATTCCGGCAGGGTTTGTTTGACCGATTTACATATTTTAAACCGTGACTTTAAATTTTACCTTGGATCTGGCAATTTCGACTATTTGCCATACCCATAGTACAAACCCACGGTTTCCCCTAAAGAATATTTTATAGAGCATCCACACTTCATCTTGATCAAATTCGTCTTTCTTTGTATTTCATTTGTTCATCAAAAGGAATTTCTTGAGATTTTTACGTTTGTTGTGTGGTTGCTTCTGCTTTGGACTGGTCTTGGAAACTGGTACCCTTTTTTGTTGTTTTTTTTTTTTTTGGTAGGGAAGAGGTACAGGGCAGATGAGCAGTCAACGCATGCGCCAACTTCGCTGACTGGACACCACTAAACACAGCCTTCGCGGTGTGCGCTGCAAAGTTATTTCATCTGCGTTCTCAAGTTGATTTGCGTGGAATTTTATTTCCTTTTGTCGAAGTGGCGTTGGAGGGCATGAATATGAATCATGGTATCGCCCAGTTGAAGAAGTACCGGCAAAGTTTTTTGAAGGAGATTTGCTGAAATTTATATGCCAAGTGGGAGGGCAGAGAATAAAAAAAAAACGAAATTTAAGAAAATTAAAAAATCATTTTAAGGCATACAACAATTTTTTGCTCGTTTTGGTTCACATAATCTTTCGCTTAATTTCGGGTCCCTGCACTTCCCCCAAAATGACCATTGAACCATGCAGCCACATGACACCTTCCCAACAACAACAACAACTGCCACTTTAAACGCTTCATTAAAGCTGCATTTCCTGTGCAACAACATCAAAAAGGCTTTGGCGAACCTTTTCCCCTGCCAGCCTCATCTTCATCGTCAAGAGGCAGGCACTTAGCTCAAAATTGTTTGCACAATTTAAGCAGTTCACAAAACATTAAATCGTTAAAAATAATACCAGATAGGGAGAGAGCGAGAGAGCGAGATCAACTAAAAATCTTCTCACAGTCAAACATGGAGCCAGCCTGTGTGCTACCTTTCGCAGCCAAAGAAATTTACAGCGCCGCTGATTTTCGTCTCGCTGCTGCTGCTGCTGCTGTTGCTCCACATCGTCTGCATCCGCCGCCAACTTTAGGTTCGGGCAAGGCAAACCGCATGCCTATTAATCATTTTCCAGCAACCAAAACTAAATGGACCTCTAGCTGTCCCGCTCTCTTAAGGTTGGCCCTTTTTTTTTTATATTTTTTTTTTGCATTGTCGTGGTCGGCCGCATTCTTTGGTTGTGTAAAGAAGGCGGAGGCACTATATCATCATCATCGTGTGATCATGTGATATATATTCCCTGCAATTGTATTGTGTGTGTGTGTGTGTGCGAGCTGACCATTGTGCGGGAAAAGGTACTTTCAGCTAAAGGAATGCAGATTAGTTGGGGGAGTTTCTGGGGATTGGTAATGCATTAATAAGAAATAAAACGGATTTGGAAACATTTGATGAATTTACAGTTTCTTAAGAGACTTGTCCACGAGTCGAAACCGTTTTGTAATTTCACTTGATTCATTCTGGACTAATTGAAGTTGTAATAGACTTTGGGTCAGAAATTTACCATCAGATTGAGGGCCGATTTCCAGTCAACACTTTTGAAATGTTAATATTAAATTTTCAATTTTTGTTATACATTTTTATGTCATCTGGAATCAGGCCCATAAATGTAAGTTTTCTTAATGTGTCACAAAACTTCTGATATATATTTATATTCGGTTCGAGTTTTTTTTAAGGTCTCAGGATCCTCTCTTTTTGGAAAGAGGTTCAGTTCGAAAAGTCTAAAATAGTAACCCTGAAAAGAAAAATATTTATTAATATTATTAATATTTTTTCCCGAACCCAAGAAACTTAACACTCGAACTTATTTTTTACTTTTATTTCAGTAGTAAATATTAATCGAAGTTTTTTAATTAAACCAACCAAACAACGTAGCCAGAAACTCACTAAGAAAACACCTGAAAGCAGGTGTTCAGGTTGGAAGACGTCTTCAGAGATCTCCCTAACAGTTGCTCCAACTACATATTAAGCCGCACTTTCACATGTTAGTTTCTATAACTTTTCACTCTCATTTAATGCAAGTTGTCGTTTAATTAATCTAAGATAAGAATAATCATTTTCACTTGATTTAAGTTTGTGATACATTTCCTAACAAAACTCTTCAAGAACGTGGATTGATATTTTATTTTTTTTGTGATCTTAAAATTTAAATTATAGTTTTCTTATTTATATTTATATGGGTTTTTGCTATTTGGCTGGCTTGAGGTCAGTGGAGAGTTACAATTTAATGCAATCAACACAAATCAATAGAGATTAATAACAACAATTTTGGAACAGCAATTGGTATGTCCGTACAACGATCGCTATTTCAGAGATAACCACATCTCCTCGTCAGCGGACTTGTATTGCATATTCACATTCAAACAAGCACTCAATATTCCGTTATGTAACTAGGTTCGTCGAATAACGCTTTGGGGACTCCTATGTGTCAACGTCGAGACCACGTTTTAGCCTGGAATTCTGCTATGTTTCTTGAACGTGTTGCTTTTGCTTTCCAATTTTTGCTGTAATTAGTTTCTTTTTGCTTATTTATATTATTATTTTTTTTTACAAAATTACCCTTAAAGAAGGAACCTTATCTACGCCACTGGAACTCTGACATTTTTTCCTAGAATAGTACTCTGCGAAGCCTTGCGTCAATTAGATTGCGTCAACTATTAAGACTGCCAAGTGAAAAGAGTGTTTCATAAGATTTATTGGCAAAATTACTCACCCAAACTGATTACACAGTGTTACAAAAAACTAAATCTGCACACTTGACTTTTCATTTGACTCATTATATATTGTTGGGCTAGTCGAGTACAGATTTCCTCATACTTGGGTTTTCCACAAAATCGGAAGATATGACCCGAAAATTCAATTATCAATTAAATTGCTTTAACTCGCGCATGGACCGTCTAATGATATCTATATCCTTGTCAATTCCGATATCGACGAGAGAAGAATAAAAACGGCGTTTTTCCTTAATTTTTCAAAAAAAAAAATTTAAATAAGAATATAAAAAATAAGTCCGTGACAGCCAATCTTCGGAGGCAGCTTGGAAAATGTGCGGTGTTCTCCATAGCTCGTCACCGGATCATGTAAACAAAAAAGCTGATATGCGTTTAAAAGATATAACCATTTTCTAGGTAATCAGAAAGACTTTTTTGTTTTAAACATTTTTTATGAGTAACTTCTTAAATTTCGGTACGAAAGATTTGAGAAGGAGTAAAATTTGATTTCAGCATCACGAATCGCTTCAGCGCTGCCCTGAAGTCTTGCATATTTTGTGTTGTTTTCGATGAAAGTGGGGGAATGTGGGTGAAAATTGAGGGTGACTTAACAGTGACTTGACAGTGACTAAACAGTGACTTGACAGTGACTTAACAGTGACTTGACACTGAATTAACAGAGTTACAGAAAAGAAGGAAGAACACAGCAGCCAATGATCTTGTTGGCATTTCTTCTCCCTGTTTTCTTCTTTTGAAAGAATGCGATTGAGGTTTTGTAAACCATTTAGCATCATATATCACATCAAAGCCTCGTGAGTGTAACCGACACTGCCGCATTTTTTTACCATTTTTTATCCAAATTGACCAAAATTTTTTCGTCATCATCGAATTATTCACTTTAAAATTCTCCCAATAATAAAAAACTCTTCGTGATTTCCACGGAACGCATATCATATTTCATACGCCTTACGGATTTTTGTTTTAGACTATGACGAGCTATGCTGAATACCGCAAAACAATTTTTTCTCATGAAGCCACCGAGATTCGCTGTCACGGTCTTATTTATTAATATTTTTCATTGAGATTTTTTTTTCAAAGATTTCTCAGACGTTAAACTATAAAATACGTATATGACATAAATAACCCGAAATTTATAACAACTCCAAGAAAAAATCAGGAAAATATGTCTTTTTTCGCCTTTAAAACCTTACCCGCCTTAACTTGTTGAAATTCGCATATAAGACAAAAGAGCCGTACACAGCAAGAATCGTACTAAGGCAGGCACGGCTAAGGCTTGAGAAAAGCTTGGCGCAAGCCTTGGCCCCTGCCATAGCATAGAATTTAGCTGTGGGTTCAACATGATAATTGAACCGATATACTTAAGAAATTTCCTTTGAAGTGTGTAGACAAATGAGTTCCAATGTTAACTGCATAACCATGATTGTAATAATACTAAACCGCGATAAAATTCCATAGATAAAGAATATAGAAACCACTATATCGAGAAGGAAGAACCATTAAATACCAACCAAAAACCATACATATCCAAGTAAAGTTAAAATTAAAGGAAACTGGCATCAGCATGCGAATCGAATCTAGCAGCGATGGGAAATGCATAGCCCACTTGTGCCTCGACCCCGTCCCGTTATTCTGTCTAAGAATCAATGCGCAATAAAATAATCGGTCAATTCAGCGCATTAGAAATGGCCTCGTTTCGAGGTGGGGACCCGCACAAGCTGACTAGGTTCAATTGGCTCGCTTTGAAGTAAGTCAAAAGAACTGTTTAGCTTAGCCGGTTAGAGCAGACGGTTCAACAAGTGCAGTGTGGGCGTCCAAGACCCGAACTTATTCTTTTCAATTTACTAATAAAGTTATCCAAATTTATTAACATCAAATGCCCTTCTGATTAGCCTTAACTATTGTATTATGCCCAAATACAAAGTAAATATCTAACATTGTGAAAATATCAGGAAATTCTTAAATATATCAGAAAAGGTCAAATATTATATATGCCTCACAATATTACATTTCATTCAAGTTAAAACTTGTTCTCGAGATTTTAATTCAAAACTGAGTTACAAGTATCAAGTTCATTCAATCTTTAATCTCTCAAAGCATTTGAAATATTTCTTCTTAAGAAATCCGCTTCACACCCTTTTTCTAACTGTACAATTTTGCAATTTGGCAAAATTAGCTGATGACTCCAACAAAGTGTTTTACTATCAAAACAAAAGATGACAACAAAAAGGCAAAACCTCAGCGAAATTTCTAAGAATGAGTCATGCCGAGACACAGACGCCAGATGAAGTGAAAACGAAACCAGAGCGATCTTGCGCAGATTGAGGAGATCTCAGACATCGTTGAGCCAACGACTTAATTGCCTGTTTTGCTCTCTCCCTCTGTCTCATTTTGGGCAAGTGTCGAGGATCCGTAAAACTAGGTAGAGACTTAACGAAAAGCCTACACGGTTGGAATATTTTTCAAGGGCCTCGCACTGTGAAACAAAAAGGTCAAACGTGGCCACTTTTTCGAAGAGATCTGTGTGGTCTCTGTGTAAGAAAACATTTTTTCTGTAGCTCCTTAAACAAGTTCTTCTCGGTAGTTGGTTGGTCTGTTGGCTGGTTGTGTTTGGCATTCCAATTCCAACTTGAAGCAGTGACTTTCATATATGGCCAACATTGGGATGCCTGAAACAGGAGGCGAATGAGGAGGAGAAGCAGAACATGGAGTTCTGCTTCCTCTTCTGGTGGTTTCGCTTACCAATTTTGGGATTTGTTTGCCTTTAACACCTCCTGGTACATGTTTTGATATTTCAAAAATATTTTTCAATTTTCTCACGCTCTGATTTGAGATTACGCAGACGATGGCCAGCTCGTTAATAACAATTACATTTCTGTACATGTTTATTAATAAGCAACATGCCAGGCAACCAAAAACCATTTGACTATTAACATAATTAAGTTGTTAAAGACGTCTCCCAACCTTGTTAGAGGGCACTTCAAGACTTCCTCCCCAAAGCAAATGAAGCATTAAATCGTGCAAACAAACAAAAACTACATGAAAGTTATAATGCCGACTCCTAAGATAATAATAGTAGTAGTATGCCAAGTGCAGAAGGAGTGGCCCAGATGGGAGATGGGAGGTATGCGAGTAGTTAGGCAGAGCATTTACATAATGAGCATGTTGTAGGTTAAGACTACTCAACCTCAACCATAAATGCCAAGAAAGCAAAATTCTGCAAAAGTTTCTGCTAAAGTGTACTTAAAGCACTAGGCTAAGTGGGCGTTTGTAGATCCAAAGAGTTTTTTGTTATGACATCTTAACTGAAAGGCAGTGGAAGCTCTCAGGAAAAGAGCTTCAAGAATGAAACATTGAGTGCGCACAGACACACAAAAGCAAAATCCAGTGCCAAACTGAAATCAAGTAGGGAAGAGATTTTCAAACAATAAAAAAGGAGAAACAAAGTTAAATTCAGATTAATGCGTCATTTTTAATCATCGATCGGGATAGAAGATATACCGCGTTCTTGATTGAATAAAGGGCCAAATAATCCAAAAAAATCCTCAAAGTAAATTCCCTTCTAGTTCTAAGACTTTGCTTGTAGAGTGAGAGTAGAATTCTGACATATAGGGATACCATCTTGGTCTTTGGTTAATTCATTTCCCTTGTATATTTCCAGCTTTATTTTATTCAATACAGAGACATAGTTTCAATAAAAAATTGGGAATAGCTTGGAATTCTATGAAAATATTTTGTACCTACACAGAAAAAATTCATTTGATCTCGACCTTAAGAATGAAATTTCAAGAACAACTTTACTTTTATTTTTATCGAGTCAAGTACGAACGAATTGGAACAGTTCTTAAATGCTTGAATATCTAGCTCAATTTAAACTCGGATATTCTTGCAACAAAGTTGAACCTTTTTCATTAGGTCCGACTGAGGAATCAAATCGAGCTCGAATAACAAGACAGAATCAATCCCGTGTGTATTTGAAATAAGTCTGTATCGAGCTAAAGCCAATATATCCCGAGGTCAAATCGGAATCACGAAAAATATATCGCTCTTATTTCAACAGTAAGTAGGGTTTTACGTGGTCTAAAGTAAAACTTGAATAGATTTTAAAATAGTTCGAAACTTAATATAATATATCCCGAATCTGTCTTAATTCAAGTATTTTGCGATGATTAAAATCTAAGTTGAAATTTAAGTTTCGTACTTGAATCAACTATGCTTGTACGCTGAGAGAAAAATAAAGAATTTTCGTACTTAAATCAAGAATTTTCAGTTTCAATACTTTATTAAGCCAGATTTAAGTACGAAAATTCTTGATTTAAGAGCGTCTTTAAAAATTCTTAAATTCTTGATTTCAAGAACGTTGTGGATATGTTTTTGAAAAACTTTTAGAGCTAAAAATAAGCACACTCAGACAAAGTGACAAAGACAAAGTGTTGCTTAAAGCCACGACCGACCCGACCGAACGACGCGTGATGTTGACTAAACACACGGAAGACGGCGCGTTAGCTTACTTGGCTATATATCAAATCATAATTAAGAATATACGACGTTTGTATTTGTACGCATCTAACAACAACAAACTGCGCTCATTCTCTCTTAGTTTGCTTCCCCACTCTCTCCTTGCCGCTTAGAACTAAATTGAGAACAAATTTATCTTAATTCCAAGAGCAAAATTCGGTCAATTTCAAATTTAAGAATGATTCATACTCAAAGTAAGAATTTTCTAAAGCGAATCCTTTTTTTTTTTTGAGAGTACTTACTGCTCTATTGACCCCGTTTGTCCTTGATTCAACACACAAAGTTCTTGTTTTTTTTTCTAAGTGTAGCCGGACAATATTTAACTACTTCAAGTTCGGATCTAAATAAGTTCCCATTTGGATTTAAAATTTTCTGCTTCACTTATGCTCAACGTCGCCATTTGGTCCGCATCAACACTTTCGACACAGATCTTCCCATGATCCACTTGTACCCCAAAGCAAATACATTGGCCAGGCTACTCTATAAACATAAAGAATTTCCCATAGTACTGAGTCCCATTCTGTATGTAGCCTTTGGTTATTTTCCTTAGCCTTTTGAGCATGACGAATGTTAAATTGCCGGACAAATCAGTAAGTGCAAAGCACACGCCTTGTCTTGAGTCTGGGAGCGGGAGCTCCTCGGCTCGTTGTTGTTGCTGCTGATTTAATTAGGTCACATGGCAAGATTTGTTAATTTGCGCCACCTACTTTGATGGCGCGTTTGTTGATAAGTAACCAGTATGGCCGAGGGATGCTACGCCGGGGAATGTCTATCAGAGATTTGCCCGACACTCGTCGACTTCTGCCTCCACTCTTCTCTTTGTAATTAATGCCCGGCTACGTGCGTGTCTAAAAGTTCATTAAAAGACCTCGAGGCGTAATATTCTTATCCCAACTCAAGCATCAAAGGTCGACGGAGGCCTTAAGCCTGTTTTTGCAATTACAATAAAATGCAATTGCCTGTGCCTCGGCTTTGGCTGCTGGTATTCAATTTCCTTAAGCCTGCGGGCCATTTTTTCCCACTTAACCTTGGTAGCATTTGTTTTGGGCTCTCTAAGCTGGCAAATAATGGTTTTCAATTAGTTTGGTCCAGTTGAGCGAATGAAGTGGAAACTGTATGCTCCAGGATTAGGACAAGACAGAAAGGGGATTATAGGGAAATTTCAAAACCCATAAAATTTAGTAACAATTTCATTGGGCCCCACCTATCTGCCACAAAACACATTAAATACCAAAAAATTAATTTATATAAAATATGTACAATGGGCACAAAAGGGAATTGACTAACCCTAACTGTCAAAAAAGCGTAAGAGGTCATAAATTGGTAGGCTTTATGTAGCAAAAAGCTACCGGAAATTTCGTCTCTGTGCCGATAATAAAATAAAAACTAATTTTGTCCGAAAACAAAAAATACTAAAATTAAATGCGTAGAAGTCGTCGATGGGCGATAAATTGTGAAGACAACAACCCACACACACAACAAAATGAAATCTGGCGCTTGAGCCACAACAAGATGAGTTTGAAGTTTTTTGAAGCAGCCTGTCGTCAAAACAAGTTTTTGATTTTTTCTTATATTTTTTTTTTGAAGACTGCCCACGCAGTTGGAGAGGAGATTCTCTGTGTGTTTTGGCACTCAAGGAAGCTAAAAATCATAATCAAGCCATAAAATTAAGAATGTTTATTAACGATACTTATTGTATTTATAATTGAGAGGCTGCTATAAGTAAAATTATTTATGGATTATACTAAAAACAAACTAAATGGTGGTCTGGAGCAATTGATTGGACCTCTTTTTGAAAAGGAATATGCATATGGAAAGATAGAGTGTACGTAAATTTTTCCCTGTTGTTTAAGAGATTATTTAGTAGACTGGAATATTGCAGGGTTGAGACTCGCATAAATTCTCAAGTCTGGAATATAAAAAAAACCACTGACCGACTTCGATATACCCTTTACTCATGGGAAGAAATGTTTAATAGTCTTACCTTATGTTAATTAACAGAGCATTAACATTTATGTTAAAATATTGCAGAAACTTTGGAACCTGTCTCTGATCACAGCTTAAATTTTTTCTGAGATGTGGATTTGACCCACTTTTCAACTGGTTCAATTCATAGCAGTAGCTTACTCATCAAGTCTCTGAGATAAGGATAAGGAAACACTTTTAAGCCGGTTCGAATCCGGTTCAAAACATTTACGGAACCAGTAAAGTATCCTACTCCGTAAAACTAACCTACCGTTAACCGTTATTTTAACCAGTTTCGTACCGGTTCATTGACTTGGGACAGCCTATGCAATTTTGTAGATCAGGAAAATATTTCTGTGAACATTTCGTGAAGATCGGATCAGCGTTTTAGACTCCCATAAAGAGTAAACATATACCCTGTTTATACACACAAAAAATATCATGATAAATGCCCTTTAAAGTATGCAAACTTTATATACTATACAATCAATATTTTGCAACGATATAACTGAAAGTAGTTATTTGCAGCTAAATACATAATCCACTCTGCACATTCACTCGGATTGTCAAAGCAGCTATGGGTACACAAAATAGCAAGTATTGTGTCAAAAACAAAATAAAGAATTTCCCGAATTAATAATATTTATTAATGTAGCATACTTTTAAGGGTATATTTATTTTATTGTATTTGGTATTTGTGTTTACTTTTCTATATAGAAGGTATTTTAAACTTGTAAAATTTTCCTGGTTAATTAACTTCAGTTGTTCGCTTATAGTTAAGGCATGACACAAAACGCCCATATGAAAAATTTAAATCACAACTTTGCACTAAAACTCTAATCTTTTTTGGGCCTACAGAACTTGGATTTGCATTTTTTTTGGCAACAAATACACCACCTGGAGAATGTAACCAAAGACTTAGACTTACATTTTGGGGATATCTTAAATTGAATAAAAAACAGCGAATAACTCACCATGGACAAAATTTGTATAAAATTATCCAACGAATAATAATAACGCGAACTGGAGGAGCATGTATAGCGGTTTCATGTTTACATATAATCAGAACTTTGAAGAAAAGTTCTTATAATACTATGGCTGTAGGGCAGGGGTGCCCAAGCCCATTCCGTAAGCCACGCATTCGTTGTTGTTTGACGCAAAGAAATTGCTGCCGCGTATACGGCCGACGGAAGCCATAAGGTCTTTCCGAGCAAAATATTTTCACGCATTGTCATGCAAAATAAATAACTACATATCTAAGATGTTACTTGTATTGGTTAATTCAAGTATGAATTCCTTGCTCTACTAATATAAAAGGGACAACTGGAATTTGGAAATAGAAATCAGAAGTGTTATCAGTGTGAAATAAAAGGTACGCACAGAAGATTCTAAATGATTTTCATCAAGTTTATGCGTTTAAACTTTAAATACATGAGCCACAAACTGGAAATCATGGACTATACTTTTTTTTGTGTATACGAATGTTTGTTTGTTATCATGATTCATAAAACTGCCAAGACTTGAGTTTGTGTATAATTTACAAAATCGCCAAAAGTCTCTAACTTGATTGAATTAAAATTACTTTAACATATCCCTATATTCAACCACCCAACAGTTATCTTTTACTACAATTGATTTCGAAGCTTCTTAAGCTCTCTCTCGCTCGTTCTGCTTTTCAACAGAAGAAATCCTCTAAGCAATCGGCCATAAATTACCATTAACCAAAAAGGAGACAACCAACGAACCAACCAAACAACAAACAAAAACAAACATTGAAATCGATGGCAAATAAAGACATTTCCGGCATTTGGGAAGCAGGTTTTTAGGATTTTGGGGAAAGAAAATTAGCCATACAGAAAGTTGCTGACAAATGGTTTACAATTACAATGCAAACGAAAATCCAAATGGGAAAATAAGCAGAAAAATTCAAGTATATAGAAAGTGTATCGCATGTCTATAAGATTGCATTTATCAGCTGTTTGCACTTGCCACACATCGAGAAAGAAAAAAAATCTCTTCTTTCACCTTGATTCACCTTTTCCCTTTTGTAGTTTTGCCGACAGTCTGCATGTCCTGTCCTACCTGTTTCACAGTTGAGTGGACTCGGGGTGTTGGTGTTTTCTGAATTCTTTCTCATATCTTTTGTCGGCATCATCCGTCGTTTGCTTTCATTCATGGCATGAAACACAAAAAGCGGAAAAGGATTCTTTCGCAAAAAGCTTTAAAAAAGAAAAACTCTCTTAAATTGCAGTCAAAAGAAAAACCCGAAAAAAACAGATTTGATTTTTTTAAGTAAACTGCTCACGCTCACGATCACCCAAGACGTTGATGATGACGAGGCGTTGAAGAGGAATAAGGAATCAAGACTCGAATTTATGTGTTTCATTAAAACCGTTATGAGACGCGTGTTTTTAGACCATTAAGGTAGGTGGAGAGGTAGAGGAGAAAAGACGAAGAAGAAGGAAAACGGGAACATTACAATGCTTAAAATGTAATGATGAGGTCGAAGCTTCCAAGGCTTCTTCGCTTGCTGGGCTGGAAGTGAATGGCATGTCGAAAGATTTTTGTGCTTTAAATCGGGCCAAGCAATTTGAAGGCGTCGTGTGTTGGACAATGGCTTAAAAATGCTCAAGCTGCAGCAGGATTGTGGCCCAGTTTTCATACGAGATTTTTGCGGCAAGAAATCAGCAGGTGAAATTTTTTAAATGAAGGCGGCTTAATTAAGCTTTTTATTTCAATTAGGTGGATAATTAGGGCTTAAAACTGCTCTGGAGTCTGGGATGTTACCGGGAAGTGCCCAAATCTAATTTATATTTTTGAACATATTTTCATGAAAATTAAGTAACATAACGTGAGATAACGTCATGTCAGATACTTTAGCTAAAGAAAAAATCGAAATTTTTGTTTAATATGATATCCCGGAAAATAAACTTGAATTATTTCTAATCCTACTTAAAAATTTGTTTAAATACTCGCAGAGTTTTGTAATTATCTAAAACAACTCAAAACCCATTTCCGTTTTTTTTGTAACGTCACGCCAGTATACATTTTGGCTCAGATTTTTAACTCCTTTTGGTTATTGTTGTCACTGTTTTTACTGATTGTAATGCTACTTAACTGTTATTCAAATATAACAAGATATTTTGTATCCCATATCTTAAAAACCTCTTTTCATACAAACATAACGTCACGTCAGTTTGTAAATGCCTATTTTTATGTTCGCACAGTTTTTAAACAAGTGGCCTCTGTCGAACTTTTAGTTGGCACTTTTCGGCTTAAGAGCCACAGGTTTTCGCCTCCCCACAGAAGTAATTACATATTTTTTCATTGGTTTCCTATTTTCCACATTTTTTCTCTGCATAAATATTCAGCAAACTTAGCACATGTTTTTTTTTGCTACCCAGCTTAAGCCAAAGCAAAAACCCTAAACAAACTTCAAAGCCTAGCCGTGTCTCCTTAAACCCCAGACAAAGTCGTCGTCGTTGTCGTAGTCGTCGTCTCTCGATGCCCTTTGCCAGCCGCCTGCACGTCAAAAGTCAAAATCCAAGCAACAACTTCAACAGAAAATTCACAGACATCCCAGAGAGTTTTGCTGCTGCTTCTTTGCTGCATTAAAGGAAATGTAAATCCCATGTGTGTGTATGTGTCTACAACACCTTTTACCAAGAAACAACAACAATTACAGCAGTCATCACCTTTGGTGGTTTTCAGTCTTTCGTCTACAACGGCGGCGCCTTGTGAACCTGCACACAACTCTCAACATTTTGGTCAACTACCTAAGCAGCCCGAAACGAAAACTGCACTGAGAACCCTTCTAGCATGAGTGAGAGAGAGAGAACGAGAGGGAGGGGGACCAGCGAGACTTGTTGTTTATTATCTTACGAGCTGGAAGTTATAAAACAAAGCGTCAATTGACTGGCATTGCCTCGACTCCGAGTCTGCCTTTTTTTTTTAAAGAAATTTCCATGTATGTGTATATATTTACCCGAAAATAACACCACAAACAGCTCCTGTCTCTGTAAAAGCCGCCCAAGTCAGAAGAAGGAGTTGTAGGTGGGAATTGCCTAAATTGTATTTAAATGAAACGTGATTCGAAAAGAAAAAATCCATCTTAAACCAAGATTATTGTCTTCAAACCAAGACAAATGTAGTCAAGATATACACAATCCAACAGAATATAATAATACTATATTTATAATATTTGTGTTTTGTTGCCTTTAGGTGAAAATAACATTGAAAATAATACACCAAAAAAGAAAAAAATAACCGCCTCCACTGGGATTCGAACCCTTGGACTCGCCGTTAGAGGGCACAGTCGAAGCAGTTGCATCGTACAGATTTTTGATATGATCTAGTAGCCGGTCCTATTCTAGTCACTTTTCAAATAAAATCCGTTAAATTCCTTTTTTGCTATTAAGTCGTTTTGGAATTCCCAAACGCTTATAGCAGTGCTGGCATGAACAGACATCTGTGGTTTTGTGTGTTTTTGTTTAAAGTTATATGCAAACAAAACATTATCTCGAGACAGCAAAAACTGACTTCTTTAATTTCTATTTTATACAATTTATTTTTCACTTTCGAAAACTAACGACCATTTCGTGAAGACGGAACCGTGGTTACTTAAAGTTGACTGGTTTGAACTTATATTAGTCACGACCATCAGTCACATCAGCTTTGTAAATTTTTAAAAATTTTTACCAGCCACAACCTGTTTCTTTAATCATTATTTTATCAAATTTATCACCGACATATAGTCTGTAGACGTGAGCGTGTGTCCTCCAAGTTTAGGGTGTTTGACTTTTATTAGTCCTTACGTCTTACTTCAGGATTCTACATTATAAAAAGTTGTACCACTTAAACTTGCTTCTTTAATTTTTATTTAATAAAATTTAATTTTTTGTATTAGCTTCACTGTAGTTTGTTGGCGACGCACCCCCGAGCCCTCTAAGTTTAGGATGTTGAACTTATATTAGTCACGACCATCAGTTACATCACATTTTTTTTTAAAGAATATTTAGCCAAGACTTGTTTCTTTAATTTTTATTTAATAAAATTTATTTTCTCTTAAGCTTGTGCAACATAAGGATCTAAGTTGAGAGTGTTATTAGTCAAGACGATCGGTTACCACAGCATTTTTCGTTTTAAAATTTTTTACCTGTCAAAACTGGCATTTTAATTATTTATTTAATACAATTTATATTTTTTTTGCTGAGACTATGAACAGTTCGATATAGGAAGAAAGTGATATTGAGCTACGGCAAGGAATCAAATTATTAAAAACAGGGCTGCAAACCCCTCTGAAATCGGTGGAGGTTCACTCCGGGGTTCGAACCTGTGAGATTTTTTGGGTTCGGGTTCACGGAGCGGGTTCAGTAGGTCGGTGAACCTAGGTTCAGGTTCGAACCGAGGTTCAGAAATAGTTTTGTTTTTGCTAGCTTAAGAAACAGGAATGTAAATTGCCAACTATTGATATTTTCCAAATAATATTCGAACTATGCTTAAGTTAATAATGGATAAAACAAAATTAACTGACAGAAGAAAAATTGGCCTGATAATTGTGTTTAAGGAACAGCTAATGCAACATATTATTGTTATTTACAATGATAGTTTATTCAAACCTTTAACACATTAGAATCTTTAGGCAATCTTGAAATTCCTTCAAATGAAGCTACGAAGTCGTTCACTATTATGTATTTGTCACTAATTCTTTATATTCTAGCTCTTTAGCTGAGGATTGCATTTCATTATCATAAGAATAATCAGTGATGCTTTTATTAATGAGTTCTTTTTGAGGTTCTTACAAATCAGCAATTTGTTTCTTTGAAAGCTGTTTTTGTTTCAAGGTCAAAAAATTAACTTACTTGGATTTAAAAAAAAAAAATTATGATGCTGCTGATGTCGGATTTTGCTACAAGCCTGCCTTTGGGATTCCCAAGCGGTCATAGCAGTTCTGTCATGAGGTACTTTCTGCCAACACACCAAGGACAGACGAAGACAGCTGAAGATTGAATTGGTATTCATGAAATAGCTATACTGTCCACCAGCCTCCTTTGTGGTGTTGTGCTTGTCTTGTTTTAGACAAGTTATGGACAAAATCATTACTTAAATGACCTAGAGCGTGCTTAAAAAAGTTCTATGATTTTATTTGAGATTGAACGTAAAAAGTAAAAACGTTTTTCTAAGAACTTTCTAAGTATTTACGAACATTCAAACCTTAAAGCACCAATACATAAGTCAGCCTGAAAAGAGTAATATGAATTTTTTTCTGAACCGAACCACTTTTACCTTTTTTGTTGCTCCGGTTCGGGTTCAGGTTCAGCCGCGAAATTTTTTTTTGCTCCGGTTCAGGTTCGGTTCGGGATTCTCGAAAATCTCGGAGTCTCCGACTACGGAGCGGTTCAGCTCCGGACCGGTTTGCAGCCCTGATTAAAAATATAAATTTTGTTTTTAGTTTTAAGAATACTGCCAAGCTTCGTTTTTTAACTGTGCATTTTTCAATTTTATTTTGGGGCTCCTTCTTTCTCACGATCCCCTATTTGGCGTATTTGAAAATTTTTAAAGACCCTCTGAGGAATTAATTTCGGGATCACGTTGTTTAATGACTGTGTTGTCTCTTTGCAATTCGTGCATGTGTGATTTAAAGAATTTCAATAAAATATTGTGCTCGTTCAAAAAGGAGTCCAGCTTGCCAACGATGCACCGGGCGTTAGACGAATTGAGGTTATTGTAGCCGCAACGTGCATCCACACGATTGACGTAACAAGTAACAATGTAAAATTGGCTATACAGCCGCAAAGGGGCCAAGCCTAGCTTCTTTCAATCTCTTGGCGTGTGTGCCTTTAATTTTTCGCTCAAGGAAAAGGGACCTACAGTTTAAAGCCGGATTTAAACGGCAAGGTTTCGAGAATAGATGTAAATGCTCAATATACTTGTTGGCGTTGTCGGTAAATTGTTCTGCGCGGGTTTACATCTGTTCGGCGCGCTGGTGTCTGCTCCAATTGTGGCTGTGCCTCTTGTCATTCAGAAGAACGCAACATACACACTCTGACATGCCTAATTTAATTTTTTTCATGTAATTGTTGATCTGCTGCACTGCCCTAACATTTTGCAGGTCGAAGACGTCCGACGTCCAAATAGCCCACCCCGCAACGTGTATCCGCACGATTGATATCCTCACCGCCCATAAGATAGATAAGTAAAAATTAGTTTCACGGCCCAAATAGCCACCCCTACGTGTTTTGGGTATTGTTTACAGTAACGCACACACACACAGATCGGCCAAAATGAAACGATTGATGAAAAACGATTTTCCAATACTTCAGTATTTTAGAAAGCTTTCACAATAATAAATTACAGACGATCAGCCTGCTGCCAAAGAATGTTTTGCAGGGGGAGACCCAAATAATCTAGTGTTACGAAATATAGTTAAAAAGCCACGAGATTTTTATTATATAGATATTTAAAAAGAAAATATTCCATTAAATTAATTTTAGTGAATAACCTATCATTTGATGAATTAAAAGACGCACGCACTTGGTATTTCTTGTGACAGACAACCCTTCAAGTCTTGTACATTTTAAAGAAGCTTGCTCGGAATCCAGTTTAATTGTGAAGAAATTTTTTCGTGTCTAAAAAGCATTGTGGATATTATGACTAGAGGTTATATTTCATTCAAAACAATAATCTAAAACAATTTTTCTCCTTTATTTCTTTGCAGGTAAGTTCCTTATTCCATCGCACTTACTCTCAAGTACCTCTCATTTAAAGTAAGTTTTTTCCAAATGATCCCTCCATTTCCTGTGCTCCATTAGTAAATCAAATAAATATAATTTTTGTTTTTGTTGCCTGCGGTTAAATAAAAAATCTTCTCATATAAACAATTACCCGTTGTCGACAGCGGCGGCGTCGGCAAATTAATAATAATCAAGTCCAAAATTACACAATGACACGCACTTGACGAAGCCTCCACTTAACTCTTCTCTAGAGAAGGAAAGACTCGTGCTTGACTATCAATTAGGAACATCTTTCAATCAACCCGAAATCAAGATTTTTTTTATACAAAGAATTAGCGCTAATAATTAGAGGGAGAGAAAGACACTTGAGTGTGTCTCAGGCTATGAAAATATTTTTATAAATTTGTACAATTATCGCACGCCAACGCTTCTCCTGTTGTGCCTCATGTCAAGTACATAATAATCATAATTTGTATAACTTCTTTTTTTTGACAGGTGCGCGGGTCGCATTTTTTTCTCTTCTCCTTTTCTGCCAGTTCTGCTACTTTGTTGCGCTCCATAAAACTTGAATTCTACGTTGTCTTCCCCCTCTTGCCACGGACGTCTTGAAATTTATGTTAATCTTTTTACTTGTTGCATGTCATGCCACAAATGTCGTTTAATTATGAGGATCGTAGAGGGTTGCAATCGGCGGCGGGGGCCAGAAACTAATCATAATCAGTTTTTGTAGTTGCATCTTTTTAATATTTATGGGCTCCTTGCAATAGCTTCTTCTTCTTTTTTTTTCTTTCTTGTGGCATGTGGAAAATGTTAATTAAATTGTAATTTATGTGACGGCTGATAAGTTGAAGGGAAATGAGTTGATTACAGGAAAGGAATTTTGTGTTGAGGCAGGTTGTTGCGGTTTGGGAAAGATGGCAACAAAATGGAAAATAATTATGATACGTTTAGTACTTAATAGTTTACATAGTTGGGTCTTAAATAGTTGTAATAAGGTATCCAATTCATTAGGTTTGCTGCGCTTCTTTATATGGTATATCAAATTCAGTCTTAAGCTTAGTACTTTAGACCAGCGATGGCCAGCGAGAGCGAGGCCAAAAAGTGAGAGTGTATTAGTGTGCGAAAACAAAGCTCCGCGAATTTGCTTCGACCTAATCGCTTCGAATTCTGTCGAGCGAATGACTGCTAACTGGTTGCTTTCTTGCTCTCTCGGTGTCAGCTTCGGCAAGCGTTCGAGTCATGTACGTGTGAATAGCGAAATGTTGTCGCCCCCGGGATGGAACCGAGGGCCAACGCTGCTTTAGACATACTAAGCAGACCGCTAGCGGATTTGACAGCAAGTTAGCGGCACCTTGAGCTTTCCGATGAGCATGAAAGGAAATTTCAGATTGTTTGAATAGAGGCCTGCCGTAATTTTTACGAAAGCTTTGAGTTGACACCAGTCGAAATCGTTTCATTTGCAACAACAAATTTATATGAGTGCTGTTCTCTCTTTCTTTCCTAGCTAAAATTAGTTTTTGGCGAGTGCAGACCTGCAACAACAATATCCTAACTCTCCTCTGCCTCTCTGAAGTCTCTCGCAAACTCGAACGCAACAACAAAGTTGTTAAGCGTAGTCGGCACTCTCCTCGTTCGCAGTGGCCTTAGCGCTTTTCGCTATTTACGGCGGCACACACTCACATAATGCACATAAAACTGTGACAAACTTTTGCCAATTTCGAATCATCTAATTCCGAAAACAAGAAGAGGCCATTTTCGAAACAAATTTGGTCTCAACATTGCAAAAGTTTTGCGAAAGTAGAAATGCCCGCTTCGATTCCAGACAAATGTCTATGTTTAAAAATTTTTGGATCGAGGTTATTGGATCTGATCTTAATTGCAATTTTTGTGATTAGTAGTAAAAATATTGTTCAAAAATTTTTTTAAAGATTTTTTTTAAAATTACAGGTGAGAAAGTCAATAATGAAAACCGACTGTATTATACTCTTCTCCTGCAGTAGCAGCTCTCATTTCGTACTTTCTTTTTGGTCATAACTTGATATCCGATCTTTATAAATCCCAAGTTTATAAATATATTAAGTTTATTTAAATGTTTTTCATACAACATTTTTATTTTTTCTTTTTCTCTCGAGGCTTGACCAACCGATGGCGCCACTACTGAAAGCTTACACACCGATTTGTAAATTGAATTTATTTTCCGATCTTGAGGGTCAATTTTCACAAATTTAAAAATTATTTTTCCATTTATTTAGAAACCGAATTTCATTGAGATTGGACAAATAATAGACTCTGACAAACTCTGCACCTTTTTTTCCGACTTTGTGGATGTATTTTCCTTTTTCTTTGGCTCAATAGTTTATTAAGATCAGTAAAAAGATATTGCTTTGCGTTAAACTTATTAAAGATTCCGTTCCATTAAAAAAATTTAAAAATCAACCGAAAAAGTTCCAATCCTAACATAAAATAAAAAATTGAGTAATTTTGTTTAAATTTATGACTATTTGCAATATACATTAATAATTCTTCCTCCAACCGCATTCCATTCTCACGCACCTTTGTGGAAACTCAACCCAATTATAATGCTAATTTGTCATTTGCCATGAAGCGTGGCATTACTTGGTCTTTCTACCGCTCCTCCCAATCGCCATCCCCTACTCATCATTAACAAATTATGCAATAAATGCAAGCTGAGATCTGCCAGGCTAACGATGTGCCAATAAAACTTGTTTCCCTTTTGCTCCAGCTCCAGCTGCTGCCTTGCCACTCGCACTTAATTAAGAACTTCATTTAGCACCTTTGACTTGGGCTCCTCTCTCTGGAGTTGGAGCCGGTTTTTCGGTAAAGAATTTTATCGCGCTTTGCATATCGACCCCCCCTTTGTACTCGTACTCTCTCTTTCTCACTCTTTCTGCTTCAGTTTGAATCAATATTTTGCTTTCTCACGCTATTTCGGTGCAACAGCAGCCTTCTGATTCTGTGGAATGCAGAGCCAGCCGGAGCACGCAGTGAGTTGGAGGCAGTTGGCAACAATTTTAGCCTGATTGCGTTCAGGTCTCACAAGTCCAGGGCTAAATGGTATCACATGTTGACGATGGCGTCGTTTGCTGCTACTCAAGTGCATTTGCATAGCAACTAAGCCATGGGATACTCTTTGAGAAGGGTTCCGTGAGTTGGGTTCTGAAGTTGGTTCGAGCTAGAAATAGGCAGGGGGAGTTCTTTGGAAGAAATGGGCGCTGCTTGTAAATGAGAATGCATGAGACGTGTGATATGTCTGTAACAGTCCAAAATGGCCAATTCTGTAGAGAAAATTGAAAACTTTGATGTTTTTAATAGTAGGTAGTAAGGGTATCTTAATTCGTATACTGTAAAGCAAATACTTATTTCCTTTTCAAACAGCTGCCCTCAGCTCGCACTCTTTCTCTTTCGTAGCATTTGATGATAAATAGGCGCAAAGGTAAAAAGCCAAAACGTGAAGCCTTGTCCGGGGCAAATGTCTACAATGGTTGCTGCTGCTGCAGCTCCTTCAGAGTAAGAGTAAACTGTTGCAGGGGTAGCGCGTACGTATCACAGACATGGCCATGCAACCAAGCAGCAGCGTTTCAAGTGCAGGCCAAAGCATTCAAGTGCCTGCTCGCTTTTTGACTTTGACTCGTCGCGACGACAACGTTCCTTGTTCTTGTTTTATGCGCTGGCATGTTTGTTTGTCAACCTACACCAACAAATGGTAGCCGGAGACAGCAGCTGTTACCGGCAAACATTTGCAATTTTCAAAAAGGTGCGCAACGGGGCGGGGAAACAGTGGAGTTAGTCAGCAGGCGCAGGCGCTGGCACATGGCAATATTTCATTACCCACGGCTCACTCAACCCTCGGCTCAGGTGGAGAGGCTGACTCTTGGTATGGATACTTGCTGATACTGTCGCTGCCTTTGCACCGTTTCGCTTTTGTGTTGGCATTTGAGACATTCTAGACTCAGCCCTGTTATCTGCTTGCTTTGGTGGCTATAAAGATACAAACGCTTACGCAC
Organism: Lordiphosa clarofinis; assembly: GCA_018904275.1. Taxonomy (NCBI): domain Eukaryota; kingdom Metazoa; phylum Arthropoda; class Insecta; order Diptera; family Drosophilidae; genus Lordiphosa; species Lordiphosa clarofinis. The sequence continues at coordinate 5,555,029 of JAEIGQ010000005.1, read as the reverse complement.
GAATCTGCCTTTAGATGCGCTACCAAACGTAACAACTGCAGTGGGCAGATGTCTGACAATTGTGTAGGATAGAAATGATATGAAAAAGTTTACATGACATTAAGCATACCCACGATCTTAGGATAAGAGCAATGGAATGTGTAGTGTGTCATTGATCTGAATCATGCTTGAATTGTAGGACCTTAAAAGCTAAACCATAAATCGGTAAATGGAAATTTTGTGTTCCCTAAATTCTTCCGAAATAATTTTTAAGTATCATTTTATAGGTTAAGGATTTCTTCCAGTGATGCGTGCTTAAATCTAAAAATTTGTAGCTTGAAACTAATAAACAGAAAAAATAAAAATATAAGCGCAAAAAAAAAAAAATAATTTGGAACATTCACTAATTTTCCTCTTTGAATTTTAAAAAAGATTTAAAAAAGATATTTCTTTTCAATTTCCAAATCAAATGGTTTGCTCCTTTGATTGTTGTTAATAAACATAATAAAATATATACATTTTTGCGTGCTGCTATTTGAGCTTAATTTTTTTGTTTTGCATCAAATTCAGGAGTAGAGAGACCACTTGTAATTCTCAAGTTGAAATTCTGTGCAAACACAATACAAAAGGACAACTGAAATCAAAAGTGTCAGCAGTTGATAATCAAAGTCACGCACATTTTATTCTAAATGACTTTTATTTTGTTTATATGAATAAATTGGTAAAATAACAATAAAAATAGCTCAACTAACAGTTTTTAGCAACAATTGTTAGTCTTTCAGTTTTTGTTTGGGAACCATTACTGTTAGCATTTCAGCAGACTATCCCAGTCAATAGCACATAAAATATTGAGAGTATTTTGAATGTTGGGCATTTTATTTATGGCTTATTAAAAAGGCCCTTATCCACTATTTGGATACTTTGATCCCTAAAAAAACAGCCGTACAGTTTTATAAAAGTAAAAAGGCAGTTTAGCCGGCTCAACACTATAAGCTTTATTAACATAACTTGTTATCAGTACCGAAACAGAAACAAAGATATGGACTAATTTCGGTTTTCCTCTACTAGATGATCGATAAACATAAATTTAATTGATGTACAATTGTAAAATGAACACTAAGCTTATTTATAATGGGCCGCACTGTTGCTAATGGGCACAAAGAGAAGAGAGCGAACGAGAAAGAGACAACATGGCTAACTAAAATCTTTGCTGTCCTCATCATTCCTTATATTTGTTTTTACCCAGCCAATTTGTTTGTTTGAAAACGAATTCACAAATATGGTTGTTGTTTGCGCGATCGCCTTTTTCAAGTAACCCTCGTTCCCTCAATGTTAGTAAAAAAGAAAACCTTAAGCATGGTTAAGTAAATGTATAAAAATATGTGACTTCGTCATCTTGACAGCTTAGCGCCGGTAACTTGACAAGTTGCGCTGTGATCTTGACAGTGGATGGAAGTGAGGAATGAAGATTTTTAGTCGCGTTTTGTCTCTTGATAAGTTTTTTATCCCAACAATTTTAAAGTGCGCGATGGCTGGATCAAAAACAAGCGATTTCCGGGAATGTTTTGTTTCTTACACCCTTCTGTTAACCACAAATTAAAGATAACTGCATTTTGAATGTGCACACTGACGTTGGCTTTCGGATCATCTGAAGCCCAATTATCAATAGGCTTGAAATGCTAAAATTTGATCAATCCGCATAATGTTCAAGATTGCGCTATTTTACGAATAGACTGCAAATTTCCAAAGGAACCACTTCAGTTCTCCAGCGAAGGGACTGAAAGACAGGAAGGCTTTGTCATCATTGTAAGTGGCTATGTTGTGGTATGGTAATGCATTCTAGGTCCTCGTTTTAATACCCTTTTTAAAAAGAAAACATTTACAAAGAATCTACCATAAATGGACGTTTTACAAACGAATTGCAAAGAACCAACTAATGAAATTTGTATTGTATATTCGATAGTGTCAAACCCAAACTTCAAACAATTATTTGAAAATGCTTAAAATATAAGCTTAAAAAATCTCTCCTTAACTTTGAAAGTCTGTACTTTTTAGTAATTTTCCAGCCTTAAAAGCTTATCAAACTGCAAGTCATCAGTAAAAAATTGCCCAAAACTTTGATTAATAGAAAACTGCCCACTCATAGACAGTGTTTTTTTTTTTGTGCTGCCCACACTTTGCATGTGCAAGTACGTTCATAAATCTCATGCTGCAAAACTTATATCACACTTGTGGCAAGCAAATTCTTTTGTCTATGCAAAAGAGGCAAGTGCTTAAAAAGACATAAATTAAACACTCGCTACCTGTCATCATCATGCCCATGCCCCATCCTCATCATCAAGTCGTTGTGTGTCGGCATCAAAGCTTTGATTTCAACAGGGCTCCTCTCCTCTTCCCGGTGTAGCACTGTGTCTCTGTGTTGCTGTCGAGTGTGGTCGTGTATCCTACTGCTAACAATTAAGTCTAAAATGTATCTACTATACACACAGTCAGCCAGCCAGTCCGCAGACGACATCAGAAAAACTTTGTAACAAATTTCACAATCATTACGCATAGAAAACATGCATAAAGTGTTCATGAAAAACATGCAACTTTGTTGCACAGTGTAGCAGTCAGTGTAGAGCCATTGTCAAAGCCAAAGGCTGCCGTATAAAATAAAATGCGTTTTTAATTTGCAGATGCGCGTAAAGAATGAACAGAAAAAAAACACGGCGGCGCATGTTTTTGTAACTCTCTACAGCTTCTTTTTTCTTTATTGTCGCCACAGTAGGGAAATTATGCGCAAGTGGCAAAAGGTATGCCAAACAGCATGCCGCAGGGAGGAAGGGGCAAGTTGGATATACCGAGCGACCGACCACCTGTCTCTGGGAGTATAAATCACACACGTAGATGTGGCATGTTGATAGCATGAAGTAAGGAAGAAAAATGATATTTAAGACGACACTTTGTTACGCTACAAAAGGAATGATTGACATATAAAAATATATGGGATAAAACTGTTGTGAAGAGTTATAGTGATAAGCAATGAAAATGCCACAAAAAACGTAAGGTCTTTGTCTTCGACAAAGTGGGACAGGAACAGACAATCATACAAAAGCTACACTAACATAGCAATCACTTTTGGTTTTTCTTCAATGAAGAATTTTTCAAAACCTTAAGTCAACGATCCTTTTGAGACTGACTAGTAACTTTATCTCCTTACGTCAAGGTACAGTCGTACTATTTAAACACAATTTCTTTTAATAATAAAAGTACACTCTAGTATACCAAAATAAAGTGGGTGCTACAAAAAAAAATGTTTGTTTTATTTTCATTATTTATCTATCTTCTATAAGGTTGTTCACTGAGAGAAAAATCAATAATTTTCGTACTTAAATCAAACATTTTCAGTTTCAAAACTTCAACAAGCCTGAAACTTCTTGCTTTAAGTACGGAATTTTTTTTGATTCAATAATGCACTGATTTACAATACATTTATTTATAGGATCAGATTAGTTGAGTTTGTTCGTAATTTGAAAAAACATGATACACACACCATATAGAATGCTTTTTGACTGTACAGCTGTATGGAGTACCTCATGGTTCTATCATCAGCATTCTTTGCGTAGCTTCTGTAAGTCGGCTGTACAGCTGTATGGAGAACCTCCTGGTTCTATCATCAGCATTCTTTGCGTAGCTTCTGTAAGTCGGCAAAAGACCAGCTTATGCCGCTTGAAAATGTCAAAGGCTGCCTTTCAGCAAAACCCGACATCAACAGACAACGCCAAGTTGACAGAAGCTTTGTGTATGCGTGTGCCCCATATCGGTCTTTCTGTATTAGTGGGGGAAATGCTCTACCCACCGTTAACACAAACTTTTATATTTTTTATGGCTTAAATATAGCAATATTTGGTTTAGTTTCGAAAATCTTGGAAATGCCGTTTTAGTTATGTACCTTTTTAAGAATCAATCATAGAACTTGTAGCATGTTCCAAGTCAGTAAGTTATTTTCTTGCGTATTCTGTTTTTTTTTTATTCGTTTAAATCTTCTAAAAGGTTCTAACAGGTATTCTCAAAGATTCTTTAACCCAGCAGAAGTGTTGCGAATAGGATTCGATTCAGGCTTCCGGTTCGGAAGGTTCAGTTCATAATCCGAACTGAAGGTTAAAGCCGGTTTGCAGTATTGCTTTAAATACAAAATACTGTTCCGAAACATTCTAATTTATAAGGATCTGCATTGATGTTTCTGTTAATTAATATATTTTTTCTCTTTTCTTTCAGGTAAGCTTCTGAAAATATAAGAATATGATATTTGGTAAAGTGGTCAAGAGTCAAAAAGTAAGTTTTTGTTTTAACATTGATCATGACACAAACAGCAAAGTATACAACAAACACAAAGTATAAACCACTATTAAAAGGTAAATTTTTTAGCAGTAGAACATACAATTTTATATTATTCACTTTTGTTTATACTTCTAATATGTGGATTAGCATTAATTAGAACTCGTCCAAAAACTTCACACTTCAAAGACCTTCACGTGGTAATGGTAATTTCAGGCCAAGCAAAACGGCTACGAAACGGAACTAGCGTTGGCTTCAGAAAAATTCACAAATCTTTATCCTTTTGCCCATCTTATTTACATTAATCATATTTTTTGTATCCCCTCGATATCTAAATGACCACTAAAAGCATTTTTCATCAGCCATAAAAAAATTTGTTGTTTCCGTTCCACCACAAAAACTATGAAATGGGAATCCTTCTTTTAACCATTAACAGGCAAGCACTCAATGTTCGCTCTTTTCTTGCGTGAATGGATTATTAGGCCTAATCATGCAATACGTCCCCCCCTCTTCCAGCTGCCAGCTGAAAAGGTGTGTGTGAGCGATTCAAATCTGAAACACAGTTTGGGTTACCAGGAAGAGGCGTTACTAAGACCATAACAAAGGCAGAGCGGCTGAAAGGATAATGCGTAACGCGTAATAATGAGAGTAGAAGGCGGGCTAAGTGTGTCAGCCTCATTATGAGGAACATATGAACCTCAACTGGAAAATCTATATCAATGCAGCGTAACGAATCGAACTCAAGTGAGCCCAGCGACATATTCCAAATACTCTGGAGACAATACACAAAAATGTGTCAATTTGCAGTAATCTAATCTGTGTGCGGTCTTTCACTCCCTCTCGCTTTGAATGGACAACATTCCTCTGAATTACCAACACATTTTTGTTGGTTTCTTTTTCGATAATGTGGCGTTTCAATTTTAATCAATTATTATATATTGTTACGTGTTATCTATTTGGCGCTTTGTGACATTTCCATTTTGTTTGAACAAATCGATCATAAGTTAACAAAAATTATTTGTTCAAGTGAAAGTGGCACACACCCAACTCAAGCAGCCAAAGCGAGGGGTTTACTCTGAAAATCCTCAATTAGTTGTACACATAAATCACTAAAATCAAGGCACCTACGGAAGTATCGACAAGTTTATTTGGGTTAAAGATCAGTTGTCAATGATATGAAGAAAATTTTTCAGAGAAGGAATTTTGATAAGCATTTGCGTGTCAAATGAATGGGGCAAAGGTTGAAATTAAGAGGCTTAGAGGCGCCTTTACCATAAACAAGTTCATCGATTTGAAAATTGGCTAAACTACAGATCAGAAAAATATAGAAAATATCGCTTGATCTATGTGTCATATCCTCAACTTAAGGGAATCTTTTTACCAAGTAATTGTGATCAACTTTGGTTGTTTTGGAAATCGAAGTTGAGTGCTTAAATGAAATTAAAAGAATCTCGGTAATAATATGACTTAATTTATGCGATTTAATAAAGACTTCTATTAAAACAGGAAGACGGTTTCAGTTTAGTGATACATATAGAGTGTTGTCGTCAGAAAAGAAAATATCCTCAACTTAAGGGAATTTTTTTTACCAAGTAATTATGATCAACTTTGGTTGTTTTGGAAATCGAAGTTGAGTGCTTAAATGAAATTCAAAGAATCGCGGTAATAATATGATTTAACTTATGCGATTTAATAAAGACTTTGATTAAAACAGGAAGACGGGTTCAGTTTGGTGATACATATATGAGTGTTGTCAACCACTAGTTTTTGAAGCAAACAAAGCTGCGGTTTCAGTTTTATCAACAACTTCCGCGAAAACCATGATGAATGACCGTTATATCTAGTTAAGAAAAAAAAATGGCAGGAAATGGATAAAAAACTTGCTTCTTATATTAAATGCCGAAATGGCAAAACAATAGTCGAGAGAATAAGGCTGTTAAAAAATTATCTTCAACAGCCCTCGAGGCAAACCTTCTTTAGAATATCAGAGATTTGCAGCCTTGATTTAAACCAATTTGCTAAAAAAATGCCGCTTTGTATAAAATTCACTCTAAAAACAATTTTACACACTTGGAAGCGGATTTCTCCAACCAATTTAAAGGATATTGTATAAAAAAAATTTTTTAACCCAAACCACTTCTTGCTTAAATTGGGAAGTACGTGCCAAATTATTTCACACAATTTGTTTGCAAGCTGGTGGAATAAAGAAGAAATTTTTTCCATAACGGATTAAGAGTTTCGGTCTGTTGTTGAAGTATAAGTTGGGATAAGGGATAGATATTTTACTATAGATTTTTATCGGGTTTCACTGTAAGGAACTATATTTAATACACCTAAAAACTAGGATCATGATTCTTGCTTTTTAAAGTATGCAAAGTTTTGGTTGTGATACATCTGTAATTTCGGCACGGAAGGTTTTAGTATGAGTAAAACTTGATTCAGCATCACGTGACCCTGACGTCAGGCATATTTTCTATTACTGTTTTGTGAAGTGTCCCGGCACATGTGACTTCTCAGTGACTAAAACGTGACTTAGCAGTGACTTAACAGTGAGTGTGACTAAGTAGTGATTTTACAGTGACTAACAGTGACTAAACAGTGACTTATCAGTGACTAAAGCGTGTCTTAAGAGACTTAAAACTGAACAGAGACTAAAACGTGACTTAGCAGTGACTTAACAGTGATTATAGAGTGGCTAAGTAGTGATTTTAGAGTGACTTATCAGTGACTAACAGTGACTAAACAGTGACTAAACAGTGACTACAGCGTGTCTAAAGAGACTTAAAATTGAACAGTAACTTAACATTGGTGGACCGAGGGGGGAACAGTGGGGGAAGAGAAGTTTTGAACTATTTAAATTATTATTTAAATTAATAAAAGAAAAAACACAGTATATCACTCTCTTTCTCCACCCTCCTTTCCATCTTCCACCGCTCTCCACTCTTCTCCCTCATTCTAACATATGTAGCAGCTGATATCTGTCTCAGAAAGGCATACACACAAACACAAACCAAATTTGTGTGAGAGTGAGACGATCCCTCTCATGCTCACTCTCTCTCTCGCGCTCTTAATAAAACAGCTTATTATGATATGTGCTTCATACAAACTTTTCTTTGGTTTTTTGACCCACTTCGCAGACCAATTTTCCAATTTTTCTTTCTTAGTGCACGCCTGCCTAACTAAGCAAAGGTCTATGCAAAATCTTACATTTCTCTTCTCATTTGCCCCTTTTGAGTCCCCACTTCAACTGGAACTGTGGTAAAAATCTAGGCGGAACATTGAAAGAAATCTTTCAAATATTAATGTGGCTTTTGCCCTCCTATCCTCAAGGGTAGAAAGATGCAAAAGGCATTTGAACCTCAGTTGCAAAGTTTTACCACCGATTCTCTTAATCAGGTTTCACAATCGATTTTACTTAATGTGTAAACCGGAATGTTTCAAGACCTTTGATATACATGTGTGAATTTATAGCTAATTTTGTAATGAGAAGATCATCTATGTGTGATGACAGCTTATAGTATAATTAGAAACGCCAACGTGTGAAGGTCTCAGCCATAAATCGTTGAATGTTTTCTTATACCCAAAATGCGTTTAATTTGAATTTCCTTTTAGATCATCACATGTGTAAATCCGCACACAGCTGTGTCCAAAAAGCTTGTTTATTTTTGTCGATCGAGCGCTAATGAATTAATTACCTGCCTACAGTAAAGCAAACTTTTTTAAATCTAACCAACTGTGTGAGAGAAACAGCTGAACAGCATCTTTTTGATATTAATTGCTGACCCAGACGGAGAAGAAAAAGTGTTAATGGATTTAATCGGATTTTAAACATCTCCGAGGAGTCGTCGTCGTCGCCGTCTTCTCTGTGTTAATAATGCACAAATTTGCCAAGTCATATCCTAAAGCGTCGTCAGCTCTGGTCCACATCATTGGCGGTTATTAGATCTTATCAGGGGGAACAAGCTGAGGCCTCAGTCTGGTCCAGACTGGTCTTCGTTTTGTGTGTATGTGCGCGTGTGTGTCTACTACAACTTAATTTTTGTTCAACTCTGTGGGAGAAATACTTGAATAGCCTCATTGATTGGGTGCCACAAACAAACAAAATAGTGGTGTATCATCCAATCACGTCCGGTATTTGTTCCCAGTTCGGGTCATAACTTTATTGTTGTCGCTGGTAACCTGCAAATTAGACGTGTTCTTAATGGCTTTTCAATTGAGGCATAAAATTATTGTTCTTTATTTATTAGGTGGAATTTCTTGGAATTTTATTTTGACATGTTTATCGTGAGAGAGTTGAAAATTGTTGATTGATGGTGGAAATTTTTCCAAGTGTACAAATTGTCACATCAAGTACAAGATTAGACTCCCTTCTACCTCCAGCATCTACCTCCGCACCTTTTCAGCCTTCTTGGCATAATTCAGCCCATTAAAGTCCCACTTTGGGCTTAATAAACTAACACCCAGACAGAAGATCAGCATGTTGGTGGTATGTATGATGGCCCCTTTGCACCACCCCAAAGTCTAATTAGCCTGCCGGCACGTACAACCAAGCCAAACACACACACAGAAACACTCGATCGCTTGCAAGACTTTGGGATGTTGATGGCGATCTATTGCCCCCACATGCATGTCCAGCAACGCCCCAAATGCTGTCATAATTGCTCAGCTCCTATCCTGGTCTGAACCTTAGTCTTGGTCTGGTCATTTTATAATACCAACACGTTCAAACGTCAATTAAATAAATACAAGATACCAAAGCGTTGTAAACGCCCATGAAACGCCAGCCTGCCAGACCAGTGAAAGATCGTGTCCAGACACCCCAAAGAGCACACAGCATACAAAGCACCAGCAGCAGAATGTACAGAGAGATTCATTCAAACCGAAACGATTCATAAATTTACTTGGTCCGTTCGGACTGTGAGGAATGCGCTTGCGCTCTTGCTGCGTCTGCTATTTTTGGTCTAGAACGAGTTGGAGTTCCAGTTTGGTGGCCCCCCCGTTGTGGCCTTTTACTTGGGGTACTCTTGCTGGATTCTTTTTTAATGGCAGCTTCCTGTAGACAAGTTTTTTTTTTGTTGTTTATTCTATTCAAGAGCTCTCCAAACAAATCAGCCAAAAGAGAGAAGATCCGCAGCTCAAGATTGTCAGCGCAATATGCCGTTAATTGTTTCGAGTAGTTTGGCTAAAAGATTGAATTAAAGAGTGCAGCAAAAGAGAGGAAAATAGTGTGACTGTAGGTGGAAGTTGCTTAAATACCAAAAACTGTTGTCTGTTTGAGGAGATGAAGCCTTCTAAATAGATTTTCAAATAAGAATTTTGTGATGCCGACGGATTTTTTTAAGAGATTTCCCTTGGTCACCAATTGGGCACCATACCTTCAGCTTTTTATCGAGGCATATTTTTCAATAAGACCCCATATTTTCCATGCTCTTCCCACCAACAGGCATACATTTATTTTTCATTAAAACTTAATCTCCAAGTTTGTATTTCTGTGTGGGAAACTATCTTTGCTTTACGATTAATATCACATAGCCTTAGGGCCAATTCATCACCATTCTTCATTAAATTCCGACCCTCTTTGATAAATTTCAATTAATTAGCCAGCCCTTCGTTTCGTTGAAACTCCTCCAATGGCAAAGTTCATACAATCAAATGCGTCATATCATATCCAATATCCCAACCAAAAAATCTGTCCAAATCGAATTGTGTCAAATTAATTTGCATAAAGTGTCGAGAGAGCAAGAAATCACAAAAAATTATTAAAAATTCATTAGGCAGCGCATAAACAATTAATATGCTCGAGACTTTTGTTGAGATAAAACGTAGAAAATTTTTACTAATCAATGGACACGGGGGCATTAGGCTACGAATGGGCGGCCAGTGAGAGTAACATCAATTTATCAATTTTTCGTTTTTTTTTTATCAAACGGAAGGCAAAAATTGAGAGAAACGCAATGCAGAAGGCCTTCCACTTGACACCAGACGAAGAAGAAAAGAGGATTTCTGTTTCTTTCTGCTGTACAAATAAACAGAGAAGCGAGAACAAAGCAAAAGTTGAGTAGGAGTATTAAGAGGTATGATTATGAGATGTGAAGGGCTCTCGTTTACTAATTGAGTGGGCAAATAAAAATTGCAACAATTTTGCAAAGATACAAGTGGGAAGGTGAAGGATTTGCAGCACCAGGCGTCTGGCAACAACAGCTCTTAATCCACATTGAATTGATGCATTAAATAATCAATTGGGATTTGTGTTGACAAGCTATAGAGATGGTTGAAAATCAGAGATGCTAACTGTTTCTGAACCCGTAAAGCCAAACGCTTCGGTTTGATTCATTTCATGGTCGAAAATCAAAAGACAAGCGACAAACGCGTCAAACGTGGATCGGCTGGTCAAACATGTTTGTGTAAATTTAATCAGCAAACAAAACTCAGCGTTGAATTAAATCATTGTCGTCTAATTGAACATGTTGCAAGTAATCGCTTCACTAACATATTAGGTCTTCTTTTCTGTCCTCTCCATTCGGTTGTCCATGCTTAAGATCCCGGATGCTCTCTCTGTATCTCTCTGTTTCGTCTTCGTCAGCCTCACACCAAGGTGGAATTATATAAGGTGAAGCCGAGCGAAACAGCGCTCTTTCTGTTTATAGGGCCAAATATAAAAAGTTTATAGGTTTTATTGGGTTTATAGGGACAAGCAGAGACAAACAAATGTTCGGCCGTCTCTTTCTATCTCACAGGCTTACATCAAAGGGCCCTCAGCCGAGGCCGACGGCTTCACCTTGTTGATTCCACTTGCCTAAGACAATGGAAAATCTCAAAAGAGGTGGGTATCGTTCAATCGGTATTGAGCTGAACGAATAAACTCCCGAACTAAATATAATAAAGATGAAAATGATTAAAATCAGAGCGCCAAAATAAAACTGGTGTGTGTATGTGTATCGGTTGAGCGCAAAGCAAGTTTAATCGGGTGTTGATTACTGTATAAACGTTTTGCTAGCCGTTTTTCTGGTGACAAAGCAGGGTATTGTAACTCTACCATTATCATTCTACACACAGAAAATTATTTTTCTATATTTAATCGCAATAAAATTTACAAATTTAAAAATTTTTTTTGTAATTTAAAAAAATTTCCATAAAAAGAATTTCTTAGAAAAAATGTCTTAAGAACAGCAATTATTTCTAGCTATTTCTGAATTATCTAAAATTAGAAAAAAAATTTCTAAGAGTATAAAGTTCAGAAATTCAGAAACGAGAAGCAGATTGATAGTTGGTTAATCATAAACCACTGAACCGATCCAAAACCGTGGTTTGGTTAGTTGCAAACCTAAATATTAGGGGATATTAGGGATATTTACAATCTTTTTAATTTTAGAGTAAGCTCGGCATAAGCTTGAAAATACTATTTCGACTTTCGGGATATTCTACACAGTGCACATTGGGCGGAATGGCCTTATTTTTGGCATAAAGTCCAAAATTATTTTTTAATGGCTGCAGGCAATAAGTCCCCAATGAAATAAGTCCCCAAACGATAAAATGAAATAAGTCCCCAAATTTGGGGAGTTATTTCATAATGAAATAATACCCCAATTTAAATTATGAAATAAGGCCCCACTGAAATGAAATAAGGCCCCAAAAAAAATGAAATAAGGCCCCAAATTTGGGGTGTTATTTCATAATGAAATAATACCCCATTTTGAAAAATGAAATAACACCCCAATTTTTTCAATTCTTCCTTTTTATTGCTTTATTCAATTTATTCAGTAAAATAAAAACTATTGGAAATACCTAATATAAAATTTTAAAATATATTCTTATTTGGATTTTTAGTGAAACAAACTACCTATAACATTAAATAATAATGAAAAATTTTTACACAAAAATCGCGCGATTTTTTGTAAAAATTTTCGCCTGCGGCGCTTAGATTGACACAATTTTTTTTTATATAATATAAAAAAGTTTTCATATACAAAAAATCTCGTCTGCGGCGCTAAGATTTTTTAAAATAGACAATATAATTACCTCGTCAAAATACAGCATTTATTGTTCTTTGACGTAGAACAAATTTCCAGTTCACCGTAATGCAACAATTTTTTCGCACTTCATAATTTTATCTCGCACTTGAACGTCTGCTTTACACAATGCAAATCACTAAACTGATCAACAAACTCAAAAGGTTATCCCTGAACTAATTGTAAAACGGTACTTTTGCTCTTCTGTACAAAAATGCATCAAATACTAAGTCAGAAAACGCAGGCAGATAAGAAAATTAACCGTTATTGGAATTTTTTTTCCATATATCAGCAAAAATAAGAGAAATGAAATAAGACCCCAAAAAATTCATATTAAAAATTGGGGTCTGATTTCCGCGAAATGAAATAAGACCGCAAACCTAATTTTTGGGGCCTTATTTCATTTCTTCTTTTGGGGACTTATTTCATTTTGAAATTTTATTTAGGAAATAAAGCCCCAAAAAATGAAATAACACCCCAAATTTGAGAAAAAATCGTTGTTTTTGTTTTCCATATAAATTTTTGGGGCCTTATTTCATTTTTTTTTGGGGCCTTATTTCATTGGGGCCTTATTTCGCAGCGCCTTTTTTAATATTTTTATAATTTTTTTATTATTTCCGTTAAATAAATGCCTACCCTTAATAAAAAGATAAAAGAACATTTTTTTTTTGCCCATCCCTGGTCTTTGGCAGCGCGTTGAATCAGCTGTTTGCGCAAGGCTAGTTATGCCTTGTATGTGTTGGAAATTTTGTAAATGTTTGACTATTAGTCATTCTTCCAAGATTATATATAACTGCATTTTGAAATATGCAAAATATTCATTAAGGTATGTAAAATATAGTGTAAAGTGGTTAAATTTGAGATGCTTTTGTTTCGTGTTGTATTTAATGTATTGTTGGAACATATTTCATGCAGAACCTAGCCTCAATAATTGTGTTTCGTGAAGCAGATCTAGCAAGATTACGCCGTATTGCTGAAAGTGCTAATGTAGAAGTGTGTGTTATTGTGTTAACATTTATATAGAGCTGACAACTTAAGCGCATATTTGCGCAATTTCGAAATATTTTGACAGATTCAGACAAGGTCGATATTCGTTATGTCAGTCACGCAAACTACCAAAAGAGGCTATCGCGCTTTTGGAGTCACCCCCATTTGAGGTAGCAGACGGAACAGCAGATGATGACAACGAGTTTGAAGTTAAAGAACATTTTGCATTTGAGTTAGAAGAAGATAATGTATAAAAATAAAATAAAAAAATAAAATAAAAAATTATTTAACGGTAAAAAATTAATTCGAAATTAACTAATAATATAAATAGCACATATATGAAGTTTCAACTTTCTGTCTCTAATTTTGGAGTTTATGCCAAAAAATCGGCATTTCCGCCCACTGTGCAATGCCAGCTATTAAATAATGGCCTAAGCCTTTCAAACTTATATCAACAACAACAATTTTTGTAATTCTTTGTTTTTCAGAAGTGTAAAATAAACCAAACTGGAATATGGAATATAAAGGAGGCAAGGAAAAACAGATATATTTTCTGGGAACAAATAAATATTACATAATGAGCTTAAATTAATCTCGAAAATGCCTAAAGTTATCCTCTTTTGATCAACACTATATTATTTCTTGATAAGGTCTAAAATATACGGGATTAGTCTGTTTTCATTACCGATTGGGATTGATATAATCCCGCATGAATTGATTTTTGAGTTTGCATTTTTACTTAAAATCTGGTTTCCTCACCTGTTACAACTTTTTCCAAAAGCCCATATATTATGGCATTACCTGTGTCAGACTTAAGAAATTTACGAAAATACTAATAATCTCTATGATAGCCTTAATGGACACTTAATTGTTTCCAAAACAAAAATAAATTAAATTTGGTTTTTCATTTTTAAACCGTTCAACAACTTACTCTTTACACTTAAGAAAACATAACTTTGCCCATAAACTACTACAAATTAGCTTCCCCCATATATTTTTTCAAATTTGTTAGCCTGTCACTTGGGCTGTCGCCAAAGATCTCTCTCTCTCTCTCCATTCTGCATTAAAATCCCCTACAGCTAAATCCTTTAGTCAGGCCATAAATCGTTTAAAGTTTACTTTATGCCAGAGACAACGCCCACTTCTTTTACTTCCACAAAGAGAAATTACGTTATTACGACGGCCAACAATTTATTTAGTTTAGTGCACTTGTCATTAAAGATAATTTATAAGTGGTGGCACAGACATCGACACAGACACCATGTAATCTTATCCCAGAGGGGAGAAATTGTCGCGTGGGCGGCGTTGCAACAATAACCAAAACGATGTCTAAATATAATTGGGGAGATGCCAGGTGACAGTATTCAGAATTTAATGAGCATTAAATGTCAAATAAAAGCCATATTTGCCTAAATCAACCTCATTAAATATGCTGACCAGGCAAAACCTTTTACAAATATGAAAATGATGATTAATAATCATCGTTGAGAAGGTAAAGACAGGGGCCAATCCCACAAATTATGTTGTCATATGCAAAAAAACAAACAAAACCCAAAATAAAGTTGCTCATACGCCGCGTGGTTTGGGGTTTCTCACTCACGCGTCTCTAACAGGATTAGATGGGCACGCAACATTAACATTTTTCGGGTTTCTGTCCTGCAGACCAACCTACCTACCCATCTATCTACCTGCCTGTCTGACTTTTTTCGCCTAATTTGTTGTGTCTCTGTCGTTTCTACCTGTTTTCACAGCATGGTGGTGTTTTATGGTTGATTATGTCCACATGAATTTTTGGAAAATTTATTTCTAGACTGTTGTCTCTGCAAGCGATTATTGATTTAATTAATTATAAATGCTCGGTGTGTGTGTGTGTTTTTCTTTAATGGTTAATAAATTTTAATAAATTCTATGATTTTCTATGACTGTGGAATGGCTTTATTGTGTGGTGGTGGTGACCCCCAGCGGTGATCAATAAATGGGGCACGAAAAAAATAACAATAATGTATTTCAAGAGCAAATCAATTGGGGTTCTCAGACACTTAATAGTGGAAACACCTGTTTTTAAATGTGCAATCCCGCAGAGAATTTTAAGTTCCATTCAAATAAAACAACTTCAATTTTTTTTAAACATTCCACTTCAAGTGTCCGCATCATAAAATGTTTGCTTGATGATTCTTAACTGTCAACTCTATTGCCTTGAATACCTATAAATACAAAAAATGGTAAACTCTACAATTAGCTTAAATCAGAGATGTCTAGAGCCAACCTACGGCGGCGTAGACACCAATATAAATGAAGAGACTGTTCCTGATACAACCACAAGAACTAGAAGAGAAGCCCGACTCATCGTCAACAACAAAATCAACGATGAAGATGACGCAATCAGAATTGTTGTTGAGTCTGATTTTGCAAGAGAAGAGAAAGATAACATACGAAGTTATTGTTGCAATATACCTTAGTTTGTGCTATGCATGAGCGTCTATCCGCATGGCCATGGCTATGCGCAAAACAGCGTACGCATAGGCTGTGGGCACCCCCGCTTAAAAAAAATAAATTCTAGGTTCGGGATCTTCCATCCGTAAGCTTCAATATGGGCGTACATTTTCCATTCGAATAGTTTAAGACTTCAAATTAATTGCCCACCAAACTTGCCTCTTAGTTGGACCATGCTTTTGCGTGCCATGAGGCATGTGGTACCGTCTTGTTGAAACCACATCTAAACCTAGTCCAAGTCTTTCATTAAAAAATCTGTACTGATTGCACGGTACTTTTGCTCCATTGCCTGTAACTTTGCGATTTTAATTATTTTTGAAAAAGTATTTAGGATCACAAGTACATTTTCGGATTAAGATATTCGCATTGAATCAAGAACTTTTAATCTTACCGTACTTCTCACATCAAACATTTTTGATTCAAGTTCCTCAATTTTTGATGTGAAACATCTTTAATTTCGGTACAGGTTGAGGGGAGGTGAAAGAAGAGTGTAAGAGGGCGGTAAGAGAAAGGAAAGTTGAGGGAAAGTGATGGAAAGTGGGCGGATAGAGGGGGAAAGTGATGGTAAGTAAGAATAACGTGGAGGGAAAGTAAGAGTGACTCAACATTGACTTTACAGTGACGAAAACAGTGACTTGGAAGTGACTTAACAGTGACTAATCACTGATTTCTTGACAGTGACTAGAAAGTACCTTGACAGTGACTAAACAGTGACTTTCTTAAAAGTTTCAAGACACTGTCACACACTTTCAAGTTGAAAGTTATTATGCAGTGACTTGACAGTGATTTTACAGTGACTTCACGGTGTCTAAACAATGAATTGACTGTGATTTAACGGTGACTTGAGTGTGTGACTTAATAGTGACTTGACAGTAACAAACCAGTGACCAAGCAATGACTAAACAGTGACTTGACAGTGACTAAACAGAGCCTCCTGAGTGTTAACGACACACATTGTTTTTCCTCTGAGACTCGGGACTTTAGTCTGAAATTCTACCCTACACTTAATTGGGAGTAGCGAGAACTAAGTATCGAAAACCTAGTATAAAGAATAGAGTATTTAGTACTGAGAATCAAGTACTGAGAATCGAGCAATAAGTATAGTGAACAAAGTATCGAGTAATGAGTATTAAATACTGACAATCGGGCCATTGGTATCGAGTACTGAGTAACGAGTGCTCAGTATCAAGTATCAAGACTCAATATCGAATGCTCAATCAATTGAGCGCAGAGTATCGGATACTGAGTATAGAGTACTTAGTATGTACGGTAGTACGGTCCAATAATGCACCCAACAGTGCATTTTTCAGGGTGCATTGGCTGCTCTTGAACTGCCTCTGCCTGCTCCTCAGACCAAATTTGGCAATTCTGTTTGTTGACGCTCCCAATGAAATTTTTCTAATTTTTCGATTTCTCACAGAGATCGAATATTAATACTACAATGCGAAGATTTGTAGACGCTGTTTGTTAGTCCATTTAAGGTGAAATAGCAAATCCTACAAAAGATTTTTGGCGTTGAATGATATTCCCCTGATTCTTTTTTTTCTCTCCAACTTTTGTATTTTTAAAGCTTAAGCGCACAATTTCAATTCGTGTCCACTTTAACAAATGAAGAAAAATGATTGTATGACGCCTTCAGTGACTCTAGATGTTTATTTAAATGAAAATGCAACTCTTTCCACAAAGAATTGAAAAAAGTCAGAGGTTTTGTTTACTCCGCCTGTTAGCTATTTGTTGTTGTTGTTGTGCTGCTGACCACTTCACAGGCCAGTTCTTTGTTCAAGTGCACACAAACTCTTATTGCTGATAAATTGTTGACTTGTTGGCGGGAATGAAAAGCGGGATGCATTTTCTTATTGAGGCATTATTATGAAATTGCCAGTGTTTAGGCACAAATTGCAGTTGTTTAATTAGCCAGCCAGACTGGAGGCCATAGGAAGCAGCTGCATCACCATCACCAATCGACATTGGACATCGTGTTGTTGATATCAATCAATGGCAATTGATTGAAATTGAATGGTGTTGTGCATCATTCAAAAAGAGATTCATATAAAAGTTGTTCTAAATGGAGTTCGGGCACGCTGAGCTACAGTGGGAATTTTAGAAAAAATATTTATTTTTCTTTAAGCAATTTATGTGTAATTCTTTTTTAACGATTTCTTTACAATTTCGACACAAATTCCCAGCGCCCACTGAACGAAGGCGTTGACTGTTAATGTGCCTCTCCGGGTGCATGCAGCATTTAGCATGGCCCCACCTTTGCCCCTGCCCCCAGTACTCTTAGACCCCCTCCTTGTAATTACACGTCATGGCATGCCAGGTCGTTGCATAAATGCCGAAACGAAGTAGAAGCAGGAACGCACGAGTAGTTGGAGTAGGAGTATTTCTATGCAGCTTTCTTTGCTTTCTACACGTACGCGCGGCTCTTTTAGGCGTAATTAAAATTACTCGACTGCAAAAAGAGAGGGGGGGTTAGAGGGTGGCAAATGTTTATGTTGCAAACACGTTCCATGTAAACACGGTATTTTTTTTTGTAGAAGAAGTCTTCCTGGTCGAGTCGGGAGGCTTTTTGCATGATGAAGTGACGATTTTTCTGCTTGCCTTGCCTCACATGTGTGTGTGTTTCATTTGTTGTTGCAGTTGCCAAGCTGTCTGCGGCCACTGAATTTCTCTCTCCTCACCCTCAGTCAGCAACATCATTTTTGAATGACAATTTCAATGCAGAAAATGTGCGAAAATTCATCAGACAGCCACAAAAATAGCATTGCCCAGCAGGGAAGAGAAGGAGAGGTGGCAACAAAAGAAGCAAAACTAAGGAAACAATATTTTTCTGTATATTTATGTGTCGTAATTAGCCAGAGGAATGCAGCTGAGTTTTTGTTCGGCAGTGAAAAACATCTGGTTTTTTTTTCATAATCGAAGCCCCAGATGTCGCCAAATCTGATATCCAATTCGGCTGGAAATTCACACTTAATTTAATTTGCTCCAATTACCAAATATTGCTTATACGCCTCATTGTTCAAATTTTATTTTTGGGGCAAACAGGTTAAACAAACTTTGCTTCACACACACACACACACACACACACAAAATGCCATTAATCAAATTTTATTGTTTAATTAATTTCGCTTGAATGAACCAAACGAACGCACGGAGGGCACAAAGCAAAAAACAAACAAATCGCTAGAAATAGCTTGAGAAATGCCATTCAATTCGTTTCATTTCAAAGGAATTAAGCCGCAAAAGGTTTTTTTTTTTTTTGCAAGTGTTTACTCTAGGATTTGACAATTATTACGGTCTTTGGGAGCTTGGTAAATTATATCAACATTTATTTATAGCAAATTTCTCACCTTGTTTTGTACTCCATAAAACTTTCAATTCAATCACAAATTTTCACACCATTCAACAACAGCAGCAAAAAGATGGTAGAAATTGTGTTCAAAAGTGCCGCCATTGGCTGCTGGTTATGGCCTGGTTAATGTTTTGACTGGATTTAAATTCGATTTTGGTTGCGAGATAAAACGCGAGACAGAGATTTACTGAATGCAGCTAACGTAGCGAATTTGTGGCGAATTATTCAAAGCACGTTTATGTGGTCGAGTTTTTTTTCGATGTCGATGAGGAGAAGATGTTGACGATGACGACGTGTTGCTGTCAAACTCTTTCAACTGGCCAAAAGCCATGAGCAGCATTTTTTTTTTATATCATAAATTTAATTTTGTGTCCCAATTAAGCCGCTGACAATTGAAAAATGTTTGCCCATTCATTTTAAGGCCTAGGAAAGCTTAAGCTCTCACACAAAAACAAAAAAACCCTTTCAAAACCGCAAGACCGCAAAAGTCATACAAAAGACTGAGAGTTTTTCTTGCTTAAACCACAAAACAATTTAGCAGAAAAATGTGAAAAGGAAATTGCCTAAGCTTAAAGAATCATAAATGATTTAATTTGGCTTCTGGCTGAGCTTAACGTACATACACGTACCCACATAGTTTGGCGAAGGCTGAAATTAATCGTCTGTAAAATGTAGTAAAAATCTAATGGAATCAATATGGGTGCACCAGAAAAGAAAAACTGGATTGAACAATGACATAGTCTGTGGTTAATCTCCTCCTTCCTTCTCTGCCCTCTGTCTGTGTTGATGACAAGCAAAGATATTGCATCTTTATGCAACTTGTACTGTACGCCTGATTGACTTTTCCAGTGGTTTGATGACATTTTATGGTAAATACATTTTTTTTGTGATAGAAATTGAGAAGCTGATTTAGAGAAAGTTAGGAAGGAAAATATATATGGGTGATTCCATGAAAAATCGCCCACTGGGATTTTTTTTGGATCGAAATAATTTTTTTCGTATTCCTTGTAGTAAAATAGTATATACGTATTTTCAGCATTTTGGCGAAAAAAACACTTAATTCGCGGGTAAAGTCGATTTGAAAATTGACATTTTTGAAAAATTTAATTATTTTCAATTGCTTGCTATCCAAAGCCATTGGTAATAAAAATTTTGAAAAAATCTGAAAATTAACATTTGAATCCAAGCTTTCAAATAACTCACACTAAATAATTTTTAAATTTTTCTTTGGTCTTCAAATCGCGAAAATAAGTAAACAAAAATTAATTGCCGCGAAAGGGATTTTTTTTTGTCTTCATTTTTTTCTCAAAACTTGGTCTTGTATGCAGTAATTTACTGTATTAAGCTGTAAATGGGCAATCCAATAGTTCCGGAGTTATGGCCATTTTTCATTTATTAAAATTCACTTGTTTTAGGAACTAACAATATCAGATGTTTCAGAATGTGAAAATGTTTTGGTTTTAAGAAGATAATTATTTTGTGGTTGAATAGAGTGTCCCTTGTATAGTTTGGCATTTCCTAAATCGTAATTTTAATAATTCTGTGGCCCTACTTTAGTAATTTGTGTTTCTGTATCTTACTGTGATGTTTGGTAAAAATTAGTTGACCCATTCATAGAGTTCCAGGGCAGGGGTAATCTGTTTATCGGTAATCATTTGAATGCTTGCCCTTCTAGCCCTTCTTTTTAGTGTATATCCAGCTCCATCGCAAGGCCCTTTGGGCTGTTGCATGGAAATGCCACTCCGCCGATCTGTTAAAATAATTTTTATGATGATATACTTCACTATATTCGACCAGAAAAATATTACCCTCTTAAAATTAAACATACTAAATCTGATATTGTTACAGAAAATTAATTTAAATAAATGAAAAATGGCCATAACTCCGGAACTATTGGATTGCCCATTTACAGCTTAATACAGTAAATTACTGCATACAAGACCAAATTTTGAGAAAAAAATGAAGACAAAAAAAAATCCCTTTCGCGGCAATTAATTTTTGTTTACTTATTTTCGCGATTTGAAGACCAAAGAAAAATTTAAAAATTATTTAGTGTGAGTTATTTGAAAGCTTGGATTCAAATGTTAATTTTCAGATTTTTTCAAAATTTTTATTACCAATGGCTTTGGATAGCAAGCAATTGAAAATAATTAAATTTTTCAAAAATGTCAATTTTCAAATCGACTTTACCCGCGAATTAAGTGTATTTCGCCAAAATGCTGAAAATACGTATATACTATTTTACTACAAGGAATACGAAAAAAATTATTTCGATCCAAAAAAAGTCCCAGTGGGCGATTTTTCATGGAATCACCCATATACATATAATATATGAGAAAAAAGATTAGGTTCCATAAGTTAAGTTTCTGAAACTAGACTATAAATTAGGGGGATCAATTTGTATGTGTAGAAAAAAGTCAAAACTAAAATTTCACCAAGAAACAATGGGTAAAATGAATTCCCAGCCCTTCAATATAAAGGACTATTTTTATTTATTCTACTTAGAGATAGCAACTCTACAATAAGAAATACGGGTGAAATAAGAAATACATTTAAAATTTCACTCGATTCCATGGATGAAATTTGCTTAGAATTATCCGAAGATTTCGTTTTTTCTATACGCTTTGTGCGGAAAATAAATCGATAGTCTTGTTATGACAATTACTAGAGGTGTTTACTTTAATTTATAAGATTTCGGATTATTGTATCATGAATCCAAAAACTATGTAAATCGTGCATTACTGTGACTGCTCTTAGGAAAGTTTAGATCTTCACTATCGCTTAGAGTCAGGGCTCAATACCGGAACCAGAACCGGAACCGTTAACCGAAATAAACCGTTTCAAATCGCGTACCGGAACCGGAACCTGAACCGATACAAAATTTTTTTTGAGAACCGAATACCGTTTACCGTTATTATTGGAACCGATAAAACCGGAACGAAATCGAAACTTTGGTACCGGTACGGTTTTGGTTTTTTTTTTATAAGCTGTACCTAATTATGTTAGGAGTGTGCAAAATTAAGTAACTGAGAGGAATCATTTCCGACCTTATAAAGTTCTTGATCGGCATCAACAGCCGTGTCAATATAACTAGTGCATACAGCAAAAGCTAGTGCAACTGTTGATTTGTTTTTATACTTTGCACGAAGGTACACAGGGAAGATAGTAAAATTGTTCATTTGCATTCCAAATATAAACACATTTGTCCTCTCTAGCAAAATCGTACTTAAACGTATTTAAAAACATTAAAACGTTCTTAACTGGTGGTCAGATTCCTCCAAAAGGAGTTGTAGATCAAACGGTCAAACTAATCGTCAAAATTCCAAAATTTGCATAGGACCTAGAATTATTATGTATGTAGACAAAAAAAAAACATAATTTTTATATATATTTATATATATTTGGAAATGGCAATGTAGACGAGTAGAGAGGATGTGTAGATCAAACAATTAAACAACAAAATCAATTACACAACTAAAATAAATTAGAAATTTGCTAAATTTTCTTATTCCCAAAATTATTATGAAGATTTGATAGACTGCAATAGTAGAGGGTAAAAATATGTGGTGTAGACGGAACTGTCTCAAAAATCAGAAATTTACAAAATTGCATGAGTTCAGAAAAGTATAAATTTGCAAAAATTCTTATATGAGTTAATAAGACGTGTTGATCAAACGGACCAAAAAATCGGAAATTTGTAAAATTTTATAACGATTTTGATTCTCATGAAGACGGGTAAATAGACGGATAGAGGAAGATTTGTTAGTTGGTAATTGTAAGGTATGCTTCACTTCTTCGCTTTGTGAGCGGCGTAGCAACGCACGTCGGGTACATATTTATTAGCATATAATGTAATCATTATTTCTTACATACAAAAAATACAAAATATTATATTAAGGCCATATAATTTTGAAATGTGAAATCAATTATTTTGTATTGATTTTGATTCGTTTTATTAAACAGGAATAAAATGATTTAGATTTTTCTCAGAATTTTGTTTTTTTTCAGTAGGTATTAAAAATAAGTAGTACTTATATCGAAGAGTACCGGTTCGTACCGGTATACCGAAATAAAAATCCGGGTACCGGAACCGAAACCGGAAACCGAAATTAATTCAAAACCGATAAAGAAGCTTTAACCGAAACATTTATTTCGGGACGTACCGGTACTGGAACCGGAACCGAAATTCGTTTCGGGATTAAGCCGCGCTTAGAATTGTACTTTTGATCACAAGATGAGTCACCTTTTTAATAGATTTTTTTATTAATAATATGGAAATTAAGATCAATTTAACGAAAATTCCAGAACTCCAGAAACATTTTCTATACACAGAGGGAAAAAACGTGTTCAGAAAAGAAGGTGCCTTCAACTTAAAATGAAAACAGAAAGTTCTCAAAATTTTTGGGAACAAATGTTCTAAATGTTCTTGGAATGAGTAAAGTTGTTTTCAATCGAATAATATTTGCTTTAAACATAAACAAAACCCGGTTTTCAGCAGAGATCAGAGATACAGGAGATAGAGTGTGTGAGAGCAAGTTGGATCTCTTTTTGATCTCTCTCTTGTCTGCTCATAAGTAGCCCTCTAGACGTGCATCTACAAAACTGTTCAACGGCTGAATTGTCTAGCGCGTCAGTCAGGATATATGGGTGGAGGGAGAAGCAGCAGGCGCACGCATAGCCGGGAATCTTACCTCCCTTCACTTCTAATCAAAAGAGGTATGTCCCCGTTTCCTTATTCCACCCAAATGATAGGAATCGCCCACATCTGGTCCAAGTGCAATCAAATTTTTTCCCAGATGAGTTTAAAATGTTCTTGAAAAAGGAACAACAACCCTAGTTTAAGCAGGTTAGAAAGGGATTTTGATCTGCAAACGCTTTGATCTGACCGTATACTTTGGTTGTTTAAGTTCGGTCGTTAGCGTCTACAGCGCAGAAATAGTCACGCGAACTTGTGCCAAGAGTGCAAACAGCTTTTCAGTCGCCAATAATCACTCACAATTCTTGTAGCACCTGAATATCGCTCAATAAATCGCTGTCCATAGCGACACAAACAGCAAGTATTATTTCTTCAAGTAAACTTCCCCTTAAAATTAAGCTAATAGACAATTTTTAAAGAAATTTATCTCTTTCTCTCTATTTTTCTGTATATCTGGGCCAATTGTGCAAGGTTCCTCTAGGGCGGTAGGTCCAGCTATCTAAATTTAATTAAGTGCGATTCGATGCGATTAGGTAGTAGGAGTAGTGTAGACGCAACAACAAATCCCAAAATGAAAAAAATAAACGTGTTGTATCTCTATCTGGGCTCTTCACTTGGTTTTCTACCCGGCGGGTGGCAATTGAGTTATGTGTTCAAACTGGAGTCCACATGCAGTCCAGTTTTTTTTTTCTTCTTTCATTTGTTTGTTTCTTTGCGGCTGTTGATGGACTTATGAGTGGCGAGAACGCGAGTCATAAAAGTCCAATTGAAATTTAATTGCAACGCCTAAAATTGAAACTTGGAAAAACCTGGCTGTGTTTTGACCCAAATTTGAATTAAAAAATCTTTTCCCATTTAATGAGGCCCACATCAATGGCAGCTGCTGCCATCCGATTTAAAATATTTCAATTAAATATAAAACAGCAAACTTTTCTCGAGCCCAAAAGTTCCAACCCCCAGCAGGAGGTTGAATTTAACTATTTCACAGGGTGGGTGGGAATTGGTGGCCGCTTCTTTTGGCTTGCTGAGCGCCTAATTAAAACTCATTACCATAAGCATAAAGTTGAGCAAGGAAATTTTCATCAACAGCCAGCAAAAAAAAAAAATATAAAAAAAAAAAATAAACTCCATTCAAGAGAATAAATAAAATGCAGGCCGGAAACTTAAGTCAAATTACGACAGGACCCCACCAATGGGCGAACAGACGATTAAAGAAGGGCAAATGGATAAGCTGAATTTTTCAGGCACATTGGTTAAAAGTCAATTAAAAATGGACAAATTTAAGAAAAGAATGGAGTTGAAATTAACAAAATACCCAAATCGAAAACGATTTGTGGAATAAACGGGATAAGCCATCTTTTTGTAGCTGTGAACTTACTTTAAAAACTAGACGATATTTTAATGAATTCCTAATCTATGACAATTAGTCATAAACAATATGGAAACTGACCTCAGGCTTTACATTTTTAAGAAAGCATTTTCAAAATATAAAGCTGTTGTTATAGATAGCGACCTTTGTTTATTATTTGCGGTTTTTTTTTGCTAGTTAGTTAGAGGAAGCCCAGCATCCGTTTAGGGATAAAAGTTATCAACTCCACAGCTTACTAAGCGGAAGCTGTGCTCTGAAGACGAGTCCGAAAGGAGTTTGAAATCGCGAAATTAAATCGTATATCAGATCCGTTTACTTCCGTTTCTGGTAATAGGAACCGGTTTGATAAGCAAGCCTAACACTTTCCAGGGGATTAAAACTTTTTTTTTTTTGAAAGCGGTTTAACCAAATTACGTAAAAATGCGGGCAGTGCGGTCTAGTTCTCCGTCTTTTTGGTTCCAAGAATATCGGTTCTCGGATACCGGTATACAAAAAGTTTTAAATATCGGTTCCGGTTCTGGATCCGAGTTTTAATCGGTTCTTTTCGGTATACGGTTTGAATATATTGGAAAATCAAAATCTCGTGTTTCTTTATTTTATTTTACTTCCATTAGAAGAGATTATAGAATCCCCCAAAAACGCTCTTTGTATTTGTCTCTCTGTCTCTTTTGAGATAAAATCTACGGAGAGAAAAGAGAGCGAGAGCATACTTATGTTTGTACTTATGTGTAACTGTGACATGCATTGTTCCTTACCTTTTCGTCTTCTCTACCCAGAAACCAGTTTGGATTCCTTCTTATTTGCCTTTAGAACCATTCTTTTTTACTTTATTTTACGTATTTTAATTATTTTATAATGTTTTCCTCTTTAGGGACGATTTCACGTTTTCTACATAGAGCTGTCACATGAACTAACAAATAACAAATTAAATTGTTTGTTTATCTGACACATAGCAGCTATCTGGAAGAGAAGAAATCGGCCCTTAGTTAAAGGATTTATTTAGCTTAGGGTCAACGGTTGATTATAATTCAATAATCAACACAAATAAACAAAAATGAATAACATTTGGATAGCAATTGGTTTGTCTGTACCGTACTGTTTCAATTGCCTCCCGGACCTCTTATCAGCAGACTTTGTTGCTAGATCACTTCAATGTACTGTACTGTATTTCTTACAATTCCTTCTTTATTTTTAATTTCTATAATTAAAATATAGCTTATAATTTTTATTTCCACAAATATATTTAAAACCCATTTCCCAACACATTTGCCCCACTGCTAGAAAGCAATTTAACCTTTTTTGAAAGACATCCTTCGTCTAGTCTAGGTAAAAGTTCATTTAATGCAATTTCCTTGCCAGACGGCGACATTTTTCGTCATTTTGGGGGTGGCATTTTGTGAAAACTACCCCCAGCCCCACATACTCCCCCTGAAAACATACTTATACACATAGTGAAAGTGAAAGCTTTATGCGTGCAACGACCCCTTTCCGTTCCATGCTACCTCTCTCTAGGCTGCGCGCTCTCTCTCTCTCTCTGCTGGTCGTCAACTGTCTGGCTATTCATTTCCCTTTTGCACTGTTTTTGAAAACAGTTTTTTGTCTGCACGTGCAACAGTTGCTGTTGTCAAGGATTCTGTCAAGGATTCTGTGAGCCTGGCATAGTTGCCGGCTCGCATTTTTGTGCCAGGCAAAAAGGATGAAGCGATGAGTGAGAATTTCTCTCTCTCTCTCGGTCTCTCTCTCTCCCGGTGTCTGTGTGTGTTTTGTTGTGTTGTGGCCATTGAAATTCAACTCAAAAGTAAAGTTTTGTATGGGGTTGGGGGTTGCTTGCAGGTTTGAGGGGTGGAAATTTGTAGTTTTTTGGCGTCTGCTTTTGTCTCGGTGCAATTGTTTGTTGTTGTTGGTCCATGCTTTTCACTCGCAAACTGTTTCAAATGGTATTTTATCTCCAAGCAGAGCGGAAATGTGGAATATTTTAATGGGGGGAAAAAACTATGGCTAGGAAGTGGAACATTTTAGAGAAGTTAAGGGATTTTTTTTGTTAAAATTTTAACAGAGATGTTGAGGGACTTAAGCTTTAACAAAGCAACTACCAAACCAAAATACTCCATAAAAAACAACTCCCAAAACAAGGGACTTTGGTGTCAACATTTTTGTGAGCAATTTTTATATGAAATATTTGGATTTGGCAGTTCCTTTGTTAAGGTGTATTCAAAGCATAAATATGAATTTATTACCATTTAACGCCGATTTCCAAAACGCATGAAAATAAATACTTATGTCAAACACTTTTAAACTATTAATAAATAAAAATTAAACTCGATTAAAAAAAACTCTGTATCTGTAAAATATTTGATATAACTCAATACTTTTAAATGTGGCGCCACACCAACTGTGTAAGCTTTTACTTCCTCAGAAATCTGACAGAAATGTCTTCATTTGATGAAAATATATCTTTCTGTTTGTTACCTACATTTTCAGGGGCAATATTTTTATTCTGACCAAAAAACTTAACACATCACCCACTGTACCTAAAGTTACAGTTCTTTATTTAAAGTTTTTTGTCGGTTGCATTTCGGTGTCAAGCATTCTATAGAGTGTCTGCTGGGAGTTTGTTATTTTTTTTCTAAGTCTTTTTAAAGGTTTCCCCTGTGGCTCGAGCAACAGCTTCTGAATTAAAGCCAACCTTGGACTAGACAAGACATAACGACCTGCTACACATTCTGAACGCCCATTCTGTGTACCCAACCCCAAAAATATTTGCTTGCTTCTACACTTTATTTTATTTTTTGATACGCTTGCTAAACTTTCGCACCCTTTTAAGGCAGTTCCGCCTCGAGGGTTGACTCGAATTTGGTCGTCTGGTCGCCGCAGGAGTTTGTGTTGATCGTTACAGTAAATCATTTGAAATGAATTTCACTCGACTTGCTTTCACCCCAGTCTGGTTTGCCCTCCTGCCATCCCCCTGAGAGGAAACTAAGTAAATTGCGCGTGCATGTGACCGACCAAGGCTGGGGTGGATGGTGCCCACTTTTTTTAGCTAAACTAAATGAAAATTTCTATTAAAGAAAAACAGAAAAAAAACTGCCATATCGGTAAGTTAGGGTCATTTATTATGCTCATGACACCTTCCGCCTCCTGGCAACATTTGTTATCTGGGAATCCCTTATTTTTTTTTTTTTTTTGCCATTGTTGACTAAGGATAAAAATTATGCAGCAATTCATAAAAATGGCAGGGTTCCCGTGTTATTTTAACGTATACTTTAGCTACGGTTTATCGATTATACGGAAAGAATGTGTATGTGTGTGTGGTGTGGTGTGGTGTGGTGTGGTTAGGCTTATGGCCGTCATTTTGTGTGACACTTAATGGATTTCTCTATGACTGAAGGGACTGATGAGAATTTCTAGATTAAGGATAATGGCATAAACTGTTTAGGGATAAATAACCTGAACTCAAAGTGTGAGTAAATTGATAAAAAATTAAATGAAATTTATGTTAAAGCTTAGATAAGAAAATGTAATTAAAAAATTACACTAGTTTACGCCAAAAGACCCAATCACTGAAAATTTTTTTAGTGTAGTTTGAATGGTGATCTCAAAACAATTCAAAATTTCAGGCTCCGTTTTGAAATATATTTTTTTTTGTGGGGCTATGCTCTTTAATTGTCAGATAGAGTCAAGGATAGACGAAAGGTATTTTCCGGTACGAGTAGAACATTGTTTTTAAATCGGTCAAGTGCTACAAAAATATGAAAAAATATAAAAACAAAATTTTTATAAACAGGGTGTTTTTGATTTTTTAATATTTTAAAATAAATCGTTGCTCGACTTTGTTCCGTATTAATTTATTTTGTTCTGGCTTTCGTTCACTTCATTTGAAAAAACGAGAAAAGTACAAGTTAATTTTGGAAACACACAATATACTCAATGCTGTTGTTCCTCTCTCATTGTCCTCTGGTCGTGTTAACGATTTTCCTCACAATACCTTATTTTCTCGTAAAGTGCGATTCTTAAGTAGAAAAAATAAAAAATTTTTTGTATTTTTTATTTTTTCTAGCCATTTAAAAAGAAATTCTTGGATTTTCGAGCAAAAATCGATTTTTGAAATATTCTTGGTTGTTCAATTCAAACTACTGAACCGATTTAAAAACAAGCTCCATCAATTGCGTCCTTACCTTCGATTTATTTCTACTGACTCTATCGCTTAGACTGAGATGGCTGTAAGAGTCCTCAAAATTTATTAATTTCACGGAGCCGATTTGAAACGATTTTTAGTCCTTCCAACTTGAAAAATTTCAGCGGGGTTTATTTTTGTGTGTAAGATAATTCAATGGTAAACCTACAATCAAAAAATAGCAAAATGATTCGGTCTTAAAAACGCTCTTGATTTATATCCAGCTTCGGTCCAGAATTTGGTAACAACGATTCGCTCTTGAAAGCTCTTACTCTG
This sequence comes from Lordiphosa clarofinis, assembly GCA_018904275.1. Taxonomy (NCBI): domain Eukaryota; kingdom Metazoa; phylum Arthropoda; class Insecta; order Diptera; family Drosophilidae; genus Lordiphosa; species Lordiphosa clarofinis. Next base: position 5,525,374 of record JAEIGQ010000005.1, on the reverse strand, counting down.
AGACGAATCGTTCTTAAATTTCAAATTAACTCTTAAAAACTTAAAAATAGAAATAAAATTCTTGATTTAAGAACAAAAGTTAAATTTTTAAGATCATTTCTTTCTTAATTTCGAAATTGACAGTTAAAATTTAAAAAATAGGAATAAAATGTTTGATTCAAGAAAATAAATTATTTAATTTAAGATCATTTCGTTCTTGATGTGAAAACGAGTTCTAACTTTAAGTGTTGTTCATACATATTTTGAGCTCTAAAAGTTCCCTAAGAAATCCGGAATCGTGCTGATGATTTGCTCATGATTTTAGAGATTTTTGAAAAGCTCTCGAATCAATAAATTCCGTACTTAAATCAAGAATTTTCTGGTTTATTGAAGTTTTGAATCTGAAAATTCTTGATTTAAGAACAAAAATTCTTTATTTTTCTCTCAGTCTAATATAAAGAAGTTTGCTTACAGGATTTATCCAACACTCCTGCTTTATTAGTCCGCAAATTGTTGTAGCCCCAAACTTTTCAGGCACTTGGTGTTAGTTACGTACACAGTTACGCAATTATTTTGTAATTTTTTCACGCTTCTAAATATGAAATGCCTATAAAAATGGTGTGGCTGCATATTGCTACAAACAAAAAACCAAAATTAAACTTGCTTCCCATCAGTCGACTTAGTTAAAGTTTATTTGTTTTTCAAGAAACAATTCAACATTTATTATCTCAAATTATAACAACTTCATTAATCTCAAAACTCATGTGTATGTATTTTATCTCCAGCTACTTTTACTAGATTTCAATTATGCCCAAATCCCTACACTTTCACACAGACCCCAAATAGCATTAGCCATGCCAGTCACACACAGAGAGAGAGAGAGACAATTAAAACCAGAAAACCCACAAACGAGGCAACTGCTAGCCAATTTAGATAAGCCCTTGTTGGCTGGAACCCACACCAAAAAGGACTTCAAATTAACTACAAGCAGAAAACTTCCCCTTTTAATGTGCCACACTCCATTCATATCTTGTGCAACATAACAATTAGTACAGACCATAAAAACCAAGGCATCCACCAAGGGGAAATGAACGGGCACCGAAAGCAGGAAGGAGACTTTGTTTATAAAAAGTAGCTAAATTTATATTAGAAATAAACAAACCAGAAATAACAAGAAACTTCACTCTATACAAATTCTATATGGTATATGATGCATTTAACTGGGCAGTGAAAATTTATGAGCTGAGTTTCACATAGAAAATTCAAATTGAAAACTTCAACTTGTTTGCTTTCAATTAGTGTTGGAACTTTGCGTCGCCGGCTGCCCCCCATCTCTCCCCCCTTCATTCATGAGAATTATCTAAATAAACAACAACAAAACAAAAAGCGAACAGAGCGAGCAAGCTATAAAAATCAGGCATAGACATGGGGGCCTGCAACTAAATGCATAATTTTTTTTACTTTTTTTTTTTTTTTTGGTACGTTCAAACGTTCAACTACCTGAAAATGTGTTAAATGTTTGCGTAAATACAAAAATGTATAGGAAGCCCAAATTACCACCACGCCCGGCCCGTATCCATGGTTCGGATTACTTTTTGGTATTTGGTAGCCACGCATCGTTTGTTTTTCTATGAAAATGTTGTTGGGTCTTTGGTTACCATGTCAAGTGGGCAAGTTCTTAGAATGTGGATATAACCAAATCAACAAATAACTGAAATGTAATAAGGAATTGGTCTAATGTTGAAGTAAACTAGATATTGAGTTTTGGTTGTAAAATTGGGAATTAGATAGATAAATATTGTGTCAAGGTATCTACACAAAACCAAACTAGATTTATTTTTGATCAAATAAGTAGCTAAGATTTGCTTTACAATATTATAATTTTCACAATAAAAGCAAATTTTATGTCAGAGTTTCTTAGACAAAAGACTTTGGTTTTAGAACTTATTCGGCAAATCACAATCTGAATGATTGACTGACACCTTGACATAATATCAACCCACAGCCAATACTGCCTATCCTACAGATCTAAGATTTGGCATAGACTTTCATTTGGTTATGCTAGCGCTCACTAAGAAAGAAAATTTGGAAAATTTCACCGCGAAATAACTTGGCTGGAGCGCGAGAGAGAGTGAGCATGAGAGAGAACGACTTGAATGTATGTGTCTTGGCTCTCTGAGACAGATGATAGCTGCTATAAGAGACATGTGTTAGAAAGAAATAGCAATTAACAAGAGAAGGATTTCACACAGATTGAAATGACATGTTGGTGGGGAAGAGGGGAGAGCGCAAGAAGAGGGATGGTTGGTGCTGGGTCAGAGTCAAGTGCTGCGGAGTTAGGGGAAAGTCAATTTAAATTGAATTATAATTGAAGAGTGGCTGCCATTAGGTCAATTTGTTTTAATATTTAGTTAGTAATAATTAAATGCTGTTGTGAAATGCACAACCTTCATTTAGTCACTAGAAATGGAAAAATTTTAAAAGGGGACATTCTTTTGCCTCAGAAATTTAATTACTGTTTTTAGTGACTTCTAAATAAATATTCTAGTTATTAACAAATCTTTTTTATTTACTTTTTCCTCTCCAGAACGCGTTCTTCGCTATTGTGAATCCCCTTCAGTGGGCACCTGCTGTACCTACAACATGGAAACCCGAATGGCCATGCAATCTCGTCAACAACTCGACTGGCATACAAAGGAACAGATAACAAAAATGTCAGGATTATTGGGTGGCAAGGCAACCAAATTTAATGGTAAGTTATATGGGCCTACAGCAGCTCAACAAGCCACTTGAAAATGTCAAAAAAAATTTTGGAGAAATGGAAACAAGCCACAGATTAGTGTGTGTCTGTGTGTCTGTCTGTGTGTGTCAAGTGGTGTGATCATGCGGGCCTCGCGTTACACATATTTGTCAAGTGGCCCCTGCCGCCGACGACAGGCAGCCAGGCGACAATGCGGATGTTAAGATTTATTTTAAAACGGATGCAACTAGCAAGTCGATAATCTGTAAGCATTTAGCGGATGTGAAAACATTTCAATTATTTCTTTTTTAGATATTTTCCGCAAATTGCTGGTGGAATCGAAGGCTCAATTCCATACCATGTTTATGCGTACCTATGGCGTCATCTATCAACAGCATTCGTATGTCTTTTCGGATCTGTTCAACGAACTGGAGAATTATTTTGCTCGCGGACGAGTCAATCTGGTGGAGGTCATGGAGAAGTTCTTCAACACGTTGTATCAAAAGATGTTCACGGTGCTGAATGCACAATATGCCTTTGACGAAAAGTGAGTAAGCGTAATTGAAACCCTCAACCAGATTTGGTGCTTAAGCTAAAGCAGTCCATAGACGTGTGAAACCGCAAATTGTTGTGCGTCAACACGGTTGACTGACGGACTGACAGCCACTGAACTGAACTGAAAAGTCTTTGACAAAACTTGAACATTTTGCCGGTTGGTGTAAAATATCAGCTAATATAGAATTGCAGATAGATCTGCGCTTACCCTTTTTTGTGTGCTTTGTAAGTCAATTCGTATGCGGTTGAAACGCTTAAAAGGAGGAGGAGTATGTATTTGCTAGGATAGTAACGACAATGAGATGCTCTTTTTCACAAAGGGAAAAAGAGAAACGATTTGAGCGTGAAAATCCTTTTTGGAGTTTGAATGGCCTAACTTTTAGCGATAAGGTTTACGGAGTGGGTTCATAAGGTTGATGAATATAGGTTAAGAGTCGAACCCGGGTTCAAGTTAATTCTTTATGCCTCACTCAGAAAATTCTGGTGCACAATAAGAGTCTTCTATAGCTGAATCCAGGATTTAAAATCTCAAAACACTCGTTTTTAAACTGAACCCTTATAGTTTAACGTGCTACGGTTCAGGTTCAGGCTGTGGCAGTGCAAATAAATATGCTTAAAAGACTCAGAATCGGTGTAATCTTATAGTAAGCCTTTCTACCCTTATTTGATTTCAACTTCATTACCAACTCCATAACAAATTCATCATGCTCCCAATAATCATCTTGCAAAACCCCAAAACCTTTCCGCACTTTGCCTCAGTTCCTGTTGCCAACTGCTCGCATTTCCTTACACGCTAAAATTGCGCCCACTTGGCTCATTGCCCCGGTCGTTCCTGTCTCCAATTCGGGGTCTCCATATCTCTCTCCCCTCCTGGCTCCGGTTGGCTCGTGTTACCCACGCGCTTTCTATCCAATTGCTGCCGTCGCCTTTTTGCGATTCGTTTTTATTGTCATCGTTTTAGTTTGTCGTACGTGCTTTGGCACGTTGTCCGTTTATTGCCAAGAACGACGATGTCGCGTAATTGCCGGCACTTGCCTTGTTATTTGTTGTTTTGCTCTCGGTGTGCGGTTGGAGTGTTGTGTTCTCTGGCCAGAGTATAGTTCGGGTTCGCCTTTTGTTGCTATTTAATGAAGGGGTTGTTCAAGTAGTTAGCTCAGTCAAATGAAACCAGAGGTTAAAACCTTGTGAACTTAACGGGTGCCCTTGCATAGCAGAAGGAGTCAAAGAAATGGTGGAATATAAATTAATTCCTAGTTTAGATTGCTTTTTGAAGTATTCAAGTTTAATATATCCTACCAAATTCTATTCAACACTTGCACCAACTATGAAACTTTCAATAAACTGGTTTCCTAATACTTCTGTCAATAGATTAGATTGTATTTACAAAAAATTATTTGAAAGTTTAGTAGATTTCTTTGTCACGACTATTTCAAGTTCATCTTATTTGCATATAAACTGTCCCACTTGGGTTATTTTCTAGCTGTGTATACAATTTTTCAATTTTGTATATACTATAATTAAGTTTTTGTGGGTATAAATACCAATACTATTTTGTGTTGTACGCGTGGTACACTAATTATAAGGTTGCGTTACTTGAAGCGCTTTTAGCACGGGCTATAAATTGTACTGAAATGTCAGGTCTACTTTTAAAAGGAGTGGCACTGATTCAATCTGTTTTTTGTGTGCCTAACATGAAACTGTTCTGGGAAAGGAAGTTTGAACTTAAAAATACCTGCATTTTGTTTAAGACTTTTCATGAAATCATCTATTTCGTAGCCTTCCAATAATTTATACCAACTAACTGTACGATTTTTTTTTAGCAACACAAGAGTTTGAAATGACAAAATGTTGTTCTGCCCATAAGTATGCAATAGTTGTGGTTTATTTTATTAGAGTATAGTGAGGTGTCTTGAAAATCTGTAGGAGACTTAAAGAGATTTCATTTGCTCATTAGAAAATTGAGTTAGAAGGTTTGTGTCTCAGATAAAAGCCCATTCACTAAAGCAGGGTTGCATAGCTAGCAACAAAAATTCAAATTTTCTAATTATGAGTTAATTTGATGTTTAAAAAATTATTTTGATTATGTCATATGTTTTATAATTCATTTTTAAATTATCATGCATGTTCACAATTCCACTAATTTTTGAAAATTAAGTCGAACGCAATTCCAAGTAGGTTCAGTTTTTGTGTTAGCAAATTTCGAATGAAGTTGTTCTCTTTGTAATTTTTGCAAACAACTGGTCCAAACGAGCACTAGATACACTAAAATGAATCCACAATTACAAACGAAACGATCGAAAATAAAAAATCGATTATGAGAGAGGCTGATGTTTAGGTTTAACTTAAATATTTCTAGCAAGTCGGATAAAATCTTTACTGTGATACGTTTTTTATTTAATGTATACTCAAAAAGTATATTACTTCTGAGCCCGTAGCAATATCAAAAAAGTATCGAAAAACATATCGCCGAAGACTCGCATTCAATACATTGTTGTTTGCGATTCTCCCGCAAAATGTTTATTTGTTGGTCCGTTGGGTGCATACGTACGTGCATGTATTAAGGTGCGTGTGATTGTGTGTTACCCTATACTCAGAACTCGATACTTAGTATGCGATAGCCAGTACACGATACTCAGTACACGATGCTCATTACTCGATAGAAATTTCTCAATAGATAGATCTCAATACTCAGTACTCGATACTCAGTATTTAATACACAGTACTCAATACTCAGTTCTCTATACTCAGTGCTTCATTCACAGTACTCGATACTCAGTGCTTCATATCCAGTACTTTTTACTCAGTCCTCGATAGACACTGCTTGAAACTCAGCGTTCGATGCTCAGTACTAAATATATTCGATAATCAGAACTCGATACTCAGTACTCGAGACTCAGTACTCTATACTCAGTGCTTCATACACAGAACTTCATTATCAGTACTTCATACTCGACACTTGGTCCTCAGTCCTCGATAAACACTGCACTCGATGCTGAGTACTAAATATTAGATACTCAGATACGCAGTAATGTGTGCACACAAACAACCAGAGTTGCTGTCTTGGCAAATGGCAAAAGCGGCTGACTTTACAAAAACCAAAGCGTACTGTTGCAAAGACAAAAATTGTCTATTTTCATTAACCCAGTCATACGTCCGTAAAAGAGCTATGCTCTAACTATTTCTTAATAATTTCTAGCAAATTTAAGTAAAAATTGGAAAAATTTCAATGTAATGGAGTATTTTTTAAAGTTTTTGGTATTGTTCGGTATTTTTTGTATTATATTTTCTACTACCAGAGTTTTATTCCTTATTTTTCTTGTATTTTGTCGAAAAGTTTTCATAGTTTTGGTAGTACATATTACATTTTTTGATATTTTTATATAATTTTTTTTGTTTAATTAAATCAAGTATTTTCGGTAATATTCTTTATTTTTCGATATTTTCAGTTTCTTTTGAAATTTTGTGAAATTTTTCTGTGTTATCTTTTCTATTTTTTGATTCAATATAATATAACAATATTTTAACTAGTAATATTAAGTAAGTTTTGTATATATTTAGTTAAGTTTGTAGTTCCGGTTAAAATATATAGAAAACATTAATTGATTTCCGACTTCCCCAAATTCCATTCTCCAAAACTCTTCAATCCCCCCACTCATATCACATTGCAAGAAGCAGCTGTTTCTTAAGCCAACCAGATCTGGTCACCTTTCTTAAATGTCCATGTCCAGTAATTTCTAAATAGTTTAGCTTAAGCATCAACAACAAAGACTTTGGCGACAATTTTTCTCTCCTTTTTGTCTTTTGCCTGGGCCCTAGAAGAGGCCCTATAAGTGCAATGGCTGTCATGCTTGAAGGGAGTCGTGCAGGAGGAGCATATGGTGCATCGGCAAACTATTTTTATGATTTTTCCGCATAACCATTTCTTGGCAAACACACAAAGTCCGAAGGCGTTGAGCCATGCCAATTACAAGCGGAGATTTCCGCTAACAGCAAATGAAATGAAAATATTTTTCTAACTCCCACAATTCTTTCGTTCGTTCGTTCTTGTTTATTTTCCTTTGCAGATATATACGCTGTGTCAGTGAGCATATGAAGGAATTGAAACCATTTGGTGATGTGCCCGATAAACTTTCCGTGCAAATCAAGCGATCCTTTGTGGCAACTCGTACCTATGGACAGGCTTTATCTGCAGCTGCTGAGGTGGCTAAAAAGACACTAAGCGTAAGTTAAGCTGGTGAAACAAACTCGAAGGACGACTTTATACAAGTTTTTTTCCTCTTCTTCTCTAGATACGTCTTAATCCCGACTGCACTGGAGCCTTGACCAAAATGCAGCATTGTGGAGCCTGCAAGGGTTACACGGAGAAACCATGCACGAATTATTGCGTAAATGTCATCAAGGGTTGTCTTCACTATCAGCATGAATTCGATGCGGAGTGGGAGAACTTTGCCCTGGCCATGGACAAGGTGGCCGAACGTTTGCTGGGCTCCTTCAATATTGTGATGGTTGTGGAACCTATCAATATTAAAATTTCGGAGGCCATCATGAACTTCCAGGTGAGAATTTCTCTCTTGTTTATTTTTTAATTATTTTGTAAAATATTTGGCTGCTGATTAGCATATCCACCAATTTGTAACTCGTTTTGCAAACAGCTGCCGTCTTGGGTATTTTAATTTAGGCAACAATTTAACAGTGTAGTTTCTGCGCATACATATTTATATCTGAATAGCTGATGGACTTGACTGGTATGGGAAATCCCACGAAAGCTTGCAAAAAATATGTTAATATACTTTAAGTTCTACCAAAGGCAAAGAAGTCAAAAAAAAGGGGTTGCTTACTATATTAATTAAAACGGAATTTAAAGACGGATATGATGTCCTATTGCTTTTCCTTAGCTAAAAAAAAAATTAAGCCTTTCGGAATCAAATCAAGCCAAACAGGTTCTAGTGGTTCAACTTTAAACGACTAACATTAAGTATCTTCATTTCCAAGTTGAGCAACCCAATTTCGATCGTTCAACAGTTTTCGCTTATTAAACGAGTGCGTCCAGTACTCCACAGTTCATATCATAACCTTATAGAGGGAATTATATTACGGATTTAAAAAGGGTTTCCAACCCTTTATAGAGTATTTATTCTTGATCAGCATGTCTAGCTGGGGTTTCTTAGTTAAATAACTACATCCGACTGCAAGATGAATGGTAATATTGTTCATGAGTGATTGAAATGTTCACTAAACTTTTCAAGTGATCAATAGTTCATTTTTGTTCAGTAATTTTTGATTATAATAATGATTTGATGATTTAAAGATTAAAGAAAGGCAAAATATAAATATTGCAGCGTTTCTTTAAGTTGCAACTCTTAAAAGCGAGCATTTTGACGGAACTGGAACCAGTTTTCTGACGGAACAAAAACGATAGCTCTGCCCTTGAGCAAATGTAGGACCTTTAGCCAACAAAGGATTACAAACCATTTAGGAGACAGTAAATAGATAGCCAATTTGTTCGAATGATCGCTAATCGTTAGTTAATAACGGGGATAGTTAATGAGAAAGTGAACCGCTGAACAACTGAACAAGAGTGAGTTGACTAAATTAAAAAAAAAAAAAAACAAGTGAATATGTTCAGTGAACTGAACAACCTTTACCCAACACTACTAAACCACTGATTAGAAAGACACGCAGCTTATTCAATTCTTATGATTTACAATTTTTCCTTTCATGGGGACCTGTTTAGATACTTATAGTCCGCGTATAAGATACCGGTTATTAGAGCATCCCAAACTGAACTCGAAGATCCGGCTTATTTCTAAAGGAAATGATTTCAAATGCAAAACGATCCCGAACTTCAATTTCGAAAACTGCAGCTTAAGGACAAATATTTCTTAATTTCATAAATTTCTTTAATTCAAATAATGCCCGTACATCGAGAGATAACCGCTAAACAGAACCGTAACCGCGGTGTGTAAATCTCCAAAAACCATTCCGCTGGTTTAAAACCTCCACAAACCAATGAACCAATGAATACCCGTTACTCGTGGAGTAAAAAGGGTATACTAAAGTCGTGGAAATGTATGTAACAGGCAGAAGGAATCATTTCCGACCATATAAAGTATATATATTCTTGATCAGCATCAACAGACGAGTCGAAATAGATATGTCCGTCTGACCGTCCGTCCGTCCGTCTGTATGAACACCTAGATCTCAGAGATGGTAAGAGATAGAGGTTTGACTTGTATGGGAAAAATGCTTCTTTTATCTGCACGCAGATCAAGTTTGTTTTAAATTTTGGCCACGCCCCCTCCCGCCCCCGCAATTTGGAAGTTTTGAAGATAGACGATTTGTACCTTCTAGAGAAAGTTAGTAATGAGAAAAATGAATCGATTTGCCGAAGAAATGATAAAGATCGTATGAACGGTTTTAAAGTTATGAGAAAAAAATGAACCAAGCCCCCCCGCTAAAAAAAATGTTGCATACTTTTCGGATGGTCACCCTAAGGAACGAAGGAACACTGGTAAACATGTTTTTTCATGAGTAACGGGTATATCGAAGTCGGTTATAGCCGACTTTAACTTACGCTCTCGTTTGAAGTGTAAATGTGCATTGCCAAACTTACATGACGCTACTTTTGTACGAAAAAATGTTTTTAAAAAATTGGAAAATTGCGAATTTTAAAAAAGATTTTTTTATATGGATAGCACTTAACTGCTACAATTAGTAAAAATGATATCAATCGTCCATAAGAATTTAAAAATGTAAGCCAAAATATTTGCTGGCGTGACGGTACAAGAAACGGAAGTGGGTTTTAACAAAGACATTAGAGTATGAAGATAACTAACGCCATACGATTTTTTGGTCCTGGCTTTTCAACTGGCTTTTCTCTTTAAGAGCCAGCTGCTGTTTTGTACGCATACAGCGACAGCCGACGACTGTAAGTGTGCACACTAGACCGTACATGCCTTATATGAAAAGTAATTTTTTGTTAAGTTCTTACCACAACATGGCTCAAAAAATTCTGCATATTTTATAGAAAATATGTCAAAAATTCAAAATCAGATATATTGAGGTTTAGTGGCCTCGAGAAGACTTTAAAGGTTCAAATTTCCCCTTAATTTGGTTTTTGAGCTGCTAGAAACGTCATAGTAGGCAGACAAAAATTTTGTTAAAATTGTAAAAATAAATTATTTCAACATGTCGTACAATTGATTCAGCAACACAATCGGACGGCACCAAATTGATGATTATTGCTGATTATGGCATGTCCTCATTGCATTTAAACTACACAAATTTGTATTGTAAAGGAAAAATATTAATGGCATATTCAACTATGCATTTGTAGATTATACAAATAGTGTGTTTACTAAAAATGTATTTATTTATAAAAAAAAAAGTTAAGGTTCTACCGAGAATTGAACTCGGTTCGCCGGCTTCAAAGTCCAGAGTGCTTATCACAACACCATATAATCTAACATGAAATATTTAATTTATTTGTTCTACACTTTTGAAAAAGGTCTCTGTCTACGTTGACAATTCAAGATAAATTAAGGAGAAATTGGTACTTTTAAAGCCTTCTCGAGGCCACCAAACCTCAATATATCTGATTTTGGATTTTTGATCAATTTTCTATAAAATATACAGAATTTTTTGAGCTATGTTGTGCAAAGATCGTCACATGTTGAAAATCGTATGGAGAAATGTACGGTCTAGTGCACACGTATTTTCAAGCATTACTCACACAAGCAAGTGCATTTTATTTTTAGAATTTTACGCTCTCAACTTTGTGTGAGCGGAGAGAGCGCCACCAAAAAAATAGCTGCATAGTGCAAAACATATATATGGCCGTTCGGCATCTTAGAGATTATATTGGTCTTTGGTTTTAAGTTGCTTTTTTAAGCAAAGTTGGATTTATTTTTAACTTTACTTGTAGCAGAAACGTAGTCTACGATAAATTCAAATTTCTAATTCAAAATTTCCAAAGAAATTGTAGGTCTACAACAAAGTCAGGCACGTTCCTATCTACAGTGCAAACAACCCTGTTCTGCGGCAGCGACTTTGCCACACCGCCAGTATACGAGCTTACGTTCTCTTTTGCAACAATAAATAAGTGCTAAATAAGCGCGCTCTCGCTTGGCTAAACACACACACGCAATGCCAAAATGAGCATGTGTATTTTGCCGGAACCTAATCTAATATCAAAATCGAGACAGCAGCTTCGAATTTCAAAAATATCCGAGATTTGCACACTTTATGCATCGTTATTGTTAACCCATTCACCGTACAATTAGTTTAAACCAATTCAAGCTTTAAGAAAATCCCAAGAGTGTCATCATTTTTCAAAAATTTTTCCCCTTTATTGCTATTTATAGACCCATAGATAAGATTTGATTTAAGCAGCTACTGCCAACTCCATTCTACCCAACGCCAAGCACTTAAGCGAGCAGAGACCACTCGAACTGTCTGTCTGTCTTATCAGCAACTCTTTATCTCTCTCTTTTGCATTGTTAGCCCAAGGAAGTCAACTAACCGTACCTAAATATTTACAGTTCATAAGGCCATTAAAGGTCAACCAAATCCTAACTGATCTTTATGCGAGATATTCATCAAATTAGAAACTATTTTGCCTTTGTCTGGTTTGAGACTTTTTTTTAACTTTAACCACAAATACAAAAGTAAACAACAAAAATTAAACACATTAAAAGAAAAATGCCGCCCAACAACACACACACTCACACACACACAGAAATTGTATAAATTTTAAATGGAAATATAAATTAAATTCATATGGGAACCAAATGTTGTGCAAATAAATCGTTTAAATGGCAAACAAAACAAAATAGCTTGGGAGAAGAGTTAAAATATTGTAGTAATCAGAATTCAATAAGTTATGGCCACTCGTTCGTGTTTTGTGAGGGGAGGGGGGGAAATATTGTTAAGCATAAATTTTGTGTAAATATTTTCTTTTGGGGGGGAACATAAAATACAAAGAATTCCAGGAAAAAGAAATATTTTTTAATTAAATTTTAAATTTAAATTTTAGGACTCTGGTGCGGATATCACTAATCGGGTATTCCAAGGCTGTGGTCGTCCCACCTTAAGACGGGCCAAGCGTTCGGTGAGCCCTAAGTTACTCCTAGGCCCATCTACCGCCTCCGTACAGGAATTACAGGCGGAAAACTCTTCGGAGGCGGACACTTTGGACATAGATGCCACCTTGGATGAGGCCATAGTTTTGCGTGAACGTCGTTCTGCCGAACCAGGCTCACAGGAAGTCTCCACGCAGCAACAGTCCCAAGAGCAGGACAATGCCAATGGTGGAGGAGGCGGTGGCCGGCGACAGCAGCAACGGCGCAAGCAACAGCGTCGCAAGCAACAGCAAAATAATCGTCATGACAACGATGATGATGACAGCGACAATGGCGGTGGACGCGAACATATACTCGACCGCACGGTTAAGGACATACGCCAAAAGGTCAAGGACTACAAAAAATTCTGGTCCAATTTGCCACATTCCATTTGCAGTAACGAGGACATAGCAGCCAGTTCAGATGTGGATGGCATGTGCTGGAATGGACACACCATAGACAGGTGAGGGGAGATCTGAGGGGTTGGTTGGACCAAGTTTCTTAATACTTTTCCCTACAGATACATGCACTCAATTACCACGGAGCATGGCTCGAATCCGGAGTTTAGTGGCAATCCAGCCAGCACTCGTCAGACAGCTCAAATGTCCGCGCAGTTGGCACATCTCAAGAATGCCATTAATCATCTGCGGAATGCCTATAATGGTTTGGATGTGGACTGGAGTGAGCCGGGTAAGTTGAACTCACAACTTTTGTGGTAAATTGGCTAAGCTCCATCTCTTTACAGAAGAACCCTATATGGGCAGTGGCCATGGGTCTGGTTCCGGCTCCGAGGATGATGAAGACGACGACGAGGGCTCTGGCCTGGGTCCATTCGAGCCCAGCAACAAGCCTGAGGTGGAACATCCCTCGGTGCGTGTCGATCAGGACAATGATGATGATGAGGACGCGCCCATCACAACCCACACTTCGCGACCCAATTTGGATGAGAAGAATCCTTTGATACACACCACACACATTACCCAAGATGGTAATGCTCTGGGTGAAACTGACCACGACCGAGGCGTTGGCGAGGATGATGATGAACCGGAAGAGGAGGAGGATGGCGATGGTGATTCGTCTGCACATGATGGCACCAACTCTTCGGCCAGTTTGCCAGAGAAGATGACGTTACGTCGTGCCTTGATGGTCTATCTGTTGCCTTTGTATATGGCGTGGTTCGGTGGCGTTGTAGCCGATTTGCTGTGATTACTCAAATAATGCATCCTCCCCTCCTCCCCCCCAAAAAAAAACACCTCTCAGTCATTCATCTATGAAACAAAAAACAAAACTACAAAATGTTGTTAGAAGAACTTCTTTATATACGAAATGCCAGTCCAAAATTTTATAAAAACTTTTGATAAAAGCAATGAAAACAAGTGAAAACGAAGCGAGCAAAGGGCCCATCCCAGCCCTGTCATACAGTCAGAGACGACTCTCTTAGTAGGGAAGCATACGTAACGAGCCCATTATAGTTTTAGTCAACATCCCCTCCCCCCATCCACCCCCCTAAAACTAAGTGCGAAATTCTTATTTCTAAGCGAGCGAATGTGGAAATAGTGTGAATGCATTTTTTGATGACTGTTGAGTGACTGTTTAATGTGATCGTTTAGCAAAAATTAACTATACAAAAAAAAAAACAAAAACACTTTAGCCCCTAGACTTAAGTATAAAAAAAGAAAAACTAAATTACATATGATTTGTATTATATTTATGCCACACACACACACACACACACACACTTATTCAACAGCAATAACAATAATTTCTAACTTAGTTAACCTAGAAGCCTTTAACTTGTAAATCCGACAGCCATAAATCAGGCGTCATAGCCACGACTTCATTTATTTGTAATTTTGTCTTAATTTTAAAATATATATAAATGAAATATTTATATGTAAAACCAAGCCTAAATATTTATATTTATTCCTGAACAAGTTTTTAATTTTTGTATGTATTATTTTTTTATTGTGTATTTAAAACGAAAAATCGAAATACAAAAAAATAACAAATTGAAATACTAAAAAAAGGAAATGTTTAAACTAAGGGGGTCTGAGCAGATTTTAAGTAAGAATTACAAGTTCAGCAATCACCAAAGTAAGCTGCAGTCGAGTGCACCCACTGCAATAAAAGAAAAAATGTTAAAGGATTTGTTATAAATTCATTTTCCAAAGTATTGTCCTTCTCCAGCCACTACCTTTGTTCCATATTTCTGGCAGTTTTTAGATACCACCTCGAAAAATTATTGTTTGACCCATCGATGCAACTTTTGAGTTTTCGGAGTTAAAGAAGATCCTTAAGGGGGCATGCGTCTGCGAAGAAGAACGGATGGAAGTCGAATGGGCTAATGTCTGGGATATACGGCGGGTATATGAACCGACCAACCGATCGAGAGGCGCAGCCACTATGACTAGTGTCAGAGGTCGCGAGAAGCCATAATATTTTTTGCTATGAGCAAAGCGAGAAGAGAGAGGTGTTCACACTTGACGAACTCTATTTATTAGTAAAAATAAAATAAATTTACAAGAGTTTAAAATAAAGAAAAATGTTTTTAAAATGTTGTTTTAATTCTAATGGCAGTTTGTTTAGAACTGAATTTATACTACAAACTTTATAAGAAAAATTATTAAATTGATATAAGCTAGTATCAAAATGATACTAAAAGATTAGTAATTGAAGTTTCAGATTAATAAGACCTAGTATCAAATTGATGCTAAGAAATGAATTCAAAAATGGGTCAATCTGATACAAGTATCAATTTGAGATCCTCGAAATGTCATTTTAATACTTTCGAAGAAATCAATTTGATACTTGGAGTATTAAAGAGTTTCAAATTGATGTCTAAATTGAGTCATTTTGCTGACAACTAGTTTTTGGATAAAGCATTACTCTACAGCAGTGTCCGGCAAAACACACATGCTTATTTTGCCTTTGCATGTGTGCGTTCAGACACACGAGAGCGCTCTCTGTTAGCACATGTTTGTTATTGTAAAAGAGAGCAGTGTACGCTCGTATAGTGTCTGTGTATCGACGCCGCTGCTACAGAGGATGGACGTCGGTACTTCTATACACAGTCATGTCCGGTGCCGGACACTGCTCTACAGTCAATAAGGCTGGAATGACACTTTCAATTTTTAGAGACAATTATTGTCGGAATTTTTGTTAATAGCTCAAATTTTGCTGTTGTGTATCATTGCAGCATCTTCGAAAGCATTCTGCGGAGAATTCAAACATACTCTGACTCTCTTACACCAACGACTTTTGCCCATAGGTGAAAAATTGTGACTTAAATTGTCCCTAAAAATTGAAAGTGTCATTACAGCCCAAGGGAGGAAAGATTCATGATTTCGTCCATCTTCTGCAATTGTAGTTTTTGTTTTACTTCAGAACATTCTTCAGTTGGTAGTTGGGTCCATCTCACTTAGATATCCTGTTTTCTACATAATTGGGCTTTGTCCGTCTGTCAGTCCTTCAGTTTTTGAGCGAACTAGTTTTTCAGTTTTAAAGCTACCGAGTTAAAATTTAGCACAGAGTCTACTTTTGAATACGGCTAAATGTGGATGGTTTACGTTTGGTTTACGTCGACAAGTCGGGCCATTGTTTTGGGTCCATGTCCAATTGCTCCAGTAAAAGCCGATTAAGCAGTTCTTAGTATATAAGCAGTCGGTATAGCAGTAATTGTAAGCAGTACTTAAAAGTCGATAAAGCAATTCAAAGTCGATACAGCAGTTGTAGTAAGTCGATAAAGCAGGTAAACGTCGATTTAGCAGTTGTATAAGTCGATAAAGCAGGTCGACGACGACCTAGCAGTTTTATAAGTCGATGAAGCAGTTAGGTCCATACAGCTTACCGACTTACGTCGGTAAAGCAGATAAAGTCAACATAAGGGTATTCCGTTAAATAGTTTTTGATGTGAAACATCTTTAATTTCGGTACGGACGATTTTAGTATGAGTAAAATTTGATTTGAGCGTCACGTGACTCTGACGCCAACCATTGTTGCTGTGTTTGCTTTGTGCAGTGGCTCAGCACACGTCATTCATATTTTGTGTTGTTTTGATTTGTACAGTTTCCCGGCAAACACACACACAGGATCTGGGTGGGATCTGGAAGGGATCTGCGTGGAATCTGGAAGGGATCTAGGCGAGATCTGGGTGGAATGTGGGCGGAATCTGGGTGGAATCTGGATGGAATCTGGATGGGATCTGTGTGGGATCAGGAAGTGATCTGGTCGGGATCAGGATGGAAGCTGAATGGGATCTGGAAGGGATCTGGGCAAGACATGGGCGAGATCTGGGTGGGATCTGATGGTATCTGGGGGGGTGAAACATCATCATTTATCTTTCGATCAGCGCTTTAAACTTCCTGACCAAAATTAAAGAACTCTGCAGCAAGTGATCCTGTATTTAGTATTTCTACTTCCCGTTATTTGTCTTCTTTCGAAAGAGCGACCTTGCTGATTTATATATCATTGAGAGAACTTGTGATTTGAAAATAAGCTTAAACTTAATAACTTATCATCATGTTTCACATCAAAGACTCGTGAGTGCTAGCGACACTCACATCTTTTTTTTATACCCTGTACCCACGGGAAATGGGTAAACGGATTTCTTAAAGTTGTGCAAATGTAAGTAAAAGAAGAAGGAAACATTTCCGACCCTTAATCAGCCACGTACGTTTCTCCGCCTGGCCGTCCGTCTCTCTACAATGTCTACGCACTACTACGTTTCACCATGGAAGACCATGGAAAACCAATGCTAAAAAATAAAAATGTCTTGTCGAACTGTGATGCATTGTCACCCAATTCATGACAATGATTTTAGGCGTAGTCATTTGTGGACTTGAAAGTTAGTTTCTTAAGTAATTAGCGGTCTTATTACCATGGAGATCCGTTAGCTTGAAATTGCGCTCATGCATTGATCCTGCCAGGATTTTTCACTTGATTGGTGTTAACGTTCTTAATTTTTTTACTTTTTTTACTATTTTTAATCCTCTTTATTATTTTGCGGTTTTAAAAGTCGACAGTAACGGTTTATAGGTTAGAATAACTCACAGTCTGTGGCTCCCAGCGTAGGACAGAGAGCTGGGGCTCACGAGCCAGGAGCCGAGTGTAGGGAGCTGACAGCGAGAGCTGGTTCCCGAGATCTGCAAGCAAAGAGCTGTTCCGAACCCTGGTCCTAACAGGCTAGATTAAAGTCTATTCTTCAACTCTTGCTGGTCAGGATAGTCATGCAGGTCCCCTTCTGCTCTTAATGAACCAAAATAGTTCTCCAATACATCCTGGCTGAGCCGATATGTTAAAATATAGCTCACAGAATATTTACTCTCGGCAAAAAGGTCCTTAAGAGCATTATTTGATTGAATAATTTCCGAAAGAAAGCGTTATTTAAGTGTTTTATTACCAAATTGGGATACTAACTATCCTTTTTGAAATAGTCTACCGTTGTCTTAAAGTCTTTTATTGTTTTTTTCTGCGTTTTCCTGCAACTAAATCATATTTATTGTAGATAAACGGCTTGGCTCAAATCTATTGGATTACGAACAGTTCTTGTTCTAAGAGCTGAATTTCTATAATTGAATTTCTGACCTTTCTTCAGTGGAAATGCAATCGCTTTCGTTCACACAACTCACTTCAGGGGATCCACTTCACGCGAATACATGACCACCATCTTTGCTACGTGATGCCTTCGGTTGGTTTTGCCATGGCTTCGGAAGAATTGTTGACACAGCACCTGTTATTAGACATATTTTCCTGGATTCGCCTTGTTTTCATTGCATCATGCTCTGCCCGATGTTCACGAAGAAACATTACCAATAACCCTTGCTACTAAAACTGGCACAGATCATAAACGAAGTGCAAACATGCGCTCCAAACAAAAACAAAACAAATTTCCTTGTGATGTGTGGGCGATGTGATTAATAAGCAGACCAGAGACTATACAGAAAGACTGACAGCTCACCCAAACCACCTTGGGAGGAAACTCCTGCAACCACGAAGGAAGCAAGGGTGAAAAAAAGAAAAGAAGACTGAAAAGATTCCACCCTAAGGATCTTGCTAAAAGGGACATTTAAATTAAGAAAAACAAACTCACTTTCAAGACTAAACTGTAAAAAATTGTAGAAAGCTCAAAGCACAAACTGTAACACGAATATCGAAATAGGAGATAGCTCAAGCAGGACCAAATGTATAAAACGTAAAATTAGGTTAAGGAGCCAGAAAAGGTAATGTGAAAATGAAAAAATGTATAAAATTTATGGGGAAACATGTAAAAAAAAAAAGGTATTAAAACATCGGCACATACGAAGTTAGTTTGGCCTTCTCGTTTTAAGTACTTTTAATATTTGGGTCTCTGTGGACTTTTCGTTTGAATTGCCCATATGTAGGTCCCGTGGCCACAATGAGTAAAACCCTTGGAACCTTACTAACGTATGTTCTATAATCGCTGGTTAGGCAGTTAAATGGCAGGTCCTTCCTAGCGCATAAATAATACACAATATCGACAGAATTAATGATTTAGTTGAATTTTAACGGGCAGTTAACATAACAAATAATTCTGCACATTTAAGCATCTTGTGTTGTCGGGTCGTCATTACCCAACTACTCAGTCCCGTTGGAGTTCTCCACTTATCCTCCGACGCCCTTTTCGGAGTTGTTCTCCATTTCATCATCTGCCGCTTCTTCACGGTCTTCATCTGCAGCGAAAGGATTAGAAGTCTGATGCAATAGATTCAATGAGTCAGAATTACCCAGCTCCTCAGTCTCGTTGGAATTCTCGTCGTCCTCCAAAGAATCAAGGTCATCTTCTTCAGTTGCCTGCTTAGTTAGTGTTTTATCCTGCTCATCATCGGCTTGTTCTTCAGATGAATCTGAAGCCGGCTTGAATTGAGTCAATGATCCCTCCATCATATTGAGACGATCCAAAAGTTGGTCCAAACGACGGCCAATATCGTCCAAAGAATCAATTTGATATTCGGCATCTGCATTAGAATCTTTCCCCAAGGTCTTTTGCTTTTTGCCAGAGCCTAAATCGGGTTTCTTTTCGGAAGACATTTTTTTTAATACGAAATGGAAATAAACATAAATATTTTTTGTTTCTTTTATTAATTTCTCAATCTGACGATTCTCAAATACTTTGTCAAGTTTCAAAGGAATGGACCAAAGTTAAATGCTAGGCCTACTCAGCACAAAATCTCACTCTCCCAAACTCCACTCAACTGGCACCCGAACCGATCTCTGCGGATGTTCGGCATCTTCAGTAAGCGAGCGAGCGGCGAACGGTAAACAACAGCTGCCACCGCGCAGAGCAGAAAGAAAATTTCGAAACGTCAACCTGGAAGATCGCCGACCCGACCTCTCTTTGCGCCCTACATCGAAATTTGTATCTATGCGTTTCTATGTGGAAAATGTGTTTTGCGTAATTATGCAAGTGAAATGAAAAGTGGGCGAAAGCGGTTGCCAATTTGCTTGAGTGAAACCGGAAAACAGTCTCTTATCAGTGATTCATTTCCAACGCAATTAGGTGTAAGTTTCTTTATAATTTCACAGACAAACAAAAGTCGATGTTGGGTGATTTCTGTTTCTGTTTCTGTGCCACTAACCAAGTTTAACGTTTGACTTTTAGCAGTCACATCTTTGTATTTACAGCTGTTCGATGAGAAACCAGTTTGTTTGTTTGCCTTTTAAAGCTCGCTAGTTGGCTAATATTTCTAGTCAGAGAGATGATTATTCTGGGGATCATTGATTTTAGCGGTAAAAA
Source organism: Lordiphosa clarofinis (assembly GCA_018904275.1). Classification (NCBI taxonomy): domain Eukaryota; kingdom Metazoa; phylum Arthropoda; class Insecta; order Diptera; family Drosophilidae; genus Lordiphosa; species Lordiphosa clarofinis. The sequence continues at coordinate 5,505,228 of JAEIGQ010000005.1, read as the reverse complement.
ATGTAAATTACCTAAAACAAAGTATGTGGAAAAATTTGTTTCTTTTTTTTATAAATAAATAAAATTTAAAAAAATAGAAAAAAATTAGTCACCGACCATAGCAGAGCAAGGTTTCGATCCTCGGACCTCTGGGTTATGGGCCCAGCACGCTTCCACTGCGCCACTCTGCTTGTTGTTGCCGGCGTGTCAAAAGCGCTTTAGAAGCGAACTCAAAAGCAAGCAGTGCAAAATGTTTTGCATGTCAGTTTAGCATTATCTAACATACAAATTTGCAAATGCAAATAAAAACACGAATATTTATACTTTTAGTTGGCTCAACTTATCAGGAAACTAGATAAAATTTAAGTAAATTAAAAGCAAGAAACGAAATTGTTTTCGTTTGTAGAGCTACTAACTGTTACGTACTTTGAAGTGAAGCCGAAATCCACATATATAATTTGCATACAAAAATGAGTCTTCTATTCAAGCGTACCAAATTGACCATACAAAAATGGAAGGAAGCAGCTCGTATAATAGTTTATATAAAGCTCTTAAATTATGTTCATACAGCAACTTTTCCTGTGATTTTTTGGCTGGGTGGGTTTTCACATGTACTTTTTCATCAAACTCTGCCTAATTATGCTTAAGCATACAATGTGAATAAACTGCAAATTTAAGGGAAGCTATCATTAAAAACAAAAAAATATTCAATATTCGAGGTTTGAGGGTTTAGGACAACGATTTATTGTTCACCCTAGCGGAGTAATTCTCTTTTCTTTTGATTCGAGCCCGAGAAGCCTGAGCTGTAACAATTTTTCAGAGTTTGCAGCCCTGTTTAAATATGTGTTAAATGTTTTTTTATCCAATGCTCTTTCAGTTTGCAATTTAAATTAATATTTTTTCATATTTAATTTTAAAATTTTTGCTTAAATATCTTAATAAATTTCTTGGCCTGTCACTTCAATAGTTAAATATTCTGCACTGCTTGCTGACATGGCTTAGGTATAATGTGTTTCTGACACGCCGGCGACAACAAGCAGAGTGGCGCAGTGGAAGCGTGCTGGGCCCATAACCCAGAGGTCCGAGGATCGAAACCTTGCTCTGCTATTTGTATGATATAGCTTCTATGTTCGTTATATCATCGCTTTTTTTAATTTTGTTTTAAAACAAAACAGGGGTTGGTTAAAATGAACTGAAGTTGAGTTATGTTTGAACTTAACACTGAAGCCTTCAGGTAGGCCCTGATATGGACGAGCTGGTACTAAAAACAAGGCTTTCCTCACAAGCTGAAATGAATACTATCTTGAAATCGACTTTACTAGGCACTGAAACTGTTCTGAAATTACTTATAAGCTTCTGAATATGCCCTAATTCACCACTACTGAGTGAATTCTGAATTCTGGAGATTAAACTATACCTAGAAACCTCGGCCTTCTTCATTGAGATTTACACCGCTTAATCCCACTCCAAAAATGTTGCAAAAATAATAGCTTTTCAACTATTTGAGTTTGATTCTGCAAATTTAAGGATTGCAAATTTATGATTATAATCATATAAAAAAAAATAAACATACACCCCGCTTCTCCTGGGACTCGAACCACAACCTATTCGTTCCAATCAAGCTTTTGGCATCTACTTGTCATCTACTTAGCTCACTTGGCTATTGGCCGTAAAATTTTTTGCACAAGTTGCAGTATAAAAACTCAGCTGGTAGAAATCATCTGAGACTTACCTTAAAGTGACGGCCAATAGCCAAGTCGACTGAGTGGCCATGCAGTGTGCGCGAGGTACTCAGTTCAAGTCCCAGTACCGGCGTATTAATAATTTACATTTATATAAGTTTTTCAGAATGAACAATATGTTAAAAACTAAGGCAAACAAAAATACAAATAAAAAATGCTAAGTATAATTTATTTTTGTCTTTTTATTTCATATAAAAAATATTTGAGAAAATTTTAATAACAAACAAATTTCTTCTAGAACTACTTTTTCGACCGATCGTTCCTATGGCACCTACTATGGAACATGATATATGCCTGCCAGTTTGTGGTAGCTATAAATGACCAGTATACAATATTGGGATCGATATCTGAAAACAAAAAAGTTTTTGTTACACACCCTGTTCCCATTAAAAATGGGAAAAAGCGGATCATGAAGTTGTGCAAATGTATGTAACGCATAGAAGGTAGCATCTCCGACCACATAAAGTATATATATTCTTGATCAGCATCAAAAGCCAAGTTGATTTAGCCATGTCCGTCTGTCTATCTGTATGAACGCGTCGATATCATAGACTGTAATTGATGGAGCCACAAGTTTTGGCATGTATGAAGGTGAAAACTGTACCCACATCGAGTTTGTTTCAGATTTCGAAAATTCCTCCTCCTCCAACCTTAAACAGCGAAAATCTGTCGTTTTCTCTGTATAAACGCGTAGATCTCACAAAATATAAGAGGTAGAGCTACAAAATTTTGCATGTATGTTGTACCCGTACCCAGATCAAGGCAAATTCCACCTCCATCTTCTTCTAACCGCAAAAAACTGTCAGAGCTACAATTTTCAAGTTAAACCTAGTGACTTAATATATATTCAGTTAGGCCCAACATCGATCTATTCTGTGTACCACAATGAGATCCGAAAAAAACATCCAAGATATGCAAGTGCGCCTGCTCATTTATTGAATAAATTTTAAAATAAATGGAATTCAAAGCAATAGGAACCACATTTCTTTGGACAGGGTATTTTGCTGTCGGGGCACTCGACCGCAACACTCTTACTTGTTTCAAAATTAACTTTTGTATGGCAGCTATACTATCTAGTTGTCCGATTTTTATAAAACTTGGTGAAATTATGTAAAGGCATAGAAAACTTATAAATACGATGTTTGGGGACGATTGCGTTGAAGACCAAAAAGTTTTTCTTACTAGAACTACATTTTCAACCGATCGTTTCTATGGCAGATATACAATATAGTCATCCGATCCGGCCGATTCCGACAAATGTGCTGCGTATTTGTACCAAAAGACTTCGTGCAAAGTTTGGTTAAGAGAGCTTTAAAAGGAGGAGATAGCTTAGAAACAGACGGACAGACGGACTCAGCTCGTCATGCTGATCAAGAATATTTATACTTTAGGTGGTCGGAGATGCTACCTTCTATGCGTTACAAACATCTGAACAATTTCAATATACCCTCTCCAAGGGTATAAAAATTAGATTGTTTCATCTTAAAGTCCAGTTCAAGTGATCTTAATTCGAGATTAAAATTGAGCATATAATCTTTGGTTAAGATTATACGTCTCCATCGAGTTCTGACACCGTTTCCCTTTATTCAAGACTATAATCTTGATTTCAAAATGATTTTTTTGTCAGTGTATCTTATTTTGTTGAAGTCTATCAAAATCGATCATTTTTGACTCAAGGTTGTGGTAGACCTTTTTTGTCCCCTTCATGTCAAACCTCTATATATTACCATCTCTGAGATCTGTGATTTAAAATTAAGTCTCTAGCTTGGTCTTTTTTAAGAGGCTTTGATCTTTTACGAACATTTTTCAAATTATATCATTTACGTTAATACAGAGGTTAATCAATTCCCATTAAAGGAATTATTTACCAAATAGTCAATAGTTCTGCCAATCTCAACCAGTCGAAATTTGATTTTTGCAAAAAGTTATTGCTTAACGAGTCACTGTGCGTCATGGGTAATTGCTTACTGTGCTGCTGTGCAGAGCCACTTGAGATTGAATTCTCCATTTAGATGATTTTAGTTAAGCAGATTTTGGAAGCCCTACTTCTTGGGGCATCCCCTCGTGTAGAATCTAAAGTCCGGAGCAATTCCGATTTTTAACCTACTGCATTGTTTATTTGATTCAGTGTGTTTTTTTTTTATATATTTATAAAAATACAAAATATGCCCTACAACTAGTAAAAACTACAAACTAAGGCGAAGAATATGCTTGGGTCTCAGTAATCCTCATTGCAGAAGCAACCATCTCGTGAGTTCTCCACAATCCAATCTAAATATTTCGTCACACGCGTATAGACACCCGGATAGTTTGGTCGGGCACAACCATTGCCCCAGGAGACAATGCCAATTTGCTCGAATCGCTTGTCATCGGGACGCAGGCGCACCAGTGGACCTCCAGAGTCGCCTTGACAGCTGTCCCGTCCGCCCACACCCGGATAGCCAGAGCACATCATATTCTTGGTAATCATTTTCTGTGTGTAATTGGTCTGGGCCACACACTCATCATTTTCCAGCACAGGCACCTCCACCTCCTGCAGCAGACACGAGGGTTTGCCATCCTCCTTGAGTGTGCCCCAACCGGTGGCAATGGCCCGTGTGCCCACAAACAGATCATTACGCTGCTCCACACGCGGCAGACAAATGGGCCGTATAAAACTGGTGATGGGGACACGATCGTTGAGACGCAGCAGGGCAATGTCATTGTCGAAATTGGAGAAACTGAACTTCTGACTGAAGGCGCGCAGCACAAAGCGAGTCTCGGGCCGCTCCTTGTCGTTGCAGCGATCGTGCTCGCCAAAGGTCACCTTGATCATGAACCACATGAACCCTTTGACGCAATGGGCAGCAGTTAGCACGTAACGATCGTTAATGAGAGTGCCGCCACAATAGAATCTGTTGAAGTAGCTCAGCCGAGCCATCCAGGGGTACTCCGACACTCCGGTGGTGGTGCCACCCACAATCCGCGACTCATCGTTGCGTTCGCCGCATCTAAGAAAAATAGCAAAATTGAAAAGACGAAGGTTAATTAACAAGGAAGGAATTTGAAACTTCAGAACTTTTCAGGACTCAAATCAGCAGCAAGAAGCCGGTTCCCCACTGATTTGCATCGTTTGTTAATATTATTTGATTACTTTTTAGGCATAAATTTGTTAATCGCCAAAAATATATTCTCACTGAACCAGTTTAATTTATTTATCCAGCCAAAAAAAATAACATAAATTTAATGTTATTTGAAAATCCCTTTCATTTCGAAACCAGTTTCCCACCTGGACTTACATAGTTCAGTTCAAATGGGTACCAAAGCAGTTTAAAGTTCACCAACCTCAAATTAACCATAAAGAAAGTGTCAAATAAAATAAATGACCAACCAGCCCAAGCGATGTGCAGATTTTCCATCATCTTTACCCACATTAAACTGGTTTGCAATTGCCAACGAACAAAAACAACAAACCAAATTATAACCATATAAAACGAAATCAACTGCATTCGAAGAATCTTCCGCAGAGCTGGTTTGTGGACGGAAACGCAACAAGTTCTCAATTCGCATTGGCCAAATTAATTAAAATCAATCGAAACATTTTCGGACTTAATCGTGTCATTGCCCCAAAAGGCGTCCCGAAAACAAAGAACGAAATGTGCGACCCACTTTAAAGGCAATCCCATATGACGCATTGGGCCACCTCAGCCAAAAACCAAACCTGATGCCATATTTGTATGTCAAAATATACATATTTGTCTCATTGGCCACTGTTATCAAATCGTATGCAAATTGGGTCTTCTGCGTTCTTTACAATTTATAAAAAACTAGTTTGAAGGCTTTAATATAAACAAAAAAATTGAAAGAAGATTGAAATAGAAATGATCGATTGATTTTTGTGGAAATTTCTTTTGATTGTGTCACATACTCAATTCTTTCTTCTTCTTTCTTAGAAGTCTTATGAGAAACTCCCTTGGGTTCTTGCCTATGCCCAAAGCCAAAAGCCGCATTCCTCTAAGGAATTGCTTGGCAATTGGTTAAGCAATTTGTAAAAGGAATTTCAAGCATGCATTCGAAATGCAATTCTTCAGAGACTTCGAGACTGTGTGTGAGGTCAAGCAACGGATTTGTCCATAGAAATGACCAAAGCTGTGACAAACAGCTACAAAGGTTGTGGGAAAACTTGGTTATGTGTAACTTGGTATTGGCATCAACAACTTAGCATTGATTTACATAATTAAAAACCAAGAGCTTTATAAAAAATTCTTTGGGGGGAAGACAGTCCGCCAAAAATGTAAATTTTATTCGTTGTAAGTCAAAAAAATACTTTTAAACTTTTAAATTAAGAACGTTTCAGTAAAAGGGCCTGGCTCTCTCATTCGCTAGGCGACTGTGCCCTGGCCTAGTAAAATCTTACATAACAACAGATGCAAGCAAGTCGTTCCAGAACCTTGTTAAGTTTTTGGATTTTCCAAACCGAAACTTAAGCCGAACCTTATAAATTTATAACCAACCGAACGAATGCTTACCCAACTCCCACAGTATGGAAAAAGCATTTTTCTTAAGTTCCTTGTTTTATGTAATAGGATTACTTCTGGCTGAAAAATATCATTTTATTAGCAGGCCCGAATTGCTAAATGAATTTATTACTTTCGTATATTGTTAAAAGTTAGTTAAGTTGTTAAGTAATGTGCTCAATGGTTGTGGTGGGCTTGACAATTTTACTTTAACACTCGCACAGGCTCTGGGGCTGGCTCCGTCTGCGCACGAACCCCCTCGCGCACATCTCAGTTTCACCTTTAAATTTAGTCGCCTGACAATGGCGACAACGTTCGTTTATTGGAACAATTATAATGTACCTATTGCACGTAAAAGCAGCACCTCGTTTTCACGACGTTCATTTGCAGTTGTTGTTGCAACATTGCTCTATTGATATGAATGCTGTGCGCAGACGATTATTTTGATTGCGATGTTTAATGTCTTGGCAACTTGTGACGCATTTTTCGATCGCCGTTTCATTTTTGATCGTTTCGACATTTAACTTTAAAAATCTAACAGTTTGACTGAAAGCTAGGGATGTCGAAAATATTATCGATATATAAAAAAATCGATTTATTTTGTAAAAAAAATAAAAAAATATCATTTTTTCCGAGGCAATATATCGAAAACGGAATATTTTGGGTGATATTTTTCGATGATAATTATGTTTGTAGAATTTATTTATGTACATATATAACAAACCAAAAATAAAGGCGCATTTAAAACTGTAGATGTAATGCCGTTCGCACACGGCTAGTATCGTATCGAAGCGATTTTACGTATAAATGGAGAATAATTTGATGTCGCACACTTGAGTTTGAAGTAAGAATAACATCTTTGCAGCATGACGACTATCGTAAAGCTGTGAAAGTCGCCTTTCGTCATGCTGCACGCATGTTGTTCTCCCTTTAAAATTTAACACAAGATGAGCGACATCAGAATACAGCCATGCTATCAACAATCACCAGCATAGGGGATTAAATTATTGGAGCTGAATTTGAATTTTCCGTATTAAGTTGAATGAAGGAGAAAGACGAACTATTCGTGCTTTCTGACTTGGCATTGTCATATCTTATTACACACCTTATTACAAAGCATACTAAAGCATAGGCCCATGGTTTAAGAACGAATTGACTGAAGGAAAACTGAAAACGATAATTTCTTAAGAAATTATGTAACTCTGGTGTGAACTGGGATATTTTAGATCGATCAATAAATAGCGGAGCTATGGAGTTTCAAAGTGCATATTTCGAAAATCAACTTATTTCCTCACTATATTGGTTCTTCTTCTTCTTCTTCTTTAATGGCCATTACAACCGTTAGACGGTGTGGGGGTCTGGGGTTTTAACTCTCCCTTTTCTTTTGTTCTGTGCGAGCTGCCACCAGTTGGTCACACCAAGCTCGGCAATGTCTTCCCGCACCTGGTCTTCCCATCTTAGTGGTGGTCTTCCCACCTTGCCGCCTCCATAGTCAGCCGCCTTCGATTTATACGCCTTTTTTGCTGGAGCTTCTTCCTTCATCCTGGCGACATGTCCTAGCCAGCGCAGCCGCTGCTGCTTTATGCGCTTAACCAGGCTGGTGTCCCCATAGAGCTTATACAGTTCGTCGTTTCTTCGAATGCGGAAATCATCGCCGACTTTTAAAGGTCCATAAATCCTCCGAAGAATTTTTCGTTCAAACACGCCAATCGCCGCTTCATCCGCTGCTGTCATTGTCCATGCTTCTGCGCCATATTGCAGGACTGGGATGATAAGCGACTTGTACAGGGCTATTTTTGTTCTTCGCTTGAGGTCTTTGCTCTTGAACTCCCTACTTAGCCCATAGTAGCATCGGTTCGCAAGAGTGATTCTTCGTCGGATTTCCAGACTGATGTTGGTTCTAGCTACGTTATTTATCGACCGACACCAGAATGATTGGAGTAATTAAAAAAAAAATTTTTAAATCGAACAACCGCTACTCATCAAATTTTTGCAACCATTTTGAAACAAGTCGTTCTAATATAATCGCATTTAAAGTTTCGACAACTGTTTTCGATGAAAAAAAGTTTTTGACCGATTGCAAATATGGATTTGATGTATTTGGGTGTTAGCTTTCACCGAAAAAAAAAATAGAAATTTTGTCAAAGTGCGTCAAGACATGGTAAAAAATAAACCAAAAATTTCCAAGTAAAATTCTTTTTTTCAAAAATTTTTTTTTTTGTTTAATTCCGAAAATTTTGAAACTTTTTGAAGTTTTCTGACTAAAAAAAAGAACCTAAAATTACTAAACATACGAATGTCGATGAAAAATTGTTTCATGTTAGAGTGTCGGGAATAAAAAATTTGTTTTGTTTATTTCTCTAAAAATTTTAGAAGTTTTTTTTCTGAAGTTTAGAAAATAAATTAAAAAATAATTTGTTTTAAAAAATAGGTTTCTAAAACAGTAGTAGTAGTTTGGTCCTTTTTAGGGAGAATTGGTTTTTGAGCTGTTCTAGAGCGGCCGAACGGTAGGATGGAAGGACATGGCTATTTCAATTCGGCTGTTGATGCTGATTAGAAAACTATTTACTTCATGATATCGGAAATGTACTTTTGAATTTTGGCCGTATGCGGCCTAGTGGTTAGTGTGCTGGACTGCTGGGCGGGAGGTCGTGGGTTCGATTCCGCCTCTGAACATCTAATAATAAAAAGTTTTTTTCTTTCTTTAGAAAATAGCTTTTACACATACGGTCACTTTCACCAGCTAATGGCGCCAGCTGTGAAGTAACTAGCCATGATAAAGCAAATTCTCCAACTTTGCCGTTCGGATCCGGCGTTAAACTGTAGGTCCCTTTTTCTTGTGCGAAAAATTTTAAAGCACACACGCCAAGAGATTGAGAGAAGCTTGGCTTAGCCCCGTTCGAGGAGCTGTAAGCCAATTTTACATTTTACTTTTGAATTTTACAATTTCGGTATCTAGTTCGAAAATTTTGATTTTTCTTTGTTTTTCAGACTAAAGAAAAACACAGAACAGAATCAGGTGGGTGGGTATCAGCGTTAATAACATTTCCAATACAAATAGATGAGAACACGCTCACCAGTTTGATCAATTTAGCTGTTCAGCAGTTCAAAGAATGAAATTGTTACAATTTCGAGTTTTCTTGAATCTGCTGATTAGTAATCAGGGAATCAAACCGAATCGTATTATGTTTCCGGTTCAGGTTCTGGTAAACACCAAATTATTAATTCGGTATTCGGATCCGCATTGCTGCCTGGATTCTCATTTGGGCATACTTACGGGTAAAATATAAAGAGAGATCGGTCAATGGATTTGCGTCCATTCGATTTCTTAGCAAAGACTCATTATCCACACTCCGGAAGCTTTCTACGATTGCTTGCCTTTCTCAAATACAAATGTGGAAACTTTGTATTATGAAAAAGTTTTAAGCTGAGAAAAGCGATAATGATTTTATGACAAGCGGATTCCTAAGACTTTACGGCTTTGGAGGAATCAGGAACGCGACACACTTCTTGGTCAGAGGACATCGCTGTAAAATAAAGTCATCGACCAACTAAAACTGCTCCAACCGACTAGACTCGTTAAATGGGAATCGAGCCCAGTACCTTCTGCACTTAACGAGCAACGAATATATTGGCGTGTTAGCGCATTGAGCTATTTCACACTTTTGTAGTTGCACGTCTAGGGCACTACATATATTTTTCTGTGTAGTGGTTGAGCTAACTAGAAATGTAAACACTTGTGGCTAACATTTTTGAGAAAGTTTTGTTCATATTTTGAGTTGAAGGCAACTTGATTTCTAAATAGATTTTCCCCTTTTTGTAAGTGCCAGATTTGCAGTCTGGATGCCCAGAACCGAAACTGTACCGGTGCAATGTTTAGGTTCTTTTTCGGTTTCAAGATACAAAATAGAAAATATCGGTTCCGGTTTTGGTTCTGAATTTTAATCGGATTCTGTCGTTATATTCATTGATTCCATGGTAAAAACTATAAGTATATTTCTCACCTTCTATATAGCGTTATTTAATGGAGATTTAAAATGTTGACGCTTCAAGGCATAAAGTTTTTTGTTTTCAATATCAAGAAAAAGTGAATACATAACTGTGTCCGGCAAAGCATACATGCTCATTTTGGCATTGCATGTGTGTGTTTAGACACGCAAGAGCGATCTCATTTAGCACTTTTTTGTTGTTGCAAAAGAGAGCAGTGTACGCTCGTACAGTGTCGGTGTATCGACTTCGCTGCTACAGAGGATAGACGTCGCTGCTTGTATACGCACTTTCTGCGTAAACGTGCCATATGTACCAGAACATATGCTTAGAGATTTGCAACTAAAGCAGAAATGTAATAGTTTCTTTAGCTAAAATTAAGATTGAAAATACGCCAAGATGTCAGATCAAAATTCTATTAAATGGGCTTTTGTTCTGTCTCAAAGGAAGTAATATTAATAGTTATAAATTTTTGAAATCGTGAATGCCCAAAATATGATACAACTATCGTTCAAGTTTAGGCTAAGATAGTTCTCGCAATAAATGGAAAACTACAACTACGTTCCTTTTTAAGCCAGTTAGCTAATTTAAGCGAGTCATTATTTTCACATAGCTCGTTTTTCTTCCAAAAGTTCTGTTTTTGAGCACGCTTTTAAACATTTATCAGATCTTTACAAAAAGTTCGTCTTGTTTGTTCGATCAGACTCGGGGTTGAGATCAGTTGGGAACATAAAAACCTCAAAGAAAAATGTGTAATGTAGTTTCCCTTTCTGTATTTTTATTAATTACTCAATACTAAATAAGTAAAGGTCCCTAACAACAGACGCGTTCCTCACACTTTTTCTTGTGGTGAACTGAAGAGAGTTACAAATTGATCGCACGATCACAAAAAATCAATCCATAACTTCTAACTGTAAGTGCCATTTGTTTGGCCGTGACAATGTTTGTTTGTTCTGTTGGCTAACTGGAAGTTGTCATCATGGCTGTGACAGCTTCTTTTTCTTGTTTCTTTCTTTCTGAAATGTATTCACCTGCAGGAACATGTTGTGGATGTTTGGTCTTGAGATGGCGGCGCATTATTGCGATTGAAGGCACCACCAAACCAATTCTTGATCGGATTTTGCCGGAATACAGGTTTATTGCCAATGGTGTCCACGGCAGCAGCACCAGCAGCAGCGGATGAAGATGCTGCTGTGGAGCTGCTGCTGTTGTTGGCGCTGTTAGTTCTCAGCTTCTTGGGTTGATGATATTTGCCAGGTATGGAGGATGGAGGCGATGTTGTTGATGTTGTTGATGTTGCTGAGGCGGCAATGCAGGAAATGATGGCCAACATTAATGGCCAGTGACGTAAGTGGAGCATCATCATCTTCTTGAACTCGTTGTTGTTGTTAGTTATGCAATTTTATGCACGAAAACTGAATGAACAAGCCTTAAGCGGTTCTGATTCAGACCGAAGAACCGTTGTTTGGAAACTCCTTTCGCACTTCACTTGTTAATTTATGGAAATCACATATATTTATTTCTTCTCTTTGAATTTTTTGAATTTGTTTCCCCACGCTCTTCACACAGAATAATTCAAACTGTCAACAAGTCGCGGCCCAGCACGAACGATGTCGATCGGTGTTTTTGTTTTTTTTTTGTTTTCGTACCGCTCACGCGAAAGTCTGCAAACCGACTGATATCCACAGACCAAGGCCTGGACTCTCCGACTCTGGCTCTGGCTTGGCAGCGACGTCAGCGTCAGCGTCAACGTCAACGCTTGACTGGCAGCGAACAGAGACTGAGCTCAGAGTTGGACTTGGTTGTTGGATTGCTCAGTGCCCAGGCCCGTTTTTGTTCTCAATATGCTAATGTGACAGTTTGCCATTGCCATGCGGAGTTCTTGAGTTCTGGGTCTGGGTCTCGGTCTGGGCCTGGCTTTGGTGGTTGTCGTCGGAGCCGCCGTTGTCGTCGTCGTCTGTTTAAAGTTTTGTTTATTATGCTCGATACGTCAATACACCGTGAGAATTTTAATGATTTTACATGACAACCTGTTTAATGGCCAATAATATTAATTGTACTTACAGATATTTAGGAAAGGGGAGAGAAACCACAAGATAGATTGTTGGTTTCACTTGAAAATTAAAAAAGGGTTTTCTTATATACAAAAAGTAAAAAATATTTGGCCAAAGGGTCGAAAACTAGCTTCGCTCAATCAATGGGCTTGTGTGTTTCTAATTTTCGCACAAGAGAAAGGGATTTACAGCTTATCACCGAATTGGAATCCGAATGGCAATGTATGAAATGCATTTTCATGGCTAATTGCTTCACAGTGACAAGTTGCTTCACGATAGCTTGTGTTAAATTTTTTAATAGATCCGAGACAGAATCGACCCCTCGCTCACCAGGCACATACTGCCGAACCACATTACAAATAAATTTCTTTTTATCTTTAATAAAATAAAATTCTTTTTGAAAGTTTTGTTAAAACAGGATCGGAATGACAAGACAAAAAAGCCTAATTTAAGCTAATTCGAGTAAGGATTAAAGCAGGTTTTCGCTTCGCTTATCATTTACATTTCTCAATTATTTCCTCCAAGCCATTTTTTAATTTCCTACACAAAAAAATGTAATTTGGAAATAACGTAATTTCTCCTGCAGTTAGTAGATAGATTGTTTGTATCTTTTACTTATATTTAGTAATCAGTTTGATTTATCGCTGTGCCAAAGGAATAATGAAGATCGTATGAATGATAGTCGTGTTATAAGGAAAACATACAATTATGATGGGTAGCACCAGCCCCAACGACGATAGGCAGCGCTTCACGGACTTTATTTGCCACTTTGTGTGTGACAGATTATGTTATAGTCGGGCTTAACTAACTTTCTTTCTTTTTTTTACCAAATCTGGCCAGGTTACCTTGAAATTCGATTTGATAGTAGTATTTCATATTTCAAAAAAGTTTACAAAAAATATACCTTCTCGACTTCTAACAGTCTCCATTGCTTTGACTGTTCGTTTATAATAATGAAACTACGATAATCTAACAATTCTTCTTGATGGTAATTCTGGCCCACAGAGCAATGTTAAGTAATATTTTGATCACAGTTTATTAAACTTTTGTCTGCCTTTTTATTATTAAAGGTTTCGTGCTTTTGTTGCCAAAATATACATAAGTAAACAGAGTGATTCAGTCTAGAGCTCGCAAAAACAACATTTTTAAGAAAATTCGATTAAAATCGATTTTTATACTCTGTACCGAAGGTACATAGAGTATATTAAGTTTGCGCAAAAATATGTAACGGAGAAGGAATCATTTCCGACAATATAAGGTATATTCGTATACCTGCTAGAGATAGTTTGTAATTAGCAAAATGCATCGATTTGCCGAAAAAAATTATAAAGATCGGGTGAGCGGTTCTCAAGTTATGAGCAAAAAAGTAAATTACGCTCCCCCACCCCGTCCCACCCTAAACTGAGAGAGAGAGAGGGAGAAAAAGAGAGAGACTTAGAGATGAGCGCAGCACCAGCATTGCATTTAGCTTCTACTCCAGGTACAGAGTATGTTATTGTCGGACTTGACCTACTTTCTCACTAGTTTTTTAAATAAGTTCTTAGGCCATAATAAATAACAGTGTGAATTGTTAGTTTTTCTGTTACACAAAGGAATAAGTATATAAATATTTTGTAACAGTATAAATCAAATTTACTTAACTCAAACTATATCACTTCATGTAACACTTGTAATTATGAGATTCTTTTCGCTTTTGACTTGTGCAACTAATAATACATAGTATAATAAAATTACTTCGACAGCCATTGGTTTCTTTTTGTAGATAAGAGCATTAATGTGCGTAAATCTAAAAAACAAAATAAAATCAATTTGGTATAAAAATTGTATTGTATGTATTTCATTCCAGTGAGAAAACTTGGAAACTTGGAAACGTGAGTGCTATCGAAAAAATGCTGTGCTCTTAAAATGGCACCGTCAGTGGGAGTGAGCTTGGCAATATATGTATACTTAGGGCCGTTTTCTCATGTTGCTGTTTTTGCAAATCTAGGTGGATTTGGTGCATTTTGTATTTCGAAATGCACCAAATCCACCTAGATTTGCAAAAACAGCAACATGAGAAAACGGCCCTTAGGGTCGAGACAGTAAATAAAGTTTCTAAGTCCGGGGTCCTCGACTTAGCTGATCAAAGCTAGGTCAATTTTTTTTTCTTTCAAAGTTTTCAGAAACCAAGAAAAGATTCATGGTTACAATACTTTTAAGAACCAGAACCTCCTTTTGGATGAGCGGGTTTGCCCTTTTTAAATGAACGAATAAATTTGTGGTATTTCCCCAGGTCTTATAAATATTTTAAATTTTTGTGACATACAAAATTACAAACACTTGACTTTTTCATTTTTCTTGACGAGTTGGTAATTGTTACTCGCCGGTCTCGTCATGAATAATACCCATTTTTTTAAGATCTGTATTTTTTTGAGCTTAGCCTTGGGACGAGCTTTGCAGGCGTCCCTTGTCTTATTTTTTCGATATGAATCGATGCCCAAAATTTATATCGATGTTTCGCCAACATGGAAAGAATCGATTCGGAAATCGATGTATCGATGTTTTTGCCAGCTCTAATTCAGTCAAAAGCACTTGCACCATCATTAATGACAAAAACAACAAGGGTCCTATTGTGGATCAATTGGATAATCGCTGCTCTCTTATCCTTATCTATAACTCGACCTTGATTAAAAAAGGGCGAATAACCCGATAAACTTAGTATAAGTTTTTGTGAAAATTTCTGAAATACGCATAAGAGGTTTGTATGAGTGCACTTAAACTGTTTTTGAATCGAACAAAAATATTTTAACCTTTTTTGTTTTAAATGTTTTACCTTAATAAGAATATCTGTTCATTACTGCTTTTGACAACTTTTAAACTCATTTTGAGTCCAATTGAGTCCAAAAGTTTGCTGACTGTCAGGACCTTTATAGTTCACGATGGGCTAAGCTCTACAGCCTTTAAAGTGTATACAAAGTCCCTCTTTTTAATATAATAAAATAAATTTTTAGCGGAATCCTTTTTTCCTGTTTTTTTAAACAAAACCAAAAAATTTCAGTTTTAATGGCTGCGAGGAGGTCTCATAGTGCACACACGACTCACCCCAAAAAGTAAAAAAAGAAAAGCGGGAGGGATTAGGTGGCTGCTAAAACTGATCCTTAGGAATAAAGTCCTCACAAATAGACACAAGCAGTTACTAGAAAGTTGGCATCATGGTCAAGTGAAGCCTACACCCTTTTGCTTTAGAAAATTGCTGGATGTACCTATCAATAAGACCCAGAGATCTCCCCTCCCGTTTTCCTCAGTGTAAGCGAAGCAAATATTTTCTAATAGCTCATAAACACTTTGTAGAAAAAGGAAAAAAACAAACTTTGAAAGTTACACAAACTTCCGTTAAATCTGCAAATATGGCCAGCAAACATTGAAAGGAAGGGAAACCACGTACCATTTTAATTAAATTACAAAAATAGAAAAAAACTGTTTTTTTAGAGCTGATCTAGGTTTGGTGTTTGGGCAAGCCCCATGAATACGTTAATACTTTATTTTTTTTCAACACAATTTGCCCCTTTTATGTTCACCGACTCTTTTCACCTGACTCTAAGGTAAACACAAAAAAAAAACAGAGTTGGTGAAAAAAAAGAAAATTCACACATGTTGCTACTGAATGAATTAACAAAAACAAATGAAATGGAACTTTTCGCATTTGTAGCGAGACACATGAAAATTAACTTTAATGTTAATCAACTATTGGAAATTGGAAAATTGCTGTTGACCCAATTAAGGCCAATGAAAATTGGTTGGATTGCGTTGTTATGAGTGAACGACTGAGGCTTTTGTTATATGTCAAACAGAAAATTGTCATTAACTGAAGTAATTGATGTCAGAAATGGTTAATGGGTTCGTATAAAACAAAAGAGGGAAATTTTAATATTTGTTGTGATGTTTTATTTCGAAAGATTTACAAACCAACTGCAGGCGAATTCTCTAGAGATTTCTGTCCCACCCCCGATTCTAAGACTTTCTATATCAATTCTTTCCGTGGCATGTTCGACACCAATTAAACTTAATTTCTCGTTCCTTAAGAAACTTAATAATCCATGCCGCAAATCTCCACACTATTCCTTATTAATGGCAAACATGCAAATTTCTTTTTTATTTTTCTATTGCAGAACTCAATCTTTATTAATTAAGTCCAAGTGAAAAGGTTAGAAAACCACAAGAGCATAAAGCGAATCTCTGACATGCACATCGACACACATCGTCACAGTCACGACACAATCATTGCATAACCAAGATTAGGCAGAAGCATTAGAACGAGTAACCAAGCAAATATGAGTGGCGGCGGCTGGCTGGATATGATGGGTGCTGCACAATCAACAGGCGGGAAGAGAACCAATCCGCGTTCCAAGCAGCCCAAGCGCAACCGCACTGAAGCTGCAGTTGACATCCATCATGGACGTGGCAGTATTGGCAGTGTCAGTTCAAATCTTTTCAAGGCCTTTCGAGAGCGCTTTCTCAGTAGCGAAGATTCGGCTGACTATCGCAAGCTGAGACAACGCGACGCCGAATCGGGGAGAGTGGAAAAATCTGCCAGTTCAAGTGACAGCTCGGATGAGGAGAGTGAATTAAGTAGCAGCAGCGTCGATGATTTTTTGCCCAGGAAACAGAACGTCGCAAATGGCGCCGTAAGGTCGAAATAACGGAACAACGTCGAGGCGGACGAAATCGAAAGGTGAGTAAAGCTTACTTTCCATTTCGATATGAATCTCCATCTATTTGGGCATTCCTCTCAGGTATGGTTACGTGCTCGTTTCAATCAGACCGAATTTATTATACAAAATTGGTTTAAACTCTACACGAGCTTAAGCTTAATTGAAATCCATGGCAAATAATTCACTGACTCGCCTAATTGACGTTTAGTTTAAATAATTATAATATAAGTAAATTTCATATTTTATGATAATGCAATGAGGTGTAATTTATTAATGGGGTTAGTGAATGCTACGCTCTGTTTGATGGCTCAATACTTGAACACTTTCATTTTCACATGTGTTGGGAAGGTCAGTAATTTTTGGCATGAACTCAACCTGATAATAATTCAGACTGAAAAATATTTCAAAATATAAAATGTTTGCAGTTACAAAATATTTTCTTATTAATTATGCGTTTGTTATGTGATCGGTATTTGATTGTTTTGGTTTGGATTCAAAATAAAATTTTTCATTTACACATACATGGTTTAAAGAGCGCAGCGAAAGGTATATGTAAAATTATTTATTTATTTTATATTTAAGTCCTTGAAGGGAAATCATCTAATTTAGAAAAAATTTTTTAACATTTTCCAAAATTAAGAAAAAAATGATAAATTTTATTTAAAATCCAAGGTGAATCGCCTAAGGATGCATTTTATAAAAGATTTTCGGAGCGAATTTGCGGCTTTTTAGGGTGACTGATAAATTTTGTCGGATACATATTCCTTGTTACATTATACGATTAAGAGGTAATAGTAGGTGATAAAGTCATTTCTCATACGCAGTACTCAAAAAAGCGCTCGCAAACGAAAAACTCCCTTAAAAAAAAAGTTGTAAAACCATACGCAAAAGGTTTGATGTCAAACGTTTTACGGTGTCTACGCAGAGAAACAAAAAGTCGATCAACTTGAACGTCGAACTTTGAATTTTTGGATGGTATGAGTAGCTGTTCTACCCTTTTTTGTGCGCCCATACAGTTTGGGGTACTCCGTACCGTGCTTAAGGAGAGACTTAAGAGTTGACGTCGCTGTTTGGTCATTAAACAATTGGTTTACGTCTTAAAAGAAACTCGATACAGATATATGTTCAACACTACTCCGGATTGCGTGTTCGAACCAAATTTTAGCAATGGTTAGCTTTTGGAAATTAGACGTTTGAGGTTTTTGGGAAATAGTTTTGACCATGGTTTAGTGCATGCCTTTTATAAGTTATAAGTTTTATAGTTCATGAATTAAAATAAGATTTAGAATGGAATTTTCTCTTGAGTATAATTTCGGTTTTTTGTCTTTGAAAAATATTACCAAATGTATTGTTATGGCTGGAATTCCTCTTAACTATTATTATTCTCTTTTAGACAATAGTCGCTTTTGTGTTTCATCTCCCTCGCATCCTTAAAAAACATTTTGTCTTACTAGGCTATACTAACGATTTTTTCATAGTCGAATTTTGTGACTATAATTGTCCGTAAAAAATTTGGGAGTCATAGCTTTGGAGTCAAGGATCTACAGGGGCTTTTATGGGTGACGATTGTATATAAAAATATGAACGTCCTTCTAAAACAATTTGTATTTATAACGACTTAATGCTTGCAAGACTCTGTCGTACAATTCCGACCAGAAAACACATTCATTTATCTATGTCATTCCGGTCCCAGCCAACATTTTAGGTTCGGAATAGATTCCGGCTTAGCTATTATTTGGAAAATGTTTTGGCTTAAGGTTCGGTTCACAGTAAATAAAAATTGGAGTTCCGGGTACAAAACGGTTCTGTTCGAAACCGGTTTAAAGCTCTGTTATATGTTCCTTGTATTGGTGTCAAGGTGGCTTCAAGCAAAGTTCCAACGAGCTCAGAAGATGCTCAGATAAACTTAAAAGTCATGAACAAATTAGACAGCTTTTAAAGATCTGAACATATCTTAGGATTATTTCAATACGTTTAAAATTGTAAACGAATATAGATCAGCGGTGGGCAGCAGAAATAACGGAAAGGGTACAACTACATTCTTATTTTTGTCATTCGCTTTTGATCAGCGCAATGCAGCGTGTGTTTGTTGTAATTTCTATTGCGTTAAAAATAATGGGCCGGGTTGCGCGGGAAAGAAGGGCTATGAGGCTGCCCACCACTGATATAGATCAATCAAGAAGTAATAAGTAAGAGAGCAAACCATAGATTGGAAAAAAAGCGCGAGAGTGCATAACGCAGATGCAGGTTTTCGCAGCTTCTAATGTAGCATGAATGACACGACCTTTGAGTGTGCTTAATTTATTATTATGGAGAAAATTCGACTTTGGTAATGTGAAAATGGTGTAGGAATAATTTGTTTCCTTAAATATGACCATTAAAGGGCTCGTGAAGATTCTATATGATTTTATTTTAGGGCTAGTGGAGATTTTATATGACTTTGTTTTACGAAATGGTCCGTCACGAATAGAGTTATAGTAATTTAAACTTATGGTTGCATAAAATGCCTAATTTCCATTCTATTACTTTAATTTTTTCGATATAATCGGAAAGTACCAATTCTTAAATCCTTATAAATAACACAGCCCAACAGTGATTTTGGTGCAGGTCTATTTTTAACAGATTATGTTAATATAGACTTCACTGAACAAAACTGTATCATTGGTTTTGTTCAATCAGCTCTTGTTTCCAAGATATCGGGAAAAACCCAAAAAGTCGACTTTTTGGCACTCTAGGATTTATGGAGGCCACACTAGGCATAATTATCTGAATTTATGAACTAATTGCGATAAAGTACAGATCAATGCAAATTTAAAAAATCATAGCCGCTATGTTAGTACAGCGGAAAGTGTCTAAATTGGCCTCTAAAGACAGACATTTTTCGATTTATAGCATTTTTAGCATTTTTTATAGCCCGTTAAAGCTAGCGCAGTGATTGAATTAATATTTTCGCCATCTGAGCCTATAGACAAACATATGATCTAATTTTGTGATTTTTATGGCGATTAAATCAATTTATTTGGCAAAGTTATAGCCTCTTAAACACGAAATTACATATTTAAATTTATGGGAGGAAAACTAGATTTGTAACTCAAATTTTTATAGGAACTGTGAAAAGGCTACTTGTTTCCAAATATAATTTATGCCGAACCAAGTAGCCCCTTTACAGTTCCTATACAGATTTAGAGTAACAATCTAGTTTTCCTCCCATAAATTTAAATATGTATTTTCGTCTTAAACACGCCATATCTTTGCCAAATAAATTGATTTAAATGCCATAAAAATCACAAAATTAGATCATATGTTTGGCTATAAGCTCAGATGGCAAAATTAATTATTCAATAACTGCGCTAGCTTAAACGGGATGGTTTATATTGCTAAAAATGCTATAAATCGGAAAATGTCTGTCTTTAGAGGCCAATTTAGACCCTTTCCGCTGTACTTATATAGCGCCTATGATTTTTTAAATTTGCATTGATATGTCCTTTGCCGTAATTAGCTCATAAACTCAGACATTTATTCCTAGTGTGGCCTCCATAAATCCTAGAGTGCCAAAAATTCAAGATTTTCGTTTTTCCGCTATATCTTGGAAACAAGAGCTGATTGAACATAACCGAAACCAGTTTTGGAATCAGTGAACATAAACTTATCATATTTTTAAGGCCACAGGGCTGCACCTCACAAAGATGGTCATTTTGTTGGCCTGTGTAATCTATCCCAAACAATTCTATTTAATTCTTATAAGCAAAGATATTCTTATTTTAGCCGCTGTGTTCAACTGTACAAAATTGCTTACTGCTTACTGCTATGAACAAAACACAGCAGAATGCAGTGGTCGATTGAACCAATCTGGCAGGCAATAATTAATATCATCAAACATAATTAAACACTATTTTTGGAACTATTTTTATAAATTTTTGTATAAACCAATTAAATTTTACAACAAAAAGGCCAAAAAGCCATGCCAATCGTGTATCAGTCTAAGAGACGGGACTTCAAATCTTCCAGAATAAGTAAAAACGAGAGCGTAAGTTAAAGTCGGCTCTAACCGACTTCGATATACCCGTAACTCATGAAAAAAACATGTTTAACAGTGTTCCTGCGTTCCTTAGGGTGACCATCCGAAAAGTATGCAACATTTATTTTTGGGTGGGAGGGGAGTGTAGCGGGGGGGCTTGTATCACTTTTTTGCTCATAACTTGAGAACCGTCCATCCGATCTTGATCATTTTTTCGGCAAATCGACATATATTACTAATGACTAACTATCTCTAGAAGGAACGAATCATCTATCTTCAAAACTGTGGAAGATATGACGTTTTTTTCAAAATTGCGGGGGCGTGGCCAAAATTTGAAATAAACGTGATCTGCACCCCTATCTCTTACCATCTCTGAGATCTAGGTGTTCATACAGACAGACGGACGGACAGACGGACATGGCTATATCGACTCGGCTGTTGATGCTGATCAAGAATATATATACTTTATATGGTCGGAGATGATTCCTTCTGCCTGTTACATACATTTGCACGACTTTACTATACCCTTTTTAATCTACGAGTAACGGGTATATATATACACATTTTTATACACTTGAAAAGTGTATTATAATTTTGCCCAGAAGTTTGCAACGCATAGAAGGAATCATCTCCGACCACATAAAGTATATATATTCTTGATCAGCGTGACGAGCTGAGTCGATTTAGCTTTGTCCGTCCGTCTGTCCGTCTGTCTGTTTCTACGCGAACTAGTCCCTCAGTTTTGAAGCTAGCGAGCTGAAATTTTGCACAGAGTCTTCTTTTGTCTGCACGCTGCTAATATGTCGGAACCGACCGGATCGGATGACTACTTCTTGTAGCTGCCATACAAATGATCGGTCGAAAAATGGGTTTTATTGAGAAAAGCTGGGTTTTTCCCAATATTACCGCTCTCAATCACGGTCATGGGTAATATTAAATGTTTTTAAGCTGATCTGCGAAGTTTGCTCGAAGTCGCTAACCGTTGAGACAAGCGATTTCAAGTGTATAAAAACTTCGGCACGGACGAAGTTAGCCTTGCCTTTCTCGTTTTAAATCCTTGTTTTTTGGAACCAAACTTGGTTGGGGGGCTGGGTGGTTCCTCTTCTGCTCTGAGATGATGGATAAGAAGAGAAGAAATAAAGCAAAAATATGAACAAAATGTAGCTTTTTCAGCACGTGTTGACCCGGATTTTCAACCCATTATTTTTGTGAAGCTTTTTTGTTTATTTAGCTATTATAGTTTTTTCGTTTTTACATGAGGTATGCAGAAAAGCTATACTCTGCATGTTGAAATGAAAAAACTAAACGTAAAGTGCAGATAAGCTACACGCCGCATGCAGAAAAGCTACACGAGACGTGTAGAATTGAGAAAACTAAACGTGGCGTACAGAACAGCTACACGCGGCGTGCATAAAAGAGAAAACTTAACATGGCGAGAGGAAATCCCGGTCGAAAAGTGTATAAATCCAATACTAATAGTAATATTATGTATTGTATTTAAGAGTAAAATTACAAAATCATGGTTCACCTAGCACACAAAAATCTAGAATCAATAAACTGAAAAAAGTTGAATTTTGTTGTCTTGTGTAATTTAATTTAAATAAAATTTTTCTTTTTTAAACTACTTTGGTTTCCCGACTTTACCAATAAACTCCATTCCACTGTTCACAATTCCTCCATCCATCAGCTGTTTGAGAGCTTTTCACTTTGTTTACAAACAAACGCCAGAGCTTTCACCTACAACAGTTGGCACGTGCATGAAAACTTCCTCTCTCATGCTCCAGCTTGAGCCCACTCTCTTGAGTGTGTTTTTTTGTGGTTTGTTTTTGCTCGCAAAGCTTTTGCTTTGGCAATGGCCATCGTTTTTTTATGCGGTCTTAAATCTGGTCCAGTCTTTGAGAGTCGTTTATGCTGTATTTTTTTGCAGGCCATTTCGTGCTCCAATGGACTTTAAAATCTGAATTTGCCACCACTTTAAGTGGAGCGCGTGTTTTTGGCTTATGTTCTTGTTGTTGCTGCTTAGCTTTTTATATTTTGGGCTGCTTTCTTGGTCTGCTTGGCGTAGGGAGGAGTTGTTGATGTTGTGCTCCTCTTGTCGCTTGACTGCACCAGCTCAACTGGCATTCATCCTTGTTGTATTCTGGTTTGCTTCTGCGGTTGTTGTGGGAATTATTTAACTAGGCGCATTCGTTTCGCAGTGAGAGCGAGAGAGAGCCCAGCCGTTTGTTGTCGGAAGTAGTTGCAGCTTTTGTCGCTGTTCGCTCAGCTTCAAAATAAATGGCCAAATTGTATTTTCTGGTGCGCCAGCGTGTCGCCAAAAATGCAATCACTGAACCCAGATCTTGGCTGGCAAAATGAATTCGCCTTTAGGCTAAGCAGGCAACTTTTACATAACTGTACCAACCCCCATCATCGCAAGGTGGCTATCCACATGTGTAAAGGACTGACTTCCTTTCCCCCCCACCGAAAGGGAAATGCGCAAGTTTTCAATGTGCCAATGATTTATGCATGCCACTTAATGCCTTCTTAATTACATTTTATGTTACAAGAGAACCAAAAAAAAGTACCAGAAAATATTTCTTGTTGAAAAACAGCCGTTGGCCACACAAATCACATGACACCAGGAGAAGGAGAAGCGAGCACAAAAACGCGTCCCAGCTGCCAGTTGGGGCCACCATTTGCACTCTTACTTTCACTTTCAGTGCCTGCTGTAACGCTACGTGCGTTTGTAACAAAAATCTATTTGGGCCATGGGTCAGAGAGGGGGGAGCAGGGCTAGCCCAGTTGGGCACATCCTTCTTGTGTATTCAGTTAACACACAGCTTGTTTTTTTGTTCTTTTTTTTTTGGGCTTTTGCGTATTGCAGTTCATCGAAATGTGTGTGTGCGGCGACAACTAAAATACAATTACACGATGCTTTCATGAAACGTTCATTGTCTTGTTGCGCCGTCAGCTGGGAACTGGGGACGGATGGATCCTAACTGCCACTGCCACTGGCACTGCCATTCTACTCCGTTAATGATAGCTGACTGCGAGGACAAGGTCGAAGTTTAGTTACGTGATGTTTATTTAACATTGAAAATGTAATTTCAATGGCATATTGATCGGACATGGGACACGTTGGGGTTACAGTGTCCACTGGGGATATAGACGGGGGACTTTGTTTATCGCTGAAGAAGAAATGAAATTGAATTAGTTTTGATATTAAATTTAACAAACAAAAATCTGGGTAAATAAAAATGTTGAAAAAATGTCATCTATGCACCGCGAACTATAAAGAATTTACATCCAGAATTTAATTGGCTTGGTTTTTTGTTCCTACAAAATGGTGATTACTCACATGTTTTTATACTCTGTACCGAAGGTACATAGAGTATATTAAGTTTGTGCAAAAGTATGTAACAGAGAGAATGAATCATTTCCGACCCTCTAAAGTAAATATATTCTTGATCAGCATCAACAGCCTAGTCGATATAGACATGTCCGTCTGTCCGTCCGTCCGTATGAACAAACTGTTCTCAGAGATGGTAAGAGATAGAGGTTTGACATGTCCAAATCCACATATGCTCAACAATGTCAGAGAGTGGCTTCCGCATGGGGGGTTTTGGGGGTAAAGCCACAGTTTGGGAACACATTAGTGGTACAGAGTATTTTGATTTCGGGGCACATAACCGCAACACTCTTACTTGTTTGATTTGAAATTATACTTGAAGATAAAATTTAAAAATTTGCCAAACTAGGGACTTAAACCGAAACGAAATTCGGATTCGGTTAGGCTTATCTATATTGGGATATATATCTAAGGACTTTTTACCTGTTCAGGAATCGGGTAAGCAACCAGTGCCAGTTTCCCATAATACACATATAGCCGTATAACGGTCGAGTTAGACAAAATTTGTTAAAATATTTTATGTATACAGTCTGCGTTTACGAAAACCGCTTGTGAAACCTGGATTTGAAAAATTATTCCAAGTTTTGCTCTTTTTGGGGTCATAATGTGGCAATTCGCCCTTCTCATTCCGACAGAGCCTTTCTATTTTTTGCGTATTTCTATGTGAATTGTTGTTGGTTTTTGTTCTTTTCACCACTAAAACACTTTGTCATCGAAAATAATTATATAAATCAGCCAAAGGTACTCCAATTGTTACACCATAACATGTATATGGAATAAATATACCAACATTTATGACAAACCTACCGTTTTTTGGCAGAGAAAGATTCAAGAGATATCTCTAGTTGGCTCTCTTTTTCATCTCTCTCTTGTTTTATTTTCAACGCATCTTCCTCGCTCATCTTTCTAGATGTAAATCTGCAAAATTCTGCAACGTCGTGCGAGGCGCTTCATTCCATACGTTTAGTGTATATGATACCGGGTTCAATTCCCAGTCAAGCCCGATAAATTAACTTAAATCTTAAATCAAACGAGGCAGGTGGAGTAGGTGGGGATGAGGTCTGATCTTACTGCAGGAGCCTCTTGCCTTCATTTCCTTTCAATGCCAAGGGGTATTTTCACACCTTCCCTATTTCTCCCAAATGTAAGGTTTACGCTTTTCCCAATTGAGTTCAAAATGTTCTTGAAAAAGGAACAATGTCAACTTAATTTGAGTTTTTGCGTTCCCAACAAACTATTCTTGAGTTGAAAACTGAAATGAAAAAAAAATCATGCACTGTTTTGGTAACCTTTGTGCTCCTCTTGAGTCCAATGTCCTTGCCTTTTGTCCTTTGTGTAGTGATATTTCGACTATAGTAATTTGATCTTAGTCTTTTTGGAGTAAAATTGAAAGAAAATAATGTGGAACTGACTGTCATTTCGTATTAATTTTACGCTTATGGGGTATATTTCACGAGAAATATAAAAATAAATTGAAAAGTGGAAGAGGCTGCAAAGTTTTTGGTATTAATCATACGCAGTGTTGTCGTGTATCCAGGGAGAGGTTTAGATATGGCTGGTATGCTATTTCACAGTATGAAAGACAGGCCATTATAGTAGTTGCTTTGGCTACGAATAAGACTATAATTGTGTTGCAGCAACCTAAAAAAGGGGCTCTGCTTCGTCTTTCTCCAGCGCTACAGAAAATACGCCCATGAATGAAACCAGCGCATTTCTAATACCTGTCATCTTATATTTGTTAAGGATTATTTGACAAAACATCATAGAAAGACTCACACCGCAACAACGCCATCAATGGGCTCCGCAAAAAAAAAGCCAGTCCATCTGACCTGTCAAAGTCGGGTCTTAAAGCGTATCGTTTTCCATTTTTGTTCAAAATGGGAATAAACTTTTATCAAAATCTTAATAAATTGAAGAATTATAAAAATAGACCATTGATTTCGTTGTTAAAATTTTAATGTAGCTTATGGGGCGTATGGGTAATTTTTAGTTCAAGCTATATAGCCTAGTCACTCCCCTTAACACTGGAAAAATGTTGGTTTCTGTTTGATATTGTATTTTCTATGATACAAAAGGAATCCCTTAAGGCGAAATGACCTATACTAAACATTTTGACTGTTTTCCTTTTTAAGGAACACAACTTTTCTCTTATATATCGGGTACGCATGAGGTGTCTGCTAACATAATGTTAATTAACCTAAGGGAAGACTATTAAAAATTTCTTACACTGAGTAACGGGTATATAGCAGTCGACTAGGGCCGACTTTTACTTCCACTCTCCCGTTTTAGAAGTAAACTCTACTTAACCAAGTTATTGCAGAGCAATCAGTGATATAACAAGCGACATTTATCGTTGAAATTAGCCTGGTCATGCTGCTCAGCTGAGTGAAGTGGTTGCCATTGAACTGTAACCAGAACCTTGGCTCTTTCCAGTTCATTTTCCTTTTTTCGGTCTCTGTTGTTTTTATTTTTTCCCGTGCAATGCTCATGTTAAACAAATTAAACACGTACCACAGCTGCCAACAAAAAGAACAAAACAGAAAATCCTGTTTTTCTTGCCATTCAACTGTGACTCGGACCGGAGCGCCCCATGTAGCCATTGTGACCGAGAGCCACGTTTTCATGTTTTTCCTCTGTTTTGGTCGGACGTTCAAATTAGCTGGCTGGCTGTTGGGATGGGCGCGTGAAAAATGCAAATTTTTTCCGTTTTATTTTGTCCGCAGGAAGGTCAAACCATAATTATACAATTTATAATTTACAAAACAATTGTTTGTGACAAGTGCCATATTTGGTGGTTGGCAGAAAGTTGTTTAATTGAAATGTTGAAGGGGTTGGAAGTCCTAGTTTGGCTCTCTATGGCAACCTGGTGGGTTGTCTAAACAAGTTCACCCGCCGCCATCAACAAATTTTCATTGTAGTCAGTAGACTGGGAAATCGATTTCATGTCTACATTCTAGAAAGGAAAACATTTTATTTATTCTCGCCTGCAAAGTCGTACTGTGAATAACAAAAAGTGTGTGAAATAAGGAAAAGTTTCTTGACTTGAACTCGCGCAGCACAAAATGTCCTTTTTTGATAATCCCGAACAGGTGAGGCAGCTACAAAATCTCTTAAATCCCAGACAATCTGTTCGATCGGGTGGTGACTTTAGTAGCAGCGAGGATGAAGAAGAATCGCTGGTGGCGCCAAAACTAAGTAAGTGAACTGGTTATTAAACAAGTCCTTACACTGTATTAACTATTCATTTAGCACCTGGAGCCATAGGCTCGGGCTCATCCAAAGTCAAGGCCCACAAGAAACCCAACGCTTTGTGCACGCCTTTAAAAGAAGACCCCAAGCCGCAGGCTCGTACTTTAGAGGAATGGCAAGACCAGCAGGAACGCGAAGATGCTGATGTACTAGAGACACGCAAGTGTCCAGAATACACCATGACTTATCGTCAGGCCGTGGGCACTGAAGATGTATTCCTGCAGGTAAAATAGAAATGCCTCACTGAATTGTTTCCAATTTTTAACTTTGTTTTTTAGATGGGCAATCGCACTGGTGCTTCGGCCAGCTGTGAAGATCTTGTTCTTGAAATTTGTTTACCCGATGAGGATATGAGTGCAGATAAAATGAATTTGAATCTTCAGGAAACTGAATTGGATTTGGGTACGGCGCTTTATCGCCTGAGGTTACCTTTACCACATCCCGTGGATGTGGACCGCTGTCAGGCCAAATACGACAGCGATCTAAAAAAATTGCGTCTCACCTTGAGACTACGAAGAGAATTGGACTATGTGAACTTCTAAAGAAAAAACCAAAAACACTTGGTTACACATGCCGATGCTAATGTGTCCTAGATGTTGATGGCTTTTGTTATAATTTTTGCTTGCAAGACTTGTTATGCTTTACAAGCTGGAGGTGAAACAATATTCCAACCGTGAAACAAAAAATACCATTAACAAGCATTGTAAAACTACATCAAAATTTATAAGTGTCAAAAAAAGTCAAAATTTTATGTACATTTGAACAAATATGCTCATTGCTTACATTTTTAATTTGTTTTGCTGGAAATCAAAGGGCTTTGGCCATATGTAAACGGTATTAAAGTGTTTTTGTAGTCTCTATGGTTATTTAAGGGCCAAAAATACTTGTACTTTTAGTAGGTGCCCGTTTTTGATACTTTTAACAACGGGTAGCATTTGGAACAGCGTTAAAAAACTTTGAGTTCCTTAAGTAGGTTAACTGAGGTTTTAAAGTGGTAATTGCCTGGAGAGTTTCATGGGTGATGGAGTGCATTCAATTTCAATGTTTTTCACTGCTTTTTTGCTATTTTGTAGTTTTAACTCACTTCGAAGTGAGTCAATTGCACTTGTTAGACTACTTCTTCTTCTTCTTCTTCTTTATTGGCCCGATGCTTGCATCACAACCGTTTGACGGTCTCGGCCGCTGCAACTAATGTCCGCCAGTCGCTTCTGCTCCGTGCGAGCTGGCACCAGTTTTTCACGCCAAGCTTAGAAATGTCTTTCCGCACCTGGTCGTCCCACCTTAGAGGTGGTCGTCCCACCTTGCCTTGTCCCAGTTCTTTCGCATTCCTCTTGTAGACCATTTTTGCTGGAGCTTGATCATCCATACGGGTAACATGTCCCAGCCAGCGCAGCCGCTGTTGCTTTATGTGCTTGACCAGACTAGTATCCCCATAGAGCTCATACAGTTCGTCATTCCTTCGGATGCGAAAGTCCTCGCCAACTTTCAAAGGTCCATAAATCCTGCGAAGAATCTTTCGCTCGAAAACGCCAATCGCCGCCTCATCCGCTGATGATATTGCCCATGCTTCTGCGCCGTATTGCAGGACTGGGATGATAAGCGACTTATATAGCGCTATTTTTGTTCTTCGCTTGAGGTTTCTGCTCTTGAGCTCCCTACTTAGCCCGTAATAGCATCGGTTTGCGAGCGTGATTCTTCTTCGAATTTCCAGGCTGATGTTGTTGTCGCCGGTTATCATCGTTCCGAGGTAGACAAAGTCCTCTACAACTTTACAGTTGTACTCTCCCATTGTTACTATTTGTGTTAGACTACTATTTGTGCATATCGTCTCCTCAGTCAGTTGCCGAAAAATAAATCTCAGAGCAAACGAGAGCAATGGGAGCATGGCGTGCCCACCGTTGATCTGTCCACGTCATTCCAAAATAAAAAGTATCACACTCATTACCAATGCGGATCCATCCGTATTGTCACTATTGTCGTCATCCGAAAGAAGGTCTATATTGCAACCAATTGTTGAAAGGGGGAACGTCCAAAAGAGCAATGACATCTTTCGAAAGAGTTTTTTTTTGTTTATTTTGTGTTTTTTATTTATTCAGACGAAGGCGAGATATCAGCGGATCGACGGGGTCCATAGTTCCATTGAAAACGTAAAACATTCGCAAAAAAAAAAACAAGTAAGAGTGTTGCGGTCGAGTGCCCCGACAGCAAAATACCCTGTCCCAAGTAATGTAGTTCCTTTAGCTTTGAATTCCATTTATTTTAAAATTAATTTCAATAAATGGGAAGGCGCACTTATGTACATATCTTCAGTGTTTTTACTCGGATCTCATTGTGGTACACAGAATAGATAGATGTTGGGCCTCACTGAATATATTAAGGCACTAGGTTCAAACTTAAAAATTGCAGAAGATAGAGGAGGAATTTGACAAACCTGGAGCAAACTTTATCTGGGTACGGTGTACACCTACATACATGCAAGAATTTGTGGCTCTACCTCTTATAGTCTGTGAGATCTACGCGTTTATACAGATAAGAAGACAGATTTTCGCTGTTTAAAGATGGAGGAGGAGGAATTTTCCAAATCTGAAACAAACTCGATGTGGGGTATACACCTATACACATGCCAAAACTTGTGGCTCTATCTATTGCAGTCTCTGAGATCGGAGGTGCTTCCTTCTCCCTGTTACATACATTTGCACAACTTCATGATCCCCTTTTTCCCATTTTTAATGGGAACAGGGTATAAATATGAGATACATGGACTTAAATCAATCCCAAAAGATGTCATAAGTACACAGAGAAAAAAAAAGATCCCCGTAGAATGGATATTCGAAATATCCACTTAAGATCCATTTTTTTAAATATCCTTTTCACATTTTTCAGCTCCTTTGGATGAAGAAAAAAGATCAATGAAATATTTTTTCTCTGATATATCCTTTTTAAGCGAAAATAAATCGATTTCGAAAATATCCAATGGATCCCAAAAAAGGATAGTTAACTATCCAGTCCAAATGGATATCGAAAATATCCTGAGGATCATCAGAAACTATCCTTTTTTTTCTCTGTGTAGGATTTTTCTCAAACCAAATACGAAAGGATTGATTCAAGCACGGATTTTACAGTATTGTCGTCCACTAAGTAATTTAAATTTTTTTTTGGCGTAATTTAAACACGATTTTTTTTATTGTGTTAAACATTTTATGAAATTATATATTCCCCATTTTGATCCAATACCTTTTGCCATCTTTCGGGCTCATAAAATTTCCGATCCCTGCAGACAAAAACTGGTCCAAGTGGAGTTTGACATCCTGACTTGAGGTAAAGGTTCTCCGATGCAAATAATTTTGCAGAGTCTGGAGAATATGGTGGCTGTGGTAGCACATCCCATTTAAGCTGCAAAAGCTTTGGCGAGTCATCAAACTTGTACGAGGTCTCGCATGGTACAGGTGGAACACTCAACCTTTTGTATTGATCAATTCTGGCCTCTTCGGTTTGAGTACATCACTCAATTTGTCCAGCCGATCACAATGCAACTCGAAACCTTTTTTTTTGGTGATTATCATCCTTTGATTCGCCTTAATCGCAGAAGTTTCATGTGCTTGTGAACGGTCGCGTTAGACAAATTTAATCTTTCAGCAATCTCTCGAGTTGTTATTCGACGATTTGCATCGTCCAACGACTTTATTTTATCCACATCCTCTTTTAGAGGCCAGGACTTTCGAAGTTCGTTGGAAGATCGAAATTGCCGGAAGGATTTAAGGAAACCAATTTTGGCATTGCCGTTCGATCAACATATCTTCTCCGTACACATCACATAATTTTCGCCTTGCATGAACATTTTTACTATTTTGATAATAGAACAGTAGAATATGCCGAAAATGCTGTTTTCGAACTTTCAACTTTGATAAGGCAGCAAGCAAAAACTACTCCAAAAATTTTAATAAAACTTTTTACAAGAAAGCCTTACTATATCAGATGTTCAAATATATAACGGCAAAGAGGATAAGTGTAAAGTTGGCTGCAAACAAATTCAATAAGATCAGCTGTTGTCATCAAACGGAAATACTTATTGAACGACCCAATAGTTCGGGAGAACTTGACTTTAGCTCTAAATAGGCTTATTGGATTACACTGGATTTATTTTATCTAGTTATACGAGCTCGACTTTATCCCTCAGTCAGATTTAATCAAGCAGGTCCGACTTTGATTGAAACTCGATATTTGTACTTGATTTGTATCTCGAAATGGGCTAACTGCAACAATTCCTCAGATTACTGAGAGCTCGATATTCAACTATATTCAATCACAAAAAAAGCATCCCACAAGAACACCATGACCCTTTCTTCATCGATGATAAACTAGCAAAAAACAGCTATAAATAGTGTATAAAAATAATGAAGAACATTGGATTTAAAACTGGTTCAATATTGGCGAACTCCCTGAAAAAATTTTGCCTTGGATTTTCTGATTACGCGCCTAAAATATATTACAAGGTGAAGGCAGCCTTAGGCTTTAAAATATGTTAAGTTATGCCAGTAATTTGTATGAATTGTAACTCCTTTGGTATATTGGAAAAGATTGGGTTGATATAATGCCAAGTATGTCGATCCCGTCGATCTAGTTTATTTTGAAATTTTTTTCTGCGAAATAGAGTCTCCAACTTTAATATACTCCGAGATCGCCGCGTTCATACAGATCAACCCATACAGCATTATATACCGCATATACACAGAGGGAAAAAACCGAGAACATTGGACTCAAAACGAGCACAAACGTTATCAAAAAGTATGCATGAACGGGATTTCTCACATGTAGTGCAATGTTCTCACTTCGAGAACAATTTATTGAGAACGCAAAAGCTCAAATTGAGTTGACATTGTTCCATTTTTGAGAACAAGGTTTGAGTTTATATTGTTCCGTATTCAAGAACATTTTAAACTCACCTGGAAAAAAATTTGATTGCACTTGGGACCAGGTGTGGGCGGATTTCTCACTTTTGGGTGGAATAGGGAACGAGGACATACCTCTTTTGATTGGAAGTGAAGAGAGGCAAGGCAACTCTGGATATGGGCGCTGCTGCTTCTCCACCCACCCACTGTGCCATAGGAATCAGAAACATCGCTTCAACGACCCACTTCACCTGACTCGTTTCATTTAAGTTTCCAGAAATACACAGAAAAATTTGTTCGGGCTTTACTGGGATTTGAGCCCGGTACCTTATGCACTCAACGTATGGAATGACTGACTTGACAATTCAGCCATTGAACAGTTTTGCAGATGCCCGTCAAGAGGGCTACTTATGCTTTGCTGAGCAGACAAGAGAGAGAGAGAGAGAGAGAGAGCAAAAAGAGAACCAACTCGCTGTCTCTCTTGTATATCTCTCTGCTGAAAGCCGGTGTTGTTGTTGTTTAAAGTAAATATTATTCGTTTGAGAACAACTTTACTCATTTCAAGAACATTTAGAACATTTGTTCTCAAAATTTAAAAATATTTTTTCCCCATTTAAGGTGGACGGCAACTATTTTCTGAACACGTTTTTTCCCTCTGTGTACCTTCTTCATTTTTACAGCATTATATAACAAATTTTTGGGAGTTTCTGAAATTGAGTTTTTGGATTTTTAATAATGTGTTTTCTTTAAAATTTTTTTCCATATGAAAAAAATATGTATAAAAAAAAATAAAAAAAAAAAAAAAATCGTAAGTCAAGAGGTCCAGAAATTATCATTTTCTTCTTTGACTTTGAAATATCAAATTTGATTGTATTTTTTTATAACTAATACTGAATATTCCCTGATATTTGTTTTCTCTTCTGACTTTTGATTTAGGTTAAACTTACATCTTTAATTTTGCTGTGGAATTTCCGCACTCACATATTTACACATTTTACATCATCTTAAGTTTTTAGTGCCCACTTTCCCATCTCTTTTGGTCATTTCGCACCTTCACTGGACTTCTTGAATTGGTTTCGCCGTATTTCAGGTTAAGTGGCCACTTCTGAAAAGAATAAAAACGTCAGCCTTGGCAAAAAACCAATGTGCTGTGCTGCAGCTTATTGTATTTTTCAAGTGTGGCAGTGCAGGTTATTTATTAAAAAAAAACACCGAAAGCCAAGGACAAACAATAACCATATCCTGCTCATCTTTTTAATCAATGTTTAATCTGTTGTGGCTTAAAGAATATTCCTCGCATTTATATTAAAAGTTTTCCCTGCACATGGGAACATGCCCAATTTCGCATTTAAATTTCTATTTGTGTTTGGCTAAAAAGTTGCCCCAAAGAGTTGATAATAGGAGGGGAAAAAACAGGGTGTGGCTGTGCAAATATACTCAGTTCCAGTCGCCAGTTCCCATGTTGATGATGATGATGAAACGTGCGTTTGTGTAAATGAGCCGAAAAAAATTATAGTATATTTTTTTTGTCAGCTCTTTCTGGCTAGTTTTTTGCCTAGTTTTTGGGAGTGTGTGGGTGTGCTTTGTTTGCCTTTTGTTTGTTTTTTGAAGTCTAGCGTCAACACATGGCAGACAAATTTTCGGTTTGTATTTTGGCACAAAAAAAAAGAAAAAAATCGGGGAAAATTCTTTTCCTATTCTTTCTCTGCAGTTTTTCCTGTTGAATGTCATTGAACGCGTGTCTGTGGCAAGGTCTGTGGAAGAGGAAGAGGCAACAAAAAAGTAGACTTGTCAAGGCGTTTCAGAAATGGTACGGAAATTGAAGAAGTTGTGGGTATTTAATTGTTGTCTGAATGTCTTAAAGATGTGGTTTAGTTTTTGATTGCTGAAATATGACTTAAATGGGATTTGGCTTTTAACACCCTGTACCAGACCGATTAAAAGGTTCAAAGAGACTGGTACTGAGCAAAGAATGGTGTTAAGCAAGGATGATTGCAGTCTCCGCTTCTATTTGCAATTTATTTGGAAGATCTAGATGATTATCTAGGAGTAGGACTCAGCATTGACGACTTTAATATCAGGATATATACGCGTAGGATATTGTTATACTAGCTGATAACGAAGAAGTGTTCAAGTGGTAATTATTCAATGAAGTTTGCAGAGGAGCGCATACGTATGGTGCGCAAATTTGGGGGTGAGGTGAGGTGGAAAAGCTAAATAGATATTTCTTCAAAAGGATACTAAAACTATACACAACTGCACACCGAACTAACTCATAGCATTGGAAACGGGCATGGAAGATGTGCATTTGTATGCCTATTCCCTTCACCTAAATTATGTCGGAAAAACTTTGTACAAATTCAGAAAAAGACTCCCTCATATTCTGTCTAACAAAATTTATGAAAGAAACATTGTTTGGAAAAAAAGACATATAGAGACATATCGAACGCTACGCTCAAGACAGACATATCGCTCTTGACTTAATCCTGTTTCGGTCTGGAATTTCGTAAGAACAATTCGCTCTTAAAAATTCTTACGTTGAGTTCTTAAATTCGATATCGACCGTTAAAACTTTAAGAGAAAAAATAAAATTCTTGAATTAACACAAAGTGATTGTTTTAGTGACCTTTTTTGTTTGAAAATCATAGAACTTTTTTAAGCAGGCTCTACATCATTTAAGTTAGGATTTTGTCCAAAAACTTGTCTAAAACAACACACGCACAAAACCACAAAGGAGGCTGGTTGACAGTATAGCGCTATTTCATGAATACCAATTCTATCTTCAGCTGTCTCTGCCTGTCCTTCGTGTGTTGTAAGAAGGTACCTTATGACAGAATTGCTATGACCGCTTGGAAATCCCAAAGGCAGGCTTGTAGCAAAATCCGGCATCAGCATCATTTGCCAAAAACACAAAGGCCTTTGTGAATGTGTGTGTATCCCGTATCGGCCCTTCTGCTGCTAGTGGGGGAAATTCTTGAACTGTCTTGAAGATTCTTCTCAGTATTTTCTGGTTTAATGAAGTTTTGAAACTGAAAATTTTTGATTCGATTTGTAAAAACGCTCTTAAATAAAAAAACTCCATACTTAAATCCAGATTTTTCTGGCTTGACGAAGTTTTGAAACTGAAAATTCTTGATTTCAGTACGAAGAGTTTCGAATCAATGCATGATGAAAGGATTGGAGAAAAGCATGCGGAAATCTTCTAGAAAATCTTTAACAAGAACAAATAACGAAATTCACTGAAAAAGCAAGAGCTAGCGACAGTCGAATATGGAAACATCTCCATTATACAAGGGAGCCCTATGTTGTAACGACAGAAACACTCAAAACACACATAACATGGATTCTAATAGCTAGGGACAACAAACAACATAAGGGTTCTGCAACTTGCGCAACATAATTTCGAGTTAGGTGTTTTCATAAATTTACATTAACCTACGAAGAAATATTAAATAATTTGAATGGAGACATAGATGGAAGTGGGGTTGGGCTAGGGAACTACCAAGAATAGGCCATGAAAAACAGAAAGTGGTTAATAAAAGAATTTCTTTAGGTATATTATATACATAATAACTTTTAAAGTCTTGTTATGTTATATTAATAAATATTCATTGTAACGAAACGGCTGAGCACTCACGGAACTTAATGGGAAAGTCAATAGATGGCCTGACGTAATACCATATTGTAGTATAATAATAAGAAAATATTAAAACCTACTACTACTAAAAGGTTCACTTATGAAACTCATAAATCAGGCAGAAAAAAGCATATCTAGCCCGAGGCCAACAGGTAAAGCGTCGCTAGCCACCGCTGACCTACCTCATCGACAGCGACTGAAGAGCTGTTTGCACTCTTGGCACAAGCCTCGGTATATATGTTCTTAATCAGGACAGTCAGGAGAGACTCTTTATGAGTCAAAACAAGTTTATTTTCTGAAATTTAGATAGTTTGAAATAAATCTAAATCATACAAAAGTTCTAGTCCATTTATCAATGAAATTCTTATTTGTGTTGAATATTTATGGAATTTCCTTTTTGCATTATTCACTGACCATTTGCTGTTGCATAGCTCATTCTCGCTTCACATCGGAAGCATTTAATTTGAATTGAAAGTTTTGTTCAGCCTTGCGTTGACAGTCAAACCTAGCTGCGGACACCGCCTGATGATTTATTATCTAGAAAAAGTTTCGCTGAGCAAATGATTCCAAAAAATATACTGAAGAAAGCGGCACAAAGGTCCTCAGTCAAACTATTCGCCAGGCGGAGCACGCACTGCAAAAACTTGGCCCCAAAAAAAAATCTCAAAGCCTGTGCGCCGCCTTGTGTGAACTTTTTCTCTACCCTCTCCATTCCGACCGCGGAAGAAGGGATGAGACACTTTATCATGTCTCTTCCTCCGTTGACCGGGCAGTTCGCCCGGAGCGCACAAATTGAAATGTGCCAGCGTCAGTCAAAGTAAATGAGGCAAAACCCAGCCGCAAACTCAGCGGGCCGCAATTGTATCGCCTTTCCCTTCGCCCGAAGAAAATTTTAAAAGAGAAAAACTTATTTGGTTGTTGTTGTTTTTTTGACTTTTGGTTTCTGTGCGTTGTCTGCATTTGACAAATATTTAGCCAAAGTGATTTTTGACAGCATCATAAAAGGCCAGTTCAAGGGCTTGAGAAGAAGCTTATGAGTTTGTGTGTGTGTGTGTGTGTGTGTTTGGGTAGGGAAGAAATACTTCATGCTTCGTTTGAGCGTAATTTGGGATTGACCCAGGGGAACAACCAATGCGGCGTATGCGCAATTTGACAGAAAAATGAGGGTAAAAGCAAGCTGAGGATGCTTAAATGAAAGGAAGAAGACAAATATTTTTATGTGCGAGTTAAGCTGAAGGTAACGTAAGGTCAAGTTACTGACCTGGGATGAGAGTTTCCAATTAACTGATAGCCATGACTTCAAATGAGACCAAACGTAAATTGAGAAGGTGGACCCTAATGATGAGTATTATAAAATGAAATGGCTTCCAATTTAAATTGGAATTATCGAAAGGCTCTTTAAAGAAATCAATAAAATAACGAATAAAATAGTCTCGTACAGAGAAAAAGCGGCACAAAAACCACAATAACTTTTTTCGACCCGATTAGCTGGTTTTCTTAATAGTTGTCTGGGTGTGCTCAATTTTGAATCATTCATTTAAAAGTCTTTAATTTTCACTGGGTCAATTGCCTCCGGATTAAAGTTAACTGGAATTACAATTTAAATCTGGCCTCGTTAACAGTTTCACAGGCAACAAGTCGCCCTAGGAGTTAAAAGCCGTCTCACAGAAAACCGAGTTTCCTGCTTTTTTCCTTGCCTTGGTTTGCCAAACAACTTCTTTTTTTTTGGTAGGCAATGACATAAATCTTCTGTTTTTAATTACCAGTGAAAACATTTCCATATCCTGACACTTTTAAAAGTTGAAATTTAAATTCATTAAAAAGAGTTTGCCTCTAGCAAATTAAATTTTTTCAATCTCTAAAATACATTTCACATTTAATTTCGTCTTACAAATTAAATAGAAACTGGTTCCATTTAAAGGCAGACAGGAACAACCAGCATATTACACATACGCCATGTGGTGCTCAATGTTTTGGCATCTTTTGTGCTAGCGCCAGGCATAATAACAAAATCATTGTGGAATTTAATTAAGTTGTTGTTTGCCAATGCAGTAAGGGTGGAAATTGCGGTGGTTGCGCAAGCAAGACAGCACGAGAGCCCATTAACACATTTTTCAAGTTTAATTCAACGTAATAACAAATTTGTGAGCCAGGCAGCGAGCAGCCACCATCCAAGAGGAGGGCACTCAGGCAGCCATATAAATTACAGACAGACATGAGCCGCATAGGAAGAGTGTTTTGCCATTAAGTCTCGCCGCTCACACGTGCTTCTTCTCGGCGCAAAAGTCAAGACCAGTCACTGCCACTGCCACCGCCAGCTGACGGACTCTTTAGGCACTTCTGTTCAAGTGACTCTCATCGTAATTAAGACAAATGTAAAAACTACCAAAGGAAAGCATAAACGAGTCCTTATGTTGATGTCAAAGATATTTTCACTTTACCTTTTCCTTTTGTTGACACACGGCACTTATGTACTCTACCTATGTCACGTGTCCTTTTCTTTGAAATAACAAATACAAAATGTCAAAGTCTGTCTAAAGTGAGTGACTTTCATCAGGAGTGCTGGGCGTGACCTTTTCACATTAATCTCGCAACAATATAGACCTGATGGCATTTTAATGCTACAAAATTAACTATAACCAGTAACACGAATAGATGGTTATTTATTGTGATGATTCTATGAAAGCAGACAGCAGATGCTAACCGAATGAGAAATGTATCTTAGGCATTCAATAAAATCATTAATTAGATGTACGCATATAGGCAACATGCTGCCAAATGGTAGACAAAGAAATTTTACTGAATAAGGAAGTAAGAATAAAAGTGTATTAAATGAGGTCATTGTTAATGTTGATCAAAATGTGAATCAAATCTTAACACTGGAATTGAAAGAAATATTCAATAAGTGTCAAGGTTAATTTCTCTACTTCCAGGTGGCTCTACTTGTCAAAGAATATTATAAGTACTGTTTCTGACACATAGCAGCTTTAATTTATTATAATGTGTAATGTCTCAACATAGTATTCTCGAACTCAAAATAAGCCATTATTTGTTAAAGTAGGAATTGACTACATAAGTGGATAATATTTCATTTCGAGAAGTGCTGAAATGAACTTACCACTTTATAAAAATTACAATACCAACACACAAACGTTCCTATTTAAGGAGGAAATAAAATTCCAGAAACAAATTTCAGTACATTCCCGTCGGAATGCTCTGGCAGAAACAACAGTTTGAATTCCGATAGATATGAGCGGGAAAAGTAAACCGAAATTATTTTGAAGCTACCGACTGTAATATACTCTGCACCTGCTTTCTTTTGGTCATAACTTGATTAATAGATGGCGCCACTACTGTGACCATTTAAAATCTGACAAACAGATGGCGGTACTCCTGTAACTGTTTCAAAACTGACCAATAGTTAGATTAGACTTTTGGTCATAACTTGAGTATCGTTCATCCGATATTTATCATATTTAAGATAATAACTATCTACCTCTAGAAGGCACGAGCCATAGCAAAAATTTAAAATAAACTCGTAAAGTAAGTATACTCTGTCTTTTACCATCTCTGAGATCTGTGCGTTCATACAGACAGACAGACTGGCAGACGGATGTTGATGCTGATCAAGAATACTTATGGTCCAGAGTATAAAATATATAATTTAAAGAAATTTAGATCCAACAATAAGATTTTTTATGTGCCTATGTGTTTTTTCTTTCCAAAAACTTTCAATTCGAGTGACCCGACAGCAAAATATCCTGTACCAAGTTAAGTTGTTCCTACGGCTTTAAGTTCCTAAGTTAATATTGAGTTATATTCTTCAACTGAATATATTTTACTCTGTCTCGATGTGCTTAAAGAAAGTGGAACGATACTTATACGCGCGAGCTATTCCTTTGCGTTGCACTTGCATAACTTCTTATTGTGGTTTGCAGAACAGATAGATATTTGGTCTTACTTAAAATATATTAAGTATTAAGGTTCCAATTTAAAATTTGTGGATCTGACAGTTTTTCGGGGTCAAAAGGAGAAGGAGGGAAATTTTCCAGCTTGATCTGGGTATGGTATACATCGACATGTACACTTTCCAATTTACTCAAAATTTATCCTTTAACCCACCTTTAACAAATCTACAATGATTATAACACAGGCCAACAGCCATTTTGGTACA
Source organism: Lordiphosa clarofinis (assembly GCA_018904275.1). NCBI lineage: Eukaryota > Metazoa > Arthropoda > Insecta > Diptera > Drosophilidae > Lordiphosa > Lordiphosa clarofinis. The sequence goes on along the minus strand of JAEIGQ010000005.1, from coordinate 5,464,921 downwards.
GCCTGCTCGATACCAAATTCTGATCCAGTTTTGTGCACTGATTCTAAAACTGGTTTCGGTTTTTCTTTTCAAGATATCGCGGAAAATCCATTTTGCAGAATTTTAGGCTTTTAAAATATTATAGAGGTATTATAGAGAAAGAAGCATCTAAAGAAAAATTTGTAAATTTGACCCTACTTAACAACAATTTTGAAAGAAATGTCATCGATGGACCGCGAACTATATAGAATTATTATACAATTAGGTAGAGGCGGTCATACAAAGTTTTTTTTTTGATTAATTTTTAAAATTTCCGGTTTTGTTCTACAAATATGTGAATTCTTTTCGTCAAATGTCAAATTAATAAGACAACATTACAATTTTGAACGATTTAACCGCAGAGCTTAAGAGCAATAGCAAAACACAAATGACGTGTACAACATTTTAATACTCTGTACCGAAGGTACGTAGAGAATAATAAGTTTGTGCAAAAGTATGTAACAGGGAGAAGGAATCATTTTCGACCCTATAAAGTATATATATTCTTGATCAGCATCAACAGCCGAGTCGATATAGCCATGTCTGTCTGTCCGGCCGTCTATCTCCTCCGTTAGTTTTAAAGCTATCTTAACCAAACTTTGCACGAAGTCTTTTGGTACAAATACGCTGCATATTTGTTGGAACCGGCCGAATCGGATGACTATAGCATATAGCTGCCATAGGAACGATCGGTTGAAAAACCAGTTAGGTGAGAAAAACTTTTTTGTTTTCAATGCTATCGCTCACAACGCTCGTATTTATAGGTTTTTAGCGATTTCATATAATTTCACCAAAACTTGTCGAAATCGGATTACTATATAGTATAGCGGCCATACAAAAATTAGGTCTGAAAAAAGTCTTAGTAAGAAAAACTTTTTTGTTTTCAATGTTATCGCTCCCAACCCTCGTATTTATAAGTTTGTAATGAATTTACATAATTTCAACAAGATTTGTCGAAATCGGACCACTATATAGTATAGCTGCCATACAAACTGTCAAGCATATATCAAGCTCCAAGGGTATATAAACTTCGGTCGAGCCGAAGTTAGCTTGCCTCTATTTTTTAATTGGCTTAAGAGCCCCAAAAGGCCAAGACTATATTCTTAAATATATTTTTAGTCAAATCAAAATTAATTTTAATTGATTTTGATACAAAAATGGCACAGTAAAATCCAATATGACTGTTGTAGTTTTTATTATTATATTTTTCCCTGAATAATAGGGAACCCAAACGCCTTTAACTGGTGTGCCTTTATTGGGAACTTGTTTGTTCTTATATAATAAACTTATTTAATTATTAAACTTAATTCTGGACTAAAATGAATGAAATATGCGTCATGCAACACATTTACATTAATTTTACTTCTTCGCTTAAAAGAAACCTTCGTTTTGCGATTTCAATAGAAATTTCAGCAGTTATTTTTTAATTTTAAATGTCTTGACATGCATTTCAGCTACCTCAGCTATATTCCATTTCTATAGCGACATTATGCCAAAGCCTAACCCATAAATTGTTGCCTACTTACCAGCGCACCGAGTTTTCAATGGCCTTGCCTACTTTTGTCCCATTGATAGTGTCAAAGTGACATTCCATTTGCTACAGCAGCTGCAACACACACATAAAATGCAATTTATTTGACTGAAGCAAAAACTCATTTGTAAGTTTCTTGTTTTTCCGCCCTTTTAAAGGAATAAAGAACCGAGCCGACGAAGAAACAAGTTCTTTACCAGATTTATTGCTTTATTACGAAAAGAGATTGGCGACAGAAAGGCCAAAAAATGGGTGGCAAATATTTAGCACATGAAAACAGACGGAAAGCGAAGGCGGGAAGGCGGCAGAGCAAAGCGAGAGAATGAATGCTGCATTTCCGCCTTTTGGCTTTTGTTCTTCGGCATCGTCATCATTGTGGCAGACTTTGATTTCGTTTGGCAGAAAACTTTCATTCGCTTCTTGTAAGCCTCTTTGGCAGAAAGTCGTTTCAGAGATTTATTTGCCTTGCCTCCCGGCGCATGATTTCCGGAGCCTTAAAATGGTCTTTAATTGATTTCACATTTTATTTGATTGGCCATTATTCATGCCCAGTAGGCTTTGGTTTTAACTTACCGAGTTTGCTACACATTAATCGTCATTCTCACTTGGACTTTTGTGAATAAAGTATCTAAAATTTAACAATTTGAAAAAAAAAATGGCTAATTCATCCAATGATTTTTGGCCTTCCCAAGACAAGGGACTCCTAAAAAAAGAAGAAGAATTGGAAGCGGAAGCTGAAGAAGAGGAGTTTTGGGATGACGAATTTTTAAGTCCAATTGGTCCGTTCGTGCCCATTGAAACGGACGATGAAAATGGGGACGATATGGGTGCTGTCTTAATGATGACTGATCCGGCAACATTTTCGAATAATTCTGGTTTGACTAAGCTGATGAATATCCAGATGCGTATCTCGCGCATTGCTAAACGTATAAATCTGTTTGGTCTAGGCATGCAGCAAGTGCAGCAAATCCTGAAAACGGTCAAAGAAGGCGAGTCTGGCGGTGATACGAGCGAGAATACTGAAGCAACCCAAACGGATTTTGAAAAATCTGAACTATAGATGCATGCAGAAGACTTGGTGGACTCAAAGGGTCAAACTTTTAAAAACTAACTATCTAAAGACGAAGCTGAGAAGGAGCGGAAGACATATATTTTGATTTTACCAATAACAAACTTTGGGCCTAATAAAGAATAATTAAACCTTCATTGGTTTCCGAAGAAAAGGTTTTTTTAACCTTTAAACTCCCATTTATTCCTCGCATTCTTCATTTCTCAGTCACACAATGCATCTTGAACTGAAACTTAACACACAAAAGTTGAAGCGTCAGAATGTTGAGGGGAAAGTTTACTTAAGCAAGAAGCTGACTAAGAGAGACTGCCATGAAATCTGGCCGAGTAGCAGGCGACTATGCTTCCCATCCTTGTGACTGTGACAAACTACCGCTGAGCAGAGCTGAAGCAGCAGCAGCTGCAATTGTGATAAACGCATTCTAACAATTGTTGCCATGTTGAAGATTTCGCTAGTTGACAAAATGCTTTTGACATTTTTTGCAAGTTAACAATAAAAATATTTCATTTAATTTTTACGCTGAGCGTCAACAATTTATGGAATTTCGTACAATAAAGTCACCATCACAGATGGAGGAAAGCTGGTTGAGTGTGTTCCTCATAAATTTATTGCTTTCAACATATTTGTTCGGCCTCAAGGCAATCGCTCTTCTATGTGGTAAGGACAAAAGGCAAATGCAAATTTTTGGTACAAATTTTTGACTTTGTTTCATTTTGTGGTTGATGAAAAAGTTTTTTGAAACAAAATGCCCATGACAAAAGTGCAGCTGTTGAGAATTGCTTGGGGGGGTAATGAAAAGTTTTCGTACTTGCTAGAGAAATTGGATAGAAATTTATTGAAGCATTGAATTGGGGATGGATTGTAAACTAGGAGAGGAGTGAAGAGAACTAAGACCAATTGATGAACTTTAACAACAAAGGAAGCTAGTTATTTCATAAAAGAGTCAAAAAAGAAATTAAATAGTTTACATCTAAGGAACTTTAAAGGTTACAGAAACCAGGCTTAGAAACAATTTAGTTTTTAATTTGGAGAATCTAAATACAAGATAATTATTCTGCATACAAATTAGATTCCATTAACATTTTATACGGTTAATCTATAAATTGGCTTAAATTATAAAAAAACGATAATATTTTCTATCATAGATAGACCTTTCAAACAGATTTTAAACGTAAATAGTAAACCAGGGTATGCTGTCCCCTTACGCTAATGAAATGCCGAAAATGATTGGTAACGAGAAGGTTTAGTAAACTTCGCCAAAAAATATTTGATTTCCGATTTCTCACCTCGGAAAAATATGCGATCATGATATTCGTAATTTTGGGCGAAAACATCAATATTTCGATCTATCGATAATATTTTCGACATCCCTAATAAGTACACTACCATGAAAATTAAACATTTTTTATACTGATGTCCAATTTTCGACAAATGGTTCCAAAGCAGCCATAAGATATAGTCATCGGATCCGGGCAATTCTGACATATTAGTAGCGTGCAGTAAAAAGAAGACTATGTACGCAAACTTTCAGATCGATAACATTAAAACTGAGAGACCAGTTTTCGTAAAATCAGACAGATAGACCAACAGACAAGGCTAAACTTGTCGCCCTGATCAAGAATGTATATAGTAAATGCAAACTTTTTGTCAAAATTATTATATCCTTTGCAAGGATATAAATAAAGGCATTCAGTTGCAAAGTGACCAATAAAAATATTTATGTCATCTGAGATTAGGCCTTTTTTCATTTTTATTTGCTTAAACGTTCTATTAGGATCTTATATACATCCTGCAAAACTTTCAAGCAGATCCGAAACTCAGTTTTACAGAAATAAATAAAAATTTTTCCCGACCCTTTTATATGAAAATTGTTTTCATCGACCCTCATATTTTTAGAAATTCTTAGTTTTTCACTTTTTTGGTTATTTTTGACAACATCAAAAATCACTAAATAAACAGCTTCTTAATATCACTTACAGGTTTTGAGTAATTTAATTGAAGGTACCCTTAAATCATACAAACTCTTTCGCGATTTTTTGGACCGTTCGATCTTAAAATTTATCGTCGTTAATTGCCATCTATCAAATCTTTATGATAAAATGTTCGCTAACCTAAGCTTAATTTAATAATTTCGGAAACTCAGCGTTTTTTTTTTACAGTTCGGTCTCTATATATAACCTCCAATATTTACCCATCTACTACTGCCGTCCATTAAGTCTTCATAATAATCTTTGGACATATGTGAAATTTGCAAAATTTCACGATTCTCTTAACAGTTTGATCTACACCTTGTATTTATCCATCAATATTGCCGTCCATCAAATCTTCTTAATAATCTTGGGTAATAATGGATCAATAGCTTATACTTACCAATTCCTGCACTGTGATCTAATGATCAAGCTCTTTTATAGTACTCTTAAAATCATTTTTAAATTTCGCGGTTTTTTTGACCATTTACAACTTCAGGTTATCAACTATCTGTGTGCCAAGTTTCATCCAAATCCATTTAGCAATTTGTTGGTGAAACCGCATTCATAAATTTTCTAATCATAATTTTGCCATTTTCGCGGTTTTTTTGACCATTTTAGTATAATTTATATAGCCTACATTTGTTCAAGACCAGGTAAAAAACTATCTTAGTGCCAAATTTCATTCCAACAGTTACGCCATTTGTGTGTTATTGACTAACAAACGGGCAAACATACAAACATCAAAATATACAAACTTTCACATTTATAATATTAGTAATATAGTATAGTATATAAAATATGCTCTCCGGCCATAGAGTAATAGCAAAGCAAATAACTCTAAATATACAGAAAATTTTTAAATTCCGGATACTTTTCCTACAGGAAACTTAATCATAAATACTGCATGATGTTCTTTAACTTTGATTAAAAAAATTGCAGCGACATGAGCAAATCCAAAGTGAAAACGAGTCTTTTAAACACTTCCACGTAAAACTTGGCGTTGACGGTTTGTCCAAACGGTTTGTCGTCATGGTGGACGATGCATTTGATGTCGAAAGAGACAATGAGCAGAGCGGCTTGCAACACTCATAGAAACACGTCGCGCGAAAATGCCTGTCCTGACTCTCCTGGTGCTCGGAGACAACTGACCAACCGCCCATTCGTTAGCTAGGAACACCCTCCACCAAATACAGTCCGAATTACAGTCGCGGCGGAAGAGAATCAGTCCCATTACCTTTAGGACAAACCCTGTATATCTTGATTTTAAAAAACGCGAGAATAATAGGTTTAAAAACAAATAAGGCTCCGCATGACTAGTTAAACTCTCCCGTCCAAATAACGATTGAAAGTTAAACTAAAATAATCAAATATTTATGTCAGATTGGTCAAAGTGTTGTTAAATCAAAGTTGCTCCTTTCATTTTATGTTTTCAACCCAAAATCCCAATTGCACCTCAATTTATGCATACAAATTCAATTCAATTTTTTGGGGAATGGGAGGCAAATGAAAATTAAATTATAAAATGCCACAAAATCCTAAACACCGCATGCACCAAAATTTTATGAAATCTAAATTGAACGCACAACCCAACGGCAAAACCCTAGTTCAATGTAACCTGTCACTACCATCTAACGAGAAGTGTGAGCGGAGCATTCATACAAAATCAATCGAATTGAAAACGAAAATGAAAATGAAATTGAAACTGAAGCCAAACACTAGGAGCCCTCCCTGTGTTGATGAGTTCCGGCCGTGGCGATTTTGCTTGTCATTAAGGAGCCTCTCAACGCATTCACAATGACTAAGTCGAAATGGCACCGCATCCTCCACTCAATAATGTCCGCTGTCCGTTCCTCTTGTCTATGTTAATCAAGCGTCTCGATTTTCTTTTGTCGTGGGGCTTTTGCTTTGAAAATTAGCATTTCAATCAAATCTATTTTATGTGTCTGACTTGTTTTATGCCTCAATGACAACATAATGATGAGCGGAAGATAAGAATGTATCATTCAGGTTTATGCATTTGATGAGCAAAAAGAAAACGAGGCGAAATTGTCGAAATTGATTGATTAAATATTTATTCCAACGGAAGTGCTTAGCGTGCCCAAAGGGCCAAATATATTTATGAGCTTTGGGAGTCCTGAGAAATTGAATCTGCTGCGTGATTAATTTAGTTAACATAAATAACAGGAGGAAGTGTGAGTGTGTGTAAGGAATTTAAATACTAAATGAGTTCAACGAACTAATGCAGTTAAGGGTTGAAAAATAATTTTGCACAAACAACTAGTCATTTTGCAGACTCACTGTTTCTGACGCCGAAAAGGCGGTTAAGAAGACTCAAGTTAACAGCGAAAAGGCAAAGTCACTTTCCATGCACTGACAAAAATCTCAAAAATGTCAGACTCTGCTTAAGTTTGGTTACTTTTTCACTACTTTAATGATTCGTCAGTCACGGTTGAAACACTCTGTATGTTAGCTCTCACCATGATGAAGATCTCTTTGTTTACCTTTTTTTATCCTTTATGTTCATTTAAATATCAATTTTACTTCAATTTCATTAAAGATCTAGTTGCTTCTTATAATTTACTTATCTGATTATCTCTGACCAGCCAAAGGAATCTGCGGAAATTGATTGAATAAATATTTACCATACTTTTATTCATCCTAGGGGGAACCCACATTCCCCCCATCTCCTTGGGCATTTAGGTTCGTGCTATTCCGTAATCATTAATTTGATGGTAAAACCTTCTTCTAGTTCCTGCCACTTAAACTCGTCCAAATTTGGCCCGCAGGAAATCTTAATTAAACAACTTGTTTGGCAAATCTTTTATAAACGGCAAACAAAGGGGGCTTGGGCAAACAAAAAGGCAGCTGCCACTCACTGTTACCCATAACGAAGTCTGCACTCTACATTTGTGTGGGTATTGAACAAATGCCAACATTGGTAGGAGGCCCCAAACCTACTCTTTCTCACACACACACACATACTTCATTTGTGGCAAACGTGCAAAACAATTTGGCGGTTTTTGCACATTTTCGTCTTTGATTTTTGGCTTAGATTTTTGGCCTCCTTCACCAGCTTCTGGCTCTGTCGTTGTTGTTGTTGTTTACTTGGCTAAACGATGCCCCAGCCGATGTTAGCTACTCCAACTCAATGGCCTCTCAGCAAATTAGAAGTGTAGCCAACTTAAAGCACTTTTCCACTGCAGTGAAGAGTCGTCGACTAGAGTCGAGTTCCGTTGGGAGTCTTCCATTTTGTGGCGTGGCATGCGCCATTAAAGCGCTAATAAATTTTCATGTGCATATCAATTGATGGCTTAGCAGTCAGGCTGGAGGCGCCATAAAGCCGATTTTAATGCCAACTCACATACGAAGTGCGTTTTTCTATTGGGCAAAGTGAAGCGTATGAAATATAAAGTAAAAGCATATAAAAATATATAAAGAGACTACATACTTGACAGCTGGACAAGAGCGAAACAGTCGAAGGAAGAGAAGTGGAAACTTTTATGGGGTATGGAAACACGCGTTTGGAATACATTTGAAATAATGCAATTCTGCAGTTTAAATAAATTGATACTTTGTTTTATTGTAATTGGAACTGGATAACTCTATGATTTAAACTATAATCCGGAGAAAGCTTCACATCAAACAAAAAGATTATTTAAGAAAATAGTAATGGTTACAAAATACAATTTTTCTTTCTTATGCCTTTTGTGAAACATTACATTTTATGTATATGAGTTTATAGCCTGCTCTCGGTTAATTATAAATCAATAATCACCACAAATCAACAGAAAATTAATAACCAAATTTGAATTACTTATGGTACTTCCGTACAGCGCTGTTTCGAGAATCACCGCAACCCTCTCATCAGCAGTCTTGTAACTTTTCACGCTTCAACAACCTGCAAACTTCGTTTTACATGCGAATAATCACTTGGGGACTCCAAGCTGTAAAATTCCAATCGGAAATTAAGCTAAGGGGTCTTAAAGGTTTTTTTATTTGCCAATTGTTGTAATTTAATTCCATTGTTGTATTGGCTGCTGCAACGGCGATCAGTATAACGGGGCCGTAGTACAAAGAGGGTGATGTGATTACTGAATTTAGCAATGTTGTTTGCAGCAAACTTTGATGTTCTGCAAAGTAAGCCGCGGTGTCGAAAAGCTTGGCTTGGCCCTTTGGGGCTGTAAAGCCAATTTTACATTTTACAAGCCAAGACGTCGTCAATTTAGTTGCGAACAAGACAGTTCAGTCATGGAGCAATTAGAATTTGAGATTAGAGAGAGTAATTGCGCTGCGTCTCAATTTTGCTGGTGCTAAACAAAATAGCTGCCCAAAAGATACTTCTATGTGCTAGATCGGAAATCTCTGCTCAATTTCTGATCAATTTCTGATTTTTGATCCCAAATGAATCCAGAGAGAGCGAACAGCTAACCAAAAAGTATCTAGAGAGCGTAAATGAGAGAGAACAGCTGACAATTTTCTGACAGCAGCGGTGTCGACTGAGCAACATTCCCCTCTAATACCCTTTGCTCCATGCTTAAGTCGGCAAAATATTGTCACGCCTGCTGAAATGTCTGCTTAAGTTTTTATCCCAACTTTTACCTGTGCTTTCAACTGTATCGAATTCCACTGATTTGGATACTTGAACTTGCATACTTCTGTAGGCCCCTATAAATCTGAAGGTCCGACTAAATGACAAATACATAATCAACCCACAGCCAAAACTGCTTATCCTAGAGATCTTCGATTTGCCACAGACTTTCGTTTATTGTATTTGGTTAAGAGCGGAAGAGAGGGAATGACTCACACAAATTAGGTACATATGTGTTGAATGCACGTTGCAATATTGTATTGTACTGTATTTATTTCAAGCTGGCAAATAAGTGCGTGAAAGATTTTAAAAAGGAAAGAGTGAAGAGCGCACGAAGATTAAGGGGCGAGGGGAAAGAGTCAAAAGCTGTGAAGGAGGAAGTGGGGAAAATGGGGGAAAGGCAATTTTAATTGAATTAAAATTCAAGAGTGGCTGCCATGAGGTTAATTTGTTTTCTTATTTAGTTCATAAATGTTGGTTCAACGAACCGATATTTACGTCGACGTTTTATCCAAAAGTATGGTCTCTTTAATTTTTGGGAAAGAATTAGGAATCTTGACTTTCCGCGAAATATGCCCCCCTCTCCCAGCACACCACTGCTGGGGCTGCTGCTGAACCATCCACTCCAACATTGATTTTAAACTCTCTGGCTGTAGTCCAAATGATTCTTCCTGTAGAATCAGTCGATTAAGGGCTGGGACTGTACGCCCGTTTTTTAAGCCGATAGGTTAGGTGGTCATAACGTGACTCTGCCCATGGGACACTGCTTCGCCACAGTTCCACAAATCGCTTTCGACGCAAAAGAATACATGGGATAACCACTTTAATTTTATTTGATTTAGCCAGCTTATTTTTAAAACACAGAACAGCTGACTTTTTGCTGTTGCCTGGTCACACTACATTCTCAAAGCGGCTCTGACAATTATCATACAATTTTCGCTCTGACAAAATTGACAGAGTCTGAGTACCTTGCTAAACGCAATAACTTATACTAGTGCAAGTAGCATATCACAGTGTTGTTTTAAGTGTTGCATAAGTATTTCATAGATTTTTCAGTTACATTTGAATTGGTATGGTAGACAGCTTACTAATTTGTGTAAATTAACCTAATTTAATTAGGTTTTTTAGCTCGTCACAACTTGGATGATGAAATGTTATATATTTTTAAAAAAGAAGTTGAAAATTATAAAAAACGAATCCAACAAACTTTTTAGCAGCTTAAAAATGTTCACTGTAGCAGAAAATATGATAAATTGATTTGGCAGTGACATTTCCAGCAATCTTGGGTTTAGTGCACTTGATGACCTAAATATGGTAATGTGAGTGTTCTTGGAGGGGGAAAGAGATGAATTACCAAAGTCTGGAGTGAGTGTTAGTTAGGGATTTTTTTTAGTTTTGTCTTTCGGTCGTTAAATGTTTGAATTTTTAGTCGCATCGAAAACAATGTGACCAAAAAGCCTTAAAAAAATCTAACTGGTGAAAGGTCACACTGTGTAATCAGCTGTGTTTTGAAAGCTTGCATTTTCTATAACCCAGTCAGCCTTGACTTGATTGTCAAACCACAAATAAAGCAATTAATTTCATCACTCCACAACGAATTCCCAACATGAGTAGTACTGAAGATATGCATCTTGACCGTGCTCTGACCATATGTCGTCAGATGGAGAACGACCTGGAGGATTGCCTCAGCACTGTGAACCGTTTGAATCGCAAGTATAATGCCCCAGGCCGTTATACCACTGATATGAAGCCATTTGATGTGGATACCTCGCTGGACTCGTCCTCCTACAAGAAGTCGGACGATTTGAATATATCTTCATTGTCCTTAAGCAACATTTCCACAATCAATGACGAAACGGTGTCAATTGATGACACACTGGAGCAGGGACGCAGTGCTCAAGAATTGAATGAAACCTACACGGACTTGAAGTACAAGTCCATCAAGCTGAAGCGCGAACTGGAAGCTACCGTGGCGCATGCGCAACATGTCGCCGAGTGCGGCGAGAGTCAGAAAAAAGTCAAGCATCTCTTGGTGAAGAATTTGAAGAAGAAGGAGATGATGACTTGTAAGCATTAAGTAGTAGAAGACGAGAGATAACAAATTGTACCAGCACTTTGTAGCTTCTTTTTAAAATTTCTGATACCATTAAACGAGTCTCCTCCAAGCAGAAAACTTTGACAACTTTTTAAAACTCATTTGGCTTGACATGAAAATGAGGCAAAGTTTCTAGCCTGTCCTGTGCTGTCCTGCCATGTCCCGGCTGACTGATGCGACAACACTTGCGAGTCGCGACATGTTCCGAACCTAAGTTTTTCCTGTTACATGTTTATGTGTTTGACAATGAGAAAAATATAAATAACGTTGTTGGGCGGGCATGGGTAAAATTGCCAACTCAAAAGTTGTTAGATAATGTAATGCAAAGGACCAGGACCAGAAGCAGGCGCAACTTTTGCATAACGTATTCCAAGTTTTTATTTATATTTTGTTGTTGTGCTGGCTCTCCTCCATTAAAAACTGTGTGTAGCATAATATTTGTGCTTGAAGTTTTTTATTTTCTTCTTTTAAACTGGCCTCGGTGCATAGAAAGGGGAATCCCCCGCCACTTCGTTAGTGAGACAAGTCGCATGGACAGAACGGAGCTGGTAAATGGGCAGCAGCTACAAGGACATAAAACAGAAGTTTGCATATTTAAAGTAATATCAAGGGAGTGCGGGCTGTAAAGGCAAGCAAGTGCATTCATTGGGTTTGTGTGAGTTGAAAAAAAAACTTTGCTTTTAGCATTGCTTTCTTTTTGTTGTTCTTGTTGTTGTGTGTTATTACCCCAAGGGGTGAAAAAATATATTGTAGCAAGTTTGGTCCATTGAATACCTTTTACCCCGGTCAATGTGAATGAATGAGGTGAGAATAAGGTGAAAGCATTTGGTTATGCTTAATATTAAAGTGTGTACGAATATCGGTCGAATGACTTGCCGACCTGCCATAGGAGTGCTTGAGGTTTGGTTTCAATTCGTACAGTATAACTGAAATTGGTTCAAAATAGGTCAAAATATATATATTTAAGCGTGAAAATTGATGATTTTAAAAATTCTATTTAAAACTAGATCAAACACAAAAAATTATATACTACAATAGAATGACTTTTTTTTGTTCCCAAGGTCAACGAATTACTTGTAATCCCAAAGAGACTGTACAAGTCATCCAAAATCTTTACTTTGATTTAAATACAAAAGTCATAGACAGACTGAACGTACGATGGCAAGGAGCTTTTCGGTGTAATGAAATTTGACAATGCCAAGTCAAAAAGCAGTGGCAATGCGGGTCATTCAGAACCTAATTGGGTCATGTCCTACACTCAGAGAAAAAATAGAACATTTCACTCTTGATCCAAGAGCATTCGTTCTCAAAGGTACGGTAAGAGCAATAATTATTGATCCAAGAGCGAAATCCTTGATCCAAGAGTGAATTTTTTATCCCTACATACTTGACTCAAGAGTTTCTGTACTTGATCCAAGTACGAATAATTCTCAAAATAAAAGACTAAAAAAATAATTAAAGGGGGTCCGACCGATGTGGTGTTGTATGTTCCGCGCTGATCGCCACTCACCATCAGCCACCCCCACCCACTTTTTTTTAAGATGTGATTGATTTTGAGTTAGCTACATAACAGAAAAAATTTTTTTTTATACACTTGAAAAGTGTATTATATTTTGGCCAGAAGTTTGCAACGCATAGAAGGAATCATCTCCGACCACATAAAGTATATATATTCTTGATCAGCGTGACGAGCTGAGTCGATTAAGCTTTGTCCGTCCGTCTGTCCGTCTGTCTGTTTCTACGCGAACTAGTCCCTCAGTTTTGAAGCTAGCGAGCTGAAATTTTGCACAGAGTCTTCTTTTGTCTGCACGCTGCTAATATGTCGGAACCGACCGGATCGGATGGCTACTTCTTGTAGCTGCCATACAAATTATCAGTCGAAAAATGGATTTTAATGAGAAAAACTGGTTTTTTCTCAATATTACCGCTCTCAATCACGGTCATGGGAAATATTAAATGTTTTTAAGCTAATCTGCGAAGTTTGGTCGAAGTCGCTAACCGTTGAGTCAAGCGATTTCAAGTGTATAAAGACTTCGGCACGGACGAAGTTAGCCTTGCCTTTCTCGTTTTACTTACTTTACTGGGACTTGAACTCGGTACCTCGAAGACTTCCAGTCTTACAAGGTTGGACGGGCAGTTTAACCGACTCGACTATTCTCCAACCATAACCGGTCGCAACAGCTCAAGTCCCCGTAGGAGCATTTTTCTTTTTTTTTTATGTTATCTTTTTTTTTATTTAAATGTGGTCTAAAATATTGTTATTACTTTATATAGTCGTTTACTTAATTACTTTTGCAGAATCTTGAATTTACGGCTGGCGACTGTTATATGACAACGACAAACTGCGCATGCGCCGTCTCTCTCCAAGAGAGCGCGTCCAACATTATTCTCTCAAAGTTTGCGTTCCCTCACTCCCCTTGCCTATACAATCACATTGAGAATGAATTTGACTCGATTCCAAAAGCGAAATTCTTGAAAATTCAAGAGCGACTACATTTTTTTTTTGAAGAGTGTTCGTACTCAAATTATTCGTTCTGGTTTTGTATGAGTGTAACGATTGTTGAAATAGCTTAGCAATATTGTGATCAGCGAAGAGCGATCCGTCAAAAATTACATTTCAGAGAGCGATTTACTATCATTGCATATATGTTGCAAAATGACATTTGCTGTATGTCCAAAATTATCTATGTATAATACCATTAAATTTAATGTGCATCTCTATATAAACATCCACAATACTTAAATTTCCGCCAATTCCACACACAAAAGAACACAAATCTCCAGAAGTCAAAATCATTCCTACTTACATTTACCGTTTTTGAAAATGAGCTACATTTCAGCTAAGCATGTCTGTGCTTTGCCTTTAAGTAAGCCTTTATATTTGTTGAGTTGTCAATGGTCTTTTCAACTGTTTGGCAGAGTTTGCACTGCGATATCTGTACAACAACATTAATAAAATAACTTTTAAACATTTTGCTTTACATGTCCAGAGCCACAGAGAATGAGTATTATATATAAAATGTGCGCTACCTCTCAATTTTGCTGGTGCTTATGATAGTGCCCAAAATAATACTTTATAGTGTCAGTAGGAAATCACAGTTCTTGGAGCGAGACGGATATATTCCCAAAAGCATCCTGAGAGACTGAGCAATTTTAAGGTCTAGATATACTAGTCTATGCCAGAGCACAAGAAATAGTTATTCGCAGCAGTGTGACCGAAAAAATTATCGATCGTCTCGAAAAAAAATTATTTATCTTATTTTCCGTTCATACATACGACATAAAATTAAATGAAATAAAAAAGAATATTAATTATTTTAAACCTTTAAGAGATTGTAATTTACATAACAGCGAAGAGAACACACAAAATGGGACAAAAGGAGGGATTATAAATTTATATCTATTATATTTTGATGCTTTTGACGAAAAAAGATCAATCATCATTGGGAATATGTAAGACATATATAACAATCTTACCCTCTGGACCTCACCAAACTGTAACTTTTAAACATAGATAATAAGAGGGTATTAAATAATCACGCACCTCGACATCCATAAGGCAACCTGGAAGTCCCCCGGTCAACGAACTCGAAATCAGATTGATCACGTTGTGATCGACGGAAGGCCTTCATCGAGTGTACTAGACGGGCGTGCGATTCGAGGAGCCAACATAGACTCGGATCATTACCTGGTTGCAGCCAAGGTACGCACGCGGCTCAGTGTGGCACATGCCCCTCGCTCTGGCACACGTCGAAAGCTAAACGTCGAGAAGCTGCAATCACAAGGGACCTCTGAAGCCTACAAAGCTAAACTCGCCCAACTGCTCAAGGAATCCTCCCCATCCCCTTCCGATATATGCGAACAGTGGCAGCGTATATCGCACTCCATGAGTACGGCTGCCAAGGAGATACTCGGTTACTCCGAGCCCCCTCGAAAGCGGTCTTGGTACGACGAGGAGTGCCGACGCGCTACTGCAGAGAAAAACGCTGCCTACAGGAGAACACTGCAGTCGAGAGTAACGCGGGCTGCTAAAGAGCGATACCTGGAGAAAAAGAAAGAGGAGAAACGCCTTTTCAAGAAAAAAGTTTGAGCAGGAAAGGCGCATGCGCGAGGAAGTCGAGAGGTTATTCGGCATGTGTGAGACTCGAAAATTTTACCAAAAAATTAAGCAATTAACGGAAGGTTTTAAGCCCAGAGTCGCACAATGCAAAGACGAACACGGGAATCTGGTCACAGATCCGCAAGTGGCGCTTAACAAATGGAGAAGTTACTTCTCCAACCTACTGGGAGGCGATGACGAACATGATGCCGCTCCTAGAGAAGTAACGATGCCACCAATCGACAACACAGAGAAACCGACCCAACCGGAAGTCTGTTTAGCCATACGAAGGCTAAAGAACAACGAATCACCAGGCGCTGATGAGCTGCCCGCTGAATTGTTCAAGGCTGGAGGCGAAGAATTGGTAAGGTGCATGCACCAACTTCTGCGCCGTATATGGGTTGACGAAAGCATGCCCGACGATTGGAATCTAAGTGTTCTATGCCCGATCTTTAAAAAAGGAGACCCTGCAGTTTGCGCCAACTACCGCGGGATCAGTCTCCTCCCGCATTATTTGTGAACGTCTAAAACCGCTTGTTGATACACTGATTGGACCTTATCAGTGTGGCTTTAGACCTGGTAAGTCCACCACAGACCAGATATTCACACGGAATTCTGGAGAAGACCTATGAGAGAAACATCGAAAATCACCATCTTTTTATCGATTACAAAGCCGCTTTCGACACGCCGATAAGGTCAAGGTTTTTCGAAGCCGTGTCTACTTTAGGTATTCCAGCAAAGTACTTTTGACTTTGCATGATGACGTTGAGAAGCACTCAAAGCTCCGTTAAAATAGGAACGAACCTCTCCGAGCCTTTTGATACCAAAAGAGGTTTTAGGCAGGGTGACACCTTATCGTGTGACTTCTTTAATCTGCTGATGTAGTATATACTGCGCCAGTGCCCAAATGCCAACAGATCGGGCACCATCTTTAATAAAGATGTAATGCTACTCGCATACGCCGATGATATTAATATTATCGGCAAAACCGAACGGGCAATATGCAAGGCGTTTTCAGAGATTGAGAAGCAGTCTGAACTAATGGGTTTAGCGGTAAACGAGGACCAGACGAAGTACCTAGTGCCCTCAAAACGGAAGTCCACGCGCCTAGGGCAATCTGTTGCAATGGGAGAGTACAACTTTGAAGTTGAAGAGGACTTTGTCTACCTCGGAACGATGATAACCGGCGACTACAACATCAGCCTGGAAATCCGAAGAAGAATCACGCTCGCAAACCGATGCTAATACGGGCTAAGTAAGGAGCTCAAGAGCAGAAACCTCAAGCGAAGAACAAAAATAGCGCTATATAAGTCTCTTATCATCCCAGTCCTGCAATACGGCGCAGAAGCATGGGCAATATCATCAGCGGATGAGACGGCGATTGGCGTTTTCGAGCGAAAGATCCTTCGCAGGATTTATGAACCTTTGAAAGTTGGCGAGGATTTTCGCATCCGAAGGAATGACGAACTATATGAGCTCTATGGGGATACTAGTCTTGTCAAGCGCATAAAGCAACAGCGGCTGCGCTGGCTGGGACATGTTACCCGTATGGATGATCAAGCGCCAGCAAAAATGGTCTACAAGAGGAATTTGAAAGAACTGGGACAAGGCAAGGTGGGACGACCACCTCTAAGGTGGGACGACCAGGTGCGGAAAGACATTTCCATTGGTGCCAGCTCGCACGGAGCAGAAGCGACTGGCGGACATTAGTTGCAGCGGCCGAGACCGTCAAACGGTTGTGATGCAAGCATCGGGCCATTAAAGAAGAAGAAGAAGAAATAATCGCGCGCAAAAAATAATCCATCAAAACTTTATTAAAAATTAATATTTATATATTAATACAGCATTATTAAGAATAATCCTACTTGGTGGAATGTTTTGCGGTTACAAAATCAATTCCACCCACCCAACTATTTATATTTTTCCTTTTGGTGGTGAGAGCTCGAAGTGTTGATCTAACAGTGGGTCTAGCCGTGGGTCTTGCCGTGGGTCTAGCCGTTGGTCTAGCCGTGGTTCGAACTGATCCCTTGCCAATATCGTTTTTCTCCAGCTTCTCTAGACGTTTAATTAAGTCATTCACTTGGGGCATATCCTTGCATTTGTGCGCACAATTTTCCACTTGATTGGCCAGTAATTTGTAACTATCCACAGTCTCTTTAAGAGACTTTTCCAGTTCTGCAATGCGTTTTTCCAGCTCTTTAACATTCTCTATATCCGCTTGGAATTGATGGTACAATTTTTGCAATTTTTCAAACCGCTCAACCAAATGGGTTACATTATCTTTGTAGTTACGACTTAATCTACTTTCCAGTTCGTCAAGTCTTTGCTCGGCATGACGATTGAACTCATGTGTGGCTTTCATACGCGTCACAACCAAATTACCTAACTGTACAAATTTGTTATTTGAAACTTTTCTTAAGGTTTCTATGTGGGATTGTAAGTCAAATATAAATTTATTCAATTGTTGCAGTTCCTGTTTGGTCTCATTAAGTTCCTTTTGCAGCTGCTCAATACGTTTTTCGAGGTCAGTTTTATTTAGTATTTGCTGCAGAGCATCATCTAGGCGCTTTTGAAGATTATTCATGTCATTTTCCAGGCTGTTTAGATGCTCGAAGTAACTGTTATTCGTTTTCCTCAAATTCACACTTAAGTCTTCAGAACTTTTTGCTAGTTTATCTACTTGTTTACAGCAATGTTTAGAATTTTCCAGCTGCTTAGTCAATTCCTTCAGCTGTTTTTCCAACTGTTTTAGGCGTTCATTTTCGTTTGGTTTTTCTAAAATTTGCTTTATTAAATCTTCTAAATAAGTTAAATTTGATTGAATTTGTTTGCAAGCTAAATTGCCCGCACTTCCTGTGGCGTTTAGTGGAGAAATCTTATCAGAAAGATTTGCAACTAATTTATCCAGCTCTTCTATTTTAGTTTCCACTTTTTCACACTTTACCAATGCGGTTGTTACATTTCTCTTATGAATCTCCATAGTTTGTAGTAAATTTTTAAGGGTTTCATTTTGCTGATTTTGTTTTACTTCTAAGTCTTTTGTTTGATTTTCTAACTTTTTGGCCAACTCGTTTGTTTCATTTTTGCTTAAATCTAATTTGTTATTTAAGTGCTGGATTTTCTTTTCCAATTCATTGCAACATTGGACTTGACTGTGATCCTTTTGAATTAGCTTTTGTTCCAACTCTTTTAAGTGCTTATCTTGCTTCTCTTGCTTATGTTTTATTTCTGCTTTAGATTTAGCGTCTTGCCCCACTTTGTTCGTCAGCTCTTCCAATTCCTTTATCAAATCTTGTTTCAGTTTCTGGAGTTCATCATAAAGTTGTTTACAGCAGCTTTTAATTCCCTGGGCCAACAAGTTCTTCATTAACTTCAAAATATTATCCAAGTCTTTACCCAACTCTCCACTAGCCACTAAAGGTTTATGCACTGCTGCAGTAACATTACTTGCGGCCAAATTATTAATATTGTCCAAGATTTGGGTCATGGCATTCTGCTCATAGAAACAACATTGACCCATTGAAGCCGAACCATTCAGAACCAGTAAAAGTTCGCCCAAACGTTGATTGAAATGCGTCATTTTGCCTGTTCTCACCATCTGATCATTTATCCAGCGTGCTATCTCATTATTATCATGACATTCTGTAGCTGGAGAACGTACTAAGCCACGGCCCTTTCCATTATCCTTATCTTCATTGAAATCGTTGAAACTTGGCGCCCTTATGACCACCATGACTGATAACAGCATCAATATCTGCAGAGTCTTTATATGTAAACACAAACCATTAGTTTCTTCTCTGAGTTCCTCTCTATGCTGTTGGATGGAACTCACCTTTGGTTTCATATTCGTCACGTTTATTGCGGTCTGCGTTGTATTGTGTTCAGGGTAACAAGTTGTACTGAACCACAATTGAGGGCACATTTTGACCATTGACCAGCAATCGATTTGCATGCTGCGCTTATTAACGCAAGCGAGAGGTGTCAGTAAAGTAGTTTGAAATGTTAAAGAGATAAGAATAATTAAGTTAAGTATTCGTTAAATTGTATGAACTCAAAAAAGAAGAACTTAAGTCTAAAGGGGAATGTAAAATTGTGAAAATTAAACAAACAAAAAAAAACAGCAAAGCTAAAGTTTATATTCATATAAGGGTACACATGGGAATTATACACATGTAGTTTGAATTTAGTCTTTGATCGTGTTGAACCATGCCAATTCTTCTTCAAATGTGACCTGGTTCGATCTGGGCCATTTTATTAAAAAGTTTGATACTCTTCAGTGCAAACTTACACAGAACTTTTTGATACGGAATCGAACATATTGTCTTGGTTCATGTTTCAAGTCGATCTTCCCACATTGAACCAAACCAACTTTTTTTTAAAATAAATTAGCCCCTTACATTGGAGTCTAAGGGCCGTTTTCTCATGTTGCTGGTTTTGCAAATCTGGGTCGATTTGCTGTATTTCGTGTACTCATGTTCAAGGCTGACCATCTAGACAATATACATGACAATTCATATTAAGTATTATTATGTGTGCGCGCACATGGTCACACTGAAAAATATTTGAAAACTACAAACAACTAAAGACAGTTATGTCTGAATAGTTAATAAAAAAAAACAAAAATTTTAAAAATTGTATGTGCCTTTGTTGAAGAGACAGATGCGCTTACTAATTCCCCTAGGTCATGGCTTAAGGCGAGCTCACACAGGTAACTAATTTGGCCAAATTGAGATTAAAATAGCCTTGATTAATAATTTAACTCTATTTAAAACTTTAACTATGGTTTCATACGAAATAAATTTGACCATGTAAGGCTGAAAAGTTCTTTTATTTGGCCTATATAGCCTTATATCAAAATATGTCCAAATTTATTTTGAAATTTTGTTCAAATTTATTTCAAAATTTGTTCAAATTATTGGCCTGAGTCAACTTAGCTATAGTCCTATTACTTAATTTCCAATCACAGTAACAACTGTACCCGAAAAAATTGCTTTCTTTTCAAAATTGGCGCGCAATAGACATACCATACTCTGCAAGTGCAGAGGGGCTGCTAACTTACTTTTAGTGTTAGGTCTGTAAGTCCTGCAGGTGGGACCGTAGCGCAAAAGCCCAAATTTAAAATCAATCTTCATGAGACAACCGATTGCAAAATCTAGGTGGATTTCGATTTGAGCAAAAACAGGAACATGAGAAAACGTCCCTAAGTGTAATTTGTCCACTTCTTAAAAAAGGAGACCCTATAGTTTTCTCCTACTACCGTGCCGTGGGATCAGTATTTTTCTCATCGCATATAAGATTCTGTCGTGCATTATTTGTGAACGGCTAACGCCGCTTATTAGCACAGTGATTCGATCTTATCAGTGTGGCTTTAGACTTTGTAAATCCACCACAGATCAGATATTCACTTTACGACAATTCCTGGAGAAGACCTATACAAGAGGCATAAAAACTTATCATCTTTTTGTAGGTTATAAATCAGCCTTGGACACACCGCTAAGGTCAAGGTTCTTTAAAGCCCTGTCTAGTTTTGGCATACCAGCAAAGTACGTACGACTTTGCATGATGACGTTGAGAAACACGCAAAGCTTCGTCAAAATAAAAAGAACCGAACCATTTGATACCAAAAGAGGTTTTAGGCAGGACGATACCTATTCGTGTTACTTCTTTAATTAGCTGACGGAATATATACTGCTCCAGTTTTTCGATTCATGAAATGTAATGGTAATTTCGGTTTAACGATCTGGTTGTGCCAAATAATTTTATGATTTTTAAAATAAAGACATCCGTTTTCATACACAGAGAAAAATATCCGTTCGAATTGTAACGAAATCATGAACTTTTGTTGACGATAGTCTGCTAAGCACGCTTTTTCGATATTCATGAACATTCGTTCACAATATGCCATGAACATTTTGTTCTCACACATGAACGGTTAGGGCTTGTGTTATAAACATTTTGTGCTCGTTTCAAGAAGATATTGTTCTCGCTTTGTCGGCGACTAAGATCCAGAAAAAAAAAATTAACCATAGTTAGGGTGAATGTGGAAGTCTCCTCCCCCTCCAGGGTGGTTGGTTACTCGGGAAGGGCACGGAAGGAAGGAAGAGACGACCAACCCACACACCACCACACACCCACCGCGTTGCAACCCACCACCTTTTCTAAGCTGTAGCTGAATTTTATTAGAATTATTAATTTGAAAATTTTTATGCTTCACCTACTCTGGGACTTGAACTCAGGACCTCGAAGAGACTGAACGGACGACGTCATTTTAACTCACACGACCATCCAGCTCACGCGCGAGACAGCGACAAAATCAAATTAAGAAGTGAATGCTTTCAGAATGAAGTGCTTAAGTAAGCATTGAGACTGCCGGACAGATCCAAGCCCTGTGGCTCAGCGGAAAGGCATTCGCTTAGCACGCCGAAGTCCTGGTTTCAAATCCCCGTCGTGTCCTGTTTTTTTTTTTTAATATTATTTTTTTTTTTAAGTATTTTTAACATTGTCTATATTTTTTACAATGCACTCTGGTCCTATAATATAAATAAATGTTAATAAGCACTGAAATCATAAAATAGCTAAAATATTTATATTTTCATGAACACTTTTTCGCATTTCATGACTACCGTTCATGTTTTATGAACGGAAAAAACAGACCACAATCATGACCATTTGGTTACAATTTTAGAACGGGATATTTTTCTCTGTGTATAAGAACTAAGAATATTGGTAATTAAATTAAAGAAAATTAAAATTGTACCAAATGTAGTTAACTCTCCATTTGTACAATGATTTTTAAAAAATATTCCCAAATCTGTCCCCCACCTCTTGCCGCTCTCTGTAAACTCCATTTTATTCAGTGTCAGAAACAAAACTGCCAACATGCACTTTCCCACGCCCACAGCGGCATTTACCGGTTTACTGGTGTCTCTCAAGTTTTTTTTTTTACGTCCGACCACTGGAAATAGATACCCCAAACAGTCAGGAGAAGCCATAATGCGACTCCCGTTGCCAACTCCACATCCCAGTCCTTCAGCTCGCGCACTCTCTATCTGTCTATCTGTATCCCTAGGGCGGGCAACCTCAAATAGAAAACAATTTCAGTTACGCAAACAGTGAGCCAGAGGAGGAAAGCATGAAAATTAAATTGCAAGCCAAATGCGAAAGCGTTGGATAAAAAGTGAAAGCGCTGCAGAAAAAAAGTTTAAAAAAGAAATATAAATAAAAATTATTTTTTCCCCCCTGCGTTTGTCAAAGAATATTTTTCAGCTTTGCTGATGGTTGTGTGTTTGCCCAACCATTGAGACAAGCAAGAGATTAGTTTAATTAGTCAACGTTAGTCGAGCTAAAACCGCCAACACGTGAACCACGGGAAAAGTTGCACATACGTGAATATCCAGCGCAAAAATGCAATCGAACTTTTTGTGTGCACCGCGGATGCTGTTGACACCTCAATAGAAGGAGTTAGAGTGAGATGGAGCAGGGAAAGACTGATGCAAATGATGGGTTTAATACCCAGAGGGAATTAAAGTTTACTTTTTAAGTAGTTCCATAGAAGTAGTTCAGGCGTATCGTCAGACAAATAATGGCCAAAGCAAACAGTAAAGTTACAAAATAAGCCATATCCGTGGATGGCAAGTTTTTTGCAGAAATTATTGGAAAATTTAATTGTAAATCAAGTAAATCCATAATAGCAATCATTTTACTTCATTTAAAAATCGATCTATAAAATAAAAAAACTGCAGTCAACTGGAAAATTTTCCAACAACAATAAAAACTTTGCTTCCTTTGAATTGATTTCGAAATCGAGCTTAAAAAACGAAAATAGATTTATTTGACGGAGGGTTGGGCAAAGGCAACAATAACAATAATGTATGCTGTCAATTGGAAAAATGATTGGGGGAAAAAGTTGATTTATTAAATAAAAGTGAAAGAAAAAATGGAAATTTCAAATTAAGAACAATGAATAAGTGAGAATTCACCAACAATTAACTGCGCGCAATTTTTATTGTTGGAAAAATTATTAATTTTAAAAAAGATGTACATTTTCAATTGATTTCGCTTTATATCGAATGTATACAATAAAAATAGAGGCAAGCTAACTTCGGCTCGACCGAAGTTTATATACCCTTGGAGCTTGATATATGACTGGCAATTTGTATGGCAGCTATACTATATAGTTCTCCGATTTTGACAAGGCTTGGTGAAATTATGTGAAATCATTAAAAACTTATAAATACGAGCGTTGGGAGCGATAACATTAAAAACAAAAAAGTTTTTCTCACTAAGACTTTTTTTCAGACCTAACTTTTTTGGCAGCTATACTATATAGTTGTCCGATTTCGACAAGCCTTGGTGAAATTATGTGAAATCATGAAAACTTAAATACGAGCGTTGGGCGATAACATTGAAAACAAAAAAAAATTTTCTCACTAAGACTTTTTTCAGACCTAACTTTTGTATGGCAGCTATACTATATAGTTGTCCGATTTCGACAAGCCTTGGTGAAATTATGTGAAATCATTGAAAACTTGTAAATACGAGCGTTGGGAGCGATAACATTGAAAACAAAAAAAATTTTCTCACTAAGACTTTTTTTCAGACCTAACTTTTGTATGGCAGCTATACTATATAGTTGTCCGATTTCGACAAGCCTTGGTAAAATTATGTGAAATCATTAAAAACTTATAAATACGAGCGTTGGGAGCGATAGCATTCAAAACAAAAAAGTTTTTCTCACTAAAACTAGTTTTTGGACCGATCGTTCCTATGACAGCTATATGCTATAGTCATCCGATCCGGCCGGTTCCGACAAATGTGCAGCGTATTTATACCAAAAGGCTTTGTGCAAAGTTTGGTTAAGCTAGCTTTAAAACTAACGGAGGAGATAGCATAGAAACAGACGGACGGACAGAGGGACGGACAGACTGACATGGCTATATCAACTCAGCTCGTCATGGTGATCAATAATATATATACTTTATGTAGTCGGAGATGCTTCCTTCTATGCGTTACAAACATCCGGACAATTTTAATATACCCTCTCCAAGGGTATAAAAATAGAGGCAAACTAACTTCGGCTCGACCGAAGTTTATATACCCTTAGAGCATGATATTTGCCTGCCAGTTTGTTATATGGCACTACATTTTTGACAAAATTTTAAAAACAAAAAAGTTTTTCTCACTAGAACTGCTTTTTCGACCGATCGTTTCTATGGCAGCTATACGATATAGTCATCCGATCCGGTCGATTCCGATAAATGAACGTCAAAGCCGGCAAAGTTTGGCGATAGCTTTAAACCACGAGAGATAGCAAGAAACAGACGACAGACAGTAGTATTTGGGATGTCCCGTAGAGAATATAAAGCAAAACGAATATTCGAGTAAGTCGGGAGGTTTCTTGAAGGAGGTAAAGTGTTGCATACTTTTCAAATGTTCACCCTAAAAAACGCAGGAACACTGTTAAACATGTTTTTTCACGAGTAACGGGTATATTGAAGTCGGTTAGAGCTGACTTTAACTTGTGTTCTCGTTTTATTTCGACTATTGCCCACAGCTTTGGTATTTAACCATAGTTTTTCTTCGTTTCATAATTTTAATTATCTGTTTTACTTTTAGGTAAGGAAAATTGTTTGGATCTCAGCCCTTTATGTATGCGGTAAGTATTTTTAAAGTACAATCTTATAATGAGGTACAACACAGATGCGTCTAAGAAATCATATCCAAAATCTGCATACTGCGATTGTGAGAAGGAAATGAAGCATAAGTCAAGTTGAAAAACAACAAATAAAATGATCGAATTGATTCTATATTTCTATATCTTCAAAAATATCGATATCGATATTGATATTTTTGTAATATCCGACAATACTATTTTGATAACCTTAATAGAATCCGAGTAAAAGCACCAAAGAGTGCACCGCCCTATTTATTGAAAAAAAAATTCAAAACGAAAAGTAGACCTATCAAAAACATTAAGTTCAATAGTATGAGAAGGATGTCAAGCCACACGAAAATATATTCAGTCGAAGATGTTCTTCTTCTTTCTTCTTGGTACTGGGTATTTTGCAGTCAGGGCACTCGACTGCAGCACTCTAAATTGAAGTAAATTTAAGTATATGGGTTGGTAAAGCACGTAGATTACAGCCTATATGAGTGAGTAATGTTGCAGTAATGTAGTGGTTTTTATTTTTATTTGCTATAAAAGTGATTAAAATAAGAACAAAACACCACACAGAAAAGTGAACGTAAAAGCAGCTACAAATAAATGCAGTGGCGGAATGTGCCAGCCCGCCATAGTTATAACGTTCGATGTCCCAGTCGTCCCCAAAAATTTTTCTGAAAGACTTAAATGCACGTGGTCAGTTGGAACATAGTTTTGGCCAAACAAAAATTTACTGAAAGTGAACATATTGTACTTCAATTGAGAAAGCCCATGCTTGCAAGACTTTTGGTAACGTTTGTGCTCTGTTCTCATGTTTTTCCCTCTGTGTAGAGAAGCAAACAGAAAATGTATTAAAAGCTTTCGACCAAAGTTTAATGAGTACAAGTACAAGTGAACCAATCGCCACATAACAAAGGAGATTTAAAATTTAAAGCTCAATTTGGGATGAAAAAGAATTCCAAGACCAAGGACTGTCGATAATCGTTGTAAAGGATTATTGCCAATAACTTGAAGCAATTAAGGTGAAAATGATTAACCAAGCGCCAAGGCAGGACGAAGGAAAAATCATAAAATAAGTTCTACCTCATCCGCAAATGTAAGTAAGTAAGTATGTTGAGTTGTGTGTATCCGTGTCAACAAAATATAAATGTAAGAAATATTTATATATTTCTTTGTCCATTTCTTTTGTCGAACTGACCTTTATCAACCTTTTCACCTCACATTTCACCTTAAGCTATTTGATTATTCATCATCAATTATGCCGCACAAAAATGCTTCGTTGATTGGAATTGCAAAATACAAAAAGGGAGCATAAAGAAAGGCGTCGCACAATGAATACCCAACTGTAGCCTGTTAGTCAAACACAAAATGAATGTCTCTACGTTTGTGTCAAACCGCAATAAATCACATTTTCAGCCGCACATCAATTTTAAAATGTTAGCTGATCCTTAGTTAACTGCATTAGGGAGACCAATCAATCAACCTGCATTCAATTATGTTTGAAAAATGAAGTACAAATATCTGAGCAAAAGAGTCCCGAAAAGGCCACCGAACTGAAGGAATGCTTACGCTTACAAGCTTAAGCCGTCTTAATTAAGAGCAGGGAGATGTCATAAGCAATTTGTCTTTGGTGTTTTATGCATAAATTTAAATGTACAATACGAGAGATAGTAGACTTGTAAAAACTATTGGAAAATTGTGCGCAACTTTCCTTTGTGATAAGAGTTTTCCATTTAAGTGGTTGTGTGTGTGTGTGCGCCTGCATTCATGCATAGCATAAGCCGATAAAGCCCTGACAATTGTGTCATTGAGCTGCGCTTTTAGTTTTTGGAATCGACTTAATGCCTCTTGACTTCAATTTGCATAGTCGGCTTAAGTATGCGTCAATAGAATGCCAAATTGTTAGCAAGTGCGGAAGTTAGTTCAGGAGCGCAAAATTAAGTTGAAAATCCAATTAGCTGGAAAGCTTTTCAATGGAAAAGTTATTTCTGCAAAAAGGTTATATAATTCACAAAGCAATAATAAAATCTTTTAATTCTAAAGCAAATGAATCCTTTTTACCCTCTTAACCTAGTAGATACCTTGCAGCTGACAAAGCAAATATCCCTCATCATCTTGACGCTGACCTAGACCACAATAGTACGCTCCGGTCCCCTTAAGGTCTTTCAATTAATTCAATTAGTGCAAACAATACTCCAAGACGCTAACTCTTATTTACTTATCATTAACGTAAAGCACTGGCCTCCGCCATAAAAAACTGGACTACCTCAATCCAAAATCAAGTGCTTAGAGACACAAACTTTCCTTTTTCTTTGCTTTGGTAAATAGAAAAAGAAATCCTTAAAGAAGAAAAATTAAAATCCCTTTAGTTCATCGTCAACGTAGGAATTCAAATGAAAATTAAACCATTTGCCTTCATTAAGCTTAAACGCTTACGAAGAGCTGAGTCGAAGCAACGTAAGCCAAGGACACGTTTGCCCACAGGATAATCAATTATGAATGCAACGCAGAGCAGAGAAGATGAAAGTGAAGGGAAAAAGTGGAAGATTATGTCCTAAATGTGCGATGCGTGCTGTAAAAGGTACGAACAGAGATGAGTAAGTGAGATTTAAATCAGGTGACAAAATTCAAATGACCAATTTGGCTTAGCCAACGGAAGAGTATAAAAGAGCTTAGAGTGGACTCATTTAGAAAAGACACTTGAATATCCTTCCAATTGATATATACGCTCTTCTTGTCATCGATTGTATTAAGCCAGGGATCGGCAATTATTTGGCATTTTTGGCATTACGTGTTTATATGTAACCACTGTTATGAAGATCAGTTTTACAGCGAGGAGCCTATACTGTCGGTGTGTCGACTGAGCAAAGCACATTTGTATGCACAGTAGTTAAACAGACAACTCTTAACTGTGGCTCCACGAAAACTGTGTTAAGCACTTTCTAACGCTGCTGTGGCGCCTAACGAACTGTGTGGAGCACTGCTTAACGCTGCTAAGGCCCTTGTCGAATTGTCACAAGTAGTAAACCTCGCGCTGTGGAGCCAAAGGAACTGTGTGTAGTGCATTCCATGCCGCAGTAGCGCCAAACGAACTACTTCTTTTCTCCGGCACTACCTAGCGTAAGTGTAGAAAATGAAAGACTGTCAGATTACAATCTCAATACAAACCAATCCATGCGGGCTCAAATCAATCCCAAGCAGAAACTTCAACTGATTAGTACCAGACATTTATGAGCCGTACCGACAAAAATTTGATTTGATCCCACTTTTTAAGTCCCGAAAAGGTTAACTTTATCTCTTGCGGTAATTTCATAGGCATTATACTAAGCACTCAAAATTGTAACTTAATTAAACATCAAAGTAGGATCATTGTACATATATTTAAGATTAATTTGAGCTTGATATTGAATAAAGGGAAATTTTTGAAGCGATAGATTTTGCTTACCTAACGCACCTATCAATCCGGTAACTTAATTCAATTTACAAGCACCGTCTTGTTGAAACCACATGTTAACCAAGTCAAGTGCTTCAATTTTCGGCAAAAAAAAACTTTCGATGAAAAACACATTTCCCACAAAGCTCGAGTTTGGATTATCGAAAGGTTACTGAATTTCCAACAATCACGTTAAGCATTGGCCTTGTTCACCAGCATACATCAAACTTCAAAAATCATCCATCAAAAAAAGTTAATTTGCTATTTTTTAAGCGCTTTGATGAAATTTTAAAGTAAAAATAGTATGCGCGAAAGCGCTGGTAATGAAAATCACAAAAATTACCAATCATAATTGGACTTCATTGTTCACCTCAACAATTGAACTAGATCCATCGTTTTTTTCGTCATCGATTTGTGCTGTTAAACACGGCCATTGTTTTTTCCCAAGGGTATCCAGAAGTGGCTTGCGTGTCGCGCCGTCGCGTCGTCGTCCGTCGCGTCGTCGTCGCGCCGCCAGCCGTGAGCGGAAACTTGCCGAGTCTTTGCGCTTGCGGAACCGGGCGGTGCGGCGTTCAGATTGAAGTTTGGTCAAAACGGATTACTCAGATGTCAGGTTTGTCGAAAAGGGGTTTTATTTAAAAATGTATGTTTAATGCTACCTACGTCGTAAACTTGATGTTTAAAACAGGTGCAAACCGGCAAAGAAGTTAGGCCTTCTCGTTTAATCGTATAAGTACTTTAAATCCAAAGAGCAAAAATACTTCAAAAAATAATTTTTTGCTTGAAAACGTTCAAAATTTCTTTTTTAAATATCTGGAAAAAATTATTTAAAATAAAACAAAAAATATTTTTACTTTTTTTTATGAATCGCAATTTTTGTATGATAAAAAGGTATTGGTGAAATAAATCTATGGATAAAAACTAGGCCGGATCAAAAATCGGCAAAATGGAAAAAACCCGGTCTCAGCATTCCCAAAACTATTATATGGTTTAAAATTAATAAAAACCCTTATATGTATTGTGAAAATAAAATAAATCGATTTTAATTTTAAATAGGCGTGACATACCCTTAAAGTTTTGAAAAAAAATTACTCATACGACACGTTTATTGAATACAAACTTTTAGAACGAATTAATTGTTCATTTCAACTGTTGTCATCTTCTGAAATAATTCATAGTAGTTGTCTTTTATTATTATAACCTTGGAGAGGGTGTATTGAAATTGTTCAGATGTTTGTAACGCATTGAAGGAAGCATCTCCGACCATATAAAGTATATATATTCTTGATCAGCATGACTAGCTGAGTTGATATAGCCATGTCCGTCTGTCCGTCCGTCAGTCCGTCTGTTTCTATACTTTATCATCCGTCAGTTTTAAAGCTATCGTAACCAAACTTTGCACGCAGTCTTTTGTTATAAATACGATGTACATTTGTCGGAACCGGCCGAATCGGATGACTATAGCATATAGCTGCCATAGGAACGATCGGTTAAAAAACTAGTTTAAGTGAGAAAAACTTTTTTTTTTGCAATGCTTTCCCTCCCAAACCGCGAATTTATAAGTTTGTTATGCTTTCACATATCTCAACCAAGATTAATGAAATTCGGACAACTATTTAGTATAGCTGTCATTCAAAAGATAAGTTTGAAAAAATGCTCTAGTAAGAAAACCTTTTTTGTTCTCAATGCTATCGCTCTCAAACTTGTTAATGATCAATATTATATGCAAGCACTCAATTCTGCCAAGTTTGATTCAAATCGGACGACTATAGCACATAGCTGCCATAGGAACGATCGGTCGAAAAAGTTGTTTTAGTTAGAAAAACTTTTTTGTTTTCGAAAATGTCTCAAAATTGAATATATTGTATAGTTGCCATATAACAAACTGCCATATGACTAACAACAGGCAAATATAATGCTCCAAGGGTATATAAACTTCGGTCGAGCCGAAGTTAGCTTCCCTCTATTTTTTTCATTCAAATTGTTTTTAAATAATTTTAAATAAAATCAGCGCCGACTATTAATAAATGAAAAAAATATATGATGGTAGGCAACACTGCGTATGAGTCATAAACAAAAACTTAAGAGGCTATTCGCGCCCGTTAAAACTCGACTTTATTAATTTTTTTTTGTCTTACGCTAGTTTTGACCATTGGGAAAATCTCGATTTTGTTTTTACCGTAAGTTATTTCCCCAAGCCAAAAACTTCTTTGTGGGGATGTCCTCGCTGTGCCATAATAAAAACAGCTTCCGTTTTGATACTGATATTTCGCCCCTAAAGTCCAACAAATCCAAGAGTAGCACCAAAAGAAATTTTTAAACAAGAAGAACTCGTTTGAACATTTGTGAACATTTTTAGTTTAGCTTCACGAAAGACAGGTGTAGGCTATTAAGGGGAGGTTGTTAATACGCGTTACTTTCACTACATTTTACAAGTAATACATATATGAACGGCATACCTTTATATGTATATCTAACCAAGTTTTAATGTAAAACAGCGATAAATTTTATTTTACAGCTAAATTAACAAAAACAGCAAAAATGCGGTAATTAATTAAAAACACTTACCATTGCATATGTTGTATTGATAGCTCATAGCTGTTCAGATGCATATCAGAATTATTTAGAATAAACTTTACTAAAGTATCAAAAAATAATAAATAAAAAAAAATTAACGCTTTTTCCAAACTTCAAAAATTTAATTTTGACGCGCTAAAATGGCTGTGTCGCCCACTATGCGCTGTTCGCTTGTTACTCTATTCATGGTAAAATGGCAATCCTTACTAAGCATTTTTGACATTGCCACATGTTACGAAACACGCGTGAGGTGTCATAAAATGGGTTTATTTTAAGAGCTTTAACATACATTTAATTCTTTTTATATGATTCTGCCTGTTTAGATCTGAACACATTCATCTAGTTTTCTAACTAGCCACTCAGTCACGCGCTCATCTCTAACAGAAAATTACCCTCTGCTCCTTGTTGAGCTTTTATCAGGATAATGTGGATGATAATTTTGTATTTATTGCGACATTGATTTGTCGCTTGGTCATCGTCAAGAAAACCACATAATGTCTGCTTCATTAGCCAACTAATCGGCTTACCCTGTTAATTATATTAATATCAATCACTTAATTGAGTTATCACATAATGCCCAAGTAGGCGGCTTTTTCTCCTTCCCATATTTCCCCACTGTCTAAACTCAGTTCAGCTCAGTCTTACCAGTTAAACAAAATAAATTGATTTACATTATAAATACAACAAAAAATTTCTATAATTTCATCATGGACCTCAATGGCCACGGAAATCGTTTAATGCTCTTGGAATGTCTCAAGGAGAATGCCGCGAATATGCGTATTGAGCATCAACAACTACGCGAACGCATTACCAGTGCCCTGGATCGTGCCCGGGCCAGTTTGATGAGCATTGAGAATTTAAATGTTCAATTGAATGACATCAAGACAACTGTGGATAATGTTTTAAGCTCACTCAATGAAGATCCCGTGGCCGCTAATGAAGAACTGCAGGCCGTGGAGGATGTGCGTGAAATATTATTGGATACTGATATCGATGAAAATGTTGAAGAAACGGTTGTCGCAGATGATGAAGAAACTGTGGAGGAATAAGCAAAAGTTAGAGTGGGAATAATAAGATACTGAGTTTCACAATTTTGGGATAGGGCTGTTTAGTTCATATATAAATTTTGTTTATGAGTTCATGATGTTTATTAAATAGTTCCTGAAATAAACAGGTAAAAGCACAAGACTATTCGTCCACTATTTTAACACAAATTGCCAACTCACTCGAATCAAGCAGATATTACGTATACGCAGCGTTAAACTCCTCCACACATCACACAGCTAAGTGCTGTTAACCTACCCTGAAACTGGTAATCCAAGTCATGTGTGCAGCTTTCATCCGATTCTAAGCAATTTGTCGTCCATTACACATACGCAGCGTATGACCCAACAAAGACCAGGCCATACCAGCTGAGTTCCAACCTGTTGCTACTCACTCATAAGGCACTCAATCTCTCTGGTCTTTGCAGCATTTGTTTTGCTCTGCTCTTTCGCCGGCAACAACATTCCACATCATCCTCCACTTGTTCACTCAACACTTTGCACTCACAACGAGTGGATTCATGAACTCGTAACTGTTCCAGCTGTGGTCGAGATTCAGTTGCCGCTTGTTAGTCGCCACGTGCGGTTCGGTTCACGGAAAGCAAACTACAAAATTAATAAGTCTTCCGCTTGAAGCAGGTTTTACGTTCCGTTTGCGTGCGTGCTTGTTAGGGTGTGTGTGTGTGTGCGTGTGGGAGTCTTCCAAGTATCTGTGAGTGTCATTAGTTTTATGCAGTCACGATCTATATGAATTCCACTCTGTCTCTGTGTTTTGTGTGTGTTCTGCAATTTACATTTTGATTTTTGTAATCAAATTTCTTGTTTGTAGTTTTAATTCGGTTTCGGTTTTGTTCAACCGGAAAACGTTTCGCCGCCGATTTGTCTACAAAAAAAAAAAAAGAAAACCAAAAAAAAACTTTGCCAGCAAGTTTTTTTTTTTGCGGCTCGAAAGTTTTTGCTGAAATTTGTTTTGTTTAAAAAAAAAAACCGGAAAAAAGACATTTTCAAGAGTGTTATGAAGTGGTTTCAACAAAACTTGGCTTGTGTTGCAAGAAATAAATAAGTATGTTTGTCTGTGCATTTTGCATGTGTGTTGGCTGCTTGCCGAAATGACAAAATGATGCATTTAACTAATTGAAAAAAGTTGCGTGTGTTTTGAAATTAAAAATTCAAAAGAAAATAAACAGAGCATCACGATAAGGAGTTTCAAAAGAATGCGAAGCCAAAACTTTAAACTTTTCAAACTTACAAAAAAAAATTACTTATAAATAAAATTAATAAAATAAATATTTTAAATATTATAAAGAAAATAATTCTAACTAATGAAATGGAATATATAATATTTTCGCGTATAAAATAAGACATAATCAATAATAATATGAAATTTTACTTGAGTTTGAATTTACTTGGCGATGTTTATGAAGTTGGCCAAATAATTAAAGCTAAAGAAAACAGTAAGCTACAATCAAAATTTGGCTTATATAGAAAATGTGAAAATAAACAGGAAAAAGTCACTTGTCAGCAAAATAGAAGTGTGTTTTTGCTATAAGAGTTTTTCAGTGCAAGATTTGAAATAATCGGTCCGTTTTTAATTCCACTTCTGTTTTCGTATAAGCGTCTTAACGTTGAACTCTAATTTAATAAGGTTATATGGGAAGTAACAATCATACCTACGGTTACCAGATCATGTAATATGTAGTAGGCCTGCCTTTTCCCATGAATTTCTTTGAATTTGACATGAAATTCAGATTTAAAATATAAAAAAACCGAGAGCTACTTGACTATCATGTCTAATGTGCCGAACAGTGTGAAGGCAGCCTTACTTTAAATTGTATAAATGTATTTATGTTATTCAACACAGTAAAAAATTGATATGATGTGGGGCTCAATATAATAATTTTTCCTATCAACGCCTTCTTATACATTTCTTTACTTTGCTTGAATTTTTGATTTGGAACGCTATTTGTCTCTTTTCTTTTTCATTTTCCATATCGTTATGGTTTAAAAATGAAAAAAGAATTAATGGTACAATTCTACGAATAATTATGGTAATGTTTTATTTTAATAATAATATAAGCATTTTAGTATTCGATGACAGCGTAATAAGGTCAAGCCGCGCTTTCATCACCCATGTGCTGTAGTTTTAGGGAAGCTGTATGTGGCTGCATCCTTTCCAAGTCATGCGTTCCGAATGCGCCTTCAGTCTAAAAGCTTTCATTATACTGACTCTTATTTTCTTCCAATCTTGAACGAAGCTTAGACCATCTTTTTAGTTAAGAGTAAGAGGAGCGCATACCTTATCCAGCACAAAAAACGTTTTTCTTGACTATTTCGAATGTAAGAAAGTGCGACAGTCAGCCATCCCCATACAAAAATCGAGGTTTTCCTTTATATGTCAAGTGTGTGTCTAAAGGACAGAAGTGCGCATCATCCACGCAGGACTCCGAGGCTGCCTAAGGACTTCCTTTAAGAATGCGCGGCATAGGACTGAATAGCCCTACATACAGCGTTAAATTGATTCAATTTCCATTGGGTTTTGCCAAAAAGGAGCGCTATACGCAGTTGAATAGCTTTTGCCTAGAGTTTCGCTCAAGATATGCTCTATGTTCTAAGGTAGGCGTAAAACATTGGAATTTTTATATTATCTCCTTTAAAGGTTGTCAAGTTGTCAATCATTTTCCTCTGCTGCCAGTCTGTCCCTTATTGGCTAAAGATTACTATGTACCATCGGCATAATAGGTTGAGTCCAGCCCAAAGTTCTACAAGTTGATCTCCTTACAAACACAACAGGGGGCATAGTATATATCCTTGCCCTACTCCGACTCCAGTCTCAAAGTAGTTCGACAGGAGATCTCCCGTCCAAACCGCCGCTTCTGTTTGAATGTATACTCTTTCCAGAAAGTTGACAATTTTCGAATAGATTCCCTTTTTGTGCAGTTTATACGTAAGGAGATTTCTTGGTCCTTTATCAAAGGCAGCTTTTAAATCCGCAAAAAATTCATATACCTTTTTCGACTCTTGCAGCTTCAGGCCGATTATTGCTAACAGTTTGTATATGTTATCGACCGTAGAGTATTCCTTTCCTTAACCTGCTTTATGCTCCTTCATCTTTTTGTAATGCGCTACCCATCCCTCATAAGAATATATATTTTACTCACATTCATAAGTAACTAAATCTCAAAATATAGCTAGATATCTTGTTATTTGTATGTATTTGCTTGGCCTTTAATATTCTACATTAACTTACAAAAGTACAATTAGTTAAGGTTGCTTATTTATTTACCTTGACCAAATCAATAATTGTTTTCTGTTTTCGTTAAAATACTTGCAATGTTTAAGTAAATGTTCATGTGTATTTATGCCTCTTAAACTTTGAAAACAGTTAAGCAAATATACAAAGTCTATACAAAAGAAATATTGAATTTATGAACGTCCAAAAAGCCATTAAAAGGTAAATAAACCTTTTAAACTTAAAAGGCTTAATAAAAACTAAGTCAAGTATAAAGTTTACAAGTGCTATTCAAGTACTGCAGCGATAAGATGCCATTGATAATGTCTCTTTAATGAATGTGAATTCTTTAAACACATTTATATTAGCTCACCGCGTGGTGGCCAACTGTTCGAAAATGTAGGCCGCTGCTCCACGTTCTCATTTCATATATATTTATATTCAACTTATTTTTAGACATTTTCTATAGACTTTAAAAAAAAAAGAACGAGAATCAACGCAACGTATGAGTAATTTCCAATGATCTGATTGATGTAAGGGCAATTTGTTTTGCTATTGCGTCTAGAAGGTTTTTCAAATAAAAAAAAATGTATAATCATCTAGCATCTCTAACAAATATTCCCAAGAGTCACAATACAACAAAAAAATGTAAATAAAATGCACATATACAAAAAGCTTATCAAAACAAAAGCCGCAAAAATCAGGTTCTCCGTTTCCATTTTAATTCGTCTACATTTTTCCTGCTTCCTTTTTTTTTGTTGTGAACAAGAGGCTGCGAGAGATACCAAAAAGTTGTATAAAAGTAATGAATTTAAATGCAGCTTTAGCCATAATAACCAGAACAAATCTAGAAAAAAAAAACAATTGTGATGGCATAACATTAAATTCATTGACATTTTATTTATGTATGTACGAGTATTTGCCTTTTAATGCTATTAAATAATTTAACAAACGTGCTTAATTGAGCTAACCAAAATGTGACTTTAAGAGCAGTTTGCAAAGCATAATTCGACTGTGTCATGTTATTTTTTTGTATTATTCAATTAAGACTTTTAAAGAATGAGTAGCATGTAGGTTGAGAACTCGATACGCGGTATTAGGGGACAACTTTGAAAATAGTTTGAAAAACAGTCACTTTTAAAGCATTTATTTTATACGCATCAACTTTCCTATTACATTGTCCACATTATTTATTTTTATGGTAAGGAATAATAGAATTTTTTGGTGGATAAGTATGAAAAGTAAGGCATAAGTCCCATTTATTTTGAGTGATCTTAATGCTGAAATAAACCAATTGCATTGTAAGATGTCGTAATCGTGCATTGAATTTTAATTTATCTTTAACAGTTGATTTTTTCAAATATTTTGTCTTCTTCCGTCCAAGGCTGCCAAACGTTTCAGAACCCCTCATTACCGCCTAGGTTCTTGGTTTTGGGGTCTCTTAAGCCGGACATTCTTAATCTATTTCCTACCTGAACCAGAATTCCTCTGTTTGGAAAAGTGTTCTGTTTAAATATTTATTTATGATTTAAATAGATCTGTGAATTATTTACTGAATTCGATTTTCATAATCATATTCAAGCTCGGGATCTAAGGACTTCGAAAAAGCTAAATCAAGCAGGAAGTAAACAGAAGCCATTGTGCATATGGGCCCAATAGCCTATGTTAGGAGACAGCTTCTGACTTGCAGTCGATCCGCTTGTTAAGACTACTGATGTTAGTACCGGGAGGTTCTTGAAACAGCTGTATAGTCGACTAGCCGTTTTTGTGGTGTTGTGATTTTCTGGCTAAGGTTATGTGCAAACATAATATGACCACGAGCCGGCTAAAACTGAAAAAATCAAAATCATCGAAAACAGAGGCAAAAATTTTCAACGAATTATAATGCTGTAAACCAAAGATCGATCTTAATGGCCTTACTGGCCACCAGAGGTTGATTGAGAGAGAGAGAGGAAGATAGAGAGATAAATAGAGATAAGCGCAGTAGAAGCGTTGCATTCAGCTGCTACTCTTGGTTCAGAGTATGACTTAGTCGGGCTTGACCGACTTTCTCTCTGGTTTTTTTCTCTATTCTCCATCTGAATTCGCTGTCATTCGACATAAATCTATTTTCGGTGAGCCACTTTTCATGCTAGGAAATAGAAAAATTGACAAAGGGGACGAAATCTAGTGAGTACGATAGTTGTAGCAACAATTCGTAGATTAGATCATTAATGTTTATCTAGCAAAACTACACCTGTGCGTTGTCTTGATGAAAGAGCAGTCCCTTTTTGCTTAGTTGATTCAATAACAAATCATATTACCCTTCTTTTATTAATGCCAATGAAGATGACTTTACGGCTTAAAAGCTGACTTTATCATTTACATCTTCTTAGCAGCTAGCTATTCTCTAGAGAAAAAAAAATCTGCAAGGGAAAGCCTTTATAAGTTGGTTTGTTTCATGAACACAGTTGATGCTAGGGCTTAAAACCGGCTCACAGTTAAGCCGCTCCAGAGTCAGAGACTTCGGTATTTCTGAACAACTTTTTTTCCGAAGCCGAATCTGAACCGCGAATTAAAAAAGGAGAAAAGTATTCGGTTCAAAAATCATTTTCCAGAACCAATTATTTATTCTAGCTGCTGAAAATGTCAATTCTGGCGTTTTCCAATATTTGAAAGCCTTGGAATAAAACCAGCTTGTATAATATTCAAACGGAACTAATCAATAAAAGCTTCGAGAATGGTAAATAAAAGAAGGAATGATTCTTTACCATGTTTATCTTCTGATTTTAGATAAAAAGCAATCTTTAATCCTTAAAATTTTGGAAAAACTAACATTGTAAAGAATTTAAGATTTAGAGTCAGTAATAAAGAAAGATTGCTGGAAGACACACTAATGATTGACTTATACCAAGTGTGTTAACTGAGGAGAGAGAATATCCCCCACTAATACAGACGGTCCAATTTCGGTGCATACACAAAGTCTTCTGTCAATTTGTCATTGTCTGTTGTTGTCTTGTTTTGGAATTTCCAAACAGTCATAGCAATGCTTTCATGAGGTTTCCTCTGCCGACTTGCAGAAGATAGGCAAAGCCTGCTGATGATAGATCCGGGAGATGCTTAAAACAGCAGTACAGTCGACCAACCTGCTTTGTGGTTTATATGTGTCTTGTTTTATAAGTTATAAACAAGCATAAACTATTCGGTTATCAGTCAGCTGTTTACTCTAACTTACGATCCCTGATTTATTTGGGAAATAACCATCGTGTAAGACACTATGCATTCTTTTCACGGATGTACAACCGTGCTCATTTAGAGTATAAACTATCCAAAGTCCTAAAATCAAAATTATATAGATATTTTAGGGTATCTTTCTTATTATACCATCTTGACACCTCATTATTTTCGTATCAAACACATTAATAAATGTCAAAAGCTGGAACTTTAATATTTAATGTGCCATAAAATTTCACAAAATCTATATTTAATTTCCATCCAGAAGCGAGGGACTCAACCAAATTAATGACTGCCCTTCCATCAATCAAAAAATCTTGCAAAAACTCATCCGTCCATTATGAAATTTTATATGCAAATTAATAATTGTCAGTCATTAAAACATTTCAATAAACTGTCATTTACAAGGCATGTAAAATGGCCAAACAAAAAAAAAAGAGAGAAAAGGACAAAAGCAAAATTAATTGATTAAATTTAACGAATCCAGAACAACAGCCGCAGCAGCAGCCACTTAACACAACAACATTGCGGCACGGGAAAAAGAGACAAATAAAATGAAGGAAAATCTGAAAATTAAAATTAAAAGGATAATTAAGCCGTCAGCACAGCTAAAAATACAAAAGAAATCTTTACTCTTTGTGTAAGCTTAATTATCACCACGATTCGTAGAATTGTGGCTTTCCAAAGATAGTGGATTTTGGGCAAATGTCAACAATATGGATTTTGGTGCAACGCTAAAATCGCTTAAATTGTGCAAAAAAAATATGCAAAAAATACAAAACGCGTTGAATTTATGCAAGAACGAGAATTTGTGTTGGTTTTAGCTCGCAGCTTCATTGCGCATTCAAGTGGCCCCGTTTGCCAAATGAAAATGAAAAAACAAAACCAAAAACTTGCTGGTCTCGTGTCCATGCCCAATTGAGCAGCCTCCCAGACCCCGTCCACGTCCCCGTCCCCAGCCCTTTTGCCCTTGTGCCTTGGCTGAATTGACAAAAGTACTGCATTGGTTTTTACAGAAGCCAAGCGCCCAAGCTCTGGCATAGTTTTCATTACCTACAACAAATTTCATAGCCTAATTTGAGGCGCTTCGCGTGGCGCACAAATTGCGTATGCAGCGCATGTCACGGGCGTTAAATAAAAAGTCAAATACTGAAAGAGGCGTTAAAAGGCAAATAAACAAAACATACAAAACGGAGACAACAAGACAGGAAAGCAAAAGTAAAAGACAACTAGGCAGCAGCAGCATCAGCAAGGTCCTTGTCAAAGTGACACACGCAACCACATAAAAGTGGGGGATGAAAAAGGTGGCGAAGGGAATGCCCTGATTTGTATCTCTGGCTACAGAACGTTGAAATTAAAAATAAGGTTTCACAAATTGAAACCGAAACTTTTTTGTTAGTAGCAAACCTCTCTCGTACTTTGGAATGAGTTTTGTTGTGAAATATTTTCAATGATTTATTTACGAATTTTGTATTTAAGAAAAAATGTAAATTAGAATTTTCGACATTGTGCCAAATCAAACACATAATTTGACAGACAGTATCTGTGTACAAGGTTTTAAATTCTATGCACTCAATTTTTACAAAACTCAAGTATCATTTAAAGCGGAAGAAGATTTATATTTTGACAAATAAAGCGAAATTTTCTAAAAATTTGCCATGAAAATCCTTGTCCTAAATCCTTTGGTATGACCAATGCTTGAATTTAAACTGTTTTTGTTTAAAATATGTCTAAGAGAATTTTTGTTCTCATAGACTTGAGGTGCGTATGCATGAATATTGTATCCCAACAAATCCTAATTTAAGTTACGGGGCTTAACAGTTTAATGGTGCCCAACGAACATGAGATGTTCGCTTTAACTTAGTCAAATTTTAGAATCGTACTTAATTTTCTATAGATTGAGTAGAAAAACCTTTATTTCTTTCTGAGATTTTTATTCCGGTTATATTTCTTTCGAAACCAGAATAATTTCCAAAAAGAGCAAAATCCCAACCCCAAAAAAATGGCGTGCCACTTATAAAAAGTATTCAACACTCACACTCCCCTTTTCATTTCGCTTGAAATGAGCTAATTACATGACCATTTTAAATGGCATACAAATTAGTTGGCCCTTCTTCCCCAAAAAAAAAAAAACCCTTTCCTGGCTTTTCATGTCTTTGCTGAGTGATTAATTTTCATATTTATAATAAAAATGTTGAAAGGTTGGACACCGAAAATGGCCTACACAAATGCCAGCAAATGACTTTACAAGAGTCATGGAACAGGGGTAGGGGGTGAAAAGGTCGTTGAAAACATGGCTTATATGACTCCATAGATGCTATATGTGCCATTTGAGCTGCGTAATACGTGAAAAGAGACGTTGGCTGAGTGGTGGGAGGGGGAGAGAAACGAGAATAATTAACATTGAAAGCCAAGCGAATGCATCAAATGAGAAATGAAATGAAAAGCAGCGAGTTGGATTGGCCAGCATATGAATGCACTGATAAAAAATCATTTGAAATCCTCAATGAAAGTCACCAAGCCGCGACGAAACGCTGTCAAAAGTCAACTGAGAAGAAGATTTGTCAGTTTTTAAGCATAGTCTAACAATCTTAGATAAAGATTAAGATAAAACAATCCAATTTTGAACTTATAACGAAAAAGTGAAGCTGACTTGGTAAATGCCATCTTTGAAATCTTCATGACTGCCAATTACCCGATTTTTTGATCCGTCTTTACAACACCTCCTATATATCAACAAAATTTGGGAAAATTTCGCAATTTTTTTCAACCGATTGACTGACATTTGCTATCAAATCATCATGATAATCTGTACAGGTTTAAAACTTTACAAACTTCCTTCTAATCTCATTATAAAATTTTTCAAGTTTACAGATTTTTTGAACCGTTTGATCTACTCCTCCTATTTACACGTCTATTTAGTCGTCTTCATGATAATCTAAACTGAAACGAGCATTTCTTAAATTTATAGATTTTTGTTAGATTCGGTTTGCACCTGCTGTATTAATCTTTCATCTATTTCAGTCTAACAAATCTTCATGATAATCTTAGGTTTTATAAAAAACAAAATACAATATTTTAGTCCAAAGATTAATAACGTCCGATTTTTTTCAGCTACGAATATATTATGGTTGAGTGATATGGTTTACGGGACGGATTACGGTTATTAACCCTTTTAACCCTTTAAACATTTTCATTTTTGTTAAACAAGCATAAATGCGGTGACACCTCTTTAAAACACACAGTCGTCTTTTCACCTAACACAGCAATTCAACAACTCGTCAACTCAACACAAACAAGTTTAACACAAAGCCAAAGTCATCACGAAACAATTTCAACACACGTCAATATATCACATTACGTAACACAACAATTCAACACACGTTAATCCAACACAAAACAAATTTAACAAGAACAAATTCAACACTAAACAATGTCAACTCACTTCTTTACCTATACATATTTTTCACAGTCATTTCACCCAACCGAGTTATTGACGAGAGGAAGCGGAGAAAATACAGAGACTACGACGCTGACTTGTTTCATTCTACCACACTAACGGTGACATAATTATCCGTTATGTTTTCATTAACGTTTTTAATTTTGTTGTATATTTATCTACCTTTTTAGTCTTCTTCTGACAGTAAGTTTGATTCCTGGAATCTAAGAAATCGAATTCAAAAACTGGCGGAGATATTTTCCAAAGAGTTGACAATTACTAAGCTATGTCGTCATCCTTTTTTTCAACATGAATTTTGCAGGTCTGCCAGCCATTTATATGGCTCATACTCATTTTCTATTTTAATCCAATCTCAATTAAAGATAAAAAGTTAACGTTTGAGTTTTAAGTTGACCCTCAACGGATAAAACAATCGAGACTTGGCTTATTAAAATTTTGGGTGCTTAGCAAATTTAAAAGGGTTGATGTTCTTAGCTTTCTCACAACAACTGTGCTTTTCCAAGTTTTTCGAAATATTTTAAAGCTAATTGCTGATTTTGCACACATGTTAAAATTGTACTGTGTTGAAATTTGGCGATGTACAACTGCTTTGTGATGAAAAAGATTTTGTTGGAATTGTAAATGTGTTGAAATGTCTTGGGTTATAATTGGGCTGTGTTTACTCTGTTCATGTTTAATTTTTGTTTTTTGTTGAATTGTCGTGTGTTGAATTGACGTGTTGAAATTGTTTTGTGTTGAATAGACGTGGAACTATAAATACGACAAAGTAAGACAGACGGATACGGAAATGCCAAAACAACTGGCACTGACCT
The DNA here is from genome assembly GCA_018904275.1 of Lordiphosa clarofinis. Classification (NCBI taxonomy): domain Eukaryota; kingdom Metazoa; phylum Arthropoda; class Insecta; order Diptera; family Drosophilidae; genus Lordiphosa; species Lordiphosa clarofinis. The sequence continues at coordinate 5,422,123 of JAEIGQ010000005.1, read as the reverse complement.
CTGCTCATTAATTAGTGAATTGAAAATAGTTCGTCTCTAAATTAAACACAATAATAATATTTGCACATTTACACTTTGATTTACAAACAAAATTGTCCATGTTCTGCATGTTTTTTTTGTAGTATGGGCACTTTTTTAATTTCTTATGACTCGTCATTTATTTCTTTACAAAAAAACAAAACAAAAAATTCCCGTAAAATGGTAGTTTTTGATCGAGGCATCGACACAATTAAAAAATCTAATTCTAACAGTAGTGTCCACAAGCAAACATATCTAGAATCAAATAGCGAATAAAATTTATTCATTCCTATCTTCCATCCATTGTCATGATCACAGTTCATCTTCTCAGGTGATCTGCTCTTAGATGACCATCTGTCAAGATGACGGCATATTTAAGGCTTTCTTTTACAATCACATCCATAGGACGAGAGTTACTTAAGGAAGGCAATCGCGCAAACAACAACATAAGTGTACTTACTTTCCATACATTACATACATGATTTCCATACAATTCGCATTGTAAAAACCAATATAAGGAAAAATAATAAAGGTAAAGATTTTTGTTAGAACCTTTGCTCCCTTTCCTTTGTGCCTATTGGCAACAATGCGGCGAAAAATAAATAAGCAGACATACATTAAATTAATTAACGTTTATCGAAATTTTTACTATTGAAATTTTTACTCAAAACCTCGTAAATTAACAACTAGTCGTCTTAACGTTCGCCGCCACAACCATACTCGAGTCAATGCGTCAAATCACAGCTGATTGCAAAAAGCCCAGTGGTGTTTATCGTAAGACTGTTGCTTTAGATAGGAGATGACTTTAGTTGGACTGCCCTAGCAAGCTCAGACAGTTTTCTGTTTATCTTTTCGTTCTTTGGTACAAGGAATTAGCAAAAGACTTTATTTCTTAACACCAAAGTGAACCCAAATCGATTAAATCTATAATTTTTCTATTTTAGCTGGAGGTTTACAGAGAGTTGACACATTAAAATGTGATAAATATAGTATTTGACATTTTTAATCTGATTTCAAAGTATATCAATCCTGAATTTTTCAGCTTCTTCAAAAAAAAAGATTTTCAATCAAGCTTTTAGATAGACTGTTTTTCCTCTGTGTACTCACAGTTGAACACGCATATTCAATGTCCTTTCACTCGCACACTTAAACACCTTTTGATACTTCAATAATTACGGTAGAATGGACTAAGATGAAATTAAACTGTTTAACTTTAACTATACCAATTTAACTGTATGCATGGCGCATTCAGTTATTACCCTCTGAGTGGTTCACAGGTTTGAACATATTTACGTATATTGAATTTCACACCAAACTGTGAAGCTGTGAATTGTTTTGACTAAATTTAGCTTTGACCTATCAAAATATAAAGAAAATAACTAAACTTAGAAATAATCGATTCATCTTCTACTCCCTTAAATCTAATATATTGCTTATATTAAAAATTTATAATATCATACGACTCATTAAAGCTTAACTTGTTCTTTTCGGACTGAATAAATTGGCCAATAAATTTGAATAATAATTTATATAATCTTTAATGCAATTGACACCTAATTATAAAATGCAACCACTGAAGTTTGGTTTTATTGGTTTTTAAGTCTTGCTTTGGAATTTCCTCATTTGTGCTTGATCAATTGGAGCATTATTTCATTTATTAATAGCACATTTGTGACATTTTCAGTTGTAATTAACTTTATTTGAGTTCATTAACATTTCAAAAGGATGACAATAATAAATCTTCGAGGGGGAAAACGACACCCTAAATTGAATTATAACAATATCCACTTGATATTTGTAAATCTAATTAAATATGCTTTTAGGGGTAGTCCCCTAACGTTTTTCTAACTACATGCAACCCAAGTTTCTACTTCCAAAAGAATTTACTGAAACTCGTTAGTCAACTCCTTAAACTTTACATAAAATATTCCCACATAAAATGCAAGTTTTTTATGCCCACTTGTGAGCAAGTTTTCTTTTTTAAGTTGCCTTAAAAAATTGATTCCCAAGAAATAAAGTTTAACGGCACCAGGCCAATTAGAGTGGCGCCAAACAGGCTCTTTGCTCAAACTGAATCCATACGGATTCCATACCAAAAGCTTCTCCCTGGCAGTCACAAGCGATTTGTATTTCTGCCACATTATTTCATTTAAATTTGCCCAGTCCCTTGATCTCAGGGAGCAAGTTTCATTTAAATACAGTTTTTTTATCAGCTTATCAAGTTCACTAGACATTTGTTCAATTGAAAGTTTTTGTTTGGGCAATTTGTTGACAGCTCGAAGATAAGCTTGGGAAATGGGGGAAAGCTATAAATTAGCGGAGGGTAACTTATTTTGTGGCAACAATTATTGTTTAATATGCCACTTGATGTTAGTCATAAAGATGCATAAATTTTAGTCTGTAATAACGAGAGTTGTGAAGATAAATGGTCTAAATATTCATTTAAGAGTTTCTGAAAAGTTTGCTGATTCTGAACATTCTTGATTTAAGTACAACTCTTCATTCAAATGAGTTCTTGATCAGTTTTTATACGTTAAGCAAGTTTAGCAATTGTCTTTTTCAGCTCAAAATAATTCTGTCTTAGCCTAAATAAATACTACTTTGTTCAAAAACCAAAACTTTAATTGAAGCCAAAAATATTCCAACATCAATCCACTTTGATTTGAAGCCCAATCCCCTGTCGCACTTAATGATGCGCTATTCTCCTTTATAAATCTCTGGACCGACAATGTGTCTTTCTGGCTCTCCAGGGCCAGTTTTAAAGTCGATTTCTTTCCAACTAATCAAGGGGAAATGCCTTAAGCCACCTAAGCTCAAGGCCAAATGACAATGAATGAAAAGAACTACAAGCTATTAATTAATGAAAATACAAAAAAAATCTAAACAAATCTACGAAAAAGCAAAGCAACAAATTAGCAACAGTCGTTATTTCTATCTCTATCCACCCTGCCCACTTTTCACACATAAAACTGTTACAAGGTTTTCCTTTTGTTCTCTCTTGTGGGTAACAACAACAAGCACATATAAATATAATGGATATGCCTCTGATCCTGACCAAAAAACAAACTTGAATTTCTGTTTGTGTTTCTTGGTAAATTTAAATATTGTTTCAAGTCTTTACTTGGAAAGAGAAAGAGATAGATCCTTTCTCACTTGTATAAATTTATACAGGCATAATTTGCGTGCCTAATGAAAATTTCATGGAAATTTTAAACGCAAATACAGAATTGCAAACACACACACATTTTCGCTTCTGTCTTTGAAGTGTTTTCATGTCTGACTGCATTTTGCCCACAAATTGGGATTCATTTTGTGAAATTAATTTATGATGCCAAATTTTGGTTGATAAGATAATCCAGCTATAGTTCATAATCAACCGTAAATTGTGGTATTGTGTGATAACCATTTTCAACTGTTCACACTTTTCGATAACAGACAGATTAGCCTGAATAACATGTGATTTATATGGTCAGTTGGAGTTTAGTTTCTGTTATGCAACTGGTATAAAGTTTTCAAATTAAATTTGTTTGCAATTTAGTTGGCTGATTATTAAAATTTTACCAAAAGCGAGCAATTTTATGAATTTGACAGTGAAATTATGGCCGAAAGTGGGTTACAAAAAGTTGAGAGTTATAATTGAACTAAAATTTCATTCATTTCAAATTTTAAGGAACTATTTTCCAATTGATTTAAAACAAGAAATTTAGGCTAATTTCGTCTCTGTTGATGTTGTTGTATACCATTGCAAATGCTGGTTTTGAATACAGAACGAGAACATTAAAATAAAACATATTTTTTAATGAAAACCTCATTTTCCGACCTATTGTCATTCGATTTCGATAAAAAAAATTTCAAATCAGTTTAAATGCAATTAAAATAGTCAACTATAGAGTCTTAGAAAGATAACTTATTTTAAGACATATCGATCCTATGCCAGCCATAGAGTATAGTCATCCGATTTTGACGAAACTTTGCAAATCAAGAAGTTCTCCCACTAATATCCCACTAATAATATTTTCCGATCGATCGGCAGACTTATAGATATAGTCATCCGAATTTGACGAAATTTTTCATATCTCTTTAAAAGTATAATAGTAAAAAAGTATATAATAAAATGATAATAGAAAACTTAAAAAATCAAGAATGATATTGGTGGTAAGCCGTCAGCCGAAAACCTAACGCGTCTTTCCACTTCCCTGACTACTACTTCTGGCTTTCCGGGTCTTCGTCAGATACCAGCCCGTTCGTCAATGAAGCTTCAATCTGCGCAAGTTTCTGTATAGGCTAAATAAATTCCTCCTTTACCAATTGCCTATAACATTGTGCTTTGAAGATATAGCCAATCAAAAGCTTTGATCAGCCTTCTCCATTTAAAACTGGCAGGCATTCCTCGCTCAATTTTCTCTCTGTACTCCTTTACCTCATCAATTTCTGCGCCTCTTAGAGTCCACTTCTCATTTCTTGACACTCTTGCTCTTGTATCTTCCACGCACATTATTTTCGATTAAACTAAATGTGACACTTTATGTGACACAGTATTCATGTCATCTGTGTACGTGAGTACCTTGTCAATGTGTGCTCCAATTTTTACACCTCCTGACAGAATTTTCGTGATATCATCCACTGGTCGTGTGTGGCCCAGTGGTTAGTGTGCTGGACTGCTGGGCGGAAGGTCGTGGGTTCGATCCCGCCTCTGAACATCTAATAATAAAAGTATTTTTCTTTCTTTAGAAAATAGCTTTTACACATACGATCACCTTCACCAGCTATTGGCGGCAGCTGTGAAGTAACTAGCCATGAAAAAGCAAATTCTCAAACTTTGCCGTTCGGATCCAGCGTTAAACTGTAGGTCCCTTTCTCTTGTGCGAAAAATGTAAAGCACACACGCCAAGAGATTGAGAGAAACTTGGCTTGGCCCCGTTGTAGAAGCTGTATAGCCAACGTTTACATCCACAAACAGCGAGAAAAGCATTGGACTAAGAAGGCAGCCTTGTTTCAAACCTGTATTGGTCTCAAACCACTCTGATACTAATTTTGTCGTACCACATGGCAGTGCGATTCTCGCTGTATAGGTTGCGAATAGTTTCCAGTATTTTTGTCGAAACTCCGCAATTACTAAGCCTCAGCAGTAGAGCCCTTCTATCGATTGTATCGAAAGCCGCTTTAGGTCAAGAAAAAATAGATACATTTTGACCTTTCTTTGGAGTACACACCTGGAATTCGCTCAGGAAAACCCATGACGTTACCCTTTCAGCAGTATTGATGGATGTTGTTTTAAAAAAAAATTCCTCTAAAGTTGGCGTCGCTGCTTAGGTCACCTTTTTGAATATTGGATATATTGGGTTCCTTTTAAAGCTTTCTGGTCCCACACATTCTTCAAAAATTCTGTTTTAAGCTAGCAAGAGCTCTGTAAGAAAAGAATCCGTTTCATTCTTGTGAAATTCACCGATACCAGGCGTTTTGTTTGCTTTAATTCGTCGGATCGCTTCTTGCATTTCGATAAGTGTAATAAAGCAATACAAAATAAAAAATAGAGGCAAGCTAACTTTGGCTCGTCCGAAGTTTATATACCCTTGGAGCTTGATATATGCCTGACAGTTTGTATGGCAGCTATACTATATAGTGGTCCGATTTCGACAAATCTTGTTGAAATTATGTAAAATCATTGAAAACTTAAAAATACGAGCATTGCGAGCACTAATTCATTTAAAAGGATTTTATATTATTAATGGCCGAGTTTGGAGACGCTTACCTGGGAAACTAGCAAGCTTTTCTTAATATAAGAATTTTCGATCAATAGTTCCTTGTGGCAGTTATAAGAAGAATACTCTATGGCAGTGGTGCCCACATTTCATTTTCCCTATCCCCTGTGATAGGAAGTCATAATTCTGCCAACGTCGCAGCCGACACACGCTTAGAGAAAGAATACGTGTGCTCTATAAATAGTACGCACACACATATATGTGTGTTTGTTTGTAGCCTATCCCTCTAGTACGGCTGGAGTCAGTCGGTCTATATACGTCAACCCAGCGTTGCTCTTTGTACGGTGATGAGTCGTGACGCCTGTCAAAATTGTTAGAGAGAGAGAGAGGCGTACGCTTTAATTTTCTTCCGCGGGAGAGCGTGTGCAAAGAATAGGAAAGGATTTGAAAAAAAGGTATATCAATCCTCAAACACCCTATCAATTTCACAACACGCAAGTGGAATCCATTGCAATGCGCACTAACTATTAAAATTTATGATGAAGAGTACGTACGTAATGTGGAATATTTATATTATACATTGCCGTCAAGAGAGAAGCATCTCTCTTGGGTTGAAGGAGCGTCGCTTATGTCGCACCATGCATGACATTGGGTCGAACGAGCGTCGCTTATGTTGCTTCTCTGCATGGCATTGGGTCGAACGAGTGTCGATAAAGTCGCACCATGCATGTCATTGGGGCGAACGAGCGTCGTTTACGTAGCTTCTCTGCATGGCATTGCGTCGACCTAGCGTGCCTGGAGAGTCGTTAACGTATTGAGCGGACATCCCCTTGCAAAATACGTCTGTCGAGCTCATTGTGAAGGAAATAAGCGTGCGTCGACGACAGTCACAATATCGTCGGCGGAACGTTGATATAGCGTCAGTCGGCCGTACTAGAGGGATATTTGACATAACGACGTTTACTTCGTGTTGCTCTGCTACACACACAATCTCAAAGCTTGAAAGTGTGTGTTTGGGCACCACTGCTCTACGGTATTAAAATTGAGTGTCTAGTTTGCGTAGAAACAGGTGGACAGACGGACAGACAAAGCTTAATCATCTCAGCTTGTCTTTCTGATCATGAATATATATATTTTATACTCAAGTGACAATTTCTCTGCGTTGAAAACTTCTGGGCAAAACTATAATACTAAAAAAAAAATTTTAAAAACTTATTTTCATTGTTTGCTATTATTGACTGAAAGTAAATTACTCTGACCCGGCTTGCGTTGATTGTCCGGCTAACACCGGGTTTATAGATAGATCGCTATTATTTCTCTTGGCAATTGACTAAACATGTTTTGAAGTGTACAGAGATTAAAAAAGCACATTTGAAGTACCGTCCTATATTGCACAATATGATTTTAAAGCCAAGTCAAAATGTTATGACCATCCATAAATAAGTATAACTTATCTCACTTTTAAAATTATGATAGTCACTCTCTTGTTTTCCCCATTTTCGATTTCGATTAGATAACATACTAATAACACAATGCTCTTGCTCTTAACCATAAACTTGACAATTTTGATTAAACAACTTTTCAGTTGACAGAAGTTTGACCCAAAAAAAAATAAAACATTACTTTAAATTAGACAAAGGCCCCACAGAACAACGAACTCTTTTAAATTCTTCTTTTTGTTCCGTTTCACACCGAAAAATTACGGTAATTGTAAGCGTAATCAAATAAATTAGACAAGTACGTGCAAGTGCGTTATTTTCAGCACATTAAGTGCTGTTATTGTACTGCAGCAGCAGCAGCACAATGAAGAGAATGACGGACATGGGCACTGCGTGAATGAATGACTGACTGCTTGATGCTGGGGCTTGAAGCGCTCTCCAAAAAAAAAAGAAATAAAAATAAACCGAAAAAACTAGACTGAATGAATCAACTCTACTCGGTATTCCGGCATTAAGACAATCATTTTAATTGAAGTGCCACTTTCTGAGTTCCCAAAAAAAAAAAAAAATTACCCCCGTAGAGATTGGACACGTCTCGTCACTTGTTGTTAGAGCATAGACTTTGCCCAGCCACTGTAATATAGTATCGGATGTATGTCTGTGCGTGTGAGTGCCGCTAAGCACTCAATAAAAAGTTTTCAGTTGCCTGCTGCTGAAATTGTTTTACTTTTTAGTATTTACTTTTGGTTTTCAACACGCTGCACTTAAGCTTAAATGTTTTTCTATTTTATTTTGGCGATTTGTATAGAATTTGTTGCAGATGACGGGTTTGGTATTACATAAAATGTATGATGATTGGATTGTGATTGGATTGAACCAAATGAGTTCATGCCATGCAACGTTACAAATTTAAAGCATATCTCTAAGCAGAGATTACAACAATGGCCGAAACTGTAACCGTTTATTTGTTGTCATAAATGTTTAAAATTTGTAGCCGAAAACATTAACTTTATTATCATAATTGGTTAACATTTACATTTATATCTCTTTGGTTCAGTTCTTCAGTTCTTCTTCTTTAACTTCCAATCCTGGTTTTTAATGAGGTAATTTCATTCGCCTAAACCAAAAAATGCTTTTGATTTACATAAACATTCCTTTCCTGCTCTGCATTCATTGAAAAGTTCTGCTCATTCCATATTCGCTCCATTATCGACGGTGATAGTATAAATCTGACCTAGAAAAATGTTATAGGATTGGAGAACTTCTTAAATGATACAAGTCAGAAGCCTAGAAGGAATTTCTAAATTTCCCCGTATCTGTCGTTGGAAAAACAACATATTTGGGGAACGGAACCGAATTTTTCGAAAAGGTGGTCCGGTTCGGGTTCAGGTTCGAGGGGTCAAAAATATTAAGGGTTCGGTTCATAGTCCGGTTCGTCGGACGCCAAGAACCCGAACCGATCCGGTTCCGGGTTCCGGTTCAGGATCGGTTCGAAGCCTTATTATGAAGTTTTATTTTGTTTCAAGTATCAATTGGGGTTGACTTAAGAATTTATTAGACTTCGATTGAGAGTAAGTGGGGCTGAATATAAGACCACAACAAACTAATTATATGTTTCAAAAGATTATATAATAGTTCGAAATGTACTTAAAAAATCCGGAATAGTCTTAAAATAAGCATTTCGGGATTGATTAAATAAGACTTTTGTACTTGAGCCAAGAATTCTCGTAATTTCCGTACTATAGTCACCGTTTGTACTTGATTTAAGAACTAAGTCGAATCTTTGTAAATAAATTTAAAAAAAGAGTAATTTACTGGAATCTCATAACGTGCAACTTTAAATGGGTTGAAACTGCTTCTGGGTAGCAAATTTGAGCTAAGTCGGGGGGTCAAATTTCTCAGAATACAAACCTAAGCCCAATCGAAAAAAAATTAATAACCTTTATATAACCATACAGTTTAAGTCTTCCTCAAATAGCCTCCAACTTCCGTCACCCAACCTTAATTAAAACAAAAAAAATTTTTATATCAATTATATTTCAATCTGCTTCTATATCATTAATATTTGTCAATTTGATAAGCTAATACAACTAACCCATGCACCACTCCACTCATGTTTTATGCGTGCAAGTTTATCACCGCTGTTACATTTCTCTCTTATTTGAAATTGAATATCTTCGAAAACAAAACCTGTAATTGATTTTTCGCTTGTTTTTCTTTCCAGTTTGATTCCTTTAATCTTCTGAAATTCACTTACCAACAAATAACCTGCGGCGTAGCTAATTCTCTTTTGTTTTGGTGTTTTTTTTTGTTTATCATTCAACTTTTTCCCTGAACTCAAATTGAATAAATATTGTAAATATTCAAGTTTATGATGTAAGGGTAAGGAATGTTTATGAGCACCTTTATTTTTCATATATTTTTTATGGAAAAAGTCTTCGTCTTTCACTTTGGTGCAAAAAAAGTTATTACCTAAACTAGTTTAACTGCCGTTTAAGAGTTTTTTTTCTCCACTTACTTGGCCCAAACTTTATTATTTTTTATTACCATTTTGCTAGGTTATTAAAAGCAATCTCCTTTATGGACAAGAGACATTAATAAGGTCCAACACGCACACATGGAGCGACACTTTATGTCAAAATGGAAGCCCTCACTATGTAGGTTTTTCTTTTGGTTACATTAAATTAAATTTATATGCTTATTTATGAACTTGCAACAAAGAAATGTTTCTTGCAACAAATTAAAGAGAAAGAAGTAAGGCAGCAGCTGGAGCATGAGTTAGTGCCAGTTGTATTGTAGTTTGATGTGTGCCGTCCAAGATGAAGTATAAAAGTTAAATTGGGTGGCAAGAAAAGTTACTGTTTTGTGAGGGGACTGTACAATTATGGACAGCTGGTTGACTCATAAGAGACTTTGATGTTGATTTAAGTACGAGTATTTCATTAAATTGCATTTTAAATAGCAGTTCTCAAGTCCTTAATAATGAAAATGAAGATAAGCCAGAGGTGATGCTTCAAAATTGTTTCATTCATATTTCAAGAGTTAATCAAATACAATTTTACCTTTTTCCTTTATTCTGTCATTTTATACCCATAGTAAAAGTGAATTGAATTACACGAAAATTCTTTTCAACGATTTGATTGTCGTTTGATTTCCACTCTTCTTTTCTCTTTGACATCAAATGTACAAACAATAGATTTTTGTTGCGTCAGCAATTTGTTTACATGCAATAAATTTTGCAAATCAACGATAATGCAATTTATTTGCTTATATCTTTTCACTGTTTTTTTGTGGGCTTTATTATTGCATTTAAGATGTTTTCTTTGGCGAAACATTAAATGCTTTGTACGAAATATAAGAGACAAAAATAAAAAAATGGTTCAGTTTATTGGTTTTTGCGTGTGCGAAAATGTATGAGTCGCAGTGTCCAATATTGTTTGCACAAATAATTTTGTTATCGTGTAGACTTTAATGTTTTTTATAATACAATTTGTTGTCCACATTAAAGCAGAAGCAGCCTGTCAGTGTTGGATCTTAATTATGTCATATATATGCAAATATTTGGCAGAAAAACAACAAATGTTTTCAGAGAAATTTAAAAAAAAAATTTTGGAATGCTTCCAGGATTTGGTTTTTTACCAGAGAAATTGCAATTGGTGAATATTCTTGTAGATATTTTGATTGAACTCATTTACAGTTGAGTCTGTCGAATGATACAAAAAGAATTTTCCCATTCTATAAGTATTATAAGTAAGTATTTTCCTGCCACAGATCCTAGCAATCAAGGAAGCGTATACTCAATACAATTTGCACCAGACAGACAGGCTCGTACTCCTGCTGTTCGATATTATTAAAAGAATGGTCCTGCAGAGCAGAATTTTGCGACATTCCATCTAGATCCAAGCAAATTAAAATAGCGATTCATGTACAACTCGACGTTCCACGCGCTCACCAGACTCCTGTAGACTCAGCAGACCTCAACTCCTTAGCTATTGATTGGACCATAGAAGATCACCTGATTTTGCACATCTTACAATGACTTGAGCAGAAGTTGTCGGTACAAGAAAAAGAAGGAGTCTGTCTCCCATATTTTCTGTTCTTGCCTGCCCTAAGTCGACATAGGCAAAACTTCTGTAAACTCACTTTCTATCTCTGACCTTGCTGAGTCTACTTCTAGACATCTATCCGGTTTCATTAAAGACTCCGGATGGGTCTAGATCAGGGCCGGCCAAATGGAGATGCGATTTACAGATGCGTTAGTTTGGCTCTCGTCTGTGTAAAAATTACGAGTGACTTCGGCCGGGGGCTATGGGCTACCTTATTTGAAACTCATTTAATTTTGGCCCAAGCATGCTGAGTGAACACCTAACCTAACCTACCCCTAACTAAGCTTAGATGAGGTAGCTTTACCAAACCTTACCTGTGCAAACCTAACATAACCTTAGCTATCCAAACCTAACGTTACCTACCCTAACCTTAATTTATGTAACCCATCCTAACCTTACCTATCCTAACCCACCCGAACCTTACCTAACCTAACCTCAGCTAACCTAAGCTTACACTCAAAGAAAAAATGTAGAATTTCACTCTAGAATCAGAAGCATTTGTACTCAAAAGTACGGTAAGAGTAAACATTTTTCATCCAAGTGCGAAATTCTAGGTCCAAGTGTGAATTTTTTATCCCAATGTTCTTTATTCTAGAGTTTCAGTACTTGATCAAAGAAAGAATATTTCTCAAAATAAAAAACTTAGAAATAAAAAATGTGCCAGAAGCCACAAAGATATGCATTTTTGGGTACCTCGAAACTAAATCACACACAGACGACGGCCATCTTAGCCCACTCGACTGCCATCCATAAGCTACAAATCGCGTGGAAACCATATTTTAGAATGAACATAGTTGGTATTTGTGCACAAAAGACAGACTGCGCATGCGCTCTCTCCCTCTCTGTGAGAGCGTGTCCAATGCTAAGTTTGCTTCCCCTTACTCCTTTTGCCTGTAAGAACCAAATTGAGAACGTACTCAGCTCGATTCCAAGAGTGAAAATATTGACAATTCAAGATCGAATAAAACTTTTTTTTAGAATTTTTTATGCTACTTTTCTACACATTGTATTTTTTATACGAATTTTCCGATATGAGAAAATTTAAAATTGATATTGATATTTTTTTTAACACATCATTATAACATTTTTAATTCTATTCTGAAACTATTTAATATAAATTTAAAAGAATATTATTTTTTGGATCAAAAAAATATTTTTTTTCCTCAAAATAAAGTGAAAATATTGATTTATTTGAAAAGATTACTTTAATCAAAATATATTTTTAATTTTTTTTCTGGAACGCCGAAATCATTTCTGCTACGGATATGCTATGCAGACTAGTTGGCTGGGCTTAGTGAAACTTCCCCCACTCATAGGTTTTTCTCAAATTTAATTTAGTTAAATGAGCATTTAATATTCCAATTCAATTCACCTAATTTGATATTTAATATATATAAAGTCAAATTAAACGAAAAATAATTGACTTTGTCTTAAAATTCAAAATTCAAAGTAGACATCAATTAAATTGTTCTCTTTACATAACTCATTTGAACAGAATCCGCATCATTGCAAATTGAATTCTGTTATAAATTCTATTTTAAATGTCTTAAATGTTCTATCATTATTTGTGAATCACTTGAAGTGGATATTGCATTCTCAAATTATCTCCATCTGTACATCTTTTGTGGAGCGTTTCTGCAATGCGACGAAAGCATGGAAATAATTTTTATTAAAATGTCAAAAGCCTGGCAATGAGCATTCGAATGAATGTTGTACGTACGGAATTGGTTGCTGTCTGTGACTATCTCTGTGTGTTTGCCAAGAGCCAAAATGTTTTCCAGCACAATGCAGTTGCAAGTGCAGAGTGCAGAATGTGTGAGGAGAAGCCAAAAGGGAGAAGTTGTAACTAAAATCAGACTGGAAACTGTAGTCAACTTTTAGGCGCCCAGAGAACACGTTTTATATTAAAATTTAACGTGCGGCATTTAAAAAGCAATAATAATTGTGAAAAAATATATATACAGGCGCCACATACAAAAAAAAATTTGGACCATTTACAGCTTCCTTAAGTCTTTCCTTCTTGCTGCTGCAAACTGTGCGCTCATGAGTTGCAGCTTAGCGAAACAGAACAAACTAAAATTCTGCAAAAAAAAACTATATGGGAAAGCCAACTAGTGGCCAAGCCCATAAAGATTTTTTTTTCGTTCCACTTTTTATCTTCTTACTTGATGTTTTCTGTTTTCAAGTATGTACTTCCATTAACTGTTCCCAGTAACATAAAAAAAAGAAAACTTTAAAAAATTACCGCCCAGTTTTATTTTTGAATAAAACTTTATTGAAAATCGTAAATATTTACGATATATAAGTACCATACAAGAAGTCAATATGAAGTGGCCAAGTGAAGTGAAATTAAAGTTTGTTATTCTTTTTGTGTACTGTGGTTAAAGGGGGTTGAATTGAATTGGGCCAGTTTCTGCTTCAAGGCGATTAAATTTGGAATTTATATGACAATTAAATGGCTCAATTAGGCAACACTAAAGGATAGTGGGTATTGAGTTATGTGTGGGTTGGCTTGAAGGGATATGTGGCAATGTGGAAGTAGTAGATTAGGTGAGGAAGGCAGCTGGCTTAAAGGGAAGTTTAAATTTGTGTTCTAATACTGTGGTGAGATGAAAATTGATGTGTGAGTTGGAAATGGATTTTATCTAGATTTGTGGCATGTACGAAAGCAGATTTTATTTAAAATACTTCATGAAAGTTGCTTTAATATGTATGTCCCGACATAGGCTACTAATAACTTTACCTAACTTTAAACTAATTTTATATATAATTTCTTTTACTTCAATATTGATTTGAGTCTTTCAGTTTTGGCTAGAAGTTATCTCAATTGATAATAAAAAAATATGTTAAAAAGTATCTATAATTTTTAGAAAGGTTGACTATCATTTAACATCTTGTTTATCCTTTTACAAGATTTCTAAAGTTTTTTTTTATTTTTATGACAATTTCTAAGTTGTTGGACCTTTTTAAAAACATTTTTGTTTTTTTCAGAATTTTTGAGATTTTATAAATATTAGAACAAATTGCTATTTTGCACTGGCTTTGACTTCGTTATAAAGAACATTATTTTTTCCCTTTAAAAAAAACGAGAAGGCCAAGCTAACTTCGTCTTTGCCGAAGTTTTTATACCCTTGCAAATGTTTTAATATATCAGAGTTTAAGATCGCCAATAAAACAAACAATTTTTCTAAATATAACCCATTTTTCGACCGAAAGTTTCTTTAGCAGCTAAAAGATATATTCCTCAGATTTTGACCAAAACTTTCAAATCTGTGTAAAAGCGTATAAAATTAATTATCGCTGACATTAAAAACAAAATAGTTTTTCTCATTAAAACCCACTTTTCGACCGATAGTTCCTATGGCAGCTATAAGATATAGTCATCCGATCAGTTCGGTTCCAACATATTAGCAGTGTTCAATAATAAGAAGACTCTGTGCATAGTTTCAGCTCGATAGCTTTAAAACTGAGAGACTAGTTTGCATAGAAACAGACAGACAGACGAACCGACAGACAGACGGACGGACAAAGCTAAATCGGCTCAGCTCGTCGCCCTGATAAAGAATATATACAGTTTATTGGGTCGGAAATGAAATGAAATGCGTTGCAAACTTCTGGGCAAAATTATAATACCGTTTGCAAGGGTATACAAATTCTACAGAAATGTCTAGAACAGTTGCTATAATTTTTCCAACTTTCTTCAATTGCAATTTCTTTAAAGTTTTTACCTAAAATTTAAAAATTTTAATATTTTAATGTGTCAGATCTTTTAGCTAAGTCAATAGAAACTTTCCATTTTTAAGGTGGTTCAAACTGGTAAGAAAAGAGGGTTGAGCCGGGTCTAAGGTCAACTTTGAAAGGACAGTTTGCGGCTATCGCCAAAACTGAATTTGAATGCAAGTCGAACGCAATTCCCCTTCGATTACGATTTGTTGTCCTCAATTCCAGTTGATCCCCTTTTCACTTTCTGCAAACCACCGTTCAAAGCGATATCACCGCTAGATTAGAGTTTCTGAAAATAAAGCCACGGAAACCAGCTCTGACCTACTTCATCAACCGCTGGCCAGTGACTGAAAAACTGTTTGCTCTCTTGGCACAAGACTCAGAATGCGTTGGTGCGGATTTGGCGTGAATAACGAAATGTGTTTTGCCCCTGCGGGTCAGGCTCGTCAATCGCTGCACTAGATCAGGGCCGGCCAAATGGAGAGGACAGAAAAATATGACTGTCTCTGCCTGGCACTCAGCGATGCAGCAGCATGACTTCGGCAAGCATTCGGTGTGAATTGCCGAGTGACTTCAGCAGGCCCCTTGGGGGCTTCCCAGGTCTGCACTAGATACATATATTTACATAAAAGACACAACTAAGAGCGAAACAATCGAAAACGGCAGCTTCTAGTTTTTGCTGGCACTGCCAAATTCTCGACACACCAAATAAACAAAATTAATAACTTAAATAAAGACTTAAACTCCATAGTTTTTCTAGTTCTTGGCAAAACACGGCTCAAATTTCAAATTTTCGATTTGGGGTTGTGAGAACACAAATCGATTCCACTTTCAAAAAGTTGCCATGGAAGTGAAATTGAGAACATGCCATAATATTTTGCAAATGGCATTAAAGTATTTTTGAACCAGTTCACAGATTTGAGTTAGAGTCTGTCAGAAATATGAATAAGTTCAGTAGTTTAATTTACACCAAGTGTGAAAACAACAACAGTCATTAATGACATCAACTATAAATATCAATTTCATTTCGTTGCTGATATGTTCATCATAAAGATTGCAATACCTTCCGATAAGAATCACCAGTCTAAGGCTTAACCAATTTTCTTACAAGTCCAAACCTTCAATCTTTCACCTCTCCTTCTCACTTCTTCTTGCTCACGCTTAACCCCTTTTCAAAACGAAACGAACCCAAGTGGTCTACAGTCCTTAAATATTTCCGCACAGTTTATTTTTGCAGCACTTGCACTTTTCATTGCCTTGGCCCTAACTAATTTTTGGTTCCATTTAGGCCAAAGGCATAAATTCTGTTGTGGGGTCACTTGAAAAACGCACCAAAAATTAAGCGAGAAATAGGGAAAGAAGTGTAAAATGCGGAAAAGAAAGGGTAAAAATATATTTTGCTTAAGGCAAAGCCAAATTTGTTTGTAAGTATTAATAGCTTAAGCATTTTAAGCACAGATTACCAAACTGGGATCTCGTTAGGAGCACACTACACCCACGTACTCACGCCACAGCCAAAAAGCCAATTGACACTGAATTTAATTCCGCAAGAAGAAATTTTGCACCCCTAACATTTGAATTGGTAATTTTTCGTGAGAATGAAATACAGCAGCTTCCAAAGTAAAGAGTAGATTACAGAGAGAGAAAACAAAAGGAAAGTAAAATATTTCAAAATAGTTGATTCGTTTGGCAGGAGAGAATAAATAAGAAGGATTTACGCTGGGTTTTCAGCAGAATTTGTAAATAAACGTCAACTCTAGGGTTCGTCAAGAATAGTGTGGCCAAAAAGTTAGAGTATACCCAGCTTTGACTTATTTCAGCGACCGCTGGCCAGCAACTGACTATCTAACTCTTGAAAAATTTTAATTGCTCTAATTAGTTAATTCTTAATACTTTTTCTGAGTGTATTTCTTCCTCGATTTAATTTTTTTTTTTGCTTACACCGCACACTGCCGGAAATTGCCTTTTTTGCGCGACTTCCGTTTTGTACCATTCTATGTGTTGCTACCGCCATATTTGCCGCCATGTTTGGCAGTTGTGCCATTGCCATTCCATCCACCGTTACTTCGCTCTAAGTGACAGCTTGCCATACTTTTTCGCTGTCTCTTTCTTGCGACACTTGGCATGGCACGCATAAAGCTGTCAATGTC
This sequence comes from Lordiphosa clarofinis, assembly GCA_018904275.1. Lineage (NCBI taxonomy): Eukaryota > Metazoa > Arthropoda > Insecta > Diptera > Drosophilidae > Lordiphosa > Lordiphosa clarofinis. Next base: position 5,404,985 of record JAEIGQ010000005.1, on the reverse strand, counting down.
AATGTAACGTGTTAATTTCAAAGTGGTTTAGTTTGTTGACGCAGCTTGTTAAGAGAAGACAGGCAAACAGCCAGGACTTGCTCCGCAAGGGAGCACCACACGTGTGGTTTTTACACCCTTTCTTCCAGTTTGTTTTGTGCCTGCTGATGATTTCTATCGTGGCATTTGATTGATTGAAATGTTGGTCGAAGCATAGAGTAGCTAAAGATGCTGCATTCCTTTTTTTTGCCAGGGCATTTAACTTATTGAATAGGGTTTGGTCGCTGATCCACAAAAAAAGGACCGGTTTGGCAAATATTTGCATTTTAAAATGATTAATTATGCCCAGAGCTTGCTGTGTAAATGAGGAAAACTTGCAAGAAGTTCTGCTGTCAAGACCGGTAGGTAAGGGACCATACCCAGTTATTTGAAGGCAAAGGAAAACTAATGGAATTAAAGTAGGATGAGTGATGGGCAAGCTAATAGACAGTAAAAAGAAATATTGTTATAAATAATTCATAAAGATTTCCTATTGGTAAAACTACTTAGAATCGATTATTTATACCAAAACAATTTTTTGCTGCCATAAGTTCAGTTTCAGATCCCAAAGTGCAATTGCGAAGTGGGAGAAAACCCAGAATTATAATCTCAATTTTTGCCCCCTTAAGTGTGCTATGAAAATGACACTTGTGGCATTTTGTGATTTATTTTCCTTTTTCATTCACATCTATGTGTGACTTTTGGCATGATTGCCTCAATAAATGGGACAGACCTAGGTCTAACAGCTCACAGATGCGTTTTTGTGTTGCCTGGTCACATAATTGGGTCTGGTTTGAGTGTGAGGTAAAGTCTTTACCATGTTAGAACATGTCAATTGTGTGTGTCTGTGTGTGTGTGGTTGTTGTATGCCAACTGCCAAAAAATGATGAACAACAACTCCAAGACCAAACCAAATTTTCAGCATTTTCATTTAACAAGTTTATGTGCTTCAGCCTGGGCAACAATAAGAGTCCAAGGGAATTTGGATTTTTGAGTGCCGCCGCCTACCTAAAATCCCATTTCTGGGCCATTGTTCGATGGTGCTGTTGCCTCCTGACTTTGCCTTTTGTCAAACGTGCGAAAATGCTATCGCAAAAACAAGAGGCAAAAATTTTATTATGCTTCTGGAAAATTTGCTTCCCATTTTGCTGGCGGCTTTTTATGGTGCGCTTAACGCCCCTCCCGTCTGCTTTTAAGAGCTGCCCCTCATGACAGTTGGCATTTGGCACTGGGGCCTGAGCTTGTAATGAGACTTGAGAGTGGAGCATAAACAAGACTTCCGGACACGCCTGGATTTTTCGGGCCAAACACTTTTTACAAGCTGCTAATGTGCGGCTGTTTGCATGGGAAATGAAAGGAATTGTGAAACTGATTTGCATTTTTGGCTTGAAATCAGCTCAAGAGAACAGGTAAAGAGGGTTCTGAAGTTGAACTAATTTGATGTTTTTTTTTTATTACTTTCTGGTTGGATTTAACTGGTTCACTTAGAAAAAAAGACAGGCATTTCGTACCGGAAACAAGGGCTAACTATGCATGTCCATTGTGTGGAATGTATAGAAATACTTGAAGCAAGTATGAATCGAATAAAAAGCAAATGTATTAATAAGAAGGATAAGAAATTAGTTTGCTCATTTAATATGTTAGAGCTAGTTGGGAATTACATGGAAAAAAAACTATTTTCACTTTTTGTTGCATATTTTGTGGGACTATTTCGAATTAATGCCTCTCAGCTCAGAGCGAAGAGCTGATTGTCATGAGCTGAGAGCTCCGAGCAAAGAGCGATACCGAACCCTGCATTTACATGACATTTCCAACTTAATTTTGTATCTATGCAATAATGGAAAAATATGAAAATATTATTAGAACGAGTAACCCAAGAAAAACAACAACATGTAAGAGCAAAAGAGAAGAGAAGAGAACGATATCTTTTAAAAGTTTTGCAATTTGCATTTGACAGCGTGTGTGTGTATGAGAGATCTCTTGGCGGCTCAGTCAGCCACAAGCTATGACAGCCTTACGTATGTACTTATTCGCAGCTAACTAAAATCTTTACCTTCCATCTCTTTCCTTATATTGGTTATTACACTGCCAATTTGTTGTTTGCGCGATCGCCTTTTTCAAATGACTTTCTTCCTATGAATTTGAATAAAAAAGAAAGCCTTAAGCATGCTTATGAGTGTGTGCCACTTGTCCCTTCCCAACTGTAACCCCACGTCCCATCTTCAATACATGAAAACTAAAATCTATTTTTTCAATTTATTTTTACAATATATTTAGCAAATTTTGAATGGAAGAACAATGAAATAATCATCATCGCAATCGTCTTCATTATCAGAATTAGCTTTTGTGTTCGAATCGTTATTTTAAAGATTTGATCCAACTCCAACTTCTTCTTACTTACTTCTTATGGTTGGCGTTTTTTTATGATCGGCTTTGTCTCTCACTTAAACGCAAATTTAATAATAAAAGATCAGAGGAATCTATAGCTCTGTGAAAAAGTCTGAAAGATTATTAAATCTGGAATTTGTCTCGGCGTGAGAATGCCTGTCAAGATAGTAGAGTTTGTCCCGAGCTTTTAAGGATTGTTGCTTTGATGCTTTCAATTGATATGCCATAATATAATATTAAGCCCCAGACAATAACCATTTTTTCTGTCTAAGATCGCGCTTCCAGGTATAAAAACTTTAGTTCTTGTTCTTATTTAATTAAATTTAATGAATCTGTCATTCTAAATCATAGAACACTCAAAATCAAAATGTATAAAATCCAGTGTCCGTCTTTTTTAAAAGCTCATACCACAAATCTATTATTTAGTCATCGTTTGCTGATTCCCTTACAAATCCCAACCAAGTCAAAAAAAAAATCCTCGCACAAAACTAAACCCAAAAAAAAACCAACACAAATATCTCGACAAGAGTGAGTATAATCCTTTCACTTGTCCGACCCCATTTGTTGGTTTGACCGCATTAAGAATAAAAAATAAAGCTACAAAAAAATTGGCGAAATATTCTTGCAACATAGGGCGTATGCGCAATAAAAATAACTGAATTACTCTCTGAGTGAGCTAGTGAAAGTTAAATAAAAGTGGCCTGCACTTGTAGCAATTTGTCTTACTGGCAAACGTGACTTTTTTCCGTTGAACCAAAAAATATTCGCTAGTATGTCAGTTATGTGCCATTTTATTGCACACGTTGTCAAGGTGCGACGAGGTCAAAACTTTTATCCAGTGTAGAAGTGCCACGAGGAGCAAAATGCCTTAACTGATTGCACAACACAGCTGCAATGGCAGCGATTTCCGGTCCGGGGTGTTCACTGACAGTTAAACGCTGTCATTTGTCACATATATGTATGTGTGCTGCTCATTAGGTTATGCCATATACATAACATGCAGATAACGAGCAGATTATTAACGGACTACAATACAGGTCAATGTCAAGTGCGAAGTGAATGACTAAAGATGCAAATGTTAGACAAAATATTCATGCATGGAACTTGTACATTTAAAGGTGTGTTTGTAAGGAGTCTTTGTTTTTTAACATGCAATGTCACAGCAATTCACATAAATGGAAACACTTTCTAACAGCACATGAGCATCAAAGCAAAGCCAAGGTGCATCTAATTATATGAAATACTGTGACGAAAGAAATTTTCTGTCGTTCTGCGTACCCATTATGCGTATGCTTTAAAATCCTTATCTTTCATACTTGAAATCAGCACTTCAAAAACTTTTTCAGGTTTAAAATAAAAACCCCGGTTCAGATTGCAACTTTTAGTCGACATTTTTTACTCCTTGTACTAGAGGATTGACTTGAGGAATTTTTCCCGACTTTAGATCGCTATATGTGCTTAATTGATCTTGTTATTTAGTCATCTGAAAAAAAGGAATTGCTCCCAAAATGCCCAAAAACAACTTGGGCTCGATAGGTAAACTCATTGTGACCCCTAAGAAAAAATTATTCCACAAGAACCACCATGCCACATTTTAACGAAATTTTTGATTTTCAAACTAACAAGTTCAAGCCGGCTCTAGGTCATCAGATTTTTGAACCTAATTGTAAAATCAGTATACAAACCACACCTCAATGAAGGCCGGTCACTAGTCTTCTGTCTAGACTTGGCCCATCGACTACAATTCAGCATAAATCTTCTCATGTGGGAATTGCTATAACTGGATGGGAATTCCAAGGCAGCATAGCTGCATAAGTCGAACACACCAAATTGACAAAAAAATTTTTGTATGTGTCTGTACGAATTTTGCTTAACTGCATTAGTGATAAAGATTTTCTTAGACTCGGGATGAATTCCGTAATTACCTTAATATCGATGCATGATTATTTTATATTCAAGTTTTTGAAGAGATTTTTTTCGGATTGATACAATAAACTTTGGATCCAATCCTGTCGTACTTATTTCAAGTTCAATTAATTAGAACTGATATTGAAGTTTCAGTCCGAAGGTCAAGAGATCGACACCAACTTTTAGAGAATTTCAACAATGACGATGCGAAATTGTTCGAATGGGTTTTAACTGCAGCCGATAAAAGATGAGAAAAGATGAGAGATGAATAAAAAAGATTGCAATGCAAAAAGTGGTCCTCACGACAGTCCAAAGAAAAAATGACAGCTGTGTCTCAAAAAATACTTTAATCTCAAAAATTGACTGGCAGAGTTCTGTGGACAGGAGCAGCGGTTTATGTCCTGCTCCAATTAAGAGAATATAACATTATTGGGGATAAAATAGAGATTTCTCCATTTGGTTGGTTGGTTTGTGGATTAGTCTCAGAAATTCGAGAGATTTTATTTTCTTATTTGAAAATCTTGTTGGTAAATTTGTGTCCCATATTATGGTCTATTTCTTCAAACAGTTTTGAAACTTTCGCAAAAAATTGTCTTTTTCTAGTTCTGTGTTAAGGCACATACTCAGATGGGATAAATATTTAGTTCGGCCCAATAATTCATATAACTAAGACAACTTTTTAAACTCATTCAGATTTCAAGCTATTTAAAACTGTTTCTATTGATGTGAGAGATTGTGGCGAACTGAATATTTATCTCAGCTGAGTATGGGCCTTAAATTTAATGTTTAAATGAAATTTGTTAAAAGAGGAATTTTAAAATTATAATTGAAATTAAAGTCATATTTCTCAAAAAATGATATATAAAGTTTAAAAATAATTTTGTTTTTTTTTTGCATCAGTGCGGTCGCTTCAGTATAACTTGTTCAAACCCTTTGCGCTTTCAAAGTTCGCTGATACGTAGCCCAGGCTTCTGCGCCTTACAGGCTATAGCTTGAATATCAATTTTTTTCTTTCGTACTCTTTTCTTTCGGCTTGTTCTTCTCAGTGTCGGCACCCTGCCTAAAACCTCTTTTGGTATCAAAAGGCTCGAAGAGGTTCGTTTCCATTTTGACGGAGCTTTGAGTGCTTCTCAACGTCATCTTGCAAAGTCGAACGTTCTTTGCTGGTGTACCAAAAGTAGACAGGTCTTTAAAAACATTCAACATTTCAAATATTACATTTCAAAAATTTATTTTGCTTATTAAAATAGTTTGGGTGGTGAATTTTGATAAACCCTCTAACAAAACATGACTTTAATAAGAATTTTTAAACTTTCATAATTCACATTGTTTGTACTAGACTCTAGCTTAAAATATTTGTTTTTTTTTTTTTTTGAGTGTACAAAAATAATTCAGCTTTAAAACAAAGCATTGAATTTGACAGACATACGAACATGGCTATGGCCATTAATCTGTTTTCTTATACACTGGCAAATGCTTGTTTCTTTGAGTGATTGCTGGGTAAAATTAATATACCCTTTTTGTAAAGTACACCCCAAGTACACCGAAAACCACACAAAAAGCATTAAGGTGAACACTCAAGAGATAAGAGAAAGCCCGCATGAGGGGATAAAAGTAAGTCCATACACAAGATATTGTGGTGCATTTGTCTTAATTTGTGACAAATGCAAGACAAGGTAAAACAAATAGCCAAATAGAAATAAACAAAGCCACTAAACAGAAAAGTGCAACCAGGCCAAAGCGTTGGCCTTTAAGTAAAGACAACAAAAAAGTGAAATACCAAAAGGATGTAAAGCGCAAGGTGCTGGTTCTGAAAGGAACAGTGGCATATCAGAGTAGAAACAGGAAAGAAGAGAGTGAAGATAAAAAAAATAAAGAGGTATATTTCCTTAAACATTTTTAAACATTTTTCTGCTTTTGAAATGAAAATAGTTTAGTTCCTTTCCTTTATATATATAGAAAACCAAAAGAGAACCTACGAAATTTTCGTCACAAGTTTTCAACGTTAATAATTTTGATTTCAATTTGGAACTCTACAAAAACATTCGGTTTTTTACCCCTCCTCTCAAAATGGCATCTAAGAAAAAAGTCATTACTGTGCAGTCGAAATCCAATTTTGAACAACTTATTGATGAAGCTGGCCCAAAGCATGTTCTGGTTGAATTTTATGCCCAATGGTGTGGTCCTTGTGCCCTTATTGGGCCACGACTCGAGCAGCTGGCTAATGAATATGGCGATCGTTTGATCATTATGAAAATCGATGTGGATGATCTTGAAGAGTTGGCCGTAGAACATGATATCAGTAGCATGCCCACATTTATGATCTTTAAGAATAAAGTGAAGCTTATCCAATTTGCGGGTAGCAATACGGACAAAGTGGAAAGTCTACTAGAAAAATACTGCGGAAAACCAGGAGAAGCGCAAAAACCGAGTATGGCAATGCCTAGAACTGAAGTGGAAGTTGGAAAGATGGCGGTACCCAGCACGACAAGCGCAGAGAAAAAAAACCTTAATCATTAATGATTTAAGCTAAAACAAAAACAATAAGTAAAAATTTATTTAAAGTTGATAAATTTTGTTCTAAACTAAACTTAAATACCACTCAGCCCACTTGGGTGTCGTCCCTCCTACAGACAATGCACCTTTTGTTTGCGGCCACCTTCTGTTCTAATCTATAGCCTCCTCTATATCTATTGTCCCTTGCCATTGTCCTCTAAGTGGGCATATGTAGTACTTATGTGTGATTGCCGCTGTGCCTGGCATTATTTCAATTAAATTAATTAATCCAACATATGGCTCAGAGCAGCGAAAACAATAGACTAAGTGCAAATCCAGCACCATCTGTGCGGTGCAAACCGCCAACGGGTCCTTCTGGGCCGACAATTGTAAACTGACACTACGTTTTATTTAATGTCCAGCCGGGCCAAAAAGAAACTGGCGAACATTTCAACATCAGCATTCCTTCAAATGCAGCGACAACCGACAGAAATGGAGAATCCCAGCCTTATTGAAAACTTATTTGTCTTATTTTCTTGTTCCTTTTTTCACTTTGCATTTTCAGTTGTTTTCCGTTGGAAAAATCGAAAAGTTTTACTTGCGCTTAATATGAGCATACGGCGAAAAGTCCCAGTCCCCTGACTACCGTAGCGTGGTGCCTTGACTTTGAGCCAGAGACATTTGCATTTTTATTAAAATGAAAAATTGCAGCAGTTTGCAGTTGACTGAAATGTTGTCTTCTTGTCAGCAATGAACAGGGTTTGCTTTTTAACCCTCCCCCCTTTTGAGAACAATATTAGCACGGGGTCAGAGCTTGGACCAGCGGATGATAGAGGATGCTTTAAAATAAAATATTTAAAAGAATAAATTAGGAAATGTGATGAGTGGAAAGTAACAAAGTTTGATTAGTTTTATACACTTGCAGAAAGGAAGGGAAGGATATTTATGTTGAGGCGTTTGAGTTTGAGAAAACGGTTAAGAAATTATTTTTAATTGTTAAATAATTATAAGAACGCTTTCAATAGAGATGAGGTAGCTTTGTGCTCATTTCTTTTATAACAGTTTAAATCTAATTCGATCGACACTTTTTGTTAGATTGTGCTGGTGAACAGGCATGATCTGCAATCGTGTTTGTTATTTTTCTTGATTGTGTTAGATGTGAATCTATTAAAGAAATAGTTTGTTAAAATTGCTTGATTATGATTTGTTATCGATATCACACAGCTGTCAGAAGTAAACAAACAACAATTTTAAGAGGCTAATACATAATAAATACATCAAAAATAGCCCCTTCAAGACGAACATCTCTACTCTTTCTTAACATAAACATTTTCAGGCCCTTCTTTGCATGTCCCTGGATGAACTAATTGCTACCGTAGCTTTTAATAAAAGCCAGCGTTATGTTATTTGGCAGCTGTCAAAACAGGAGCAAATGTACGTTTCGACAAAGGAAAAAGATCTGGCCAACATCGATAGTGAGCACTGTCGATAGTTTGAACATCGATCGTATTTAACGTCTATCGATTGTACTATCGGAAAAAATTCCTTTAAATAAAAGAACAACAATTTGATTTTCTAATTTACTATGTGCACCGTAAAATTTATTATGTACACCCTAAAAGATGTCATTTAAGATTGTGTCAGCGTTTACCCTAAATTTCACTTACTTTTAACAAAAATAGCCTCATTTTCTGATTTAATAGTTATCCATGATAATTTTCACATAATCTGTCATGTTCTGAGCGAGCTTAACCCTAACTCACTTGGCATGAAAGACTTTCTCATTCTACTTAACTGGCTCGGTGTTCTTTCTATTAATCGCAGATTGTTTGCAACTTGTTGGGCGAAAGTGTTGAAAAGTCTTAAAGGCCTTTTATCTAGTGCCGCCTTTTGCCTTAAGCTTGCTTTTTTTACAGCACCCCGGGGAGTGTCTGTTCCGTAACTTTTTTTCTGTTCCTTTTGTTTTCCACGCTGAACTGGAAATCTTAGGCAGCAGCACAGGCACTTCATAAGTGTATGTGGCTGTGTGTGTGTGTGAGAGAAATAATAATGAATTTGCGGCATGCCACACAAACACTTCATGCAAACCCCGCTCCATAGTCGCCATAACATGCGCCAGATTTAGCCCGAGTTATCAGCAGAAGATGCACATGCATCAACCCAATCCCTTTAGCCCACACTTCATATGTGTGTGTTGTGGCAGCTAATATGTTGGCTGGTGGCTGGTGTCGCCTGAAAAATGCACTGACATGTGCCACAGCTGGTGCTACTGCTGCTCGATCCCACCTCGTCCTCCGCCTCCTCCTTCTTCGTTTAAAACAAATGGTGGAGGCGTGTGTGGCTGCGTATGAACCCCCTTGGTCAGGGGAGGGGCGGTTCGGATTGGGGGCGTGTTGATGCGCTGAACAATAGCTATAAAAAGGATTAACTTGCATAACAAAGAGCTAGAGACCAGGCAGCTGGCATATAAATTTCCACCGAGTAACCCACATATTGTCCAAAATTTATGGCTAAGCATATGGCAATTATTTAAGCTCAAGTATTTGCATGGCGAATTCTATTTGCAAAGGTGGAAACTGGCGATGGAAATGGTTCAGGCCAGGAGTTACAGCTTAGGTATGACATTTTTAAAGAATCGCCTCCGCAACAATATTTCGCCAACAATTTAAGGGGAAACTGGATATAACCAAGACGTGAGACGACTTGGGGCTTCGAAATCATCATCAGAATAATTGCTGCATTCACTGCAATCGCTGATACTATTCCCACGACGCTGCACCGGTGTTACGGCCGCCACTGGTATAGATGTCTCAACAGAATCCAGATCAGAATTGTTACCGTCCTCCGAGTAAGCATCGCCCACGAGTTGGTGGCGCCGTGAACGACTTGTAATGGGCAGATCGGGCTCCGCACTCCATACCTGTCCAGAGGATCGACGTGGCACAGAGATAAGGATATCTGGAAACTCAGGAAATGAGAAGTATTCTTCACTCTCGCTAACACCTGGACGCTGAGAGCCCACCGGGAAATCACTTGGAAAGCTAGACATTCCGGAGGTTACGGATGAAGAGCGCGACCGCGGGGTCGGTAACGAACGAGACCGCCTGGGCTGTTGGTTTGCTGTCGCTTCCTGTGTTATTCTTAGATTTGTGGTTGCCGGCACTGTACGTAAAGCTGTCAACCAATGTTCCGATTGTTGTGGCGATGGTGAGACCTCATCACCTTGTCCAACGTTACCAGAATTCGCACATCTGCACTCCAGATTTATGCCCGATTCGGAAGTCGTTGGTGGAGTGGAAGTATTTGATATTGAAGTTGAAGTCATGGAGGATTCTGTGGCCATCAATCTTGAGCTGGCCCTAAGTGGCACTGGTCTTCTATGTGATGATGCGCTATGCTCCCCTTCTGGAAGTGTTACCGTTCCGGACTCAGACATTTTTATCCCTATATGATTTTAATTTAATTTTTAATTTATTTTGTTTTGAATTTTTGTTTCTGTTTTCTGAAATACAAGTAAGCAGACTTAATACTCAAGCAATTCGGTGAATCTTTCAAATGTGACGTAATTTGCTTGGCATGCTGAAAAAAAAAATTGCCCCTAGCTCTGTCGGTTTTGACCGTTTGAAATAATTCTGAGAGTCGTCGGCTAATTTTACTAAATATTAAATCGGGAGATTGTTGAAAATATGTTGATGATGATGATTGGACCTAGATTCCGAGTTGACCTGAATTCTCATAGCTATGATAGTAAAATCGAACCGTCCACACCCACCCAACCACCTCTTAACTTATTTCTCTTTTTAAGAGTCTCTTATTTGACTGTTAAGGGTGCTTTCAATCAACTTCAGGCAACTCGCCAGATTATTTGGTATCAGTGATCTGACAGCCTGTTCTGACTGAGTAGAATACATGAAAACATGACAGATTTCTCTGAACATATATGGTAACAGTCACGCATGTATGGCAGCAACTGTCACCTAAAAATAAGGACCCCACGGGTGGGACTTGTAAGTACTTTTGTCACAGACAACAGTGTCACAGTGTGACGCAGTGTAAGCCTACCATTTATTTGAACAACCTGATCAGTCAGCTGAGTTTTCATCAGAGTTGCTGTCAGCCCGTGTAAACAGGCGTCTGAGTAGACCGGAATACAACCGGTTCTATTTGGACTGACCGCTCTGCTGTGTTGCATCTGTCAAATAACGAGGTTGCCAAATTGCAGTGTGCGGGCGTTGCCACTCTCTGCGTTTCGTTATTGATTTTTGACTATCGGCTTACTTTTTTATGTATGTCAAATCAGCTCTTGTTCAAATTTAACATATAAACTGCTAGTTGCAAGGCATTAGATAAATTAGATCGACCTGACATAACCAACTAAGAAGTTATGTGTATGATTTTTGCTTAGAAAGTTTGACTTTTTCCAGTATATTCGGGGGTGTCACAGAAATCTCTAGAGATTTTGGCCTCGATTGGTTTGCAAAACGCTTGAAAAATCCGTCGGTGTTCCAAAACTTAAAGAGATTTCATTTTCTGATTTGAAAATCGAGTTGGAAGGTTTGTGTTCATGCTAATGGTACTTTTCTCTCAAATCTATAAACAGGGTTGTCCTTTCTTGCAAAAAAAATTGCCCATCTTCTAGTTATGAGTTAATTTGATGTTTAAATGGAATAATTTTATTGTGTTACATGCTTTACGATGCATTTTTAAATTATAATTCAAATTTAAGTCATATTTTTCAAAATAAAATGCAAAATTTAAAATTTTTTTTGTGCCAATTATGAAATGTAACTTGGCAACCCTTAGCGCTTGTTCGTACTCAGACAGCGTCACCATATGTAGAGGGAGCCAGCTGCGGTTGAGTAGCGAGTTTGTTTGTCAACATTCGGTTGGTTTTGCGAACATTTATTGAAACGCAAATTTTTATTTTAAAACAATTAAAATATTTAAAACAAATAAAAATAATGTTGATTACATTTCCAATACCAATTTTACTTATCAAAATTGTTTTAGTGGTGAATTTCGCCAAATTTCCCAACAAAACACGAGAGATTTAAGACCAACCGAAAGAAATTTCTGTGACACCGAGAATTGGTTTTGGGTTGCAATTTGGTTCGAAGAGATTTCTGTTTCAAGTTTATTTTCAATTTTTGCCATGCCCATCCAGCCCCCCCCAATTTGGAAAAAACGTTATATCTCCTACAGTTTTAACCTTCTGGAGATAGTTAGTAATTAGCAAAATGTATCGATTTGGCGAAGAAATGATAAAGATCGGATGAGCGGTTCTCAAGTTATGAGCAAAAACGTACATCACCCTCCCCCACCCCCTCCCACCCTATTACAACTAACACCGCACAATCTTAAAGAGAGAGAGAGAGTGAGAGCATTGCATTCAGCTTCTACTCCAGGTACAGAGTATGTTATAGTCGGGCTTGACCGACTTTCTTACTTGTTTTTAACTGAACCGTGGCCGATGTAGGCTTTTCCCTTACAAAACGCTTTATAATTAATAAAATAATACCGATGGAGAGTGTTTTTAAAAGGCAGTACAATTTTTAGTTATAACTCCTCGCTTTAGTTAATTCAAATTGAAATTATTATAAATAGATTTGTACTACAACGATGCCTAAATTAAATTTTGCCTAAAAGAATAACAGCTTGTTATTTTGAAATAAATGTTCGTATGAACCGCACAATATTTATTGAGATAATCAATTCTTCATTTTATGCATTCATTATAATATTGCCTTTAGTTTGCTTCTGAGTTTATTTATCTTCTTGTTAAATTCAACTGTTGCTTATTCAATGAGACAGCATAACTCAGTTCAAGTCATTAAAAGTCATTATTAAAAGAGAATAAAACTCATATATTACCATTTAGTGGTAACTCAGACTTGATTCCTAACGACCTACTATCAATCAAATGGCTTTTTCATAAAATGACCAGCAGACCTAAAAAACTTGAAATATTTTGCGGTTTACTTGGTTCTTTACTTAGTAGTCACAGCTGCCTTTTTGCCTAAATTCATTAAATATTAATGACTTTAAAAGCGGCAAGTAATTTGTTGTCTCCCACCGGGTAGGCAGAAAGTGGCGCTAGATAACTCCACGGACAAATCGTCCTGTTATTGATATAAGTAGAAAGTTTGCCTTTTTACTCATACAAGCGTACAAGTATTGTAGTATGTATGTTCGACTCTTTTGCCAATCTAAGAAGCAGCTGCCATGCCCTTACCAGACTATTTGATTTTTCATTTGTGCATTTGTCAAGTGCGAGAAGGGAAAATTGCAAGTGGCAACTGACAGCAGCTAAAAAGCAAAAGCGGAAAAAGATAGTAAATGGAGTAAAGGGAAAAGTACTACTAGGAGAAGTTTCATCAATTTAATACAATCCACTTAACTAGAAAAGCCAGAGGGCAGTCAATGGGAATGAGCTTTTGCTTTTTGTCAATGAATTTGAATTTTCTCTGTGGGAGTTAAGCCAAATGGAAAGAGCTAATTGTAGTTGAATTTTTTTTTTAAATAAATTATTTATTTTATTACAATTTTATTGACTTGAAAAAGAATTGACACAATAATTTTTTCCCGAACCTGAGGGTTTTTTTAAAGCCGGGCTTGTCTTATACTGTAAGTTACTGTAAGGCAAATAATATTTATATCATCTGAGTGCAGGCCCTTAAGCCTCAATTAAAAGTTACAATGAACTTCAAATGGCATTCAACACAAATATTCTAATTAAATATCTAAAACTGAGACATTTCAAAATATAAAATATTTCCACTTAATTTCACCCACCCTTGCAATTCTCTGCTCTCTCTATTTTAGCATTTTGAATTTTGTGGGTTCTCTCCCTGCTTTCAGCAGCAATATTTTATGCACATTACCACAAAGGTCACAGCACATTTATCACATTTCTTGTCGGTTATTTTTTTGTTGTTGTTCGTTTATTTGGGACCCTTGTGGTTTACTCTTTCATTTTTTTTATCTCTTGTTCCACTTGGCTTTCCTCTTACTTACCTACATTTGTGCTGTCTGTTTATATAATACTTATAACGCGGTCTTTCTATTCTCTACGCAATTCAATTTATTTGGAATTTCTTATTTATTTTGTTGTTGTGTTAGGTTTTGGGCTTGGGTTCTTTGGTTCTTGTTGTTGTTGTTGCCGCTTGGCACTGACAATTGAAAACCGCAGGCAAACAAACATTTTGTAACCGTTGCCAGTTGCCCGTTACCCATGCCCCCTCCCACCCAACACACTCATTTCATTTCTCAGGGTGTACAGCATGGCGTATGAGTTACGAGTTATGTGCAATGCGACGAACGAAAGAACCAAGGCAAGCGCAGTAAATGTGTGTGTGTGGTTGAGTAAGAGAAGACCTCGACATTGTCTTCATCAGCCTTTTAGCCTCGTTTGTTTCGGTTTTTTTTTTGTTTATCTATTTGGTTATTTAAATTGTTTAATTTGCATTAAGTGACAAGCGGCAGTTATTTTTTTAGGATTAATGAGAGGAAATTGTTTTATAAATGGAAATTATTTGAAAACAGTTTACCTTTTGATCAAGACCTCAGATGTTTGTTATTTTTTTAGGCCAACTTCAAAGAATTTGAATGAATTGCTGACAGCAAAATATAAAGAAAAACAAATTGAAAAAAAATACTGCAATAAAATGTGTAATAAATCATATCAAAAATGTCATAAACTATAACAAAAGCGCCCTTAAAACCAAATAAAAAAAAAAAACAAATAAATACTGAAAAATGTTATCATCACAAAAATCTAAACGAATCCACAATGTTAATAAATCAAAGTTGAATAAATTAAAATTCAATTAAATAATATAAATTTACTTATTAAAAATTGCAGAACACCGAAAACATTGGTCAGAGTATGTTTTTAAAAACTATCTCCTAAATCTGTATTATTCTCTTTCCAATTTAGTTGACATTTCCTCCCCTTCAACTATATGCAATCATAACAGGCACAGAACCAAACACAAATAAAATGCCTGGCAAAGATGTTTCGGTGACTGAAACAGCACAAAGCGATCAGGTATGTAAATTCTATGGAAATTTCACACTCCCTCTCTCTCTCTCTCTCTGTCTCTTTCCTACAACAAATTCCCACCCAAAAACTAAACCGCTGCATGCTTTTAGGTTCTATACTCAGTTTATACCAGTTAAACAACTCAGTTTTTGTTTACATGTTCAATTTTTGATTGTTTGGCATGATATGTATCCTACATATTTGCTATGAATGTTCACTGATTTTTAGCTTATATGCACATTTTTTTCCACAATTGTTTCTAATGCATATTTTATGAGAATCCCTATCTCTGCCCTGAATTTACTTTTTTCGGCATAAATTATAAGCATATTTAAGGCTATTTTAAGCGTCATACACGGTAGCACTTCAAAATATTTATGCATTGTATTTCAGTTGAATTTTATTGCCCACTTTTAGGTGTGACTGGCACATTCTCACATGCGTCTGTATGTGTGTGTGTGTGTAAAAATTATTATTTATTATGCTTTTGCGTTTGAATTTGTGTTCTTTGCATATGTTTGGCTTGCCAGTGGCATTTAGAAAATACATAGTCAATTAGAAATGACCCAAAAATAATATTTTGGAAAAAGTAATTTGTGGAATTTGGCATTTTACTGAATTAAAGCCATTTAGAATTGTTCACTTTGAGGTAAGGTTGGCCAGGTTGATGCCAAATTATTATTGATAAAAAATAATACAGCACAAAAGCTTGTCAGTTCCAACAGTCGATAGCAAAGTCTTCTAATGATAAAGCATTAAGGTTCACCTGGGATAAAAGAAAAAAGTTGGGATTTCAGCCCCCAAGCAGAATATTTTCAGAATTTCAGAGGCTGGCAGGGTAAAAAAGGATAGAACTCAATTGCGTGGTAGGTTATGTATCAAATATTCTGGGCTTAATGGAAAATCTTATCGGCATGAGTAGGCTTATCGAGTCTACCTTTCTTTCCCCTTAAAGATTTCGCCAGAAGGACTTCTAAAATCTTCGATAAGCGTCAAGTTTTCGGATATGTTTGGCAGCTTTAAAAGGACACCGGTTTTATAGCACGAACTAGCGGTTTGGTCTATTTTGTTTCGGCTCACAACCAGTTTGCATCACTAGTGTTGTCAAGATGAGGAGGGTAAATATTTTGGTTAGCTGCACACACACTTTCTTGTTCGCTATGATTTCTTTGTTCCTGTGCACATTTCATAACAATATTTTTAGTGTCTTTTTGAAACAATTTTATATCAATTTGAGTGAATGATACTATTTTCGATCAGAAAGATATTATTTTAAAAATTTTAAAGTGTTTTAGCGGTTAAGGTTTACGGTTTTGGTTAAGGTTTTAATCTCAGCTTTAAAGCTTTTTCAATTTGGTCTATGTGTGGTCTCTCTTGTAGAAGGTCCTCAGCAAAACTTAATTTATTCGCAATTCTGATAAATCTTTACACACAAAAAGAAAAATAATAGTGGGATTCCTGAAAGTTGAAAGCAGTTGGTGGAACGACCCTGATTTCATTCTGATTTGCTTTCATACAATTTACACACATATAAAATTTGACAGATCCAAAGAGGAAGGGCAGAATAAAATTGTGGAAGAATTTGTAACTTCGAACTTTCTAGGAGAGTTGTGCAGATTAGTAACCATGAAAATCTTTGACCAAGTCAAGCAGTTCTCTAAGAGAACTGTCACACTAAAACGAAAGCAAATCGATAGCTGATTTTACGAAATCAATTAGTATGACCCTAATTTCCTTGCATTTTCTGGGCGCACTGTTCATTTGGTATGGAGCAGCTGTCATCAGCTGTTTCACGAAATCAAATCAAAAGCAAATCACTTTCAGGAATACCTCTAATATTTGTGATGATCCATTGAAAAATTTTGCTATATATTTGCACTGAATAGTTAAATTATTGTAAAAAGGATATTAATTATCCAGTACTACAAACCGGTTAGGAGTTGAATATTCCAGGAATCTTGTAAGGTTTGAAAGTTTTGGACGGAGCAAAGAGAAAGTTGAAGAGGGTTCGGTTCAGTTTAAGTGTTTTAATTTAAGCTGGTATAAATGTTAATTTTGCGATTTTCCAATCATGAGTGCAAAGCGGTCCGGAACCAATTCCCTTAAAACTGGTTCGGTTCGGGTTTTTTAAGTTTGACGAACCGGACCATGAGGCGAACACTTAATATTTTTGACTTCTGGAAACTTAACCCGAACCGGACCACTTTTTCGAAAAATTAGGTTCAAGATTAAGTAGTTTAAAAATATTGCCTTGCTGTTCTAGCATCTCAGGTACCAGTTGAACGATTCTTTTCAACACTATAGTTAGCTCTTTCTGATCTAAGAGCTGGTATAGATGAACAGCTTCTAGAACATAAAATGCTTATTAACTTAAACTAAGTTGTTCTCAAAAGTGTTTAATGTCACTGATAATTTAAATTACATGATATTGCCTATTTCCACCAGAAAAAATGAAGAAAATTAATTCATTTTGTTTATACTAGTTGTCTTTTCATATGCCCTTCTTTTCTGTCATTTCTCAAATATGATGGCGAAGAAATTTATTATTTAAAGAAAAAAGTACTCGCTACTCTCTGGCAGTACTTGTTACTCTCTGGATACAAAAAGTGTCATCACTAATAAATTGTTTATTTGAATTTAAACAGTAGACGCAAAAAGATGGAAACGGCAAAATTTTAAGAAATGAAAAATGATGCCAGTGGAATATATATATATAGAATATTATTTTAAAAAATATATATTAATAAATCGAAACTATTCTTCTACGTTCAAGCTAACCGAGGTTCGAACCAAATCCTTGGGTTCAGGGGTTTCAGGAACCAGTCCTCAAACCGAACTTTAGACTTTACAACGTGTTGGAACCCCTAAACCGAACCTTCTGCAAAATTTTGTGTTTAAGTTTGTTGCAATTTGCAAACACATGTTGCCAGAACTAGCGAAATCCAAATTATACTGGAATCTAACTATTAACCCCCGATTCAGCGACCTTTGGAACCCGCTCCGTGAAACCGAATATCAAAATTCTTGATTATTAGAAAATTTGCAACCCTGATAATAATATCCATTTGATGTTTGATTGATCTTATACTTGCATCCAATGTATATGAAAATCGTCCAAGGATATGAAAAAACTGATATTTTAAAAAACTAAACCTTTTTTGAATTTTTGAACATAATGATTTGAAGTCTTAAATGGAAAACAATTTTTCTACGAGTGTTTTCCATAAAACACAGCTATCAAGACCTATTTAAAATCTGAACCAATGAGTCTATTAAAAAATCTTTTACTTTTTATAACCAACCGAATTCGGTTTATTTCATTTTATTTTATTTAATCTTCTTTCATTTTGTTTTTGTTGAGCTCTAAAAATAGAATTAATAACAGTAGGCTTGGTCTGGAGAAAATGCCAAATGGGGTAGCTGTTTTAAGGACTTTTATCTTTTTACTTTTGACTTATCAAGTCTTTTTTCGTATTTGAAAATGGTTTTAAAAAATTTCAATCTCTCCATAGCTGTCAACCGCAAACTCAAAAATTCCCAAATTGTTCTTTTAGACTAGTTTTAAATAAGCAATTCAAGTTGAGAACCCAAGTGCCTGTTTCTTGGCTCTTGAAAAATTAATTCTTTGCTCCATTTAACTTATTTGCCCATCCCAAAAAACCACTTAAACACTGAATTCCCAAATGGCCTGCAGCCAAACTCTACGTAAACTAAGTTATGAAATTAAATTTCCGCATTGAGTAAATAACAAAATCAAACTAAACCAAACCAAAAGTTAAGGCAAACCAAGCCAAACTGAAACTCAAGTGAGATTTTGCGCCAAATGCATTAGCTCGATTTGGTGGCGAGCTCACCGCAATTATTTAATTACACTACAGCTTGTACCCTGCTCCCTGCTCCCTCGCTGCCCACTCCTTAAACTCTAACCGAATCTCGGGGCCTGGGCTTAATCAAAGAGCTCAGCAAGTCAAGCAGAACACACAAAAGAGCAAAGGAAACTTTTGTTGCAAGTTTTGTAATTTTTTTTTCTTCTTTTTGATGCAACCAATTGAGGCAAGGCAAAACGACATCATCATTGAGAGAGTGAGAGAGCGCGCCCACATGAAGGCAGCCTTACATCGGACCGTACCGATTCGTATCGCTAATGATGATCAAATAACGACCCAAAATGTTTGGCCAAGTCTAGGCTAGATACAAAAGGGCAAGCTGAAAATCGTTAGCCCAGTTGGCAGGGCACCAGAAAAAAACTGTGTCATGTGCTGCTGCAGCTCATGCTCCAATGTTGTGTCGTCTGAGTCGTAATGAGTGGATGGTCTGGTCCCAACCCTCTTATACTACACAAATGATATGTAAATACCAAACAATTTGCAATGTGAATTCAAACTGACAGACGAATGTCTTTTCGAGGCGCGTTATTTGATTAGAACTTGATCAATGCGCCAAAAAGTATGCAGTGTTTGCGTGATGATTTTTTTTTTTTGGCAGAGGAGAATAATTTCTCTTACTTAAGGACTTTATATTATCCAACTACAATTTCTATCCAATTATGAGAAATCGTAGATTGGCAGTAGCTTATTTCGTAGTATAGTTTTTCCATCGGTTTGAAAATATTTGAAACACAGCTTTAAAAAATGTGATCGTTATCTATATATGGGATATTCCATATTACCCCAACCTCTACACATGTTATATTTAAAGGACCCAACCAAATTTTCTAGGCGCTCGGAAATTCCGGAATTATATATTAA
Source organism: Lordiphosa clarofinis (assembly GCA_018904275.1). Taxonomy (NCBI): domain Eukaryota; kingdom Metazoa; phylum Arthropoda; class Insecta; order Diptera; family Drosophilidae; genus Lordiphosa; species Lordiphosa clarofinis. The sequence continues at coordinate 5,385,386 of JAEIGQ010000005.1, read as the reverse complement.
TCCCTTCCTGTCAAATTAATGCTGAAAACATACCTCTTCCGCACGACCACATAGTGTACTTCCGGTCTAGCGATATTTCAGTTCCGCGCCCATTTCTAGTAAATTATCTAGGGATTGTACATTTTAGAACAGCATCAGCACTGCAGAGCCCATAATTGGGAACTTATAGATTCCCTCCCACTTCTTCTCACGCTCTCCACTCTCTCCCTTTTCCTCCTCTCTCTTGTTAATAGCTATTTCTTTCATAGCAGCTGTCTTCTGTCTCAGCGAGCCAAGAGATGCATAGCATTTTCCTTTTACCCACATACCTTATTTGTGTGAGTGTGGGTCGTTCACTCTCATGCTCACTCTCTTTCGCAATCTTGGCAAAAGAGCTTGGTTTACAATATTGCCTGAGCGCCATAGCTCATTTATGTGCCCCATACAAACTTTTTTTTTTGGCGTTTTCACCCACTTCGCCGTAAGATTTTTCAAATTTTCATTCTTAGTGCACGCCTGCTTAAGTAAACGAAGGTCTATCTAAATCTTAGATCTCAAGGATAAGCTATTTTTTCTGCGGTTTGATAAAATGTCTGTCAGTCGGTCCTACAGATTTATAAGTAGTTAGTAGCCTTGTTCACCAGCATACATCAAATATCAAAAATTACACATCAAACAAAAAAAGTTGGATTGGCTCATGCTGAACTCTTTGATTAAATTTTTCGATAAAAATGGTTGGCGTGAAAGCTATCGTTTTTATTTTAAATAACAGCTTAAATTTATCTGTTTTCTTATCCATTAAATCACAAAAAATAGCAATCATGATTGCACATCACATTCGTTCACCCGAACAATTGAACTAGATCATTATGACATGTTTTAACTTGATTTCGCCCAGAATTCTAAAAGAAGATATTAATTATTATCAGAGATTAAAACCGAAACGAATAACGGTTTGGGTTACGGTTACTGTTTTGGCCGATCGTTTTAATCTGTTTCAGGTTTTGGTGACAGTTACGCTTATTAGTACAAAATATTACTTTGACAAATTCTGCCCCATTTTGAATCTCATTTGTTCAATAAATGGACTAAGTTCAAATTTCTTACACAAAATTGTCTCCCTTGTTTTCGCCTATTGAAAGTTTAACATTATGAGTTTTAACGAAAAGACACTAACACAAAAGTATTAGATAAATATACATTGGTCAACGTATATACTATTTGTCGATATGTACCTTCATATAGCAAATGGTTATTCTCAGAAATGGCATCTTAATCGAGATTGTAATTACATCGAAATATCATAATAGCAAATAGAGTTTGACTGTCCAAGCGAGTCCTGCAAGGCGTCATTATTGTGTGGGCGGTACTGCTAGCACAACTTTTTATAACTCAAAAAGACCTAGAAATATTGTTGATTTTTCCCCACCATTTTAATATGTCTACCTTTTTTTGATTTAGAAACATTTTAAATGAAATGATATTGTAAATTAGAACTGTTTAGTTTTCAGGTTTGTTTTGCGCGTGTTTCCGTGATCATATACTCGTATACTGCACTGAAAATTTCCGTCAAAGTTGAATTGTGGCTTATTCCCCAGATAATTCAATCAAATTTACTCGCAAGTGCGAGTGTGTGTGTGATCTTTCTAACAATCAAACATGTTAAATTTCGTGTAACTAAGCACGCATCTTGTGCAATTAACAAGGCGAAGTCGTCAGCCTCTGCAGAGGGCCTAGCTTCACCTTATTAATTCCACCATGAGCACGCATACGACAAAGTGAGATAGAGTTAGACAGATAGAGTTAAACAACTGGCAATGGCCTTCGCACTTGTGATAGGGAATTCAAAAACGTTCGTGTCGAAAATTAAACACAAAGGTTAAGTTTCCTTGCTAAAAAAAATCAGCAATACACTACCAGTACACAAAAACATTTTATTTTACAAACATTTCCGCCTAAAGTCCATGGCCTGGCTGAGGCGGAAAAAACGAAATTACTGTTTTTAGCGGTTACGGGTCGTAACCCGTAGTTTCGGTTACGGTTTTAGTCTCTGATTATTATATTATTGAACTTATCGGCCCCTCCACACACAAGTATATAAACATAACGTCGGACCCCAAAAAGGCAAAATGGAAAAAACAGGTCTTCTGCATTCCCAAAGCTAATAATTGGTTTATAGATATTTTCATTTTAAATAGGAGCGACAGAGCCTGAAAGTTTTGAAAAAAATTACTTATACGACACTTTCATCGAATACAAATTTTTACAAAGAAATTTTTTGTTCATTTCAATTGCTGTTATCTTTTAAAAAGTCTTTTATAATTTTTTATTCGATTAGTTTTTAAATAAAATCAAGGCCGAATTATTGTATATGTAAAAATTTATAAGAATAGGCAACACTGCTTATGAGTTATTCACAAAAACTTTAGAGACTATTCGCGTCCGACCTAATGTACATTATACAAAAAGCTTGATTTTTGCAAAATTCTAAAAAAGCCTAACCCTTTAATTGTTATTTTACTCTGAAATCAAAGATAAATTTGGTCCTAGTTTTCAGAAAGTGATTTTTAGAAAATTTGACCTAATTATAATATAAATTTTTAATTTTATGTCACATTTTTTTCTTGCAAGAAAGCCTTGTTGTTTATTATAAATAAGGCAAATTTCTAAAATAAATGCAATTGCTTTTCGGATGTATTTGTCTGTTGGTGCGGCTCGGACTAAGGAACTAAGTAGCGAGTTTGGTTTTCTGTCTCCTGCACTTTCCGTATGCATTTTGCTCTGTGAAAAGCACACACTTCATGAGAGCTCGATTAACAAACAGTGGTGAATGTGTATTCGTGCAAAAACAATTGTGCAGATTTTTTACAATTCAAGAACGTACAAATTTTGAAAAGTGCGTTCGTGTCGAAACTATTCTGAGTTTTTTTAATGTCTCAAAAGGTTTATCAATAGGATTTAGTTATAAATTCTGCAACTACATAGTTAAATATCAAATGAATTGTGTTTTTCCTCCATCTACCGTAGTAATCATGTAATGTCTTGTAGTTAATGCTTGCCATTCTTTTTTGCTGCTTGTCGTTATTTGTTTGCTTTGAGCCCAAGCAAACATACTTAAACACAGTTTCAGTACCCAAAACTTCCTTCTCCCCCCACAAAAATAAAAAAACAACAACAACCACGCCCACAACACTTTAACAAAAAGATTTAACAGGCGCACGTACTCTGGTCTCTGTTTCTGTCCACACAAAACCAATTTTTATGGAATACGGCAACAACAAAAAAAAAATAGTGTCATCTGCCCGCCACTGCCAATGCAGCTGCACATCATCAATATTATCGCTACCACAAGCAGCAGCAGCAACAGCAACAACAAAGTTGTCTGCGACAGCAACAAAGACAATTGCAGTGGGAACAACAACAGCAGCAACATCAGCTGGTCAACAGCTCCAGCGAGTTTGATGAGTTTCATTGGCCTAGCAAGCAACAGGGTGGAGGAGGAGCTGCAGCAGCGACAGGAGGTGGAAAAATCTATATAACACCCGCAGACATTCCGCCACCTCCTCATCCCCCCAACGCTCCTCACACTCACCACAATGGCAACAACCGGACTAGGCACTCTCATCCCCATCTCCACCAGCATCATCGTACGCCACCGCATCGGTGTAAATGTGATCATCCCATTGAGTTGATGGGCTACGATGAAGCCACCAGCGCGGTTTCCCTTCAACGCCATCAGCATCCGCCTTATTACTACAAAGCCTCCACTTCGAGACGTCCCAGTGCCAAATTTCATGAATCTATGCTGGGTGGCAGTAGCCTGGATGATGATGATTTGGCCAGTGCAGCGGGCAGTTTTGTTGATGGCATGTCGAGGTTTAAGGTAAGAGCGTGGTGGTTAGCCAGTGGGGGTATTTATTGTTTTGTGGGTGTCACAAAATGAACCGCAACTTCCCCTCAACCGCAGCAATTCCCATTAATAGATGGATAAATGGCCGCTGAGTTCAGCTAATTTATCAATGGACAATAGACAGGGGCAAGGGGAAGAAGGAATTTCAATTGAATTTGCGGCCGCATTGAGAGATAAGTTGATTGGTTGGAGTTAAGACCACAATAGAACAAGCAACAAGTGAACAGAGATGAGTATCAGAGTTAAACGAATTAATGGGCACGGTGGATTGAAAGGAAACAAGGCAAATATCAGCAAGTATTAGATTTTATAAGTATAAGAAGCATTTGAAAACAACTTTATCAATTTTCGTTCGACTCACCCAAAAAAATGAAGCGCCCTTAAACCACCGAAAATAACCAAAAATTCTTGGCGGTTTGGCCAATGACATCTTTTACTTATATGATTGGTAATACACTTCAAATTTAGGGCAAAAAATCGCCAAAATTTTGGGGATTTAACACGAATAAATATATCGGATGAATATTTCTTATAGCTGCCACATAATCAACTCGGCCTGCTATAGAGGCGCCATCTGTTGGTGAGCTTGGGTAATCACTTCACTAACATTGTTTATGTCGAGACTGGAAATTCGAAATACTTTAAAAGATATTACCTTTTTTGTCGAACAATGCCTTCGCCAAAACAACTCGTTTTCAAATTACTTCAAACTTTAAACGCATTTATCAGAAATCACGTTTTTCGAACTGGCGTCCAGATATCTCAGTTACACTTGAACGATTTTGATGAATCAAAGTGAAATCGACGCAGAATTGTCACCATTTTAATCTGAACCTGAATTATAATTTTAAAAAATATCACAACATTTCCCTCATATCGAAGCAGTAAATTTTGTTAGTTTAATCTGTTTGTAACGCAAAAACGTAAAAAAAAAAACAAGTAAGAGTGTTGCGGTCGTGTGCCCCGACAGCAAAATACCCTGTTCCAAGTAATGTAATTCCAATAGCTTCGAATTCAATTTACTTCGCGAAATTAATTTCAATAAATGAGCAGGCGCACTTATGTACATATCTTCGGTGTTTTTGCTCGGATCTCATTGTGGTACACAGAATAGATAGATGTTGGGCCTCACTGAATATATATTAAGTCACTAGGTTCAAACTTAAAAATTGGTGCTCGGACAGTTTTTCGCGATTAGAAGAAGATGGAGGAGGAATTTGCCAAACCTGGAGCAAACTTTATCTGGGTACGGTGTACACCTACATACATGCAACAATTTGTGGCTCTACCTCTTATAGTCTGTGAGATCTACGCGTTTATACAGAGAAAACGACAGATTTTCGCTGTTTTAAGATGGAGGAAGAGGAATTTTCGAAATCTGAAACAAACTCGATGTGCGTACAGTATACACCTATATACATGCCAAAATTTGTGGCTCCATCAATTACAGTCTCTGAGATCGACGCGTTCATACAGACAGACAGACGGACAGACGGACATGGCTAAATCGACTCGGCTGTTGATGCTGATCAAGAATATATATACTTTATGGGGTCGGAGGTGCTTCCTTCTCCCTGTTACATACATTTGCACAACTTCATGATCCCCTTTTTCCCATTTTTAATGGGAACACGGTATAAAAACAGAATTCGAAGAACTCTTTGCGCCCTCAATTAAAATTTCGTTTCAAAAACAGCCTCGACATGAAGAATCTTCTTCTAAATTGATATTGTTTCCGAATTGTATAAAAAACTGAATAATGATAAGTTAAAAAATATCGGAGTAAAATTGATAAGAAAAATATCATTCTTTCACGGTCTTTTTGACATATTTATCATATTCCTCTTCTGTCATTTTAATTTGATCTGCCTTTAAAAATATTGCCCAAATCCAATATCATTCTTCAGTGCAGAAATAAAGAAAACCATAAAATCAGGGGTCTACACAGAAAAAAAAAGTATAAGTTCATATTGATTTGATGAACTTTTAAAATATAATTTTTTCCAAATCAATTTATTATAAAAAAAATATCTATCCGATCCAAAGTAATATCACTTTTTCTACACAGAGAAAAAAAGGATCCCCGAAGAATGGATATTCAAATATCCACTTTAAGATCCATTTTTTTAAATATCCTTTTTACATTTTTCAGCTCCTGTGGATGAAGAATAAAGATCAATGAAATATTTTTTTCTGATATATCCCTTTTTAAGCGAAAATAAACCGACTTCGAATATATGCAATGGATCCCAAAAAAGGATAGTTAACTCTTCAGTCCAAAGTTATTACATAAACAAGACTCTTTCGCGTTTTTCTTCTGAAGGCATGCTAATATTAGCTGTGAGAGAGTAATAGGGTCGGACCCGGTGGGGTGCAGAGGTTAGTGTATGAGACTTTGAGGGAAGTGTGAGTTCAATCCCTCCTAGGAACTATTTTTTTTTTTTTGTTTACTTTTGTATATATATTTAATGCTGACTAACATTATCAAATATCATATTTGAGTAAAATATGTGTATGAAAAAATGTCCAATTGAGTGCCATTTCATGTTAGTTTCGCCTTGTATATACGACGGCGGGAGACCTAAGTGAATTATTTAGAACTATAGTCTTTGTAATCAATACCACAAAAAAAACACCCTTTTGTGGGGCTCGAACTCACTCAACTGTCCTTTAAGTCAAATTTTTGCCGTTTAAGTTAAAATTATGCCTTGAAAGTTGAAGTAAAGGTCCTTTTTTTAGGAACTGCTTAACCATAATTCAAGGTTCATTTTTTTTCTTGGGTGTAAATACTTCAAATATAATTTGGCCTTTGCTAGCCCATAACTTGAATTGCCCCCAGCCAAATTGAAACATATTAAAAACGCAGCCAGTACTTTGTGTACTCTTAATAACAATTAACTTACGCATCCCCATCCCAAAATGTTCATAAGACATAGACAAGCCCACGTAGCTAAACTTCACTTCAGAACCCTAAAATTTATGTATCTCATTTGTCTAATACAAAAATGTGTTCACAATTAGTTAAATTATATGAAAAAAAAACACTCCCCACTTCTTGTATCCTTGGACAAAGCTTCTGACCTCAAGGACTACAACAAAAGCGACGCACCCCGGACACCAAGTAATTAACTTTGCCAGTTTAATGAAAAACCGAACGAAACACAACAAAAGCAACAGCACAACAAAGTCAGCCCCAAGCAAGCAGGCAAGCAACAGGAGCCAGCACTTGAAAAAAAAACTCATCAATTTTTTAGCACAACATCAGTTGAGCGAGTCGAGGGCGGTCCCAAATATCACGTCACAACCATTTTGTGACAACAACAATTTCAAGCAAAAAGAAACATTTGACAAGTATACGACATGTGGTACAACATGACCATAAATTTCATTCCACTTGTCTGCAGCTTTTCCGCTTAACTTGGAAAAACTAATGGCCGGAACTTCAAGTGCACAAGAAAACAAAATCCAAAGGGATTGGAATTAAATTGGTCTCCCCCCTTTTTAGAAAGCTTTCAGTTTCATATTTATTTAATTAATCCTAAAGGAAACTATAGGAGGAGCTTGGAATTAGTTTCACTTACTAATTGCGACATATTGTACACCCAATCAAATGGGAAATCCCCAATCAATCAAGCCAACAAAAGCCAAATGCAACGGCACAGCAACCAAAAATTCATTCTGAATGTGAAGCGAGCCAAGAGTTTTGTTTTTAAATTGATAGGCAATAGAGAAGAGGCCAAAGATTACATTCGCTTTTTATAAATACTCTAACTGAAATATATAGAAAAAAAAGTCTGAGTTGAAGTTAATTTAGCAATTTTCCAATTTTTGGAAATATTAGATCGGTTTAGAAAGTCCTTCTTCACTAGCTTATCGTTTAAATGGCAAATTAAACATCATTGCTAATGAACTAATTTAATTATTATAGATCGTTACAGTTGCCTGGGCACACTTGCAATTGTATTCTACGCATCAGTGCATAAATTGGCAACGATGCTTGAAGTTGGAGGCGCAAAATATCTTTGATAATATGAATGTTTCATGTAGATTTTTCTAGAACTCAATTTATATCATTCCTCATTGGTTTGTCCCAGTGACTTTGCTTGCGTCAAGTTAAACAGGTCTACATCGATTTAAAACAGAGATACATCGACTAAAGAAAATAAAACGAAGCAAAAAATCCAATTTTTAATTTTTTTAAATTACTTACCACCCATTGAGGCCGAAAAATGGGCATAAAAGCCTTTTGTTTTGTGAATATTTTGGAGCCAAATGGCGGCAATGGAGCCTTTTTCAGGGTCACGGTCGGATATTTTTAAAATAAAAAATATAACTCATTTACCACGCCCCACATGCTGCTGTGACTTTTTCAGCGATTTGAAAGATGACGTACAATACGATGGTTCGAAACGAAGTCAGCTGCTGTAGATGTGTTTTTCGCGATTTTCACTTAGTGTCTCCACGTAAAGCTCTTCATGTATTGGCTGCAGTATGAGACACACCATTAAAGTGATTTCTGATTAGTCAACATCCGCGTGGACACGACGCATGCAGAATGAGAGAACAATGATTCCCGTAGTGAGGCATCCTTACCTGATTATTTGATTTCATTAGTGTAAATTAAATATATTTTTAAAAGTTCAAAATAAAGGCAAAAGTTTTTAAAATGCAATGTTTTACTTTGTACTATAGTTTGAAAAAACTTAATTTATAGAAAAAATATTTAATTGATAAAATGTGTGGCAAAATGATACTAAAAGTTGGAAACTTTATATTTCAAATTGATAAGACCTCTTGTCAAACTGATACTAAAAATTTAATACACATAATTGTCAACCTGATAAAAGCTAGTATCAGATTTATATCCTAAAAATATCATTTTAATACATTTGAAAATATAAACTTGATACTTGTACATAGTATGATTAATTTTTGGCCAATTCGCTTACTTCCAAAATGAAAGCTGAAAATAGGGCTAAAAATGATCAGATAATAACAGATAAATTATGCAATGAATAAAAATATTCTTCTTAGTTCCATATATATTGTATTTTTTAAGATATATTCAAAATTTTCTTATTTTATATTTTTCCAAAATTATAGTGTCCCCTTAAAGATAATGCAAACAATCTACTAAAATGCGCATTATGGTATAGATACTGGTAGCAGTGTGGCATGAAAGCTCCTTTATCATGATAAAATTAATAACTGATCACTCTAGTTCAGCAGGAATGTCACTGAATCTTTATAATTGATCAGGAAGCAAGCACTACTAAACAATTCCAATTAACTGAGCTTGTTGTTTTATTTCTTCTTGGTAAGCCCTGATTTAAAGTAATTTAATTTAACCTAACGTTTTTTGGGAAAACTACACTTTTATTTAACTCTCTTTATTCCTACCGTTGCATACTTATGGGCGGCAGAAAATGTCATTTTGAATACCTTAATTCAAAATGGTATATCTTCGCTATAAAAAATCGGACAATGGTTTGGGACAATTGATTTTTTAGCTTACAAAATGTACTAAACGATATAATTTAAGAGAGTCAAAACATAAGTAAAGGTTGTTCACAAAACGTGGCTAAAAAGGGTCGAAATAGTAATTATAAGCTTATCTTTCCACAAATCCAGGCGAGATCTACCATATTCAGCATCACCATCAGCCCTTCTATAAACAGGATCTTATGGCCTAGTGTTATAATTTCAAAGGGTTTTGGTCAGGGTCCTTTAAGAAAAAAGTTTCTAGAAAGAATAAGGAGAGAGAATTTATAATTCTTCTCTCCCAGCTTTATTTTATTTGATCTCTACATTTTTCTTAAAGCAAACTTTGCTACTGATTAGTCTTCCGTGTTGCTTTATAAAATCTATAACACTCATCAGCTCGTCTCTTTTCATCTTAAAAACCTACTACCATTGGCTTAATTAAAATAATACTTTTACCAATTTATACCAAATTTATAACAAAATCCATATACCCTTTTCCATAAATGAAATGCGACTTCATCAACTACGCCCCAAAACAATATCCAATTTGTTATGCATTTATGAAATGCACTGACCCCGAAACTCATCTAAAATCTTTGTGCCAACCCCACACGCCCACAATCGAACTAGGACCTAGTGGGCCCATATTTTATACCCTTGCCAACCATAAAACGCTGCAAGTTGTAACTTAACATGTCTTCGACGACACTACGGTGCTATATATTATATATGGCATTGGCAGTGGGAGGTCAATGGGGAATTTTCTACACACGTGTCGTTTGGTTTCTAGGTGCCACATGGACGTAGGGGAAAGTTTGTGTGTTTATGTGGGTGTGTTTTGACTGCTATTCGATTTTGGTTTTTGGTTTTTTTTCTCTCTTTTCAGTTCCTGCATATTTTAATGGCATATGTGTGGGTAGATTCTATTGTAGACTTTGTGTGATATTAAAGTTGTGTGCATTGTAAGTGAATATGTTGACACTGGTGGAGGAAGTACTCGAATCGGCAAGGAAAGGTTAAGAATGAAGGCTTTTGTTGAATTTAAATCCGATTTGAAGTGTTTCTTTAGCAAATAAGTAAAAGGATATGTGTGAATGTGATTTTTGTCGCACACAAAGTTGACAGGCAGGTAAAAAAGACCCTAATAAAGGATTGCGAAGTGAATCAAAAAAATATTCTCAATAATATATTGAGTTGTATAAAACGGGACTTAGACGATAAAGTAAAATTCATGAGGCGAGAGACACAAGTGTGATTCTGTACATTTTGAATCTAATATAATTCTCTTTATTATCAAGCCTACTAAGCAAACGTTCAGAAGTTTGTTTTATCGTGGAGAGCTTGTTTTAAGGTTTAATCAATTTTGCTTGCAATATAACCACAAACTCTCTTAAGCTGCAGCTAAAAGTGAATTCAATGTCATTTAAATTCTATAACCGCTGTGCAGAAAGAACTAAATAAATGTCAACTACTCCAACCGGTTGAACAAGATTTTATTTGTTTTCTTAGGAAAAAATCTACCAAATATCTACAAAACTCTTAACCTTGAGCTCAAAAAAACACCATTTTATATATAATTGTAATTCCAAAAACTGTCACGCCTATTCTTATTTATAGGATTTTTTTGAACCTATTGACATGCTTGGCAGACTCATCTCATTCAGCGTTAGATTTCAACACCCCAATTAACATAAAATCAAAAGTCATTTCACACTACTCCCTGAGGCGTGTTACCACTTCAACTGAAAGTCAAGTAATTATGTAAAATACAACAAAACAAAAAATCACAATACTGTACTCAATATCGTAAAAAGTAATTTCTGCTTTAACTACAAATGATTTTTATACGTATGTGCTTACGTCATGGGGCAATTGTTTGTCTTGTGGACTTCCCTTCCCTCCGCTACACGAGCATAAACCAGTTAGTAGCGACCCAGTCTGGAACTACTTTCATTTTCGTCGCACCGGCCGTTGGTTTTTTTCTCTTGACTTCGGCTGATTTGGTGTATTTCTTATGCATCAAAGTTGAGAGGAAGCAAGCAAAAAGAAAAAGTCATTGCGCATGCGCAACTGATACTTTTAACATAACGTGCCTAGGATTACCAAAAAGAGACGTCTGAGGAAGCTTATATGTTGAAGTGGAAAACAAAATTGGCAAAGTGCGCATTAAGTTGCAAGACATGCGTCTCAATTTCAGTTTATTTTTGGTAAGCTTAGAATGTATTCAACTCAATGGAATGCAAAAAAGAAATTGAGGTAATGTTTAGACAAAGTTAGGCTTGTGTAACGGAAATCGTGCACTTGTGAATATCAATAAGAGCCATTGACCGTCTTTAAATGGGCTGGTTCGGAAGTCTGAAGGCAATTCTGCACAATTCTTAAGCCGACAATGGGATTTTTTGGTCAAAAAGCTAATCAAGAAAATTACTGAAAAAAGTATTTTGTATAAAAGTTAAGGCCGAATTGAAACTGTTATTAGAAATTCAAGATTTTGCAATTTGGATAAAGATTCGGTACGGAGTCGGTACTTTTATTCTACATAGGGGGTTGGGTCTTATCCAAAAATATTGACTCTTTAAATTTTGGAGAAGACTCAGGCTAAAGCATCCACATGATAAATAATGTTTTAAATACCTCAGTAATAATATACATATATATGAATATACACATTCCTTCACTTTTCTGTATTTAAAGTGAGAAAATTTTATATTTGCTAAAAATATCGCGCACAAAAGAACTATCCCTTTAAGAGCAGATAAAAATCAAATTAAGTCGAAGCTAAGTCTTCTAATATGTCGACAACGCATTCAGCAAATTTGCCAAATACAGTAGCACCTTCAGTATCAGTCCAAGCTACCTAAAGAGCGCCTCAAGCAACATCACAAAATTGCGCAAATGGCCTTGTATGAAAATTACAAGTTTTGGGACAAGGAATTCAAATCCGTCATGTTTAGTGATGAAAAATTTATAGTCTAGACTCTAGACGGCCCAGATTGAAATCATAAATATTGGAGCGATAAGCGTCATTCCCAACCGCGATGTATCTCTTATGGTATAGGCTTCCTTTAGTGCTAAAAGCAAGTTGCTTAGTCGTTTTGGGCCTGGCCGTATGAGTGCGCAAATCTAATAGGTGCTGTGAAGTAAAGGAAATTGTTAAATGGCAACAATTGGATTTTTCGGCAAGATAACGCTTGCACGTTGCCCGGCGACAAAGACATACATCAGGTCCCGCAATATTCCGCTGTTACAGTGGCCGGCTCTAAGTCCGGATCTAAATCTAAGTGAGGATCTGTTGGGCATCATTTCTGCAAAGGAGTACGACACTTTGAAGCAGCTTAAAGAAGCAGTTGTAAAGCTGTGGGATAATATTTTTTGAGTGATTTACATAACTTGGTTATTTCAATGCCCCGGCGGTTGCAATTACTGGAAACGATAAATGACAGCCCGATTTTGTATTAACTGTAAGTTTTTGCTTCGAATTATAGCAGAAACCATACATACAGGCCTGTTCCCGTTTTCGATTTCGATCAAATCATGTGGAATCGGAATTGATAGCTGTTCCCGTTTCCGAAAAACGATCAAATTATTCGGTTTAAAAAGTTTTGCCTTTGAGTGAGTGAAATCAAAAGTAACTGACAATTTTCATGTGAACGGTTATATTTTTTATCTATCCAATATTTTTATATTAATAAGTCATATTTTGAGAAGTTTTTATAGTAACCATAAAAATATTGGGCATTCCATTTGATTTAAAATTAATTATTTCAAAGTTGTACCCCAAAAATTGCATGTAGACGAAAGCAAAAACGATCGAAATGAAACCGAGCTGTTCGCAATTCCGCTTCAGCGCATGCGCAGTGCTGATCGAAATTGTTTATGTTACCATTGCTGAATTATAGTTCGAAAACGATTCGAACTTTCATTCGAAAAGTAAATCGATTTCTATTTCACTCGGAAACAGGAACATCAAATGAAAACGATTCGGAAATACAATCGTTTTACTTTTTAAATCCACTCGGAAATGGGAACAGACCTGATAATAATTGGAAAAACTGTAACGAGCGACATTTCCCAAGCGAAAATGCTTAGGCTTAAATTTTGAAAAAATGTTAACTATTTTTGGGTGAAATTAAAACCATTTTAAAAAGACATCAATGCACTACATTCTAAAATTTATCGCCTCAGGAATCGCTGAAATCGGAGTTTGAATGGTTGGGCGTATATACCCTTGCAGATAATAGCTACCATCTCTGTTTCAAAATATTGAAAAATCGTCTGGGGCTGTCCATTCACAGTGTGATATGCCATTACAGCGAATCAATGCAAGCTCATCACTCATGTATAGTGTTGACGTACGAACAAAGGTTTTGCGCAAAGTGTGCAGATTAGTTACTAGAAAAATTATAAAAGTCCGAACCCCTTTAATGAGATTAAAAGCTTCGGATCATAATCGGGATCTGGTTTGAATTGTACAGGGGGTTGGTCCTGGTTCTGTTATATTATATTAGAAGACATGAAAAAAACGTCGGGTTAATTTCAATATTTTTAGGATATTCTACACTCTTTAAGTTTTTAAAGATTGGCTCAAGCCTTTCGAAATTGTATTATTCCAAATATGCTTACTTCAACACTTTTCGAGATCACATGTTTAAGTATTAGAAAGCGAAAGCGGAAATATATAATTAGAATTTTAAACATGTGGCAAGAGGGCGATGGTGATTAGTACAGTACAGTACATGGTCATTGGCTCTAGTCCCTGCTGAGCCCAAAAATTTTTATATTTCTTTGTTTTTCAGAATTTGAAATTGTATAAAAATCTCCTATAAAATTTAAAGAGGAAAGAAATGGATCTTTCCTGAGATCGAGCTCAATTTAATCTTGAGCATGCTTAGAATGATCCTGATTTGGAATTAAGATGTGTGTTCGAGTTTTTCTCTTAATTCAATATTTTTTTGGGTATAAAAACCCAACAACCACAAACAAAAAGAACACTGACTTCAATTTTTAACTTCTTTCAACTCTCTTCTTCCCACAGAATCTGGTCTCTTCCAAGCAAAAGAAACGTCGTATGCGTATTATAATCCTCAGTATTTTAGGGGCTATTATAGTTATAGCTCTATTAACCGTTGCTCTGGTGTTATTACTCGGCTCTGATGACGACAATAGCAATGGCAACGATGGCCACAATGATAATGCCATCAATTTGGAGGATGTTATAAGTGGTCAATTATATGCGAAACGCTTTAATGGTAGCTGGAGTTCTGGCAGCAGTGTAATATATAAAGATCATGCGGTAAGTTCTTAGTAAACTACTTCCCAACGTCAATTATAAACATTGAATGCTCTCTTTGTAGTCTATTGTGGAGTATGATACGAAAACGGGCAAACACACCACTCTACTCCAAGCTGCAGCCCATTATGTGCTCTATGAGAAATCTGCCGATGGTCAACTTTTGCTCCTGGCTAAAAATTATAAAAAGAATTTTAGATACAGCTTCCTGGCCGAATATGATATCTTAAACATTAGCACTGGAGCGATCTTACCCCTGAAAATTCACGAGGAGCAACGTTATCTTAGTATGGTTCAATGGTCTCCGGTTGGCAACGCCTTGATCATCAACTATGAGCGCAATTTGTATTATAAGAAGGCCGCTTTTGAGCCAGAGATAGCCATTACCAGCGATGTGGAGGGTTCCGTACTTAATGGCATACCCGATTGGGTGTACGAAGAAGAGGTGTTTAGTTCCAATGTGGCCACCTGGTTCAATCCCTCTGGCACTCAATTAGCTTTCATTCGATTTGATGACTCTTCCACGCAATTAATTAATTTCCCCTACTATGGTGACGCTGGAGATTTGCGATATCAGTATCCGTTGCATCAGGTAATTGCCTATCCCAAGGCAGGTTCATCGAATCCTCGAGTAGAGTTGGTAATGGTGAATCTAGCCAGGGCAGTGGATGGTAATGAGTTTACTACCACAATGCCAGTGCCGCCAGGTTTGAATACGGAATCGGATTATATTGTAACGGTGGTCAATTGGATAGATGATGCGCATGTGCTTTCAATTTGGATGAATCGCATACAGAATGCGGCATATGTGGTGACATTCGATGGACTCAATAGGAAGGTGGTAAGTAATCTTTCATTTGGTATTTAGGCCATTATTATAGCATTTCTTCTGCAGATCTACAGCACTGAATCGAAAACCGGTTGGGTGGATCTCTACACAGCTCCTTTCAAGAATCGCGACGGTTCGCGCTTAGCATTTGTGCTACCCCATAACAACTACAAGCAACTGCAGTTGATCCATTCCAATGTCAGCAGTCCGGAACTCCAACAGGTGGAACCACTGACAGAAGGAAAATTTGTGGTCGATAGTATATTACATTGGGATCCTGCCACCGATGTCATATTCTATACAGCCAACACGGAAGATCATCCCGAAGAATTGCATCTGTATGCGATTCGAGCTTTAAGCGGCAACAGAAAATCAACAGCCAAGTGTTTGTCCTGCAATCTGATGACATCAGGGAATGTGAAACAGACGTACTATTCAGCCATATTCAATGACCATAATGAAATTGTGATTAGTTCACTGGGTCCTGGAATACCGATGACTGCCATTTATGAGTGGAAACTATCCGACTGTAAGTTAAAGAAACTAAAGACTAGAGCAGATTTTGTTAGATTGTTTGTTTTTGATCAAGCAACTTGACCTGCTAAGCTTAAATATGGGGATTAGGGATGAGTATTTTAATTTTCAAACTCAAAATGCTCCGAGAGTTATTTTTCGGCAACTGTAGTCACGTCTGGCATCACTCAGACGCACAAGATATTGCCTCGCTTTGAAGTGACTTACAACAAAAAAATGTATGCTTATCGGAGCTGAGGCCCACAAGCAGACGGCACAACAAGTACAGTGTGAAACACCGAACTGTTCATATTTTCATGAGCCAAGGTATATTTTATATTTTTATTACTCAAAATCAATTTGATTCTGCAATTGTATATTTAGAAGATATGAGAAATCTGTATTAGAAAAAAAATTTTACGTCTTCGTCAATTTTGGCGCATAGTCAAGGACAATTAGTCAATAGCAGTCCTGACATCGAAAATCTGATTTTAATAGACTTCGCAAATGTGCTGAGGCTTATCCATTAAAGAGAGAATAATTTGTAAATATGGAAAATTTCCGTTCAGGTATGCCTTATATTTGTTTTATATTCCGATTTGCTGTTCCAGTTTCCGAATTCGATTAAACGAAAATGGTAAGAGTTGTGATTTCTAAGGAACGATTAAAGAATTCGGTCAAATCTTTGTGCCCTCCAAAAGGTTCGAACGATCGAACGTAATTAGGATTTTTGAAGTTAAAAGTCGAATAACAGACTTGGCTTTTGGAAGTGAGATCATTTAACAATTCAGATTCCCAACGATTTGATCGAAATCGAAAACGGGAACATGACGAATTGTGTTTTTGGTGGTGTCAGTCCACTTCTGTTGATGAATTTTTGTAGCGAAAATCTAACAAATCTAATCGTCTCTTGTGGAGAACAACTTTTTGCGGCAGACTGCCCACAACTAATTACAACAAGTCGTCTCTCATCTCAGAGATTAATATGTAATTAAACCCTTCAGCCCATTCATGCCCCTTTTCAAAATAATTTCAAGTTAATATTCCTCCAAAAGCAAAGAAGTTGTACAATAGATCAAACAAATCGCAAAATTTCCAAAATTTTCACAGGACTTGTGATTATAATGTATACAAAAATCCGCAAAATTTTCACAATTTTCATTTGAGTATTTACGAAAGATTAAAATGTTTGGATTAAACAGAAATGGAAATGAAGACGGGTAAAAAAAGGGGTAGTCGAAACAATTAAATAACAAGAAGTCAAGTAAATATTTAAAAAACCGAGAAGGCCAAGCTAACTTCGTCTTTGCCGAAGTTTTTATACCCTTGCAAATGTTTTAATAAATCAGAGTTTAAGAAGCCAACATTAAAACAATCAATTTTTCTAAATAACACCCACTTTTAGACCGATAGTTTCTATGGCAGCTATAAGATATAGTCATCCGATATTGACCAAGACTTTCAAATCTCCGTAAAGGCATATAATAATAATAATCGCTGATGTGGGAGACGTTTTCATTAAAAACAAAAAAGTTTTTCTCACAAAGACCCATTTTTCATCCGATAGTTCCTATGGCAGCTATAAAATATAGTCATCCGATCCGGTCGGTTCCGACATAATAGCAGTGTGCAGTAAAAAGAAGACTCTGTGCAAAGTTTCAGCCCGATAGCTTTAAAACTGAGAGACTAGTTTGCGTAGAAACAGACAGACAGACGGACAGACAGACAGACGGACAGACAGACGGACGGACAAAGCTCAATCGACTCAGCTCGTCGCCCTGATCAAGAATATATATAGTTTATAGGGTCGGAAATGAATATTTCTATGCGTTGCAAACTTCTGGGCAAAATTATAATACCCTATGCAAGGGTATAAAAACGAAATTGGCAAAAGTTTTTTATTCCTAAAACTATTATCAAGATGTGCTAGATTGCAATAGTAGAGGGTAAATATATGTGGTGAAGACCGCAATGTCCCAAAAATCATGAAATCATTTAATAGGTAGAATTTGATAGGTTTAAAAATATTAGAAATTTGCAAAAATTCTTATCAAACGGACCAAAAAATCGCACAGCTACAAAAAATTTAAAATGATTTAAGATTTAAGATCGTGGAAACGTATAAATAAACGTACGGTGAAGATCGAAAAGTAAAACAAGTGAGAAAGTCGGTCAAGCTCGACTATAACATACTCTGTACCTGGAGCAGGAGCTTAATGCAGTACTGCTGCTGTGTCTCTCTCTATCTCAGTCTCTTTCTCTCTCGCTCTCTCCCCCTTTAAGAGTGTGCGGTGTTGGTTGTGAAAGGGTGGGAGGGGGGGTGGCGGGGGGAGCTTTGTTCACTTTTTTGCTTATAACTTGAGAACCGCTCATCCGATCTTTATCATTTCGATCGATACATTTTGACAATTACTAACTATCTCTAGAAGGTACGAACCGTCTATCTATAAAACTGTGGAAGATATGACGTTTTTTCAAAATTGCGGGGGCGGGAGGGGGCGTGGCCAAAATTGAAAATAAACTTGATCTGCCTGCAGTTATAAGAAACATTTGTCCCATACATGTCAAATCTCTATCTCTTACCATCTCTGAGATCTGTTTGTTCATACGGACGGACGGACAGACGGACGGACAGACGGACATGGCTATATCGACTCGGCTGTTGATGCTGATCAAGAATATATATACTTTATATAGTCGGAAACGATTCCTTCTCCCTGTTACATACTTTTGCACAAACTTAATATACTCTATGTACCTTCGGTACAGAGTATAAAAATCGCGAATTTCGCGATGGGAATTGTCAAGTAAGTTTTACTTCTTCGGTTTGTGTTTAGAAATCTAAAGGCTGCGTTACTACGCACGACGAGTCTAGTAGTATAGTACCTACTAGCGTCACTCAGAAGGACAAGAAATTGACTCGCTTTGAAGTGTGTCACAACAATCAAATTTATGCAGACGGCGCAACAAGTCGAGTCTCGGTCGCTGACTCGCTTACAGAGTCTAATTTTTCTGCTGTGGTTTCATGTTCAAGTTTCATGCCCACCGCTGTCATACGTAAAGTGGAAAAATAGTATTTGGGTCTTAAATATTTGAAAAGTTATCTTATTTCATAAATACTTACTAATTTACATTTTCAAATCCCTTTCAGCTGTGGTTAGTGTAACCAAACTTCTTGATTGGGAAAACAATGAGGTTTTACGTGGCAAGCTTCAAGGTGTGGCCCTGCCCTCGCATAAAATCTTAACCGTCAATATAGATGGTGGTTTCCAAGCTAAAGTCTTACTCCAATTGCCCCCTAATTTGGATACCAGCGGTAAGACCAAATATCCCATGTTGGTGGATGTCTATGGAGGACCAGATTCCTATTCCGTAAGTTGTTTATATTTGTAAAACTAAAATTTATATAACCCAACCCTTTTACCCAGGTTACCAACAAATGGATGTTGGATTGGGGCACCTACTTGAGTTCAAATCAATCCGTGATCTATGCCAAAATTGATGGTCGCGGTTCAGGTTTGCGTGGTGAAAGTCTGCTACACGCCATTTACCTCCAGTTGGGAACTGTGGAAATAAGCGATCAGATTAATGTCACACAGTAAGTTCGAATTGGCTGATCAAAATCAATAATTTTCATTAAATTTTCTTTAGTAATCTCACCCAACTTCTTAACTATATTGATGCCGAGCATATTGGTATTTGGGGTTGGTCCTATGGAGGCTATGCAGCGGCCATGGCTTTGGCCAATGATGAAAATCAGGTGTTCAAATGTGCTGCCTCTATAGCGCCTGTTACAGACTGGGCTTATTATGGTAAATTATTTGAAAAGGAGATCCCCTTTGGGAAATATTATGCTATATTAAATATTATATTTCCTTAGATTCCATTTACACGGAACGTTATATGGGGCTGCCCATCACAAATGAAGTTGGATATGCCAAATCCAGATTGAGTACGCGTGCCCAAAAACTAAGAGGGAAGAAGTATTTACTAGTCCATGGCACTTTGGATGATAATGTACACTATCAACAGGCCATGATTTTGGCCAAGAATCTGGAGCGTCATGATATTTTGTTCAAGCAAATTGTAAGTAAAAAGAAGTTATATTAAATTAAGCATGTAAGAGCGTTGCAGTTGAGTGGCCCGATTCCGAAATATTATTTCAAGAAGCCAAATACGTTCTTATATCTTACCTTTTACCATCTCTTTAATCCTTTTCACAGAGCTATGCCGATGAGGATCATGGTTTGGTCAATGTGCGTCCTCATTTATATCATTCCTTGGATCGTTTCTTTGGCGAGTGCTTTGCCAGCAATCGGCTGATGAAAAGTGCCAAATAAAAAACACCACGAAAATAATTTATAATAAAAGTAATATTTAAATGTGTTCTCTTGCTTGCTAAAATCTAATAAAACGAAAGAAACAAAACCTAATTGGTACTTAAACATGATTATAAAAAAAAAATTAATTAAAAATCGCTTAAACTTATGCAGGTCCAAAAAGTGTTATAAGATAACTTTGAACAATAATATTGCAAAATTTTGAAAATGCATTTTAAGACACAAATTATAAAATATGTAGAGCATATTAGCTAGTGCCTGTTAATCAACAAAACAAAACAAAAAACAAATGTAATCCATTGTAGATAAATACTTGTATTAAATTTTTTCACAGGCGCTCAATTAAACCAGCTTAACAATTCTAGGGCAATTAGTAATTTTTTGTAAAACAAAAAAAATATAAAAGAAATGTAGTTTGTAATTTTCCGGGTAGTTTTTTCATTTGCTACTTGTATGTAAATTTAAATAAAAAACACACACACACAAAAACAGAAATATGTAAATAATTAGTTGTTAAATGGCTTTTTGTAAATTATAAATGAGAATTGTGTATAGGCAACCGTTAAAAAAGGCAAAAACCAATAAATATATTCAAAGTGAAACTAAATCAAACCAAAGTTGTTTTTTGGACTACTGGAATTGAACTGACGCATTGTCTTGGATTATTAGATTTTTTGTGTATCAAACCTTTTGAGGAATTTCTTTCCGTGTTTTATTCAGTTGTTAAAAATTATACTAAAGGAAAGGTTTAATTTATTTTCCATTTGTTCATTCCTTCAAAAGGTGCGAGTAATGGGAGATTCAGGCAGTAATTACTTTTCCAGCAATTTCTTGAGGTAAGAATACGTCAGCTGGAGATTAATCTACAAAATATGCTAGTTGGAGTAGTAATTTGCTGCCCGATTTATAGACTTGTGTCAGGGATGCAAACCGTTCGAAAGGTGGATTTACTGTTTCGTAGAGGTTTCAAGCCACCGGAAGCAAACCAAACCGCGGTTTCGGTTCGGTTCAGTGATTCACCGAACATTGTAAAAAAAATTTCGCACCAGTTTCTCTAGGACATTACCGTGTGTGCAGAGTCCGTACCAAATAGAGTATTACTGATGTATCGGCCAATGTCAATTAAGATCGCGATATGTCGCCGTTCTCAACAATTGACAACAATTTTTGGTCTACCAAGAATGAAGTCTCGAGCCTGAAAACTTAGATTACAAATAAAATTGGGGGAAGAGATCAAGTCACTGCGAAAAGAGGTACATATGCTAAAGAAGAACATGGCAAGCTACCGCAAAACGCTTAACTTTGTTGTCGAGGACAAAAAGAGGAGCAACATTGTAGTAAGAGGCCTACTAAGGGACGCAACAAACACCCCACGAATCTTTATCGAAGGGTCACCCAGATTATTTCCCTAAAAACTAAATTTCGTCTTCAATTTAAAATTATACAAAATATTTAAAAACAAAATAAAAATATATAAATATTTAATTATTAAAAGATTTATTATTAAAAAAATTTAATTTTATCACAGTTTTATTTGAACCCATTTCCGCCGCTGTTAGTCAAACACGAAAATTGCCCGTTTGAAAAAAAAAACCTCTGTCGTACATATAGAAATATTTTCTACAAAAAAATTAAAGAAATGAATGTATTATTTTAGGGATAGGGCGAAAATGGTCCACAATTAGACAACCTTCGTGATTACTAAGTCATAACTACAAAAGAAAAGCCACTATCAGCTATAAATAAAATAACTTTGTGCACCACGGCGTAAAATGGGTTTACAAAGTAAGCCTCTTAACGTTTGCAAACAACGAATCTTCTATATGCGATGAATGTTGCAGGTTTAAATATTCAGTTTAATATTTTGGTGGTATTTATAAAAAAAAATTTGTAAGTCAATAAGTTTTTGTCAAAAATTCTTATGCTACAATAATTTTAAGTCAAGTCATGTAGTTCAATAGAACCTTAGTTTTTTAAATAGTGCGCTTCGAATTGACGTTTAATTTAACTTTACTAGAAAGTTATAAGTCCACAAATATACCAGTCGGTATACCTCATATCGATGCAGTCTTAGCGCGATGGGTTGGCTTGTGCGCTGTAAATAATTGTGGAGACTTCACTAGGTGCCCAAATGGTACGCAATATGCACGGAGTTGACTTCGTGCATCTTAGTACATATTGCCAATTCACACCGCAGCAATAAGTCTGTAGACAATTAGTTTTGTGTGGCACTTACGATCGTTTCACCTACAAGACATCGGTACATACGATCAAATTGATTTTTTTTTTAATTTTTTTTTCACAACATAAAAATTTGCATTTTTCGCCTTTAAAACCTTACCTTAAACAGGCTATATCTCTGTCAAACAAGCTGATATAAATGCAAAAAAATTCTCACAGTTAGAACATTTGTTGGTCTATTAGCCTAGAATGTACCAATAGAAATTCGACAACCACACTAGGATAAGAGGGGGTGATTTACTTGGAAAAAATGGCCATAAAACTAGAACTTGGATTTTAGAGTCCACTTTAATAATTGGCGTCTTTAATTTTTTAAAGATGCATTAATATAAGCTCCCATAAGTCCAGTAATGCCAAAAATTCAACAAATTCGTTTTTCGTTTCGTTTTGCAATGATGCAATTTTGTTCAGTGCAATTCACATAAACATAATCAGATCGAAATAGGCCCACTCCAAAAACACTATTGGGTTGTGTAATTGAATCTGAAAATTGTATTCTTTTAACAGAATCATGACAGCATGCCTTGCAAATTATGCAGACAGATTATACGTTTGAAAAATAAACTAAAACGAAAAAGAAATGATTCCAAACCAAATCCCCAGCGTGAATCGTTAGAGAGTTCAGCATTGATTAAAACACATGTCAGCACTTTGATTTTTTTTTTTTTTTGCTTTCAGTACACAAACCGGCTTTGCTTTTTATTGCCTTGGCCCCCAAACAAAATTGGGTCACATACAGTGTGCATATGCGCCATCTTCTCAACATTTCTAAAAACCTAATAATTATTTTAATTATACGTATTTTAAGTGTTTTTTGCATTGTTCTTTGTTTTTTGGAATTGAAATTGATATTTTACAATTGCATAAGTTTTTTGTGTTTGTTGTTTATAACTGACAATAAATTATATATATTTCTATATAGATAAACCTTAATTTTTTATATTGAATTTAATATGTATTTATAAAAATATTAGTATTTTTTTAACTCCATTGAGTATAATTGTTAATATGTCAAAGTTTTTTTTTTCAAATAATTTGAAAAATTCTTTTTTGTAATTTTCTTATATTTGTTATAGATATATATATACATTTATATTTTATAAATAAAAGTTTAAATAGATTATCTTACATAGACTTAAAATTAGATCTAAGCTAGGTCTAAAGTCAAGTAATTTTTGTATGTACAAACAACAAATTGTTTAAGACAAAATCAGTACATATGCGCAGACGGATTTTAGTAGAATATAAAATTTTCAAAATGGTAGAGTTAAGCTACTTACAACTTTGGGTTAACTTGAAAAAAACTAAAACTTGAAAAATCTATAAACTTGCATTAATAATTTCGCTTTGAGTTTAAAAATTCATAGGGATGAATTATAAAACATAACTAATATTAAAATAAATCAGAGCTGCAAACCGTTTTGTATTAAATATTTTTCAAAAATACATCGTATTTTGAACTGTAAATCAATTAAATTTCTGTATCAGTGGGAGTGGACTAAGGAATTTAACTGTATTTTTAAATAAAATCCCGCAGCATATCTGCTCTTTTTGAAAAATCTGCTTTTCGGTTCAAGAAATAACTTTCTATTATCTTGTTGAAGAACATAAGTATAATTCTCAAAATTTAGACTGTTAAGTATTGGATCAGTTCCTCATTTAGAAAATTTTCAAAAAATTGCCTTAAAGATTTACTAATAAAAGTATTTATCTTTAATTAAACACTGACAATATAGGGTATTGTCCATCGTATCTTCAATTCAATATAATCATATTGGAACTGGAACAGAAAACGATTTAGCTCAGAGCTCGGAACCGATGTTTAGAATGTTTTTGAGTGATTCGAAACCCGAACATATACATTGTCCCGAACAGGACATAACATAAAATACTTAAGCTTGGATTGGTACCAGAACTCTAATCGAAATACATATCGGTTTTTTCTCTAAATATGAGCTAAAGGTCTTCCCAAAATGTTGGATTTGAGGCTCTTAAAAGCAGGTCCAAATATCGAATCTGAATCTGTACGACGGACTTAATCTGGCTAGAACTGTACAAGTTTACAGCCTTGATCCAAACAGTTGAAACTAAATTAAATTTAAAAACTTTTAAAATTGGAAAAGCTGACCTATGGCTTTTAAAAAGCCCTTTTTCTGTACACATATGCACATATCCTTGCAATTTGTTGTTAAACTTACACTTAGAATGATTAAAACTTATATATATATATATATATTTCTGATTCTACTGCAAATAAACCTCTTGCACCACATCATGTTGCTGCTGCTGCTGCTCCTCTTGCAACTGCAGCTGATGGTGATGCTCCTCTATGACACCGCTATCATCATATTCAATCAATTGATCCGCTTCCGTTTGCTGATGATGATCTATAATGATGTGATCCGACTCCACCAAATGGTGCTCTTGCTGCTCATAAACATGCTGCTGTTGCAGTTGTTGTTGCTGTTGCTGTTGCTGCTGCTGAAGATGATGATGTGCTTGATGGGTAAAGACCAAAGGTGGTGGTGTTGTTGGTGTGGCTATATGCTGGACTGATTCATGTAAAGTTGTGGTAGTCGATGTCGCTGATGATGATTGCTGATTCCGTACAATATGACCAGAGGCAGTGACATTGGTGACCCTGTCGCGTTGATTGGTACGCGTTAGGGTAACAGTCACCTCAGAGCCCAGACCGGCAAAGGATACAGCTGGCGGCGATGTTGCCGACGTCGCTGTAGCAGCTGATGAAGATGTTCCTGCTGCTGCTGTGGCTGAGGCTCTGGCCTGGAGTATTTTGCGTGTGGGCAACTGGGATGTGCTGGCGGTTGTTGTTGTGGTACCCGCTCCAGATCCCGTCTGGGGCACATAGTTGATGAGCAGTACACGTTCGCCGCTGGTAGTTTGCGCAGCATGACCACGTAGTATGCGTCGTTGCAGAGTTCCGCCACCAGTTGACGTTGATGTCGTGATGGCTGGAGTTGTACTTCTGCTGCTATGGCTGCTCACTGTGGTTGTGACCGCTGCGCCGCTGCTGCTGCTGCCTGTGTTGTTGTTGTTGTTGTGTGACTGCTGCTGCTGCCGCTGCTCTGTTGCGTCTGCCCACCGCCTCCTCCTCCAGGGCCGCTGGTCATATCGTTGGATCATCATTACGTATTGTTACCGCCTTTCAAAATGAAAACCTTCTTTACCAAAATGTTCTTATTGTTGCCCTAAATGTTTGATTGATACGGGGAGATGCAAATGAATTTGACGGATGGAATTATTTTTTATAAGAAAGAAGAAGAGAAGACAAAAAGTGGATCGTTAATGAGTTGGTTAAGTGACCTTTAAGGGGTTAGTGTATGTTGTGTTCAAAGTGATGGATATGTGGTGTTGGAGGGTTTTGTCGTTAGTCACAAATGTTTAACCTTATGCCACTTTCGTGCACTGATGTACGCAAAAGACTCAAAGACATTCCTGAGCGATAAATTGCGATTGATTTGAATTCCAAATACACATATATGACACATACTAACACTGTGTAAGATAGGGCTGTCGAGTATTTCAAAAATATATATATCGATATTTTTAACAATTTACAAATCATTTGAGGTAACTACATACTGACTGCGTTAAAAAAATGCAGATTTAAATTATATTTATTAAATTAACAAAAGATTTCCAGTTTTTATTTAATTTTTAACATAAGAAGTTCTGTTGTTATGGATAGCGACCTATGATATTTATTTGGAATTTTTTAGCTGGCTCGTAGTCAATTTTGATTTTAAAAAAGTAAACACTGCTTTCATTCCATTAATTTAGATTCAGGAATAAGTTTGCAGAGCTTCTTATTTGGGATTTTTTAGCTGGCTCGAGGTCAAAATTAACCATCATCATCTTTTAAAAAAGAGCATTCGAACTATAAAGCATAAAAAAATTATTCAAATAAAGACCGTCGAATCAAAAGCGGCCAAATGCTTGGGAAACATCTAGGACCATTTCAGAGCAGTATTCGTGGTACTCATACGCCCTCCTAATATCTGAAGTTTAACGGTTGACTTGCTCAACGGTCCGTGTTTTGCTCGGAACCCAAATTGATTTGAGTGAATTATATTTTGTGCATGTGTATCAACTTGATAAATAATTCCAATTATTTTTATTTAATTTCAATTGAGAATTTTGAATTAAAATTATTTAATTTCAATGCCAATTTAAAATATTTCAATTGGAATTGAAATTTATAATGCCAATTAAAATTTTTTTGAATTATCATTTAAATTTAATGCTAATTCAAAAATAATGCTAATGCTTTGGGACCCAACCCTGGTATCAAGTTTGCAAACTAAGATCTTTTCAAATACTTTTCATAAGCAAGGAAATACATTTGATAGAACTCTAATGGTTCTATAAGATGACGCTTGAGTTTTATTCTTCTTCTCTGTGTGGCAGTGGGAATCCAAGGCAGTGGTCTTATATGCCTTTTCTTTGTCTGCTTTTAAAACTTTATTTCTTCGAAGAGGAGTTAGACGGGCAGTAGCACATTTTATTAAAATACTTTTGCTGACTTTTCAGGTTGTTCTTTGAAGGATTCAAGAACGTTTATACAAATCACGACAAATATTTAATTCTCTGGATGTTATCATTTCCGGTACAATGTCCCATTTGGCATGCTCGCTACGTTCGAATAACACTGCTGATATTATAATTAGTAATGCACAGATTGCACTGCGATTTCTGTGCATCATATTTTCGACATGCTAAGTGTAAGCACAACGAATATGTTCAGAAGCAGGTCACTTTGTTTGCTCTTTGCAACCTGGGGTTGAGGCTTTCTCCTTATATATCCCGACTTAAGGGGGGACATCTAAGTAGCACAAAAAAAAAAGTGGATTTTCAGAATTTTTTTTGGCCAAATGGAAGGGCCAATCGAAAATTTGTAAATGAGGTATTATAGTTTAATACATTTACTCGAAATGGTTTTCGGGTTTTTTGTATCAAAAACAAAATGGCGGTCGTGTATCATTT
This sequence comes from Lordiphosa clarofinis, assembly GCA_018904275.1. Classification (NCBI taxonomy): domain Eukaryota; kingdom Metazoa; phylum Arthropoda; class Insecta; order Diptera; family Drosophilidae; genus Lordiphosa; species Lordiphosa clarofinis. Next base: position 5,357,796 of record JAEIGQ010000005.1, on the reverse strand, counting down.
CTCCGTAGACCTTATTTTTCCGTAGCCGGACACATAACTCAAGCAAATCTTAACCGATCGATCTGAAATTTTAAGAGTAAATCGGAAATACCTATGGCTAACGATCCACGTAGGATTTTTCTGATATTTGGCTTACTTTTTTTTTAATTTTTAAGGTTTTTTTTTGATTTTTAATCGCATTTTTTTTTTTTTCAAAAACTCACCATTTCGCCAAAAATTCTTCCATTGGCCAAAAAAAATTCTGAAAATCCACATTTTTTTTTTTGAGCTACTTAGATGTCCCCCCTTGCAAGCTTTTAGATTTACCAACACTTGATCAATGACGTGCTATGTTAGGTATAATGTTTCTACACTAACCTATAAAGGAACTATATGGAATTTTATCGTCTAAGGCATTATTATCATCATGTGTTGCATTCATTTGGGGCGCTCGCCCTTTTTTTGGCTCTCGCTCTGGGCCGAGAGCAGCTGATAGTGAGCCGGGAGCACTGAGCGGCATCCAGCTCGTGAGCCACCGCACTCGGCTCAGGAGCTACCAGGCTCGAGATCCACAGCACTCGACTCTGAGCTGTGTACTACAGCTCCAACAACCGGCTCATGGCTCGTGAGCCACAGCACTCGGCTCTGAGCTGTGGGCCCCAGCTCGTGAGCTGTGAGCCCCAGCAAGTTATATATATAATAAATATTTAAATATCTTATGGTGGTCTTAAACGGTCTGCATCGTTTATATGTTGCCAAAATATAAACTTCATCGCGTGGAGTTTTACTCAGAATGATAAAATCACATCTGTCCCTACCTATTCAAGTGCTGCATAAAAATATGGAATTTTAATAGGAAAGCGTAGAAAAAAATGTTTACATAAAAACTATGTTAATGTGAAAAAGATTTCTTTTTACCCTTGGAGAGGGTATATTGAAATTGTCCGTATGTTTATAACGCACAGAAGGAAGCATCTCCGACAACATAAAGTATATATATTCTTGACCCAACATCTATCTATTCTGTGTACCACAATGAGATCCGAGTAAAATCACCGGAGATATGCAAGTGCGCCTGCCCATTTATAAAAAAAAATTATTTTGAAAAATCAAAGGGAATTCAAAGCTAAGGAACCACATTACTTGGGACACGGTATTTTGCTGTCGGGGCTCTCGACTGCAACACTCTTACTTGTTTGCATGCTAAAAAATATTTGCCTATTGATTTAATTTGTTTGTTTCAGTCAAATATTTGAATACTCATTTTTAAATATTTGTCCCTAAGGTGCCTAAAAAATTTGTAGTACAAATCATCGAATCTATCGGGGAAAGGAAGCTTTAGAAAAACTTCATGGCCAGGCTATCAAAATCGGCCTTCAATTAATGTCCCTCTACATCTGTTCCTTCCTACATGAAGGAAGTAAAATGCGGAGTCAGCTGAGAACAAGTTCTTAACACAAGACGGACGCGGGACGGGAATTTTCTAACATTTCTAGTATTAACCAAAAGTCTTACACAAGAAATGCTTCTCATATATATGATGGATTTTATAGTTTGACTTCAAGATAAATATAAATAGGTAGATTTTATGTAGAAAAACTGTTTACACGGTGGTGTTCATTACCTCTGGTTTTAGAATGAGGGGTGCCATGCAAGTTATTGAGATATTGTCTTTGGTTGGTTGAACTTCAAGAAATTTCATTTTCTTATCTGAAAGTCTAGTTAGTAGTTTTGTGTCGAAGATAAAGGTCAATCTACTTAAACGCTAAGGTTCCTGTTTTTACGTTTACACGGTGTATTTTATTAGCGTCAAGTTGGGTAATAATAATTTTTCATTTGTTCTTGGGTAAAGCTTATGTTACTGGGTGTTATTGGGTGGGTTTAAAAAGAAAACATAAAAATTACCATCGACTTAGGTATACCCAAATTAAACATACCAAAACCATATCAGGAATACCAAAACCAACTCCAAAATAAAAATCATAAGAAAATAATTGACAAAGAAATAAGATTTTTGGAAAAACATTTTTGGTTTATTGTTGTTTTTTTTTTTTTGTTTTTGTAAATAAAATTAAATTTTATTTAAGTAATACAAACTAAGATAGTAAAGTAGTCCATTCAGATAGATGGAATATTTATTTTGTCGAAATTGTTAAACAAATATTCCAACTAAACTGAGAAACTTATGTAAAAATTTGCAACTATTAAAATTAAGAGAAATTATATAAGAAATATATAATTGATATAAAATTAAAATTAGAGCGCATAGTTTCTTATAGATTGCCGATTTCTAGGTAAACATAGGTTTTTTTTGTTGAGTGGAAGGCAGATATTTTCTTCAGTTGAGCATACTATTTTGAGCTTCTTGGTAAAGAAAAATAATGCTCCCTTTTATAAACTAAGTATGGGGGGTGTGTATACTTCAACCAAGTTTAGTTTGAGGGAAAAAATAAATGTTACAATTTAAAAAAAAGCTTTCTGACTAGCGTTTATAGCATTGGGGGAGGAGCAATTGGTGAAACTACTAATCCAATTACCATATAGCGCCACTTCTTAAACAATAACAAAATCAATAGCAACAAAATCAAGAATTGTACAACTAAATTGGTAAATAACTATAAGAAAGAGAGAGAGAGGGATAAGGAGAATTGTGAAAGCTACTAATAGTGTTGGGTAAGTTGCTTTCTCATGAGGGCTTTTGTGTTCAGCTTTTATTGTTCAGTTACTCGCTTTTTGATATATTTACTTTGGTTCCTTTTTCTTTCATTGTATTCAAACGCTGTAACTACTTGTGAACTCCAAAGATTTACAAATTTTGTCTCTCTTTAATCTATCTGATAGAACTATAAAGATAAAGGACTCTCAATCAAAACTTTGGGCATGTGAACAACTGAACAAAGTTACTCACTTTGAGTACTCACTAAACACTAAGCCACTGACTTGGATTGTTTTAAAAAATGTTCTTAAATTGTTTTAGAATTTCCCAGGAGCTATTCTAGGCAACTAACGTTTTGTGATAGAATCTAAGTAAGTGTTTTTTCATTTTTTTTCTTTTTAAATATAAAATGGATCTACATATCGGTCCGATCAAAGCGTCTGTTGCTGTGGTGGTGGTGGTTGTTGTGTTTGTTGCTGTTGTTGTTGCTGATGTTGTTGTTGCTGTTGAAAATCAGCCATATTCACCTGATTCAAATTGCCTATAATCTGATGACCTTGCAACGTTTGCACTTGCGCTATGGACAGTGGCTGTCCCGTTTCGCTACCATCGGCAGTTTGAGTCACCAATTGTTGTTGTTGTTGTTGACCTGCTGCAGCCGCCTGTTGCTGTGCCGCTGCCTGGGCACTTGTTGTGGCTGTGGTAATATTTCCCGATGAATCAATGATCTGATGATGTTGCAATTGTTGTTGCTGTTGCGGTTGTTGTTGCACTTGAACTTGTTGAACTTGTTGCTGCTGTACTTGTCCACCCGCAGTTGTGGTCACTGTCATTGTTTGTTGTTGTTGTTGTTGCTGCTGTTGCTGTTGCTGCTGCTGCTGTTGTTGCTGTTGTGCATCAGGATCCTTTTTGACTTGGACACCTTGGAGTGTGTGCAATGATTGCACAGTTTGCACTTGAGGGACACCACTACTTGAACTTAGATTACCATTGCCGCCCGTTTGAGAGCCAGATGAACTGCCTGGCTTCTTACTACTGGGATCTGTAAGGGATTAGAAGGAAAAGATGAGAAAACTAGAGTAGAAGACAAGCAGAAGATGAAGGAAATGGATAGAAAGAAAATACTACAGCAGCTACCCCTGATAACCACAACGCGACCTGAAGATTACGCAAAAAGAGAGTGTGATAACTTTATGGATTTGTGTTTTATGAGTGTGATGTGTAAGAAAAGGAATTAGTATGGGAAAAAAACGACTGTTATAGTAATGAAAGCAGGTTAATGGTTTGTATAAAGCTGAACATAAATCCCGTATTATTTATTATGTTCACAACATGCAGGGTATCAAACCTAAAGTCCTACCAGAAGCTCTTACCAAATCGAACCGATATCAGAAACCATTGATTGAATTTTGTGAAATTTGATATTCCGGAATCGAATCATTTAACAGTTGAAGTTTCGGATTTTTTCGTCACCTTATTTAGTGATCCGTTTAGAGAAGACAGACGATTCACCGAATAATAGTTATTTGACTGATTGCTTTGATGGTGTCTTGACTCTACTGACTCTAGCAAAATTTTCTTTGGGATCGTAAAATATCACTCACCGATTAATGATCTTTAAAGAACAGAACGCCGCGTCTAAAGGATAGTTGACCAGATTTAGGAAGTCGATAAAGACTAGTTTTGTTTCATAAATTCTTAGACCGTAAACCAATTTATGCATGTTTTTTCAGTCCTCAAATATCAGCGAAACGATAGTTAAAAATTTAACACTTTTTTTTGGAACTTTGAAAGTTGGCCTCAAATGAATCACGAACTGTATGAACTCAATGATAACACCAATCTAACTCGAATGGTGCTGGAACTATTATTTTTTCGAATTTCTTTATGAAACGTTGGAAAGCGAGAACACATTATTGCTTAAATATGAAATAAATGTCAAAAGTTATTACACCAACTTCTTTGCCGTATATGGGTTAACGAAAGCATGCCCGACGATTGGAATGTAAGTGTACTTTGACCCGTCTTTAAAAATGGAGACCCTGCAGTTTGCGCCAACTACCGCGAGATCAGTCTCCTTCCCATCGCATATACGATTCTGTCGCGTATTATTTGTGAACATCTAAAACCGCTGATGGACACACTGATTGGACCTTACACCTGGTGAATCCACCGCAGACCACATATTCACATTACGACAAAACCTGAAGAAGACCTACGAGAGAGGCATCAAAACATACCATCTTTTTGTTTTCTATAAATCTACCGTCGACACACCGTTAAGGTCAAGGTTCTTTGAAGCCCTGTCTACTTTTGGTATACCAGCACAGTACATTCGACTTTGCATGATGACGTTGAGAAGTAGGCAAGGCTCCGTCAAAACGTGAGGTAAGCAGGGCGTTTTCAGAGATTGAGAGGCAGTCTGAACTAATGGGCTTTGCGGTAAATGAGGACAAAGACGAAGTACCCTAGTATGGAAGGAAAAAATTTTAAGTCCTTTAAAAGTTGGCGATGATTTCCGCATTCAACAGAATACCGAACTGTATGCACTCTATGGGGCACCTGTATTGTCAATCGCTGCGAAGAAGCTCCAGTAAAAAAGGCGTATAAATTGAAGGCGGCTGACTATGGAGGCAGCATGAGGGGAAGACCACCACTAAGATGGGACAGCCAGGCGCGAGAAGACATTGCCAAGCTTGGTGTGACCAACTGGTGCAAGCTTGCACCGAGCAGAAGCGAATATATATATATTTGCTCTTATTTGTCGCAAAAGACTGTTGGACCGTTTTGGGTTGATCCACATGAGTCTAGCTACGGTGCAAACCGGAAGGTTGTGCCATGTTTCCTTCCTTGTGAATAGTTTATATGAGGCAAAGGGCATCCCTATCAAGCTATTCTCTGGGAGGAGCTGAATGTTAGTGCTCCGTCTTGACAGTTTGTGCTAAAAAAAAATGGAATGGAAATTGATGAATCTGGTCAAAAATCGTTCGAACAGCTTCTCAAAAGTTGGAGGTCTCCGAAATTCAGTGGTGAATGACTTCAACATTTTGTCATACATTTTTTTTTGGTTCATGGGATTCTTTACGAATTTCCTTTCAAGAAATCAAAGTGCGAAGTTTGTCGAATATGGATATTTCTTTTGATTAACTTTTCCACTTGTTATAGATTTAAACAACCAATTTTGGAACTGAAGAAGTTATTGAAAATTCTTTTTCAAACAAAACCCAATTATTTATAAAATCATAGTCCATGATCAAACCGAATCGACTCTGAGGGGTTTAGCTATTGTTATGATTTAATTGACTTTTCTATTGGTAATTTTAATGTTGCGACATTCATAACGAACAATCCTAGGAAGAAAATGTTAGTAAACAACTTTGGGATTATGTTTAACATCCCTCAACTAAATTTATCTTCAAATAGTATTAAAAGTTAATGAAACTTGTTAATAGTTTGACAAAACACAAATGATAAACAAACAAAAAAGCGGAGTGTGAATATATGAAGAGTTATTCAAAAAAATCAAAATAAAATCATTCCAAATATTAAGAAAATTCTACAAATTGAATTTTAATAGAAAATAAATCACAAGACAATGAAAATCTAGACACAAAGTGTGTTAAATCAAAGTACAGTATTTTCTTGCAAACTATTTAAACAAAAGAGGAAACGGAAAATTGTTTGTGGGAACTTTTCGAAACAGCCAATATAAAAATTAATTGCAGATTTTGTTATATAAAAAAATTATATATTTTTTTATTTTTTTTTATTTTTTTTTTTAAACAAATTTGTAAATATATATTTTTTAAATAGATCAAACTTAAACTTAAACCGCAAAATTGCAATTATACAATTATTTTTACAAAATATACTATATAGTTTTTCGTTTTGCGACAGTTTTTTATAAAGTTAATTAAGTAAAATTAAAGTCGAGTATTTCTTTCTCTCGGGCGGGGGGTGGGTGGAGAAGGGAAGAGGGTTGGAGCGCTTGGTTAAATATGCAAGAAAATACTGCATAAGATTTTTGAAAAAATTTGGAAAAATCTTGCAAGAAATAAAAACGGGGGATAAACTTACAACGAGAAAAAATGATACAAGAAAATGAAGAACAATCATTCGAATGACGGGCATTGGTTTTCTTTTTGTTATTTACAAAACGTTGGGTGAGTGTGTTTGTGTGTGTGTGGGTGTGGTTGTGTGTGTGTGAGTGGAATGATCTAAGGAGGCGGGCAGGCGGCGGCCAGGGAGCGGCTGCATAACTGTTACTGCGGCTGCTGTTGCTGCTGGGGCAAAAAGACCTGATCTCCCACAATGTGTATTACATTTTGCATTCCTTGCTGCGTTTGCTGCTGCCCAGTGACCACTCCCCCACTGCCAGCACCGCCACCGCCTCCCTCATGTTTGATATTAACACCCATGATATGTGTTTGGCCTCCACCCGCTAGCGTTGTTGTGGTCAAGTGCTGCTGCTGCTGATGCTGCTGCTGCATTTGTTGCTGTTGCTGCTGCTGCTGCTGGGGCAGCACACTTTGTGCCAATATGGTGGCTTGACTGGAAACAGGCGTTGTGGCTATCACGCGAGAGGGCGTATGACCCTCTCCAACTACACTCGATGTGTCGCCCTCCGTAGTGCTGTTCAGTTCGCCGCTGGTGTCTAAGGTCGTATCATTACCACCGGAGGACTTACTTTTCTTCTCCTTTTTAACACCAGGTTTGGCGAAATGCCTTAGCTCCAGATGGCGTCGTAAGTTGCGTGATTGACGGATGACAGCGTAGCAGATGGGGCAAGTAGCAGGTTGTTCCGATTGTGAGCGTGACCGTGGCTCTAGGGGGGGAATATAGAGGTTAGAAACCAATTTAAAGGACTTGCTCTTGAGCTCTACTCACTTTCTGCTCCGGGCGGATGTTTAGTTCTCTTTGCCTTGGGCGTACCACTGCTGCCACTGCCACTGGCCGACACCGTTGTTCCTGATGCAGTTGTTATCTCACCCGTGGCCGCATTTGCTGAAGTCACCGGTATCATATTGTTCGGATCCATGGTCACAATTGTCTCAACCTTTTGCACTTCTGTTTTGATAATGGGGGACGAGGTCAACAGTTGCGTTTCGGCACCATTTTCGCCCAGAACCTGCTGCTGCTGAACCTGAACCTGCTGTTGTTGCTGAGCGGCGCTGTGTGAGGAGGTCGGTGTTCCCATAATCGTGTCCATGCCATCAACCTTGCTGATTTTTGGAGCCGTAGCTGTAAAACAAAAAATTTAATTTATTTTATAATTGTTGCTTAAGTATTTTTCCCCACTTACGTGACATTTTCTTAACGCGCGGCTTGCGTTTGCGTGCCGGTAGGAAGGTCTGTATCACTGCCTGATCATGTTTAGCCGCATCGGTGGTCACTATCGTTTGCTGTTGTCCTGCATTGGTCTGTGTAGTTGCTTGTAGAATCTGTCCGGTATGATGTATATCCTCCACAACCTGTGCATGCACCGTTTGCTGAGGAGCCGTGGCTATTGTTGCTATCAATTGATCCTGATCATGATGTTGCGGTATCATATGCTGTAGTTGTATCGAATGCGTTGTATAATCATCTTTGGTCACCGTTTGTGGAGCCAATCCCTGTATATTGAGACATTGGGCTGCCTGCAATAATGACGGCAATTGGGCATGATCCACACTGACTTCACCACGATAGACAAACTCTAAAAGAGCTTCCAAATCGTTGGCATTGACGCCAGCCAGCATTACTACGGGATGTTTGCATGGTGTGTTCTGGAAAAAAAATTTAAAATAAATATAAATAAATAATATCATGTCACAACTTCAACGTAGTTTTTAAGGGACATTCCTGAGACAGAGAATAAGGAAAAACTTTTAAGTCAACAGCAAGTGAATATGAAACTGTCTGACAATTGTCTAACAAGTGCAAGGTGATCAGATAAAAGAGCCCGTCCTAATATTTACGCTGTAAAATACGTAATGAAAAGGCTATAAATATATAAATGTACATAAGTTAATCTTTGGCTCTGTTGAAGTTGACTAATTTATATAAATACAGATTTAGAATGATTTTCATACAACAATTTTTCGCTTTGAACCATTCTAATGACTATTAGATGACGCCATTCTGTGACTCGCCACCACTTTTTTTAATGGATTATGATCATGCGATTTCTATAAATTAAAACAAAAAGGTTTTTCTCACTAGTACTAGATTTTTGAAATGATTCGATGTTTTTATGGGTATTTCCACCGAAAACCTTAGCACCATTTATAGGGCTTATTATTAAGAGCTAAGCCTTACACCTATTTTCAAAATTTAAATACGTTTTATCTGGACTTTTGGAATATGGACATCATGGAAATGCCCAATAACAAAACTTATTGATTAACATTTGATTTAATTTCCCAATAAAAAAAAAAATTTCCTATATAAAAAAAGACACGATTTTCATTACAAACAAGTTTTGGCACATACGACGCTTGTTCAAAAAGTGTCGCAAATTTCGATTTTACACGGGCTACGTATATTCGAATTTTCAAAGCGTTATCTTGTGTTGTAACTTGTAATTTTTTGCAAGCTATTTTCGTCCCAACTTTTAATGTCAAAATAACTTGAGAGAACAAGAAATAGAACGAGGGAAACAGCTCTTAGCTGGCAAAAACATCGTTAATTTTTTTGTATCGATTTAAGGGGGTATTCTCAAGATTTGTTTTTCGATTTTTTTTCACTTTTTTAATGGCTGGATGATACTTGAGAATCTCGCACCAAAAGTATTTTTAGAAATTCGAAATATTTTAAAAGATATACAGGCCTGTTCTGAATTCCAAAAACGAGTGGAATTGTCGCAAATCGAGTTGCTTGCTGTTCCGAATTCCGCAAATCGACCAGAATTGTCGTTTTCAAAAGTTGTGATGCAGAGTCAGCGAAATGAAAAGTAATTGCTATTAAAAGCATTAAAATAAATTCCCAAAATTATAAACTAATCAATTTAATAATGTTGAACATTTTTTAAATCGTTTAGCATCTCTACTTAAAATGTTTACAGTTAAAGTGTATTTTAAAATCATTTTTTTATAAACATCTATAAAATATTGCGTGAAAAGCAAAACCGAGCGGTAGTTTTCAAACCGAGCTGTTCTGAATTCCACTTTACTTTTTAGTCGATGTCAACAGTCAATCGATAGCTGCTAGGGTTGCTTCATATAAATTTATGTATTTGCACAGCACTATTTCTATTTAGTTTATCTATATTTAACCATATTTAATATCACAAATTTAAATGTAATAATAAAATACTGTTTTAAAAAAATTAAATTGACTTAATATGTAAATAAGAGCTATATAAACTAAAATTATACAGATGGTGACAACTCTGGCTGCTGTCGATAAACCCAAACACGCGCGCAGGCCAGCCAGCCAGCTGTTTATGAAAGCGACTTCGAAACAGCAAATAGTAAAACGTTCGTTTTCGATCGTTTTTACTTTTTGAAAACGTTCGGAATTCGGAACAGGCCTGATAGCTTTTTTGGTCGAACAAATGTCTTCGCTAAAACAAGAAATTTTTGAGTAAATAAATTTCGACTATATATAAAGCTGTGAAATAACGGCTGGTTCTTTCATTTGAACGGTTACATGTTGTCGCCCTTTAGCCTATTTCCACTATAGCAAATATGTACATATTTTCACATATTATCACATATCTAAAAATATGTAACATATTTCCCATAGGAAAAATATGTACATATTTAAAATATGTGTCCATTCACCCGGAATGTTTTCAGTGTTGTAAAAACCAATACTAGCTATTTTGTTATCGATAACACAAAACATCAACCCTGATGCGATCGCAGGTAGGCGCTATTTTTAAATGTGTATGGTTTTCATTTAAAATGAAGCATTTGTTTTACAAAATGACTAAAAAGCAAATCTGTGACTTGGCAGGAAAAATATGAATTCGTGCTCAAACATGCGGGAGGAGAACTTGGTCGCGGTAAGGTACGCCCAGCAAAACAGTCATAAATTTCAACCTTAAACGAGAATTCTGGACAAGGCATGGCATAGATGACATTATTTGAGAAGGCTCTGGTGATGGTGTCCGCCACAAGAGAGAGAGAACAGATAAACTAGATTTACAATCGATTTTTTTTATGTGAATCATGGTGCGCATGGAGAAAACCAAGAATTCAATAATCTTGTCCTTATCTTTATTTAGCCAAACAAAAAATGCGCGAAACAATGTCAAGCTTAAAATTGTGTTTTGTCAATTTAAGAAGTGTTCATAATAATAATGTCATGCAATATGTAAATTGATTTAATTGATCTAAGCTCTGTAGAACTTTGTTCAAAGATGTAATACACAATTAATTTAAATTCAAATCATCAACTTGCCATTCACATGCTCACGACACTGCAAAATATGTACATATCATATGGAAACGCTGAAAAAAAATATATGTACATTTCGAAATATGTGGTTATAGTGGAAATAGGCTATTAGATCGATATCGATTACTTATCGACTATTAATCGACTTTTAATCGATTATTATCGAAGGCTATCCTACACATTGTGTAGTACACAATGCTCAGACTGACTAAACCGCTCAGAAACTAGAGCTGCGGCCTTATCTAAAGAAATCAGAATGGCACTCAGAGCAGAGAGCTGCTGCTGAAAACAGTTTTTTTGAAGATGACGAAGATCCGCTGTATGCAGCAGCTGGCATCGCCGACAAATATCTGTAAGTATATAATATCTGCAATATTTTTGGTTACTTTCAAAGCAACTTTTTCGGACTGCCAATTAACTTTTCTCCAGTTCTACTAAACCGATTTTGATAAAATTATATGCAATCGACGCAGAATTGTCACCATTCCAGAATTGCATTTTTTAATTTTTTTTTTCCCAAAAAACGAACTTCAAACATTAAACGCGTTTATCTCGAAACCAAGTTTTTGAAGTGGCGGCCATGGTTTCTCACTTACACTGAACCGATTTTGATGATTAAAACTGAAATCGACGCAGAATTGTCACCATTCTGGTCTGAACCTAAATCAAATTTAAAAAAAAATTGTACTATTATTTAAAAAAACAAAAATGGCCAAAAATCGATTTTCCATTTTTTAATGGCTGCCATTTTGAACAAAAAAAAAATAGAGACCAGCTAACTTCGGCTCGACCGAAGTTTATATACCCTTGGAGCTATACTATATAGTGGTCCGATTTCGACAAATCTTGTTGAAATTATGTGAAATCATTGAAAACTTATAAATTCGAGCGTTGGGAGCGATAACATTAAAAACAAAAAAGTTTTTCTCACAAAGACTTTTTTTAGACCTATCTTTTGTATGGGAGCTATACTATATGGTTGTCCGATTTCGACACGACCTCTCCAGGGGTATAAAAATTAATGAATGAAGAATACCCCCTTAAACTCTGATATACAGCCATGCTCCCACTTTCACTTTCGCAACATTTTTGCTATTTCAAACCGGGTTTTTGACCAAATTTGGGCTTTAACAATTACAAAATTTTTGAGAAAGCGAAAATCGAATCGACAAAGTAGCTTGGCGTTCTTGTTGATATTGTTTTAGAAACTGAATAGAATAACTAATATTGGTGTTAAGGGAGGGTAACAATAATGAAGTTAGTAAATTTTTTAAGTTCTTGTTTACTTTTAATATTATTAGCCATGTTTCCGTTTTCGACTTTGCCAAAAGTTTACGATTTACTTAAACCGGCGACGTATGAGTCAGTAAAATAAAGAGGCTTTGATGGCTTTAATAGTTTCAATTTTAAACCATGTTGTGCAAAGATCTTTACAAATCATTTGGAGAAAAGTCCGGTCTAGTGTTCATACAGACAGACGGACAAGCAGACAGACGGCTGTTGAATATATATAATTTATGGTATCGGAGATGCTTCGTTCTGCCTGTTACATACGCGACTATTATATACTATACCCTTCTGAGAATCGACTACTTGAAACCAGAACCGTGCATAGTTAGGCGAAATCTAGAAGTAAATATAAATAAATCACACGTTGTTCTCATGATAAATGGATTCAACAAACATAAATGCTGTAAATATCTGTAATTTTCCATTGCTTGAATTGTTGCCTATCAAAAATAATCCTAAAGAAAATCTTTAAAATCCATTTTTCTAATAAACATATTTCGCCCTTTCTTTCATATCTTCTGCCCATTCCGCGCGGCGCACGACATGCGTCTGAGTTCGCCAACAACAAACAGAGAGACAAACAAAATGCGACTAATGGAGATGGCGGAGGCCACCACGACGACGGCGGCGGCGGCGGCCCACTCGCAGAGACAGACACACTCTCCACACCACTCACAGTATTAAAACAACAATAATAAAGTGAAACCGGCTTTTACTTTAACTGCGCGCTCTGCAACAGAAAATTTCTGCAGCAGGATTGGGAGATGGGAGATGATGCTGAGCTCAAAAAGAAAGAGCAGCTGGCCGGCCAGCCACCGCTCTCCCTCTCCGCACACATTTAATTAGTAAGCCCTCTCCAGTGTAGTTCCCTTTTTCCAAAATCCAATTGCCAATCTCTTGAAATGTCATTTACCGCTCCCGCTCCCACTCCGTCCACGCTCTTTGAACTTACACAAGCACCAACCAGGTTGCGACGCTGCTTGTCGCTCATCGATTTTTCAGAGTTGCATTTTTTGTTCCACCATCTGTGCCGCCGAGAGGGAGCGGGAGCAGCAAAGAGCAACCACTATGTAATTTCCCTTGTGTGTGTGAGTGTAAACGAGATCAGTACAGAAAAAATCTTGTGGTTGGTTTAGCTGTTATTTTGGACTCTTGCAGAGTTCAGCACACAACAGTTTTGACATTTCCCTCTGACTCTGAGCGGCGTTTTTAAAAATTACGCTCTGTTTACGTTTTTTTTTTTCGACAATAACAACAGAGCGTCAAGTTGATGCCGGTGTTTGCTGGTCTTTCGCTCTGTTTTGGCACTGGTCAAGAGAAATGGGGAATTGTGGAAATATTTTCAAAACCCAATTTCAGTTCGAATTCCAAAGCACCGAAGAGAAGTACAGTAGGCCAGTTGAAATTTAATTTAAAAAATATGTTAAAAAGTAGCAAAGAAAAACATTTCAACAAAAAGTCAACAGCCGCAGACAGACAAGGCATTAAAATTTTGTCAGCTTGTTGTTGTTTTTTTTTTTTTGTGTATATATGAGCAAGCATACTTTGTATTAGTACAGTGGAACCTTTATATAGAGGACAAAGGAAAAATTTATTTAAAAAAACTAGCAATAAATTCCAATAATTTAGTGGCATACGAAATATGAGAAAGGCAAAATGAGTCATAGCTTTAAAGGAAAAAACCATATTCGAAGTTTAAGTTGTAAATATCTGTTTATGACAGACAGAAAAATAGCATTTATTACATTTGTTTATATTTTTTATTCCTCAGATTACCCGAAAAGAGTTAAAGCAAAGTAATATCGTGAAAGGTGTCGAAAGTATTACCTTTCGCTTAGGGTCAATTTTAATAGCCGGAAAAGGGTAGAAAGTTCAATCATTATAATAGGGATTAAGTACTTCAAATTGAAATTGATTGTCATAAAAAAAAGCTATCTCAAATTTACTGAATATAGAAAACATTTTTTAAACTATACAATAAGTTTTATACCAAGGAGTTAACCACAAACTTAAATTCAAAGCACTTCAAAGCCTTTCTTATCCCATCAGATCAGAAATTAATGTAACAGCGATATTTTATAACATAATAACTAGAAATAAATCCAGTTCAGGAATGTTTCCAGCCCTACTTGCTCTTCCAAATTTTATGAATTAGCAAATTGCGTAAAGATTTTATTTCTCTCTCTTTTTCTCTGGGACTCAAAGAATTAAAAATGGTTAAAAACAATTTTGTGTTTGATCGTATTTTATGATAGGGTAACAATTAAATTGAATTACTGTTAGCTAATCTTACATTTACTTAAATCAGGGCTGCAAACCCCTCTAAAATCGGGAGAGGTTCACTCCGGGGTTCGAACAAACGAAACTTTTTTAGTTCTTTACAATGATAGTTTACCCAAAACTTTAAGACAATAATCGTTAGGCAATCTTTGAATTCCTCCTTTGTCACGATTTCTTTACTTTCAAGCTTCTTAACTAAAGATGTAAGAATTTGGATTGAATATTAAGTATAAGGACGTTTTTCTAAGGACTTTCTAAATATGCACGGACATTCAAATCTTAAAACACCAATACATAAACCTGTATGTTTGCAATTACGTATTTATATCACAAAATAACAAGATTTACATTTATAGCAGATAGAAAGAGGGCAATCGGCCTTGTTCACAATTCCACAAAAGATTTTCGAGTGTGAAATTTATTCCTATTCTGGTAAAATTAAAACGAAAGACTTTTTCGGATTAAAGTTTGCGGCTTTTTGGTTAACTATATGAAACAAGTTTAATTGGTTTTCCAACCAACCTTCTTAGTTGGATCTCTGATTACCTTAGTTCTAGAACACAAAAAGTTCTTTTTAGTAATTCATATTCCAAACCAATCCAGGTTACCTCTGGTGTACCCCAAGGTAGTCACTTGGGTCCATTGCTTTTTACACTCTTCATAAATGATCTTCCGTCAGTCTTGACTCACTCTCGTGTGCTTATGTACGCCGATGATGTGAAACTATGTTTAACATATAATGATTTGGTCTCCCGCTTTAATTTGCAAGCTGACTTGGATGCATTTCATTCTTGGTGTAAAGATAACCTACTAAACCTTAACAGTTCCAAGTGTAAGGTTATGACATTTTATAGAACCACACCACAATTCTTCTCTTATATGATTAATAATGTCCCACTAGAGTGTTTGAATGATACAGTCAATCAGGTAAATGATCTTGGGGTTATTGCTACTGTTTGTAAGGCCAGGAGTATTCTTGGGTTTATTAAGCGCTGGTCGAAGGAATTTGATGATCCATATACGACGAAAACTTTGTACATTTCTCTTGTACGTCCTATACTCGAGTACGGATCTTGTGTGTGGTCTCCGCAATATTCGACCCATCAAGACAGAATTGAATCTGTGCAAAAGCAGTTTTTATTGTTTGCTCTTCGTGGTTTAAACTGGAATCCTGAGGTCCGTTTACCGTCATACTCTAGTAGGCTACTTTTGATTAACGTTCCCTCCCTCATCAACCGTAGAGTTATGCTTGGTGTAATTTTTATACATAGATTGATTAATGGTGAAATCGACTCATCTGAGTTGGTTGGTCAAATTAACCTCAACGTTCCTATTAGACCGACTCGCAATTTTATATTCCTATCACTAAATCGTTGTACCACTAACTATGCTTTGCATGAACCTTTTCGTGTTCTCTGTGCTGATTACAATAAACTTTACCGAGTAATCAACTCGGAAGCTTCTCTTCCTGCTTTAAAAACTACTATTTTAACATATTTAGCCCGTAGTTGACATTTCTTTATGTTTTTCCTTCGCGATTCGTCTCATACGTTTGTGTCTCCGCCTCTCGGTCGGTTCGGCTACTATTTTGGGCTACTATTTTGCCTGCGGTTCGCGTGTAACAGGCCCTGGCTTGGTGTCGCATGGGCCACTTGAACGTACTGCGCATTGTACGTCAACGTCCAGAAGCCCACGAATTGAATATAAATCATAGTTCTTTGTTCAACAATTCAAGATGTTTTGTTATCCCAAAATATTACAGACGGAATTTTATTTTTATATTTTTCTTAGACTGTTTCTTAGACACTATCAAAAGCGAGAAGTAAATAGTTTATATAGACATTTCTCAATCAATATTCGTCTATCTTTGGTCAAAGAGTCGTCAGTTCATTAAAAAGTGATAATATACAAAATCGAGTTTATTTCGCATGTGAACAATAATTTTAATGTGATGGTATCTCGGGAGATATAATTTGGATTGTATTTCGAAATAATATTATAATTTAATTGGTTTAATTGTTAGTTGTACAAACGTTTACAAATTTTGAGATGCGTTTTTTGAACCGAACTCTTTTCAACTTTTTTTCGCTCCGGTTCAGGTTAAGGTTCGGGCGTTGAATATTTTTCTGCTTCGGTTTAGGTTTGTTTTGGATATCCCAAAATTACGGAGCGGTTCGAATAGGTACCATTTCTAAACTTTCATTCGCTTTCCATCTGATCATGCGAAATCAAAATTGGTAACTGTTACCGTTTCCGAAAAACGATCCAGTTAATTGGTTTCCAAAGTATTTGCTTTGAGTTAGTAGAATGAAAAGTAATTAACAATTTTCATGTCAATGGATGTACTTTTCGTCGATCAAAAAATTATATTCTTATCAGATAAATATTGTGAAGATTTTGAGATATCCCGATCGAAAACATAAACGATTGAAATGAAATTGAGCTGTTTGCAAAATTCATATCAGCGCAGCGCAGTATTGATTGAAATGGTACAGGTTGCCATTCAGCTGAATTATAGTTCGAAAACCTTTCGAGAATTCATTCGAAAAGAAAACTGATTTTTTATTTCACTCGGAAACGGGACGGGGCGTTTCAGCGAATATACATATGTCCCGTTCGAATATATATTCAACGTAAAAATCCGTTCCATTTTGACTATTTTTATTACTTTACACGTGAACGACGGTCTCGTTCGACTCAAGAACGTTTAGCGCACAAGGTTGTGATTTATTTTATTATTTTTAAAAGTTTGATCTATCAGCCATGCTCCCATTTTCACTTTTACAAAACTTTAGCGATTTCAAACCGATCTTTTGATTAAATAAGGATTTATGACTTGTAGGCAAAATATTTGGGATATTGGGAAGTCAAAAATTCAATTATTGGAGATCATTACAGATTTTTGTTTTCGAATCGATCCAATTGCAGCCTTTTTGTGCTCTTAATCAGGGTTTGCTCGGACTTTCAAGAAAAGCCGAAGATTCCGACTGTAGGCCCCATTTGACTCTTTGAAAGCAATTTTGATTTGAGTTTTTGTTAGTGTTAGTTTCAAAAACACTACTTTTTTATCTCTAGCTATTTTTAGCAATATTTTGTAAAGTTTAAAAGCTTTATGGCCTAAATTTAAAGAGAGTTTAAAGAGAGTTACAGGTTATGATGAAAAGTTTTTTCTCTCTAACTCTGATTCTCGAGGATAAAATTAGCTTCTTAAAGAAAGATGTTTTTGCTTCAAAGATCTTCACAGAGCATCTCCCTTCGCCTAGAATGGTCTAGTAATTATATAATTTGCTAATACATTTATATTTCACGTCTGCAAGCTCAATATATTTTTCCGGAGCTCCAATTCGATGTTTCGATCCTAATTTTAACATAGATTAATGTTCGGATATTTAAGGATCGACGTTTTTGGTTCGAACCTCAAAATTTACCAGAATGTAATTAAAATTAAATTTATGTATTAAATATTTCACACAATTTTCAGAATTTCAATAGATTTAAATTTACATTGATAAGATTTCACCATCTTTAAAATATTTTGTTAATTCGGTTCAATTAGGTCCATCGAAGGCTTTGAAGATGTCAGGACTCGAATGATTTCGTCATGTTCTGAACGTGGAATCAAGAACTAGGAGTAAGGTTTGTAATGCATAAAACGTCTTTATAAAGTTTAGTATAAACATGCATATTAAGTATTTTAGTGACGATTTCGAGAATTTGTGACATAATATTAAACAACTTGGCTAAACACTTGAGAATGTTTTTAATTTTTTTTGAACCGAACCGAAAATGCAGGTTCGCAACAGGTTCGTAATTTGAAAAGGCCGGAATTCAGGCCTGATATATAAAGCTAGTATATTTCCAAGTATTTATAATATAAATTTTATATCTTTAATAAATATTTATAGTTTTTCAAGTGACGTCAACTGGACATCTTGATGGTTTTTTGTTGACCAAGAATCCCATTATAGAATTTCAATTAAATAAATAAAAATATTGGTATTTCCATTGTTTTCCCATCTTCCACATTTCTTACTAATTTTTTAGTTTATGTTAACTTGAAACCATTTAAACAATTTACAGCAAAAATGTTTATCATTCCCTTATAGTCAATTTCAACTGTACATTCACAAAAGCTTGTCATACACAGGGCAGCAACCAAAATCGAAAGAAATAAAAAAAGTAAAGGCAAAAAAAAAAAAAAAGAGGTCGAGCTCGTGTAAACCCAACAACAACTCATTGCTGGCGTTGTTGGCGCTCTCGTTTGCTCTCGCTCTAACACAGTTTGTTGTTGGCGCAGTTGCTTTAACGCCTCCCACCACCCCCCTTCACCGTACTCCCCCCCTCATCCAACTGTTTCGAGTGACTGGTTCTCTCGCTCTCGCTGACGCTCTTGTTGATAAGAGGGGCAAGAGGCAGGTGGGGCGGCGGGAGTATGGTGGGAGATGCAACGTCAGCTTCGCGCAGAGTGGGCAACTTATTCAACTCAATTCGACAAATGAGAGGGGAGGGGAAACTTAAATCTCTAAAAAACAGACCTAAAGTAGGAGACACCAGAATTTTGGAGCGCGGCGAGTAGAAATCTCCCGAGCGAGTCAGTGTATTGGTGAGCAGCTTCAACATTAACCTATTTTTCTCTGTTTACAAACTGTACAGCACACTTATTGAGGTTAGGTTTCCCCTCAGTTGTCTCACTTACCTTCAGCAAGTCCAATAGAAACGGCGAGGCAGCGCATAGGACTATTTTGTGGGCCGGAAAACTGCGTCCACCCGCTGCCAAAGTGCAATCCACAAGGTCACCATGGCAGCGCAACAATTGTATAGCCGATACGAGGCTGGTGCCATAATCGCCCCAAGTGAGCGAATATAGCGAATTCATTGGCAACGACATTAGGGCTGTCGTGTCCAAATCCAACAATTGCTGTTGATCTTCTCCAGCGTTATAACTATATTGATTGCTATCTGTCTCCAACACGACGAAGCTGTTTTAAGCGGGAGGTAAAGAAATTTTTGGTCAGGACAAACAAATCCTGACTCCGACGTTGTTGTTGTTGTTGGGGGGGTCTGTAAAGAGTAAAGAGCATAGCAGAGCTATCAAAAATATATTCCGATTCTCATGTGCTCTCGCTCTCTCGCGAGAAACGGAGAGCGAGACAGCGCATGTGTGAGCGCGCACAGAAAAAGGTTGGAAATTTTTTTCATTTCACATTTTTTTTGCCCGCCCAAAAAGTCTAAAATGAAATAAATTCAACAAATTCGACAAGCATATATAAATAAAGCTCTAAACACACACACACCAGCACATGTGTAACCACATGGATACATATGTATATGCACTTTTCAAAATCACACACACACCACGTCGAGCACCAACACACACAGTTGTACAGTTTTCAAGTAATTTTCTTCACATATTTTTTTGCTTATTTAAATTTGTGGCTTTTATTCAATTTTCGTTATCAAAAACAATGCTCGTCGGCCTCTTGTTATTGTTTGCACCCGCTCCCGTGAGCGTTCAACGATTTTTTTTATCTTCTCACCGGAGCGCCAAAGAAAAATCTTCTTTAGTTTTATATGAGCTGCTTTCCCTTCTCTTGAATTTCTACTTGGTTTTTTTTTCAGCTTGTCCGCTCGCTAACGTTGAATAATTCGAACTGAGCATTCGATCGAATTACGTTTGCTGCCAGCGCGGCGTGTTTTCAGTCTCTATACGGGGGAGAAAATGTTGTCTGGTCATGCGCTCTGTGTGCAATGGTGGTTGCCAGCATGTTTGTGTATGAGTGTGTGTGTGTGTGTGTGTTTAACACTGTTGCTCTGGCCAATGAGAGTGAGAGAGATGACTGAGGGGTCGTTTGCTCTTGAAAGTACAGTTTGACGACAAGCGAGGCATTGCCAGATGGAAAAAACGCAACAGTGGAATGGGTTATGGAAAAGAAGGGGTAAAAAATTTAGAAGCAATGTGGGTTTTCAAAAACGATGAAGTGAACCATAAATTGAGTTAGTGCTGAATAGTGAGCAAAATCTTAGCTCATTATTTGGTCGATAGTAGGGATGCGGGAAATTATATCGATATTTTTTGTTACAATCGAAAATTGTCTGAATCGATACATCTGATATCGAATAAAAGATATGTGCCAAAATAATAGATAATCCTTTAAACAGAATTCAAAGCATTGACTCAGAGTTCTAAAGTTTTTGAATTTTGGAAAAACTATTATTGTAAAGAACTTAACACACTCAAAAAATATACTAGATTGTCGATTTGTGTTCAGAAATACGTGAATAACTTTGTCGAAAGTTTTATCGAGACGACAAATGTTAAGCTTAAGAAATAGTCGCTTGCCCACCCTATTCACATCTTGTTTTCCAAATCACTTGAACAGTTGAAGTTTCCAGCTCCATGGAAAGTATCTTTTATCATTTCCTTTACGCTCTGACATTTCAAACTACAGGGGTATTGCGACAGTGTCTGCAATACCTGAACTCTTTGAGCAAATTTTAACATCTCAATTACAACATTCCTGATCTCCTTTTATATCACCGAACCAGCACGGATTCGTTAAAAACAGATCCATTACTACAAACCTATTGGAATTAACTTCTTTAGTGATTCATGGTTTCACTCAAGGTAAACAAACAGATGTTATTTTTACCGATTTTAGTCTGGCTTTCGTCAGGGTTCCTTATTATCTTCTGATTCTGAAATTGCGTCTGTTGGAATTTCCGCTGGGGCTTCTTAATTGGATGAAATCTTATCTTCAGTCTAGAATTCAGAAAGTTGTCTTTAATAGTTGCACTTCTTATCCGGTTTTTGTGACCTCTGGAGTTACCCAGGGTATTCACCTTGGACCTCTTCTCTTCGTCTTATTTATTAACGACCTGCCTAATGTAATTAAGCATTCTCGTGCATTGAAGTACGCAGATGACTTACAAATATTTCTGAGCTATAACTCGCCCAACGATTCTCCTTTGCTTCAGGGTGATTTGAATTCAATATAAATGTGATGCTCTTACAATTTGTTGCATTTGAACAGGGAAAAATGTAAATCTATGACGTTTTATCGCAGAACCCCATTTCTGATTAACTATTTAGTGAATTCTTATCAACTTGAACGTGTTGAATCTTTCCATGATCTGGGTATTACCCTCGATCATAAACTTTCTTTTGGCACTCACATCGAACTTTCTTTGAATAAAGCCATGGGCTGGCTAGGTTTTACCAAACGTTGGTCTAAGGAGTTCAATGATCCCTACACGACCAAGCTCTTGTTTATATCTCTTGCGAGGCCCATTTTGCAGTTTGGTTCGTGTATTTGGAATGCTCAGTCTGTCCAGAAACAGTTCCTTCTGTTTGCTTTTCTTAAAGTGGGTTGCTTCCTCTTTATATGCTTCTAACTGTCCATTTTGCATTATATGTAGGGATTACAATAGTATCTCTCCTCTTCTCAGTGGTAACCTTTTTTTGAGGGCTAAAAATTGGTAAGATCGGGTTCAAATTTTTGCCCAAAAAATTAAATTAATATATTTTCCTGTATTTTAAACCTTCCAAATCTTAAAAAGCTCATATTTTCCTTAATTGAAGAGCCCTCGACCTTTTGAACCCGATCCGCGAACCCCAATCCAAAAAGTTCGAACCCCCGAGTGAATCCCAGCCGATTTTTATAAGGCTTGCAGCCCTGATATTTGTAATACATTGGTAAATGCTCTAAATAGTTTAATCTTAGAACAAGACAAATAAATTAGGGAAAACAGTTCTTAGGTCTTAGGTACATATAATGGAAAAATTAGTTTGTTCTTAAAAATTAACAATACATTAACTTGAAGTAGGATATTTCTTATAGTTTAGTGATCCGATCTGCCAAGTGTAAATAAATTTTCTTCAAACGAATAAGGGAAGCACAATTAGCAATTAATTGATTTTAAAAACCAAGTTAGAAAGCAAAAATCAGTGGATTAAACTTTCAGCAGATCTTTGAACATTAGCCCCTATAAAAGTAATAAGTTTATTGAAAATTTTATGTTTTAATGCTAGAAATAACGGGTAATTAGGTCAAAATCTACGGTAACCAGGAGATTTTCGGGAAAAAAAATTATTTTTCGGACGGACGAATTTGAAATTTAATTTTTTAAGAATATTATATTTTATACCTTTAAAATTTTGAAACAATATATCCAAGATATTTTGAAAATTCTTAGCCCTTTACATGTCGATATCCTATCATTCCGTAAACCGTGATTTTGGTTCACTGTAAATTCTAAATCATCAAAGTGTAATGTTATAATGTTTTCAAAATCTTAAGAAATCCCTATAAAAAAATGTTCTCTTTCTCAAACTCTTTAGGAATTTCCTATTCTCTCCTTATCACACCTCAAAACAGAGATCCTTTCAAACATAAACAATGCCCAGCGTTAAGAAAAAGCCGGTTCGCTCTTTCCGTCCTCTTTTTTTTCCAACTCCCGCTCTATGAAATGCTCTTTCCGTTTTCCCTTCTCAATTCACCTGTTACTCGTACTTTTGACAACATATCCCCAGCAGCAGCTCTGACCCCTGATTTCAGTTTTATGCAGATCAAGTCCCGCTTAAGAGCAGAGACCCAGAGACCGCTGGGAGACAAAACGTGCAGTGGGTTTGTTTTGGTTTTTCTGTTTGTTGTCGGGGGAGAGTTTAGTTGCGTTTCGGTACCAATCCAATAGTAAGGAGAGTTCTTTCTATCCATCCATGGTCAGAGTCTCTGTCTCTGAGTGCGTCGATGAGAAGTAGTGAAACAAGTGAGCGGGCATGTGAGTGCCCGAAAAAGCAAGAAAAAAAAAAAAACAAAATTAGCACCAACAACAACCACGGCACGAATTCAAGATTACAATTTTCTCTGTTTTGATGCTGTACGAGAAAATGCTGTTCAAAATGCCGCTTTAAAAGTCCAATCAGCATTAAAGCAAAGTGAGCGAAATTCTCACAGCTGGCAATGCTGAGCGAATCACCCATACAAACAAATATAAGTAAGGGGGGGTGGGAGAGCATGGGAGAGGAGGCAAAAATGGTTATAAGCGGAGAGGGGAAGGCGGGAGCCAGCCGCAGAGTGCACAGTGGGACCTAGTAAATGGTAGAGAGGCATGGTAAGAGGTGAATATTGTTGAAGTTAAACAAACATAATGAATTCATGAATTTGCGTCTCACAACTTTTTTATTTTGTATAATTTTCAAATTTGATTTTCATTAACTTTGGTTCTACTGTGGCCTGATTTCTGACTGGGGACTGAAACTCGAACGGCGTGACTAGTTTTTTTTTGGTTTTTTTACTTTGCCAAGCTTTGGCCTTCCCCTCCGTACACAGGCCCCCCAACTGCTTATCATTGTGGTTGTTGTTTCTATTAAAAAAACGAACGCAAAACATGAAGAATTCAGCACAAATTTGTTCAAAACAAATACGCAAATGTGTTTGTTTGCCTATCGCATTTGTGGGTCCGCTTGGGTGTGTGTGTGTGAATGTGTGTTGGGGCTGAGTATTTGTGGGGCCATAAAATTATAACCTCATTTGGCAGGCAAAAACGGAATTGTATCACTAATTAGTTTGACAAAAACAAAAAAACCGAATTTATTAGCCCGAGCTAAATTTTTCATGTCGCTTTTTTGTGGGACGGAAGAACAAATAGAAACATCTCCTCATGGTGGATGCCGTTGCCATAATAAACTCACTTTTTAACCAGCGACGACACGGCGAGCTGCTGCTGCTGCTCCTGCTCTGACAACTGACTCTGAGAGGTTGATTGTTGTCGTCAGCCCAGAGAGGAGAGGTTCGAGACGGTGCGCACTCCAAGACTTGGGAGACGGAGACGGCGATGGGCCAAGAGTCCAAAACAATCTACTACGCTCTATCTCTTGATTTAGTTTAATGTTTTGTATCCAATTTCCTCTGCAGACATATAGAAATCTAGAAATTTGCTAACCAACAGTTTCACACTCAGAGAGATCTGATGAACGAGGGATGGGCGACTACACAAATAAAACCCATGTAAGAAACGAACAGCTCAGATATATTGATAAATAAACCCAAACCCTCTAACCCTACTGTAAAGTCATTGTTATTCCAAATGTCGAGAACCCTTTTTGAACTAGCCCTAAAAAGAAGAATATACATAAAATCTAAATCATTTTTTATTTAGCTATATATTTACTTCAAAATAGTTTAATGATAATAGTCATACCGGAATGACTAGGCAAAAACAGTGGACCTTCGCTGAGCTGCTTTACTAATACTTAATATTGGGAAATGTGGGATTGAAAGAGTTGGTTTGAACCTTGGTTCGGCATAAGGTTTACTAAATTGAACAAGAACAGCGTTTACTGTGTTATCTTCGAAAACGAACTGTTCCTGGACTCACTATTTTTGATTAGAATGTAATTTTTTTTTTCGAAATTTGAACTTCGACATTGAAAAAATTTAGAAAATCAAAAATTTAGTTTAACAATGTCTTTGGTGGACAAACCGCGATACGCTAAGATGCCTTGAACTGATGTATTTAAATGATCCGATCTGTTTTTCTGCTGGTATTGAAGCACTTTACTCATAAGATTAATTCCATAATTTTGGTGAAACTGGTTTCACCTAAATGGTCAATGTTGTTCGAAGGCAATTGCTAGTATATAAATGCCTAAGAACCGCGAACCAAGCCTTTATTGGTAAAACTGAAAACGCGATTCAGTCTATTTTGATCTCTAGTTTATGGCTCCGTATTGCCTCGATGATGGGTGCTGTCAAATGTGGTACCAACCATCGCCGTTTTTCGATGCATGCTACCATCTCTTAAGTACACATTTTATTAGTCCGTATCTCAATATAGTTAAAATCTTACACAATTCTATCGAGTGGTTTTCCATTAATTCCACTTTCTAAGTTAGACCTCTATGGGCGGGGTACTAACCGCTAGTTCATTGGAGGCGGGAATTTGGTATAACAATGGTGGTGACCCCCTCTAACTTTGGTGAATTTTCCAAAATTTTAGCTCTCATATTTTTTTGACCAGCAACAGAGGTTGTAACTTTGTGTTGCTAGTATTAATGTGCCCATTAAACGCGAACTTGACGTGGTCAAGAAAAACTGGGTATGAGGTGTTGCTACCTAATGCCTCTAGTTTCACAATTTATTGGTCCCAGTCCCAGGCAATTTTGAGTGTTCCACAGTGTTATAGATGAAATGATTCAAGGTACTAGGGAATGCCGGAAATAATATCGATATTTTTGTTTGAAAAATCGATATATCCTAATGGACCATTTCTCAGAGACGATATATCAGATACTGAATATTTTTTAGTTATATTTTTCATCGGTATTTTAAGTGTTTTTAGCAAAAATAAGTGAGGGTTCCTTTTTATACTCTGTACCGAAGGTACATAGAGTATATTAAGTTTGTGCAAAAGTATGTAACAGAGAGAAGGAATCATTTCCGACCCTATAAAGTATATATATTCTTGATCAGCATCAACAGCCGAGTCGATATAGCCATGTCCGTCTGTCCGTCTGTCCGTCCTTATGAACAAACAGATCTCAGAGATGGTAAGAGACAGAGGTTTGACATGTATGGGACAAATGTTTCTTATAGCTGCAGGCAGATCAAGTTTATTTTCAATTTTGGCCAAGCCCCCTCTTGACCACGCAATTTTGAAAAAACGTCATATCTTCCACAGTTTTGTAGATAAATGCTTTGTACCCTCTAGAGATCGTAAGTAATTGTCAAAATGTATCGATTTGCTGAAGAAATGATAAAGATCGGATGAGCGGTTCTCAAGTTATAAGCAAAAAAGTGAACCAAGCTCCCCCCACCACCCCCCTCCCACCCTTTCAGAACCAACACCGCACAATTTTAGAGAGAGAGAGAGCGAGAGAGAAAGAGTTTGAGATAGAGAGAGACACAGCAGCAGCACTGCATTCAGCTCCTACTCCAGGTGCAGAGTATGTTATAGTCGGGCTTGACCGACTTTCTCACTTGTTTTTTGCATGTTAGTGATATATTTGGATATATTAGTGCTACAGATTGCCTCATCCCAATAAAATTTAGCTCTGCGTTTTGTACATAAAAATATAATTCCTATTCAAGTTAATCACCGTTCCTCAATTCCATTAATAACGAGAGCGTAAGTTAAAGTCGGCTCTAACCGACTTCAATATACCCGTTACTCATGAAAAAACATGTTTAACAGTGTTCCTGCGTTCCTTAGGAAAAGTATGCAACATTTTTTTTATTTTGCTCATAACTTGAGAACCTTTCATCCGATCTGTATCAATTTTTCGGCAAATCGATTTATTTTGCTAATTACTAACTATCCCTAGAAGGTACGAATCGTCTATCTTCAATACTGTAAGAGATATAACGATATAATTTTTTCAAATTGCGGGGGCGTGACCAAAATTTGAAATAAACTTGATCTGCGTGCAGATAAAAGAAGCATACATGTCTAACCTCATCTCTTACCATCTCTGAGATCTAGGTGTTCATACAGACAAACGGACGGACGGACAGACGGACATGTCTATATCGACTCGGCTGTTGATGCTGATCAAGAATATGGTCGGAAATGATTCCTTCTGCCTGTTACATACTTTAGTATACCCTTTTTACTCTACGAGTAGCGGGTATAAAAAGATGTGAGTGTCGCTAGCACTCACGAGTCTCTGTGTGAAACAGGATGCTTAGCTTAAGAGCTTATGTTCAAATTACAAGCTCTCTCAATGGTATATATGTAAATGAGCAAGGGCACTCTTTCGAAAAAAGAAAATTAACGGGGAGTAGAAATACTAGAAACAAGATCACAGTAGCCGTATATGGCCTAGTGGTTAGTGTGCTGGACTGCTAGGCGGGAGGTCGTGGGTTCGATCCCGCCTCTGAACATCTAATAACAAAAGTTTTTTTCTTTCTCTAGAAAAATAGCTTTTACACATACGGTCACCTTCACCAGCTATTGGCGCCAGCTGTGAAGTAACTAGCCATGAAAAAGCAAATTCTCAAACTTTGCCGTTCGGAACCGGCGTTAAACTGTAGGTCCCTTTCTCTTGTGCGAAAAATTTAAGGTACACACGCCAAGAGATTGTGAGAAGCTTGGCTTGGCCCCGTTGTACGAGCTGTATAGCCAACATTTACATTTTTAAGATCACTTGCTGCAGATAGATACCACCAAGGTGAAATCCAAGATCCCAATCATTTCCCTCCCAGATCCCACCCTGATCTCTCACAGATACTACCCATATACCACACAAATCACAGCTAGGTTCCACACAGATTCCACCAAGATCCTACTCAGATCCGTCCCATCTAGATCACACTCCACCCAGATCCTTTCCAAGTCCCACCTAGATCCCGCCGATATCCCACCCAGCTAGATCCCAGTCAAATCCTACCCAGATACCACCCAGATCTCGCCCATTTAGGACTCCACCCAAACTCCTCCCAAAGACCACCAGATCCCACTAAGATCTTTCCCAGAACCCACCCAATTGCCTCTCTTTAGCATCTTTCGTACCTCTTCGCTTTCCCCTCCAACCATTCCCTTGTGTTTGTGTGTGTGTTTGTCGGTAAACTTCGCAAAACAACAACACAAAATATGAACGACGTCAGCGTCACGTGACGCTGAAATCAAATTTTACTCGTACTAAAATCGTCCGTACCGTATTTCTTTTTGCACCCGCATTTTCTGAAAGCTTACAGAGTAAAGTACAGGAACAGTAAATCATATATGTACTTAGAATAGTCAAAAAAATTAAACCAATGTGGTTCAATTTGCATATTTCATGCGAAAAGGATAAAGGATTTTTGAAACTAATTTTTAGTTTCGCTTACCTGTCTTATTTGCTTGGATTACACCAGGCTACCGTCTGGTATCCAATTCCATTATCCTTATTCGTATCCTCATAGGCAAACAGGCAACTCTTGTTGACAATAACGGACAAACGAACTTTGGTGATCAAATCCAAGGGACGAACTGTCGAACTATTCTGTATGATGACTATATGTGAGGCATGATAGATTAAAGGATCCCCGGGATAGACCAGAAAGTCAGCACCAAAAGCTTCTCCCGAAGTGACAAATTTGTTGCGCTGCCAAAGATCGCGAAATACTCTATATTTTAAGCAGGAGCTGTCCACTAGGGGATCCAGATGCAGTTGGGCAGCTGTAAAAGTTTTGTAAAAATAGACTCAATTTTTAAAATAAGACCAAAACTTACTATGTTTGAGCAAATGCGAAGCAGGTAGCTCCACCAAAGAATTTTGTGGATCAAATGTAAAGTTATCGGCAATCTCTTGAAGCACTTGTTGGCCGGTAAGCGAGGCAGCTGAAAAACATTAGAGATAAGAAGAAAAGTTGATTGTAAACCACAGGCTCTTACCCTGCTCCACCTGGCCCTGTTTCAGCAACTTGTTGCGTTTGCCCATTACAATTTTATCCAAATAACGTTTTGTTTCCCTCAATTTCTCCGCCTTTTGGGCTTCACATTGACTGTCCAGGCGCGACTGAAAAGCGGTTCTAAATTTATCCAACTCTT
The DNA here is from genome assembly GCA_018904275.1 of Lordiphosa clarofinis. Classification (NCBI taxonomy): domain Eukaryota; kingdom Metazoa; phylum Arthropoda; class Insecta; order Diptera; family Drosophilidae; genus Lordiphosa; species Lordiphosa clarofinis. The sequence continues at coordinate 5,328,680 of JAEIGQ010000005.1, read as the reverse complement.
CAGCGGACGGTGGCCGGGCTAAGGATTCTGATTTGTTGACTAATTGGGCCAATCCTTTGTCTAAAAGCAATTGGGTCTCATATTTGCTTAACTCCACCGGCAAAGCTTTAGGAAAATATTAATTATATGACATTAAGTTTTCCTCCTCCCTCTGCTCACCTGTGTCATTTTTGTTTTTGTTATGGGCCGTGCCCACTGGTACGCCCAAGATGCGATGTTTTGAGCGCAGCTCCATGTAATCTATGGCCAACTGAGAGTATTAGTCATCCCACACTCATGCCTCAAGACTTACCATCTATGTTGAAAACATAACCGGTGCCGTTTAATAATGTTAAATACATTTTTTATGAATTTTTGCCCAGTAAAACTTTTGGGCAGTCTTTTAACACTTATCGATATCTCAACAGCTGATTTGATTTTGCTATCGGCTTATTGCAGGGGCTTTAATATTACAGGCGTTATCCAACACTGGCCCACTTTAATAATTGTTGTTGCTCTTTAGTTGCTCTCGGGGGCGTTATTAATATTTAGCTATTTTGTTGCATTAAGCCACTCGAGTGTTGCAATAATATTACATTATTTACATAACAATCGTAATAAAACTTGAAATGTGACTGAAAATAAGCAAAAACGGTTTGCGAAACGTATGGCGAAAAAGGGCAAAGCAACAGCCCAACGACAACACACACACCCAAGGCCCAAACGTACAAATACAGAAAAAACAAACCGAAAGGGCCACCATAAATGCATTCAATCTGTTCCTATTAACAAATTAATTGAGCCGGAATTAATTGAGCGTGTGAGTATAAGAATATTCTCCTTAAATGTGTGGGTGTGTGTCTCAATGGGAGAGAGCGCAATAAGCATATGTGGGTGGATGTACGAATGTGTGTGCGTAAGGTGTTGTTTACTTATTTATTTAGGCTTATTTTGTTTATTTTCCGTATGTTCAACAAAGCGAAAATTTCAAATGAAGAAACCAACTGCGAATTGTTAATGTTCACACATGCCTTTTTTTTTATTTTGGTATCGACTTATTGGCTACCCTGTATGAGGGGTTTGGTGTGTTGTCTTTAGGTTAACAGTTATCAGAGAAAAACTTGAAAGTTATAATCTGATTTTTTAGAACACTTTGAAAACCTACTCAGACTTAAAATGTTTTTGTTTATAACAGAAAATCGACAGTGAATCTCGATAAGTGAACATTTATTACTTTGGGGATATGATTGAACAATGATTCTACCATACGTACATAAGTATGTAAGTTCATTACAATGACCTGTTTTACTGAGAGTGTTATTTTTATTCTTTGGTCTTCACCGAGAATCCCCACTTGGTATCTCGCATCTCTGGCACATTCTATGAGTCTCTGAATAATACGGACGATCCCAGCTAGTATGCATTCAAGTCACTATTGGGATAAGAGATACACTATCCACAATGTCCCAGTTACTTTACAAATTCTTCCTTATCACAGGCTTGACGAATCCAGGCACATACTAACATTCACAAAAAAAAAACACGCTCTCTTTGCTGTGTGGGATTGAGATGCATCGATGTAGGCTGCTTTTATACGATCGATGGAGACGGTGCGGTATCTGCCATGTATCTAGGTTGATTTTAAAATTTTTGCCGTTGCGACTTATGACTGGAAATGGTCCATCATAGGAACCTTTTAGCCGTTATCTATTTTCTTATCGATATTAAGTAGCATATCGATATTTCAGATAGGAGATTGCCTCAAGATATTTCACAATGTACAAGAATAACAGTTATTTTTACAAAACTTAAAGGTAGGGCGAAAAAAAGAGTTCCTCCCTCTCTCTGACACACAGTGATGCACGACTTCGGCAAGCATTCGGTGTGAATTGGAGAGAATGTTCGTGAGCCAGGGGCTATGGCTGGGGCTTGGTGAAGAATTGCTGAGAGTGTTCGGTCTTATGGCTGGGGGATTGATTCCAGCACATCGTAGCAAGCCCACAGTTCAAAACATTGTTGTTGTGAAGAAATTAAGTAATTTTAGAATTTAAGTTTGAATTTTGAATTTTGTTTTGTCAACGACTTTAATGCCTTGTGGCAACCCTATTGTTAAATGTATCGATAACCGCCCTAAGTCGATTGGTTAAGCATTCGACGTTTGAACAGAGAAGAGGGCAGAACGCGACGAAGCGTAAGTGAAAGAAAATATTAATTTGAAAACCGAAAAATGTAAAAATATCGTTTATAGGAGATAAAACCCTATTTCCCGCCTAACTGGTCATTTCCCGAAACCCATATTTGCCTTTACCAACTAATAAATACTCATTGTTAATCATTGAGTTGAGCGTGTATTTGTTTGGAGGTGTGTTTGGCAGCTGGCGGCGTTTTATTCGCAAAGTTCACCCGAAGTCGAATCAACATTTTTTATCTCGCTTCATCTTGGCGTTCCCCGATGGGAAAGGATCGAGGCTTGCAATAGTATTGTGCGAGGAAGCAAACGGAGGAGTAATTTCGCATTGACTCTGGACTGACGCCGGGTTGGCGCGCATGTTTGTACATACTTGTGTGTGTATTCGGTATTGCGCAGTGACGCCGACTTCTCAAAGTTGTGGAATTATTCTGGAAGAAATTTGGATTCTGGCTTCATCTTGGCGTTCCCCGATGGGAAAGGATCGAGACTTGCAATAGGATTGTGCAAGGAAGCAAACGGAGGAGCAATTCACATAGACTCTGGAGTGACGCCGGGCTGGCGCGCGTGTGTGTATGTACTTGTGTATGTATACGGGACAGCGCAGTGACGCCGACTTCTCAAAGTTGTGAAATTGTTCTGGAAAAATCTGGTAAGTGCCTTTAGTTTTGGTTTTGTTGTTTTTGGTTCTCTGTACGATGGGCAGAAGAAAGACAAGATCGTCAAACGAGCCAATAGAACCGGCTGACAATGGCCAGAGTGCCATTCCTAAGAAAGGTGTCAAGCAGGCAGAGGGCACCAAAATAAATATGCAACCTGCTACAGTGGAGCCTGCATCTTCAGACTTAGTAAACATGATGCAACTTATGCAACAGCATCAACACGCCAATGTGACACAAATGCAGGCTTTTCAAATGGAAATCCTGCGCATGAACGAAATTCAGATGGAAAAGACAAATATATTGATAGAGGCGATATGCTCGAACTCAGTCACAAAAAATCGTGTGAGTGAGAATGAAAACGGTGAGGAGTCACAAAAAAATACGGACGAAAAAGACACTGAACACTCAGTTGTAGTGCAGCAGCACGATTCAGGCGCAAAACTTTATGAACTGCCTGAATTTGATGGAACCCCCGAGTCATGGCCGATGTTTAAGGAAACCTTTACCATGACGACAGACGAATATGGCTACAGTGATAGGCAGAACTTGATAAGATTACAGAAGGCCATCAAAGGCAAGGCACGTGAAGTTGTGGAATGTTTACTGATCCACAGTCGCAATGTATCCGACATTATGAAAACTCTTAAGCAAAATTTTGGTAGGCCTGAAAAGCTAATTAAAAGTCAGATTACACGTGTACGTAATTCACCTGCCATAAAAGAGGGAATGTTAATGGAACTGTTAGATTTTAAAAATAAAGTACAAAATTTGACGTCTTTTCTAGAAGCAGCGGAGGGCGAAAGATATTTAGAAAACCCGACGCTGATGGAAGAGTTGGTTTCAAAACTACCAGCACAACAACGTTTGGAGTGGGCACGCTTTCGTCGGGCTTGCAAGGGTAACGAAAATATTAGGGACTTTAGCAAATGGCTCCAAACAATAGCAGAGGACATTCAGGATGCTGGCTTAGGGGACGAAATCGAGGCAATAAAGCCGAAAAATCAGAAATCAAGGCTCTTTCATGCGAACGAAGTTAACGCCAAAGAGAAAAGCTGTGCCGTCTGCAAGGGTCCACATAATCTGGAAAAATGTGACAGCTTTATAAAACTTAATATCGACATGAGATGGAAGGCTGTTAGAGAAAATAAGCTTTGTTTTAACTGCCTAAGGTCTGGGCATCGAGTTCAAACGTGTAAGTTTATACACAAATGTCAGTCAGAAGGTTGCGTTAAGAAAATCAACACGTTACTGCACAAGCCCTCCGTGGTTCCTACAGTTGATAGCAGTCAGGGATTTACAGGAACAGCTTCGCAAGTAACTGATTCTGCAGTATTGTTCAAAATCTTGCCGGTGAATTTACATGCAAATGGGAAAACCGTTTCCTGCTATGCGTTCATAGATGACGGATCCGCAGTTTCTTTGATGAATGAAAAACTTGCGGAGGAGTTGGACTTAAGAGGGCCCAAAGAGAACCTTACTCTACAATGGTTCGGAAACAGAAGAGTATCCGAGACTACAAGTCGCTTTGATATTGGCATATCAGGCGGCCAAAATGGAACAATTCATACTTTGAAAGGGGTTCGCACAATAAAGAACCTTCAGTTGCCGATGCAATCTGTTAATGCATCGGAATTGCGCTCAAGATATAGGCACTTGGAGACGATACCAGTACACAGCTATGTTAACGTTGTTCCCGAGATCCTGATTGGTTTGGACAACGCGCACTTAGGAGTGCCAGAATCAGCACGTTCGGTTGTATATGATGGCCCGATTGTAGCTGCCACCAAGCTTGGTTGGGTTTGCTATGGCAAATGTAATGCCGGAGATTCGCATGAATTTAAGGGAGTTTTCTTAATTGGCCCTGACAAGGATTTAATCATTGATAAGCTAATTAAAGATTATATTGTTGATTCTGAAATGGGCGCAAAAATAACTAAAGTGGATCACAAAGGGAATGAAGAAGAGCGTTCGAACAAAATGCTACAAGAGACAACAAACCGAGTTGGAAAACGGTACGAAACTGGATTGCTATGGAGATGTGACGACATCGCCCTACCAGATAGCAAGGAAATGGCAATTAGAAGGCAACTTTCCCTAGAACGTAAATTTCAGCGCGAACCAAAATATCATGAGGAATACTGTCGGATCATGTCTGAATATGAAAGAAAAGGATACATGGAGCTGGTTTCAAAGGATGAACTTGACGATAAATCGGATAAGGATTGGTTTCTACCACATTTCGGAGTTGTCAATCCAAACAAGCCTGGCAAGCTAAGGATAGTTTTTGATGCGGCTGCAGAAGTCAACGGAGTTTCACTTAACTCTGCGTTAATGAGCGGGCCTGATAATGTACAGCTGTTGAGCCACGTACTGATGAAGTTTCGGCAAAAGAAATATGGAATATGCGCAGACATTAGAGAAATGTTTCACCAGGTGAAAATTCGTTTGAAAGATCGCTGTGCTCAAAGGTTTTTCTGGCGAACGAGTCCCGACGAGGAAATGAAGGTATATCAGATGGTTGTTATGACTTTCGGAGCCAAGTGCTCACCCGCATCCGCGGAGTACGTCAAGAATTTTAATGCGCAGATATACAAGGACACATATCCAGAAGCAGCTGATGCGATCATAAGGAACCATTACGTGGATGACTATGTGCACTGTTTTTCCACCGAAGAAGAAGCAGTGAGAGTTTCTGAATTAGTAATCTGGATTCACAAGGAGGGTGGATTCGAGCTCAGACAATTTGTATCCAACTCTAAGATTTGTAATGAAACATTTGCCGAGGAAAGGTCTGCTGACATCGTAAATTTAGACAAGGACGCCACGAAGCATTTTCAAAGGGTGTTAGGTATGCACTGGCATACGCTAACTGACGAGTTTGGGTTCACATTGTCCTTTGCTAAAATCGATAAATCTTTATTTACTCCCGATAGGACTCCAACGAAGAGAGAAGTCCTGAAAATTGTTATGTCCATATTTGACCCATTTGGAATCTTGGCAGAACACTCGATCATGGCCAAGCTACTCCTTCAATCAATATGGCGAAAGAAAACTGGATGGGATGAATGCATTGATAACGAAGATGAGGTCGTATGGAAAAACTGGCTGCACAAATTGGAAGACATATCAACAGTTCGGATCCCTCGATGTTATGGAGACAGTCTGTTTGATGACACAGTTGAGCTTCATGTGTTTGCGGACGCGAGCGAAGCAGCGTATGCAGCAGTAGCGTACTGGCGCATACGGTCATCGAAACAGTGGAAAACAGCATTTATTATGGGGAAAACAAAGTGTGCTCCTATGAATCAGTCGACTGTGCCAAGGTTGGAGTTGCAAGCAGCAGTCATGGCGACCAGGTTGCGAAAACACATACTGGAAGGACACGATGTCCGCCCGAAACGTGTGCAAATGTGGTCTGACTCGAGTACAGTATTGGCATGGATCAAATCCGATCACAGAAGATACAAACCTTACGTGGCACACCGTGTGAATGAAATTTTAGAGTCTAGCAGCATGGAGGAGTGGAGATGGATTCCTGGAAAAGAAAACCCGGCCGATTTCGGAACAAAAATTAATCGGAAAAGCAAGCAGTCTACTTGGCTGCAAGGTGCCAATATTCTTCTAAACGACGAGAGCGACTGGCCAAACAATAATTTGACCCATGAAGGCACTGAATTAGAATTGCGAACAAAATTTGTATTCGTTGTTCAACAAGATGTTGAAGATCTGATGTTAAGGTTTTCATCGTTCAGAAAATTGACCCGAGTTATGGCCTGGATTTTGAGGGTAAGCAATCGGCCGAAGAAGCAGACTAGCTACTTAAAGGTAAACGAAATTGAATATGCACAATTGGTTGTGTGTCGGAACGTGCAAATGTCAGAGTACAGTGAAGAGATGGAGACTTTGGCGCGTGGAAGTCCTGTGAAGAAAACCAGTAAAATATGGAAACTGTGTCCGTTCCTCGACGCAAACGGTCTTCTGCGAATGAACGGAAGGATAAATAATGCAGACGCAGTACATGAAGAAACAAAGAGGCCAATAATTATGCCGCAACGACATTATGTGACGATTCTGATAGTGGAGAAATACCACAAGGACTGGAAACATCAGAATGAGGGCACGGTTATTGCAGAAATTCGCCGACGATATTGGATACCACATTGCCGTGAACAAGTCCGCCGAGTATCTAGGCTGTGTCAAGTATGTTTGGCTAATAGAGCACGACCATGTGCACCACTAATGGGACAGTTACCCGCTGACAGGCTTACTCCATTTGTACGACCGTTTACCTACGTTGGCGTTGACTATATGGGGCCGTTTTCTGTTACAAGAGGAAGATCGACAGAAAAACGGTGGATATGCATTTTTACCTGCCTAACCATTAGAGCGATTCATCTTGAAATCGCAAAAGATCTGAGTGCTGACACTTGCATTAGGGTAATTCGTAACTTCATGGCGCGTCGTGGAAAACCTAAAAGATTTCGGTCCGATAATGGCACGAACTTTGTAGGTGCGAATAAAGAGCTTAAACGTCAGTTAATTAAAATGGACCAAAATAAGATCGCTGCGGAATTAGCGAACGAGGAAATTGAGTGGCTCTTTAATTGCCCTATGAATCCGCATGCTGGTGGCTGCTGGGAACGACTCGTACGCAGCGTAAAGAGAGCTATGGGACATGCTATGTTAAATCGTAGCTTGAAAGAGGATATGCTGTATGGTTTGATGTGTGATGCGGAGAACATAGTGAATGCAAGGCCGCTTACACACATAGCGCTAGATTCGCCTACAGATGAGCCATTAACACCTAACCATTTTCTATTGAGCACTTCTAATTCCAGCCAGACACCACATCCAGACGAAGAAGTTTATCAGCCAACAAGAAAGTCCTGGCGGACAGTACAACAGCTCGCGCATTGTTTCTGGAAAAAATGGCTGAACGAGTATCTGCCAGAACTTTGTCGTCGCACGAAATGGTACCAAGATGTGAAGCCGTTAGCTGTAGGAGATTTGGTCCTCATATGTGACGGAAGTGCCCATCGATCGACCTGGAAGAAGGGCATAGTGACTGATGTTATTGCTGGCAAGGATGGGCAAGTACGCACAGCGACAGTGAGAACTGATGTCGGAGTGTTTCGTCGTCCAGCGTGCGTTTTGGCCAAGCTCGAATTAGGTGAATCAACGCCCTGCTAGATTCACGGTGGCGGGGATGTTGTGAAGAAATTAAGTAATTTTAGAATTTAAGTTTGAATTTTGAATTTTGTTTTGTCAACGACTTTAATGCCTTGTGGCAACCCTATTGTTAAATGTATCGATAACCGCCCTAAGTCGATTGGTTAAGCATTCGACGTTTGAACAGAGAAGAGGGCAGAACGCGACGAAGCGTAAGTGAAAGAAAATATTAATTTGAAAACCGAAAAATGTAAAAATATCGTTTATAGGAGATAAAACCCTATTTCCCGCCTAACTGGTCATTTCCCGAAACCCATATTTGCCTTTACCAACTAATAAATACTCATTGTTAATCATTGAGTTGAGCGTGTATTTGTTTGGAGGTGTGTTTGGCAGCTGGCGGCGTTTTATTCGCAAAGTTCACCCGAAGTCGAATCAACAATTGTAGAAGCTTCGAAAAAGGAGTACTTGAATAATTGCACCGAAGCCGAGCTGACAAATCAATTTAATATGTTGCTCAACAACAGCTCACAACAGCTCAACAAATCGAGAAAATTCAATCATTTTTTACCGAACCTTGCAATGAACGAAATGCAACGAAATAGTTGACATGGTTTGCCAAGCCTACCCCCTTCGACTGGACCATCGAACTAAGCTGTTGATTTCAAGTATTATATTCATGTTCTTGCTAAACCCTCCACAACTTTGTCCGGTTCCAAGATTTTAAAAAATTGTGTTATTTTATCTTGTAGACAGCATATACATTTACATCTTGTAGACATGCAATAGCTCATTTATTAGCCCATTACAAACTTTTCTTGGCGTTTTCACCCACTTCGCGGACTATTTTTCTCAATTTTCTCTCTTAGTGCGCGCCTGCATAACTAAATTAAAGGTCTATACCAAATCTTGAATCTCTAGGATATGCAATTTTGAATGTAGGTCATTCAGTCGGGCCTACAGATCTATAAGTATAGATGAGATTTGACTACATTACGATACCAGAATAAATTTTCTATTAATGATCTCATAAGTAATATACTGTGGGCCAGAAATCCGATTTTTTGGCCAAATCTCTGTCATTTCTACACCAACCTAGCTAGAAAGTTGAAATTTTCGACAAAACGATCTCAAAAGATTAAACATATTTTAAAATGCAACAAAAAAATGTATAGGATATTGAGAAACCAACTCAAAGTCGAAAAATATTTCACCTTTTTCGATTTATAATTATAGAAAAAAAACTTGTAATTGGAGATGACCTAATTCTCGCATAGAAGTACATATAAGTACCAGATAACTAAATAAAATTAATATGTCTTGATATGTCTAATGGTTGGATGTGACCCTGTCGAGGATTTTTAGTCAATCTGACTACTCTCACTGATTTTCCATCTATTTTAACTCCTCTTTAGATTCAATACTAAAAACAACAAAATAAAAATAAAAATGTAATGTATTAAAACTCTAATTTTTTAATATATTACAATTTACCTTCAGTGCTTTTAAGAGTATGCTACACATTTTGACACACTCAAATTTTTTACCTCAGAGTGCTTTTCCCCTATTCCGAAGTTCAGACACAAAGCATACTTCTAGGCTGACTGTTTAAGAGAACAGTCGTGATTTCAATAGGGAATATAATTTTAAATGCGATTCTATAAAAATTCAAAGCAAAATCGCGCGTACCTACAGCTGAAGAACATTATTCAAAGATAATAGTAAGCAATGTTGCAAGCAAATTAAGAGAGGATCTTTTGGGCACTCTTAAATAAAAGTTGCAAATTGTAAAAAAACACTCAAAATTTTAGATTTTTTGCATTTTTTACGTAAACGCTTTCGAATGGAAACTTCTTGATAATTTTTTATGGCAATCTAGTGCGAAATCGAAAATAGGAAATCAATTTCACTAGTTTACAAAAATAAAAAAAAAAAATGACCCATTTCAGCTGAAAATTTTTCTTAGTATAGTTTGGAATGGTGATCTAAAAAATCGATTTCAAAAATTTTTTCATGGCTCCGTTTTTGAAATATTAATTTTTTAAATTTTTTTGGTAGGTACTCTTACATTTTAAGCCATATCTCAGTTCATAATTGTCAGATAGAGTCAAGCAAGATAAGAATCGAAAGGTTATTTCGCTGCCGGTAATCGAGTAGAACATTGTTTTTAAATCGGTTCATTAGTTTGACTACAAAATCCAAAAATATTTCAAAAAAATCGATTTTTTGCTCGAAAATCCAAGAAATTTCATTTTAAAACGACTAGAAAAAATATAAAAAAATACAAAAAAACTATTTTTATTTTTTCACCTTAAGAATCGCACTTTTACGAAGAAAATAAGGTATTGGTGAGGAAAATCGTGTAACACATACCATAGATGGATCCAATTGTGTACAGGAACTAACAGTCAAATTTGAGTATATTGTGTGTTTTCAAAAATTAACATTGTTCTTTTCTTCGTTTTTTGGTCAAATTATGTAGTGAACGAAAAGCCAGAACAAAAATAAAAATTAAAAACGGAACAAAAGTCAAAGCACAGGAAAATTTATTTTAAAATATTCAGGAAAATATCACATTTTTTTGAACTAAATTGCTTACAGCTCCTGTGTTTGTTCACAGATTTTGATCATCGATATCTGTTTTTCTTCGTAGAAGTGCGGTTCTTATGTAGAAAAAATAAAAATAATTTTTTTGAATTTTTTTATATTTTTTCCAGGCGACCAAAAATGAATTTTCGAGCAAAAAATTGATTTTTTCAAAATATTTTTAGATTTTGTAGTCAAACTAATGAACCGATTTAAAAACAATGTTCTACTCGATTACCGGCAGCGAAATAACCTTTCGATTCTTATCTTGCTTGACTCTATCTGACAATTATGAACTGAGATATGGCTTAAAATGTAAGAGTACCTACCAAAAAATAAAAAAAAATTATATTTCAAAAACGGAGCCATGAAAAATTTTTTGAAATTGATTTTTGAGATCACCATTCCAAACTACACTAAAAAAAATGTTCAGTAGAAATGGGTCTTTTTGGCTGTAAACTAGTGTTTGCGGCAGCTGTTTCTTTCCTAACTTTGACTATAATTTTTTAATAGTTTTGCATCAATTTTAAGAAAAATCAACTTTGAACGGCTGTCATTCAAAAACTATTTTGTAAATCAAAATTCAAAATCATTCCCAGTTTCCCAAACAAAAAATTGGGACTTTTGGCCAAAATTTCGGACTGCTGGCACAGTGTGCAATGTAAAAAAAAGACTTGAATTAGCCAAAATAAATAAAATTTTTCCGTTGTAACTGAACCGAACCAAAACCGCGGTTTAGTTAGCTACAAAATCCATATGAACCGAACCGGCGGTTCCAAAAGTGTGTAAACCACTGATCCGAACTATTCCTCATTTCCGAACGGTTTGCAATCTTAGGGCCGTTTTCTCATGTTCCTGTTTTTGCTCAAATCGAAATCCACCTAGATTTCGCAACTAGGCGGATTTTGTGCAATCGGTTGTCTCATGTAGATTGATTATGAATTTGGGCATTTGCGTCACGGTCACACCGGCTGGGCTGCCATGGCACTAAAAGAAAGTTAGCAGCCCCTGTGCCATCGCTAATTTGTTGATACGTCTATTGCGCGCCAATTTTGAAAATGAAAGCAATATTTTTTGTTCGGAAACACTTGTTACTGTGATTGGAGATTAAGTAAAAGGTCTATAGCTAAGTTGACACAGGCAAATAATTTGGCCAAATTTTGATAGAAATTTGGACAAATTTTGATATAAATTTGGCTATATATGCCAAATAAAGGAACTTTTCAGCCTTTTTTGATCAAATTTATTGCGTATGAAACCATAGTTAATGTTTTAAATACAGTAAAATTATTAATCAAGGCTATTTTAATCACAATTTGGCCAAATTTGTTACCTGTGTGAACTCGGCTTAAGCAATGACCTAGGGGAATTAGTAAGCGCATCTGTCTCTTCAGCATTGTCTGCAGGTGTCTTGTATACCAAAGGCACATACAATATTTTCAATTTTTGGTTTATTTATTAACAATTTAAACTTAACTGTTTCTAGCAGCAGTTGTTTAAAGTTTTCAAATATTTTTCAGTGTGACCATATGCGTGCACACATAAAAATACCTAATATGAATTGTCATGTACATTGTTTTCAAATCAATGAGGATGAAGTACATTGCTACGAAATTCATCTAGATGGTCAGCCATGAACATGAGCAAACGAAATGCAGCAAATCCACCTAGATTTGCAAAAACAGCAACATGAGAAAACGGCCCTTAATGTTTGAGCTCAGAAAATCTAAATCGGCTGTAGTCTCTCTTGCTTACTAACACAAGCAGAATTTTCTGTTTTCTTGATTAGGCGGACCCTGCTTTAGCATTAAATTTAGAGAAAGCTAGGAACCCTGCAAACAATTGAGTCAGAAAGAGTCTTCTGAGATTCTCGGGGAAGATTGTCGGACGATTGAATCTTCTAGCAATCGTTCCCTCGACTCCCAGAATATTATTTCGTCGTCGATCGCAGAAAAAAATCTTTTGAGAGTCGCGGGGCAGATTGCTGGATTAAACTATTTAATCCATTTGTTATAAACTGACCTAGACATAAATTAAATTGAAATGAGTTCTTTCTAGCGTAATGCATACATTTAGTGCCAAATATTTGCTATGTAATTTAGGCTTTATTTCTCATCTTAATACATTAGAGCATCTGTGATTTCATATAAAAAACAAATAACAAGAAAATGTGAGCTCTATCCGACACATAGTAGCTATCTGCATGAATAGAAAGCGGCCCTAAATATATTTAATATAATTATGATTCATTGATTTTGTTTATAATTAACAGTTAATATCATTAAAAATATAAATATTAATAATTTGGTGTATAGAACGCGACACTTCCAAAAGAGTCTTTGGTGAACCTTCCAGAAGACTGTTCCGTGACTCTTCTGAGTATCGTTGTATATTTTGACTGTCTCCCAACGGAGATCAGAAGGCGTTCAGAATGCGATCTCGTGGCGTTCAAGGAGTTTTATCTATAGGAACCACACAACTTGGACCGGGTATTTTGCTTCTACCGAAACCTTCTTCCAAAATATAAACTTTAAACTCTTCACATAGCCAAACATACCCCATGTACACAGTTTCTTCCACTTATTAACCAGCCTCTAATTAACCATAATGCATCTAATTTATTGTGCTTGCAGTCCCCCACCGATCTGAATGAACAAAGCAACGTTCTGGCATTTGGCCATGTAAGTTGATTCCATTTATTTTCCGCCAAAGACACCCATCCATACCCATCCATCATCATACCCTTCGTATACGTACTTATGGTACAACTATTGTTATTATTTTTTTCCTATCTTTCTTTTTGTTTTGCATTTTCTTGGTCAGGTCATTAGGCGAGAACTGCGGCAACTGCTTCCGACAACAACAACGTCGACGACGGCAACGACAGCGTTAACCAAAGCAGGGTAAGCGTATGATATATATATCGACATACCGTTGGCGTCTCACATTAAACGCTTTGACCTTCGTTGTTCAGTTTTTGCAGGGCCTGCATTAGTCATAGCAGGCGAATTAACACGATGAGGCGTACAACGAATGCGGAAGCAACGCAGTAATCCTCAAGAGAAACACAGACAAACGAACAACGAACGAACAAACATGTTCAAAATCCGGCAACGTAATTGCATGTTGATAGTAACCGCCCTGGTGCTGGCTCCTTGTATAATAATCTTGATGGTGATGGGACCCGAATTATCCACCGAACAATCGTTGACCCAACGACTCGCCGAATGTCATATGCGGCTGCAGTACTTGGAGTCCATGTATCGTGCACGTCAGGAGGACGTGTCGCTGCTCTCACAATATTTGGGACAATTGCAGAGTGGTAATATGACAACGAATGCTCCACCGCCTTTGCCGGTGGCCAATTTGCTAGACGGACTGAGTCCGGAGGCCCGCCAATTGTTACGAAATGCCTCACATATAACCAAAATGGCAGGATCTGGTGGTTTAATGTTGGCTAGGAATCAGAATATACGTCTGCCCAATGCCTACCACTTTCTACCCCATTTGCTGGATGATGCCGGCTCACTGCGTCCCGCTTATCTACAAAGCAAGGGGCGTACGGATGTCAGCATAGTGCTGGGTATACCCACAGTGAGAAGGGAGAAGCAATCCTATTTACTGGGCACCCTACACAATCTCATCGAGAATATGAATGAAGAGGAACAGAATGAAACCCTGATTATAGTGTATATAGGCGAAACGGATGCAGAGGCAGTCCAGATGATAGCCAAACAAATTGAGACCAGTTTTGAGCCGCAAGTGGAACAGGGACTAATTGACATTATAGCCCCGGCCCCCAGTTATTATCCCAATTTCGAGAGGTTAAGAATCACGCTCAATGATCCTCTGGAGCGGGTCAAGTGGCGCAGTAAACAGAATTTAGATTTCGCCTATCTGATGGCCTATGCCCACTCCAAGGGTACCTTCTATGTGCAGCTGGAGGATGATATCCTGACCAAGCGGCAATTTATAACCACCATGAAGAAATTTGCTTTAATTAAAAGCGCTCTGACCAAACCGGATCAACCTTCGTGGTTTGTCTTGGACTTCTGTCAATTGGGTTTCATAGGCAAAATGTTCAAAAGTGCTGAGCTACCCTATTTGATTACCTATTTTCAAATGTTTTACAACGACAAACCCGTCGACTGGCTGCTCACCTATTTCATAGAATCCAAGGTCTGTCGCACGGACAAGGATCAAAAGCATTGTAATCAGGAGAAGGCCAAATATTGGCAACATTTTCGTAAATCCTTGTTTCAGCACATAGGCACCAGCTCCTCCCTCAAAGGAAAGGTGCAAAAACTAAAGGATAAACAATTTGGCAGCAAAGTGCCCACTTACTATGCCCATACCCATAATCCACCGGCCCTGGTCAAGTCCAACATAGCTCCATATAAGAACTATCTACTGAAACGAGCCTATCGCGGTGAATCCTACTTTTGGGGTCTGTTACCACAGCCGGGTGACTTGGTACAAATCATTTTCGATCAACCCACTCTACTCAGACGCTATCTTTTTCGTAGCGGCAACTCTGAGCATCCATCCGATCGTTTTTATAACACCACCGTTGAGCTGTTGCCCTCAGACTCACTAAGCGAGAACTCATCCGTTTGGAGTAATTATAATACCACCACCGATGGCTATCTGGTGGTGGGTTCATTCGATAATCTGGGTGTGGCTGAGGGTCTCTTGGATCCAAAAATAGGTCCGCTCAAAGAGCTACGTCTCCATGTCCATAGCGATAGTGAAAACTGGGCTTTGCTAAGCGAAATTGAGCTACAGGAATTGGGTAATGCTAGCAATTCGGAGGACAATGTGGCTAAGCCGCGTTTCACGGCGGGCAGCTGATTGCTACATCGCCATAGGCAGCGTCAGGAACTAGAAGATTGAGTCATTCGCACACACCACACTCCCATTGTCTATACTCTGTACATCTGTGTGTATATTTTTCTAAAAGCTATACCAAGTCGTACCATCTAAATGTGTAAATAATCTCAAATGAAACAAGAAAAATAACTCAAACTGTAACTGTGTAAATTTGTGTTGATGTAAACTTTCAAATGATGAAGCAAACATTTATAAATGTTCGAATAAGTGTTAAACTCTAGCGTTAAGCTAGGATTGTTGATATACGTTTAGGAAGATTAATTTAAAATTGAATTTGCATTTGTTTTCAATTCTGATCCATTTTAGGCTTTTCCCAGTTCATTAGGATGTCTACTAAGCGTCCGTTCGGGCCTAAACGGACTGAAAGTTCCGTTCAATTCTTCGGTCACAGGATTTCTTTTAAATCACTAAGAGACACCTTGTCCTTGCTTTGATGCTCCTTGGTGGGTTTTCAACATATTGGAAAAACCACGTGTTTCTATTTGTGTGCATGTCCGGGGAGCAGGAGCCATCAAAAACCGTACATTCAGGCAATTATCTGAATTCCACTTCCACGGCAACCTTTCGATGTGGAATTGATTCATGTTCTCTACCCCAAAACGAAAGATTTTCGTTTATACGCATATTTTGGGCCTGAGAAGTACCCTAGATTCGCACTTTGATCGGCTTATTTGTACCATTATTTTTCTTACTGGAAAATTAGTACAGCTTTAGTAAATTACTGCGATTAGTCTTTCAAAAGTTATAAAAAATGTTTGGAAAATTAATCACATGTATCAAATTTCACTGCTCAGACAAACCGAAAATTTAAACCGTAAATCAGATCCCCTATCTTCGGACTGTTCGATTTTCTTAATCACTTAAGCTGGTTCATAGTTTTTCCCATGCCTTAATTGCCGCTCCGTTCAGTGCTATTGCGAAAGGTTTTACAGCGCAATTCCATTTGTCCGTGGAAGCACAAAAACAAACGAAGCCACTCCAAAACATGCCGAACATTTTGGCCTTGTGTTTCGTGCATTGATGCGTTTTCCCTGTTGGAAGATCAAATTTTTATTTCTTCGACCGCGAAGAAAAGGCTATGGATTCATTTGCAAAACGTCCAAAAATTTCTAATAGAAAAGTACAGGGGTTCCTTCCTCAAATCCCTTCAATAGGGCGAAAACCCGTCAGGACCGTCCAGTTCAACTTTTTCTTCTCCGATAAAAGTATCTAGAAAGATAAACTAAAATTTGCATTGCTCCATAAAAACTTTTTATCTTTGTCCAGTCAGTTCCCATAATATCTCTAAGATTAATCGGGCTTCTTTATGGCGATACTGTAACCTTGCTGCCACCTTCAATTTTTGTCGCACTTTGTTTTCAGATTTCTTTAAAGACCGTGCAATGATCTAGCGAGACACTTTTAGGCTACATTCAGCCGCTGACGCATTAGCGGTCATTAATGAACTACTTGCAACCTTCACTAATCGGGGCTGGTTCATGTTTTTTTCCATATTCAACACAATAAAATTACATGTCGCAACTTTGTCTGAGGGACCAATTATTCAGACAATTTCTTGTAATGAGCAATTCTCACTTAGCGCCAGAATTTGGACTTTCTGGACATCTGACAGCACTGGCCCACTTGGCATATTTACAAAATTATTACAAATAGTTACTCAACCAAGTGTACACAAATAAAATCGTTGCCAGCAAATTAAATTTTGCGGCTGTAGTGAAGCACCTCGCGCAAATCGAAAATACACTGAGAGCGTTGATGATTGTCATTTCTCATTTTACGGCATGCAAATTTTTTCTGGCTTTACTGTTTCATTGCGTACCCGGAAAAAACAAATCTATAGTGTTGCTCCACAGTTTATAGCCATCTTAATTTCGTTAAAAGAGGAGAAAAAGTGCCCGATTGCCGTAATGTAAGAATTAAGAACAGGATATGATTGGGATACAGTCTTTATGGAAGAATCACTCTGATTTTGTACCTTCAGCAGAGAGAATCCAATTACATAGTTAAAATTTTTAATTTATACATTCTGAGTAGACATCTCAGTTCAGTCAGTACTAGTATTTTTAGCTACATAGTTCAACATACACCAACAAGAGATAGCACACAAATGAAAAAAACTGGGGTCCACACTAAAAAAAAAATCGATGCTCAGCTTTGTCTAACGAGGCTCAGTTTAGCAGTTGAACTGCAAATCAAGGAAATATAAAATTTATGGCCGATTTGATCACATATTCTATACCTCTAATTAAATTCGAAGTAAGACGGCATTGTACTTGCCTGTCGATATTGAATCTCTAACCCACTATATCGACTAGATAACCTTGTGTTCGGAACGGTTTCAGATTTAATTATTTTTGCATACGTAGAGAAAAATGTTGTTTTAGAAAAGTTATGGACAAAATCATGACTTAATGACCTAGAGCTTGCTAAATAAGTTCTACGAAAAAAGTTTTGGAATTCCGGTTTCTAAACGGTTCGCAGACCGTTTTTAAATACTATTTTTTGCTTATATTGTGAATGTACCAAAAATCTGATCAACAGCACCTCATTGAGTTCCTTATCTGATCTGAGAACAGACAAAGTTTAGAATTATGAACAAAGCTATCAAATTTTTCTGTTCTCTTCTCTCTTGGTTGGGGTAATTCCATCATGGTATGCCCTGCTTAAGATGCCAGAGCAAGCTCTCTCTCTCTCTTTCTCTTCCATCCCTGTCAGCTGGGCTGTCCCTGCCCATGCAAAAAACCCAGATGAGATTATTCTCGATCAATCGTTATTGAGCCGATCGAACAACCCCCGAATTGAATGGTGAACATGTGTGATTATGTCAGAGGCGGCCAAAATAGAGAGGACAGAAAAGTGTGCTTGTGTTGGTGGACAGGAGAGCTGTGTCCAGACTACAGCCGTTTTACTTGCAATTCAGTGTTCACCGTTTTACACATCCATAAGTTCGGCTAGCGTTTAAAAAAAAACACGACTGACTTCGGTTGATGTTTGCTATGGCTGGCCGCCTTTGGATTATGCTAATTTGAACCTTGCCCAAGTTTTTCAAAACATGTGATTAATATTCAAATTAATATTCATAATTATTATACTTTTGATCAGATATCAATAGAGACTGCACTAAAGGGCTCTCAATGGCTTCGATTTGTTTGATTTAATCAGCTCTCTAATATTGCCATGGAGGGCTCCAAGGGTCGTAATTCAATGACTTTCTATCTTACAGTCTGGTTCTGATTCAGGATTCAAACAAAGATATTAACTTTGTGAAATCAATCATATAATGAGTTTATTATAAATTTGGTCTCGTTTTTCAATAAAAGTCAGTTAAAGTAATGTACAAAATTGCTTTACAATATTTACAATAATTGAAAGTTATTATAAATGATTCTTTCAAAAGAATAACTTCCAATGTAATCGGTTATATTCCAAACTCAAATCAGTTTATTTTCAAATATTTCAGATATCAACAATCTTAGCTTAAACGTAAACTACATAAGCTAGGTTTATATTCTGAACACTTTTTCTCAGCGGTCAGTTATAAGCCTAGCTTACACAATTTTTCATCTAGATATATTTCCCCATATACATATAATATATATAGCAAAAACATGCTCCAAGTGCCCCTTCCATTTGTTCATTGTGTTGATATTTACATTTATACACCTAAAAAAATATAAAAGTACTAAAAATCAAAAGAACCACATTTTGTTAGGCCTAGTTGTGGGCTATATAACTGAATATTTCCTATGTTATTATTTTGTTAAGCATTTCTTCCAGTCTTAAGTTTAAGTGTTGACTTTTCATAGATTGGCCAAACATTCCAAACTGTTACCTAATTGCTGAATCTCTCTCTTCGATCAAATCTGTTATACCTAGATGTAATCTGTTCTCTCTATTCTACTCTCTGTTCAGTTATATGCCACAACTTGAGAGGAGAACCTAAAAAAGCCATAACAGAACAAAATTTTATATTAGTAAAATATTCATATATATATATTATAACATTTTTAGCCTTGTTGCTTTTTTACTGTGATTTGTTAATAATTTTTTTGTGCATAAACAATGAAAAGAAAACTACATACTACAAATAATCATAGCGTATGATGCTAATTGGTAAACTTGAAACAAAACGAACGAAATTCCAAAACAAAAATTAAACATTTTTTACCTATTCGAATATACAAATCGGAAAACGCCAAATTTTTTATAGATTGTAAAATGAAACATAAGAAACGATTAATGTTTAAACTTGGTTCCTGTTGACTAAAAGAGAATTGTGTTATATAGTGGCATATAAAAGTATCCACGAGTGTTTGATTTCAATGCATTTCCAGAATTTCCTATAACTTTCAAAACTTCCAAATGCTGCTATATAATTAAACATAAATAAAAAGAACATTGTAGACTGCTTTCGATACAAAACAAATAAAGAACAAAATGATTTTGCTCGCTTAAATACATAGATATATATTTTTATATATCCCCCCAGGTGTTGATTGTGTTGTCTAAGTATTTCTTGCACCAATTCATTTGCCAAAATGTCAAACACTTGGTTAAAACTATCAATAATAGTGAATTATTAAGTAAAAATCCCCTGCGCGCACACACACAAAATCCAATTAGCAAAAATGTTTGTAAACTCAAAATTATTTCTACAATTTTCATAAGCCGGAGAAAACAAAAACAAAATGGCACGACGTTTGACAAAACAAAAAACTTACTCCAAATATAAGTGTAATATGTGTAATAAGCTTATTAAATTAAATAAAACAAAAAAAAAACAAAAACAATGTAAAGCGCGTTGTTTTTATTCTGAAAGAAAACTTTAGAAAACGGGAGAAATTGTTTGAATTTTTCACAAGGGGGTGGTGTGTACATGGAAGTTGTATCATGTAGGGAAAATGCCATATCCAAAATACCAAAAAATGGGTTGAGACTCGATTGCTTTGATCAGCGCGAATTGAAATTCTCCGAAAGATTTTTGTTTTGTTGTTAATCTTCTTTGAATCCTTTTATTTTTAATTGAATTCTTAATTATCGTAAGCATTTCTGAGAATAATGAAACCAATTACAATTTCTAATCTACAATATAGAACATATTTAATTAAAAAAATTTAAAAAAAAAAAAAAAATAAAAAAAAATATAAAAAAAAAAAAAGAAAAAAAAAAAAAAAATATATTTCAATTTTTAAGTTTTTAAAAATGTATTTAATTAAAATAACAAGAAAATAACAGAATTACTATATTCTTTTAAAGAAATATAGGCCCCCCTTGTTTTGATATTGTTGTGAAATCAGATTTCTTTGAGTGGAATAAAGCAGAAGTCGATCGACAACCTGGGGAATTTTTTATGATTTCTGTAGAAGACCGCTCCAAAGACATCCTTCGGGAAGTTATAATTAATTTGCTGTCCGATTTGCTGAAATGGTTTGTGCATCAAAGGGTGAATCACTCTAAGAATTTCGTGGATCCGCAAACAAACGCTCACACACAAAATATTAAAAGGGTCTGGCTGGTTTTGGAGGCCGAAATGGCTTACAATGGTCTAAGAGCACTTTTTTTGGAACTTGGCTAAATTCAGATTCACTAGACTGTTTCCGAAACCTACAGACCGCAACTATGAATTTTTTATGGCAATTAGGCGTCTGAACGATCCCACAAAGGCGAATGTTATAAATTAGGTTCATTTTTCCGAGGCAAGTTACGTAAAAAAGTTCGCGGCTGTTGATAAATTTTAAGATTTTTAAGATTCCGTTAAATAATTATTTATAATCGGTCAGCACGATATGAATCTTGGTTGAGTGGATTTTACTTCCTGGGAAAACCACTTTTAAAAAACGCGCTTAAAACTCTACCTCGAGGAAAAGAGTTAATAACTATCCATAATTTGCTCACTTGTATGTTGCTATTGGTCTGCTTTATGAACCTGGAAATGCAAATACAGTTAAATTCTAGAGGTAAGTCGCTGTCCAATTGTAAAATATTATTATTTATTTAACATTTATATTTCGCGGTCCATCAAAGAAAATTTTTCAAAATTTTATGAGTATAGGTCGGTGATCAATTACCACTATTTTTTAAATTCCTTCCAGATGGAAGAAATTCACTGAATAAGGTCCTTTTTAACGGTTTTTGGTACATAACCTTTAAAAGAGGAATTATATCGACAAAATTAAGCTGGGTTAATTAGAGAAAACTGAGTAGAGTAAAGATAGCGGTTTTTTCATTCGATAGGTAATTGGTTAAATTAAATTTAGTAATTTTTGTTGTTGTTCAAGTTAACCAAAAATTTAAATCATAGGCCAATGGTTGCAAAAATTTTTTGAGAACGGATGATCAGACTTTAAAACTGAAGACGGGGTTCGGTTAAGAATTGATGTAATTCTGGTGTGAACTAGGAAGGTTTTAAAGTCAAAATTTCGAAAATCGAAAATCACACCAGAATGGTGGCTATTACGAGCAATTTAAAAAAAAAGAATTTGAAAATCGGTCAACAGGTACTCTTTAAATCTTTGCAACCATTTTGGAAAAAGTGGTTCCGAGATAACCGCATTTAAAGTTTCGACATCTGTTTTCGATAAAATAAAAATAATTTTTAATAAATGTAAAAATTGGATTTGGTGCATTTGGGTATTAGCTTTCACCGAAAAAAAATTTCAAAATCGGTTAAGCTGTTCTCCAGAAATTTGGGTCAAAGTGCGTCAAGACATGGTAAATAAAAAAAAACTTCAAAAATTTTCAAGTAATATTTTTTTTCAAAAATTTTTTTTCCAATATATTAAACATTTTATAAATATTTTTAAAGTTTTTGACCAAAAAAATGAAAAAAACTAAGAATTTCTAAAAATACGAGGGTCGATGAAAACAATTTTTATATAAAAGGGTCGGGAAAAATAATTGTTTTATTTATTTCTGTAAAACTGAGTTGCGGATCTGCTTGAAAGCTTTGCATGATGTTTATAAGATCCTAATAGAACGTTTAAGCAAATAAAAAATAAATGAAAACAAAATGTCTGAAGGTATACAGTACCCTTAAAAAAACGCGACTTGGATTTTACCTCGACAGGTGGATTGGAAAGGAGTTCTTTTGGGCCGGATTTTTATCTATTTGCTATCTCATTTATTTTTATATTTGTCAAACTGTGCCGGTACAACCATGGTATATTTAACAAGGTAGTGTCGTCAGAAATTCACCAACCGAGAGAGGTACCAGTTGATATGAACATGTGAGAGCACGCTGACATCCCCTTTGCTACTGAGTGTGTTTCACCATTCAACTGGTACCCCAATGACTTCACCTGGTATAATTTCATGGGTACAACCCTCTGATTATGGCTCCATCCAACACTGTTTAATATATCGATGACAACAACAATCGAGTAGGTTTTTAATAAATTTTGAAATGAGTTATTTGCAATGCGTTCAAACAGCTTTAGTATAAATTGCTTACGGTTATACGAAAACCTCTATAGATTTCTGTGGCACACCCTATAATTTTAGGTCCTTTCTTCACTCTGCAGAGTAAAATTCCCGCTACCTTTCACTGAAATAGTCTATTTGTCATTTTAATGTGATGTCTTAAACATAAAGCAAAATTTAAATTAGACTATCGAAATATTCAATTAGCGTTCTTTTCGAGTACTGTTCATTTTGAAATCAAAACCGAAAATCCAAATTTTTTGTACGTCATCTATTGATACCATGTTCTTTGGTCGTACTTTGTTTTGTCACTGCTGGTATTTTAAAGAAATCAAAAGCTGGTCACACTGTCGCGACACAGAGTGTTTTTGTTTTTTTGGTTCAATTTATACTAAAATTAATACAAATTATAGATTAAGTGGAAAAGTTAAACATTATGGAGGCGGTGCCGCGTTTGCATATGCTGTGGTTTGCTCTTAAATCCAGTCCCGAAGGAACTTCATTTGCGGCACTGAAAAAGGTAGAAAAAAAAAAAATAGAATGTGGTCGTGGGGGGCATGAAGACGGCAGGCGGTGACGGGTTGACGAACTTGATATTTAATTTAATTATTTATATACATATTTTGATAAACCACATAAAACGGGGGCAGAAACTAAGCCTACTTTGGGCAGTCTACGCCTTTCGGCCGAGTTGCCTTTGTTAGGTGAGGCGGTGGCTGAGTCATCGATGCAGTCGTCGCCTGATTAGTCTCGAGAAAAAAATGAAAAATAAACAACAATAGGTGGTTAAGATCTGGGTAAGGGGCACCGGGGAGGTAGTAATGGAAGCAATGAGAACGGTAGGGCTTCAATTGAGTTCATTTTTTGGGAGAGAGGAACTCTACAGGTTGAATTTATGGGTCGGTTCATGCTCCCTTACAAGCAACCCCATCCGTTCTGACCTTTAATATGTTTAACTTTTTTAACTGATTTCTCCCTTTTCCCCTTAGTACATAGCCGAATTCTATCATGAAGATGCCGAGGCCTACTCCAAGGAGGTTCATGCTTTGGAAACTTTGCGCAATCAAGCCATGCGCACCACCAAAGATGGTGCTCCAGTGATGAAACGTTACTATTGCCAGCTTCATGCTCTCCAGAATCGTTTTCCTCAGCTGGCCGATCGGGGTTGTTTCACTTTCACCTGGAAGGATCTGTATCACAGTTCGGTGCATGAAATTACCGATATGCGTTATGAGCGTGCCGCTGTTCTCTTCAACATCGCAGCCTCTCATACCCAAGAGGGTGCCTCTGTGACGCGTGGTGATGTGGATGGCATGAAAATGGCCTGTACACATTTCCAGGCCGCTGCCTGGGCCTACAATGAGTTAAGGGAACGCTATGGCAATGTCAATGGTGGTGGTGATTTTATGACACCAGAGCTATTAATGTTCCAGCAGCAGGTGTGTTTGGCTCAGGCACAGGAATGTATTTTGGAGAAGTCCCTAATTGACAATCGCAAACCAAATGTGGTGGCCAAGGTAACAGCCCAGATTGTGGTGTACTATGGCGCCGCCTTGGCTGCTCTGCTTACGGGCGGTGATGATGGTCCAGTGGCTCAGGTCATAGATAGCTCCGTGTACAAGTTGTGGAAGAAATATGTGAGATTCAAGATCAACTATTTGAATTGCATACTTTATCTGTACCAAGGACAACATTCAGAGGAGCAGAAGAAAATGGGTGAACGGGTGACACTATATCAGGTGAGTTTCTGAGTAGGGGAATTAACTTAATGACCTACCGATGGTGACACGTCTATTTAACACATATGGGCATTTCCATGACGTCGAACGGGACAATCGTACGCATTTAAATATTCAAAAAATACATTCATGTATACCCCTTGGAACCATCAGAAAGGTTTTTAGATAGCGGAAGTACATGTAATCTAAAGTCACTTTTTTTCCAAAAAATTAGCAATTTTTTCAACCGGCTTTAAACTTAAAATATAATGATATAATTTACACGGATGCATTTGTCTTGTGATTTGTATAACGCCATAACGCCTTCTATGGAAAAATTCAAGACTCTTATGCATGGGCTGGCAAAAGTACGACGTGCCTGGAAAGTATTTATTTATTTATTTAGTCGACAAAAAAAGGCTGTCAACTCAATTTCACATACGTTATAAAAAAGCCTTATTGACTAAGAAAGCCTAACAAAAAAAACTAACAATTAATTAAAATTACAAAATAACTAATAACGACTCCGACTCGATGGGGGAGTTTTATTTGCCCGTCCGGCCAGCTATGCCCCGATTCACAGCCAACTGTAGTCAGAGACGTTATTAGAGCTACCAAAAACTTTAATGATATAGAGATAGAGAAGAGGAAAAAAACAAAACCAGAATAGAGGCAAAGGAAAAAAATAATAATAAAACTAAAATAAATCAGATTAAAGAGAAAAAAATTTAGAAGAAAACAATAAAAAAAATAAAATAAAATATAAAATAACTAGAAATCTCTGACCCGGTGGGGGAAGAATTTTTAGCCAGTCCGGCAAGCTATGCCCCTACTCACAGCCAGGAGAGGTCAGAGATTTCCCCTAAGATAATTATAGAGATATGTTTTTAGAGAGAAGAGAGAGAGATCTGTTGAGAGCAGGTGATAGAGATCGTTACAATTTTGACATAAGACTCGAAATCGATTGTGCTTTGCATAATCAGTTGTGCATCTAGGCAATACTAATGGAAAATAGTTTCTGGTTGGCCTAGAAGGAACGGAGAAGTTAAGCCGACCTAAAAGTTCAGATGAATCTACATCACCGATAACACAAGTTTACAAAAAAAGGCCATTTTTTGCAACAGAGAACTTTGCAACCGTTCCTTATGTATTTTTGGCCGCTGAACTCAGATAAATTGTCCGTTTTTTTCCAGCACGTCAGGTTCACGAGATATTTGCATTAGAGAGGTATTCTTACATTTGTTGGTCGTGTGTCCACATTAAGTGTCCTATTCGAACCAACTTTGTTTTAATGTAAGCTGCATTGAATGAAGTTAAAGAAAAACCAAACACGAAGTTTTGATTTTGCTGATAAGTTACCAATTTTTGGATTTGAACATTAAAAATGTGGGTTTTTTTGAAAAAAACGATTTTTTTTGCCAGCTTAAGAAATTCTGTTTAAATCATCTTGCAATCTGATGGAGTGCATCGGGTCGTTGAAATATAAAATAAGTTTTACATCATCGGCGTACATAAGTATCCGAATTCGAAATTATTGTGGGGAGATCATTAATAAATAGAGTAAAAAACAATGGGCCGAGGTGACTGCCTTGTGGCACACCAGAAGTGACAAAGACAGGCTTTGACGTATTAGAGCGTAGCAGAACTTTTTGAGTTCTATCTTTTAAATAGGACGAAATCCAAAGTAGAAAAGGGGATGGAAATCCTAAACGATCAAGTTTAACGAGGAGAAGATCATGGTTCACAGAATCAAATGCTTTACTGAAGTCGGTGTAGATGACATCAGTTTGTTTTTTTAAAAGAATCCATCGTTAACCATTGAGGTAAACTAAAAGTAAATTGGACGCAGTTGACCGACGCTTTGTAAATCCATGCTGGAAAGGTGGTAAAATCTATTTACAATAGTGTTGTAGGGAAGAGGTTATAATCTGTTCAAATAATTTTGGAATAGCGGATAGTTTAGCTATGCCCCTATAATTGGATATATCAGACTTCCCACCTTTCTTATGAAGAGGAATAATAATTCCTTCCAAAGATTTGGAAAAATACCAGATTCTAACGATAGATTAAAAAGCTTAAGCAATGGATTGCACAAAGAAATACAACACTCTTTGAGCACACAACTCGGAATGTTGTCAGGCCCAGGGGAGTATGAAGATTTTAGTGATTTTAAATGAGAAAGTAAGGAGCTTTCGGAAATCCAGAGAGCAGTTATCGAGTTAGAAGAAGAAGTGTTATAAGGATAAGAAGTATTAGTAAAGCGCGTAGAGGAATAAGTAGATTGAAAGAAGTCGGCGAACAGGTCAACGGCTGTGGAGTCATCGTTAGCCTTTTGGTCGCCCAGAAAAAAAGAAGAAGGTAAAGAAGAAGACCTACGTTTAGAATTTACAAAGCTGTAGAATTGCTTCGGGTCCTCTGCGAATTGAATTTTGCATCGCACAAGATATTTCCTATAGCACTCAGAATTAAAAAGGGTAAAGTTCGATTTTGCAATTGAGTATTTAGAAAAGTCAACCGCAGAACCAGTTCTTTTATACTTTTTGAAGCATCTAGACTTAATATTTTTCAAATTAGAAAGTCTAGGACAGAACCAAGGAGGATTAACTGACGCGGGAGAAGCAACGCTATTAGAAATACAAATATCTAAGAGAGAATTAATAGATTCATAGAAAAAGGTAGAAGCTAAGTCTAAATCAACCGCATCGTACAAAGGAGTCCAGTCTGTTGCACAAATAAGTTAATTTAATAACGTAAAGTTTCCTTTACGAAAACAACGACGAGGCTTATTAGAAATCATAACAGTCGAAGAGGTAGGTCCGATAACTGAAATGGAGATTTCAAGAGTAGGATGATAAAACATTTTTTGAATAAATGAGATTATAATTGGGGCTGCATTTTTATACATGATTTGTCAAAGAGATATTTTATACTTAAAACAGTAATCTTAACCGAAACCCGAAAGAGAATTACGTTTATAAACGTAACCAGAATCGTAACCGATATCCCACAACCGTAACATAACCGTTACCGGAAAAAAAGCGATCAGCCAAAACAATAGCCGTAACCCAAACCGTTATTTGTTTGGGTTTTAACCTCTGCATAAAGTAAAATTAGACATGACCGAAAACCAAGAAAACCAAATTCTACTACACGTATTTCTTAGTGTAGTTTGAAATGCTGAAATTTTTTGTATAGAATGCGAATTTTTTTTAAAATTTTTTCAGTGCTAATAAAAAAATATTTTAAAACCATACTAAAAAACAATTCTTGTGTTGTGTTTAACTAGTGTTACACAAAATTTAAGAAATAAATCGTACACTCTCATTGCGTCATACTATACTTTCCTCATAGTTTTACTGATTTTTAAATTGATGAGTACTAACTTTGAAATTTTGTAATAAAATTACGTTTGGAGGAACTAAGGGTTCACGATAGCTTTCAATTTTATATTACATCACTCAATTCCCGTCTTGAAGGTCATAGGTTCACAGTAAATCATTTTCTTCGTGATTAAGTTGTTGTGTTTTGAATTGACGTATGATTAATTTTGCTTGTGGTAAACTTGAATGGTGTTACAATGTGTTGAAATTCCCAATGCTGAATTTATGTTATGTTGAGCTGACGCGTGTTGAAATGACATGTGTTTAATTGACTTGTTAAAATTGTTTTGGGTTAAATAGACATGGAACCCCTACTAATACTTAATTTCCCTTTCCAGGCCTCTTGGGACAAACTGGAGGAGGCACGCAAAGAGTCCAAGGGTTTGCCCGATCAAAAGGAAATCAATGAATCGCTTAGTTTCACCGCAGATGTCGTAGAGGCCAAACGTAAGAATGCCAAAAATGAGAATGAGTTCATTTACCACGAAGCGGTGCCAGAGCTGACCACCATAGCCGCTGTTCAGGGTGCCAATTTGGTCAATGGCATTGGTTTCTCTGTGACGGATGAAGAGTTCTCGAACTCCGATATCTTTGCTAGATTGGTACCCATGAAGGCTCACGAGGCCAGCTCCATGTATAGCGAGGAGAAGGCCAAACTTTTGCGTAAATATGGATCCCTGCTGGAGGAAAAGGATCAGCAGCTGGATAGCTATATGAGCTCACTAACTTTGGATAATTTGAATATCAATGAAGAGCAGGCCAATAAGTTGCCCCAAGGCATAGTGGATCGTTGTGCAGCCCTAAATGCCAATAAAACGGCCATTACAGGATCTAATTGAAGCCATGTCTCAGTTGGCTGAGATTACAGCCGAGGTGGAAACGAATCTGAGTGATTTGAAACTGATGCTAGAGGCGGAGGGAAAGGAGGAGAGAGAGTTTCTAAACATAAGTGGGGTTCAACGTACACCCAATGCCCATATCATTGAGCTGACTCGAGAGTTTCAGAAATATAGCGAAGCCCATGCCCGGGCAGGCGAATCCAACAATACTTTGAGGAAGGCCATGTCCTTGCATGTGAATAACTTGAAGATTCTGGCACGTCCTTTGCAGGAAATCCAACAATTGATGCCCAAATTAAGCTCCGAGCTGAACACTACCGAAATCTTTAAGGATGTCAAACTAATCCTAAATAAGGTCAATGAAATGAAGGCTCAGCGTGCACAATTTCATGCTGATCTGCGTATAGCCATCAATGAGGATGATATCACGGCCAAGGTCATAGCCCATGGTGGTCAGGAGGGTCTGCAGATATTGTTTTCCACGGAACTGGCCAAACATGAGAGAATTACCCAATTGTTGGATCAGAATATGCTGGCCCAACAGAATATTTTGCAAGCGTTGACCGAAAACTATGCCAAAGCAGCTCCAGTGCTTAAAACTCTGCAGGATGTCAAACAGAAGCGGGAGCATTTCTACAGTTCGCTGGCAGCTTCTTATGATGTTTATGAGGATCTTTTGGCCAAATCTGCCAAAGGTTTGGAATTCTACAAGAAACTGGCGGGCAATGTTCAAAAACTTTTGACACGTTTCAAATCCGCAAGGGATGTGCAGTCCGAGGAGCGTCAGCAGAGAATGCAGAGCGTTAAGCCCACTCCCGAAGTGCCCGCTCCCATTATTTCGAGCACTGGAGCACCCAAATTGCGTGATTACCTCAAGGCCAAGGCAGCAGCGGGGTCTGCAGCTCTAGAACCCCTTAACTCCACGCCGTATGTGCCACCAGTGCGTCCTGTTCCCGTGGGCTCTGAGAATCCCACCCAGGCTGCTTGCTCAAACTATGCCACAGCCCCACCCAATGAACCACCGCCACCCTATTCTCTACAACAGCAGCAATACTTTGATCCCAGCGCCGCGGGCTACACGAATCCCATGTACCAACAGCAGCAACAGCATCAGGCTCCGCCTGCCTACAAGGCACAGCCCTCACCCAATTCTCAGACCCTTCACGGAGCCATGGTGCAACTTAATATGCAAACGCCAGAGGTTAACCAAATGGGAGGATTGAGTGGCTACAACTATAACTATGCCAATGCTGTTTCACAGGGATACAACTATCAGCAGCCTTTGTATGTGGCCACATCTTCGAATTCTAATACTGCAGAAATTCCTGCCACTTTGCAGGCACCCTATGTGGTTAATCCTTACCAGAGTGTTGGCTACACCAATCAGGCCACTCAGCCTCAGTCCATCTACGCTCCCACGCAGATGTCTCAACCCTCTATGGGATATACTCAATCAACTGCGGCACAATCCTTGCAATATCCACAATCTCAGACGCCTCTGCAAAATTTGGGTTATACCCAGCAGCAGCAGCCACCAAACGGAGGCTATAATCCGCCACAACCTTCATTGTATAACCCAGCAAGTGTTCAGGCCTCCAATCAAAGCATTCCTGCAGGATATGCGTATCCACAGCAATACAATGAGCAACCCAGTGCTCTAATGGCTAACTCATCTTCGTCGACGGTGTCTGCTCCTAATCCTTTGCAGTATACCAACACTGTAACTAATCCCGCTCCACCCGCTGCTGCACCTAATACCATAACTGCTGCTGCTCCAGTATCCTCTAACTATCCCCCTTCGGTCAATCATGCTACTACTGTTCCCCCTCCCGCTCCTTTGCCCAATCCCGCAACTGCTGTTTCTGCTTTTGTTCCTTTACCTAATTCCAATCCTGCTGCCACAGGAGTACCGCCTACCCCAGCTGACTCCATTCACCACAGCTACTCGAGTCATCCTGGCTATAGCTACAATCCCCAAACAGGAACTTATGATTACAGCAGTGGCAGTGCCAGCTATCCTGCCCAGAATCCGCAGGGCTATCAGTTCACCCAAAGTGGACAACAGCAAGTGGGCACAACTACAGATTCGGAGAATGCCACTCGCATCAACACGGCCACCGGATTTGATGTGAGTAAACAGACACTTTTATGTTTCAGAGTGGTCAAACTTAGTTCACTTTTACTTGAAATCAATCGGATTACTTACTATCAGGGGTGTTCTAGAAATCTCTAAAGATTTTCGTATAAACGATTGAACTTCGAACTAAACTAGGACAACTGTACTTGCGAACAAAATCAATCGCGATTACTTGAAAACGTACGCTCAAATCTACTTCTTAGAAGGCGGTTTCAAATCGCTCAACATTTGTCATCTAACTAGTAGTCGGGCATACTTGAACTTACATAAATTTAAAAGCTTTGACAAGAAATGCTAACGTTTATACAAACCTAGAGATTTCTGGACACACTATAACTTAGATTAAATGAAACTCCTATCCTGTATAACTGTTTCGAATTTGTTGACAAAAGCAATGTAACTTTTCTAACACTTCTTGCCTAGAGTAAGGCATTTGACACTGTAAATTAGAAGTACTTTTAAATTAACAAATCTATACGAATTCTTCCAATCGGCTTTAAAACTAAAGCATCCTTTCTTAAAGATCGTTAAGTCGTGGACAATGCAAACATGTCCGAGTTCTTCGTATTTAGAACCTTTTCGCGCATTCATATGCGTTCTTTCCTCTCTTTCCGAGCGAAGGTTTTGTTGTTGGCACGTGCAAACCTGCAACAACATTAAATAGATCGACAAATTTAAAGAATTTCTTTATCGAGCCCTTTAGATGATTAAAACAAGATTCATTTCATGGGCGACTTAAGGAATACTCGAAAATTACTCATGCAAATGCTCAAAATGTGATTCATTTAAAAACGAATCGAAAAAGTCTCGCAAATGACTCAAAAAGGCGTCGAAACTTACCAGAAACGAGAGCGAAAGTTAAAGTCGGCTCTAACCTACTTCGATATACCCGTTACTCATGAAAAAACATGTTGAACATTGTTCCTGCGTTCCTTAGGGTAAACATCTGAAAAGTATGCAAGATTTTTTTAACTCGGCTATTTTGTACATTTCTGCTCATAACTTGAGAACCGCTCATCCGATCCTTATCATTTCTTCGGAGAATTTGCTAATTACTAACTATCTCTAGAAGGTACGAATCGTCTATCTTTAAAACTGTAGGAGATATAACGTTGTTTCTGAATTGCGAGGGCGGGAGAGGGCGTGGCCAAAATTTGAAACAAACTTGATCTGCGTGCAGATAAAAGAAGCATTTGTCCTATACATGTCAAACCTCTATCTCTTACCATCTCTGAGATCTAGGTGTTCATACAGACAGACGGACGGACGGACGGACAGACGGACATGTCTATGTCGACTCGGCTGTTGATGCTGATCAAGAATATATATACTTTATATGGTCGGAAATGATTCCTTCTGCCTGTTACATTCATTTGCACGACTTAAGTATACCCTTTTTACTCTACGTGTAACGGGTATTAAAACGGGGTATAAATGAATCTAAATAAAGAATCGCGGATATGGTACCATTTTCTCCCTACAAATATATCATTTCTGATCTGAAAACGAGCGCATTTATGAGTATTTTAATCAAACAGAGGACTCGAATGTGATCAAAATATTCATATTCACGTAGCGCCGTCTTGTTAAAACCAGTCTTCCGCTTCAATTTCCTCGAAGAACCCATGACTTAACATTGCGTGCCGAAAAAATTGAAAATGTTCCCATAAATTGGGTGAATCGAATGGGCTTATGCCAAGTCAGCCGTGGACCGAAATTGTTTTTCATAAAAGAATGACATGAATCAACCTTTCCAATAAATGTTCAACCTTTGAAAAATATCGAGCCGAATATATATTCGAATTTTAAAGATTACTGGATAATTGCCATCTATCAAATCTTCATCTCCTTCCGTCTAAATACCCGTCTTCATGAGAATCTAAAATCATTATAAAATTTTGCAAATTTTGCGATTTTTTGGTCCGTCTCATTAATTCATATAAAATTTTTGTCAAATTTCTAATATTCAGTTCGGTCTACACCACATATTTGTAACCTCTGCTGTTGCAGTCTATAAATCTTCTACAAATCTTTATAATGATTTAAGTACAAATAATTGCTTCAGTAGACATAGAACGACGACAAGTGAATAAGCTATCAGCACTTTCCGGCGTGGAGATTGAAAAATGTTTAAATTTAATTGATTTTGATACGGACGGAGAAGAAGAATTGGAGGACGATTTGACCGATGATGTTTGCGAGGCAGCGCTTCCTGTCAATGAAGAAGATGAAGAAGCGATTGGAAAAGTTCTATGTTGGCTAGATAGATTTGTGTAACTTCAAGCGGAAGTCCTACTCCTTTTGCAAAATTGTTGTGTTGTTATTAAACTTCCTTGCCGCTTCTTGTATATCTCAAGTCCCGGGGAATATTTTCTTTGTGAACTATTCGCTCGAATCGCATTCCAAATTGTAAGCTGCCATCTGACAGCGACCTCAAGAAACAAGTGCGTGGATATTCTACAGAATTTTGTGGATTTGCATCAGGAGTCGAACTGTCCTTGACGATTTGGAAGGACAATAAGGCAGTACGACTTGCTTCGACTTACGCGGGCACAAAGCCTTTCCTGAATGAAACGAATTCAAAAGGTCAAGTTTCACGTTTTGTTCGTTCCAAAAAAAGTAAAAGCCACATGGGTGGTGTCGACTTAATGGACGGACTTATTGGTCGATATAAAATTCTCGTAAAGAGCAACAAGTATACAAATCGACTATTTACCCATATGCTTCATTTAGCCATGGTAAACGCTTACATTTTGTTCCACCAAATTAACCAGCCCGACGCTAATAACACAAAATACCAATTGCCAATCTTCTGATCAGAGGCCGCACATTTGCTTTGCAGGCGCCCGCGACAAGTTGATGGAAAAGCAAATAAATGCACATAATATTACCTGTGCATTTCCCAGAAAAAAGACTGTTTCTATGATTTTTATCACAAATAAGTAAAGAAACTTTTTGTACACAAATATTTTTTTGGAGCCTTTCTATATATCATTTATAATAAAACGTGAAAACCAAAGAATTGATTACCTAATTTTTTGTTGGCCTACCTTCCCAAAGCCGCCTCTAGGCGGTCCAAGGATATAGTCCTATAGAACTCGATCCGTGGAAAAGTAAAAATTTTTCTAAAACAAACATTCACTTTTGATACATACTGAATCCAAAAATAATTTTTTTCTTGGAAAAGAAAATTTGGGCACTAGAGGGTTAAGGAGTACGAGAAAAGTTTTCAGTTTCGCATTTATTTTAGTTGTTTTATTGTTTTTATTGTTTGATTCTTTGATCTAAGCCTCCTGTTGACCCGTCTCCATTGCCATTACCAAACTCGACAATTTTTTGGACTGTTCAATTCTTCGCAATAATAATCTTAGGTCCTATAAAAATTTTGGAACGATTAGTTTACCCAGAGACGAAATGGTGGCCGAGTATTACTTGACAGGAATTTCCATGTACACCAAAGTAATAAGAGAGAATGGATCTCACTAGAAGAGACACATAAAATTAAACCACACACAATTATGTGGTATACAGACGGGACCCTAACGCCCTAAGGAACCGGACTTGGGGTAGCAGGACCATTAACGAAAATATCTTAACCAATGGGAGAATTCACAAGCATATTTCAAGCTGAAGTATGCGCCATCTCCCGTTGTGCAGACCGTAATATGGGGAAGAACTACCATAATAGAGAAATAGCTATCCTCACCGATAGCCAAGCAGCGCTTAAAGCACTTAGTAGCAATAAGTTCACCTCTAAGCTAGTCTTAGAGACAAAGAACAAATTGGACCAACTAGGCAGCAGAAACCACCTGAGCCTACGATTGATACCGGGACACAACAACATCCCAGGAAACGAATTGCCCGACGAACTGGCACGCAAGGGTGCAGACACCGCAATGGCATAGGCCAACACATAATAAAAGAACTTCTAAGAAAGGAAGAGAATACGTTTAGAACAGCCTGCTGGGTAAACACCAGGGGAATGAGACAAGCTAAAACACTAATAGGTTCCAAAAGTTAATCCAACAAGGAAAGAATGCCCTCAGGATTCTGACAGGGCTGCAGACTGCGGAGCCATACTGTGAAGAGAAGGAGGAGTCCTCTGAGCAAATACTAGCACGCTGCGATGCTTTAGCGAGGCGCAGACTCAGCAGATTTGGGAAACACATTCTACACCCAAGCAATATCAGTAACTTAGAACCTACAAAAATCCTGGCTTTTGTACAGGAACTAGGGCTGCTAGGGGAGTTTTAAACTCAGTAGGGGGCACAATAGACCAAAATTGGTCGCGGTGCTCCACTTCCATTCCACCATAACCATTGGACCATTAAAATAAAAGCAATATGGCATTTGTTCAAGTCCAGATTATCAACTATAATTTTTCCAAGTTTAATCCAAATGCTTTCAGCCATTTGTGCGTGAAAGCTTTTTCATAAATGCTCTTATAATAACTTTACAAAGTAGGCAGTTCATTGGATCATTTAATTAACAGCTATGTAGCTATATAGCCTATATTCAAATATAGGTTATCAACCATCTTTGAGGCAAAATTTATCCTAAAAGTATGTTAGTATGTATGTTTGGTTGTAATGGACCTGAACCTATCTTCACGAAATTTTCACAGTATGTTCATGGCGATCAGAAAAGAGTCTTAGACTATGTCTTAAGTCTGTGAATGGTCAAAAAAACCGCGAAATTTTCACAAATTTAACGTCAGAGTCCATCTCATGCCAGCATTGTATGTGAGGGTTCCAATATATTTCGCACTAGGAGGAATAATAATTATAAATTAATAAAACTTATCAAATTATTTCATTTATCCAACACAGTCCCCGATTGTCTCCCACACCAAGGTGGCAACACCCAATAACACCACCATAAACACCAATGAGGTCACATCCCAAGTAACTAAGCCGGATTCAACCACTTACTATACACCACCCTATGGTTATCACTCGTCTGAACATGGAGATGGGTATACCGCCATTACACAGGCAGAAATTCCTGTTGCTCCGGCCACTCCCACACCAGTGGCTGGTTCCATTTACATGCAAAGCGGGGGCAGCAGCATAGCCAGCACTCAGACCACTACCAGCAGTGCTCCCTATGCATCCTCTGCTACGGCAAAGCAAGAGGAGACCCAACACCCCGTTGTTCCCAAACAGTCTAGTAATGTGGATTTGTTGAGTGATTTGGATTTGGATACCAGCGGATCAGTGCCCGTACTCCAACCACAAATAGTAGGCAGTCCCACACCACCCGCCAGTCAGGTGGCCAATGAACCACAATTGGAGGTAGGAGAGAAAACAAAAAAAATATTTTTTTTTTCATTTAATACTGAAATCTTTCTTTTATACTTGGCAGCCGTCTGCTGTCACTCCTCTAGAGCCACCTGCACCAGCTGTTGCCTTGGCCAGAAAAAACAGTCTAGACAATCTCTCCAACTGTTCTGATCTAAGTTCATTGGAAAACTTTGATTGGGATTCGGTTTCCCTTTCGGCACATTCCCAGGCCTCGAATGGTCATCAATTGATTACATTCCAAATGCGTTCGCATGATCCGTTTAGTGATGAAAAAACGCTCAAATATTTCCACAAAGAGGTTGAGAGCTATGAAAAGATTGTGGAGAATTTGCATATCAAAATGCTTAATGGTAACACCCAGCTGGGAGCCAAGTGGCAAGAGCTGCAAACGAAATTGGAGAAGGAAACGCAGGGCAAGAGATCAACGACTATAGCCAAGCTATTCCCAGAAAAGAATCGTTCACTGGACTGTTTGCCCTATGATCATGCTCGGGTTAAGTTGGATAAGCAGACAGATGACTACATCAATGCGGCCTATATGAAGGTGAGCTAAATAGATAAACCAAAGTCCCACACTTGTTAATCATGGTTTAAATACTCTATAGAACTTGAGCGCTGGTTGTCCCAACTTTATCATAGCCCAAACACCTCAGGCGAATACGATCAATGACTTTTGGTCCATGATTTGGTCGGAAAAGTCACGCACTGTGGTGTGCCTGCATACCACCAATGAGGTAAGCCTCTGGCTAGCTCTTACTTCTTGTCACCAACTAACAAATTACTTTTCTTAGCTTTTTGATCCATACTGGCCGCAGGATTTGGATAAGCCAACTAATTATGATGATTTTACGGTGACTTGTGTAAAAATACAACAATTGAGCCATTGCAGCGAATATCATTTGAAATTATCTATGCATGGAGCGGATGCCATACTGGATATGTCGCTGTTACAGCTCAAGCAATGGACCAAGGCGTGAGTATTAAAATAACAGAGATAGATTGATCGATTTAACAACTTATTTCCTTTAAAGATCCCCCGCTCAAATATTGGGCATAGCTCAAAATGCTTTGGATACACATCAGGCACGTTGTCTGGCCTTCAATTGTCCCAACTCGCCGCTCATCATGAACTGTTTGACCGGTTCGGAGCGTTCTGAACTTGTGGCCATTGGAATTTGTGCCATAATGGCCACTCAAACCAAAAGGCCCATTTTAATCAGTAAGTTTTATACTGACCAAAAGTTCGACCATATTTTATACATACATTTATTTTACAGATGTGGTTGATGTCTGGTGTCGCATTTGCTCACAGCGACAGAATTCCCTACGCGACTCGGCCATACTTGAGCAATCCATGCAATTGATATTGAATCATGCACACAATGTGCTGAATAAGCGTAAGCTCCTGATAAACAAAGATTATCCCATCATCAATTATACTAAACTCCTTTCCAGGCGGCATTATCACCTCATACCAAATGAAAATGGCCCCCAGGTGAATGCCAAAGGAACAACAGGAGTCTAAGGATCCGCTCAATGAATTGGATGCTCTGTGGAAGTTAAAATAGAATTTAACTGAACTGAACAAAAAACCAGATTTTAAATCAAAACGATCTTATCGAAAAGTATTTGGCAAAATTATCGAAACAAAACTATTTTATTTGTATTGAGTTAATGTTTTGTCCTTCTCTTTATCTGTTATTAACTATGGAATGTGTATTTTCAAAACTATCGTGATGTTTATTGAAAGCTGAGTATATAATATATAATGGAAAACGTTTCAAACTCTATACATATTATATATATTAAATTGTATATTAAAGGGGGGAAACGGTTAAAAATAATGTTAAACTTAAGAAAAACAACGTTATTGTAAAAGATTTAGTAAGCTAACTTAAATATATGTATATTATTCTACAAATATTGTAAACATAATTGTGTGGTGTTAAATGTTTTAATTATTTTCTTTACCTTGATCATCTTTCCTTATATTATATTTGTTATTACACAGCCAATTTGTTGGTATGAAATCGTAAGTACTCACACAAATGAATGTTGTTTGCGCCAGCGCCTTTTTTTAAGTTACTCTTTTTCCCTCAATGTGAATAGAAAACAAGTGAGAAAGTCGGTCACGCCCGACTATAACATACTCTGTAGCTGAATGCAATGCTGGTGCTGCGCTCATCTCTAATTCCCTCTTTCTCTCTCTCTCTTTAAGGGTGGGAGGGGGTGGTGGGAGGGATTTTTTAACCATTTGCTCATAACTTGAGAACCGCTCATCCGATTCTTATCATTTCTTCGGCATACATTTTGCTAATCACTTACTTTCTCCAGAGATATAACGTTTTTTCCAAATTGCGGGGACGGGAGGAGCGTGGCAAAAATTGAAAATAAACTTGATCTGCCTGCAAGTATAAGAAGCATTTGTCCCATACATGTCAAACCTCTATCTCTTACCATCTCTGAGATCTGTTTTTTCATACGGACGGACGGACAGACAGACGGACATGGCTATATCGACTCGGCTGTTGATGCTGATCAAGAATATATATACTTTATATGGTCGGAAATAATTCCTGCTCCCTGTTACATACATAAATCTGTCGTTTTCTCTGTATAAACGCGAAGATCTCACAAACTATAAGAGGTAGAGCCACAAATTTTTGCATGTATGTAGGTGTACCCGTACCTAGATCAAGTTTGCTTCTGGTTTGGCAAATTCCTAATCCATCTTCTTCTAACCGCGAAAAACTGTCAGAGCTACAATTTTCAAGTTGAACTTAGTGACTTATTGGGGTCTGTTCCGAATTTCGACTCGATTTTCGTGTAAACTTTAGTATTTTGCAGTCAAATTTGAAAACGTTGTATCGAAGGCGACAAATATACCTGCGGCTACTAGGTTGGTTATAACAAAACTCGGAATTGTGGCAGCAGCTGAAACCGATTGCTTAATCCCAAATGAATTTAAAACGAGAGAAAATTGCGACGGGATCTAGTAGCCTCAAATTAACTTGACACTTACGTTTAAATTTATATAAATTGCATTCGAAATTCACATGTTTACACGAAAATCGAGTTGGAATTCGGAACAGACCCCATTATATATTCAGTTAAGCGGCCCATACATCTCACAAATTTTTGCGCAAAATTCACACGCACTTAGCCCACTCACCACACCAAGTATTTGCGCAATTTTCATTTTAAAGCAAGCGCTCGACGAGTAAAGTTGATGGCATCTGGGTAGCGCTCTTTGTATTTTTCTATCAAAATTGCATATTGGGAGTTCTTTAAATAACACAAAAAATCAAAGCCTTTTTGATTTTTGTCTCGATTTGCACAAATGCGTGCAACCATATTTTACTAACAGCGATTTGCACAAAAATTTGTGAGATGTATGGGGCGCTTTAGGCCCAACATCGATCTATTCTCTGTACCACAATGAGATCCGAACAAAAACATCGAAGATATGCAAGTGCGCCTGCTCATTTATTGAAAAAAATTTTAAAATAAATGGAATTCAAAGCTATAGAAACCACATTTCTTGGGACAGGGTATTTTGCTGTCGGGGCACTCGACCGCAACACTCTTACTTGT
Organism: Lordiphosa clarofinis; assembly: GCA_018904275.1. Lineage (NCBI taxonomy): Eukaryota > Metazoa > Arthropoda > Insecta > Diptera > Drosophilidae > Lordiphosa > Lordiphosa clarofinis. Next base: position 5,288,816 of record JAEIGQ010000005.1, on the reverse strand, counting down.
TTCTGTCTCGTTTGGTCAACGTTCGCCAAGCGTTCTAGGCTGACTTTGTTTTTCTAATTTCAGCTCAATCTCCACAACTAAGAGAGTTTAAACCGTTGTACGATATGCCGACTTTTAGCCTTTCGAATAGCTGAGAAAATAACGTGTGAGTTTTTCAATTTGAATATTGGGCAATTTCATGCCATCAAATGTACTTATTTTGGTAAGCGCATGCAGTGATCTTGCCAGTATTTGGAAGCTAGGAATAAACAATTTTTATCTACGCTTTGACTCTTGATATGTTTGCAATACGCAAATACGCGAGGTCTCGATAAAAAACTTTTTACACCTCCTATTTACCTGTCTTCACGAGAATCTAAACTCGTTAAATTTAGCAAATTTAATATACGCTCATATGAACAATTGGCATATTTCGCGGTCTTTTAGATCATTTAAATATGTTTTAAGGGGTATTCTACTATTCAAGGCGAAGACGAATCCAACAAATCAGAGATCATTAGATCGGTCCCGCCCTTATTGAGTTATAAATGGTGTGGCTAACTCGACTTTGTTTTATTTATAAAGATGATAACATGAGGGCAAATTTGTCTTCTCACTTCTACAAAGAAAATATTAGATATTTATCCATAGATTTCCGTCTACAAAAAAAAACGATTTTTTTTTTATTGAATGATGCAGAAATATTTGCTATATTGTGGATGGTGATTGTGTAACATTTTCATATTGATATATAAAAATCAAGAACATCACACCTCAATTGTCCTGCAGCCGATATTGTACAAAAGATCCTTTGTCTTTCAGTTAAAACATCATATATTCCAAATTGTAAAATTTTACTTGATTAACAAAACTAAAAGGGTTAAATCTGTTAAGAATTTTTAAGCGAGTTAATTTTAGTTTGTTATTCTTCAGTGTCTTTCAGTTTATTATAGTTTATAGATTTATTAAAAACGAGTAGTAAAACCTAAATAACAGTTCCTTGTACTGCCAAGTAAATTGCTCCGGCAAATTCTGTCACAATATATACAAATTTTGATACACTCCAATCATCATGAAGCTCATTAACTTTCGCTTGAAGCTCTGCCTAGGTACTTGCATTGTCTTGGCTTACCTGTTGCTGGCATTTGTGCTCTTTGTCACGGACACTTTTGGTACTCAGCCTGTGCCCATCAAAAGCTTAAAGAATGAGCCACAGAAGCTAACCAAGAAAACGCCACGTCCGCTACGCAAACACATTCAAACAACAGTGTCCGTGTCCAAACCCCACAAATTGGATGCTCATGAGCGTAAGGTGGCTCAGCCTGAGCGACGACCCAGCTATCGCTATAGTCACCGTCGTACAGGAGTAAAATTTGTTATGGGAGTGCCCACCGCAATGCGCCTTGAAAAGAACTATCTACTCGATACTCTAGATGAACTGATCCGTAAGATGAGCATTAAGCAGCAAGGAAACTCCCTCATAGTGATCTATGTGGGTGAATGGGAAATGCAACGTATACAATATGTGGTGCGGCAAATAAAGGAGAAACATATCCAACATTTAAAAGAGGGACTCATCGATATCATCTCTCCGCCCTTACATTATTATCCCGATAGCTTCAAGCTTAATCAAACTCTTAAGGACAAACCCAATCGTGTCGATTGGCATTCCAAACAGAATTTGGATTATCTTTATCTCATGACCTATGCCCAAAGTCGCGGTGCCTACTATCTACAACTGGCAGATGATATACTTCCCAATACGGGCTTTTTAGATTATATTGATAAATTTGCTGCCTTGCATAGAAATTTCCGTTTGGATCATCTACGTGCTCCTATGGTATTTAGTTTTTCTGAACTGGGTTTCATTGGGAAACTCTTCGAGATGTCGGAATTGAAGGATTTCACCAACTATATTCAATTATTTTATAAGGATCAACCCATTGATTGGCTGCTTCAGAGTTATGTGACTTTACGCAGCTGTCGCTGGGATAAGACTCTGCCATCCCATTGCACAGAAAACTATTTGAAGCATATGATTCAATCTACAGAACCGCAGTTTCTGCATAAAGGTGACGATACACAAATATGGAGCGATAATATTGTCGAACACCAAAGGATGCCACATTTAAAACAAGCTATGAACCTGATTTATGACCACAAGAATGTGCTGATGACCGAGCAACTCAAGCAGGGAGAGACTTTCATTTGGGGTTATATGCCGCAAGAATCATCCATAATGAAATATTTAAGGGATCTTCAGTTTCAAAGACGTCAGATACGGATCAAAAGTGCACCAGAGAGCACTGCTCAGTTTACTGACCTAACTGTGAATGTGTTAAGGGGGTTGCCCACTTTAAAGGGGAACAGTGTGGAGACTCAAAATTGTGGATTTCTAATGAGCTATACTTATGATAAGAATCGGAACGAAGAGATATCTAACCCTAATGTAATCTATTACTATGTGACCGAGAATGAACAGGGAACCGCCTGGTTTAGACGATTCTTTTGGAGTGGACAACGAAGTAATGGAGAAGTCAATTGGAAAATTGAGATGAGTATTCTGTTTATGCTGTGGAGTATGGCTGGTGGGTTTTAATCGAGTTCAGTACTATAAATTAACAATTTTAGACTGAATAAAAGTTGATTAATTTTATATTAGAAGGAATTTTTTGCGCATAAAGATAGTGAAGTTAGATCAAATTAGATATAGCTTAGGAATTCTATGGGCTTATACCCAAAAACATTCTATACTTAGGATGGACCCTAAGCTGAAAAATAAAATAGAGAATTTCATACTTGTATCAAGAACAAAATTTGTTGATCGAAGTATAGATTTTAGTCTCAAATTTCTTGATTCATTAGTTTCATTACCTAATTCAAGTACGAACCACGCTAGAAAACAAGTTCAAACATTCTTGAAGTTAGAGTTTAACCTTCTTAAACCCAGTATTGTGTATCAAAGTTCCCCAGGTTTGAACCTGAAGTAAGATTGGTCTTTCTTGTATCCAGAGCTTCGTATACTTTAATCCGAGATTGTTCTTTGTTGAATCAAGAGCTTAACAGACTTTAAATTAAGATCGACCATTCTATAATCAAGAGCTTCCCATACTCAAATACAATATTGTTTTTTCCCGATTCATTAGCTTATAAGACTAAAAATCAAGATCAACCTTAGGTATTTAATTTATGTAAGCTCTTCTCTTATCGGAGCTCCGGTTTTCGGATTCGAAGCAAAATTTACAAATTTTTATTATTGCTATTTATTCATAAATATCCATGCAAGACACGAACTATTGCTATAATTTATTCTGGTAGTCTAAAGGAAATTTTTGCACCTGAGAAGCAAAAGGTTACATTTAACATAAAAACGATAGCGTAAGTTTAAGTCGACTTTTAACGACTTCGATATACCCCCTATTCATGGAAAGAAATGATTCCTGGGTTCCTGAGGGGGGTCATTCGAAAAGTATGCAACATTTCAACTCGGTTATTTATTATCCGATTTTGATAACAATGTTCAGGGATTATAAATATTGCGAATATAAATTTAAAGCGATTCGATATCGATATTTTCATTACATTACATTTCAACTTTAGTTAATCTAGTTTTTGAGATCAGACAGACGGACGGACAGGGTTATATTGATCAAGAATAAATATACCTTACATGTGCAGAAATGGTTCCTTTTGCCAGGACTTTAGTATACCTTTTTTACCCTACGAGAAACGAGAGTTAAAAAACGCAGCCAGAAAAAAAGAGTAAAATCAAAAGACGTGGGAAAGTTGCTCGGAATCTTCAGTTGAATACCTTGGTGTGACTCTGGACCGCTGACTGACCTGGAAAGCCCATTTGGTACGAGCAGCAGCTAAGGTTGCAGCTAAGGCCAAGGACCTCATGCTCCACTACACTCAAGAAACTCGAATCTTCAATAAGCCGAGTATCTGGATGTTTTGCCTCTATGCGGCCCAATCAATTTACATACCATCAGGTATCATGATCGACTGGTTGCCCACACCAACAGTCTTGCCTCTGAATTGGCTACTAACAGGCTCAGAAGACGCCTTAACCTACGACATCCCCCTGACCTTTGGGTCCACGGAAGGCGTCCTTCGGGCCGCGTCATCAACCTGGCTTAAGAGTCCCCTTGGGACTAACCCTATCTTAATGCACGCTGCTGGTTTCCCAGCGGAAAGACAGCTCACCCCCAGGACCTGTGCTGCGTGCTATATTGTATCCCAAGCGTTTGCCGTACTGTCTTAGCACTGTATATATTAGTCCTTCTTGTCAACTATTTGTAAATAGATTAAGTTCTATGTACCTTCTTCTTCTTTATTGGCCCGATGCTTGCATCACAACCGTTTGACGGTCTCGGCCGCTGCAACTAATGTCCGCCAGTCGCTTCTGCTCCGTGCGAGCTGGCACCAGTTTTTCACGCCAAGCTTAGAAATGTCTTTCCGCACCTGGTCGTCCCACCTTAGAGGTGGTCGTCCCACCTTGCCTTGTCCCAGTTCTTTCGCATTCCTCTTGTAGACCATTTTTGCTGGAGCTTGATCATCCATACGGGTAACATGTCCCAGCCAGCGCAGCCGCTGTTGCTTTATGCGCTTGACCAGACTAGTATCCCCATAGAGCTTATACAGTTCGTCATTCCTTCGGATGCGAAAGTCCTCGCCAACTTTCAAAGGTCCATAAATCCTGCGAAGAATCTTTCGCTCGAAAACGCCAATCGCCGCCTCATCCGCTGATGATATTGCCCATGCTTCTGCGCCGTATTGCAGGACTGGGATGATAAGCGACTTATATAGCGCTATTTTTGTTCTTCGCTTGAGGTTTCTGCTCTTGAGCTCCCTACTTAGCCCGTAATAGCATCGGTTTGCGAGCGTGATTCTTCTTCGAATTTCCAGGCTGATGTTGTTGTCGCCGGTTATCATCGTTCCAAGGTAGACAAAGTCCTCTACAACTTTAAAGTTGTACTCTCCCATTGCAACAGATTGCCCAATTTGTGTGTACTTCTGTTTCGAGGACACTAGGTACTTCGTCTTGTCCTCGTTTACCGCTAAACCCATTAGCTCAGACTGCTTCTCAATCTCTGAAAACGCATTGCTTACTGCCTGTTCGGTTTTGCCGATAATGTCAATATCATCGGCATATGCGAGTAGCATTACATCTTTATTAAAGATGGTGCCCGATCTGTTGGCATTTGGGCACTGGCGCAGTATATACTCCATCAGCAGATTAAAGAAGTCACACGATAAGGTGTCACCCTGCCTAAAACCTCTTTTGGTATCAAAAGGCTCGGAGAGGTTCGTTCCTATTTTGACGGAGCTTTGAGTGCTTCTCAACGTCATCATGCAAAGTCGAACGTACTTTGCTGGAATACCTAAAGTAGACAGGGCTTCGAAAAACCTTGACCTTATCGGCGTGTCGAAAGCGGCTTTGTAATCGATAAAAAGATGGTGATTTTCGATGCTTCTCTCATAGGTTTTCTCCAGAATTTGGCGCAATGTGAATATCTGGTCTGTGGTGGACTTACCAGGTCTAAAGCCACACTGATAAGGTCCAATCAGTGTATCAACAAGCGGCTTTAGACGTTCACAAATAATGCGGGACAGAACCTTATATGCGATGGGGAGGAGACTGATCCCGCGGTAGTTGGCGCAAACTGCAGGGTCCCCTTTTTTAAAGATTGGACAGAGAACACTTAGATTCCAATCGTCAGGCATGCTTTCGTCAACCCATATACGGCACAGAAGTTGGTGCATGCACCTTACCAATTCTTCGCCTCCAGCCTTGAACAATTCAGCGGGCAGCTCATCAGCGCCTGGTGATTTGTTGTTCTTTAGCCTTCGTATGGCTAAACAGACTTCCTGTTGGGTCGGGGGTCTATCTCAATGTTGTCGATTGGTGGCATCGTTACTTCTCTAGAGGCGGCACCATGTTCGTCATCGCCTCCCAGTAGGTTGGAAAAGTAACTTCTCCATTTGTTAAGCGCCACTTGCGGATCTGTGACCAAATTCCCCTGTTCGTCTTTGCATTGTGCGACTCTGGGCTTGAAACCTTCTGTTAATTGCTTAATCTTTTGGTAAAATTTTCGAGTCTCACTCATGCCGAATAACATCTCGACTTCCTCGCGCATTCGCCTTTCCTGCTCCAACTTTTTCCTTCTAAAAAGGCGTTTCTCCTCTTTCTTTTTCTCCAGGTATCGCTCTTTAGCAGCCCGCGTTACTCTCGACTGCAGAGTTCTCCTGTAGGCAGCATTTTTCTCTGCAGTAGCGCGTCGGCACTCCTCGTCGTACCAAGACCGCTTTCGAGGGGGCTCGGAGTAACCGAGTATCTCCTTGGCAGCCGTACTCATGGAGTGCGATATACGCTGCCACCATTCGCATATATCGGAAGGGAATGGGGAGGTTTCCCTGAGCAGTTGGGCGAGTTTAGCTGAGTAGGCTTCAGAGGTCCCTTGTGATTGCAGCTTCTCGACGTTTAGCTTTCGACGTGTGCCAGAGCGTGAGGCATGTGCCACACTGAGCCGCGTGCGTACCTTGGCTGCAACCAGGTAATGATCCGAGTCTATGTTGGCTCCTCGAATCGCACGCACGTCTAGCACACTCGATGAATGCCTTCCGTCGATCACAACGTGATCAATCTGATTTCGTGTTCGTTGACCAGGGGACTTCCAGGTCGCCTTATGGATATCGAGGTGTTTCTCTTCTGTCTTCTCTTTTGGTAGCGTTATTATCTTGCTCCCATGTCCAATCCATCGCATTTCCTGGAGAGCGGTAACGTCTGATGAATATTTTTTGAGGACTTTCACCAAGGCGATATCATCACCATCTCTGTTGAGGGTGCGGACATTCCAGGTGCATATTCTCAAATCGTGGTCCTTAAAACGTTTGCGTGGGTCGTCGTCAGGGGGGGTCCGTATCCGAGGCATTGTAGTCGCAGTTTTCATTGGTGGAGATTTTTACGATGGTGGGTACCAAACCCGACGCACTAACCCTATATATTATACCCTGTAGGGAAGGGGTTCTATGTACCAAATAATGAAAAAAACAAGTCGGTCAAGCCCGACTATAACATACTCTGTACCTGGATTAGAAGCTGAATGCAATGCTGGTTCTGCGCTCATCTCGAAGACTCTCTCTCTTTTTTTTCTCTCTCTAGGATTGTGTGGTGTTAGTTGTGGGAGGGAGTGGGGCGAGTGCGATGTACTTTTTTGCTCATAACTTGAGAATCACGGATCCGATCTTTATCATTTCTTCGGCAAATCGATACATTTGCTAACTATCTCCAGAAGGTACAAAACGTCTATCTTCAAAACTGTAGGAGATATGACGATTTTTCCAAATTGCGGGGGCCGGAGTGGGCGTGGCAAAATTTGAAAATAAACTTGATCTGCCTGCAAGTATAAGAAGCATTTGTCCCATACATGTCAAACCTCTATCTCTTACCATCTCTGCGATCTGTTTGTTCATGGCTATATCGACTCGGCTGTTGATGCTGATCAAGAATATATATGTGTTTTATATAGTCGGAAATGATTCCTTCTCCCTGTTACATACTTTTGCACAAACATAATATACTCTATGTACCTTCGGTACAGAGTATATATATCAAAAGTGTTAGTTTTAAAAAGAATAAAACTTTAAACTTAGGTGTGTAGGTTTCTATTCATTTCATTTCTTCATTTCTTCATTCATTTCTTAAATGAATTTCTTCATAGTTAGAATGACTGTTTAATGTAGACTTGAGTCGAAGAGGATTTGGAAAATCTGAAGGCTTAAATAATAAAATAATGAATCGTGATTTTTTATACATTGTCAAGCGTTGACACTTCGGCGATAACTTTTGAAATCGTCTATTTGTAAAAAAGGTATTGAATTCACAGTGAAAAATTTGTTCTGATTCCGTGCTGTCTGTAAAACTGTCTTGCATCCCTGGTACTTACAATTTTCTAGTAATACTGTTTAAAGTACAAAACCTCCCCAACATGCGAATTCAGGTGATTAAGAAGTATTAACATACATAGGCAGCCGTTGATTCGAAGCATCGTTGTAGGGACAGCTCTAAGAAAAGAGTATTTTGTTAAAACAAATTTCTGCTACCCCCTACAGTATGCCATTGCAGTTTTGCATCCATTAATATAAAAATATGTGTTGTGAGTTGGTAACAAATTTTCAAGAGACATCAAATATGGGATTTTACGGCCTGTTCCCATTTTCGACTCGGATCAAATCATGCGGAATCAAAATTGGTAAATGAACATGCTTCCACAAACCGACTGTGTTCTTAGGCCTTAAACTTTAAAATCCCATTTACCTTCATTCGACCCTCTTGATGACAAAAATGCTCATTGCTCTTACCAATTCCGATCAATCGAATTCGGAAACGAAACAGGCGAAGGTAAGTTCAACCAGAATTTGTTACAGTTTAAAAATATTTTATTTAAAATTTGTTTAAAATTTTATTATTGATATTTTAATACGATTAACATTAAACACAGTTGGCGATTTAAATGACAAAGCAATACCCGTTTCCTTAGTTTAGGAGAACGGTTTAATAATAACAATGAAATGCAATGAATATGCACAGTTGAATGATTTGTGAGAGAGCTTACACGCTTACAAGCTAAGTTTAAGTTAAGGTACATAAGTTCTTTTTAGTTTTTCGCACTAAAATTAAGTTTATAGGCTAAAAAATGCTGCTCGCTTTGCTAACAGCCGCTTTGGAGATGTTTCTTAATGGATGAATCTCATTCCATTTCTATATACAAATCATTGTTTTGGTGCGTTGTCGTGAAACTTTGATCAGCCTCAGGAGCATCTGAATTAAAGGCGGTGGCAAAGTGTGGCAAGGACTGAGGCAGCGTAATTGATGGTGTCTGGGCATCAATGAAAAAGTCTAGAGAAAAAGTAGAAAATATTAAGTTTAATTAATTTAAAAATTCATATAAATACAAACACAACAAGAACGAATGAAGTTGATGGGAAACCAAAAACCAATAAGAAACATTCAACGAATTAGGTAGGGGCAACACTTTTTTAAAATTTTGATAATTTACCTGCCAATGATATTAATTTTTGTTAAAATTTTATGTGGGGTGCTTAGATCGAATCGTGACTGATTTTTTTGTGTGTGTGTGCGTTTGTGCTCTAAAAGGCTACATCGTGTAGTTCAGGAGTCGTGGGCATAATTTGTACTGTAAGAAATTATACATTTTTGGTTTACTTTGCCTATAGAGGATGATTGTGACATGGCTTATAGTAAAATGTGAAATCTTTTCACAATACCAACCTGATTCCACGCCATTCCATTCACTGACCACCGCATTATGCATATGTTGATGCGGATTGGGATGATCTTCCACTGAACCCTCATAGATTTGCAAATCTGTGGCCAACTCATCTCGCACGTTCATATCATCAAAATCAAAGATTTCCGTAACTTTGACCTTGTTGGTATTATTGTCGGTATAATAGTAGGCATAGAGGGCATCATTGTGCGTGGTCATTTTGAGTATGTGCTCAAAGTTATCGACATCATCCTCTAGAGGTGTGGCGCCGCATTCGTCCACCAATATGGAAACACGTGGTCCATATAGGCGACTGGAGTGTAAAAGGCCGGTGGCATCAAAGTGGGGTTGGTCATACAACTAAAAGAGGAAGCCGATTAGTTGAGAAAACGGTTAAAAGAGAGCAAAACTTACCGTGAATTTGTTGAGCAGGCGTATGTGCATGGCGTTATTAAATTGAACTATTAATTCCTCAATTAGCTGTCGCATTTGTTTGGTTAGTTTTGGCGTCAGGGTGGTAATTCTGTAAAATAGAATATAATTTAGTACGCTCGATAATCTATAAAGCAAAAACTAAAGCCAATGGAATAAAGTTTGCCAGTCTGATATTTTTACACAATAAGGATAAAAGCATTTTTTCGACTATAAAAATGATAAAAACTCACGCTTAGTACAGAAAGCCAACTTTTGAAATCTCAAAGAATTCTGGGAACTTTGTGAAGAATCCTCCATGCACAAGTTAAGAATGTTCTAATGGTTTCGCACACGTTTAAGTGCGAGAAAAGTCTTAATGGAATTAACTTCGTTGGCGTTTTTAGATAAACTAGTATTAAAACTTCATAGAATTTGAGTAACTTTGAACTTTAATGGAACTTTAGGAAAAACAGCATACACATCTGTGTGTTTTTACTTGACCTCGAGCCTGCAATACTCTAATTTTACAATTTAGAAAGGTCGCTAACTATCAACTTTAAAACTTTATTCATAATTAAGCAATGATTGATCAGCGTTACGTCATTCCTAAGACAAGAAAAAAACTCTTATAAAGAAAATTCGTAATATAGGTAAAGAAATAAGTAGAAAAAGCACTCGTTAAATAGCGAACCTCGTTGTACCTTAGGTCTTTCGAGTCGAAGATATGCCAATTTGAAAGCCATTTTTTATTAAGGAAAAAAGAATTCCAATAAAATATGTCTTGTTCCAGTTGTTAAAACTTGCACAATAGGTTTACGCTAGTACATGTCTAAATCTCTTAAGTTTGAAGTTTTAAGTAAAACTAAAAACTGTTTGGTTAACTTTTACTTCTTCGTTAAAGTTGATCCCTTTTAATTAAATCCTTTTTGAAGCTCAGGGAAAAAAATAATAACTCTTCTTAAGCTAAAGCTAGGTATTCAATTACTTGCAAAAAGAATGCAAAGTCTTTGCATATTATTTCGTCGTGAAAAATATAGCTAGGACATATTTCGAATTACATATTGAAATAAATACTCATCAATAAATTATCGCGTATTACCTGTGATAAATTATTGAATTTTATTATCAAAATGCGTGCTCTGTTAAGAAAGTTCAAGGCGCGCTTCTTCCATTTTATGGTCAGTTTAATCGACCCACTGAAGCGGCTATTCTGGCTATTGTGACTAAATTTCGCACTAAATTTATGCTGTTGGACATTAAACCACCAACACGCTTCCGTAGAGTGCGAACTGAAGAAAATATCGCAGCTGTATCGGCCAGTGTTTATGATGACCATCAATTATCGATTCGTCGCCGTTCGCAGCAATTGGGCCTCTGTTACTCAACAACGTGGTCAATTGGCCGCCTAGATCGTGCGATTAAACGCCCTTAGACTATTTTATGTGGGGCTATGTTCATGTCTATACAGACAAACCCGCTTCAATTGACGCATTGGAAGACAACATTAAAGCATTTATTCGTGAGATACCCGCCGAAATGTTGAAAAGAGTATGCCAAAATTGGACAACATTTGCATGTAATAATCTTCAAACATTAAATTAAATGGACCGTACTATCGATTTAAATAAAGATTTCATGCATTTTTCTGAATTTTATGTTTGTTCTTTTTAAACTTTCCTTTAGCTCTTAAAAAATTACCCCTTAGGAAGCGATGCCGACTGCGCAATCGATCAGTCTGTGGTTTCTGTGTACCAAGCAAGTATTCTTCTATTTAAAATTTTAAAAAATAAACAAACTATTGAAATAAATGATCTGATATAATTTCATTCTCCGGATTGGCTTAGTTCAGATCTGTTCAAGATCGGTTACGGTATACACTAAGCCTTTCGTTTTTGTTCCTCAAACTGACCCAAATAAGATTTTTTTGTCCACCTGCAAATTAAACCAACTTCATGTTTTGTTTTTTATTTAAATCATATTTCAAATCTAAAGTTGTACAGAAAACCAGTCTTTATTGATTTAAATACCCTTTTGTTTGTGTTTGTGCTTTTTTTACATGCTAGAAACTTATGCTCTATTCGAAATTGTACTAAATATATTAAATTTTCTAAGTATTTATTAAGCAACTGCAGCAGCAAATGTGGATGAGAGTGATTGAGATGGGCCCTGAAGCTACTCCTAGGCACTGGCAAATGTTTTTCCAAATGGCTTTGGTATCTGCTTCATGGTTCTACAAACAAAGAGACAAGACATCATTTGATGTCGCACAAGCACATTTAGACTTACTTGGATACGGTGGCCAAAAAGAAGTCCATGGGTACTGTGGCTGGTAGAGACAGCAATTTTATGCCGCGATGTTTGAATATCCAATTGGCCAACCCCTTATTGGCTTGTTCGATGTAGTCCTGAATGACATCGAGTACTGTTTGAGGCATGTTTGAGCTTAAAGCGTCCTATAAAGAATATTTTGGTTATTTATCAGACGAAACCAGTTGGGTGCACTATATGCTTACCTTTCTATGCTTTTTACATTCCCGGCACTCTGGATCAAATTCCTGTGGCTGAGCCACTGTCTCTGAAACCACAAATGTGGACTGTACAGCCACACATCTTCGGCAATTGATCAGATTATTGCGATGTAGAAATTGTAAAGCATCATCAAAGCCTTGTTGACAGAATTTCGATAAGAACTCCGGCCTCGGGGGGAATAGAATGCGCACAAAGCGATTGATATTTTGTCGCGATATTTCTATGCTGGTGTTCGCCCAGTTTAGATGGAACAATTGTGAACTCTGATCCCGTGGACAGATGTCGCTCTCACCGCAAAAGGGGCTGACTGTGATGGTGTTTTCATCCAAAATGGGTAAATTGTCCGAGAAGGCTCCATCCATATAGCGTACTCCACGGAAGCGTGGCGGCAGAATTCCCGAAAATCCAGGTATAAAACAGGCACACAGCAAAGCCTGCAGAACTTCCTCCCTCGAATCAAATTCGGAGATGATTACATTTTTGCCATCATAAACTCGAGTCAACGAAATGTGCAGACGACCATTTACACGCTTGTGGGCATCCTCCGGCAAATGCTTTTGCAGACCCTCCAGCAGGCAAGTCTGTATATTGAAGGAGGGACTAAAGGGTCCCAATGAATAGCGACGAGCTTCGTTCACAACCCGAAAGAAATCCGATGTCATGCTACCTATTTGGAGTCGGAAGAGGGAAACAGAAAGGGGAACTTAATTAATTTATATAATTGAAACTGAAAATACACAATAATCTGCGTCATTCTGTTGTCTCATCAAAGGGGTCATTTATGGGGGTCAATGTGTTGATCTTGGTTAGAAATGACGTACAAAAGACCTTGTGTGTTTGAAGGTGGCCCCCAGCGTGCTTTTTGTTAGCTGATAAGAAAGCATACGACTTAATTCAGAATAGAGTAAGTACGAGTAGTATGTAGTTTTTTGTTCTTTTTTTCGCAAGCAAAACAAGTTTGATAAGGCTGCGTGTGTGTGTGTGCAGATAAGAAATTCACTTTTGGGGTAACAAAAAACTTGCCACACGCAAGCACTTTCACATCATTCGATTAGATTTGAGCACACCGAAATGTTACGAACCTTATGAATGATAAGGTAAGAAGGCATAAGTTGACGCAAATCAGGTCATAAACTGAAACTATAAATCGTAGGAATACACATGTATACATACGTATGTGTGTATCAATGAATGTTTATACTTTCCGGATTAAAGCAATTAAAATTATCGCAAGTAGCGAAAGCAAATAAAAAAAAAACAGATGTTGGAAAGGTTTTGGAATTGGAATGTAAACTATAGAAACCCAGCTTTAGGTAATACTTGGGTTAAATCTTGTCGATAGATGCTGTCAAAAATGTATAAGTTCTGCTTCGTTTAAAAAATTAAGCCCTTTTAAGGGTAGAATTAGTCTCTAGCGGACTTTTGGAGTTCAAAGGGGTTCTTTGCTCCTTTAACTTCTTCTGATGTACTCTCAAGACTTAACTTTTGTTGTTTTCGTTTCCTACGTATTCCTAGTATGGGGTCGAAAAACGACAAAGAACCCACAGAGTAGATATACAGGCTAGATTACACAAGGCAACAAAATTGACTTTCGTGTGCTGGACCCGACTCTTTTTTTGGGAAATTGTCCATCACGTATAGATTTTTGGTAATTAGAGTCAAAAGATGCCTAAAATGCTTATTTAAAACCTCTATAGAAGCGTTTTGTGGGGAACTTAAACTTTACTTTTTTCTTTCTTTAAATTTAACGTTATTTTTTTTTTAAACTTAAAAATAAACTATCCCAGCAAATTCTACGATTTTTTTAAACCAAGTTATACCATTTTTCATATATTTGAGCGAAATTATAGTAATATGATACATGTTTTACTGCCCATAAGTATGCAATGAATGTTGTAGAACATTTTCATTAGATAGAGAAATGACTAGCCTTCTGAACTGTAATTGTATTGCATACTTTTTGGACATTAGATTGTATTGTGTATCTTCTCTTAAAGAAATCGTAAAATTGTTTGGGATAAGTATTACTATACAAAGATTCAGTGGCTTCAATAGCTTTATAAAAATTTTTTTTTTATTTTTTTATGCAAAATAATCGTGGGGGTCATCCTTGGTATCTTTATACCCGTTACTCGTAGAGTATAAAGTCCCGACCATATAAAGTATATATAATATTGATCAGCATCAACAGCCGAGTCGATATAGACATCGCTCACTTACTTCAATACTGGCATAACTCAAAATAATCCATTTTGAGAAAAACACATTTGAAGTTCTCAATGGATTTAACCTAAAAAGAAATGGTTCTTTTAGTTTCAACTCAATTAAGTAAAATATTATAAATTTAGAATTCTTATTAATAAACATTGAAAATATGATGTTTTAACTGAAAGACAAAGTACGTTTGGTCCATATCGACAGCAGGACAACTGAGATATGGCCGTTCTTGCATCAACATGAAAATGAACCTAGAAAATGATATTGCGACATATTCTCATCTCACATGGAAAGTAGAAGAGATAGCACTACGAAAATTTTTGCATAAAATAGTACAGTAAAGCGCGCAGATTTCTGCATCATTAAGTCAAAAATCGTATTTTTTGAGTTATGCCAGTATTGAAGTAAGTGAGTGACATGTCCGTCCGTCCGTCTGTCTGTATGAACACCCAGATCTCAGAGATGGTAAGAGATAGAGGTTTGACATGTATGGGACAAATGCTTCTTTTATCTGCACGCAGATCAAGTTTGTTTCAAATTTTGGCCACGCCCCCTCCCGCCCCCGCAATTTGGAAAAAACGTTATATCTCCTACAGTTTTGAAAATAGACTATTCGTATCTTTTAGAGATTTTTAGTAATTAGCAAAATAAATCGATTCTCTGAAGAATTGATAAAGATGTGAAAAATAGCTGAGTTAAAAAAGTGTTGCATACTTTTCAGATGCTCACCCTAAGGAACGCAGGAACACTGTTAAATATGTTTTTTCATGAGTAACGGGTATATCGAAGTCGGTTAGAGCCGACTTTAACTTGCGCTCTCGTTTTAAACTAATTTGAAAATATTTAGGTTTGCTTTTCGTCAAAAAAAAAAACAAATTTGTGAAGTACCCCAAGAATTCATTGATGGCAGCAAACCCTTTTTCAACTCACAAAGCAGTATTTTTGTTTTAAATTTTCTGAAAGAAGCCAGGAATACTGGAATATGAATAGGTTTTATTCATTTTGCTTAATTACTTCTTTTAAAAATCAAGTAAAGTTTTTTAGATTTTTGTTACCTTTAATTCCGATTTTGAACAACTCCCCCCGTTGATCTCCTCAATCCCTTTCCTATCTATGCCACTGCAAAGATTGTGTAAATCGTTTACAAAACATGTACGAGAAGGTTCAAATCTAGCAATGCACACTGGTCCAAATGCCAAAAATTTTTGGCAGAAATTCAATTTTTTTTTTAAGATTTATGAAAAAACAATATTTTTTCAATAAAATATTATCCAGGGCAGTTAAAAATCATATTAGTACAATTGAATTTGAAGCACTGCGAATTTAGGCAGCCCTGGAAGTCAGCTGTTCGTTTACACAAACTTTGACATTTTTTGCCTTGCACATAAGAGCATATTTCAAATCAGTATATAACAAAATCTACGTCGAATATTGAAGTAAATCAAAATGGAAAACAAAGTTTAAGGTATGTACAATGTACATATATTATAAGTGTTATCACGCATTCCCTGTTTTTCGTGATTTTTCTTTGTTAATATGTGTTTTTGTAAAATGATGTTTTTAGCAATTCTAACCTTAAACTTGTTGTGTTCCGTGGAATAAATGTATGTTGGATTGACGGAACTTTAAGCGCTATATTATTCTTCAATAAGTACATAATACGGGGATATTAATCGTTTTGACCCCTTTTTGCCCCTTTTGCGAAAAATCGACTTTGTTCAGACAACATTTATTTGAGTTAAGGCGAAGTTTTGGCTTGCAAATGGTCGCCCAACCAAACCTTAACTTTTTTTGCGCTGCAGAAAAGTAGCAGGAAACACACAAAAAACAAGGAGGAGTCGAAAAAAAGAAAATAAACATTTGTTTGACTATGTTAATGTTTATTAAAGCAAATGCTATCGGATGGTCTCAAGATTTAATATGCAGTACCAAACTTGGCTTGCATCTCGATTGGAAATAAATCTTTTAACCAGGTGAATTCTTTGAAAATGCAGGATGCCTAAGATTATGCTATGAAGGGAGCTCTCGCTTGAAGCGTAGATTAGCTGCCACGGTTTCAGCACATCACGGTAAAAATGAAAATCTTCTTATCCATGTAGCAACAGTGGCTGAAACAAAGGCGCATTAAAAAAGAAGGTAAATGTGTTTAGGCGGTCAGGTGGGTGTGGAGGGGGCTGAGGTGGTTGGGGTGATTTACCACATTGTTTATTAAAAAAAATTATATATACATTTAAGATTTATGGAAGGTATTTTAGAATTTATTGTATTCAAAGAAATTGGCATATATGGGGCGGCCGAGAGGGCGTGGTCCGATCGGTCTAAATTTTTTCTCAGACTTTAAATATGCTATAACCATAAAGTGTACCAAGTTTCAGATCTGTAACTACATTTTTCTAATTTCTGTCAAAATTTTTGACATTTGGACTAGTGTGCAATGTAAGCAACTTTAAGCTTAATTTATCGAAAGTCCAAAAGTGATGGACCATTTGCTTAAAACCGATTTGTGTTCAGCAAAGGAAAAGCATCTAAAATTGCCACTGTCTCTTCTAAAAACCAAACCTTGTTACCTATTATTATATTCTTGATGTCTTACATCATCGTGATGTGTTTCTGCTGTTAATGTTTTACGCGCAGTTTATACGGTTGAATTTCTATCCCTTGGGTATAAGCTTCAGTCTCAACTTTGCTTTTAGGCAAGCGTAGGAAAGGGAATATAGGTGTTAGAGGGGACAAGACGCAGCTTGATTCTTTTGCACGTCTCAGGGGCAAAGCATTTAGGATATGTGTGGCCGGACAGCTGCCTGTCACACAAGGCAAAAATCCGGTAATCAATCTATTTTTCTCCTTTCGCTTAACTTGGGCATTACATATCGGAGAACGGCTTGCAATATTACAAAATTAAGATCCTTAAGGTGAGCGTCAGTAAGGGCTTGTGTATGATTTGAAATGCGCACCCTCTAAAGGCAAAACCATGGTGGCCTTTTCTAATCTGTTCGACTGCCTACTGTCCTGACCCTATAAAGCAGTGTTCCCCAAGAAGAGAGGACTGAAAATGTTACTGACTCTCTCTCTGCCCCTAATTCGATATGAATTGCCAAGAGCGTTGGACACCCAGGGGGCTATGGCTAAAGAACACTGCTATACAAAGAGAGACAAATATAAAGTCTTGTTCTTAAATGTGGTTAAAACTGTATCTAAGTAGTTTCATTACGACTCTGAGAAGCGTGTGTAAATACTACAATAAAAGGTCAACGCCTTTTTGTTTCAATTTCAAAGACTATAAAAGGAACATTTTAAAATAGACTTAAGAATCTTAATAAATGTGTCTTTCAGCAGTTGCAATTCAGAGACCAACCCCAGTTCTAAATAGTTCATTTTCGTTCCAAGTTTATTCATGTTTTTACAAAGTCTGTATGAATTGAGCCCGTTTCCAAAATTCGACTGCTTTGTGAAATCACCATTGGCATTATGTCATTTTCCATGACGAATAGAGGGCAGGAAATCAAATGTCATAAAGCGTTTATTGCTTTTTAAGTACCCCTAAGATGCACGCGTCATTTTTGGTTTGGTCAATCTAAAGTTCATTCCAGTCCATAAATTAATGAGTTATGACTAAGATAATCAGTTGATAGTGCTGCTTATATCAAATCTCAATGGCCTTGAAGCTATATAGTTTGGCTTTTGTTAGAAACGGAAGTATTGGACTTGGGCACTCTTATACAATGGAATGGCTCGTGGCCCTATCAACGTGGGGGGTTCCATATCAGAATTGCGTTCTGTTATTGTGTTTTTGTTTTTCAACGCTAATTAAACTAAGAAGAATGCATATGACACTCATTTACTCAAGTAAACAGCGTGCTATCACCTAACGAATATAATTGTTGTTGTTGTTGTTGTGGATTTAATAAACTTGGAAATGTGCACATGCAAGCAGATCGGCGCATGGGACCTTGAAAATCAACTATGATCAAGGCGTGTCCATTGCCTTTATGGTTAAGTCAAGTGCAACGACTAACGTTTCTCTGGCGGTTAAAAATAACGGAAAATGTGTCTCGTATCACACATTTTGTTTACAACAAAAAAAAACCCAAAGAAACGAATTTGTAAACAAGCCAACAGAGCACTGGCATTGTATTGCACTAAAAATACATACAAACACACATGCACACTTATCTTGGGGGCTCGACTTTGTTGGAAAAACAAGTTTTTGGTTTTCATCGCCAGGCAACAAAAACTTTCAACACCGACATACTTTAGAGAGCATTCAGTGGCATTTACTTTTCCCCGGCCATGGACACACCCCCGTTTCGTGTTGCTTGTGTTGACCGCCAAATAACCATGACAATGATAAGTCTTATGGGGCTTCGGTTCCCTTTCGCTTCTCCATTCGTTACAAAACGCTTCGCACATCACGTGATTTTGGTGTTGTATCCGACGAGCAAGCGACGAAACAAGAATTCCATTTCTTCCGCTTGCGTCGATACAGTCGATAGCATAAGTTTTCGTATGATCTTTGGGGGGGGACGTGTGATAGGAGTTTAGTTAGGAATGAACGAGAAGGGATCAACTGTGCGCGTGGAAGGGACGTGATTTACACATGTTGAGTAATTAAATTGGTTGTGTAAACACAATTTCAGAATCATACGAGAATACATTCAAAATTCGGTATCCGTAACGAGATGAATCTCTTGAAACCCCCAACAATTTGCTGTTTGCGTCAGCTTTGTAAGCCACGTTTGGCATTCATGTCCAAATAGGCGTGCGTTCGATTCGTGTCAGCGTGAATAGCGGGTCAGGCACGTTAATGCCTGCACTAGATTAGCGATGGCCAGCGAGAGCGAGGTCAAAAAGTGAGTGTGTGAAAATAAAGCGCCGAGAATTTCGACCCAATCGCTTCGAACGACGGCTTTTTGCTCTTTTAGTCTCAGCTTCGGCAAGCGTTCGGGTCGGTTACGTGTGAATAGCAAAATGTTTCGCCCCCTGGGAGGAACCAAGGGCCATAACTGCAGTAGATTCATAAGAGCGAAACCACATGTCCAATCGAAACGATCCAAAATGAAACAGTGCGATTGAGAGAAGCTGACTTTTTATTTTTCCTTTTCGATTTTGCTTGCACTGCCCAGTTCTGAACACATTAATCAAAAAACAGAAAATAAGTAAATCAATTAAAGACTTAAATGCAAATCAAATTCAACTAACAATTTCTAAATTGATCACAGAATTCATTAAAAGTCACTTAAGCAACTGTACGAGTGCAAAATAGCGTCAAACTTTATCGGTTTGGGGTTGCAAGAATAGGAATCAATTTTTTCCAAAAGTTGCCGAAAAAATTCAATTGAAAACATGTCCGAAAGATTTCCTCCTGTCCAGTTCAAATTTCCATTCTCATTTATATTCCTGAGTCCAACAATCAATTCAATTCCTTCTAGTATCAATATTGAATTCCTTTTATCTATTCAAACTCGTCACGTTCAGATCCCAACCTTTAATAGTTTTGATATTTAATCAAAAAATATACATTTGTTTAAGGAAAGTGTCCGCAAATTCTTTATCAGATGAAAAGCTACTGACGAGATTTAGGTGGAACTTTCGGGATCATGTATTAGACCCGTTCCGATCCATATTTTTAATTTTGTCTCGTCGGGATTCTGAATTTTTTTCTCGTCCTGTGTAAAACCAGTTCTGAATGTATTTCCATTACCTAATATTATGTTTTAAAGGCCTATTCTCAGATGATATTATATAAATTTTTGTACATATGAATAGACACACTTTTGAACAACTTAGAAAGCTGAATGCTTTTGAAGAACTGTCTTAATTATTTAAAGCACTGTAACGAAAGTAATAGTTAAGTCCGTAAGGTCCCGATATGAACAGAAAACTAAAGTTGTATTTTTCTAGAATTAAGAAAGTTAGAAAAAGACCATAAGCCTGGTAACGAGTTCGTGGTCCGAATCTAATATGTATTTTCATTTCTCTGATGATATTAGAGTTAATTTGATTTTGTTTATTTGTTTATTTGAAGACAAGCATTGACTGCTTGTTTGTAATAGTTATAACGTTTATTTGTTTATTTGTAAAGACATAGTTAACAATTGTCTGTCAACATTAACTGGGATCGAAAAATGTTCTAATAATATGGAAAAAAATATGTCTTAGTTTCTTATATGACTTTTCGACATCCAACTCCTAGCTTCTTCAGGTTTTTCAGATCCAACTTATATGAAAAATATGATCTTAATCTAAATTAATCGGATGTGTTCCAGAAATCTTTAGAGAACGTTTTCATTTTGAATTAGAACTAATTGCCTTTATAAATATTACATGACAATAATTGAGCGATTTGAAACCGTCTACCATATAAGGTCTTCCTAGTTTAGTTCCAAATTATATCTTTTGTAAGAAAATTTCTAAAGATTTCTAGAAAACCTCCAACAATTTTGGTTAAAAATAGTCTTGAATTTCCTGAAAGCCAGCTAACTTTTCCAAAGAACTATGTTGAAATAATGTAGAATATATTTATATTCGGATCCAAATGAAGTTAGAAGGTTCTTCCTACTCAGATGCGAAGAAAGTTGGCTCTATTCTAAACACTTTTCTTGTTAACAACCATTTTAATTTAATTTCTCTAACTTTAACTTAACCGTATGCATAATTCTAGCATGCACTGTTAATCGTTTTGACTGACACAAGTTCTGTATTCTCTCCACCTCTTTCCCTTGCTGTTGTTTGCTCGTATTGAGCATATTTTTATATTTGAATACAAAACTTATGTAGGTCACTTCGATGAAGCCTTTGCACTTGGCATCAAGCTGCAAACTAATGTTTGATACATTTTTCCTTGTTGTCTTTTTTTGGGGTGGTTTGTGTAATGTAGAAAAGAGGGACAAATGTGGGTAGGAAATTTTGTTTGTTTACTGTACCATTGTACAGCTGTCGTTGTAACACATCCAGCTGGTTCCAGTTACAACTCAGTTGGTGTCCAATGTTATCTTCTGATTGTAAGTTTTCTATATACTTGGATGAAAACTGTGTCATTTCACAGTTGTACGTAAACCTCATTTGCATTGGACGATTGATTCTATTGACCATTAATAGATAGACCCCTTGGAGCATATTGTGAAATTGATAAGTAGCAAAAACAAAACAGAAAAAAAAGCAGCTGCACAACGAATTGTAAAAACGCAGCCTTTTCTTTCTTTGTTTTCTAATCAAAGATGGAAATAGGAAACTTTAATCAAATTGCTGATTTAGTGAAAAAAACGGCTTTGACGTCAAGTGTAAATGATTAGTCAAAACAAAGAACAAAGCGGGTCATGTATGTACAGTGTACACAGTTGTACTTGACTTCAATTTTTATTACATACCTACCAAAATGGCAAAAACCTATTAATCACTAATACACCCGCTACATGAACTTTGAGCGACGATTATAAAAAAAAAAAACCTAAATAAAGAAAAATTGTCTATGATAACAGTATACAAAAGGTAAAAATGGTACAGATAAGCTATATAATAAATATATGGCATATATACTGCAGGCCAATGACTACTCGTGCAGTTGTGACTTTTTTTTTTAAAAACATTTTTCCGAAGGTCGCGATTTAAATTTAGAAATTTTTTTAGCCCTTGAACTCTCGGAATATGTAACTAATGGGAAGCAAAAAATCGCCTGATGATGTTGATGCTGTGAGTGGAGGGAAAAGCATTGCTTAGCCTCATATCAGTCAAGCTAATTACAAATCGCGTGCCATGACTCGTGCTCAAGTAAACAACAGAAGTGGGGAAACAGAGTAAGAAAGGAAGTAAAAATGTTTAAAGAAATGAAAGTGGGGGAACTTGAATGAACCTTAGTAAAAACTTTTCTTGGTTTTTTTGAAGATAATACTAATAAGTTATTATTTGCCAGAACTTTCTACCATTTCCAACTGTTCGAATTCCCTTTCCGTGTCTAAACCCAGTTTTGACAATTTATTCCATTTTAATTTTGGCATTCGTCAAGTCTTAAGGGGTTATATACAGTTAGGATTTTCAAAAAATCGATTTTTTTTTTTTTGCATTTTCTTAATATATATATGTCTGAGTATACACACACAAAATTTCAAGTCGATCCGACGAATATTTTCGAAGTTATAGACACATTAGTGAAAAAAATTAACTACATGTAAAGTGCTTTCAAAACTTTAATCGCGTTTTTCTCGAAACAGTGTTTTCAAAGTCGGTGAGCAAGATTTCTCAGAAACGGCTGAACCGATCGGTCTGCGATTTTTACACAAGCTTCCTAACTATATTTTTTAGTAATTAATCGAAGGATTTCCCGATCCGATGAAAATTTCTAATTTTTCTAAGCAATTAAAGAGCCGAATTTTGGTCGAAAATCGAACCTTTTGCTTTGAGTAGCCCCCATTTTGTCAAAAAATTTTTTTTTGCTAATTCCTTCGATTAATCACTAGATTATTCATTATATTAATGAAATTTATTTGGTTTTCGCATTTTAGTTGAGCCAGTCCAGAGATATCGTGCTCACCGCAAGGGGCCTTTTTTTTGCGGACCTCTGCAAAATTGGCAATATCAAAGTTCCCGATGATTATTTTTGGCAATAAAAAAAATGTGAATATAGTTTAAGGCTGTCATAATATACCTGCCAAGTTTCAAATCAATAAACCAAATAGTTTGCTTAGAAGAAATTCTTGAAAAATGCCTTTTTTTCGACCTCCTAACTGTATATAACCCCTTAATAATCATACGAAAACGTGTATGGCCTTCACACTGTTCGACAAATGACCCATAACATCTAGTAGGCCCGCATTTCCTCATGAACTTCTATAAATTTGACAAGCTATTCAAATTTAAAACAGAACAAAAAGGAGGACTAGTAGACTATCATGTGTCATGTGTCGAACAGTGTGAAGGCCGCAACTTGCAACTTTGTCCCTTGATCCCAAATCTACTTCATTTTAGCTTAAATTTTTTAAAAATTAAAATTATACTCAAATTAGAATAGTTTTTAGTATGGAGCCAACGGTATTTTCTAAAATGAGTCTTGCACCTTTCGCAGAATACGCCTAACTACGCAATCCCTTTGGAAACTGGTTTGCCGGCAATGGAGATCCACTTTAAGTATGTTCTGAAAACCGTTAATATGCCTGACCGACGATATCCAAAAAAAGTCACAAAATACCTGTTGGAATCAAAAGCACAGTGGGGTGGTGGTAGGCGGAACCGCACATCCGATCTTTATAATTTACTACATTTTACTCATTACTAACTCTCTCTAAAAGTTACAAACCATCTATATACAAAACTGTGGAGGATTTTCCTTTTTTTTAATTACGGGGGCCTAATTCTCTGTGCACCTTTGGTACAGAGCACACTGGGCCAGCAGCCCGAAATTTTGGACAAAAGTCCAATTTTTGTTTTGGGAAAATGGATAAAACGAAGGTCGGCAATGATTTTGAATAAATATAGCTTTTTTATGGCAAAATTTTGTACCTTTTTACCAAATAGTTTTTGAATGCCAGCCTTTCAAAGATGATTTTTCTGAAAATTGATGCAAAAAATAAAAAAATTATAATCAAAGTTAGGAAAGCAACAGCTGCCTGACTTGATTTCTTATTTTCGACTTTGCATTAGATTGCTATAAAAAATTACCAAGAAGTTTCCATTCGAAAGCGTTTACATAAAAAACGGAAAAATCCTCAAAATTTTGTTTGGGTTTTTTTACAATTTGCAAATTTGGGTTAAGAGTGTACCTCTCTTAATATTATCTTTGAATTACTATAGCTGCAGGTATGCGCTTTTGTGCGGTTTTGCTTTGAATTTTAATAAAATCACATTTAAAATTATATTTCCATTTGAAATCAATCTACTTCTATTATACCGTCACCCTAGATGAATGCTTATTTTTCAACTTCGGAATATAACACATGCATTCTGTGATAAAATACCTTTAAACGAAGCCAATTTGAATGTGTCAAATTGTGTAGCATACTCTTAGAAGCACTAAAGGTAAATTGTAATATATTAAAAAAAATAGATTTTATATTGATTAAATTTTTATTTTTATTTAGTTGTTTTAAGTATAGAATTTAAAGAGGAGGTAAAATAGATGGAAAAATTGGTTATAGTAGTCATATTGATGGAAAATCCTCGACAGGGTGGGCAGTCAAAGTCAAAAACTTCTTGGGTCAATATCTCACAAACCATTAAAGATATCAAGACACATAAATTTATTTAATTTAATTTTTTTAGTTATGTGGTACTTATATATGCTTCTATGCAAGAATTGGGTCAAATCCCATTACAATTTTTTTGTTTCTATAATTATTAAACGAAAAAGTTGAAGTATTTTTCGCTTTAATTTGGATTATCAATATCATATAAAATTTTTTTGTTGCTTTTTCAATTATATGACTTAAGTTCAATCTTTTAAGATCATTTTGTCGAAAACTGCAGCTTTCTAGCTAGCCTGGTGTAGAAATGCCAGAGTATTGGCCAAAAAAAAATGAGATTTCTGGCCCACAGTGCAGAGTATAAAAAGAGAAGGAATCGGCATTTGGCTCACGGCATAAAAAGCCATGCCTGCAATATACCAAAATATTCTTCTACCACTACTGCAATAGTTTTTAGCTTTACTACAGAAATTTCATAATATTTTCTCATGACCGATAGCATATGGGCAATTCCACGAAAGAGTCCACCGAAACTTAAATATTTAAAGTACTTAAGAAATACATGTTATATCATATTTTTATAGGGAATCATTTTAATTAAACTAATTAATGTTAACAAATCTTTAATTTATTCATACCCATTCTGAGATTTGTTGTAAAGAACTGTCTATAGACAGACATTAAAAAATCATGCTCTGAAACCATAAGAAACTTCGTGATTACGTTTTTGGTTTATTTTATAACAAACACAACATAACTATAATGAGAAAATTCAACTAACGTTGTTTCAGAAACGTCACGTCAAATACTAATGCGAATAAACCAAATCGATCAAAAATTTTTGCATTTAATAACTTGGAAAATTAACTTAAAATATTCTTACTCTAAAAAAAATAAACCTTTCATATAAAAAGCTTTGCCCAATACGCAGAGTTTTGCAATTTTGTAATATAAGTCAAAACCCACTTTCGTTTTTTGTAACGTCACGCCACAATATATATTTTTGCTCATATCTTTAAGTCTTTATGGTCGATTGATGTTATTGTTTTTTTTTTCTGATTTTAGGGCTGCCAATTTGCAACATGTTTTTATATTTTAAAAAATTTTTTCGTACAAATGTCACGTCACGTCAGATTGGAAATGCTCATATAAATCTGTTTCTCTTCATATTGGAAGTGATACTAATATGCTCAGTTACTAGATCAGATGTTAAGTTAAATAAAACCGAAGGGTAGTTAATCCTCCATATCGCCCATTTAACTTTTCTCGGTAATTAATTTTTTTTGCAAACTAGTGCTATTTGCCCGCGGGCCCTTAGTTTATTAACTTCATTTAAATTTGTTAGTCTGTATAAAAATTTGAGTTACATTGTTTTTAAATTTTATAAAAATATTTTATTTGTTATCTCATTTCTGTTTGTCCAGAATTTTTAATGCTTCAGTTCCCGGAATAAAAATACCACAAATCAAACCTTTCTTAGAATTCACTTTAATAAATTAAAACCAGTTGCACCATGGCAATTTTAATGATTCCGCTTTCCCAAAGTTCTTCCACCCCAAAATCATTTAAACTATGACTTCTGCATACTTCGGTTGCAGTCCGACAAACATTTAATTGCCACAATTAAACTCAAAAACCAAATTACAGTTCGACGGTGGGCAACAGGGGAAGGAGGATTACAACATGAATTGTTTTACCTGTTCCTCTTGTTTGCCACAGCTGCACAACAAACTTTCTACCCAGCCAAAGAGAAAGAGCGAGAGAAACTATGCTGTAACCGAGCAGGTAATTGCAATGAAGGCCAATGACTGAAAAATTGAATCTTCTAGGTGGTGGTGATGCCCACATTGAGAAGGCAAATGAAGCGTATCGCTGCTCAGCCGGGGGTTGTTGGGTTGATGATGTTGATCATCATCATCAGCAACAAAAAGCCAGTTGATTATACTAAAGGATCGCTGCTGACGTTGGTCGGAGGAGTGATAAGAGTGCCCCCATGAGTAATATGCATTGTGCATTGTTGTAGTTTTTGATTGACATGTTTATAGTCAGGTTGGTATTGAAGCGTTACAAATATATAAAAATAAGTCAAAGTTTTCGTTGAATTTTATTACATATTCATGAACCGCGCCTCCAAAGAGTAACAAATTCTGTGACCTTCATCTACATACATACATATGTAAATACATGCGTAAGTATTTTTGTATGCTTATGTATGCTTTCAGCTATTTTTGGGGGCTCTCGGCTTGTTTTTCTGCGTCGTAGTAGTTTCCTATGACGAGCCCCCCCGAAAAAGGGCCTGCTCTGGGAAGCGTTTACGACCTACTAAATCTTAGTTACCCCACAGCATCAGCTGTTTCTCTTACTTACCCAATGGCAAATCACAAAGCAAACAGCAGGCAGCTAGCGAACCCGCCGAAGCTCCTCCAATCTTCTCCAGCAATAGATGTGGGGCATATTTTTTAAAGCACACAGCCACGCCTACATGATAAATACCCAAGAAACCGCAGCCAGCGAATGATAGATTCATACTTCGTGTACTATACTCGATGTAAAATAGAGAATTTGCTAATGCAAAATAAATTGACCTGACCGGGTGGGTTGTTGATTCGGATTCTGGTTCTCGTTCTCGCACTTTCCAACGATGGGGTTGCTTTTGCTTTTCTTTTGTATTAACAAAATCAACTTTTGTTCGAGGATTTTTGGTTGTATTTCTTGAATTGCGTGATTTGATATGAGACACTTTACAATAATAATAATACAAGTCGATTGTTTTTATGTTCTTTGTTTTAGTCGTGAACAGTGAACCGTTATTCAGCAACTGAACTGAGCAACTGACTGAGGAGGCAAGGCAATTTTACTGCAAAAGCCAAAACGGGTGAGTCGTAACCGTTTCGCTCGCTCTCACTACTGTTTGTGAAACCATCGATAGTATCGATACCCAAGCAATTGACTAGCGATGGTACTATCGCGCACTGTGCTTGGTTGCTTGGGTTCAATACCGCCTCAGATCATCTAATAAAAAAGTTGTTTTCTTTCTTTAGAACCTTCACCAGTTTGGATTCGGGGATCCCCCCAGCTCATGTGCGAAAAATTACACTAGTTTACAGCCAAAAAGAGCCATTTAAACTGAACAATTTAAAACTTAACATAATATTAAATTAAAAATAAAAAAATTCATATTTCAAAAACGGAGTCATGAAAAAATTTTTGAAATTGATTTTTCAGATCACCATTGAAAACTAAACTAACAAAAATTTTTCTGTTCAAATGGGTCAAGTCTTACACTTATTTTATTCAGGGATGTTTTGTAAATCTCTAGAGAGTTTTGTATAAAAGATTGCACTTTGACTTGGACTTTTTTATTTGTATTTGTATTAGAACGGCTACTAAATGAGGTGAAAGAAGAGCTACAAGCATTTCGTCTTCTAATCTAGTAGCCGGGCATATTTAATTTGAAATGCTTATGTTTGTACGAAAACCTCTAGAGATTTCTGGGATACTCCCGATTCTTAATCCCCCGATATAACTATCGTTTCAAACATCGATACATCTTTCAAGTACTTATCGCCAGTAGATGTGTCATCACTATTTCACCTACCACTATTTGCCAGTATTTTTACCATTATAGCCGTCGCTGTCGAAATTTCATGAAAAAATGGAATTGGCAAAGAAATTAAAAGAAAATGGCTGGTAAGTTTATCACAAATCCCACAACCATATCAACTTGCATTAACCGGCTATATCTAGGCATCTCACTGAGGAGGGCATTAAGACTTTGATAGCTGCCGTAGGTGGCGAAGATGCTGGCAAAGTAATTTCGGAGGCATTAAATGTAAGTGTGAATTGACTGTGTGTGGGCGAGATGACCGGCTACGGTTTAACCAATTTCTTCCTACATCTATACCAGCGCGATTTACGTGACATAGGAGGCGGTGCCTTGTCATTGAAACGTGATGATACCAGCTCTCTGCCCGGACGCATAGTGCTGCAGGTGCAACGCGTAAGAAACATAGCAGCACCCAAATGCAATGAAGAATCCAAGGCGGCGCCTCGTCTAATTCAATTGGACTTAAGTGATGGGCAGACCTCCATACAAGCTCTGGAACTAGAGTCAGTGCCCAGTCTTAATCTCAATGTGGCGCCGGGTACAAAAATTTATTTCAAAGCCGAAAAGCTGCAACTTTTGCAGGTAAGTGGAAGAAATTAACTAAAATTTATTTGAATTTGAATTCTTTAATTTTACTTTTTAGGGATTTCTCTTGCTGCGTGCCCCGGATCTGCAACTGCTGGGCGGTCGCGTAGAGGCTTTATATGAGAAATGGGATTTGGCCAGAACCATGTTGAAGTATGCACGCAGTGGCAGACCTTTGGGTGGGGCCTCTGCCCCACCGCCTTGGGTGGCTTTTGGCAAGAAGATTGACTCCACAACTGATAGGAATTTTAAAAGTCTTAACCCCATGGGCGATAAGGATAAGGTACCCAAAGAGAATGACGAGTTCAATGCCATGAGAAGTGAGGCAATAGCCACCGCCACCAAAGCGGGTGGCAAGAAGGTTTTCGGCGGAGGAGGACAGAATATTGTAGATCACAATATCAAAAAGATTTTGGATAAAGGCTATAGCGAAGAGGAGGCACGAAATGCCCTACATGCCACACGCAATAACTTGGAACGAGCCTTGTACAATCTGAAACGTCGCAAAGACTCTGGAAATCTGGGGGAATTGCCCAGTGGCGGTAGAGGTGAACGCGGTGGGGGGCGTGGCGAACGTTTTGGTAGGGATAGCAAGCGTGGAGGAATTAGTAAGGATGAGGCAGAGGCTGCCAAACCGGCGGCAAATGCCACTCTTTTTGATTTTCTTACAAATAAGCTGCCCTCTGCGAACGACTCTGGGGGAGGGGGCGAAGTAACAGCTAGTTTTAGTGGTACCAACCCTTTTTCCTCTACAGCCAATGGCTCAAGTTTCAAGCAATACCATGCCGGGGCAGACACTAAACTTTCCACTCCAGCTGCTGCTGCTGCTGCTGCGGCTTCTAACAAATTCTCAGATCGTTCTAGATTCGAAAATAATGTTTCAAGTAGTTTTGCAGCCCATCGAGGAGGGTATTCGGGCTCTTCACGTGGCGGACGTCGCGATAGGGACAGGGATCGACCACCTAGAGGAGACAAAGACAGAACTGGAACAAGTTCTTATAATTCCACACGCAAATCGGAGCCACCTAAAACCTCGGGACGCGAAAATCCACCGAAAAGTAGTTCAGAACCGAAAAATAACTTAAATGAAACGGAAAGACGCAACAACAATCGTGGAGGAGGTGGTGGCGGTGGCGGCGGTGGTGGTTCTTCTCGTCAAGAAAACGGCAACCGCAGACGTCAGCAGGGCAGTTCTTCATCTACGGCTGGAGCTAGAAGTCAAAACTCAACCGAAGATTTTGCAAACCGCTTAAACAAAGTCACCGAAGAGACTGCAAATCTCAAATTGAGTGCCCCGAAAAGAGAAAATCGACGTAGACAAGGCGGTGGTGGGGGAGGCGGTTCTGGTTTACCAAATCGCCCGCATTTAGAAACCACATCATCCAATCAACAGCAAACACCTCCACCTAAATCCGAAAAACCTCAGCCCAGTCAACGAACCCCACAAAATCCGCGACACAATGCCAACTACAGTCAATTGCCCAATGGCTATACCTATGATCCCAGCAAAATAATGGGTTTCCAGAGCAAAGAAACCAATGAGTTTGCCATGAGCCTCTTAAAAAGTCAGGGAGTGAGCGTGGCAAATGCCAATCAAACATCTCCAGTTGCTCCCGAACCGGTTACTACTTTACCCTTTAATGCGCGACCACAACCGCCACCCCCTCAGCAATTTGGCATGTTGCCTGGCGATGCTTGGCTTTGGTCTAAGGGTGATTTGTGCATGGCGAAGTATTGGGATGATGGCACGGTAAGTTTTTGTTAAAAGGAAACATGCAGCATTTTCTCATTTTTGTCCCTTTCTTTTAGTATTATGAGGCTGAGATCACAGGCGTGGCAGAAAATACTTGTGTAGTCTTCTTTTTGGGCTATGGCAACCATGAAGAGGTTCTAAAATCGGATCTTTTGCCTTTAACTGATTCCCAAAATCGTCCCTTGAGCAATATTTCACAGCCATCAAATCAACAGCAGCAGCAGCAATCGCGATTCCGAAATGATCGTCAGGCTCAGCAAAATAAGATTTATGTCCCGCCCCATAAGAGGGAGCACTAAAGTCTGTCAAACAACAACAAAAAAACCACATATTTATGTATTTAAATCAATTGAAATGTTTCGAATAAACAACTTTACAAGTATATTGAAACTACATAAATGAACACGATTTAGAATCAATTATAAGAAGTCGCTAAGTGGAAAATTTGGCAGGGCCAGGGAGAAGTAACTGGACTAACATCGAGGCAAAAAGTGGACCTTGAAACGAAGTACTTTTCTCTAAGTCTGATCGCAACAAGGGAAATAGAAATCCTCTTGCCATTAATTAGCTCGATTGCCTTAATCTATTGAAATTTTGTGAACCCAGATGCTGAATATAAACATCCAAAACATCCAGATCGCGGTATAGGGTCGTATGTCTGACATACCATGGAGCGTCCGCGATGCGCTGAAGTACTCGGCTTATTGAAGATCCGAGTTTCTTGAGTGTAGTGGAGCATGCTGTACCCCACAAAGGTATCCCCCAGGTCCAGAAAGGCATGATAATAGCCTTGTAGACAAGGATTTTGCCCCGCAACGAAAGTCCGCTACGAGGTTTGGGAAGCCAATCGAGGTCCTTGGCCTTAGCTGCAACTGTAGCTGCTACTAACTATAGCTACCCATGTGGTACGAGCGGCTTTCCAGGTCAGTCGGCGGTCCAGAGTCACACCAAGTTATTTAACTGAAGATTCCGAATACGGTACTCTCGACCCTAGTAAAGTCTTGGCGAAGGTGCAGTGTTGACTTTTTGAACAATTAATGGCAATGTTCCAGCGGTTCGCCCAACGACCAAAGCCA
This sequence comes from Lordiphosa clarofinis, assembly GCA_018904275.1. Classification (NCBI taxonomy): domain Eukaryota; kingdom Metazoa; phylum Arthropoda; class Insecta; order Diptera; family Drosophilidae; genus Lordiphosa; species Lordiphosa clarofinis. Next base: position 5,257,191 of record JAEIGQ010000005.1, on the reverse strand, counting down.
TCCAGGAACTGTTGGACCTTAGCAGATGCTCTTTTGCGGCTGTTGCTAGAGGCAAGAAAAGCGGAATGGTCAGCATACGTGGCTATGAAGGTGCGATGGGTTAATGGATATGGCAGATCAGAGGTGAAAAGAGAGCACAGTACCGGTCCGAGAACACTTCCCTAAGGTACCCCCGCAAGAATGGGACGGATGCTACACCGCTCGCCTCTCAGCTCAACCGTAAAACGGCACCCTAGATATTGTTCTGCCGGGAGGAGGGACTTAAGCTTAAAAAGCAGGCCCTCATGCCAAACTCGATCGAACGCCTGCTTTATATCCAGGAAGACGGCAGAGCAGTATTGGAGGTTTTCAAAAGCTTTTAAGATGTGGTTAGTGAGCCGATGGACCTGTTGCGGCGCACAGTGTCCTCTGCGGAAACCAAACTGATGGTCTGGTATAGCCTCTTCAACCGCGTTAACTGACAACATTCTTCCAAGAAACATTCTTTCAAATACTTTGGAGAAAGTTGGCAGTAGAGGGTTTAGAGATCCTTGCCCTTCTTGTGGATCATTACGATTACAGCAGACTTCCAGTAGGTCGGGAAGTATTGGAATCGTATCATTGAGTTGAACATTATCAACAGAAACAAAACATCCACTTCGGGAAGGGACTTAACTGTTCTGCTGTCGACATCGTCAATGCCCGGGGCCTTAGTAAACTTTAATAGTCGGATCTGAAGACGCACTTCATCCAGTAAAATGGGTCTAAGAGACCGGCTTGAGTGGTGGCGACATCCTCCGCGGAAGCCAGACTGAGGGGGGTGAATCGTCCCTTTAAGTTGTTGGCGAACTCCTCGACTATCTCGAGGTCAGACCTAGCCCATGACCCGTCTTCCCTTCGAAATACGAACCTTTGTAGAGGCTGTCTCTTGACGTGTCAGTTGCATTTCCAAAGGGAGAAACCTCAGGTATTCAGCCTTTATGTCAAATAGAATCTTTCTGAGAGCATCTGCAGTTCTGCGGTAGTCAGCCTCAACTAGTTGCGAGAGGCCATCCATCTGCACTGTCTCTCTCTCTTGCGTCTAACAATGGCGATATTATTTCCCTTCCATTAAAATTTTGCTTGGGATATTTCCCTTCCATTAAACTTTATATTGGTATTTTTCACAACCACTCAAAATTGAATTGAGAAAAGTTTATAAAAAAAAAAACAAAAGCAACTGCGTTCAAATTATTTTCAGAACGGGCTCGTATTTTTTCCTGGTTTCGAATATCGATAAGCGATACAAACGTTATTTGCTTTGAAGTTTGTATTGATTAACTTAAAAGACGATTTTATTAAATGAAAAATAATGACGACAGCGTCAAAGACAAAGATTTTTTTCCTGATGAAAATCCTGAGCATACGAGTATTTGTTTCTTCTGCAGAGAACAATTTAGGGAACAACTAGGTACCCGACGTGCGTCGCTTATGCGAAGAAGTAACAATTACTTGTCCATTGCCCTCAATTCAATCTTCATAATAATTTAAACCTTATCGTTATACCGATTGACCGAAACCTCGTAGTCTTTAATTGACAACTATTAAATCTTCACGTTAGTCTGAACTAATCATTAAATGGTGTATTTTCGGATTCTTTGGAATGCTTGATCTTGAACCGGCAATATACCCGTCTATTTTATAGTCTAACTCATACAAAAATTTTGAAAATATCGCAAGTTTTTTAACCGTACGATCTAACTAGTTAGGAGTATACGATGTTCATCTATCAAATCTTAATGATAAGCAAAACTCACAAAACATTGCCAATTTTGCGAATAATGGAAATAAAATTTTGTAAATTTCGCAATTTTATACACTGAAGGTAAATAGTATATTAAGTTTGTGCAACGGTATGTAACAGCGAATTGAATTCGTATGTTCAATGCAGTGTACATTTCATTCAGAAGATCTCTTTATATATCGTATACATTAAAACGTCAATATACATAAAAATGTATACATTTCATAATCTCAGTTTTATAATGTTGTAATGTAGAGTGTTGTCATATTGAGGTAATAGAAAAACAATTTATACAAATCGAAATGGGATGGTCACGGCAAACAGTTGTCGACTGGAACAACATTTTATGAGAGGTTTATTTCGTTCCTTTATTAAAGGGCCAAGAAGGTAGTTTAAATTAACGAGTCGAACGTTGGGAAAAGGAAATATTAAGTACTGTGAGAGGATAATAGCAGGCCAATGGTTGTTTTTGATAGTGCCTGTCGACAAACAGACGCAGGTAGTTATTATAAAATAGAGAATATTTGATATTAATTCTTATAGTTTTTTTTATTAAAAATGAACAAACACGATTAAATAATAATTACTCTTCATACATAATCACATCAATGACAAGAATACAAGTTTAAAAAGACAAACATAATTTCACAATAATATAAAAATAGTTTACTTCATGAAAATTTTTTTGGCAAATTGAATTATGTCTAAAAGTAATTTCAACTCTCTGGCTCCACGCACACCCAATGCCTCCAAATCGTTTACAGTCATCTGGATCAGCACGGGTATATCAATTTCATGGCGTGTGAACATTTCAGTCAAATGCTCGTTATTGGTGCGGTTCAATAGAGATCGCACACGAGGACTCAGAGTGGGTTGCTCCACCGGGGAGCCGCGCCTGAAGCGAGATTGACTAGCTGAGCTATTTTGATCCTGGGGCTCACGCTTGATGTTAGAAGCAACCTTTGTGCTGGTGTTGCCTTGCGGATTTGGTGAAAATACAGATCGACTACGCATATATTGTTCCGAAAGTCGCCTTCCAGATGTTGGTACCTGTAAACGTGACGCGTTCAGGCCACGAAAGGAGTTCCTCTTTGTCAAACTGGGATCACCAGTGGGTGTAGTCTCATCTTGTATATTGTCAAAATTGAATGTCCGCATGGATAATGGCGTCAGAGGCGTCAAAGGGGAGCGGGGATCTTAACAGAAGATGCTTAATTTAAATGTTTTTGATGCTTTATTTGCAAGCTTACCTCTCCAGGCGCGATTGTAACGTTCCATTTTGTAAATTCTATTTGAAAGTTATTAAAAAATCAGAAGAAACTTATTTTAAATGCCAGCAAAAGTGTAGGAACGAGGAACAAGAATTCTTCTTTCGGCTTATTTTTCTCAAATTACAGTTAGACTTGAATACGTTTTTTAACAAGCTGGCAACTTTACGCTTGCTTACGTATAGTCGAGAGTGGTCACACTAATCGCTAATCGACTGTCTAAATACTCGATAATTAAAATAAAATATCGACCAACACGTGTGTTCAAGCCGAAGCAGCCACATTTTAATTGAAAAATATTTGGAAACATTTAACATTAATAAAAATGGTTAAAGTGAAAGTTGAACGTACTGAGGATGGCGATACTTCCATTCAAGCTGGCGGTGATGGCACCATCAAAGAGGAAGAGACCTACGACGACAAAATGCTGTTCATTAATGCCATAGCCAAGCCTATGGCAGGCAAGAAGTTGGCCAAAAAATGCTATAAACTGATTAAAAAGGCCATGAAACACAAGACCTATCTACGCAACGGACTCAAGGATGTGCAGACCCGACTCCGCAAGGGAGAGACTGGGTATGTAGCTATGTAACTTTGTGTGGATTTTATCATGATTTCCATATCTCCCAAGGCTTTGCATCTTTGCCGGCGATGTCACGCCTGTGGACATTATGTGCCATTTGCCTGCCGTTTGCGAGGAGAAAGGTATACCCTATGCCTATACACCCAGCCGAGCGGACCTAGGTGCAGCCATGGGTGTAAAGCGCGGAACGGTGGCCTTGCTGGTACGACAAAATGAGGAGTACAAAGATCTGTACGATGAGGTCAAGGAGGAGTTGTCCAACCTGGTGGTGCCTGTTTAATAGATCTTCCTAAAAATTAGGGTTAAGTTTAAAATATAAGACAATTAAAATGCTCAGGCAAAAGAAACCAAATTGTTGTTGTTTGTTTTGTCCCTTGGGGATCTTTTTTTTGTGTTTTTAATTTGTTTTTATAGAAATTGGTTTTACATGTACATACAATTTGTTTAATGTGGAATTTTCGGTAAATATTTTTTTTTCGTCATGATTTTTCCATTATGCAAAAGTATTTGTTTTTTTTTTTGTGCTTAATGAATGAGTTAATGTTATTTAAATGTGTGTCTAAATTTACATATTGATGTATTAACTAGAAAAACGTTATTTTTTTAACAAATGACAGGGTCGATTATTACAAATTATCTTCAATAGTGTATTAAATTTTCTCTTTTTTTTTTGGGTTTTTTTCTTAAATTTTTTTGTTTGATGAGTCGACTACATTGATTAAATTACATTTTTATGTATTTAGATATAGTTAGGCATTTGCCCTGCTTATCAAAGAAATGAAAAGTATGAAGCTAATGGCTAATTGCTGCAAAGTTAATTGGATTTAGAAATGAATTGAAACAGATTTTCGAAAATATAGGTAGGGGAAAGAATTTTTTTTTACTGATTTTACCCATAGATTTTGGTGGATTTCATTGGGCTACCAAAAATGTAAGACTTGGAGAGGTATAAATTTAAAACCATTTTTTTTTAAATATATTTTGTCGTAGCATTTGAACTATTATGAACTATTACGATGAGAAATGAAGATAGTGAAAAATATAGAGATTTTGCTTGACATCATCTAACTTTTTTAACTCGGGATCTGACCTCATCAAAAAACTTAAGAAGTTCATATTTAGTAACAATAAGTTTGAACTTAATTTTCAATATTTTGTAAGCTAGTGCAAAACTATTTGTCACAAAAATGAATTTATAGTCAATACCAAATCCTATGAAGAAGTTCGGAGAATTATAAATTTTAAAGGTTTAGTTTAAGGACCGAAAAATTTTCGATTGGGTTCTGTTACATTTTTTTTCATTACAGAAAGTTCGATTTAAGTGACCAACCATAAGTTTTTTTTTTCAACTTACTTCCATGTTTGATGATGATACTCCTTTCTTAGCCAAGTGGAGATACAATAGAAACAGTACAGCTCGATAAACCAAAAGGTCTTGAAATGCTAAAAATAGGCATTATTCGACACTTAATGCTCAAATTATTATAAATATAGACATGATGTAACATTATCGACAACTAAAACCATTTACTAGAGTGGTTGCCCCGATATAAACTCTAGGGGCCATACATACAAGCCAAATACTTGCTGAAGTTATGAGTCAGAGAGTCAGTCGAAGCATGGTGGAATGCATAATAAACAACTGCTCTGCCGTCTTCTTCTATCTCACCTTGTTACTTCTAACATGACCCGTATAAGTGTTTCCAGACCAATCAGGAATTAGTATTAGAGATCGAATTTGCACTTTCTCTAGATTTTTTACTCAAAGTTTGAATTCGATATGGAAAAACAAGGCAATATAAGCTGGGCGGAGATCGTCAGAACTGAAAGATCGAAATGCAGACTAGTATTTAAGTGAAAAGATGTCGACTGCATAAAATTGTAGTTTACATATTTTATTCTGTGTCAAGACAAGCACAACTGACGAGCACCTTAAAAAAAATGGAATGAAAGTTATGTTTTGGTGGAAAAACTAATTCTAAACTCTCCAAACCTTACAAATGGAAAAGGTACCTAGGTTCGTGGCTTCTAAGATCGCTGAAAAAAGTTTGCCAATTTTATCGGTAAATTTCTGAAACGCCGAAGAACCGAACCTTTTAAATTGTCAACATCCCTCTCTGTTTAAAAAACAGTACACTTTCACAACACAGAATCGAAGCATTAAAATTTTTAAATCAAGTCAAAACTCAGTTTATTACGAATTCGATAAGGAAATAAAACATAAGGTCAATTGCCAAAACAAATCCGTCCACATAGAAGAATAGGGCTCGCTTTACCATTCAGCTTTCAGGAACTTTTGTAATGAATAAGATCCATTTGGGTATTAAATAACGCTTTCTGTGTCAAAAAAATGTCCTTTGGAGTTATAAGCAACTACTTTCTTATGTTTCATATGTATGAGGAATTTCAATATAATTTCCAAATATTGTTAAGAACTTTAGTGTTTTGAATTCAAGTTGTATAAATTCTATGTAAATGACAAGCAAATCTGTGGATACTAGATTCTGCTGTCCTTTAATTGAATTCACTTCCCAGCGGCGCAAAAGCCCATTTCAAGTTCGATGTTCTCATAAACACTTTGAAGGCTGGCAGCCTTCAAGTATCGGTTACTACTCTGTATACATTTACATAAGCTTGGCCATTTTCGTTGGCATACTGTATTCAAAGCAGAATACTATGTAATCGGAAAAGTGGGCGTATAACAGAAAACCCTTTGGCTTTAGATTACAACTCAATATACCATTTGAGAAAATGTTGGCGAGGAAGTGTGCGTTCAGTTCACAAAACGATACACCATTTTGAAACTTGTGTGTGGACTTGTGGACTAGCTGTGCGCGCGTCCACACACTAGGTGTATCGGATTGTAATGGGGATCAAAATTAATCAATATGGGAGAACTGTTATATATACACGAGCAACAACTCGACCCGAAGTTAAACTTCTCAACACACAACTGTGTATTCGAAACGTAGCGAGAAATTCCCATTACGTGGGCACCTACTGCGATGCATATTGTGGACCAGCCTCATTCACCTCTGCGCCGCTGGGTTAGGTTGGACCAATCGGTTTGGTGTATTTGTCGTGTATTTGTTGTGTATTTGTAATTCGGTGCTGTTCGGGTATTCTCTCGAAACGGACAATAAACAGAACCTTTCATATATTTAAGCTTCCGAACCGGACCACCTGTCTACAAAAAACGTACAGATACAAAAAAGGTTCGTTTTCAAAAATCATTTAAGTCAATTTCTTAAGATTTAAAAAAAAATTTTTCAAATAATGATCGGAAAAGCAAATGTAGTACATTAACCCACCTATCATTTGAAGGATTATTTTAACATGAAACGACTTGATAAGCCTTTTTTAAAAAAATTTTAAGTGACTTATGTATACGATTTGTTGAACTTCGACTAGGAAAAAACTTGCAAATGATCAGAAATACTCTATATATAACATATTCACCTGTCGAAAGTATCATTTATGACTATTTTAAGAAGGCAAAGGACTCGAGTATGATCAGAAATCTCTGGGTATGTACGTAGAAGGCAAGACTTCCAAAATTTAAAATCCAGACACTTTTGAAAGAATTTGAAGACCACCTATGAATTACTAAGCTTTGGTTGTGCTTTTTTTTGCAAAATCATTTCATGAAATGGAACCCAAAGTGCGCGCATAAACACCATTTCATGAATTCTCGACTAACACACGAATTTGACCTGACGTCAATTCATAAAATGCCTCGGCGCAGCCAACTTAACGATGAGTTGGTGTTGCCAGATCGTTGTGAATTTATAAAAGCTGCATTAACAGGAATAAATTTGATTTTGCAAATTGAAGAAATATTATAGAAAACCCCATTCCAAGTGGAACTCCATTTTCTGTGTTACAAATGATTTAGAAATTCATTTAAGATAAATAAAGGATACGAAACAAGATTTGGAACCAAACGTTTTTACAAAAGGGTAGGTGTGGTTCGGGATTAAACTTATAAATATAGGCGGTCCGGTTCGAGGTGACCAAAAATGCCAAACCAAATCGGATAGAAATTTGAATTTGATTAGTTTTGGATTCACAATTTTTCACTTATTGAAGTGTTATAGAAATTTGAAATATAAATATCTTGTCAAATAAAAATCGAATTATAAACTGGACTGTTCCAGTTCCGAAGGTGCCCAAACTGAGCTAAAGCACGCGTGAAATGAAATACTAATGCACAAAATATATTTTAAGCATGAACAACTACAATAAATTTCTGAGTGTGTGTGTGCCGCCGTAAATAGCGAAGGCCACTGGGAGCGAGGAGACGCTAAGCAACTTTGTTGTTGCGTTCGAGTTTGCGAGAGACATCGGAGAGAAAGAAGAGAGACAATTATGATGTTGTGGTTGCAGGTCTGCAATCGCCTACAACAAAACTTGAGCTAAGAAAGAAAGAGTGGAGAGCATGCATATGAATTTTTAGTTGCTTTATAAAGGATAAAGGCTCCTGTAAGTTGTATACGCTCCTGCTATGCCTATGCATTAAACAACAACAAATGCGTGGCTTGCGAAATGGGCATGTGCGCCCCTGGATTAAATTATGTGGATTCGGAATTTTGTGATTTTCCCGTTTCCCAAAATCGAATGTTTTCTTCGCCTCGAACGAATTCGAAAATCAGAGCAGCGTGACACTTAAGCCCAGCGAAGGGAAAACAACTAGGCTGTATCGGAACACAATTTAGATTATAATCATTTTAAATTTGTCTTGTCATGTTGATTCATAACAAGACCCAGAAGTATCTCCCATATTTTGGTAACCCAAATTGTCATCCACTAACTATTTTAGAAAATAAATGAAACAAAATATCTCCCCAAAAAATTACTAACTTTCTATATGAATGCATAATTATATAAGAAAAACTTTTGCCAGATCAGCAGCACTGACCCATCATTTTTAGAATATAATTCCAGGAATATAAAAATGTTTACAAACGAAATGTGTGCTTCACGCTATAAATTAACAAATTTAAAGAAACAATAAATTGAAGGAGGAACACAAAAATGACTCGTGCACAATTGATATAGGTATATTATATATAATGTATATATATATATATATGTTTTTAATTCGTACACAAAAATTCATAACCCTTATAGCCATTAAATATGTTTCAATAAGGACAATATATATAGTAATGTGTTTTGTTTTCTGTTTGTTTGAGTGTGCCTGACGAAATTTCTGTTTTTTTTTTTGTCAACTGCTGTACAAAATTATTTTCGTTCCTAAATGAAACGCACTGAAAAGTTTACGTAGCATTCAAGACTACGGACTAAGTATATAGAAAAAATGTACAATACAAATTTTGTTGTGTTTGTTTGTTGAATTATCTTAAGGTTAAAGCTAACTATGCATATAATTTATAAATTTTTTTTTAGTTTTTCAGTTTTTTTTTCGTTATTATGGGGATGCTCAGAGCTGGTTTGAAGGATTTGGGTAAAGGAGGAGGGCTTGGTCCTGCTGCGGCATTTGGGACGAGCGTTTTGTAACTACTAAAAATCATTAACTAAAATATTATATTAATTATAATAATTCACATGCTCAACTTAAGACTACGAAAATATATATTTTAAATTTCTAAATAAACATTTTTGCAATTTAAAAGGGCAAAAGCAAAAAAAAGGAAGGTAACTATAATTAACAAGCAGTTCGTTTTTGTTATGAGGGGCAAGGGGGATGCCCCCAGTATTTTTTTGTGTTGTTTTTTTTTTGCTGTTTTTCTCTTTTTGGGTTTTTGTTTTCAGCTAAGAATTTTGCCATTTTTTTTTGTTTAAAAATTTTCTGTTTTTTTTTTTTTTTGTAGTGTTTAAAGTTTAAAGGACCCTTTGATGCCACAGCAGGAAGTGTCCGCCTCACTGAAAATAATTATAAAATCCGGTCGTTGCTTGTCCCAGTTCTCGTATGGCGGCAAATGGATCCTTTTCAAGCAAATCATTGGCTGCTTGAGAGGATTTTGCGGGTCCAGATGACGAGACGGGAGGTTGTGCCTGCTGTTGGGGCTGACCCTGACTTAGGACAGCTGCATAGGTGGTGGCCGATTGCTGTTGTGGTTGCTGCGGATGATGATGATGCTGCTGCTGCACAAGCGGATGGTGATGATTGTTGGCCTCGTTGCCAACCACCGCTTGGTTATGAAACAAATCCAAGTCGTGTCCACCACCCTTCAAGGCATTGAAATTGTTGTAGAGCAAGCCTGGGGCATGATCAGATTTATGGGAGTGTTCGGCCACAGCATTGTTGGCTTGGAATAAGGCCTCGATAAGGTTGGTGCCCGTGTCCAGACCGGGCATATTGTTGTAGCTATTTGGGTTGCCGCTACGACGATAGAGGGGCACAGAGCTGCCATTACTGAGCAGGCCATTGTGGGTATTGCTGCTGCTGTTGGAGCCACCAGCCACATTGTTATGGATGTTTAGATTGGGATACGGTTTGTCATTAAGCAAAGCATTGCCGGCTGGGAAAAATAAAGAATAAAATTTTAAACAATTTTTCAGGGAGAAATTTCCATTTTTCACTTACCATTTGCATTTGCTCCGCCATTATTGGGATTTTGATGCACTCCAGCGGGTGTGGGCCCCGTCATGTGATTATATAGAGGGGGAGGGGGCTGCTGTGGCAGCGTTTGCTTGATGAGTTGCTGTTGTTGCTGCTGCTGCTGTTGATTCTGCATCATGGCAAATAGACGACTTTGCTGCTGCTGCTCCGTTATACCCACATTGAGACCATTATTGAGTGGAGGTACTGCATTACCCGAGGCTGCCACCATACCCAAAACATCTCGAAGTATGGGCTGGGCCACATCATTGGCTCCATTCATTATAGAGTTGAACACCAAATCGATTTGCTGATTAAAGTTGTCCAAAGGAGGGGCTGCATCTACCGTTTGTGGCTGTGGTGGTGGCTGCTGCTGATTTGGATACATCAGGGGATAGGACGGCGGTGGACGCTGCGACTGGGGAGGAGCCATCAACATGGGTGGTATTTGCTGCTGCTGCTGTTGCTGTGGTGGTGGCTTATGGCCCCCTGGTCCCGGTCCCTTGCTGCTGCAGGCTGACCATTACCTGGCGTAGCATGTCCGCAAATTTATTGGCCGCTTCTTGGCCCAGGGATTCCATGAGTTTCAAATACCATTTGTATTGTTCTTCCTTGGGATTGAAGGCCATTTCATAGATGCTTACATTTGGAGGTAAGAGATCATGAGCTGGTGGAAATCTCATGGCTGAGGGTGAAGGCTGTTTACCAGCTGCGGCTGCATACATAAAGGGAGGGGCTGCTGAAGCAGGAGGCGGCTGCTGTTGCGGCTGCTGGGGAGGATTATAGCCTGCATTGCCATTGTGCCTTAAGTAGGCGGGTGGTGGCGGCGGTAAGCCATTCTCCATGGGACTCATGGGTCCATTGGGCACACTACCGCCCCGTTGTAGACCCATGGGTGGGGCCTGGCCATAGAGATGATGTGGTGGTGGCGGCGGTGGAGCCTGGCCATGATTATACAAAGTTTTCTTGGCCAAATAACCCAATTCGCTGGGATTACGCAACAGTTGATTTGCAGTGGAGACTGGAGGAGCGGTTGGGGGCACACTGCCTCCTCTAAGGGCCAAGGCGGGGTTAGCTTGGGGAGGGGGAGGTGGCGGTCCTCGACCAGGATTACTAACAGATGGCGGCTGATTTTGCTTATTGGGTGGTAAAACACTCCAGGGATTGGTTTGCGGCGGTGGACCCCACAAGCTGGCATTCGGATTCTGTGGTGGCTGCTGCTGATTCGGTGGTGGAGGCTGGGGTGGACGCCAATGCTGCATGGCTGCATACTGGCCATAGGCAGGCGGTGGACCGCTCTGATTTTGAGCTGGCTGTGGGGGAGGAGGTCCACCACGCAAATGTGGAGGCTGGGGGGGACCTCCGTTGGGTGGGGGAGGACCACGCATATGCCCTCCACCACCATAGTGGGGAGGAGGTGGTGGTCCATTGCTATTCTTACCTCCCACGGCGGCTGCAGCCATCATGGCAGCCATGTGATTGGAGTACATGTGAGACAGTTGATTGGCGGCCATGGCTGCGGCTGTCATTTGATTCATTTGATGGGCCACCGCTGCAGGACCAGGACCCAACATGCCTGCTGCTGCAGCGGCTGCATAGTGAGCTGCCGGCGGTCCTGGAGGTCCATGACCATGTCCTGGATGTGGCGGAGCATTTAAATACAAAGCAGCCTGCTCGCGTAGATAAGCCTCTGGCTGTAGGGAGCGTGGCACAAACTCGGGGGCCAAAGGATTGAGTACATAGCCACGTTTCAGCTCCACACCATCCAATTGAGATCTTAAATTGGACCAGGTTAAACCAAACAATGATTTGTGCTCATCACATATCTCTATGAAACGTTCCCACACCTTGCGACAGCGTCCTATGGAACACAAGGCCACCGGATCACCCACCACAGCCACCAGACTCTGAGCACGTGTAATGGCTGTATTGAGTAACTTGGAATTACTCAGAAATCCATAGTCCGTGTCTGCATCACCTATGCTTAAGGCGGAGGCAGCCAAAGCTCCTTGGCCACTTCCGGGGGGTAAACAGGTGCGTCGGGTACGCACGGTGGACAGAAACACCGCTCTAAATTGTTTGCCTTGAACATTCAACACTCTTTCCACTGAAATACCACCCATCCTTCTCTTACGCAGCTCTGATCTGATGCGGAAAACCTGATCCGCATAGGGTGTCATTATCCCTATGCTGGTGTCATTCAGCTTACCCCAGGCACTGGGCCAACGTTTTCTCAGCTCGGATACACGTTCCACCACCTCATATACTTCGGCATTATTGTAAAAGGCTGTGGAGTTTTTATCCTGCACATCTTCTCCTCGTGTGGTAAAGAAGGTTAAGGGATAGAAACGCTCATGACGCGGCTGTTTCCCGGAGGCCACCAGTTTTTGTTCATAAAACAGCTCCGAAGTGAATTTGATAATGGCCTCGTGTGCACGATAATTCTCGCAGAGTAAAATTTTGCAAGGAAAATTCGAAGGATAATGATCGTAGAGACGTTCCAGCAAGGATATATGCAATTTACGTTCCTTGGCAAAGGCCGAGAACAGCTCTGGACTCATTTGCATGTGATCTCCGGCCAAAACTATCCTCGTGGAATCATTGGCCAGGGCTAGAGGCATGATAGCCTCACACTCCATGGCCTGGGCAGCCTCATCCAGAAAGATGTGTGTAAACAAACCCTTGGGTAAACCCAAAGTGGCCAGCTCCATGCTGATGCTCAAAGTAACCACTATAATACGATGTCGCATAATATCCTCCACGCTGGGACGTCGAAAGTTGCCTACACCATCCGTTATGCAATATTTTTGGACCACACTATTCACCGTGGCGGACCAACGCTTGTGGTAGTACACCCTCAACGGGGTAGCCTCCTCCAGGCCCTCCTCTATCCAGGGATGTAAATACTCTTTGATATACAAATCCGCCGCCGAATTGGAGTGTGTACATATCAAAATCTTGGCCTCAGGTTGGGCCAGTAGCTGCTTAATGGCCTGGGCCAAAGTATAAGTCTTGCCCGTGCCAAAGGGTCCTATAAGCAAGATCGGTGGCAATTTAATACTCAATGCCGTGGTGATGGCATTGACCGCTTCTCTTTGCTTGGCATTTAATTTCGGTTCACAAGCATCCGACCACTGTTTCTTTGGGGTCCAGGGTATATTAGGCTCCAGTTCGGTGGCCGGGAATATTAAACGAAAATCGGTAATCTTATCCACCGCATTATGCCACTCGCAGTAGGGCATACGATTTAATTGGAATTGTATATCCACCTCAAGTTCGGTATCTGCCTGCAGGTTCATGGCTTCCACACATTTCGAGGATAGTTTCAGATAGATCACATTTTTGCCTTTATCCTCAATTAAAGCCTCGTAAACATTACGATTCTCTGTCTTGGAGTTGTTGGCTTCTTCGGGGGCCGAAATATACACACTGCTGCAGTTGGAGAGTATCAATCGGCCGGGTGAGGTGTCCTCTGATATATCTTTACCCAAACGCATCAGAGCAAACAGTTCACCGGCCAGTGAATATTTCGCCGTACTTGTGGCCATGCCCGCGGGTGTTAAGATATAATTGGAGGCCACTGTTAGACGAGTTCTCACATTATATCGTGCTATTTGCTCATAGCGGGCTATCTCCTCCACATACAACAATTCATGGATACGTGAACGATAATTGTTCTGGGTTAGACGCTTCTCCACTATGGTTGACTGTGTCAATGTAAAAGTGGCCGCCCGGGGACAGGGATATCTCTCCAACAGCTCCTTTTCATGCTGCAAATCATCTAAATAGGCTTCGGTTTTTAGGTGCGTTCCTATGGTGGTCTCAAAGCGGGTCAGTTGCGTATTAGCCACATCCCAACGAGTGGCCGAACTGTTGATTATATCCCTTTTGATCTCTTCAATCTTTTCCGCATCGTTCACGGGCAACACATCCACACATAAATGTCTCACCAGCAGAGGTTCCTGCCCTCCATCAAAGCATATGGCCTGACGAAATGTTCCATAGATTTCTGTATGAAATTCCACTGTTATCTCATGCGTCATCAAGGCTGGCGGATTGTCGGTGTCATCTGCTGCTGCTGCCACATTAGCTGGCCCCATCACCCATTCCTGATCAGACTTTAGCTCTACATTTGCATTTGTATTGCCCAGTTTGATGCTCTTCAAAGCAAAATGATTACGATGTGCATCTTGGAGCAGGGCCACCGCTTTTAAAGATCTTTTCGTTTCCAACTGAAACAGCCACTCACGTTTCGAGGTCTTGGAACTAATGCTGGTGACCAGTTGCTGTTCACACTTGGCCTCGATTTCGGCTACCTTTTCGCACATAATACGCTCGGGGGCTGTGGCCTGTATCCATTTCTCCAGCACTTGCTCGGTATAGGACTTGCCATAGAGTTCCTTTTCACAGGCCTTTTGCACACGCATCCGTCGATATTCAAAGCGTTCCTTCCACTCGTTAAGCTCATCCAGGCCATGGGCCTCCACACACTGGGCTCCATAATGACAGGTATGGGACTCGCTGAATGTCTCACAGAGACTGTAGGTGTCCAGTGTGAAGCCACGAGGTGGTGGTCTCCATTTCCAGTCACGACCTGAGAAATGTTTTAAAAAATATAAATAAATTCGTAACTGGGTTCGGTTGGGTTCCATTAGTTCTAGTTTTTAACATATGTTTAAAATACTTGATTAGAATTAGAAACCTCACTTTTTGAGCAACATTAGAAAAATGTGGTAACCTTGATACGTCATTCCACTTTCACAAAAATGGAAAAGACCATCAATAGTAAGTATTATATGGGGTTATTTCAAAGGTAAGCGAACAAACCTTCTCTTTCATCGGGACAACGAACCCTGTTACAAGTTCATGACAACAATGGATAAAATGGAAGAATTTAAGAAACAATTAAAACTAAGGCTACCTTCACACTGTTCGACACATGACACATATAGTCTAGTAGTCCTGCTTTTTGTTCTGTTTTAAATTTGAATAGCTTGTAAAATTCATAGAATTTCATGGGGAAATGCGGGCCTTCTTAGATGTCATGGGTCATGTGTCGAACAGTGTGAAGGCAGCCTTAGAATCGGAACCGATATTTTAAATTTTTTGTATACCAATATCTAAGGACCGAAAAGAACCTTGATCAAAGAAGACTACATTTTAAAATACTTAGATATTTTTGATAAGCTTTAAAGATATCGTCCGAGTGTATCTTAAGAGATATATGACAAGTCTAAAGGCAGCTCACGCTTTAAGACAGAGTAAGCTTTAAGATGCGAAGACAGATTGTAAGATCTAATGTACTTCAAGCAGAATGGCATGTTCAATAGATACGTTAAAATCAAGGTACCCTGCACGCACTGAAAAAGCCTGGCTGGTGGCTCCCGACTAGCGCCCCCAGCAGGCCGGAGTCTCCCAGATAGCCATTTCAAAAAGCAAATAGTTGGACATGACAATTCCGTTTGATATAGAACTCCACGTTGAGATTCAATTTAAAACTCCGAAAGCCCCAGGCTTGTATCAGAGGGTAAGGACTGGGGTCAGCATAGTTGTCACGCCCGTTATGACTAGGGTCATCAAGCCCCTTTCGGGACGTACCTTCCCACAGCAGTTCGAGACAAATCTTCCGTATGAGCGCCAACAGTTTTAATTGGCTCTTTGAATTGTTGGAACAGCACTTAGTGCTAAAACGAAACATCCTCTCCAGCCGCAATACGAAGCTGGTGTCGTGCAATCAAAAATCGTTTACTGTTGTTACTTTTATCCCGGACATAATTGATGCAGATCTTAGTGGACTGCTGCTAGAGGCCCTCCATGACAACTATCAAAATTATTTTTATTGGTGAGGTCCCAAATACTAATCTTTGCCTCTACGTTATTAATCAGCGCAATTTGTTCTTCCTTATGGAAGCTCTTCAAATGATTTTTACGCTCACCCTTCATGTCGGACATTTTTTTTGTTTCTGAACGTCAAAATAAATAAATTTAATTACTTTGGGCGCCCAAAAAACCCTCGAGCAGATTCTCATACCATCCACAAATGCAGAGTTCGACGTTCGAGTTCGATGTTCGTGTGGATCGACGTTTTGTTTCTCTGCGTACACACCGTAAAAAGTTTGACGTCAAACTTTTTGCGTGTGCTTTTACAACGTTTTTTTTTATATAGCAAAATTTTGTTCACTGTTTAGGCACAGTTCTGGATCAAAGAATACGTCAACAATATACTTTTTGCATTTGGGCTGATGAGCATACCGAAGAGACTCACGAACCACGTTACACCCACAACAAGTAAGAGCATGGCCCGACTCCAAAATTGAAACAAACTTGATTTGGGTACGGTATACACCGGTGTGTGTCCCACGCTAAGGCTTTCACAAACACACTGAGACTGATCAATTTGTGCTAAAATTTCAGAAGTCAATAAAATATTCTTAAAGATTACATATCATAAGTAAAATCTTACAATCATTATAAACCTCATTTTGCAATCCTGTGGCTAAGCTTGGGATCACCAATATTTTGGGAAATGGACGAGACTCCAGCGATGCTGGGAACCCATGCAATGCCAACCGAATGATTTGCAAATTCTTTACGCGACCGTATTTAAAGAACACGTACTTTACCCGTAACGCTTTCCAAGTGCGAGGAATTCCGGCTTGACCGGCAAACAGATCTGCAAGGCTTCTGTTTCCATGCCACCGTATCACCTTTCTTGTTTTACCAAATATATTTGTTTGACTCTACAACTTCTTCAACTTGAGTCAATATTGCTAGCAATTTTAATCAACTTTTTATTTTGCTAAATGATTACCAGCAACAGTAATAGAATTAAGAAAGCCAAAACAAACACAGCAGATTCGTTCACATTGTCCGGTCACACTATGGCAGCGATATCGGGCGAACCTACCGGTAAGTCTCGTTGAAAAAACCAAATGACTTACCGGCAGGTTAACCCTCCCGGCAAATTTGACCCGCCGGTACCTAACCGCAACTTTTGAGAAAATGGCACCTAATGGATCACCCTTTAGAAAACCCCAAAACGTCTCTATGAAAGTAAAGCGTGATGAGGAAAGCTGCACAAATCCTTTAGCGGAAAGTGGAGGCTTAGTCAATTTATCAGGGACCGTAACGATTATGAGTTCTATTATAAAAATCTATTTTTAATGATAAATTTTTGATTTGTATTTTATTCCTCTAAAAATAATTATTAAACTTGATTTTTATATATAAAACTCAGGAAATAATCATTATTTTTTGAGTAATATAAAATCAAAAATAATGATTATTTCCTCAGTTTTATTTTTTTTTTGCTCAAAAGTATTACTCAAACACCGATTACGGCTAGTGCATAAGGAATTGTATTAAGTTTGATGGATGTACCTAGCAAGGCAAGGGGTCCAAATTGAAAGGTATATTACATTGCGGTTTTCAACAAATAAAATTTTTTTAATTACACCTTGCTACAAATTTAACAAAATTATAATAACCTAGGGAATGACTTAGCGTACGCTGTAGAGCAGATCGCATATAGCACTCCCACATTCTTGGTTTTCATCGGGGACCCCCAAAACTGAAGATTTGGCCCAAAAAACGTTTATTGCTCATTTGGGTCACTTAATTTAAAATAACTCTGGAATGGACCATCTGATTTTGTATAACTTTGCTAATTCTGATGGCGACGAGAAATTATTATATATTATATTCTATGGTGTTAGAGATCTGGCGTCTTCAACATTTTTTTTGGCAGTTAATAATATTCATATTCATTTATACACAATTATTTAATTCGGCGTTGATAAAATGTTATCTCAATTAATTTGATTACTTTTTTCGACCGATAGTTCTTATGGCAGCTATAAGATATAGTCATCCGATTTTGACCAAATCTTCCGAATCTGTGTAAAAGCGTGTAAAACTAATAATTGCTGAAGCGGGAGGCATTTACATTAAAAACAAAAGTTTTTCTCACAAAGACCCACTTTTCGACTGATAGTTCCTATGGCAGCTATAAGATATAGTCATCCGATCCGGTCAGTTCCGACATATTATCAGTGTGCAGTAAAAAGAAGACTCTGTGCAAAGTTTCAGCTCGATAGCTTTAAAACTGAGCGACTAGTTTGCGTAGAAACAGACAGACAGACGGACAGACAGACGGACGGACAGCTCGTCGCCCTGATCAAGAATATATATAGTTTATAGGGATGGAAATGAATATTTCTATGCGTTTCAAACTTCTTCGGATTTGAGATGCAATCTCTCATCGGACTCGCTTTAAAAACTGTTATTATAAATTGTATTATATAAAGTTGAATAATTAAAAAAAATTTAATTTGTTGAAAACCGCAATGTAATATACCTTTTATTGAAATCTTGAGTGTGGATCTTATTCAATTTGGTCCCCTTGCCTTGCTAGGTACATCCTTCAAACTTAATACAATTCCTTATGCACTAGCCGTAATCGGTGTTTGAGTAATACTTTTGAGCAAAAAAATAAAACTCAGGAAATAATCATTATTTTTGATTTTTATTTATATTACTCAAAAAATAATGATTAACCAATGAGCAATAAAATAAAAATCAAAAAATAAAACTCATTGCAGAAATGAATAGATTATCGAAAAATAATCATATTTTATTATATTCCATTTTTTCATACGGGCACTCCAAGTTAATGATTTTTTTGGATGATAAATTTACAAATAATCATTATTTTCGGTCCCTGCAATTAATACATGGAATTATATGAAAAGAATGATGTCAATATAAAACGGGGTGTATGATATTGCCATTTTCAAATGTGTTATATTTTCTCAAAAGCTAAGTGACCTGATGCAGAACGCACTGACAACACGTGCTCAGTGGACAAAATCTTGTGGCTTGGGCGTGAACCCGGCTAAGACGGAATTTGTTATTTTCACCAGGAAGTGCAAAATACCTGATCCTATTCCTCCTAAAATCACCGCTCGGTAATATCACTTATATTTTTTGTGTAATTTAATTATTTGTAAACCTTTAAAAAATTACTGCTGAAGATATACAGAGATGGCGCAGCAATTGAAATTAATTTCATTACATTTCCATAAGAGTACGGGACCTAACTGGACACTGCCGAGAGGCATCAAACATAATCGACATCTTTAGAAGTTACAATTCTGTGGATCAGGAAAAAGCGACACGCAGTATTGGGTCGTTCTTTCTTAAACGATCTGTCAGATATATCTAAGGTGTTGCCTATTTGCTCAAATATAAGCTAATTTCTAATTGGTTTAAATGGACAGACCATCCCCCTACGATCACGGCGTAGAAAGGGTCATACGGTAGGATAACGGGCCTTTATTGGCCTCAGGGAAGAAATGGAATTTCCGCATTTCAACCTAACCTAACCTGTGGCGGCCTCTTATGGGTCGACCGTCCAAACCTCACCTAACCAAAATTAAGAAATAAAGAATTTTAAGGTAAGGGAACTTCTAAAACTTTGCCAGGCTTTTGTTATAGTTAACTTTCCGTTCTGAAAATGTTTAAAGGAAGCTAAAATTAACATTTGAATTGGCCATCACTGGGCTATTCCAGTGGCTCGCGAGCCGAAAGCCTAAAATTTGTTTTGCATTTCAGTTCGTGGAAACGAGACTCCAAGTAAGAAAAGGGTCTTTAGAATTGTAACTTACAAACAGGCCAAAACACTAAACATCGGAACTGATAGAATAAAACTGATGATGCAATCCCATTTACTCATGATCCACTCACCCTCATCACTCATGATAACTTTCTGATGACTCTCCGTTTGGCAGTGCTGACGCAGCTCATTTCTGGTTTGGAAATTAATGGCGCAATAGCTACAAGTGGTCGTTGGTGTAGCCTCAATCCCATCCTGCCCCTCGTTGGGTGTATGCTTGACTCCTGTCAACTTAATGGCTGCCAGCAGATCGTTGGTTTTTTGCAGATTAGTCGAACTGGAGTTGGAGTTGATGGACATGGTGCTGCTGCTGCCAGTGCTACTGGTGCTGCTGTAGCTGCTCACTGATCCAGCAGTTCCATTCTGTTGCTGCTGTTGCAGTTGTTGCTGCTGCATTTGCTGTTGTTGCTCCCGCTTCTTCAGACCCTTGTTGCTCAGCAGTTTACTGTACTTATCCAAAGGTAGATTATTGGTGGCCCAATGATCCAGTTTGGTATCCAGTATGGCCATCTCGTCTTCGAGACGAGCGTGTGGCAACTTTTGCGTCGACTGTGACTTGTGCTGACCATTCATAATCATTTGTATGATGGATTTATAGCGTTCCAAAGTCTTGGATATGTCCGAGAAAATTTGTTGGCCGCTCAGCTCATTGATCCATTTGCTTAGAAAGTGTTCAGCATCCTGTTGTGTGGATAGAAAATCATAATCTCTGCATAACTTGTGTTCCAGGAAAAAAGAAAACTTACCCCATACTTGTGCAGCTTGAAGAGAGCATGGACCAGCCAGCGGCGTGCACGTGAAACGCTGGCCAAGCATTCAGCTTGCTCGGCCAGCAGAGTCAGCACTTTATAGGCATCTGCCAGGCATCCCTCATATTTGCCCATTTCCAGCAAACACTCGCATCGACCCAACAGACAGGCAATCTGTTGATCTTTCTGCGCCCGTGTCCCACTGCCGTTCTGTGACTGTGCTGTTTGGGCATTGCAAGTGGAGTTGAGTATCTGATCATAGAGTGCAACGGCACGTGACCAGCTCCGTCGTCGCACCATGTCATGAGCCTGCATCTCCTTTTCGGTGGCCATTTTGTCTGGTTGGTTTTGGAATTAACTTGCGATTTTACTCATGCATGTGGTAGGTTTGGCCGGCTCCTGTCTGCTGCCGGTTGTATGTCTTGATTGCTCGTCTATTTTCTGGGTTTTTATGTGGTAAATTTAAATGGTTTCATATTCCAAGAAATACTTACATAAGTTAACAATTTAGGGTAATTAATAAACACTGTGGTTTTCATTTACATTAATGTGTTTTTAGATACTTTTCGGGCATTATGGTTTACTGCAAAGATATAGAAAGAAATTATATAGATAAGTTAACAAGAAGATAAAAAAAAAGAATATCAAGTTTGAAATATTCAGGGAAGAGCAGTTTTTGAAGAAGATTCAAACATGTTGCTAAAACGGCAAGCCGTTCACTTTACAGACTGGTTACCTAAACTACAGTTCAAAGACAAATCCAAAGGGAAATGTTTGAAAATCTTTCTTCAAGCCTCCAGTAGAGGGAGAATGTAAAGCTAAATATAAGCTAAAATGACGCCCACAACTAACATTTGGTGCATAAAGATTATGAAGAAAATGCATCGGCCAGCTGAGCCTTTTCTCAAATCTGTTTAAGAGCTCGAAGTATTGGAAAGTAAAGGAGGTAAATAAGAACCTTTTATGCTGGCTGACTTTTGAATGGGTTAATTAACAATATACCAAAATAATTGTCCCAAAAGCTAAGCATAAATCTATCAAAAACGGAACATGATGGAGAGTATCAAATCTCTTTCCAAATTTTTGTGTCTCTAAGTGTCTCTAACGCACTGTAAGGAGATTTGGTATGGTAGTCAGCTGTTGCTGTCCTAACGTAGCGAATGGAAACAATGGCACACAGCCAATTTCAGCCATACCAACATTCTACTCCAACACCTATTCTCTGGAATTCCCTCAGTTTATTAATGATTTTCCACACCCTTTCTCGTATTCTCATGTGCTAATGTATGCAGATGATCTTAAACTATGTCTGTGCTACTTTAAAGCTAAGTAGATTTAGTTTGCATCCTTTTCATCTCACTTTACAAATAAAGTAATTCAAGATTATACAAACATATCTAAAGGTTTCTAAGATACCTCTGCATAAATGGTGCTTGCTAACTAATCTTCCTTTAAATAAGGAAAGATGTATTAAGCGCTTTCATTTTGAATTTAAGATTGAGGATTTTTCATTTGAGCGCATGTATTCTCTGTAGATGATTTGGTAACTGATTTTGTTCCCAAATCATGCTTTCAAATCAAGCTATAGGTCTTCTTATTTATTTATTTATTTGCCAATTGAACAAAGTTCTCAACTGGCTACTCCATTTTATGTTAAATTATATTACTTTATTTAAAGTCTTAAGCCCCAGGAGTACGAAAAAAATTCGTGTCGATACAGTATTTCATATAATTAGAAACACCTTGGCTTTGCTTTAATGCTCATGTGCTGTAAGAAAGTGTTTCTATTTATGTGAAATACTGTATCGAAACGAATTTTTCGTCGTACACCGTATGGCTTAAAGAAAAAAAAAAATTTTGTAAACAAAATTTTGATTGTTGATTTGTTGGGGTCGAATTCAAATCGTATGCTAGCGGCTAAGTAGTTAAAGTTTTTAAGGGTTCTAGATATAGGTTCATTAAGGGAATAAATGGTTCGGGAAAATTGGTTGAAAAGGGTTGACAGTTTTGAAGGTTTCTGCTTGGTACATTAAAATTTTTCATGCTTAACAAGGTGGGACAGTCAAAGCACCCCAAAACAAGGTCAATTAGAAATAGCAATGACGCAATAGTTCGTCTATCTTTAAGAGTTCAGAGATGCAGCAGTAAACATATACTAAAATATGGTGACAAAGAATTAGATAAGTTAAGCGGGAGAAGCGCAAGCTTTAGATACTTTTTCTTTTCCTTTCAAGCCTTTTAATATGAACTACACCAGAAGGATTCCAAATAAATTATGCATACTCCAACTTGGAACGCAACTTCCAACTTCTTGGATCCCACAAGAGATGGTCTAAGAAATTTGAGGATCCTTAAAGCAGGCCATCCGCACACGAATTTGTTCGATGAAATGTTCGTCGATAGTGAAGGTGTTCGTGACAAATTTTTGTGTTCGACGTTTTGTTCGCAGAGAATAGAAATGTTTCTATCTTGTGAATGTTCGTGCGAACATATTCGTCAATGGATGGGAACGTTTTGAAGAACATGATTTTTGAAAAATATTTGTAGAGTGAACAAGTGCCCAAATGAGCAATGAATTGTTGATGAAATTTATTGAATGCCCTCAAATTGATCAAATAATGCTCGAAGCTAATTTGTATTATTGTGTTTTTTTTTCATGTTTACTCGTTGAGATTTTGAAGCAAATGTTCGCCTGGTTAGTGGGCAAATGAATTCAAGTTCGTCGAACAAATTCGTGTGTGGATGGCCTGCTTAAGTTACTAAATAGTTGTTTGTGACCCGAAACAGTTACTGACTTTCGCCTTTTAATGCCTAAAATGAGTTTCAAACATAGCATAGACTTCGATTTGGATTCCCGCAAATATCGTAGAGGCTTTTTTAGTCTGTACCTGGTAAGAATGAGTCAAGTGCTTCGTTAAGCCGAATAAATTTTACTGTTCTAATTCGTTATACAAGAAAATTAGTTCCAGTATGTTTTACAAAATGTTTTTAGACTTATTTTCTACTTATTCGTCCTTGTTAGTAATCAGAAATAACTAATAGTCCTCTCTTTTTTAATCATTGTAAAGTTTACACAGACCTTTGTTGAACTATAAACTCACTAACAAGCAAATTATTTTTCCAAGTCTAAAAATCCCCCAGAGACAAGTGAAATCAAGCTCAATAAAACTCTATATTGATGGCCTAAAACTCGAAAATAGAGCAGAAGCGGCGGCATTAGTCAGTTATTTAGACTACGGTGGTCATGTGGCCACACTAGGTGTCTCCTACAATGACATTAAGGCAGAAACGGCAAGGCTAATATATCTGAGCTCGCAGGAAGATCTCCCACACAAATCTCAGAGTTCATGAGAGCATTTGGAGGCGGGGGAATATTCTTCTACAAACCCGAGTCCTACAGGTATCAATTTGAAAAGCACGCTGTTCATCTAAAACCCCCGGTTTATCTAGAGACTCTTCTGGAGCTCCTGGCAAAGTATAAGTAGATGTTTCGACACAGATTTTCGAAATCAGTTGAACATTTTTGAGCATAAATTAAAAGAATGGCAAGTGCATTTGATAAAAAAAGATTGACATAATTTGGCTTCGGAAAATTGATTTTCTTTGCGATTTTGGAATCTAGACTGTGAAACTAAATTGTGAATTTGTTATGCAGTTGAAAACAAAATGTTCCCAAGTAAACCAAAATGGTCGACCCTATTAAATTTTTTTCCATTAAAATCTTCTCTACCCATTCTTTACGGAATTACCGGTTAGCTGTTGCATTAGTTCTAAATCAAAAACAAAGTAGTTAATGTGGCTTCAAAAGGGCTTTTTGCATACTTATTTTAAATAATCTTTATTGCTAGGACAAATTTCTTATCGATATTTCTTATCAAATGGTTGAATTCTATACATTATAGAGTTAGTTAAGAGATAAATATAGTTTAAAAATTTGTACCTATAAACTTCTGAAAAAATTATTTGATAGTCTAAATAAAGCTACATTGTGCAAAAACAAAATTCATTTGGAAACGTTTGCTCCAAAAGTGTCAACCGTGGCCCTAACCTAATCTAGCCTGGGACTGCGAAAAGGTATTTATAAATATAGTATATAGTTTAGTTTCGGTTTTTTCTTGGGAATGGTGATTAAAACAACCATTTCTTAACCCGATCGATATTAAAAAATGAAGAAATCCAGAGTAAAATAATTAATAGTTTCCAATGCCAATTTCCTTAAGGTTCATATTTATAGATGGAATCCCACATTTTCAGATCGAAGTCGACAAAAAATATTATATTATCTTGTAAACAAATGCCTTAAACTCCTGGTAGGCAGCCCATAAAAATATTCAGTTGTGAGTCTAAGGTTTTAACCGAACCAATGGGCCTGGCTCTACGTGCAGTGTGCACTATTCCCACTTGACGTAATCGTACGGCATTGTGGAATGTCAAATATGTGTGTATTTGTCATTTGTATATTTTTAAAATTGATTTTTTAATCCTAATTTAAATGGAAATGGAGTGTTCCGCAATAAATATCTCAATTGATGCAAAATGAGTGCACAGCCGAGCGGCATAGGCTGGCTGCGGTGAATTGTTTATAAGTTGGCCCGAAGCAGGCGGCCTAACAAAAAGCAGGCACCTCAAAAGGCTTATCTGGTTACAAACAAATGCGTTGCGAATTGTGTATATATGCATAGGCAAACTCAAACACACACAAACATATGTACGTAGGCAATCATAAACAAAAAAAAATGTTTTTTTTTTCACAATTTTCTTTCATTTGATTACGCAAAATTTCCTCGCATACGGCAGACATACTCTAAGCGCTTAAACAAGAAAATGCCCTGACCAGGAGAGAAGGAATCTCATTTAAACATTGAAAATGAAATTTGCAAATAGAACAACAATATTAAAAGGTAACATTTAATTTCATTGTTGTGGCTGCTGCTCGGTGGCTTGTGGGGTCTCTGATTTATAGTCATGTAATGGGTATTATTTGATTTAAAAATGCATAAACAAATCAATGTTCAGTCTGAGTCCGGCCAGGTGAGGCGATTTTAATTAACATAGTATTATTTACAATGATTTTTCTTTGCAGGCCACCAACTCTCAGCTGCTTTTAGCTGCTCTCACATTTGAACTATTTTCACTTTCTTTTCTTACGTTGTTACCACTTGCCGCCTATTGGCCATTAACTTAAACACCGCGTGTTTAATTCCAGTTGGATTTTTTATACTATTTTTGCAATAGTTTTATGTTTATTTTACCATTTTTTTTTGCCACAGACACTTAACAGTGTTGGCAAAGGCACAGAATGTACTCGGTACTCGTTAGGGCACGATTATTGAGATTCGTTAACTTTCTGATTCTTTGCCATGTACACTTAAAATACAAATACATTTTATAAACAAATCTGGGCATTGTTTAAAGTCTTCAAATATTAATTTGTTTCAATTATAATTAGTCTTTAAGCATTGGCACATCCTTATCCAACACTGGGTCAAGTAATGTCAAATTATTGGCCAGTTTCTTTTGTTCTGGTCATACTCAATGATATGGCCATATAAATTGGCAAGCTTATGTACATACACATATGTACTGATACATATTTATGCACACACAAATACACACACACATATATTGTACATGAAATGCACTTTTTCTTGTACTATATTTAATCATTTTCTTTTCTGATTTCATTTTCAGTGAATGGCAATTCAACGAGCAGGCGCTGGCTGGCCAGCTGTCACTTTGCAAACTCAAAGATTTTTCCATTGCATTTCGCTCACACATTATTTCTGCCATTTACCTTTGCACTAATTCTTAATTGTTTATACACTACACTCTAATTAGATATTTTTTACACAAAAAACTATGAGAGAAAATGCACTTCGAAAAATGTTAAAAATAATGTGTGTGAGGCAAAATTCGCAAAAAATAACGTAGGCGTACGACGTGAATGAACTCAAATGACGTAAGCGTAATTTGCTTAGAGATGTGCAACTACAAGTATCGGTTAATACATATATATGGCAGTCTCGTCAGGGAAACAGGATTTTAAATCCTTTACTCTTTTTAATTATCATTAGTAAGCCAAAATAAATTGTAGAAGCTCGATTTGGTACATATCCTCTAGGTATTATTTGAACTTTATTACTGATTTTTGAATAGACGGACATTAGAAATGTAGCAAAAGTGGGAGGTGGCTATTATGAAGGATGAAGCTGCCGTAACATTTCTTAAATCATAAAGTATTCATTCCATTATTTCTTTATTTTTAATTATCTAGTGGTTTAACCTTGATGAAAGTTCGAAATTTTTTTGTATTTTACTAGAAATGTTAAAATTAACTTGGACTGTTGATTATTTTGTTCAGATGGAGAGATTTCATTTCTACTGTTCATCTCTCGCCAAGTGTGACCGCACACCATCTTTGGACAAAGAGATAAAGTTTCCTTATAACTATGACTGCAGACTTTTACTTGCTCGTTATGTAAATGTAATGTTAAATAACATATAAATAACTAACAAAAGAGATATCCTTTTATCTACACTACCATCTCTAGCAAGCATGCGTACGGTGCTGAAACACGCACATCTCTATATCTAAGATAACGTAAGTAACTGCGGAGCTGCCAGACCGCTGGAAAAATAATTCAAGTCTAACTGCAATTGGAGAATATCACTTTTGCTTGCTTTTTTTTTATACAGAGGTAATCTTGTGGTAAGATTTCAACAGAAACATACTCCAATACTTTGGTGTCTTTAGGATGCACTGATTAATTTTATGCCACTAATGTGGAGCGAGTTGCATTAAAGCAAACAGATGTAATCAATAAAATCGGCAATAAACAAACCATTGCCGCGGTCCCAAATTTTTAAAATTGAATATTTTTGTTTTAGCCAATAAAGTTTAAGCCCAACTTTCGAATTGGAATTTAAGCGCCTTCGCTCAAATAAAGTTTTTTTTTTTTATTTTAACGAAGAGGCGAAACAAGTTGTGTATACCAAAAATCGACTTGATTTTTTAAATAAGGCAGTCGAAATAAGAAAATTTGTCAGTGTTCGGAAACGGTAACATTTAACCATACCGATTCCGATTTGTTCGAATTGAAAACGGAAACAGGGCTGTATGACAACTTTGCCAACTTTCTTTGCAGGATCTGTATAATTGGGTCTTTGTTATTCTGCCAGAATCAGACCTTCTCCGTTTGGAAAAAGGTTCGTTCCGAAAACTTTTTTAAGTCGTTTACACACAGCTCAGCAAATATTGGGTTCGTTTGAAAACGGTTCTTGAGATCACCAATCC
The DNA here is from genome assembly GCA_018904275.1 of Lordiphosa clarofinis. Taxonomy (NCBI): domain Eukaryota; kingdom Metazoa; phylum Arthropoda; class Insecta; order Diptera; family Drosophilidae; genus Lordiphosa; species Lordiphosa clarofinis. The sequence continues at coordinate 5,229,297 of JAEIGQ010000005.1, read as the reverse complement.
AAAGTACACTTAAAAATAATTTCAATTAAAATGAGTCATTTCATTTTTATTTTTTGTAAACTGACGGGTATTAAATATTGCAAAAAGTCTACGTGAGTTTGAAAGAGGCGCCTGTTATTTGATTCAATTCATTCAGCCGTTTTTGTCATCACATTGTGAGTCCCAAAATTTTAAGAAATATAAAAATAAAAGTAACACGTTCTACTTAAGAGTCACGAGAGCTTTATTAAAAAAGAGCGTAAGTTAAAGTCCACTCTAACCGACTTTGATTTACCCGTTATTCATTAACATAAATGTTTAACAGAGTTCTTGAGGATGAACATTCGAAAAGTATGCAACATTTCTTATTCTTCGATATTTAATAACCGATCTGGATGAAAGTTTCAGGGATTAGAGTCATTGCTAATAAAAATGTAAGTTAAATTTTAAATCGATATCTTAAAAAATGTGGGACTTATTGAAAATTGTATTTATTGTGGGGGCGGGGGTGGGCGTTGTTAAAATTTGAAACTTGATCTGCGTGCAGACAATAGGAGTGTACATGTCAAGTTTGGTGGCTCTAGCTATTTTAGTCTCAGATCCAAGCAGACAGGCGGACAGACATACAGACAGACAAGTCCATATCGACTTGGCTGTTGATGGTGATCAAGAATATATATATATATTATATAGTCGGAAATGCTTTCTTCTGTCTGTTATATCATAATTTTCAAGAAATGAAACAAATGCGAGGCAAAATGAAGTGGCAAATCGTATGGAAGAAATGATATCAATGTTGAAACGGAAAAAACGTTGCTATTCTTTGTTCATCACTAAATCGTCTTTGGCATCATCTACTGAAGATCTGTTTATAAAACTTAAAATATTACTACTATGAGAGGACAAAAAAAGCAATAGAAAAGTTTGTACATGGGAATAAAATTTTCATATATCTACATATGTACGATTTATAGTGGAAGGACCAGGGACTTACGAAATGCGTCTTATGATTGATAGTATTAATAACTGTGTTCCTGTTAATACACTGAGGGAAAAACTAATCTGAAATATTAAAATTTACACTTTGACTTAAACATTTTTACCATTAATTCAGCGTTAAATGTAAAGTGTGCACGCTAGACTGAACATACGAAAAATTCGTAATATTTTCTAGTTACCGTAATGAAAAACCAAACTTCGAAATTTTAAGGGGTAGTGCTGGCGCCGTGGGTTTAAAGTTGCTAATTTTAATTTCAGTTTCCCCTTTCTCATTTTACTTTTTTGTAGAAGTAACCTTTGAGATGCCAAGCGTTGTTGTTGAATTTAAAATCTATTAACTTAGTATACAAATATTTTATGCAAAGCAAAATGCAGGATAAAGAGGATTCGAGCATTTATTTGATTGGCGCGTTGCGGGCAGATCTGAATTCAACAAAGCTACCATCTAGAAAAGATGTCTTGGCAGTTCTTCTGTATAATATAAGAGGAAACAAATCCACATTAAGGGACAGCCTAAGCCGCACTGTCCTTCAAATTGAAGGTGTTTTGAAATCACTTGGGCTCACCATGAAACTAGCAAGAAATGTGTGCCAATATCAATATGTGTCTCTCAGAAAGAATGCTGGTCGCGATAAAAAGTTGTACCGCAACAGAGAAAGAAATTTTTTAGACTATTTAGAAGGAATTTTTGATGGTGCTTTAAAAAGCTCGATTGAATTAAGTACTGATGCTGCTTTTAAAAGACAGAGGTCCGATGACGAAGAGTCCCTATAGAGGGATATATCTAGTGGAAGTAGTCGCCATCCATATCAAATGGATTTTGAAGAAAAGGAAAAAAGTACGATGTCCAAGCGTAAGAATAAGAAGAGCAAATTAACAAAAAAAAAAACAAGAGGACCATGAATATGTGGAAATTACTAAAAAACCCCAAAGTTATTAATGATGTCGCAGAAAGAGGAGTGAAACTAGTTGAGGACTTCGATGGGCGTATAACAAAACTCGATCAGCATGACCTTCTTCAATGCACACTGTAATTTTAAAAACGAAAATTTATTATTAATTTTTTGGGTAATTGTTTAGTAGAGCCACCCCTCACCAAAAAATTCGAAAAAAAATCCCTCCATAGACCTTGAATTTACAAGAATTATGGTGTCTTCAGATCGCCTGGGACTTTGCGGTTCAATGGTAAAAATTACTTAAAGTTGAGTTATTTTGATTAAAAAACGTATTTGTCTTTGTCTTAACTGTCATTAATGAAATGGTACATTATGATACATTATTAATTAGGTGGCACTGAGTGCTTCTTAAGCATTATCTTCGTCCTCAACATCATCTTCGTCATCGTCATCAGGATCCTGTGAATAAAAAAAAAATTAAAAAAGAAGCACAGACAATATTTAAAGGAGGCTTATTTTACGTGAGCCCAAGAGAGTCGTTTTATGTAGAGGGGCCTACTCCTCTGTAGTCCTCCTCGTGACTATCCTCCTCCTTTAAATTACTCATTTGTGAAGTGAAATTTTTTTTAAAAAATCGCGCGATTTTTTAAAAAAAATTTCGCCTGCGGCGTTTTTTTAAAAAAACCTTTAAGATAACATTGACTTCCCTCAGCAAATTCCACATTGTTAATTATGTTATTATTATTAGGATTATATAAATATCTAATTTCCAAAAATAGTTGATGGATTCTTTTTGTGTGGTCCGGGTATTTCTGAAAAAACTGAAACTTTGACAGGTCCAATATAGTGTTTTTTTTTTCTACCAAATCTTGGTAACTGCTACCTCATGTCCCTCCATAGTCTTTCAATGTTCTGCGTGTGCACTTTTGTGTCAGGATCAACAAAGTTTTTAGAGTGATTTACTGATTGATGTCTAAATCCCTCTTTCTCCAGGCAATTATAAGCCTTCCAACAATCTGACATAATAGTTGTTCCCTTAGCGATGCGTTCCTTTATAATTGCCAGAAGAGTCTCTGTGCTGCGATCTTCAACTGGTATAATAAAAAATTCTCCAGACTGACGTTCAATTCCCCCGAAAACCCACTTTCCTTCGACTATACGGCCACAGTTAAATTTGCGCTTTCCAATCTTTGCTTCGTCTATTTCCACTATTTTTCGATGACCTCCAATAACTGGACTGCAGTTCCTGATGGACCAGTCTTTGTAAACCTCCTGAATGAAGTTTTTCCAGTCTACTATAGTTGGTCTGGACCATCCAAATTTCTTCTCCAAGAATTCTATTTCTCCACAGACTCTCACAGTATCCCAGACTACGAACTTAGATGTTTGCGGAATGCTGAGCGCAGATTTCTTACTCGCACTTGACTTTTTGTTTTTTCTGGTGGCCTTTCTGCACTGTCATCGTTTTCCTGCATCGAAACAAGCCATTGTCCAACTTGCAGTCTCCCCCGCACTTTGGACATTCTTTTGCCCTCAAAATGCAGCCATGATTTTGGACAAATTGGAAAACTTTTTAAAAAAAATTTTATTAAAAAGTTTTCACAATTTTGACAATTCATTTTCCAAACAAAAATCCAGAAACCATCAATATTAATTATATATATTAGTTTATTAGGACGTATTAAACGTTTTTGCACTAACAAAAATGACAGTTAATGCAGAGAAAAATATATTTCTTAATCAAAAAAACTCAACTTTAAATCATTTTTACCATTAAACCGCGAAAGTCCCAGTCGATCTGAAGACACCATAATTCTTGTTAATTCGCGGTCCATAGATTTACGAAAAAAATAATTAAAAACTATAATTCCTAACTACAAAAATTTAATGAAAAAACTTAAGACTATCAAATTTTAGCAGGCTCGACCGGAAACCGGAAAGAAAAATGAAGGGGAAAGTGGACCATCAAACCTTAAAATGTCTGATTTTGGATTTTTGGTATATTCTCTTTAAAATATACTGAATTTTTTAGAACCGTGTGGCGCAAAGAACTAGAAAAAAATATTACTTTTCATATAAGGCAGGTAAGGTCTATTGCACATAATTTAAAAAAAAAAGAACACCACACCACAAAGGAGGTTGGTAGACTGTACCGCTAATTCAGAAACCTCCAGATCCCATCATCAGCAGTCTTTGCCTGTATACTGCAAGTCATGGTCTTACTGTATAAGCGAGAAAGATTTTCTCCCCACTGCTAACGCAGAGACCAATTTAAGTCTGAGTGCAGAATTGCATTTAAATCGTGGATTTTGTTGTTGCCTGGGGGCGCGATGTCATTGATTCAAAAATTAACCTACAGACTCACCAAATTGAATAAACAATTACATTTTACCATTTGTTTATTTGTTATTTTGTATAATATTTATTGGTTAATAAAATTTCAAGTTCAAAGAACTCCCAAAACGCAATAATATTCAACACACATGTCTAAGCTTCAAATGTTTTTCTACTTAATCTTATGAAGCTTCTAATTAAAGCGGGTTAGTCCAGTTTGGGCCAAGATTTTTGCCTGGATAAAGATTAAACAATTAATTGAATTAAAAATTAAGGAATAAAAATTGAGAAGCGCACCAAGGGTTTATTCGGTTTGTATTTTTCTCACACAATGCAATCCAATTTCTTGGCCAACAGCATATCCCACACCGCCACCACCTGTTATGGCCTGCCACCTTGTTGGTTTTGTTTTTTGTGTGTGTCTGTTCACTCTTTCTGCATGGCTTTGTTGTGCTATTCGTCCCCCCGCTAACGGCCTCACCCCCGCATCCATACAAGTGGCTTGTTGTTGCCGGCTTTTGACCGTAAACAGCTGAGAGTCGACTTTAGCAGCTGCTTTGTGTTTATATTTTTTTCCACAAATTCTCAGCGCTTGCGCACACAAAACTTGACTTGACTTCGGGGCGACTCAACGCGAGGCGAACTATAAAATTGCGCTGTCTTGCGACTGCACAGCTCAGTCGTCTAACGGAGTTCAATCAAGCAAGGGCCAAAGATTCAATTCTCTGGTGCTAGAAAATCCAAAAAAGAATAAAAAGCTTTTCGTGTCGTCGTAAAGTTTGTTTAACCAAATTCAGTTTCGCACGCTGTGCTCAAAAATTTGCCAAGTGTTTTTTGTGTGTGAAAATTATAAAAAAAAATCTATTGCAAAAAAAGAAAAAAAAAATCGAATATATTTGCAATCTAAAAAATCAATTGTAAAGTGTTCTTGAGACATGCCCAAGTAGTCAGTGAAGTGTTAAACACAACAAAACAACACAAAATAATAAAAACAAGTCAAGCTTAATACTTGCGAAACAAAACAGCAAAAGAACTTGGGTACGTTTTGCCATTTTTTATTTATTCATGCAAATTTAATTAAGCAATTAAGCTTAGATTTTTCGCCTTATGGTTACCTCATAAAACAAAAATTGATTGCAGAATGTAGAAAAAATAATGGAGATTTACTCAATCGTTGTCAGTCTCAAGAAAAATACGAAAAAAGAAACAACTTGTAATTGAACAACAAAAAGAAAGCCTAAAGTAGTAAAACGATATACAATAGATACTACGCGACTAGCACTAAAAACACAAGCAAAATCTTAAGCTAAAAAAAAAAAATGCAACAAATTGAATAAGTTGGAATAAGTTTCAATAGTTTTATTCTAACTTATCAAAAAAAAAAAAAAGAAAAAAGCGAGTACAAACAAAATCAAAACAAAACCCACAAAAAAGGCAATAAACAAACTGAAGCAAAATTTTCCCCAAAAGGAATTTCTTTTTTTGTATGGTTCCTTTTTAATGAAAAACAAAAAAGTTTGAAAGGAAAAACATTGCCTAATGAATAGAAAGAACCTTGTGCATCAAAATATACGTCTAATTAAAATACAAATTATAAATTCAGCCACTAATTATTGATAAACCTAAATATCAGAACTGTTCTCGTTTCCCAATTCGATTGTTCGAATTTGGTCAGAGTTGTGATTTCTTTAAAATGATTAAAGGATTTGGACAAACCGATTTGTCATCAAGAAGGCCGAATGAATTTAAATGAAGTTAAAAGCCGAATAACACAGCCACACTGAGAAAAAAAAGGATAGTTTTTGATGATCCTTACGATATTTAACTATCCATTTGGACTGGATAGCTAACTATCCTTTTTTGGGATCCATTGGATATTTTCGAAGTCTATTTATTTTCGCTTAAAAAGGATATATCAGTAAACATTTTTTTCATTGATCTTTATTCTTCATCCAAAGGAGCTAAAAAATGTAAAAAGGATATTTAAAAAAATGGATCTTAAAGTGGATATTTGAATATCCATTCTACGGGGATCTTTTTTTTTCTCTGTGCAGTTTTTGAAAAACGGAAACAGGCCTAAAATGCCTTTAAAAAAAGGAAAACTTTTGTTTGGAATATAATTAACTTTCAGAATTTCAGTTCAGAATTCTAAACTATTTCTAAAAGCGATTTCCGAAATTTTTCTCTAAACGTTATCAAAGTGATTCTAAAGGTACCCCGAAAGATTGTACAATGATCCCCAAATGATTCCAAATTAAAAAGGGTATTGGGCAACAGCTAAGCAGTCACCGATCAGGTCAAATGGACTAGTTACTGAACTATATACTGAACATATCAATGAACAACTCACAGATCAACTCACTGAGCAAGAGAGACTGAACAGCTCTCACTGAACAAGACAAAAAACAAAGAACAAACGTTATCAAAAACAGTGTAAGAACGCTCTTTCTTATTTATGTACAATGCTCTCTAGCTTTAAGTTCAATTTGTTGAGCACTCAAAAACTTATTTCATCTTAAAGGAATTTTTAAATTAAACTGGGGAAATTTTTTTTATTACTTTGGATCAGAATATAAGCGGACCCTCACAAAGTGGGGCTTCGGAATAGAGGACTTATGTCTTTGGAAATGCCTGCTGCTCCGCACATATTCTACAGGAATAGAGACATCTATGCTCAACAATAACAACGTTCTGTAAAGCCTTTCAGGGAAAAAAAGATCAACGAACAACGTTCTAAATGGTGTTTTAGAGCATTGCGCCATTGCACACTTTTATAGCGTCACGTCAAAAAGGCTTCATATACTTTTCTGTAGAGCTGAGCAATTTTTTCATTTCAAGCACTTTCAGTGCATTTGTACTCACAATTTTGAGATTGAAATTGTTTGTTTTTTAATTAAGTCGTGTTTATAGTAATCACAGATCTTCTTATTTGTAAACATAAAAAATATTGATTTGAAGCATAAATCTTCTTGGACTTAAGTAGAATATCCTGATGTGGGAGAGGGGGCAAGATAGAGTCACAACCGAAGAAACCCAAGCTACCATTTACTTTTTTCTTAGCTGTAATTAATTTTAAAATACCATTAAATTTTGTTTTACTGGGACTTGAACTCGGGTTCTGGAAGACTGAACGGCGCCTTAACCAACTTGACTAACAGCCATTATCAAAACCTCGCTTCGAATAATACTTAAGCTCCTCTCGACCTGATCACCTTAGATAAGATACATGAGGATTGAAACTCAATTTGGGGTTAAAAAGAATTCCAAGATCAACGACTGTAGAAATTCGTTCCAAGGGTTTATTGCCAATCGTTTAGGTAACCAGCGAAGGCTTGCAACGATGGAAAGTCATGAACATGCACTTGGGGCAATTAAGGTGTAATCAGGCACCAGGACTGCAAGGAGTTTAAGTCATCTTGCAATCTGATGGAGTGCAACGGGTCGTTGAAAGATAAAATAAGTTTTACATCATCGGCGTACATAAGTATCCAAGAATTCGAAATTATTGTGGGGAGGTCATTAATAAAAAGAGTAAAAAACAATGTGACAAAGACAGGCTTTGACGTATTAGAGCGTAGCAGAACTTTTTGAGTTCTATCATTAAAATACGACGAAATCCAAAGTAGAAAAGGGGATGGAAATCCTAATCGATCAAGTTTAACGAGAAGAAGATCATGTTTCACAGAATCAAATGCTTTACTGAAGTCGGTGTAGATGACATCAGTTTGTTTTTGTAAAAGGAAACCATCGTGTACCATTGAGGTAAATTCAAGTAAATTGGTCGCAGTTGACCGACGCTTTGTAAATCCATGCTGGAAAGGTGATAAAATCGATTTACAATAGTGCTGAAGGGAAGAGGTTATAATCTGTTCAAATAATTTTGGAATAGCGGATAGTTTAGCTATGCCCCTATAATTGGATATATCAGACTTCCCACCTTTTTTATGAAAAGGAATAATAATTCCTTCCAAAGATTTGGAAAAATACCAGACTCTAACGATAGATTAAAAAGCTTAAGCAATGGATTGCACAAAAAAATACAACACTCTTTGAGCACAAAACTAGGAATGTAGTCAGGCCCAGGGGAGTATGTAGATTTTAGTGATTTTAAATGAGAAAGTAAGAGTAAGGAGCTTTCGGAAATCCAGAGAGCGGTTATCGAGTTAGAAGAAGAAGTGTTATAAGGATAAGAAGTATTAGTAAAGCGCGTAGAGGAATAAGTAGATTGAAAGAAGTCGGCGAATAGGTCAACGGCTGTGGAGTCATCGTTAGCCTTTTGGTCGCCCAGAAAAAAAGAAGAAGGTAAAGAAGAAGACCTACCCATCGGAATTGAATCAGCTGTTCGTGCCTTCAACTCAGCGCCATTACCTGTCAAGTTAGCGGCGCCACGAGCTTTCCGACGCTGAGGAACGGAAATTTAAGTTTGTCTGAGTTCGACCCAGCGTAGAGACCTGTCGGAATTTTACAAAAGCTCTCCGACAGTGTTTTTATACCCTTGGAGAGGGTATATTAAAATTGTCCGGATGTTTGTAACGCATAGAAGGAAGCATCTCCGACCACATAAAGTATATATATTCTTGATCAGCATGACGAGCTGAGTTGATATAGCCATGTCCGTCTGTCCGTCCGTCTGTCCGTCCGTCCGTCGGTTTCTATGCTATCTCCTTCGTCAGTTTTAAAGCTATCTTAACCAAACTTTGCGCGAAGTCTTTTGGTATAAATACGCTGTACATTTGTCGGAACCGGCCGGATCGGACGACTATAGCACATAGCTGCCATAGAAACGATCGGTTGAAAAACTAGTTTTAGTGAGAAAAACTTTTTTGTTTTCAAAGCTATCGCTCCCAACGCTCGCATTTATAAGTTTTTAATGATTTCACATAATTTCACCAAGCCTTGTCAAAATCGGACAACTATATAGTATAGCTGCCATACAAAAGTTAGGTCTGAAAAAAAGTCTTAGTGAGAAAAACTTTTTTGTTTTTAATGTTATCGCTCCCAACGCTCGTATTTATAAGTTTTCAATGATTTTACATAATTTCAACAAGATTTGTCGAAATCGGACCACTATATAGTATAGCTGTAATACAAACTGTCAGGCATATATCAAGCTCCAAGGGTATATAAACTTCGGTCGAGCCGAAGTTAGCTTGCCTCTATTTTTTTCATATGGAGTTGACAACCAGCGGAAACGATTTAGTTTGCCTGAGTACTAAGCTTTAAAAGCAATTTCTAACCTTTTGCTATTTCGCGCTCCTTTAAGTAGTGATGACAACTTTGTCAACTTGTGAAATATGCTCGTCTATCGTATAAAAACGATCTAACAACTGTATTTTTAAAGAGTCATGAGGTTACATTTTTCAAAATTTACTTTTCTGACACCTAGAGCCCATATTCAATTATACAAAACGCGAATAAAGTTCCAAAAAACAGCAAAAGTTGAAACTGCAAGATCTTTTCCATAGAAATTAAATAGGTCACCAAATATTTAACTCATAGATTGTTATCGATTCGTACTACTTATGTCTAAATTTTCCAATGATGTGAGAAGAGTATTAGTGAGTTTTCTTTAAGGCTACAAAAAGCCTTGAAAATCTAGGGTTCAGGGAAGGTAGCATCTTATCCAAAGCATTTGTCCTTTTCTGAACCGAATCCGTTTAAAAAAAACCATTTCGGTTCGGTTAAAGGTTCGAAAAGTCAAAGGAAGTATGACCGAAGGCCATTACAAATGGTAAAAACTTTAAAGTGTAACAAAATTTGGTGCTTTTGAGGTTGTTGGCTAAAATTAAAGTCCAAAGACAAATCCTCTTAAAGAGTCTTAGTCAGCTTTACATACTTTTCAAATTTCCCCCCTTACCTCGTACAAACTTTTATCTTTGATTTGTAAAATAAATAACAAAGCGAACTTTTCGGCTTTTGATTTGACTGATTTTCGCGCAGCATTTTCTTTTTTTTTTGCTTTTTGCTTTTTGGCTTTGTAAATGCAAATCGGCAAGTAAAATTGACTGCACAAATGAAATGCAAAAAGTGTTGTTGTATATTTTCCCTTTCTAAATTAGTGAGAAGCTTTTGTCTGTTCTTAGTTAAAAAGCAAGGTTGATTTGTGAGAGTATATGTGGCTTTAAAAGATTTTTACATTTTAAGCCAAAGGATTAAATGAAAGGGCCAAATCTCACTTGCCAATTAGTGCATACTGCACACTTCCAGCTCAGCTTACTCAGAGAAATAATAAAAAGCCGAAAATTATACATATAAACGTCGACAATGTGGCAAGTAGCATACCCATTTAGCATTTCACATTTGAACAATGCAAAAACAGACACAAAATTTTTAAATGCTTACATACGAGTATACCTAAATAATATATGTATGTTTGTTTAAAAACAAAAGAACACAAAAATTGCAAATAAAGTGAGACAAGGCGAAAACTGAAAATACGGCTTAACAACGGCTTAAAAATCTGAGTGATTTTTAAGCATTTCAACAGTGAATGCTTGCATATAAGAGAGTGGATAAATAAGTGCAAAAGTATATTGGATCTGTCTCGGACAAGTGTATCGTAAAATAAAAAAAGTTAAAGTATCTATATACAGAATAGTTGAGGAAATTTCGGTTGATTCATGGTCCTATAGGAGATGGAATAACCAGAAATGCATTTTGCTTGATATCAATGACAGACTCATAACTAATACAATGGACGAATCCTCTTCTTCATAATAAAGAACTCCTTCGTGAGACTGAACCCAGAGAATCTTAAAGTCTAAGTCAACATAATGCTATTCAATACAGACGAGTGTCTATGAGCTTGCCAAATCCCATTCTCTTCAATCCACTGTACACTTTGATTATGTTGACCTCTAGGATCTTTGTACTTTGTACCCCCAAAGGATATGTTGCCACTGTGAGAATGAATATGAATGTACAATTGCATCTTTTCTCGTAGTCGTTTATTTGACTTGAGTCGCCTGCATGGGGATTTAACCCCAAAAAAAATGTATTCTGTTGTCGTTTTAGAATAGAAGCAGACACCAAGGACCGGCAAAAAAAAAAACATAAAAATATATAGATACAATTTAAAGAACTACACCCACAATGGGCGAAAACCACAAAAATTTTGCCATTTTATAGGTATAAGAGTTTTCCTTTGACATTTTATGGGTGATTGTGTGTGCCCATCGTACCACACAGACAGGCACACCGAGAGGAGGAACCAAAGCCACATGAGTGCAATTTTAAAACAGTAAAATACTCGTATATATGTATAAAGAAAAGCAAACAACTGATCAAATCTCAGTGCCGTTTGAGACTCTCGACGTCGTCGTCGCGACGGCAAACAAAACTGAGGTTTGCAATAAATCCGAGGGAGAAGGCAACGAAAATGCCTTGAAAATCATGCAATGACTTTGGTGGCTGCATTTTGGAAGGGGGTTGTGACTGAGGGATACTCTGTAGTAGAATTTAGAAGCAACTTAAGCTCACTTTAGACTAGACCGAGCATATATATTGACTTAGCTAATTAGCAGTCCTCTTATTAATTAATTGACGTTGGCAGATTTTTTCTGTTGATATGGTGAGTTGACTTAACTAGTACAAGGGCTGTCTTTTTTATTTCGGAAAAAAATGTACAACATTTGTGATCAGATTTTGTTTTCCGTTACCGGTTCTATTCTGTACCTGAAAAAACAAATTGAAAATAAATATATATAAGCGAAATGGGAAAGATTTTAAATTTTGGTAAATTGTATTATTTAGTAAAGTAAAATTTTTGCCGCAAACCCAATTTTTGCTTCATTTGAAAATGATATTGACAAGTGGCCGAGGGAATCAGAATATCAAAAAACATCTGGTCACCTTCAACATCTACGGACGCCAGCTATTAAAAGCCATGAAAAAGCCTATCAAACTTCGCCGTTCGGATTCAGCAGTAAATTGTACACAGAAAACAAGATCACGATATTTAGTATCATACGGGTATTTTGAGTATCAAATCGACCTTCATCCGGAAAAAATATCAAAATGATATTATAACGTCTATTTGTTTAGGAAGAAATGGAATTTGTTTAGGAAGAAATGGAATTGCGTTGATATTAAAAATTGATATTATTTCGATATAATTTAAGATAGGGCTGATATTTGATCTTTTTTATTTGTGTAGGTCTGTTTGTTGAGGGAAAACTTTAGACACACAAGCCAAAAGAGTTTAAGAGAAGCTCGGCTTGGCTCTTTGGGACTGTAAAGCCAAGTATATGGAAACTTTTGCAAATCATTCAATAAAACAAAAACAATTTTATTTCTTTTTCGATTCAGTAGACTGCAAAAAACCTTGTACTATGTAATGTGGTTCCAATAGCTTTGATATCCTAAGATTATATTAAGATAACTTCTTCGACTAAATATATTTTCGTGCGTCTTGACATGCTTCTCATAATTTACCTTTTTTGATAGGCCTGCTATCTTCGGTGCGTTTACTCGGATCTAATTATGGTATACACACACAAAAAAACTTCAATCCATATGGGATCAAATCAATCCCAAGCGGTATTCAAAACAACGTAGTCCCGGATATGCTTGACCCGATCATTAAGTCATTTGTGATCATTAAGTTGATCCGACTTGTTTAATCCTAAGAAAAGTTACATTTGTCCCGGGGTAATCTTATAAAAGATTGTATTGAGCAAAAAATTCGAACCCAAAGCTGGATCATTTTATGTATTCTCTTGATTACCTTAAGTTCCATATGTAATATTGATTTGATATAGATAACTCTCCTTCCTTTCCTCCGCCATGCCATATGCCATAGGACATCCTCAAACACTTCAAAGACCACTACAGATTTTGTTAATTTAAGACATGAAAAACAAAAAATATTAAATTCTTGCGCTCTATTGGGACTCGAACACACGTACATTCGCACTGAACACGATTGGAATGGCTTCTAATCGCACACCACCATACCCTTTGGTTGTTGCAGCATGTCTAAAAGGCTACTTACCCAGCCAGCAATTGAGCAAACGTTATGCAAAAGAAGCTTAAAGTAAGCTTACTTTTTCATGCGTTTTTGTATGTCAGCCTTCGATTTTCAAATGTCGTTTCGGCGACCGAGAGATTTCGTACTCGCTCTCTTGGCACTCTCTCTAGGCGCTCTCTCTTTCCCTTGTGATCTTTGTGCTAGGCAGCTGCAGCTGCCTAACCTCAAGCAAAGGTAAGAAAAAAACTGTGTATGTATATCATTCTTGTTTTCTTTTTTCAAGAGCGAACAAGTGAAAATTTTTCTTTAAAAATATAAGTGCGCGTTTAAATTAATTTAATGCCAGCAGCAATAATATTTGGAAAAAATTAATAAAGCATATTATATACTGTTCACATCAAGTGCAAGGAAATTTGCTGCGGACAAGACATAACAGTAGTCACTGCCGTTCGTCGTGAGTAACAATGTTTTCTTGTAGTTTAAAGTCAACTATTTACATTTATATTTAAATTCTATTGCAGAGACTTTCACTCTGATAGGAAAGAAGGAAAAGGACTTTGTATTTAATTTGAAAGCAGGGAAAACGCTAATCTAATTTAATTTAAATTTTTGAATAATAAAATAATCAACCAGAACACTCACAAAATAAATGTTTAAAACGCTTTATTACTTCACGTACAATACGTGTTTTGTAACCGTATTTACAAAGCTTGTTGTAAGCTTATGAAAATGAATTATAAAACATGTTTTGCAAGCGTCTTTTTTAAGCTTTTAAGGATGGGTGCGTTTCGATTATAAAACGCTTACTTTGATGCTTTTTATAAATGTCACAGCAGCGTTTTATAAGCGTTTTGCTTATATTTGAACGCTTACAAAACGTGTATTTTTATATGAAATTGTTTGCTGGGTATATTTGTGTGATCTGGAAAGGTTAGCACATTTGGAATGATTTAAGTTCAAAAGGCATGTGCCAATCCTTAAAAGATTGAATTGTGTAGAATATACCGGAAGTCAAGATTGAATCTTCAAGCTTTTGGTTTTTTTTTGTGGGATATTCTATTTTTTCAGTTCTTCAAAGGGTAGTATAATATCTGAGTGATCTTGATTTCCATTGGTCTTTGAAAATATCTCTTCTTGGCTTAAAAAAATGTAAAATTTTAAGAAATTAACAAAAACTCTAGATTATTTTTGTTTGTTGAAACGACTAACCATGCTCCTAAAGTAAAGATTAAACTGCTCCGGTTCTGGGTTGACTTTAAGGCAATTTTTATTTAATTACTATTATTTCACTTAATGTCGATTTAGGCGTTTATTCAAAATAATTGTCTTTCATAAAAGTTTAAAATACTTCCAATACTGGTTTAAATGAGCTTAAAATCTATATTGAAACGGTTTTGATCTATTTTTGACTAGTTTGGAGCCTGTTTTGAGAAGGAATAACATGGAAACCGATTTTTCACTGGCTAATATAAACTCTTTATTATTAATCTACACATCAAAGCTTAAGTGCTTAGGCACTTACCGAGATTTGGATTTGAAATTTTTGAAAATAGCAGCCAATATATCGATAAGAGTTAAAGCGTTCAGAAATTTTAAGACAGATACGATGAAAGAAGGAAGAAGTGAAGGAAGGAAGGGAAGATTAGTAACAGACAGATGAGAGACAAAGACGAACAAAAACGGACGTTGTAAATATAAATGGACAAAAGAAACCAGTATCGACATTGTAAATAGTAACCCGTATATGGTTATAGAAACTCGAGAAATATTATATATACTATACGCGTTTTAAGCCAGTACCCGCTTTAAGTAAGGTTGCTTTTAACAATCCCAGAACAAAATTTATGTTTAGCGTAAAAAACTAAGCCACCTTTAAACCAATACTAGACATTGCCCCTGATTATTTTCTGATCAGTGATCACCACTAATAAGGTGTATAAATTTATATTTAGCAGTTTATTTAAAACCTTACTTACAAACCAATATACCCTTTTGGTGCCCTAACTTTTAAGAAACACCAGAAACTGCAATATTTAGTCGCATTTTGGCTCCGTGTCCTTGGTCAAATAGCGCAACAGAATGTCAATTACATGAGTACTGAGGTTTAGGTCAAAGCTAAAAGAAGACGAAAATCGGAAATCAAGTAGCTTGATTTTTATACTCCAAATGCCTTTGGGCGGTTTCTTTTTGACTAATTTAAGTTTGCACTTTTTTGCGTAGGTCATTGCAAGAACAGGAAATTTTAGGGATTACAGGAGGAAAAAAAAATGTGGTGGTGAGAGAGGCAGAGAACAAATTTTGTGGCTGATTTGAGATTTGATTTTTTTACATGCTCTCTCTACTTTCAATTGCTGCAATCAAATGAACTGCAATTCAGGACCTGGTCCATCACCGGCCCTTTTTTTTGTGGATTTTCATTTATCGGTTTCCTCCTGCATGTTTCTCTGTCAATTGGATTTCCTTCTGTTAAGTGGAGCCTTTGAGTTAACATGTAAGGGGCTGGGCCAGTCAGAATGCTTTCGAGTATACCTAGTGAGACTGACTTTGAAGTTAAACTATTTTCTTGATTAGAATCTGCATAATTGCTGGGAGAAGTCCGGGACTGGTTTTAAAATGCCGGCTGACTAAGCTTTGAGCGTAATTAAATAAGTATAAAATCGACAAAGGGCTAACACAATGTGGAATAACCAAAAGCGAGCAACTTGACATAAATTAATAAGTACTTTTGATGACTGGTTTAAGCACTTAAGAAACTCAACGAGACTGTACTTGAAATAAAATGTCTAAGCTTGTACACTATTTCGTGCAAGCACGCAAGCATGGAAATAGAAAAGAAAGATTGCATTTTTTTTTGAGCTGTTAAAATTGGTTATAATTTTTCATCACGGACTATTTTCCCACGCATGAAAGTCACAATTTAAAGGACGCCTTAAATATTTGTGTGAAATGTTGAAAAATTGATTGTGACAGATATGAGAAAGTTTTAAAGAAAACACTATGGACAAAGTAAATCTCTGCCCCAATATCTTTCCAAAAACTGAAACTGTCTTTAGCATGCAAAATCAAGAATGGTTTACGGTTGGAAATCCTGAGATAGTAAAGGCTACTTTAAGTGTGACCAGATTGAATGTTAAGCACAGAACTTTTTGTTGTAATATCAATGTGCCTATTGTTGACTTTAAAATTATTTGAAAATAGCCTCCAATATATGTTAATATTTTAGGGTTAAGGTATTTTAAGACCATGGTAACACTGTATAGGGACACAATCGATTTGAGTAAAATGGACAAAACTGATCAAATGTTCCATATTGACATTGTAAATAGTAAAACGTGTGTAAATAGTGTATAAATAAAAGACCGAAACACACAAAAAATACGTCTTTTACATCATTGTTTTTTTTTTTAACTTTCCGCTATTTTGCTAAATTTCTTAACATTTTGAAAACCTCTAGCATACTTTTGACTTTTCCTCACTGCACATCAAGCTTATAAAGATTCGTATTCATTTTGTTTGTGTTAAAAGTTAAAATTTAAAATTAAGTTTCATTTCATATTTCCCTCAACTACAATAAATTCACATAAAATAACCATAGCAACAAGCCATAACTACAATAAACAACAAATGTATCTACTCTATCGCATGTTGAGATAGACAAACCTACAGGGCAGACGAATGATGAATACTTATGGGATGACGACAACAAAGACGCTTCTAGTTAAGAGAGAAGCCATAGCCAAAAATGAATGGATATAGTTTAAGTGTATGAAAACATACCCGTAGCGGAAGAACTAATGGATGGATGTATGGCTGGTTGACTGGGTAACAGATGGACTTGGATTGGAGGCAACCCCCCTCGAACTGTCAGTTGTTTGTGCCGCGTCGCGTCATTCGCCATTTTTCTATTGTTTGTGCGCTGTTTTTTTTTTTTTTTTTGCACGTTTCGTCTGTTTGTCTGACAGCTGAGCACTGTTTATATGGCAGACATATACATAACCAGAACACCCCGGTCACAGTAGGGGTCCTCCGACAGGCGACACATAGTCAGTAGACGACTGTCTGTCGAGTCTGCCTCGTATTACACTGTCAATCTTAGTTTCATGCGCTCGTTTGTAATGTTTTTTAGTTGACTGTTAGCTGAAAATAGAAAAGAGAAATGTTAGTTCTAAACATTTTTGAAGTATGATGATGGCGGGAATTGTGTCGATTTTATTAGGGTTTATCGTTTCATTTTCATAAGTGCTCAGCTATGAGTTCGTCAGGGGAAGAACTAAAGCTGACTCAATAGTTTTGTAAAAGAAACTTTTACTTTTTCTTAAAACTTTAAATATGTAGACAATCTTTTAAGTTTACATGTTTCATGGCACTTAACCAAGCTCCTTTCATGAATCGTGTTTGATGGTGAATTTGTAGCCAATTTAACAATGCGCACTTAGAAGCTGAATGTTGTTCCCAAAGTAGCTGGGGTATGAGCGTTGCAGGAGAATTGAACGAGCAGGAAATCAGCAAAACACCGCCTATGGAAACGAAAAAGTTAGTAGTGCATCGATTCAGTAATATGGTGTTAAAATTCTACTAGGAATGTTGAGGTTAGAATGGCCAACCAACTCAGATTTTTGTTTTTTTTAAAGACATTTTGGTGGAAATGGCCATATATTAACCAAAGAATGAATGAGCGTGTTCAGCAGCATACACCAATCATCTAACAAAAATCATTAATCAAAAAAAAAGTGTTAGTCTGCTGGTGAACGAACTTGTTAGAATTTTTGGGCAACAAAGTTATCGATATATTTTTGTTGGCGGAAGTTTTTGAATTTTTGACAACAAACAGCTTAATATAATTAAGAACTGACCCCTAAATATTAATGACCGTCGTAACCACAACTGCTCCTAAAACTCACCTTGAATTTTCCTTAAGACTTGGTTAGCCGGTTAATGTTTTTAACTTTGTTGTAAGCCCAGCCCCGGCGGGTCCATTAAAAAGGAATTCTGACCAAGCAAAGAAGGGTCTCAAAATGTTAATTTTAACAAAGTGGCAATGGGCTAAGAGTAGAGATGGGCGAATAAGGACAATTCGCTCCCGTTCCCTCCCGATCCCGACCAACAAATTTAAATTCAATATCGTAGAACTTGATCCCCTACTCTCTCGGATCCCGCTGGAATCCCGTTGCTACCCATATCTAGCTATGAGTCCTTTAGCGACGCAAGCGTCACAGCCGCCAATAAGGCAGTGACCCGTTAGGGCCAAGACCACAAGTAAGATGTTTTCGATTTCAGGTTAAACGAGGACCCCGTGACCCTAGCTACAGCCCAAGTCGGAACCAGGCGCCGGGTTTCATTCCTTGTGATTATCTTGTAAGAGGATATGGGCGTCCCCATCAAGCTCTTATCTGGGAGGAGCTGAATGGACACTGTGTTGAGGTGTCCAGTACCTAAATGAGGTGGTTACACGCGTACGCAGGGCATCTTCTTTTTCGAGGGCGGCTTTTCAGCTTTCCTCTCGCAGTAACCAGTAGAGCCTTTAGGCCTTGGACGAATTTCCGAGAGCCACTTGCGAAACCACGTCCTCTGCCAATTCATTTATTCAAAACAAAGTGGTTTCCACATTCATTTTGCAATTGCCTTCTCAAAATTCCTTGTTTGTTTACTTCTGACAGCTGTGTGCTATCGATAACAAATCATAATCAAGCAATTCTAACAAACTATTTCTTTGTTAGATTCACATCTAACACAATCACGAAAAATAGCAAACATGATTGCGCATCATGCCCGTTCAGCAGCACAATCTAACAAAAATAGTCGATTTTTTATCATCGATTTATGCTGCTGAACACGCTCAATGACTTACCTTTGGTTCTCGTTGTAGCAAGGCAATTGCGATTTTCGGCAGTCGCCAAAAAATGAAAAAAAGACCCTTGGGCAGAGAATTATTTCCGCCCCGTGACCACGGGGAAAACGCCAACACAAATTTGGTTGGAAGTTTCAGTGCTTGTATTTCATTTCTAATTCTGCCGAAAAAGGCAGATTTCTTTCAATTATGTTTTATATTTTTTGTCCGACGTTGAAGTGTTTACGTGACTGCAGCCAAAACGAAAGAGATCGCACTTTTCATTAGAGATGGCATCCTGAACGATAGTATTAATCGATAACAACGTGCTCGTGAACCGGCACAAATCAATGACAAAAAAATCGGCTATTTTTGTTAAGCTTAGGATGTCAACATCATGATAATTCTTAACAGTTCGCGGCTCATCGATGGCATTTTTTTCCAAAAATTGTTGTGTAGAACGGTCGTATACTTCACTTTAAATGGTATTTTTAATTCTCCATAACATTTATATGCTTTTTAGACTATGGCATATAAGAGTTAAATTTTTTTAGAAAAACAACAAATTGACTTTTTGAGACTGCTTTTATAATTCTGAAAGTCTTCACAAATATTGCTTAGTTTTGTGATTTTATTTTATGTTTAAACTTATCGAAAAATCTTTAAAACTTTTCGTGGTACTTCTTTACTACAATATTTTTGTATTAAAAACTTTGAGGGTCGATTTCTCATCTTATACATAAAGGTACATCTGACATAATCAAACAAATATTACAGCCGATTTCACATGCTTTACATGAGTTATATCACATACTCTAGTAAATAGCAAAGTAAATTGTAAGTTAATCGCAGTCCAACAACAACAACTGAAAAACAACCGTCATCAGAGACTGTCGATCGCGCACAATGCACTGCCATCTAACTGTGCGTCTTGCGGGCGCAACAATTCGAAGCGAATTACTATCGAGGAAAAAAATCTAACAAAGATGACAAATCTGTCCTACACTTAACATCAGTTCCAACTTTTAATATCTCAAGTAATTTATTTTAACTTTAAAGCTATTTAAGGTTTTTTACTTAAAGCTTCAAAATTCAATGTATCTAGTCATAATTTTTGCGATTTGTATTTTTTTCGTTAAGTCTATTATTTAAAGCGTACATTTTGGGATCAAATTAATATCTCCCTTTATTAGACTTATTTGAACTTTAAACGAAATGCTTTATAGTTACTTTTTTATAAAAGTTTTTTAATAGATAAGATAAACCTAAAAGTAATTTTTTTTGTGTAAGTTAATGTGACAGTTAGCTCTATGTAGAAGATCTGACATCGGACCTTCCTTTTATGTATTAAAAATAAAGTAGCATGGACCGTTTTTTTAGAAGAAACTTTAAACTGCGCCTGGGTGATCTGTTCCAATGGTGTTACACTTAGAATATATTATCTATAACTTTAAAAAAATGTTAATAGAAGTAAATTAATGTAGATTCGAGATCCAAAAACTTATAAAACCTTTGGTTCCTGTTTTTCATATTTTTCAATCTAAGGGCCGATTTCTGTTCTCTCAGATAGCTGTTATGTGTCAAATAGTCGTAGATTTTACGCTGTTATTTGTTAGTTTATATGACAGATACCTCTTTGTAGAAGATTTCACGGCCCTTAGATCATATTAAATCTGGAACACATTAAATGTCTAATAATCGAACAAATCTCGAGCCCAGAGTAAGTTGATCCCTTGTACATAAATTAACTACCTACATAAATCATATTTTATATATTCTTCAAGTCAATATTTCGAAAATGTTAATGTAAGAGGAAAGCTAAACATTTAAATTTCCAAAAAAAAAAAAAAATATTAATATCAGGGCTGCAAATCTCCTAAAAGAAATCGGCAGGGGTTCAGTAATAATTTTGTTTTTCGCTAATTCAGAAAACACTTACCTAATTTGAAACAAACAAATAAAACATGGAGTATTAGTGATAAGAAGTGCACTGTCTCCCAGTTTAGAGTGGTGATAGATATCTATGCGATAGTTCGTAATGAGTGCTTAGAGCGAGACGGGCTTATTCCCAAATGCACTCAGAGAGTGTAATTGAGACCAAACAGCTGACTAATTTCCAAACCATCAGTCTATTTATATATGTTAGATCATTTCCTCAAGAAAAGATGGTCGACTGTACAGCTGTTTAAAGAACCTCTCGGTTCTATCATTACCTATCTTCTGCAAGTCGGTAAAGGCCATTGCTATGACTGTTTGGGAATTCCAAAGGCAGCACAAGTGCAAAATAATATAATAATATAGACTTAACATTATCGCTCCAGTTAACACACTTAATATAAGTTAATCATTAGTGTGTCTTTCAGCAATCTTTCATTATTACTGATTCTATCACGGGATAAAACAAATATGTGAGTAGGAAAAGTGAGGAGCAGCGAATAAAACAAATGCGTCATTGTTAAGTTCTTTACAATGATAGTTTTTTCAAAACTCGGTTCAATAAATTATTATTTATTGGTTATTTTTATACCTTATACAAGAGATAAGCGCAAGACTTCTTTGAAAGTGAAGTAAGTCCTAGCTTTATTAAGCCCCGAGGCCTGCTTGAAAATTTCTTGGATCACTTTGCTTGCAGTGAGAAATTAGAGAAAGATTTTGCATGCTTGTTCAAAAAATCTCTTAAAACATAAAGGTACAGGGAATTTTGTAGTCGAGGCACCCAACTCCGCAAATTCCAAATAGTTTGAGTTTTAACAAATATCAAATAACCGAAATGACACTACCATATTATCTAATTTTTAGCATTTATTTATTGATGTCGTGATGCAAATTTTGACAGTGCTTTTAAACATGCAACAAATTAAATCGAAATTAGCTAATAAAAGCGAAACCAAAAATGTTTTATTTCTGAAACAACTGTCCAAGCTTTCTGACAAATTGCAAATGTGAAAGCCAACAAAATGAAAAGTAAATAGTCGAATGCAATTTTCAAATGAGGCAACAGCATCAACAGCCCGCTAACAATTCAAGCAAACAAACGAATGAGTGCAAATCAAAATAAAAACGAAAATGGTTCTCATGCATGTGGACATAATAAAAAGTATCACAAGGAAACAAACAAAAATGCGACGGGCTTTTGTCCATGTTTGGCTAGAAAATGAGCAGCGCAGCGCAACAAATCTGGAAAAAAAAATAAAAAATGCCCAAAGAAAAGGACACCATTCCGAGTGGGGCTAGAGGTGTTGTGGGATGCAGCTGCTGGGTTTTGACACAAGTGACACTATTTTTTTGCGCCACAAGTAGAAATTTCGCTAATGCTCACCGTGGAGGCAGCAGCTGGGGAGTCAACGCCATGTTGCAATTATTATTTCCGGCTGGAAGCGAAAAATAAAGTTGGATATGCAATGAGCAGGAAGCGGCAGCGGCAGCCAAAAGCGCCAGCCGCGTGGCGTGTGAAAAAAATGAGGCCTGCAAAACACACACATCCTTAGGGGAGAACCAAACTAACAAAATGAAATAGAGATGACGTCGTGAGTTGGCCTAAGAAATTAGTACATGTTTTATTTTTGGAAATTAGAACCGAATTATAAAAAATCTTAAGCGGACTAACGCAGATCAACTCTAGTTAGTAAGTCAGGACTTACACGATAAAGCAAACTTCATGAAGTTTTCTTAGTAGGCTTGAAAATCAAAGGAATTATACTAGATTTGTTAATCAAAATGTATAAACCCACACGTGAATGTCTCGCCTACTTAGATAACTTCATGAAGTTTGACTTTATAGATTTCTTAGTAGGCGAGACATACACATGTGTTTCCATACATTTTGATTAAGAAATCTAGTAAAATCCCTTTGATTTTCAAGCCTAGGCTTGAAAATCAAACGAATTCTACTAGATTAGTTAATCAAAATGTAAAGAACCACATGTGTATGTCTCGCCTACAGATAAAGTTGCTTCACCGTGTAAATCCCGTCTAAGTCCCGTCTAAGTCTCAAATAGAGCTAAGCTCCAGAAGTGGATCAGTTTGCAAATATTTTGATTCTTTTTAAGGTTGGCTCGAGCGTACTTCTTAGGCCCAATTAATGAAAGCTCAGGCCCTTAAAAGTAATATAGTCCAGGACTCGACAGTTGATGATGTGCAAGATGATATTTTGAACCATGGACCAACCGAATTGTATTTCGATTCTTGCTCCGGTTCTGCTACGGAGCCTTTTTTTCGGTAAAAGGTTCTGTTTTGGTTCTAATTTATTTTGGTAGTCGGTTTCGTTTTGACACCTGGACTATCATCAGACCAAGTGGGTAAGCACCCTGCGCACATACAAAATTGTATTTGACTTATTTTAGATTTAAATGGTATTCGTAATTACTTTCCATAAAATATTCTCAAGTTTGTATTCAAAACATGATTGAAATAATTGAAACTATTGTTGTAACATAAACATCGTAAGCTAACTTGAGTAATTGAAACAGCAGGAAGAACTTTTAATTTCTACAATTCTCATCTTTGTTATTGTGTGAAGTTTTTAGGCTCAGAAAAAATGGATTGAATGCCTGAAACCCATTTGCAAAGATTTGTACTCTGTTATTTCTTTTCATCTAAATAATTACACTAGTTTACAGCCAAAAAGACCCATTTCTACTGAAAATTTTTTTTAGTGTAGTTTGGAATGGTGATCTCAAAAATCAATTTCAAAAATTTTTTCATGGCTCCGTTTTCGAAATATATTTTTTTTTTATTTTTTTGTAGGGGCACTTACATTTTAAGCCATATCTCACTTTATAATTGTCAGATAGAGTCAAGCAAGATAAGAATCGAAAGGTTATTTCGCTGCCAGTAATCGAGTAAAACATTGTTTTTAAATCGGTTCATTAGTTTGACTACAATATCCGAAAATATTTCGAAAAAATCGATTTTTTGTTCGAAAATTAATTTTTGGTCGCCTGAAAAAAATATAAAAAAATCCAAAAAAACTATTTTTATTTTTTCTACATAAGAACCGCACTTCTACGAAGAAAAACAGATATCGATGATCAAAATCTGTGAACAAACACAGGAGCTGTAAGCAATTCAGTGCAAAAAATGTGATATTTTCCTAATTATTTTAAAATAAATTTTCGTTTGCATCGACTTTTGTTCCGTTTTTAATTTTTATTTTGGTTCTGGCTTTTCGTTCACTTCATAATTTGACCAAAAAACGAAGAAAAGTACAATGTTAATTTTGGAAACACACAATATACTCAAATTTGACTGTTAGTTCCTCTACTCAATTTGATCCATCTATGGTACGTGTTACACGATTTTCCTCACAAATACCGTATTTTCTTCGTAAAAGTGCGATTCTTAAGTAGAAAAAATAAAAATAATTTTTTTGTATTTTTTATATTTTTTCTAGTCGTTTAAAAATAAAATTTCTTGGATTTTCGAGCAAAAATCGATTTTTTTGAAATATTCTTGGTTGTTGAATTCAAACTACTGAACCGATTTAAAAACAATGCTCCACGCAATTATTGGCAGCTCCATTACCTTACGATTTATTTCTTACTTGACTCTATCTGACAATTATGAACTGAGATATGGCTTAAAATGTAAGAGTACCTACCAAAAAAATTTAAAAAATTAATATTTCAAAAACGGAGCCATGAAAAAATTTTTGAAATTGATTTTTAAGATCACCATTCCAAACTATACTAAGAAAAAATTTCAGCTGAAATGGGTCATTTTTTTTTTTTATTTTTGTAAACTAGTGTTATCGCTCATTTACTTAAAAAAAAAACGATTTTTGAGCTAGTGATGCAGAAAGAAATCGTGTTTTTATCTTTTTAAATTGTTATCTCTCCGGGATATCCGAGTGATATTAATACATGTCGTTATATCATTTTACATCTTAATTTTGATGATCCATCAAGAGTGACATATTTTAGTTGTCTAGCTGACGATACCGTTTAAAGAATACAGATTTCCGTTAATTGTCGAAATTCTTGATACAACAAATGGGAGAAAGGTGAGAAAATTGGACTTAAGATGAGCACAAAAGGTACAAAAATCAATGCATGAACGGATTTTCTCACTTGTAGCAATATGTTCTCACTTTTGATATCGCAAAAGTCCAAATCGAGTTTATATTCTTCCCTTTTTAAAAACTTAATATGCGTTGATACTGTTCCGTTTTTAAGAACATTTTAAACTTAGCTGGGAAACAATATTTTATTAAGACCCCCGGTTGAGCTACGGTTATGTTGAGTTGAGAATTTTTTGACAGTTTACAAAAACAAAACACACTCTACAGAAATTGTATACTTAAGCCGACCTGCCCCCTTACTAATTGAGCACTATTTCTCCGGTTGAAATGAGACACTGTAAACACTGTAATAAGTGCTGCCCAAACACTATAAAAAGTGCTGTCCTTTTTGTCCCTGATTTCATATAATGTAGAGGATAAGGGGGTATCCTCCATGTTCACCAGATATATTTTTATTTTTATTTTTTGCATTTTTTCTATAGCTTGGATAGTTAAGAATACCGCCCCAAAAGGATTTTTTGAAATTCGAAGTACTTTAGAAGATATACCTTTTTTTTGTCGACCAATGTTTTCACAAATACAGGTAATTTTCACATTACTTCAAACATTAAACGCATTTATCTCGAAACCACGTTTTTCGAGCTGCCGGCCATGATTTCTCCAGTTACACTGAACTGATTTTGATGATGCAATGGGCAATCGACGCAGAATTGTCAAAATTCTGGTCGAATCTCAATCATAATTTAAAAAATTTTTTTTTACTATATTTTTGTTACACTAAACTACAAAAAAGAGCCCAAAATTGAATTATCATTTTTCGATGGCCGCCATTTTGTCAAAAAAAAATCACAAAATTTTGTTCGAGGTTTAGACCAGAATGACATTTTTTTTAAAAAAGGTCCATTAAACAGCCTCGACATGGAGAAGGCCCCCCCCCCCTTAAGGCCTATGAATGACCTACCCTGCAAACATTTTGTCGGGTTTCTTATCTCCCTCGTCAAGATGTGAGTTTGCCGATAGTTTGAGTTCAGAGTCTGCTAATAGTTTGGCGATTTACAAAAAACAAAACACATAAGGTATCGTTTTTTTAAAATAAAAGAGAGACATTGGCGATATGTGGTTTTAATTTTGACTGAGCTATTTAAATTGGTTGAGTGTGGAATAAGAACTTGAGAATTACAAGCATCCATTAATGGGTGAATGCTTTTAGACAGAATCATTACAAATAACCCTTTTGTTGCCCAGACTGAGATGCACAGCGTAGCACAGTCGTCTAAAACGTCAGTCCCCCATTGTGTTTTCAGTCCAAACGAACCATGTAATAAAATATATGTTTCTTTAATTCGTTGTTTTTCGGAATAATAAAACAAGTGCGGGAACTAGCAGCAAGCACAAATTTGAATTTTTTTGTGTGAAACGCTTTTTTATCCCTGGGAAGAGACTTTTTCGTAACTCCCAGAAGAAACGCTCTCTTTCCTCCAAGAAGTGTCGCAGAGTGGCACATTTCTTCTCGAAGGGAGATGAGAATGCGATAAATATGCGATATTGCCAGAGTGAAGCGACACCTACTGGAAGAATCGCTTTCTTATCTTTAGCGATAAAAAATGTTTGTTGGGTAGGTTCAAGTTTCAGTTTGATACATGTAATTTTTTTTTGTAATCCAGAACTTTGCGATCTAATTTTATTTAACCAGAAATAAGCTACTTGGTTTATCTGCATTGTCCCCAATTTACTCATCAGCAGTCTTGTTGCTGTTCGATTTCCCTATTAAAAACAAAACAAACCGAAATATCTTGTGTATTTCTCGTCTTGGCACCGCTATAACGATCATTGAACGATGTTTAGAGTCTGGCCGCAGCCAAAGATATAACAGCAGATTCAACTCATAACATAAAATTGGTTGAATTTGTTTGAATTCAGGTTAAATTTGTTTATCAGGAATTCAGGGCTTGATTTTAAGACTTGTGAAATTCTTAAGCAAAATATGCAAGTACTTGAAGTGTGAACAGCAACAAGACTGCTGATAAGTGAACAGACTGTCCAGACATACTTTGGCTAAAATCAATAACAGGTATCTAACAATCTTATACGTTATAGTAAATAGTTTAATTAATAAGTTGATCATTCTTTCCACTATATTTTAACAAAACTCTCAAAGCTCTCTAAAGCAAAAGCTGATTAACCGAATCGGCGTACTTTCAAATATGTTGATCCAAAGCAAAAAGAACAAGAGTCTAAAGACGAAAAGCACTTACCTTCAGACAATGATTCTTGATTTATTAATTGGTAGCCAAAATGTAATATTCAATTGCTTCTGACGTTTATTAATAAGCTTCTAACAGGGCCGTTAAAACAAAGATATTAAACTGAAACGAACCCAATTAGATGACCAATCATGAAATGCTCTCCAATATCGAAAGTAATGCTTTGTTTTCACAATTGTTTACAAACAAAGTTAAAAGCGTAAACATTTTCTTAACACTCTGTTCCCTGATAGTGAATCTATGCTCATCTCCAATACCAGCTCTTCATCAGCACCAAAATGGGGGGGACTTAGCAGCAGCAGCAGCAGCATTTCCTCTTTTGTTTGTGCTCAGCGCATAATTTGCGAGACAAACATGCAAAAATGCCAGCGTAGTGCACAACATACAATACATATGCAGACACACACACACACTCACAATTCCCCAGCAATTTGAAGTGCAAAATGGCGTCGAGGAGACACCCAAGGGGTTGAGAAGTTTTGCGGTAGTCGACTACCCATCAAGACGGAAAGTTTATCTTGGCGCTTAGGCGCATTGCAACAGCGAGGCGGCAATGGCTTCATCACAAAGCACACACAAATCTCCCAAAGGCGGCGTTTTTTGACTTGTTTATGGGTTATAAGTTGATTTCCGAAAATGAAATTCTCCAAATAAAGGGGATTTTGCTGTTTTTGGACCAACTTCAAAGTGTTAAGCGAAATTCCTAACGAAAGTCGCTACTGAGGAAGCCTTAAGGCAGGACTGGAGCGCTTATTTCACGGAAAGGCCCGGCTAGGCAAAAGGGTTTTGGAGGAACAATTTCTGATATCTCTTTTTATTTTATATTTTGGCTGGGGATTATTGATTAATGGCCGCCGCAGTGCTCCAGCAAATTTATGGTTTTGCCCTTTTGCAGTTGAATATGTAAAGTTAATGAACTTTTCTTTTATATATTGTATATTTTTTCTTCTTATATATTTTTTGATGATAATTGAAAATGGCACATGGGTGAACCGCATGTATGTAGTTAGGTTTGATGAATTGCCTGTTTGGTGGTATGGGAATTTATATGGGTTTTATTGTACGAATGATTGATAAGGGACTTGAAGTGAGTTTTCCGTAAAGGAACTTTTTTCTGAGTGAAAAGGAACCCTAATTTTGCTGAGTATGTCTCCATTCTAATCAGTCTCCAAATCACACACTAACATTAAATATACTTAAAACTTTATGACTTTCACTTTAAGCGAAAATTCCAGGTAAAAAATCTAAACAATAATAATAAACAAACACTCCCTTCAACCTGCTAATAACCTGTCGTTCTGTGGAGCACTTGGTGCCTGTCACCGGTTTTGTTACAAATAGAAATGTACAATGTATTGTGTTAGACAGGAAAAAAAAATCAACTTCCACTGGCTAAACAATTGAAAATGCGACTAGGCACATTTCTAAACAGTGGAAAATAAAATTTAAATTAGAATAAGAAACCTAAAGAAAAAAAATGTGGGTCCACTGAGCATGCAGAGCATTTGTTTAGCACTTGAAAAATGTGCTCGAGTGCACAAGAGATGCCCTTGAC
Organism: Lordiphosa clarofinis; assembly: GCA_018904275.1. Taxonomy (NCBI): domain Eukaryota; kingdom Metazoa; phylum Arthropoda; class Insecta; order Diptera; family Drosophilidae; genus Lordiphosa; species Lordiphosa clarofinis. The sequence continues at coordinate 5,200,456 of JAEIGQ010000005.1, read as the reverse complement.
CATAGGGGGTGGGGCGCCCTATGAGAAACTGTCGCGCTAACCGCTTCCCTTTTGGACTTGTCAACCTTTATGTGAATATATTTTTTTCTTCGTCTTATTTGGCTTGACTGTGTTTGTTTTTTCATCTTCTCAAAGGGCCTGCACTTTTTTTATATGACAATTATGCACTGTGGTTCTTAAGAGCATAAAAATGTAGAGTGAACAATTACTTGAGTTTGTTCTATTTTTTTTAAAGATTGTTTTCTAATATTTTAAGATATCTTCTTGTCCCAAAATGGATCAGCACGTAACGATTTTAGTACGATATTTCATTATAGTTTTATTATCGGTTTCATTCTTCCATGTTTAAATAATTGTTGTACGCAAACGAATATCATTGCGCGTATACAGGCTACGTGTGCCAGAAGACTACAGCAGAGCCGGCCAGAGTCGGTGAACACTGTACTGCTAGTAAAATGGCAGTAGTCTGGAGAGAGCTGTCTTGTTCACCAGCACAAGAACACTTGTCTGTCCTGGGCTACATAGACCAACAACAAATTCAAAAGCGTGCTCTCCTTTTCTTTCTTTCCAAACGAAGGGTTTGTTCTGGCCTCGTCACGCAAACCAGCTGGAGCAACAACAACCATAAATTGTTACTAAATTATAAGTATAATTTACTTGTTGCGCTATTATGATTAGCAAATAAATCTAACATGCTAATTAAATATAAATATAAACGTGTTCTCTCTCTCGTTCTCTCCGAGCAAAGGAAACGTTGGAAACGTGCGCTTCAGACAGCAGTAGCACACACACAAGCAAAAATCGAGATTCTCTGTCTATTTCTTGTGGTTGCTTTTGCTTAACATATATATTTTCTTCATTTCCACGCTGCCGTAAGCTCATTAGGGACAACCCTGCTTTAAATTGTAAAGCAAAATTCAAAACAATTAACAATTAAAAAAAAACATCTTATGCGTATTACTAATTTAAAATTACTTTGTAGACGGCAATACTAATTGCCCAATACTAATTGGGAAAAAATTCCCTTGAATGTTCCGCCCAGATTTTTACGTTCGTTTCGAATTTAGCTGCGACCATGTTAATATTAAGGGGCTTTTTCTTGTAGTTTAACTGCTAATAATAATTTGATGTTTTATTGTAGTCACTTAAGTTTATTTGTTGGCGAAATACATTAAATAAAAAAATAAATATAGTTTTTAATGGAATCATAACACTGTCTTCTAATTTCCCAATTAGAAGATCATTACCGAGAACGAATCCATTTTCGACTTTGTTTTACGTTTTCTCTTACAAAACAAGTAACAAACTCGGTCCAGCCCGACTGTAAGATACACTGTATCTGGTGTAGCAGCTTGCTTTCAACAATGTTGAAGGATTTTCAAAATTGATCAATAGATGACGTAACTACTGCGATAGTAGTAGTAGTAGTGCTTTATTTTATTTACAGAATATGGATTCAAAGTGTACATAGTTGGTGACCTACAATCCCAATAGCCACACACTCTTACTACACTCGGATTCCCCGCTCGTCGCGAGATACCGAATCGTTCTGAGGTTGTGACTTAGGTAGGGATACAGATTTGAATAAAATAACATTACTCAGCTTTGGCTTAAAGCTGTCAGCTGTTGCGACAACTATTTGCTATAAAACAATTTGTTTACCCATGCGGCTTAGGACAGGACTCAGACATTATACGGTTTCTATATGTTGATGCTTCTGCAAGAAATTAAAAAGGAATATTCAAATTTTCTCCGTTTAGAATTTCAATGGCTCGTTGTTCACCTAATTCTCCTTGCTTCCAATATACCTTTCTAATTTCCTGTAAAATTGGGCAAATTGCAGAGGTTGCAGATGTATGGACGGGAACGTAGGTTCAGCATTTCACATCCAGCTCTGAATACAAATGATGTTAGGCTAAGGCTGTTTTTGTCGTGAAAATAGTGGTTTTCCCCCAATAAGTAACTAAGTTGTCTATAAAGTATCCTCGTCGAGCTGCTCCTAGCTTGCTGCATAAAGTCAGAGTGAAAGATTTTTGAACGGTTCCTTTCAATATTATTCGATGAGATCTCCCCCACGTATTCGAATTAGTCAACTTCAAATTAGCTTTAAGTTCTTCTGAAAGTATTCTCCATGTTTCAAAGAACTGGCTCCGACTCAATAGCCGGGATTTGGCAACAACGGAGGCTAAGCGGGTTTCAGGCATTTGAAAAATTTTCCTTATAGTAATCCTAGCGTTTGGGTATAGAGGGTCGAAAGTCCAGTTTCCACAAACTCTTAGGAAATCCAGATTTGGCTGTTAAAAAATCTATCATTAACCTCGTGGGTCCGTCTATAATCGTAAAGTTGTCTGGTTGGTTATGCAAAATGACAATTCATTTGTTTGATTTTGTTTTGGATATTTAGTATTAGTTTTTAATTTGTTTTTAAATTAATTCGTGCTCTCTAATTGTTGTACCATTTAGTTCAATCGGGTGTTCAAAAGTAATTATTTCGCTAAGGTCCTAATAGAAACGGTACTGCTTTCGGCTTCGACGTTTTAGAAATTATGTTAAGCTTTGCCCAATTTACCCTGGTCACTCCAAAAGGCTTTATCCTAACTTTCATTAAATAAAGTCAGCCCCACTGTTCTTTGTATATTGTTTTTGTCACTGGCGGTCACGCCGCAGACATCCACCCACCCGTCCACGCCCACACTCCCCCAAAACTTAAAGATGAAAAAAAAAAAGCGACGAGGAATACAACATAATTGCAATTTGCGTAATTGTGCCCCCAAAGCTGAATGAGAAATGAGCGTCGCTTGCGTGAATCGTGCTCTGCACTTTGGTAAGTCCAGAAACCGGTCAGCACGCAGCGGATGGAGACTACGGAAAAAAATATGTATATGAAACACGGAGTGTACTTAATAAACGAAAATACAAAAGAAAAAGTAACCAAAGTAAACAGAATGTAGTATGCATGAAGCGTGGTGCGCATTGTTCTACTCGCCTCCTACGTACAAACATAATACAATTTTGAGTACTCAATTCTCAGAGGGCCGGTAGTTGGGGAGTCGTTGTGTCACATGGATGGAAAACTGCAGCGCGTTTGGCGTTTGTAAAGTTACTTTCCTTAAACAAAAAAAAAAAAAAAAAGAGAATTTAATATGCATTCTCGCTGGTCGCTGCCCAAGGGCTGAGGGAACAATTTTTCACATTTTTGCTATGGAAAACAATATTGAATGGGTGGTTTTTGCTGCTGGCTAAATTTGGGAATGTGTTTGATGAATTTTTTTTTTGGACATTTAATTCAAATATATGAAGTTTGGAAAATGAGTTTTTTGCAAGAAGTTCGCAGTGCTCAACAGAAAGCATTTACCAGCTGGAATGGCTTAGATCGCCGAGTTAAAAGTAAAATTTAATTTTGTCGACCATTTAAGTAGATCTTTGTAGCCAGAGCAAACGATTAACTGGGTTAACTGCTTAACGTTAAAGTTACTAAAATAAATAAATATATTGCTACTAAAGTGAAGAATTATGAGGTTTCGTATACTGTTCGTTGATTATTGGGACCGAACTAGGCAACTGGAACCTTAACTATTCTTAATAAAATTTGGTATACATATAGGCTAATCCATATCTATAAAATCGTCATACAGTGGTGTCCCAGAAATATCTACAGATTTTCAAATTAATGTCACTAATAAGATAACAATTGTTAAGCGATTTGAAACCGACTTTTTAAAGCTAATTAAAGTTTTTGCTTCCATATTATCTAGTAACCAAACTTTTTTTTTGTAACTTCACCTATATAATTTCAGTTTAGGATAGTCGGCTGTCGTTTATACGAAACACTCTTGAGATTTGCAGGACATCCTGATAAATAATTGCTTTTTTTCTCGGGCTTGCGGGCTTTTGTTAACACATTATTTATACGAGTTACCTCTTTACATTATCAAAACGGGTTTGTTTTGTCCATTATATCTGTACTCGTTCGTCTCTCTGTCTTGTCTCATCTGTGTTCTACTCGCGGTCGTGTCATCTATTTTTACTTTCAGTGTGACCATCGTCTCTGTCTTTAAAATACACTTAACGCTAAAATATTAGATATATTGGCGGCTTTTTTTTTAATCATTTCATAAGTCTTCAATTAGCTTCAAACAATTAATATTAATAAATTAATTTAATTTTTCTTACAGGTAAGCTCTGTCCTCTGATGTTAAGCTTTGATATTTGGGAACTCTTTGAATATGAGTAAGTTTATAAAAAAAGTTTTTTAAAGAATAATCTTCAAAAGTTTAAGTGGCGTAGGTCCTGGTTGGAGCGTAGCTTCCTCGGTGATCGCAAGTTGTGTGTTGCACGCGCCGTCAGCACTTCCTGATGAAGCCGTCGGTTGTATTGTTGGCACTTTATTTATGTGAATATGTTTAATGTTTTATGCACATATCACATTTTTGTGTTGTTGCTTTGGCCAGACGTCGGTTTGGCGACACCCGTTGTATGTGTGTATCAAGAGCTAGAGATTTTCTATTACACTATTTTTATTGAATAGTGTTCTTTTGTTTTCAGAAAGGGTCACTATATATGGTTACCCTATTAAACACAGACTAGGTTTTAGATCGGTTTATTGGAGTTGGCGTGTTGCCGGTATGGAAGAGTGTCACAGATTGGCGGGAAGATAAGTCAGTGTGTAAGTTAGCATCGATAGTTGTTATAGTCGATAGTCAATTTAGACGTACTTAAAATCGGGACTTTTGCAGACAAAAAACATTTAGTGTGGATTTGTTGTTTGGCCGTTTTCGTTGTTTAATTGTGGTGTAGATTGGGGTTGTTGTTCGGCCGTCTTACCTTCCTGCAGTCAAAACATAATTTTGGCTCAGTTTTCCTCCTACGCGTTTCGGAAATTACATTACATTACATTGTTTTCTTAACCGGAAGTATGGAGACCATAAACTAGATACAACTAAACAGTAGGATTTTTCCTGTGCTTATCCACTTTTGGTTTAAGTGTAAGCCGTATTCTTTCCTTTCTTTTTCAAAAGTAATTCGTAGCAAAAGGTCTTTGCAGAAATTTATATGCAAGTGATACAAGTATTATACAATAAGTACTTCAAGTATATATGAAGCGCATACATTTCGATCACGTACGCGAAATTTTAAGAAACAAAAGTGCGACAAAGAAGCAGCAAGATGCAATGCTCTTACAGCCGATTGCACACACACACACGAACTCGATATTTAAATACATACAACATTGTGGAGCATAAAGTTTTCCCTTGCTGCAATATGTGCCAACAATCCAAGGCATACCGAATCCTTGGTAGCCCAAGCATTATGGAAATGGCCGCGTCTTATGCGTTGCGTATTCGCTGCCATTAAAACCTTGCAAGCACTGAGTACATCTGCAGAGCACTCTTTCTCCGTGCACGTGGTGTGAATGACAAATTACAAGGCGCAACGAGCGAGAAAAAAATATAGAGGGAAAATGCGGGCAAGTGCATGCGGCGACAGCAGCAGCAACTTTTTAAACGATTTATGCAACAATGGCTATAAAAGCAAACAATGGCCACAAGTGTAATGGGTGCTCGGGCGTCACACATTCCGAGTGTGCCCGCCCGGGTACCGCACAAAGACCGAAAATTGCTGCATTTTAAATAGTTGACAATAAGCAGCAGCAGCAACAACAACGAGTTTTTGGCCGGCTAAATGTGGGTGTCTCAAGTTGAGTCAAGTAAAGAGGGGAACCAAAAAGGTGAAGGCAATCCAGATGTACGTGTAATCGCGGAAAGGTCGTTTACACTGAGCTGCTAGCAGTTCTCATCCCTGGAACCTTTATTGAAAACTGGCTACGTCCTTGGATTATTTCAAATCAAAACCTCGAGTATCGTTTTCAAAAGATCTATTTAGATTCAAATAGTTCTCCCCTTTTTTTTCATTTTGTTTTGTTTCCCTGCTTGCAACATTTAAGTAAGTAATCAATACACATTATCCGCCTCGATAACTAAGCTTTACCTTTTGTTTTCATTGCCTAATATCCATTGTTTATGCGTACATTCATTATATAATTACTCGCTAATTAATATGCGTATTCAGTTTTCACAGGCCCATGCCCATTATGTTTTTGTATTTGCTTAGGCCTCCAAAGAAGACACCGTCGTCAGAAGTATGTAGTTCCCCAATTTGGGCCCTTGTCTTAATTACACATACGATTTTGGGCTTCACAACTCATCTCAAGGTGAGACTTCACAAGTGCGCTGTTTGTTTTTATATATGTATAGCATAATATTAATAATGAATACTTGAGGCTGCTCTTTGTCTACCGTTTACCCTCTTGCCCCATTCCAATATATTTTCAAATTTAAATTTAATTACTTAAAGGAAATTATAACCCAAATTGGCTTTTTGTAGGCTTTAGGTAAAACATGAAAAGCTCACGCAAGTGGAAACATTTTTTTCAAACATCTTTTTTTTTTTGGTCATGCGGGGACAAGGGGAGTTTTAGGCTTTAATGCGATTAAAAAGGCTTTCAGTATGCACAGGTTTTTTGGGGTTTGTTTAATAAATACATTTTCAAAATAAATTGAACAAAGTGGACACATGATAGCAATTGGGATCATATACAGGGTAATAAGTTTATTTATATATGTATAAACAAATTTTATTAAGTGTAGGTAGTTGTCGTTGTATATTTGGCGAATGTGTATCGTTGTTATTTAATAATTTAAGGTGGTAATTTTAGTTGGTGGAAATTTGTGAATTTTTATTACTTGAACTTTCTTAAATATACTAAAAGTATTCTTGTTTATTAGCACAGAATTATGTTTTAGGGACAAAACTTAAGTTTTGTATTAAATTAGCCAGGTTTTATTTTAATATGTTATCACTACAATCACTATGTTATGTAATGTAAAATTGGCTGTACAGCTCCAAAGGGGCCAAGCCAAGTTTCTCTCAATCCCTTGGCGTGTTTGAGAATTTGCTTTTCACAGCTGGCGCCAATAGCTGGTGAAGGTGATCCGATGTGTAAAAGCAATTTTTTAAAAAAAGAAAAAACTTTTGTTGTTAGATATTCGGAGGTGGGATCAACCCACACACGGCCACTATTTAATATCGCTTGATAGAAATACTTTGCATTGGTAGTCTTTTCTTTTCAAAAATTCGTTTGTAGTTTGCGTCCCATAAAAGTCCAGGTCTGCGATGGAACCGTCTTTGGCTCTTTGGAGCAAATTCTCTAGGAACAGTTTATTGCTTTGTTCATGTCTTGTAATAATTATTATAATCAATCCTGCTCGGTTCTGGATAACTAAGTTCATTGAACTAAATCTATTACCTCCGAAACCTGAACCCGAGCCGAATCGTCAGTGAGGGAAAAGTTTTGGTTCAAAACAATTACTTAGTTACATAGTACATTGTTTAGTACAGGATCGAAAAATAGTTTTTGTAAGTCATATTTAAATTTGGAAATTAAGACTATGAAATGGGAAAAAAGAGTGGGTTTTATAGGAAGCCCGTTACAAGCGAAGCTCTTTATGACGATAAATACGATTGTAAATTTAAATACTGGCTTGGATTCGTTTGGATAATCTCAATCTCGAAAAAAAATATAACTTGTTTTTAACAAATGTACCATGATTTCTGAAATATAAGAAATATTTGTTTGTAAACATGTTTGACTGTATTAATAAATATATGGTGAAAAACGACATTAGTTGTTGGACTATCTTTTGTTGTAGACTGGAAAGGATTTTGGTTCAATGTTTCATTACATTTTTAAAAAAGAAAAATTATTTTCATTAAGGACTCAATCAGATCTTTAATAATTAAGAATGAATTAACGTTAGTGTTGATTACACATAGGGCATAAAATCCCGATTCGTACTTTTTTAAGGATTGTTCTTTGCAGAATCTCGTTTTGGCTCATACTCACAGAGATCCACGAGTCAAAAGTCACGCATTCTTACTTGATATTTTTCACACTCGAGTGTGTCCAACTACTGGAAAAAATGTACGCTTTGTTTAAAACACTCATGGCATTTTTGTGCTTCGGCTATAATACCCGCCATCGCTCGCGAGAGGACAGAAAAGTGTGCTTGTGTTAGTGAACAAAAGATCTCTTTCCAGAGTACAGGCGTTCTACTTGCAATTCAGTGTTCACTGATTCACACAACCATAAATTCAGCTAGCGTTTGCATAAAAACACGATTGACTTCGGCTCCTGGTAGCTATGGCTGGCCGGTTCTGATTCTCTCTCTTTTGAGATAACACTAAACTAACTAACTAAACGGCATTTTCCGTTGCTTTTTCGAATAAGTGGGTAGAGACAGGTGAGGAAAGCAATAAAAAATGTGAATACTTATGCGTCCCTTAATGTAGAAACAACCACTTTGACATATGATCAACCGAGCCACTCAGTCCCAAAAATACCAATACTGTATTTTGACTGTAAAATTTCGAATGTCAGTCACACCGCACAAGCATTTGAAGCAGCGATGGCCAGCGAGTGTGCAAAAACAAACCTCCGTGAATTTGCTTCGACCTAATCGCTTCGAACTCTGTCAAGCGACTGACGCTGTCTTACTCTCTCTGTGTCAGCTTCGGCAAGCGTTCGGGTAATATACGTGTGAATAGGGAAATGTTTCGGCCCCGGGATGGAACCGAGGGCCAACGCTGATTTAAAGAGAGTATTGATGCAGTTAAAAAAACAGGCACTCTTGCATATCTCTGCTCAACATGGTGCCAAACACGTCAACAACAATTAGCTGTCAAAACAAAACTAATGGCTTCATCGCGCTTAAATTAGTCATGTCTGACTAAATATGAACGTACTATAGAAACCATAAATTTTTGTGCGATACCAGCGCACTCTGGCGGTCAAGGAGGGTACTTTTTACCCCACCTAGTATTATTGTCATTGTTATTTAGCAATGCTGATGGTCAGTAGCAGTCTGTGAAATATTCATTCTGTCTATGGGCTAGGGGGGCTATGACTCTGCTAATTTGCTGTTAGTATGTATTAAATACAAACTTTAGTACATTTACACTTCAAAAAAAATCAACGTTGATGTACTTCAATTTGTTTGGTCACTCTAAAAATTGGATTATGAAGACTACGAAACATGGTTGAAATCCGTTTTTGCAATCGTGATTACCTATTTTACCCAATGGAATCAAAACTCTGACCTTCAATCGCCCTTAAAAGTTGAGTTTCAGGAAGTTCCATGAAAAGTTCTGCTCCACGAACCACAAAACACTCTTAGGCTAAAAAGAAATTTCCTTAGGAAAGGTTGGAAAAAAATGGATCTTAAATTTATTTGAACATATTTACGGTTTAGATAAGATATATTTTTTTTCTAAAAAATTTTCTATATTAATTAAATCTTTATCCCTGCGCCTATATATATATTTATATAATATAATATATATTTATATTCTCAAAAATCGAGACAACAATAAATCTTCAAAAACTTATCTGCCTGAAAAGGCCAAAGAACCTATAAACACCAACGCAAATAAAATATTTTTCTTTGTTTTCCAATTTTCTCCAAAAATAATTCATTGAACATTGACAAGATTATCAATAGATTGACCCAAAACCACAATTTACGACCTCGTAACAGAAAGAATAAACAAGCAAACTGTCAACAAAAAACCTCCCAATAGAAATAGGGGCCAGAGCCTAATTGTCTAATGCATCGTAGGCTCACAAAGTGTTGCCAAGAAACTACAACAGTAAATCATAGTTCAAGGCTACATTTAATGCATTCTTACACAGAGATGCTTCTCCTAGCCTTAGTACCCAAGGGCGAACCAAGAGCAAGTTTGCAATAAAAATTGCAACCACAAACACAACATTATAAACTGCAGCTTAAATAAAATTCTACAAGTTTATGGAATTGTATATATAAATACCAAACGCAACTGGGTTAGGTAACAGTAGCAGCGGCAGCAGGGAGAATAAGTAAACGTTACATCAGAGTAAAAAAAGGCTTTGACGACCTTGGCTTATAAACAATTTTATAACAATTATATTGTATAATTTTGCGGGCAAGAGTTTGCTCAGAACGTTTTAAAGCAGAAATCATTAAATGCAAAGCAAAAAGAAACAAAAATGCAAATAAGCTACGCTTGTGCGAGTGAGTGATGCTTACAAGAGCTGGCAGAGTGGGTCAGTAGTGGCAAGGTAGGGAAATACAGTGGTCCCTCGGTAGAAAAATCCCAGATTCATTTCACATTTGTTATAATTGTAAAAATTAATATAAATGGCTAAGACATCAAAAATTCTATGCCAGATTTGAAAGGAATTGCTTAAAACATTTGGAGTTAACATGACGTTCTTCAGACACAACTAACCACATAAACAAGTCTCATTTGGTAATAACATTTAATTGACAAGGATCAGGAGGGTGGGCATCCAATGGAAACCACTTGAGATGCGTAATGCGTTAGCCAAGTTAGATTTAAGGCATGAAATATTTAGAATAAAACCGAAAGCTCATTCAATGGTGAATAATTCTAACACTTCTTTTAGTTCCTTTTTGTATTTTCTTTAAACTACTAAAAGAACTACTAGACTACTAAAATGAACTACAAAAAGTAATAGATATTTTTTTAATTGCTTCCAATTATTATTATTTATAACTTTTTCCTTGCGATACCTTTCAAGCTGTGAAAAAAAATACTCATTTGACCTTGGGGCGCTTCCAACATTTGCGGTTTAAGCTTTTTGCCATAATTTGTTGTTGTCGCTGTCATTTCTGCTCATCGCCTCTTGTTGTTTTTGTTTTGTTCACAGAGAGAGACTTAACATTTATTTTAAGTCGAGAAAAAAATAAACAAAACAAAAAAATGATTGCGTTTGATTGTACATACTCGTTATATCTATTTGTGTAATCAACAGCAGCACCAGCAGCGATTTTAATTATTGATCGCTGTCTCTCAGTTTGCTTAGTCTTGGCATCATTTCCATTATAATTGACTTTAAGACGCTCCGTAAATATTGTGGATTGTACCTTGTTGTGCTTTGTGGGTGACTCTGGCCCTGCCCACAATGTGAAACAACCTTTTGCATGCAGTTAATAGGCACATTGGTTTGCTTGAAATAATAAAATGTTTTCTAGGAAATTATATTAAGTAATTCCCTAACGTACTATAAACTTTTACCTTTAACCACATGACCCTATAAGTGGTCATTATATTTTGAACATTTCGAATATGCTTGATATGAGAATCAGAGGTCTTTTGTTTGCAGACATCACAATTACCTAGGAAGGCTAAGGCTAAGCCTGCTCAAAAGCCTAGACAACCAAATCAGCTTAAGTACTTTGTGTTTGCTCTAGGTAAGATGCTGCTTTGTCTAAGATAAGATCAAGGTCAAGGCTAAGATATGAAGCTTAGTGTGTCCAAGGAATTGACTATGTTCTGTGGCCTGCACTAGAGATGGGCGAGCTAAAAGACTAGACTAAAAATCTTTTTCATTAAGAAAAAGACTTGAACATGTAAATTAAATTAAATTGATAACTCAGGCCAACAAAATGACCAACTTTGTGGGGTTGATTTAAAATTATGATAATTTTATGTTCACTAATTACAAAACTGTTTTCGGTTTAGCTCGCTCAGCTCTTGTTTTCCAGATATGGTGGAAAAACAAAAAGGTGGAGTTTTTGGCACTCTAGAATTTATGGAATTTATATCTGGATTTATGAGCTGTTTTCGTTAAGCATTCACTCTGCTTACTTTTAACAAGCATATACCTTTTCAAAATAATATGCAGATTTTTATTCCGCCGAACCCGAAACCCTTTCTAAAATCTCTGGAGCTTAACAACTTGATGAACTTGCTATTATCATGTTATCAAACTCCAACCAAATAAACACATCAACCATAATCGAAGGGTTATATTGATGTAATCTGTTTGTTTGTTTTGGCAACAACTTCTGAGCCACCCACCCTCAAGTGTCAAAGTCAGTTGGTAGAGGACAGCCATCCATACTCACACAAACACATAAACATTTCTATGGGTTTATCATGCCAAAAATGCTCAAATGAAGAAGACGAAGGGTGACAAAAAGTGCATGCGAAAATTTGTGAAAACTATTTTCTGTTGGCAATAGAGCTACTGCTGACTGTCAAGTTGAAGCCAAGCCCCTGAGGCGTTGTTGGTTCAGATACAACTCGTACAACGCAATTGACACACACCAGCCAGCAGGTATACGACGATATACTTGACAAAAGGTGCTAAAAATTGAGATAAGTGTCACGCTTGACTGACTGACTGACAGTTTATCAAATGTCAGACTGAGTTCATGTGTGTGCGTGTGTGTTTGAGTGTATCGAATACTTTTGTATCTAGGCAGAAGTCTTCAAAGCTGAAATACTAACTGAAGCCATATTTAGTGACAATTAGATAAATAACAAAGCTGAATAATTTTGGTTTGTTTTGCAAGTTTTTTGCTCATAAGTGTGTAATGTGACACTGTTTTTGGAGGAATAATAAATGCGAGAGATGAGGCTGATTAGCGTGTGTCATTGAATAAAAATAAATAAATTGTAGGCTTGGGAATTATTGGAAAATGGCTGCCAAATGTACATTTATATCGATAAATATTTTAGCGTTAAGGTATTTTACACAGAAAAGATGGTCACACTTTATAATAAATGATAGAAAAGAGACAGACCTAAGAAGTAGAGAGACCAAGGACAGACGTTGTATGTAAAATTGATTTAAGGGTACTGTATACCTTCAGGTGTCATTTTTTAAAGGTTTACTAAAAATTAGATTATTCAAAAACTAAAAGTGGTATTAAGAAGCGGGTTTTTTCATTGGATAGGTAATCGGTTAAACTAAATTTAGTAATTTTTGTTGTTGTTGTTGTACCTACGGTTGTTGTTGTATTTCTGTTCAAAGTTAACCAAAAATTTAAAACATAGGCCCATGGTTGCAAAAATTTTTGGAGAACGGATGATCTGAATTTAAAACTGAAGACAGGGTTTTGTTAAGAAATAATGTAATTCTGGTGTGAACTAGGATATTTTGGATCGGTCAATAAATGACGTAGTTATGGGGTTTCAAAGTCAAAATTTCGAAAATCGACTATTTTTTCCCACTGTATTAGTCCAAGCTCCGTTATTTGTTGACCGATCAAAAATATCCTAGTTCACACCAGAATGGTGGGTATTAGGAGTAATTTAAGGGAAAGAATTTGAAAATCGGTCAACAGGTACTCTTTAAATCTTTGCAACCATTTTGGAAAAAGTGGTTCCGAGATAATCGCATTTAAAGATTCGACATCTGTTTTCGATGAAATAAAAATTATTTTTAATAAATGTATAAATCGGATTTGGTGCTTTTGGGTGTTAACTTTCACCGAAAAAAAAGATTATCAAAATCGGTTAAGCAGTTCTCCAGAAATTTGAGTCAAAGTGCGTCAAGACATGGTAAAAAATAAAATCTCCAAAAATTTCCAAGTAAAATTTTTTTTTCGAAATTTTTTTTTTCCATAAGCCGGGTATCCAGCACCGCGGAAACTAAAAATTCCTGTCAAACTTCATATAAAAAAAACTGTGGCAGGAATTTTTAGTTTGCATTTTCCTTGCTTGTGTATCCAGCAACATGAACGTAATCCACATTTTCTTATCGATAGTTGGCATATCGATAGCGTGTGTGGATGGCGAGAACAGCTGACACACAGCGCAGGAATATATTGTCAACAATTATTTTGGATGTGATGAGCGAAAATTTTGGGGGGAATGCTCTTTTATTTATTTGTTATGAGCTGTAATCTGGTTGGGGAACCATCAGCGTGCAAAGATTAATAGAGGGTGCCAAGGGCACACTTATGCCAAATTGATGAAACCGCCAGAGGGATGCTTTGCGTAGACACAACACGGTCGGAGAGATGCTGTCCATGAAGATGCCTTCTAATCTGTGTGTCGCCAGATCATAGGCAAATTTATTAGAGTGGTGCACCAATTGGTCATGATATCTTCTGGTGTTTACACCGCGGTATATGTACATATGTAGTTCTATGCCTCTCATACCAGAGGCCCACATATGTAGGTGACTCTAGTTTCTTAAGGGCAGTGGATCATGCCGTAACCCATAACGGGATAGCCCAGATCCACCGCTACGAGGCTTAAGAAGCCAATTGAGCTCCAATGCCATTATTTGCAACCGTAGCTACTGCCACGCCAAAATATTAAACGGCGTTATCCGTATTTGGAACTCTTTATCCTAGGAGTCGCACGCAAGATACTTGTCCGGTTCTCATACCAATCGTGTTGACTCTTTGAACGATTAACGGCTATGTTCTAGCGGATCGCCCATCTTCCAAAGATAAGGTAATGATCCGGCCACTAAGTTGACAAAATCCTTAATGTAAATGCGAATGTATCTTGTATCCGACGATAAAAGACTTCATTTGATTGGCGACCAACCAAAAAGTCATATGTACTACCTTGGGAACAACAGCATTATAAAGTTATGCAGATAACAACATTCTGCAGTGATGTTGTGTGCCATTCGGATCCCACTACTTAATGTCATGCCATTGGATAATGATCCCCAAGTATAAAGTATAAAGCGCATACTCAGAGCAGCAGGCCTTATTCAGAAAATATTATTTATATTTTTTAAATTTATTTAAATTCAAATAGTTAACAGTGCCAAACAGCTGATTGATCAGAGTGACCTTCCACCTCTTAGGTGCATGGTAACACTGTTTTAGTTATGTTCCACACACACAAGAAATAAATAGCAAATTCCTGACAGGAATTTTCCGCAGTGCTGGATACAGGCCTATAATATCGAACATTTTATAAATATTTATAAAGTTTTTGACCAAAAAAGGGGGAAAAATACGAATTTCTAAAAATACGAGGGTTGATAAAAACAATTTTTATATAAAAGGGTCGGAAAAAATATTTGTTTTTGTTTATATCTTTAAAACTAAGTTTCGGATCAGCTTGAAAGTTTTGCAGGATGTTTATAAGATCCTAATAGAACGTTTAAGCAAATAAAAAAAAAATCCAAAAAAAAATTTTCTGAAGGTATACAGTACCCTTAAGAAATCCTGTAATGACAATGTAAATATAAACCCATATACACGGGCTCGGCAACAGGAAAACATCCATTTACAAAATCAAATGATCTATTAAATTAAAGAAATGTTAAGTTTCATTAAAACAGTAAATGTTTTCGAATAAATTCAAATAAATATAAAATTTAAAAAATGTAACAAAATGTTCTAAAAAAGGAAAACTTTTAAAAGCTTAGGCTAGAAATATAAAAGATGTCCCTCGTTTACTCGTCATGATTTGTTCATTACAAAAATTATCCAATTCTTCATATAAAATCTACCCTCATCCCTAGCAGACACTTCTAACGAGCGGCATTGAAACACTTAACGCGTTTATACTTAAAATGTATGACTACGCATGTGGTATCTAGTTAGGTTCATATTTCTTTTTTGCTTTTCTGTTTTCTTTTTTTTTTTTTTTGGCATACAACACACAACGCATACATAATTAATTTATAAATTGTTAAGACAACGACTTGCTGTCGTACATTTCTTTTGATGCTTATCAAGTGCTGTTGGTGGGGGGGTTGGTGTTGGAACTGTTATGGGGGTTGGGTATCGGGGATAGCCTGACAGCTTCCGTAACGCTTCGTTTGCTTTGGTTTGACAGCTGCCTACTGGTTCCGGGTTTTCGTGCATGGTGGGTGTAGAGCACTGCCTGACTGTCTCAATTAAGCGCAAATTGAATTAAATACTTTCACATGTGAAAACAAAAGCTAGCCAAACAGTAGCACAAGGAGACGTGTTTGCCATTAAAAAAAAAAACAGAAGGAAGGAAGTGTGTGGAGAATGGGGGAAAAAAACATACATCTGTGTTTTTACAGAGCAATTTTTTGGGCAAAAGCCTAAGATAAAACACAAAATATGATAGATTGGTAAAGCTCAGGCAAAAGAAAGTAATATTTTGAATAGCAAAAAAAACGGCTGAAAAATTCAGCAAGACCAATGAAGAGAAAGGTATAAATTCTTGTATACATTGGTATATCCGTGCAGGAAAGCTGAAAGGTTCATGATTTTTTCAGTACCTAGGTAAAGTATCGCATAGGCCTATGTCTCGATGCTTTAGGGCAGACAAATGAAGAAAATATTTCGGAAGCAACAACAACCACAAGAAATATAAAGAGAAAACTTATTATTGTCTGGTATTGTGAGTGTGTGTGCTTAAAATCATTCGTCAAATCATACATATTTATTGTTGCACTCGATTTTGCAAGAGTCACGAGTCAAGAGAAGAGAGAAAGCATACGAAGTTCTTGCTGCAATTTACTTTGGCTATGAACACTTTTGGTGTAGTGGACAATTCGGTTGCTCGATTAGTTTTCAGTCTCCCCTTTTAACTATCTTTAGCATTTTATACTCTATCTTCAAGACAGCCCAAGGTATACTAAACAAGGTAGGCGCACTCGCTCTCTCACAACTCCTTATATTTGTGTCAAAGAGAGCGAGAGAGTAATATATTTCAATACAAAGCCTACTAAGCTACTAAGTAAAATACAAAAATTCGTCCGCGGAGATGCTTTGCTTACAACAGTTGCTTACTCATGGAGCAAAGAGTATTAGTTTCCATCTATATTTTTTATCCCTGCTGGTCTAGTTATTCTCTTAATAAATTCTGTCGGCTGCTCTACACTTTTGCAAAATATTTGTTTTAAGCATATTTACTTTTAATTTTAGCTGTGGATATCCACTGTCCTGTACGTTCGGTTTTGTAAATCTGTAATGCCGTTGAGACCATTACGTGGTTAAACGCACCATGTCCACACAGGGGGCTCAGGCTCAGGCTCAGCCGGTGGGGCCGCCAATCGGTTGGCCAGTTATTCGCTCAGGCACACACAATCAGTCGCACTGGACACACACACACACACACACATGCACGCACAGGACATAGAGATAAATTCAATCTTTTAGTGCCTTTTGAACGGCTTGTTCCTACAATTGTGCACCGTTGCTAGTGCCTTTTTTGTTTAGTTTTCTGTTTTGTTTTGGTGTGTGTGGTACGTTTTGTTACAGTTTCTTCTCTGCTTGTTTTATATTCCTCACACTCTGCTCTCTGGAAGTGGTGCTTTTTGGGTGTGCGTTGATTTGTCCTCGTCCTTTTTTGTTGGCTTAGCCTTTAATTCATTAGACCACACAATCGTATTAAATCTGTAGGCAGAGAGTGCAATTTTTCTTTTTTCACTCGCATCGCTTACAAATCCCACAAACTCATACAAACACACGCGCGTACACTAACACACACACACACGGCTGCTACCTCGACATGACAGCTTTTGGCTGTCATGTTTGGTCCCGCGTTGTTTTGCTGTGATTTCCGTTTCCGTTTTGTCTCTTTTCACGCTTTTTTACGCAGCGCACGTTGTGTGTGTGTGAGTCTAATAACAAAAGCTAACCCCCCAGCACCACCACGAGCAAAAAATGCTATAAAAGTCAATAACATCGTTAGCAAAAAAAAAAAAAAAAAATAAAAATAAAAATCAATTTGAAAAATAGTCTGAAGAAAGGCAATAACAAACAAAAAAGTATATGAAAATCTTTAGACATTCCGTTGCTTATAAATTCGTCAGTGAAGCAAACAAGAGGGGTTGGCTTGTGGTGGAGGATGGAACTACCATAATAATAAAAAAATACTAATTGATATGTGTCAAAAGGAATTCGATCTGTTATCTCAATTTGTGCTACAATTTTTGCGAAATTCACATACAACTTTCCCTATTTATATGCTTGCATTGTCCTAAGACACGTTAAAGTACATTTAAGTAAATGCTTCATTTTATATTCTAAATTCTGAAAAATTCACTTTCAAATTCGAATTTATTAACATATTTATAAGCCCTTAGATTCCAGTTTGTCGAAATTGCTTTACTTTTTAAATGCCATATAAATCAAATTGCGTATTATAAATTCATCCTCTTCACCAGCATAAAGGTGCGTGACTGGTTATAATCTTTTATCTACTCAATGCACACACACACACATACACCAGGACGAAACTGACACCGACATTTATATGTCGCCATAAATATAGATCTTATTAACCTGTTGACATCAATTTCCACACCACACTGCGATTACCACACAAGTGTACGAGTATGTGTGCAGCCCAAAAAAAAAGCAAAATGCCTGAAATGCCATCGTCATGTAATTTAATGGGGCTACCATTTTTTGGGGTGGCAGAGTTCGAATAGCATTGAAATAGCACACATACACTAACACACAGGGCGGGAGAGAGATGGAAGACGAAGCACGGTGAAATCAGCGCGACGACAGTCGTCCTTGTAGTCGCTGATAAGCTTTGATTTCCTGTAAAGAGGCGACGAAGGCGTCACATGCAGACGCCACGGAGCATCAATAAAACGGTGTGGGATGTACAAATCCGCTTACGTTTGGTGGAACCTACATGAATGGTTATAAAAGATTCGCTAGAAATTACTTCTGTAACTGGCTGAAGGTAGAACAAATAAAACTTGCACAGAAAAAAAACCGGACTATTCCGCATTTTATAAAAACAACTGGGAAAGGATTGCCTTGAGTATGGATTTTTCATTCTCAGAATTCAATTCTTGGTCCCTTCTTGCGCTCGGGTGAGCTTGATTTATGCTTGAAAATTGGCATATTTGGAAAACACTCGGGATAGATTTTACTTTAAGCTTGTTTTTCGCTCGAATTGATTCCACATTCGGAGCCAATCAGTAAGTTCCGATATTGATTTAAGCACGATAATCATTTATGATTTGATTTCGAATACCAGAGATTAAACTGCGCTGTCTGACTGAGAATGTATCTGTTGAAGTGACCTTTATGATATTACGGGTCCAGATCATTAAAAACAGGACCCACACAGCACCATAAAGAAGGCTACACACAATAATATATATATTGGTAAAATTAACTACACTGACAGTAGATTTTTGTGTTACTGTAAATAGTTAAACCTACAGAAGAAATTGTAAGTTTCTCGGTGTCACAGAATCTCTATCGGTTGGTTTTAAATCTCTCGTGATTTGTTTGGAGATTTGGCGAAACTCTCCACTAGAATGTCGACAAACAAACACGCTACTCAACCTTATGTGGCGCCTTCTACAAATGGTGACGCTAAAGGTTGCCAAGCTACATTTAATGATTGGCGCAGATTTTTTTTAAAATTTTGCATTTTTTTTTAAAGAATATGGCTTAAATTTGAATTATAATTTAAAAATGTATCGTAAAACATGTAACACAATCAAATAATTCCATTTACACATCAAATTAACTCATTACTAGAAAATTGAAAAATTTTAGCAAGGAAGGACAATCCTGTTTAAAGATTGGATTAAAAAATACCATTAGCATGGACACAAACCTTCCAACTCGATTTTCGAATAAGAAAATTAAATCTCTCGAAGTTCTGGGAAACCGACGGATTTTTCGAGCGTTTTGCAAACCAACCGAGGCCAAAATCTCTAGGGATTTCTGTGACACCCCCGATATGGTATACTTGAACGGAATTTGAGCTTGAGAACTACTAAAGATTCCATTTATGCGATATTGAAGAGATGGTTCGTGCATGTGCTTTGGCAGATTCAAATCAAATAATATGTTAGAAGTATTGTTATTAAAGCGCGCCGAAGCGGAACTGGTAAAGATGAGGTCGAATCTCCTCAGAGTAAGTAAAAATTTTTAAAATAAAATAAAAATATGCTTAGTTTGAACAAATGTTTGAGAACCAAAATCGGTGGGTGGGGGTGGTGGCACCCCCTTCTGCTCTGTGATGATGATGAGGTCAAGCAGATTGTCAACTTGTGACTTGTGAGTATACCCTACTAGTACAACAATATTATATTTTTTTTTTGTGGGTTGGCGCATTTTAAAAAGAGATTTTCGATTAGATTTACTATAGCAAAAGTTCTCTTTACCTAAAGGTATACGAAAAAGTTATTCTAAAATTATGTTATTTTTCCCGACTATGTGGGTTGGCAATTTCAAGAACCCAAAGTTCTGTCTTCAGTAGACTTTGCCCACCAATTGCAAGTCAACAGCTGACTTCTCATATCATAAGTGTTAAGGCTAGGAAACTTAAATTCAGTATACGTGAAAAAACCGACACCAAATAGCAAATGCTTAAATATCCAAGCCTTTGTGATTACGTGTGTATCCTAGATAGGATATGCTGAGCAAGAAATTATTAAGGTCATGGTCGCACCCCCTATCTGATGTTAGACGTAAGCAAAGTCGAGTTTTAACTGTCGCGTCTAGGCTTTAAAGTTAAGTTTTTGGTATTTATAAAATCTTCTCTTGATGAGACTAACAATAATTTTTAAAATATTTGTCTAAAAACTATTAGAAAAGCATTCCCAATTGGAGCTATATGTTCTGAGGTCTTTTAATTCAGTCGCTGGGTTGGTAGGTCTATTCTTTGTAGGCGAGAATGAACGAGAGATTGTGAACGTTGCAATATTTTAGTTTCGACCAATGGGATGCTCATGTCGTTGTGAATTCACTCTTTGTAAATGTTTCTTGGCGTGTTCTAAGAATTCTTCATTGTAATCTTTGGACTTTACACTGCGCGCACAGTCATTCCCCATAGCTGAGAACCATAAGTCCTTTACATTCTGGTTTTAAAGGAGACAGGGTGTTAGTAAGACAGTGATGGCTTTTGGCCTTTAAGATTATTTGAAGTTTTTTCAAATCTATCCCAGAAATACAACAAACAGAATGCAGTACAGATCCGCTGTTAACGAACATACCAGTGAAATTTGTAATGACGAATATAATGAACAAATGGACAGACATAGCCAAGTACACAAAGGTACTGAAGACTAGATTTAAGGAAATTCTTGACTTTGTATTAACGGAAAATAATTATGTAGCATATGAAAACATTATAACATTATATACTTATAGTCAGATAAATGGTACATATGCCTTTGGGCAATCCGATCTCACTGACCATAGTCAATATTATACTGGACAACATTTTGTACGATGCAATGGCAGTTTTTAGAGAAGAACAACACATAGAAGTAAAAAACCTAACAAAATTTGTGAATGATATAGCATCGGTTTCAGTTCACAATGGAAGTATAGAAGGACAACAGAATTTGCTACCTCAAATCGGAAATCAAAAGAGCCAACGGAAAATTAAAGTTCAATTGGTACACAAAAACCATAGTTTCAGGGAGAATAATGAGTTTTTACTCCAATCAGCATACATCGAAGTTCTAGCTAACTTTTTCATTTTATTAAAAACTTTTCTAAATACCAGGACGAACAAGGAATATTTCGTAATGAGTAAATCGGATGAACGATTAAACAATAATGCTAGGTAGCAACGGCAATGGGTAGCACTTTAAACAGTTTATCTAATATACACAAATTTTGGGGGGTACAAAGCATATTATAGTCATTATTGACTTTCTCACTTGTATCCTTTAAAAATATAAGCGCATAAATTTTACTTACAGAACAATTGTAAGTAAACATAAATATCTCTTAAATATTTATTTCTCAGTTGAATTGAAATTATTAAAAAAGTTCAGTAACATAAGAAGATGGTATCATAATTACAGACTCGTTGCCCCGGCTCGCGTTTAATTATGGCAGAAAGCCGAGTGCAGTAACTTATATCATTACAGGAAACTTTCATAAGAAGTCGCATATATATATACATAAGCTTTAAAAACGAACATTTTTCACGGTCCATTTAATTTAATTAATTTTCATTCGTAATAAATTTTGTTTTCTGGTTTTTTTTTTGTGCCTGCGTCGTCGCGACGACAAGAATGACGACAGCGAAAATAAGTAGGAAAAATTAAATTTAAATTCAGCTACCAATGTTCACAAAAGCTAGCTATGATTGACTTTTTCACTTAGAGGAACTCAAAGCATTCCTCAATCGAGAGAACTGGCTATCTTTAATCAATTTACACAATTTCCTCGTCATTTCCGCGTTGCCTTCATCTGCTGCAGGGACAGAGGGAGATACAGAGATGAAGCTTGAATTAGTCCCTTACACTACGCACTGATTGCTTTAAGCTTTGAGAAATGTCTTTCTGTTCTCAGTGAGTTGCACAGTTTTTTGTTAGCTGAAGATTAACATCTTCATGAGGAGCAATTAAACATGTAGCAGACTCATAGATTTTGGTCCATTGAAGAGGCAAACAAAAAATACAAACAGCCGTCGACATAAAGTCGGCCGGAAGAAGCGGAAGCAGCTAAGGCATGAAAAAGGAAGCTTTTCTGATTTTTTTTCTTCCTTTTTTATTATTATTATTATACTACGTTTGGTTTAGTTGTGTTTTGTGGGCGGCGCACATGACTGGAAATTATTTAAGCAGCTGTCAGCTTTGCACCGTCGCGCTTGGCAAAACTGAAGCTGGGGTAGACAGCAGCCAACAAATTGGCAGGCTGCCTTCCAGTTTGCTTCACTGACTTTTTAAGCGCACCAAAATGCGCACGCTGACGCATGCAAGATATGTACAATGTACATATACCAAAAAAAATAAGAAAAGAAAAGCAAAGATGAAAATAATCTCTAGTGGAGTGCTTAGTTGAAGCATGACTTACTCGTATGTCTTGGCAGAGAAACAGGATAAAGAGTTTTTGCAAAGTGAAACAATTTCACACAAGTCCAAGAAATACTTTTTGGAAAAAATCCTCCAAACTTTTATCCGCTGATGTTTTTTTTTTATTAAAAAGTTTGTTTATTTTGCTCCTAAATTAAAATTAGATTGGATGAGCTAAGTTAAGGCAGGCCCTCGTCGCTACAAGGAATCAAAAGGACTTTCAGAAGTCGCATAGTTGGAAATGGACGAGCATAATTATATATATGAAGATCAGGAGTATGGAGTTTATGCTTAAAGGCCTGTATCCAGCACTGCGGAAAATTCCTGTCAGGAATTTGCTAATTATTTCTTGTGTGTGTGGGACATAACTAAGACAGTGTGACCATGCAACGAAGAGGTGGAAGGTCACTCTGATCAATCAGCTGTTTGGCACTGTTAACTATTTGAATTTAAATAAATTGAAAATATAAATAATATTTTCTGAATAAAGCATGCTGCTCGGAGTATGTGCTAAACATTTTATATGTACTTGGGGATAAAAACCAAAGGGCATGACACTTTACAGTATGTCCGGGATGGCACAAAACATCACTGCAGTATGTTGTTATCTGCACAACTTTATAATGCTATTATCCCCAAAGTAGTATGACTTCTTGGTTGGTCGCCAATCAAATAAGGTCTTTCATGGTCGGATACAAGATTTACGAAACACATTCGCATTTACATTAAGGATTTTGTCATCTTAGTGGCCTTGGCTTTGGTAGAAGGGCGAACCGGAACATAGCCGTTAATAGTTCAAAGAGTCAACACGATTGCCATTAGACCCGGAAAAGTAGATTGAGTGCGACTCCTGGGATTAAGAGATCCATATACGGATAACGCTGCTAAATACCTTGGCGTGTCTTGACTAGGAAAGCCCGTGTGACTCGGGCAGTAGCTATGGTTACAGCTAATGGCATTGGAGCTCCATTAAGCCTCTTAAGCCTCGAACCGGTGGATATGGGCGATCCTGTTATGTGGTACGGCATGATCGACTGCCCTAAAGAAACTAGAGTCATCTATGTGGTGCCCCTGGTATGAGAGGCATAGAACTACATATGTACATTAGACTGAACATAATCGTATGGAAATTTTTTTTTTTTAAATGTTCTGTTCCTCAGAGCGCAAAAAATTCGGAAAAATTTCTAGTTTCCTTAATAAAAAACCAAACTTAGAAATTTTAAGGTTTAATACTGGCGCCGTGGGTTTGAAGTTGCTAAATAAAATTTCAGTTTCCCCTTTCTAATTTTACTTTTTCGTAGAAGTAAGCTTTGAGATGCCAAACATATTTTGAATTAAAAATATATTTTTAAAAATATTTTACTCAAAGCAAAATGTTGGATATAGAGGATTCGAGCATTTATTTGATTGGCGCGTTGCCGGTAGTGCTGGATTCAACAAGCAACCATCTAGCCTAAGCAGCAGTGTCCTTCAAATTGATGGTGTATTGCAATCACTTGGTCTTACCATGAAACTAGGAAAAGCTTGAGGAAACTTTATGATCAACATGTGTTCCTCAGAAAGAATGCTGGTATCGATAAAGAGTTGTACCACAACAGAGAAAGGAGTTTTATGGACCATTTAGAAGAAATTTTGGATGCTTTATTAAAAAGTTCGATTGAATTAAGTCCTGATGCTTTAAAAGACTGAGGTCCGATGACGAGGAGTCGATGACGAGGAGTACGCTTATTCAAATAGCAAAAAAAAATATTCTTATAAATAAATTTAAATAACTACTTTTAATTGCATTTTGCATTTTCGTTTTAAACCCTTACGATCATTAGTTTTTTTCTAGCAGCGAAATAAATTAAAACTGAATATCTATGTTTCATTTGTTATCTTTGTTGCCAGCCATTTTGTAAATTGTTAAGATGCATATGATGAAGCAACACAATGAGGACAGGAATCTGCATTTTCAAAAATGATCTTTTGAAAATTAGCTTCAGTGAGGAAGCCATTTTAGTTTTGGTTTGGTGTTCAGCTCATATGCATATCCATGATTAGTACAAAACCTTTAAAGCACAGCTCAACACTTTATTTCATTCTTGGACAATGGCCAAATTATGAAGAATTCCACGTGAACAAAGCTTGCGGAACATGGAATGTTTGGGTGAAAAATGCTTACGCCTAAGGACCACTTCATCTCACGGTATGCCGATCCTGCAGTTTAAATTTAGTCACAGCATTGATTGTTTCTGACATATCAAACGTTTTTAAGTTGTACCAAAACGTTTGGCATCTCAGGTTGCTTTAATGAAAACGTAAAATGAAAAAGGGGAAATCAAAATTTAATGTAACAACTTTAAACCCACGGCGCCAGCACTAAACCTAAAAATTTACAAGTTTGGTTTTTCATTACGGTAACTAGAAAATATTACGAATTTTTTGCGCATTGAGGAACAGAATATTTCAAAAAAATTTTTTTTCATATAAGGGACGTTCAGTCTAATGTACATACATATACATATACCGCGGTGTAAACACCAGCAGGTATCATAACCAATTGGTGCACCACTCTAATAAATTTGCCTATGATCTGGCGACACACAGATTAGAAGGCATCTTCATGGACAGCATCTCTCCGACCGTTGTGTCTATGCAAAGCATCCCTCTGCCGGTTTCATCAATTTGGCATAAGTGTGCCCTTGGCACCCTCTATCAATCTTTGCACGCTGATGGTTCCCAACCAGATTACAGCTCATAACAAATAAATAAAAGAGCATTCCCCCCAAAATTTTCGCTCATCACATCCAAAATAATTGTTGACAATATATTCCTGCGCTGTGTGTCAGCTGTTCTCGCCATCCACACGCGCTATCGATATGCCAACTATCGATAAGAAAATGTGGATTACGTTCATGTTGCTGGATACACAAGCAAGGAAAATGCAAACTAAAAATTCCTGCCACAGTTTTTTTTATATGAAGTTTGACAGGAATTTTTAGTTTCCGCGGTGCTGGATACCCGGCTTAAGGGGGGACATCTAAGTAGCTCAAAAAAAAAAAGTGGATTTTCAGAATTTTTTTTTGTCCAAATGGAAGGACCAATCAAAAATTTGTAAATGAGGTATTATAGTGTGATACATTTACTCGAAATGGTTTTCGGGTTTTTTGTATCAAAAACAAAATGGCGGTCGTGTATCATTTCTCCGTAGACCTTATTTTTCCGTGGCCGGACACATAACTCAAGCAAATCTTAACCGATCGATCTGAAATTTTAAGAGTAAATCGGAAACACCTATGGCTATCGATCCACGTAGGATTTTTTCGATATTTTGATTTTTGGCGAAATGAAAAATAAAATGCGTTAAGAAAAAAAAAAAAAAATTCTTAAAAAATTTAAAAAAAAAAGTAAGCCAAATATCGAAAAAATCCTACGTGGATCGATAGCCATAGGTATTTCCGATTTACTCTTAAAATTTCAGATCGATCGGTTAAGATTTGCTTGAGTTATGTGTCCGGCCAGCTGAATAATAGGGTCAACGGAGAAATGATACACGACCGCCATTTTGTTTTTGATACAAAAAACCCGAAAACCATTTCGAGTAAATGTATCACACTATAATACCTCATTTACAAATTTTCGATTGGCCCTTCCATTTGGCCAAAAAAAATTCTGAAAGTCCACTTTTTTATTTTTGAGCTACTTAGATGTCCCCCCTTAAATTGTTATTTATTTACGTCTACTTTACAAGGAGGCGACGCGTTGCGACGGTGCCTACAAATCTTAACGCTCAGACACATCAGCTCACTTGAGATCACCAGAAATTTAAAGTCTATTAAGTCATGAATATGACTTTTCCTTATTGCAACAGATATAATTTTATATATTAAAAATTAGTTTTTTATTTTAATTTTGTTAATTTCAATGACTTTTAAAATTTATGTAGTACTGTGAGCATCGCTCTGTGTGTGAAATCTGTTCACAATCATGTTTGACATTCTGTCTGCTGTGTTTTTATTACACTGTGCAACAGTCAAAAAAAACTACCAAACTGCACTATGCGGAATCGATAGTGCTACCCGAACTGAGTAAAACCATTTCAGCGTTTGGCTAGATTGGTAGCACTTTTCTTTTTATGGACCCTCAAAGTTTTTGAAATTGGGTGTGATAACAAAAAAAAGGTGTCATCAGATTTGGGAATACAGCTCATTCAGTTTTAGTGATAGCTGCAAACAGTCTTCGGCAAAGTTGTAGCTGACAGTCCGCAGAATAAATTTTTCTTACAAAGATTTTCAAAAAAATTATATTTTCCGGGAGTTTTTCTTAAAAAACTTTTTTGAAAAATCTATTTTTTTTTACTTTTTCGAGTATAACTTTTAAAAAATCAAAATTTTTGTCATACATTCTTTGGGAAAAATGAAGCTTTTGAGATAACAAACATCTGTTCTGAACAAGGTTTTACAATCTGAACACTTCCACATCCTCTAAATCGGCCCCAAAAGTGTGTATATCCAATAAAAATAACTTTTTTGTTATCATTCTTCAATATGTTCTCAAGTTTTTTTTTACCAAAATAGCAGCTAATTAATTTTTTCAAGCTGTTAGAGCAAAACACTACGTGTTTTACTTGTTGTAGTCCATGAATAAAGAAAAAAATAATTTTTTGGACGGTATTTTGAAAATTCTCCAATTTATTATTATTTTATTATATTATTATGTTATTGTTATTGTTGTTATTATAATTATGTTATTATTTTAACAAGCTTATACATTTTTTAACAAACTGAGATCATGTTAGAGTTAATCTTTTTATTTTATTTTAATTTTTTTTATTTAATTATAATTATTATTATTATTTTATTTTAATTTATTGTATTTTATTATAAATTATTATTAAAAATATTAAATATTAACTCTAATATGATCTCAGCTTGTTAAAAAATGTATTAGCTTGTTAAAATATTTTTTACAGTATTAAATAGCAACATTTTTGCTGATAAATTGGAGAATTTCCAAAAAACCGTCCAAAAATTATTTTTTTCTATATTCATGGACTACAACAAGTAAAACACGTAGTGTTTTGCTCTAAAAGCTTAAAAAAATTAATTAGCTGCTATTTTGGTAAAAAAACTTGAGAACATAATGAAGAATGATAACAAAAAAGTGATTTTTATTGGAAATACACACTTTTGAGGCCGATTTAGAGGATGTGGAAGTGTTCAGATTGTAAAACCTTGTTTAGAACAGATGTTTGTTATCTCAAAAGCTTCATTTTTCCCAAAGAATGTATGCCAAAAATTTTGATTTTTTAAAAGTTATACTCGAAAAAGTAAAAAAAATAGATTTTTCAAAAAAGTTTTTTAAGAAAAACTCCCGGAAAATATAATTTTTTTGAAAATCTTTGTAAGAAAAATTTATTCTGCGGACTGTCAGCTACAACTTTGCCGAAGACTGTTTGCAGCTATCACTAAAACTGAATGAGCTGTTTTCCCAAATCTGATGACACCTTTTTTTTGTTATCACACCCAATTTCAAAAACTTTGAGGGTCCATAAAAAAAAAAGTGCTACCAATCTAGCCAAACGCTGAAATGGTTTTACTCAGTTCGGGTAGCACTATCGATTCCGCATAGTGTTGCATGGTAGTTTTTAAAAAAGTTGAAATTTGTTGCACTGTGTTATTTGTTGAGAAAATATTATATAAATAAAAATGTCATCAAAAATATATTTTTCTGGAATAGAAGCCGGCGAATTGCATCGTGAAGTTGAAATGAGGAATGTTCGTTTAATTCTTTAAGTCAGTCGAATTGTATGCGTGGAATAAAACGAGCAAAGCGTGAAGCAAAAACGAAATCTGCGGTCAATTCTAAGAAAAGTTTACCAAGAAACCATAGGTCTACAATGAACTACTATAAGCTCTATGCGGCAGTATACATTAAAGCCATCTTCTGGTCTAGAGGGCTAAGTTTTACATGTTTTTTAAAAATTCGTGGAAAGAAATCGGGAATAGATTTTGTAATTCTGTTTTTTGTATTTGGTAGTACAATTCATTTTAAAAAATACAAAATTAAAAATTTGTGAATCAAAAAGTTCTCGGGATCCAAAGTAGGCTCATCCACAAAAAGATGTGTCGATGGCACCCACGTTTCCGGGTGTTATAACTATCAGAAAGCAAGACGGAATATGGGAAGTTGCTTAGTAGGAATGCTTTTATCGTCCGTAGCAGAATTGTTATAATAAAACTGAATTTGAAAAAATG
This sequence comes from Lordiphosa clarofinis, assembly GCA_018904275.1. NCBI lineage: Eukaryota > Metazoa > Arthropoda > Insecta > Diptera > Drosophilidae > Lordiphosa > Lordiphosa clarofinis. Next base: position 5,171,626 of record JAEIGQ010000005.1, on the reverse strand, counting down.
GCGGCCATTTCAAAACGACCAATCGATTTTTGACTAGTATAAGTAGCAGTATAAGTATATTTTGGCATATTGCAGCCCAATGCCGATTCTTTCTCTTTTTTCTTACAAATCTTACATACAATTTTACAATTTCTCTTAGATGGCAATGTTAGCATCATAAAATTCTAAATCCAATTTTCTAAAATATTAACAAATATTTATAGGACTACAATTACATTGATTGCGACCTTATCTCCCTAGAAACTTTCTTCCATTATGTGTTGTCTGTACTTTTCAGCGTGGCTGACATATGCTGCTAGACTTGTCCATTTGCTTCCGTTCAAATACGTTGTTCCGAAGCATCCTGCCCTGATCTCTTGTAAAATGGGACATTTCCCCAAGAAGTGCTCTGTATCCTCGCGTTCTCTTAAGTTGCACAGTGTGCATTCATTTGGGTATTCCAGTGTCAGCGGGGTCTCATAGTCGCTTGCCATTTCGAGCCATTGCCTGAAGAACTGTGCTTTTGATCCCAACATGTATTTTGTGACAATTATTGGATATCGTCGGTCCGGCATGTTCAAGGTTTTCAGAACATATATAAAGTGGATGTCCAATAGACTGGCCCTTAAAAATAGATTTCAAAATACCGGGCGGAAAAGGGTTCGTTTTGGTCCCAATAGATATGAAAAAAAGTTTGGCAGCGATCGGACTTCATTTAGTGGACGCGCGTTCGCCCTCAAAATCGAAAATATGAAATGTATGGGAAATGAGGTGGATGAGATTCGAATTTAATTTCTAAAAATTCCAAAAAAATTTTTATGTATTAATTCTTTTTGCATCCTTTTAGGGGAATATCATAGCAACATTTTAAATATAAATGTGTCTTATTTTGTGAGTCAGCCTGGCCAGAATCATATCAAAAGGGTCAATTTTTCAAATTTTTTTTTGGTATTTTTTTCAAAGAATTTTTAATACATATGAGATTTTGATTTTTGCTTTTGCCCGGGCGGCAAAACTATCGTTTTGGTCCCAAAAGATATAATAAAAAGTTTGGCTGCGATCGGACAATATTTAGTGGACGCGCTCTCGCCCTAAAAACCAAAAATTTTAAATATGCTACCAATAAATGGGATGAGATACGGATTAAATCTGCAAAATTTGAAAAAAAATTTTTTTTGTGATTTTGCTCTTTAAATCCTTTAAGGGGAATACCATAGCAACATTTTACATATTTTTGTTGGATATTTCGAGCGTAAACTTGGTCAGAATCATATCAAATCGGCCAATTTTTAAAAAAAAAATTTTTTTCTGAGATTAATTTTGGATTTAATCTCTAAAATTTTAAAATTTTTTTTTAAAGTGTTAATTCTCTTTAAATACTTTTTGCGGAATATCGTAGCAACATTTTAAATATTTTTGTTGGATTTTTCGAGCGAAAACTTGCTCAAAATCATATCATAACTCCTATTTTTCTCATTTTTTTGGGGTTTTTTTTTTAATGATAAATTAATTTATGCGAGACTATGATTTTTGCTCTTGCCTGGGCGGAAGAAATTTCGTTTTAGTCCCAATAGATATAATAAAAAGTTTGGCAGCGATCGGACTTCAGTTGGTGGAATCGCACTCGCCCGTAAAATCGAATATTTGAAATAAATGCGCAATAATTGGGGTGAGTTTTGGGCTTAATATCTAAAATTTTTAATAAAAAATGTTTAAGTGTTATTTCTCTTTATATTCTTTTAGAAGAATATCATAGCAACATTTTAAATGTAAATGTCCGATATTCAGAGCATATCTCGTATATATTATTTTATCTTAAAAAAAAACATAAAAAAAATTATAAACAAGTGAGAAAGTCGGTCAAGCCCGACTATGTCATACTCTGTACCAAGAGCAGGAGCTGAATGCAACGTTTCTGCTGGGCTCATCTCTAAGTTTCTCTCTCTCTCCCTCTCTCTCTCACTCAGCGTTGTTGAATAAAAATGCGGTGTTGGTTGTGAGCGCGTGGGAGGGGGGGGGGGGGGGGGGAGGCGGGAATTTATTTTTGGTCATAACTTGAGAAAAACTCATCCGTTCTTTATCATTTCTTCGGCAAAATTATACATTTTGCAATAACTACTAAAAGGACCAATCATATCTATCTTCAAAACTGTAGGAGATATAACGTTTTTTCCAAATTGCGGGGGGGGGGGGCGGGGGGACAAAATTGAAAATAAACTTGATCTGCCTAGTATAAGAAGCATTTGTGCAAAAAATGTCAAACCTCTATCTCTTACCATCTCCCGAGATCTGTTTGTTCATACGGACGGGCGACGGACGGACAGACGGACAGACAGACGGACAGACGGACAGACGGACAGACGGACATGGCTATATCGACTCGGCTGTTGATGCTGATCAAGAATATATATACTTTATAGGGTCGGAAATGATTCCTTCTTCCTGTTACATATTTTTGCACAAACTTAATATACTCTGTGTACCTTTGGTACAGAGTATAAAAATGTGAAAAATGTGCTTTAAAATATGATTCTTACCAAATTTATTCTCAAAATATCTTACATTAATATTTAAAATGTTGCTATGGTATTCCGCAAAAAGTATTTAAAGAGAATTAACACTTTAAAAAAATTTGAAAATTTTAGAGATAAAATCCGAAATTAATCTCAGAAAAAAATTTTTTTTTTTAAAAATTGGCCGATTTGATATGATCCTGACCAAGTTTACGCTCGAAATATCCAACAAAAATATGTAAAATGTTGCTATGGTATTCCCCTTAAAGGATTTAAAGAGCAAAATCACAAAAAATTTTTTTTTCAAATTTTGCAGATTTAATCCGTATCTCATCCCATATATTGGTAGCATATTTAAAATTTTTGGTTTTTAGGGCGAGAGCGCGTCCACTAAATATTGTCCGATCGCAGCCAAACTTTTTATTATATCTTTTGGGACCAAAACGATAGTTTTGCCGCCCGGGCAAAAGCAAAAATCAAAATCTCATATGTATTAAAAATTCTTTGAAAAAAATACCAAAAAAAATTTGAAAAATTGACCCTTTTGATATGATTCTGGCCAGGCTGACTCACAAAATAAGACACATTTATATTTAAAATGTTGCTATGATATTCCCCTAAAAGGATGTAAAAAGAATTAATACATAAAAATTTTTTTGGAATTTTTAGAAATTAAATTCGAATCTCATCCACCTCATTTCCCATACATTTCATATTTTCGATTTTGAGGGCGAACGCGCGTCCACTAAATGAAGTCCGATCGCTGCCAAACTTTTTTTCATATCTATTGGGACCAAAACGAACCCTTTTCCGCCCGGTATTTTGAAATCAAAAAAAAAAAGTTAACATAAGGGCCAGTCTAATGTCCAATGTGTAGGTGAATAATACCGGCAGACCAGTTTCCAAATGGATTGCGTAATTAGGCGTATTCTGCGGAAGGTGGAAGACTCTTTTGATTTATATTTTAAATATTAGAACCCCATACATGAGCGGCGTAGCAAGTGTTCGCCCTCGCTGTCGCCTGGTACATCTTATATTTCGTGCTCATGTTCACTTGTTTCCGTTTCAGCAGTCCATTCCACGTACTACTAATTGCCACTTGAGTATCCTTCCTCTTGAGCTCTGCGTGCTTTTGGAAGGTCATATTGCTCGTCAGAGTGACGCCTAGGTATTTAAAAGAATTGACTGCTTCCAACTGAATATTTGCTGGCTCTAATTCTCGTTTCGGGAAATCTTCCTCTTCATTTCGGACTACGAGTACTTTCGATTTTTTGCTACTAATATAAAGTTTCCAGGTGTTACAGTATGTGTATGTAGTGTCTATCATTTCCTTTAGTTCTTCTGGAGTTTTCGCCATCATGACAATGTCATCCGGATACATCAGCACCTTGAACCGCTGCGAGCCTAGATTTACCCCTACAGCCAGTTTCTAAGCAATATCGTCGATGTAGAGGGCAAATAATAAAGGGCTGAGTAAGCACCCCTGTTTAACGCCTTGGTTCGTGAAAAAACCCTGCGACAGACTTTGACCATCCCAAACCCTTGTGATGTTATTGCTGTATAGGCTTTCCAGGGTTTTTAAGATTTTGGTGGATACATCCAAATTGCTTAACTTATACAGCAGGCTGTCCCTATTCATTGTGTCGCCTTGAAATCTATAAACGCGAAAGGCAAAGCTAACTTCGTCTGTGCCGAAGTTTTGATACACTTGAAAACGCTTGTCTCAACGGTTAGTGACTTCGACCAAACTTCGCAGATCAGCTTAAAAATATTTAATATTACCCATGACCGTGATTGAGAGCGGTAATATTGAGAAAAAACCAGTTTTTCTCATTAAAACCCATTTTTCGAGCGATTATTTGTGTGGCTGCCACAAGAAGTAGTCATCCGATATGGTTAGCAGCGTGCAGACAAAAGAAAACTCTGTGCAAAATTTCAGCTCGATAGCTTCAAAACTGAGGGACTAGTTCGCGTAGAAACAGACAGGCGGACAAACGAATAGACGGAGGGACGGACAGACGGACAGACAAAGCTTAATCGACTCAGCTCATCATGCTGATCAAGAATATATATACTTTTTGTGGTCGGAGATGATTCCTTCTATGCGTTGCGAACTTCTGGGCAAAATTATAATACACTTTTCAAGTGTATAAACCCAAAAACAGTAAACTCACCGTAAGTGTGTTATTCAAACAAATTGCATAACTCTTGGCTGTCCTGAAAAATGGTGCCCCATAAACAAACAGTGAAATTTTATACAATTGTAGTCCCCAAGTGTTTATTCGATAGAACATATACACGAGTGAAAGCAAAAAAGTCTGCTGATGAGAGGATTGGCGATCTACGAAACTGTACTGTACAGACAAACCATTGCTAATCAAAAATATTGAAATTAATCTCTGTTGATTTGAGTTCATTATAGAACTATTATTGAGCGCTAAAACTAACTTTAACTAAAAATATTTTGGCTCTATTTAAACTCGGATTGTAAATCATGTTGTAAACCGAAACCAGTTAAAAGGGCTAAATTTGACTATTAATTTAAATACTGTTAAGTGTATTGGCAGTTTTACTCTTCTTTCAATAAAAAATCGAGTTAGTGTAACTCATTTCATCACATGAACAGTAATTTCACTCCAAAAGACTTTCCCTGCACTTCCATTCTCAATGAGTCTTAATTTATACATAAGCGGAAGCGAAAGTAAGGACCTTTGCTTTTATATTAGAAAAACACTTGTAAGCACTTGACTACTTTTGGGTTAAGACTCTTCAAAATGGGACTAAACAAAAACAGCCAATGATCTATTCAATTAACATTGCTGCTGTTCTCCCCCTCCGCTTACCAATTTCTTAAGAGGCCATTTAAAGCGAAGCTCTTACCTTTTGTTCACGAAAATGAAATTAACTCCTTTGGCGACGCTTGAAAATGTTCGTAGAAATTTCGCATTAAAAATGTGATAAATTTGCCGAGCGTCAGTAGAAGGGGAAACTAAGCATATATATATATGTACATAAGTATAATCTACTTTTGGAAGTTATGGTCGTAGGGACGCTAGAGATGGAAGCGTGAAAACAACGCATTTTAAGCTCATCTCTAGTGGAGGAATACTGAAGCTGGGCGCTTTAGGTGGCGACGTTGAATTCGAAATGAATGCAATCTTACTAAAATATGCAAGGAACGCACACTCACACGCACACAGACACAAACAACGACATTAAACATTGAAGCGACAAACGAAATGAAAAACGGCTGTGCAAATTAATTTTACGTTGTACGTACAACAACACCAACAACAACAACAAAGGGCGACGACTCCTACGACAACATTGTGCCGCGCCGCTCGACGATGAATAGCAAACAAAAACAACAACTATGCGGGGCATACGCCCATAACTCGACATATACTGCATGAAGCATGGGCGAGACGGGGGAAGAGAGTGTAAAGCCTGGAAGCACTCTTTGGGGTGCTAAAGATACTGTGACTCCCAAATAGCAGCAAGACAAACATTTAAGGGATTGCAAAAAAAGGATGCCAACACCCACACTTTATTTCACTTTAATTACCGAGTTGGTAGGAACGGGGTAGGGGAATTGCTGCACAATAGCGTGGTATAAACCCTAACAAGTGGATTTATGCAAACTAGAGAAGCAAGCGTGAGTCGTGAATTTCTTATGAGAAAATAAGCCGGCTCAGAATTAGCTGGGTCCATCGAAGCGGACTCAGAACTGAAGCTTCTAAATTGTTAAGCTCCCGATCCTGAACCCCAACCCGACCCTCTCTGCTTGAAGTGAATTCACTTGGGGTCATATAGTGATCTCGTTATAAAGATCTCGTTATGACATCAAAGCAGATTTTAAGTTTATTAAAAATAAAATGATAATTATATAATAAGTGAAAACCTAATTCTATTGTAAAGGCCTAATTCCAGATGACATAAAAATCAATTTTTATGTTGCAGCTCACATGAATAGAAACACTTTTGAACTGCTTTGAAATCTGAATGCTATTGCAAAGCAGTCTTATTTGAATGAAGTATTGTATCGAAATAAAAATTTATGCCATCTGGAATCAGGCCTTAATGAATAAGCTTAATACTTCTATCAAAAAAAAATTTCTTTAGTTTATTAAATGAATCCTACAGTAAACGCGGTTCAATAAGCTCCTAAAGCCATTCTATGAACTAAACCGACGCGTCGGTTCAAAAACTGAGTTAACCCTTGAACCAAACCAGTCCGTATTTTCAAGCGATTTGCATCCCTGGAAAATACCATAATATTCTGAAAATTTCCCTAATTTGTTGGAAAATAAGGTCAAACTTAATTTTTTATTTAGCTTACCTTAAAAAAGAATGAAAATCACATTAATTCTGCATTATAAATCTGCTGGACCGACTGACATTTTATCAACCCACAGCAAAAACTGTTTATTCCAGTGATCTAAGTTTTGGCATAGACTTTCGTTTAGCTATGCAAGCGCGCACTAAGAAAGAAAGTTTTGAAAATTTTACCGCGAATTAGGTGAAAAGCCAAAGAAAAGTTAGTATGGGTCACATAACGCTGCTGTGGCTCCTAGAGAACATTGTGGACTCAGCTCTTTTGCTTAGAGTGCATGAAAGAGAAAGGCTTACACTCATGTTGTCTTGGCTCTCTGAGACAGGTCATAGCTGCTTTAAAAGACATTAGTTAGAAAGAGATAGCAATTAACAAGAGGAGGGAGTTCACACAAAAAGGGGAGATGAGGGGAACGTGAAATAGTGAAGAGCGCAGGAAGAGGGTGGGGATAGATTCGAGAGCTGTGGAGAAGGGTGTGAAGAAAATGGGGACAAGCCAATTTGAATTGAATTATAATTGAAGAATGGCTGCCATGAGGTTGTTTTGATATTTAGTTCATAATTATTGGTTTAATGTGAACGGATTTTCATATATCGAAGCCCCCCCAAAGTTGTAAACGTCACCGTACCGTACCCTAGTAATCACCACATCTTACAAGTTTTAGGATATAATGTCCATGGTCTATCAAATAAAATCTTACATCAAAATTTTTTTACCTACATTATGCAAAGCGACGTTTTTGCCTTAACGGAAACCCATGTGGAAGCAGCGCAGATAAGCAACTATGACTCACTCTTCAAAGCCTTTATTACATTCTGGCAACCGGCAAGCAGATGTAGTCGTTTCGGTCGAGCAATTGGCGGCACAGTTATGGGCGTAAGCCGGAAGCTGGCGGAGAAAAATATTCAGCACAGGCACGAATCGCATTCTGGAATTCAGCAGTTAAAGATCCAAACTCCACACAGCTTATACACCATAATCCCCTTATACCTTAGAGCGGCGACTTGGGCATCAGATCTCGAACAGATTAAGGACTTGCTCGAAAATGATATTGAAAATACAATTCTGATTGGTGACACCAATTCGCGTATTGGGCGCGAGCAGCAATTTTTGGATGAGGTCACGTTAGAAGCGTTTACAAATGGAGCGGATACCAGACACTCCAAAGACGTAACCGTTAATGCAAACGGAAGGAAATTCTTGGAGTTCGCAGACAACAGAGGACTGACTATTCTGAATGGTCGAACAAAAGGAGACATGGATGGAAACTTCACCTTTATAAATAAGAACGGCAGCTCAGTTATCGACTTCTGTGCGGTTGATAGTGCGATTTTGGAAAGTGTATTATCTTTCGAGGTGGAAACCAAAATCTGGTCTGATCACATGCCTATAGTTCTGAAAGTCGCCATCTTGGGATCTACAACGCCGGAGAAGAAACTTAAATTGTTGCCGAAATTATCCTGGAGCAACCAAAATGAGAACGAGTTCAATAAAATGGTTCAGAAACGCGTTAGGGACCTGAAAATTGAAAAGCAGGACTTAACTCTTGAGGACATAACATCCGCAATCAAAGGTGCAGCACGCTGCAACACTAGCAGCGCCTCAATACATTTTAACAACAAATGGTTCAATTGGAAATGCTATAAGAAGAGACAGACTGTATTTGCTGCGTTGAACAGCTTCAGAAAATCAGGGTTGGCAGAAGATAAACGGGCTTATGTAACTGCTCAACAGGAGTACAAGGTTGTGTGTGTAAACAGTAAACTCGACTATGACCAGGGCCTTGAAGCACGAATTACTCTGATAAAAGATAGCAAAGAGTGGTGGAAGATAGCCAGAGAAATCAGAGGAATTGCCCCAAAAATAGGGACCGAAATTGCTGCATGGGACTTTAAAAGTCATTTCGAAAACCTTCTGAACCCTAAACAAAGCGCTATGAACATTTAATATGCATCGACCTATGTTGAGGATCCAGACCTAGATAGAACGATTACAATGGAGGAATTCAAAATAGCACTTGCCAAAGCCATTGAGATGCTTGAGGAGTTGGTGACTATATACAATAGAGAACTTAATGGCAACAGTCTTGAGAAAAGTTTCATTAACAGTATAATTTTCCCAATTCATAAAAAGGGGGATATAAATAATCCAACAAACTATCGTGGCATTTCTTTTATAAATTGTGCAGCGAAGCTTCTAATGAGCATACTGACGACCAGGCTAACAATGTGGGTAGAGAAGCACAATAAACTTAACGAATTCCAAGCTGGCTTTCGACGCGGATATTCAACGGTTGACAACATTTTCAACTTGGCCTCCATCGTACGAATCAATTTCGAGGAGAAGAAGAAAGTTTACGCTTACTTCGTGGACTTCAAGGCTGCTTTTGACCGAGTACCTCGTCAACTTCTTCTGTACAAGCTACAACGACAAGGTGTGTCGACCAAGATGATTCGATTTATAGGAAAAATATACTCGCAAACGAACTGTGCAGTTTGGACAGGAGAAGAACTCTCGGAGAGTTTTCAAACAATGAATGGCGTAAAACAAGGATGTCTTATGTCACCACTGCTTTTTGCGCTGTACCTGGACGATCTTCACGAGCACATAGGAGGTGGCCTGTACATTGAGAACACCAACATAAGGCTATTATTGTATGCAGATGATATTGTTATCGTGGCGGATAATCCCTCAACACTTCAACAAATGATTCAAAAACTGGAGCTATACTGCACACTGTGGGGTATGGAAGTGAATAAAACGAAGTCCGAGATCATGGTGTTCCGAAAAGGAGGCAGGCTGTCAGCATTAGAAAATTGGACATTTCAGGCAGAACCGGTGAAGGTAGTACAGGAGTACAAATACCTTGGAGTTGTTTTGACGCCAACTATGAATTTCAAAAAACATGTAGCAGCAAGAACGAGAGAAGCGAAAGCGAGTATAAACTCAGTGTGGGCAAATTTCCTAAACAAGGGAACCCTAAATCTAACTGCAAAATGGAAAATATTTAACGCCATCAGCAGAACGGTGCAGTGTTACGGAGCTCAAATATGGGGAGGAGAAATAAGCGACGAGGCAGATCAATTGCATCGCTACTTTATCAAAAGGATACTTAAGCTGCCAGACTGTACGCCGAATTATATTTTAGCAATAGAAGCTGGACTAGAAGATGGGCACATTTACAGCTTAACGCTTCATCTTAAATACTTGGCACGAGCACTATTTGAATATGAAGAATCTCGACTTCCGCATGTCCTGGCTAAGAAAATGATGCGCAATAACTTGGGATGGTTCTCTAAACTTCAAAACTTGTGTCGAGAAAATGGAGTTACTATGGAGAGCAACGCATCGCACGCCGGGTGGATCGAAAGCAACTTACAGCTTCTCACTGCGCTAAAAGAAGAGAACCGAAGCCAACATTTACTCAAAGCCTCAGGAAGCGCATTGAGAATATATAAAGATTTAAGCTATGAAGTAGGACCGTCATACTGCAACGAGCTGTTCCGACCAACGGACATAACCTGGATAATGAAGGCGAGAGGTGATCTGCTTTGGTTGAATGGCTGTCCAAGAAGGACTGTTAATAGTGGCATATGCTCACTATGTAACAGCAAGGAGTTGGAAGACATGCAGCATTTTGTGGGGCGATGTCCGGTTCTTAGAGAATTCCGTCTGCGTTGGTTTGAGAAAGGCACACTCACAACAGAAGAGGTAGTCATGGCGTTAAATGGAGAAATGGGATGGAAGAATCTGGCTAGATTTACTGAGGGGGCTATATTATATAGAAAAAATATTATTAATGAAGATTTCTAATACAAATGTAATATTAATAATAGATTTTATAACACAGTTCGACAAAATCCAACTTTTTTTAAAAGCCCGGCATAAGACCAATAAATTATGATAAAAGGCACCTTTGTAAGCATCACCTCATACCCAGTTTTTCAAATCCACCCTCGGTTCGCGTTTAATGGGTACTTTTGTACATGCAACACACAACTACAACAATTTTAACTAAGTTTTTACTGGCTTAAGATAAAATTCTCCAAAATTCAGCATATGTGGACAGGGTCATTGGGAACAACATATGAAAAATTCACTTAACTCGCGCAAACGGTTAAGGTACCTCCAGAAGGAGTTAAACGTTCAATCTTCAATATCTTTAAAAGCGCACGGTAGATTTTTCTTAAAATCGTTGTGTATGATGGTATAATGGGCTATTGCATTTCCCTAAGATATGGTACTTGACAGCCAAAAAACCGCGAATTGGAGTACCAATTTTATATTCACCCACGGAGCACTCCATATGAACTATATACCCGACGTACAAATAGACTGAACTGTGTTTTCAGTTTCACCAAGGAAGCTTTGGTTCGCGTTTTATAGGCAATTTTGTACCAGCAATTGCCTTTAAACAACATTTACCATCTGGGTATCACAGCCTCCCCCAAAAAATTATGCAATTAATCTTATGATTAAAATTCGTCGTTTCCACCAAGAAAAAGTAAATCTTTAATAAAAATTGTCTTTGGTGGGCCATCCGTGGTACACCTAGATGCGCTGAACTAAAGTATTTAAATGATATGATCTGTTTTCCTGCTTGCAATGAAGCAATTTACTTATAAATTTAATTTGATAATTTTGGTAAAGCTGGTTTTACCTAAATGGTCAATGTTGTTCTAAGGCAGTTGCTGGTACAAAAATGCCTATAAACCGCGAACCAAGGCTTCGTTGACAAAACTGAAAACGCAGATCTGTCTATTTTTAGGCCTTGTTTATGGCCTATATGAATTAATTTGTGGGTGAATATAAAATTGGTACTCCAATTCGCGGTTTTTTGGCTGTCGAGTACCACCTCTTAGGGAAATGCAATAGCCCATTATACCATCATACACAACGATTTTAAGAAAAATCTACCGTGCGCTTTTAAAGATATTGAAGAATGAACGTTTAACTCCTTCTGGAGGTACCTTAACCGTTTGCGCGAATTAAGTGAATTTTTCATATGTCGTTCCCAATGACCCTGTCCACATATGCTGAATTTTTGAGAATTTTATCTTAAGCCAGTAAAAACTTAGTTAAAATTGTTGTAGTTGTGCGTTGCAAGTACAAAAGTACCCATTAAACGCGAACCGAGGGTGGATTTGAAAAACTGGGTATGAGGTGATGCTTACAAAGGAGCCTTTTATCATAATTTATTGGTCTTATGCCGGGCTTTTTTTTAGTGTTGTACTGTGTAATACATGTAAACGTTGTTTAAACAACAGATGAAAGGCTGACGGTTACAATCCAAGCTTTATAAATGTTTATTTCTTAAATACGTAAAATAATCTGCAGTTACGAATAATGTATATGAATATGGAAAAATAAACATCATCTATCTATCTATCTATCTATCTATCTATATCGAAGTCTTATCAAAAAATATTTGTCCCTGTTCCGAATTCCGCAAATCGACTAGAATTGTCGTTTTCGAAATTGTAGTTTGCTATTAAAAGCATTAATATAAATCCCCAAAATTTTTATCAACATCTATAAAATATTATCTTATATTAAAATTGTTCGGAATTGAGAACAACAAATTGTACAACGTTCGTTTTCGAGGTATGTGCTTGCCAGTAAGGGATTAATATAATGTTCCGGAATATTCGACCTATTCGGTCGGTCAAATAAATGATCATCTTTATCCAATCAATTTCATCCAAATACTCTAGCGCTTACCCAAGCTTAAATAGAGCTACAATAATAGACACAATAAATAATTTCTCAAGTGATGTTGTTTTTTTTTTCTTCCAATTTCCTTTTGAAAAATACCAATACATGGTTATTTCGCATCTTTTGTTTTCCCTTCATTTCCGTATGGATATAACTTACCAGGCACTCCATGCCTGGTAATCTACCGTAGTCAGAAACACTTAAATGCTCGTAACAAGGAGCAACAGGAAATAAACAATGGGCCACCCGCTAAAGGGACTGCATCGCCACCTTCTCTAAGTCTCAGTCGCACTCTCGCTTAGCGGCTGCATACTAAGTATTTTACAATTAAGCATTTAAAGCCATAGTTAAAAACATTGTCTGGTCCGCCGCTGAAGCCACCTGAAATAGCACAGCGCAGTTTAGTTTGGCTTTTTATTTAGCCCTTTTTCGCCTCGACTGCTGCAGGTATATAAACGCCGGGCAGTAAAATGTTGCCGTAATGGTAGCAGAGAGCCGTGCACCAATAAATAAATTCTCACAAACACCCCAAACAAACAAGAGGCAGGAGTTTAGAGTGTTGGAGCAGGTGGAACTTTGACTTTAACCACAGAGCAGGGCGGGTTATGCGCCACCCATTGTTTGGCTTGACAATGTGCCTTTTTTTTGTGGTGTGCGCTTGGGTGTGCTTTTTAATCAAATTCTTAGACCAAGCATACTTTTGATTAGATTAAATATCTGGGAGATGTATTTTTAATGCATAAGCTTTGTTAAGGATAGCCATTTATGCTAATGATAGTAAGAAAGAGATTAAGAGAGCTAAATTTATGGAATACTTTTCTTTCTTTCAGTTTTCCCACGAGCCTAACGAATGATTTGTACGAAATTTAAGATATCTTTGAAGCTCAAAGAATTCACCACTCACATAATTTATGAGCTACGTAAGTATAATCATCTTCATTAGAATACAAACTATTCAAACCCCCAAAAAAAGGGAAAGATATTCGGACGATATTTCATTTTATGATGCCGTCAAAATAAACAACTTGACCAAAATTATACCCTTAAGCGAATTGCAATAGAAAAGTGGACGGACTAAACTGGCCTGGGCCTGGCCTGGCCCAATCCTTTTGGTGTGTTGCCGAAGAAAAAATTTATAGACAAACTTTCTGCCATTGCAGGCACTGGCGGCAAGAACTTTTTTGCTTGAATATAATATTCATAAATTTAATCCGAACAAACACTTTTCGCGTATTTTGTGCGCTTTATTTTCGGGGCTTGGGTTTGTTTTGGCCACGTTTATCACTGAGACGACGTCAAGTATTCCACTTTTGCAACATTTTCCGGCTCTCGTTTTGGTTTGCATTTTTTTGTTGTTGTTTCGTTTTGTTTTGTTTTGCTGTGGGGGGCTAAAGAAGAAATAAACAAAATAAATAATTCATAATGCAAATAGGCCAAAAGGAGCACAAGGAGAGGACGATACCGAGGCAGCAAGCCAAGGGAAATAAAAAACAAACAAAAAAGAAATCAAATGCAGAAGGCAAGCGATACAAGAATTTCCGATTTAGACTTTGGTGAAGGACTTTGGGCAATCTGGGCATGTGTGTGAGCAAAAGCACTTTTGAGACCAAAGGATTAGCAAACAAATCAGGTAGTCTTCGTCCATTGTGGGACTTGTTAAATGAGGGGACTTAGGTTTTTTTTTTGGGCCAAATTGTCAAGTACTTGTAGGTGCTCGCACAAATGGAAAAAATTTCAAATTTCAATTGCTTCTTTGCTCATTTTGCTGGCGCCCAACGTGAGGGACCAGTTCCTTGAATTTGACAGTAGGTGTAGTTCTCCTGAAACGAAATTTTTCGGGCTGAAAAGTAGATTTTTCATGCAAAGAGGATAACTCGTTACACTGATTGGCAGTTGAGTATTCGGCTGAGTACTGCCGGAAATTCAAGGAATAGTCGGACTTGGGATAATTAGATTCCAGGAATCTCCAGCTTAGACTAAAACGAAGAGTAAGCCAAATAAATTAGGCAAGCGACTGATCTGTATCAGTTTTTGTTTAGTATCAAATCGTAGATTTGAATTTTAAAGTCATTTACGGACATGCAAAGTAACAAGAAGTTTCTTACAAAAATTGAGGGAAAAAAAGGGGAAGTAAGGATTGCGCCACAGTTATCATTTTGCATGTTTGCAGCACATTTGTGAAGTCTCTGTAAATGGTTGTAAGCTACATTTTTAGAGCGAAGTTTTTTTTACGGACCGCCTGGGGGACCAAAATTAAAAAAATTTTGTCTTTGTCTTTGAATTTTGCATTTGCAAAATCAGCCACTTTTACCATTGCCGTAGTAGCAGGTGGGTTGTGAGAAGTGGGAGGTGAAGCTACAGATATGTTGGGTATGTCTTTGTCTTTGAATTTTGCATTTGCACAATCAGCCGCTTTAACCATTGCCGTAGTAGCTGGTGGGTTGTGTGTGGATTGGGGAGGAGTTGGTGGGAAATGTGGGGTGCATTGAAGACATGTTGTGAATTCTTTAGATATATTATGTTTGTTTGAATGTGACTCCACAGTGGTTTGACAGTGACTTGACAGTGACTTAGCAGTGACTTTGCAGTGATCTAACACTGACTTAACAATGACGTAACGTTGACTTAACAGTGACAAAACAGTGACTTAGCTTTGGAACCAAATAAGATTAATTTTGCAATTAGCTCAGAAAGTTCTTAGGAATAAAACAGACTTCGAGTAGCAGAACCTAATACCTAAAGTAAAATTCAGTGGAGTTGAAGTGCTTTGGAAATTTTTTTTGGGAATAACCGTTTACTGAAATTAACTGAAAACCTACATTATTTCATCTTTTAACCAGCCTAGAAATCTATTTTTTTGTTTATTAAAATTGTATCAAAAATAATTTAAATTTTTATATAATTTAGTCTTGCATACATTTTGGGGCCCAACGTGGGGGCATATTTGTCCGTTTAATTAAAATAATTTTGCACAGTGCACTCTAGTTAAACTTATGTTCTGTACAGCTTAGCCACGTTTAAGGGTCTTACAGCTTAAAATAGTCAACCAAGGCCAACAACAACAACAACAGCAGCAACAAGAACAAACAGAACAGCGAGCGGAAAAAAGGCAACACCGCATATATTAAATAAAAAATGTAAAATCGTTGGGTCGGCGGTTGGCACAGCGGAGGAGGTTTAAACTAAAATAATCAAAAAGTGGAAAGTAGGTGGGATGAAGAAGAAAAAGCCAGCGTAATCGCACACACACACACACACACAAACAACATGGTACAAAAAAATGCAACAAAATCGGATTAAAAGTGCTCACGGGTTGAGGCAACCGAGCAAAAGCCCAAAGCCAAAGCGAACTTGGGGTTCTTGGGTTCAGCAGAGGCAAAAGAGATACAAATTGCAGTAAGACGGTTTTTTATAGTTCAACGATGGATTTACGATGTAGCACGACTTTGAACTACATTTGTCGAGGTTGAACCAAGGAAAAAGAGAAAAGAAAGACCTAACATCGCGTAGTGTTGGTTAAGTTGCCAGGCTCATGCACTGGTGCCGAATAAAACTGTCTACTTGGTTAACAGCTAAAGGTAAAGGGTACTCCCCCAGGTAAGCAGGATGTATTGAGTTTGTGGTAATTTATGTTTAGGCCACGCTAGTGGCAAACAAAATGTCCTTGTAAGAATTTCAGCAGCAACTAATTAGCACATGCACGTACATTAAGGAGTGAGGTAAAGGCACGGAAAGATCTTGAGCCTTAAAACGACGGCAGAGGCCACGTGCTCGGTTGGCTTAAGAGAACTTCTATGCCATTTACATATAGTTGGTTGTAGAAATGATTCGACTTGAATCTATTCTATGACGGGTCCCAGCATCATCTCTAGAAAAATTGACAATGAAATACCCTTGTCAATACTTATGTTTTCCGAGTCAATTATTCGTTGAAAAATAGCTAATAACCCAGATAGCATTTTATTAAGTTTTTGATCACATTCGAGTTTTTTTCAGACTTAAAAGGCTGAGAACGTTAACAATGTAGATTGAGTAAACCAATTACACAATTTTACAAAAAAAGGCCAACTTTTGCAACAGAGAAGTTCCTTATGTATTTTTGGCCGCTGAATTTAGATAAATTGTCCGTTTTCTCCCAGCACGTCAGGCATATGATATATTTGCATAAACGTGTGTTTACAAGGTATCATTACATTTATTGGTCGTGTGGCCATATTAAGTGTCATATTCTAACCAAATTTGTGTTATTGCATGTGTGCACGAAACACGATTTTTGTTTTGATTTTGCTGATAAGGTAAAAATTTTTGGATTTTAATATTAAAAATGTGGTTATTTTTAAAAAAAAACCTATTTTTTTCCAAGTTTAAAAAAGTATGAACAATTTTCCGCTAATATTAAAAATCTTAGAAAAAAATAATTGGTAGTCCTTTATTTCTTTCATTTTACATATATTTAGTTTTTCGA
Organism: Lordiphosa clarofinis; assembly: GCA_018904275.1. Taxonomy (NCBI): domain Eukaryota; kingdom Metazoa; phylum Arthropoda; class Insecta; order Diptera; family Drosophilidae; genus Lordiphosa; species Lordiphosa clarofinis. The sequence continues at coordinate 5,154,621 of JAEIGQ010000005.1, read as the reverse complement.
TATCATTGCGCTTTTAAAAGTTATAGCCCAAAAACTATACAATTTTTCGACTTTTTTTGCATAACATTTACCTTCAAAATTTTTTGTACCTTGAAAATAACATAGTAGTTAATTTAAAACCAATGCGTGGATATAAAAAGTCAATAAAGTTTGATTTTTGTAAAATTTTAAATATTTTAAGGTTTAATATTGTTAAAAAAATTTACAAAAACTACAACAATTTTTAAAGTTTTTGGGCTATAACTTTAAAAAGCACGATGATATCGAAAAACTGAAAATATGTAAAATAAGAAGAAACAAAGGACTACCATCTATTTTTCTTAGTTATTAAAGTCAAGAAGCTAGCTAGCAAAGTAGTACAATATAATGGTTAAGTTTAACAGAATGTTAAATTGTTTCGAGTCGGTGCAATATATGCTGTCGCCGACGATGCTGCTGGCGTTAAGCGAATTTAGAATTAAGTCCTCACCACCCATAAAGTAGATTTCTAAAAATGTATGTGGTTCGTTTGGCAGCAATGTGTCTACTTTACAGTAGACTTGTCCTTTGATTTTGAAGGTTGAATAAAATTACTGACCATTTGCCGCTGTATTGCGCATTACTTCTGTTATTTTTGAACGAAATTATTTGAGAGCATGAGTTAATTCTACGAATGGACTTTAGAAACAGAATTGAAACTGGATATGTGCCGATATGCAGGCCGTTCAATGGTTCTGGAGGTGTTTCAATTTCCAATAGATGCACTTTTCTTATTTCATGCAATTGGGACATTCTTTGTCCATAACACCTATCAGGACATTCGGATGAGCGAAGTATTCGATATCTGGCGAATGCGAGACAAAGGAACGAAGCAGATATATATGCTCGATGTACTTGTTGGCGTTGTTGGTCAATTGTTCTGCGTGTGTTAACATCTGTCCGGCGCGCTTGTCTCTGTTCCAATTGTTGTTGTTGACTACGGAAAGCTCGTGAGAAGAACACCCTTGCGACATTCTAATACTCATAATTTCATATATTTCATGTAATCGTTGATCTGTTCTATCTGGACTGCATTCGTTCGACGACCCAAATAGCCACAACTACGTACTGCTGGCATTGTTTACTGTAACACAAAGAGAGACAAATTGAAACGATTAATGAAAAACGATATTTAAAAATTTGCACAATAATAATACACAGAGAGACACAGATGAGCAGCCTGCTGAGTCGTCAATTCAAAAGAATGTTCTGCAGAGGCACACCCAAATCACATAGCGCTAAATATATACAAAAAAAACTTCATTAAAATCAGCCAAGCCGTTTCGGATTATTTTGCTAACAAAAACGTGACACGAGATTTTTACATCTATAGATTTAGTAAAATTACACTTAAAATGAGTTTTATGGAATATATTTTTTTAAGTTACGAAAAATTTTATAAGAGAAATTCTAATTTTCCGGTCGAATTTGTTGCTTTTTAGGGTGTTTTTTTTTTAAGATTAGTTCTCACCGTACTTCTGACACTGAAAACTCTTGATCCAAGTATAAAATTTTAAACTTATTCTCTGAGTGAAGGGAATAAACGCTAGCTAATGGTTTTCACTCTCTATTTCATATGTGGCTGTAATGGTCTTTGTTTCAAAGTCTCTTTGTTTAGTTTTTCTTTACTCTCTTCTTGTCGATGCATTTTACATCCGAATAACATCATATTTGATTGTTTTTACTATGCGATTCACTTAACTTACTATTAAGTTTACTTCCGTATTGATACCCGGTATCGCTGAGGTCCATCATTTAAAAAATAGTTTTCTAGATAAATTGCTTTGCTTGTTTTCAACCTAGCGAGATGTTGCACTTGCGTGCTCGTTCGACCGTTACGGCTGCCTCGTAAAACTGTGAACGCAAAGTTGCAAGTTGAACGATGAAGTAGAAAGTAGGATGCAAAAGGCATGGTGGTAGTTGCAAGTGCCATCAGAAAAGGAGCTCACATAATGCGGCCGTAAAATGAGAGTACGCCGCTTGCTAAAGCTAGCTGGCAACAAAATTGCAGTCGTCTAAGCCCTATACATACACACACAGGTCGCAAGGGGACGGTCGGACCAAAAAGGAAATTACGGATTCAAATTAGCGGCACTCAATCTCAATCTAAGTTGTGCCGCTGCCACTCAACCGCCGGCTAATGCGTTTTATACGCCCCACTTTTATGCAATTTAATCAACTTATCGCGTAAAATGCACAAAACGGGGCGAACTCAAGTACACCCAACCCCCAAAGTAATCAATGATTTTTCAGTTTTGCATTAAAATGCAAAGTCCCGTACACTCTCCCACCACCACCCTAAGTTTACTCTTTGGCTCTGTTGCTTATTTAGGGCTAATTAAGTTTCATTTAATGGCTGCCGTTGCCTCTAAAAATCTGGGTGGGGTTCGTCGCTTACAGTTTAGCAGTTTGTTGTTGTTGTTGATGATGGCTCGCGGAAAAACAAAATTCGAAAAAAGGGAAAATACAAAAATTTTCATCGCACCGCTTTTTAACTTTCCACAAAGTTGGCAATTGAACAGGCCAAAAGGGAGGAAAGTAAGTCCGTTAAAAGGTTTCAACTGTAGTTTTGTTTGAAATGAAGTGCAGCCACTTAAATTTCAAATTGATTTCGAATGTGAATCGTATCAAGCGCATATCAAATCAAGAAGTTGTTTACTTCAAAGTAAAATTAAGCTAAGTTATGTTCTGTAAATTGAGATGTATTAACCACGAAACAACCTTGGAAAAAATTCAGTAATCTGACTATTTATACTTCAGAGATGCCTCCGCTTATAGCAGTAATTGCCCCAAGTATTGACCCTCATTTAAGCTGACCTTCGTGGTTATGAAATGTTGTGGTTGAATGCTAATTGGTACTTTTGCTTATTTTATTTGTATTAAATATATCTTTGTCAAACAAATCATTTTACAACTAGTTCAACGAGATGTTCCATCATCTATATACGTATAATTTACAATTGACAGCAAGTCAAGTCACTTGTAACACCCAACAGAATTGTTATATTAGGCGGACAAACATACTGACAGTCAGCCAGCCCGGCAGTTAATATTCATGGTCTGGCTAATCTAATATACAGAGACCGGTTTTTGTAAGGCATTTCTTTCAAGTGCATATGGGTTTTCTCACCCTTTACTGCGCCAAATCACAAACAGAACAAAACAAGTTTTTCAAAAACTGGCTCAACCAGCCAGTCATTTGAATATTTATGAATTCTACACACACCAATATCTATTAGAAGCATTAGAAGTTAAACTAAATACCGACAGTTGTAAGTCGTGCACATCATTTTTTGACTGTTTTTTTTTTGTTTTATGCTTTTTCACACCTCACTGCAAATTATACCCTGAGTTATGTATACTTAAGACTTAAAATTGCATGGTAAATACTACAGCACAAACAATTAACTGAGAGTACACAATCGCTGTGTCATTTCAAACAGTTACAAGGTCAAGGCAGCTGGCAGAATCATGATGATGTGGTTTGGTCTGGTGGTGACTCAAAAGCAAGTCCCCTTAGCAAACCGCTTAATAATTCAACTTTATTGGCACGTGAAAACCAACAAAACAGCTGTTTAAGTGAATCCACTGGGAGATGGAAGGGGGCGCTTGCGCACAAAGCAAACGCTACGTACATAAATAAATTTATGTAAATTTAATTGTGTGAATAGAAAAAAAAGAGAGTAGCAAAGCGAAAACAAAACAAAGATCGAAGACCAGCTGACTAGCTAAAACTTTGGCAAGACGGACAGGTTCTAGCATAATTAATCATAAATTAATAAAACAATTTAATTGAAAAATTATACTATTAAGTGAGTTTTATCAGGCCAAGTGCGGGTAGCGATTATTGTTTTAGAATTCAGTGAAATCTTGAAGTGAAGTTATAAGGTTAATTGAAATATTGAAAGGCACTCGAACATTGATTTTACATTTTTTTCCACGCTTTCTGGAAAAAAACCTCACATCTTTCGCAAATTTTGCGAAAAAAATAATAGCACAACTAAAACACATAAAAATGCGATTATATTTGTGATTTTTTAAAATTATGATTTTTTTGTTGTTATTTTCTTTAATATTTCCTATAAACAAAAAAATTGTGACCGTTCTTAAAAATTTCTGTTTATATATTTTTTTGGGGATTTTAAGAAATTCCGAAAAAAATAGCACCATTAGCCCTTTTTTTAGTGAGACCCGTATGTTTCGCGGAATTGCCATTGCAGAAAGCACATGTATATTAGGTTTGGCCAATAGGCGCATTGGTTCTATTTAAGAATTTATTAATAAGAATTACAATGGTACGTAGAAAACACTGTAACGCTCAATCTTATCAAAAAAATGATATTGAACGGTAAAACTTATAGAAAAGTTGGTCAATTGGTAGGTTGCTCCAATATAATGATTAAAAACGCCTTAAGCTATGAAGAAATTGTTGTGGTAGGGTGCAAGTTTGGCTGATCGTCGCTGTAGATCACTTGCTGGTAAGCCAAAATTATTTGCCAATAAAAAAAAAAGGAACACACTGCTTTTCACTTCGACTTCACTTTTTACTCACCCACACCAGAGCTAAGATAACTTCAACATGCTTAAAACTAGCTAACTAGGGGAATGCGAAAAAGGAGCATAAACATCCCGCCGCCTTTGCAATATCGTTGCAAATTCGCACAAGGAAAGAATTGTGCATCATTTATCATCAACTCACAAGGCGCGACAAACACAGTATTTTGTGCTATGGGGAGACCTCGGCATTCGGCAGAACTCCTGTGCGGACAATGTCTGCGTTGACATCTGCTAAAGGCTGAATGTGCTGGCGCGTCACTCCATACGTTAAGTGCATACGTACGTTAAGTATATAAGATACCTGAAAAATGATTTAAAACGAGTCTGGGGGAGTGGGTCATTGAAGCGACGTTTTTGATTCCTATGGAATATATGGGTGGAGGGAGAAGCAGCAGCGCGCTTATCCAGGAGTCTTGCCTCCCTTTACTTTCAATTAAAAAAGACATGTCACCGTTCCTTGTTCCACCCAAATGTGAGGAATCCGCTCACACCTGGTCCAAAATCAATAAAATTTTTTGTTCTTGAAAACGCAACAATATTGTTCTTGAAGTGATAACATTGTACGACATTAGAGAAAACCCGTTCAGCGGCTGTTTTTGGTAACATTTGTGCTTGTTTGGTTCTCGGTTCTTTCCCTCTGTGCACAGTTCGCGTGGCTTTACAGCGGAGATGGAATTCCTTCACACAGTTCGTGTGGTACCACAACTACTCACGAATGAGTAGTATTTCACTCATATCGTGAGCCCCACAGCGTCGATGTGTGTAACTTCACATAGTTTGTGTGGCGCCACATTGATGGATACTAAATACTTCACACATGCATGCTCTTAATTCCACTTTGACACAATTTTGACGGAAGTGAAATTGACTCCGTTAATTCCCTCAGACGCAAAACGACATGCTTATCTGCTTAAAAAGTATTACTTGTTGGTTAGTTGATGGTTAGTTTAAGATGTTCACAAACGGAATTTTCTTTAACTCTTGAAAATGTTAAATATAAGTGGGAAATTAGGCGCTTATCTCTAGTTGATTTGATGTTGGGAAAATTTAAACTAATGAACAGCGAATTGTTAAGGTGACCCTCAATAATGCACTAGTTTCTAGTGCACCTAGGATTCGACAGTTGAAGGTTAATCCTTAATTGCAGTTAAGATCCGAGTGGAGGCAGATATTAAACGTCAATAGTTCGCATATAAATAAATTTGTAAATTCATCGTGACCTTTATTTGTAATTTTTCAATAATTTACTCCAATAGGCAATTGGTGCTCCTTGGACACGACTAGGGAAAGGGCTGAATCTACTGTTGGGGCCCTAAAATCTGGATATTATGTACTTATAATGCAACGGCATAGATTAAATGTTGTCTACGACTTGCGGGGACAAACAAGTCCCAAGTCTGATCATTGAAAAGTTTTACAGCTCATCCGTTCGACATTCGGAATAGCGTGGGCCAAGTTCCTCATCATCAGCCATCTCGCATGAGATGCTAGGGTTCTTGGCAAGATAATTAGCGCGTATTTGTTTAAATGAGTTCCGATGGTTCCGCTTCCATCGCTTCCAATCTTGGTGTGCTTTTCACTCCCGCAGCGTAAACTGTCCTTTAAAGAAGCCCAAGCCGCGTTGCAATCGCGAGAATACCGTAATTAAACTCAATAAATACTTTAATTAGATTCCTTTCCAAAGGCAGCCATCTACACATTCCCAAATAATTTTTCTTAAGCCGCTATCATAATGCTATTTATGGATGATCTTTCATAGACCAGGTTTCTCCTTTATTAAATTACCTAGGGCCACCTTCTAATGTAAAATTGTTCAACCTATTTAATATGTTTTTGTTTGGATTTTTACTCAATTTAAAACTCCCGGCTACAGCACTTGTTTGTACATGTAGAGTAGTAGAGTACGAAAAATATGTTTTACATGTTTATGTGTTTATCGGGGGTGCCACAGAAACCTCTTCCAACCAAATTCCAACCCAATTCCAATTCTTAGGTGCCACAGAAATTCCGTTTGGTTGGTTTCAAACCTCCCGTGTTTTGTAGGGAGATTTGGCAAAATTCACCATCCAAACAATTTTAACAAGCAAAATAAATTTTGGAAATGTAAACAACATTATTTTCTAGGATAGATTGCATCAAACGAATAAATTATTTAATTAGTTTAAACATTGAAATTAACGTTTCAATAATTATTGGGAAAAACAACCAAAGTCTTTCATATTAATCAAAACCAACCACTACTGTGGCTCCTCCTATCGTTTGTCGCGAGTTTGTGTCGCCATCTGGTTAGCAGCCAGCGGATTAAGGGCTGGCAAGATATTCTTCATGTTTTGCGCCAACAAATTTTTAAACTTTGCATTTTATTTATGAAGAATTTGACTTTAATTTAAATTATAATTTAAAAATGCATCATAAAACATATAACACAATCAAAAAATTTAATTTAAACATCAATTTAACCCTTAATTACAAGAAGAAAAATTTTTTGGCCAGAAATTCAGCCCTGTTTTTAGAGATGGAACTTCAATTGGAACAGCTGGTGCTCTAACTACATTTTCTAATATGAAAATGAAATCTCTCGAAGTTCTGTGGCACCGACGGTTTTTTCGAGAGATTTACAAACCAACCGTCGGCAAAATCTCTAGAGATTTCTGTGGCACCCCCGTATATGGAATTTTTCAATTCGCGGGAAATGAGCGGGTATTTTCGTACCAAGCTTCAGCCCCCAATTTTTAAAGTTATCTCAGCAATGCCTTATATGGAGAGTTTATATTTACCAAATGCAACACTTTTCTTCTAATCCTTTTAAATTACTTGCTTTCAGCTAATCACACAATTATGTATGCATAGTTTATCCACCCTCAAAGTGAGTGTCTATTACTTATCCCTTCTATTTACGTCTGACCGCGTTTAAATTGTCTGCTAAATATTTTAACAGAATATAACACTAATGCACTTGACAGCATTATAAATGCGTAACGTCAACGCCCTTAGCAAACTTAGACCAGAGAGACTGTGACTGAAGTCCTTCGGTGCTTTATAATTGCATTAACATATTACATACATGCATGAGAGAGACAGCAACAACAACAACAAATATGAGCCTGATTGCGGGCTATTAACAGCTTTAAAGATGAACAATTTATGTAATTCCCGCATGAACTAAAACAATTCAGTGTACAATAATACCAAGAGGAGAATATGGGGGACAACGTACCAACATGTAAACAACAAAAATACCCATCCCCTTTGGCTGCATGTTTTACTCTCTAATTGATTTTTGACTTCAATCTGTATGGCACATTATAAACATTCTGCATTTGATTTAACAAAAGATTGCTCTCTTCTACTAATTGAATTTTATTTATCAAAAATGCTCATCTTTGATGTATGAAATATGTTGAAATTTCATCCGAAACATTTCTGTACAAGTGGACTGGACAAATAAGTATTACAAAGAAAATGCTTGGCCTTTTGTTAATTGAAAAATCATTTTATGGTTTAAATTTCTGTTAACTTAGCTACGAGATTTGTATACCATTGAAAATTTAAACCAACAATTTGGACTTGAAATTACATATTTTTTAAGTCAATTTAAAATTAACACCAAAGGAAAAAGATAGTCTGCTTATATAAGGCCTAACAAACGTTTTTAAAACATTCGCTAAAGATTCGAAAAACAAGCAAGAAACTAGCTTTAGTTGTCTAAGGCCTTAGTTGGTCGCGTAGCTGTTACTGATATTGCTCCCACTTCCGCACTTTTGTAATTTTTGAGATTTCTAACTTTTGATGAACATTCGCTAAATATTTGCAAGATTGCTAAAAAAGAGCCGCAGCAGGAAAATAAATTCTGAATGTATTGAAATGTACTGTTCCCTCTAATTTTAAACATTTATCAGTATTTGCTTAAATTGTTTGACCAATTGATACAAACCGGTTCTGTTTACTTGTACGTTTCCCCAACTAGCTTCACCTACTACTACACTTTGAAATACTAATCACATATCAAGTTGTCTGTCTCCCTCCCGTATAATACTTATTTATTTGTCTACTTATCTAATTGCTCATTTCTGTACAGCCAGAAAATTGTTTTTTTGTTTTGTTATTTTGTTTGTTACTTTTCACTGTAATCATATCGTAAGAGATCTATAGTTGTGTTTTTATTACTCATCAATTATGGCAATAACCAACTGACATTAGCTTACTGTTATTGTTCGATCTTATTGAATGTAATGGCCATTTAGATTGTGTTGACTGGTTTACAGATGGCTAAAGGGGATTTGGGTTCAAACCCCTTTATCTGGCGGGCATAGATGTATATATTATATTTAGTACTTCACAAAGTCACAGAGTCTATGTTTGAATTTATGTTAATGTGCTGTTTTTCGGAGGGTTTAGGTTAAAACAAATGTGTTTGACATTCATTGTGTGACTGGGGCTTGAGTAGAGAACTAGCAATAGAAGGTGTTAACAAGAGGCTTTTGGTGTTTAAAATTAAATTAATGGCTGCCAATGTGGAGGGAAAACTTTTTGCCAAAGCAAGCAACATTGGGATATGGGCGCCCAATGTGGGAGGGGTTTTGTGTTTGTTGTTATTAATAGTTTATTTTAAAATTTGATAAATTTGATTTATGTAAATTGATTTTTAGTGATTTCCGTATTTGACCAGTAAATGACGTGGGTTCTATGACCATTTAACCGAGAAATCTTATAATATCAACACAAGTTGCATCATAAAAGTAGCGGTTACCTTCGCTAGCTATTGGTGTCAGATGTAAAGTAAGAAGTCATTAAACATTATAGACTATAACTTTTAAAAGCGTGATGATATCAAAAAACTAAAAATGTGTAAAATAAGAAGAAACACAAGACTATCAACTATTTTTTTCTGAGATTTTTAATATCAGCTGGAAATTTTTCCAGAATTTTTTAAACTTCCGAAGAAATCGATTTTATCAAAAAATAAACACATTTTTCATATTGAAATCTAAATATTTGTACCTTATCAGCACAATCCAAACTTCCTGTTTGGTTCTTCTGTTACGTTATTCAATGCAGATCACTTTAAAACAATTTTAGGTGGAAAAGGGCAGCTAGCCATTACCATTTCGGGAAAAAGATGCATCTTTTGATGCATCACCTGTACACCATGAAAACTTGGCATTGGTAAGATTTTTTTCGCTTCAGCTGCATTTTTCTTCCAATGAATTAACAAAAGTAAACTTTCCCGCAAATTTTGTTTTGTTGGCACAAAAAGTTGACCTACTCGCACCACACAAAAACTATGTTGTTTACACTGTAGCAAAACGACACATACTGAAGAAGAAAGGCTAATGATGAGGCTTGAAAATGAAGTTGGTTGCCACATAGTCCGATTTGATTTAATACTAGTGACGGCATCGCTTAAAATTCTTTTACAACTTTTTTGCACAGGTTTAGTGAGATAAACTTTTATGTTTTAAATGCAAATTTCTAAAACTCGCATTTATAAGTTTTTTATGATTTTTCATAATGCAAAATTTTTTTTAAAAATCGGTTTTGCAGTCAATGAATTTTTACCTTTAATGCCTAATATTATATTTTATTTGTTTTTTGACTTTTGAATCAAAATCTAAGGTTATAAAAAATTAATTAATATTTTTATTAAAGTTTCTTGAAAGAAATATTTGAATATTTCCGGTTTTTGTTTTGGTATATTACAATAAAGTTTTTGGTTCGGCCAAGCAATCAGTTCGGCTTATGTTTCAAGTGAAAGTATTGTGTAACTAAGCGCATTTGTTGCCCAAATAAGAGCCGTTTCTATAGTCACTCAACATGTGACTTCCTTTTAAGAAAAACAACAAGTGGTAATTAATATAAAGCAAATTTCGCTCAATGTGAAAAACCACTAACAGTAGTCAATATTAAGTGAATGATATCCCACCCCTGTGAGGTACAATGAAAGCCCTTAAGTATTAGGCGCCAAATGATGTTCCAACAATTGTTTTCTTACATTACAGAATTAAACTTTTCACTGAGCCTCTTCTGTGTGCTTGGAAAAGGGGGCGGGGTGGTGGGTAAAAAAACCTTGGATTGTAGGCTGAAAAGTTCAAGGCACATAAATTACTTTTGATTATCAAAAACAGTTACCAAAACTACTTACACTCGAACTTGTGGCAGTTATTTTCCCCCGTTCGTGTATGTGTTGTTGTCGTCAGTTTGTTTCCATACAAAACGCATAACTTTACGCCAAAAAAGGACCGCCTGGCATGCGATGGTAAAATACAAAGACGACGCCCACAAAACTATGTCAGTCAGCAGAGTTGTGTGCCGACCTCCTCTGACTCCCAACTCCACATGTCAACGCCAAAGTTTGACTTTGTGTGGATGTGTGAGAGGGGAGTGTGTGTGTGTGCATAATACGTATTTAGGCTTAACGGAGGGGTATAAATTTCACTTTGTATTTGAGGCTTGTTTCGTATTTATGCCTTTATGTCTGTCTACGGATTTACGTATTTCCCGTTTTTCAATTATATATTTGGTAGATATCCACGCATGCATAAACAAGTAACAACAAAGTCGACAGGTTTTGGAAACAGAGCGCAACAGACAGACAGACAGAAAGAGGGAACAGAAGGCAACAAAGTTAACAAAACACAAAACCAATTTAACTTCTTGATTTCTGGTTCATTTTCATAAATAAGTGAAAAAGCGGCAAAGTCCTTTCCTCCTTCAACTTTCTCTTACGCCTTGACTTTGTCTGCTGTGTTCCCAGCCATCATCAGCTGCTTTTTGTGTGCTCATTATGGCAGCTTGACATTAATAGGCAGCAAATAGCAAACACAAATACAAACACATGTGCACTGCACACACACACACACACGCATACATGTATGTATATGGTACTTACACTCGAATGATTGCAAATATACAAAGTCCTGCTGGGCGTTTTGGTTGTCTCCCTGCCACTGACAACGTCTCCTTTTATCGCCATTGAAAATAATTAAATTTTCAATTATATACACAAATGAAGGGGGAATTTTTTGATTTTTTTTTCGGATTGGCAGCTTTGCGGTTTTGCTTTTACCATACTCATACTTCATAATTAAAATATGTACCCTTCACACAAACATGGAAATCTGTTCTAACCGAATTCCATTCCAGAAGCACTTTTCCTATTCGCTGGACTTGATTCCTCTCATGCTGTGAAATTTTAATGGAAATGCGAACAATTAGCGTATTTACGACCCTAAGTTAAAGTACGAAATAATTGAACTGAGAAATTTTTTTAATTGAAAATCTAGTAATTCTGCATCGAGTAGAAGTAAAACGAGAGCGCAAGTTAAAGTCGGCTCTAACCGACTTCGATATACCCGTTAATCATGAAAAACATGTTTAACAGTGTTCCTGCGGTTCTTAGGTTTAACATCTGAAAAGTATGCAACACTTTTTTAACTCGGCTATTTTTCACATTTTTGCTCATAACTTGAGAACTGCTCATCCGGTCATTATCATTTCTTCGGCAAATTTATTCGTTTTGCTAGTTACTAACTATCTCTAGAAGGTACAAATCGTCTATCTTTAAAACTGTAGGAGATATAACGTTTTTTCCGAATTGCGGAGGCGGGAGGGGGCGTGGCCAAAATTTGAAATTAACTTGATCTGCGTGCAGATAAAAGAAGCATTTGTCCCATAGATGTCGAACCTCTATCTCTTACCATCTCTGAGATCTAGGTGTTCATACAGAAGGACGGACGGACGGAAGGACGGACGGACATGGCTATATCGACTCGGCTGTTGATGCTGATCAAGAATATATATACTTTATATGGTCGGATATGATTCCTTCTGCCTGTTACATACATTTGCACGACTTTAGTATACCCTTTTTACTCTACTAGTAACGGGTTTAAAAACATTTAAGTAAATTGAAACAAATTTAGTGCCGATTTCTCTTTTTCCATATAGCTGTTATGTGTCAGATAAGCTCACAATTTACAATGCTCTCTTCGAGGTTATGTGATATATGGCTCAATGAGAAACATTAGATGAGAAATCAGCCCTTAAACATTTTATTCATAGGTGGAAGCTTAGAGGCTTGATAATATCTTATTCGAGCTTTGATCTTTTGTCGACTGTGCAACCGTTCAGTCTATATCAGGCCTGTTCCCGTTTCTGAATCCGACTGATCGGATTTGGTAAATTTTGTGATTTATAAAAAACTATTAAAGAACTCGACCGTATATGCTTGCTATCAAGAGGATCAAACGATGGTAAGTGGGATTTTTTAAGTAAAAAGCAGAATACTAAACGTTTTTGGAAGTGAGAACATTCAACAATTCCGATTCTGCATGATTTGATCGAAATCGAAAGCGGGAACAGGCCTGTTTGATTATAACTATTGAAACAGACAGACACACCACCAAGAAGGATGGTCGACTGTACAACTGCTTCAAGAACCTCCCGGTTTTATAATAAGCAGGATTTGCCAATCTTCTGAAAGTCGGCAGAGCCCATTGCAATAACTGTTTTGGAATTGCAAAGGTTACAGAAGTGCAATAAGTGACAACAACAAACAACGCCCTATTGACAGAAAGAGTCCTTTTGTATGAGTATTAGTGGAGGAAATTCTATCGCCCCAGTTAACACAATTGGTTAATTATTAGTAGGTCTTCAGCTATCTTTCATTATTACTGACTCTATATCAGCATAAAACAAATATAGAGTAGGAAAAGTGCGCTAGACTGATACTTGTGATGCAGGAACAGCTAATACAACAAATGCGACATCTTTAAGTTCTTTACAATGATAGTTTTAAACTATTAATTATTATAGTATTTATCATTCTTCAAGCTTTTGATTACACAGTTCGACAAAATCCAACTTTTTTTAAAAGCCCGGCATAAGACCAATAAATTATGATAAAAGGCACCTTTGTAAGCATCACCTCATACCCAGTTTTTCAAATCCACCCTCGGTTCGCGTTTAATGGGTACTTTTGTACATGCAACACACAACTACAACAATTTTAACTAAGTTTTTACTGGCTTAAGATAAAATTCTCCAAAATTCAGCATATGTGGACAGGGTCATTGGGAACGACATATGAAAAACTCACTTAATTCGCGCAAACGGTTAAGGTACCTCCAGAAGGAGTTAAACGTTCAATCTTCAATATCTTTAAAAGCGCACGGTAGATTTTTCTTAAAATCGTTGTGTATGATGGTATAATGGGCTATTGCATTTCCCTAAGATATGGTACTTGACAGCCAAAAAACCGCGAATTGGAGTACCAATTTTATATTCACCCACGGAGCACTCCATATGAACTATATACCCGACGTACAAATAGACTGAACTGTGTTTTCAGTTTCACCAAGGAAGCTTTGGTTCGCGTTTTATAGGCAATTTTGTACCAGCAATTGCCTTTAAACAACATATACCATCTGGGTATCACAGCCTCCCCCAAAAATTATGCAATTAATCTAATGATTAAAATTCGTCGTTTCCACCAAGAAAAAGTAAATCTTTAATAAAAATTGTCTTTGGTGGGCCATCCGTGGTACACCTAGATGCGCTGAACTAAAGTATTTAAATGATATGATCTGTTTTCCTGCTTGCAATGAAGCAATTTACTTATAAATTTAATTTGATAATTTTGGTAAAGCTGGTTTTACCTAAATGGTCAATGTTGTTCTAAGGCAGTTGCTGGTACAAAAATGCCTATAAACCGCGAACCAAGGCTTCGTTGACAAAACTGAAAACGCAGATCTGTCTATTTTTAGGCCTTGTTTATGGCCTATATGAATTAATTTGTGGGTGAATATAAAATTGGTACTCTAATTCGCGGTTTTTTGGCTGTCAAGTACCATCTCTTAGGGACATGCAATAGCCCATTATACCATCATACACAACGATTTTAAGAAAAATCTACCGTGCGCTTTTAAAGATATTGAAGAATGAACGTTTAACTCCTTCTGGAGGTACCTTAACCGTTTGCGCGAATTAAGTGAATTTTTCATATGTCGTTCCCAATGACCCTGTCCACATATGCTGAATTTTTGAGAATTTTATCTTAAGCCAGTAAAAACTTAGTTAAAATTGTTGTAGTTGTGCGTTGCAAGTACAAAAGTACCCATTAAACGCGAACCGAGGGTGGATTTGAAAAACTGGGTATGAGGTGATGCTTACAAAGGAGCCTTTTATCATAATTTATTGGTCTTATGCCGGGCTTTTTTTTAGTGTTGTACTGTGTTATAAGTTCCTTCTGAATATTATTTAATAAAGCAAAATGTTTATTTGTAAGCTGTTTTTATTTCGAGGATTACAATTATTGGGAAATGGCAATCTTGACATTAATAGCATCCCAGAAAAATTTAATAAAATATTTTTTTTCCTCTTTTTTTTTTTTTCGCCCGAAACCGGTTAGCCCCCCCCCCCCCAAAAAAAATTTATTTAATTATTTTCGGAGAGCTGATATAAATACAACAAAATTTTTGAAAATAGAAGGGACTTTGGGCTATATGCTAAATTTAAAAAATTTGCTACAACTAAGGAACTACTCTTTTTTTAAATGCTAATTTGGGCACTTTTGGGCTTGCTGATGCTGCTCGCTTTATTTTTTTGGGCTGCATTGATACATATGTGTTCTGTCCCAGTAATTTTTGCTTAGTGTGACCTCCATAATTTTTCAAAGCATAAAGACAAGCAAAGCACATTTTCCGCCATATTTTTAAATCAAAAGCTGATGGAGCCAAACCGAGACCAGTTTTATAATCAGTGGACAAAATTGGGACAGAATTTTTTATCAAAGAGACTGCAACAAAATGGATTTTCGCCTGTGTAATTCATTCTGTTCCTGCTCCATATTTGTTAGTTGCTGGATTAAGTTCTGATTTGACAACTTTTAAAATAATATGGAGAATTCGTTGACAAAATTTCGATTGGGTAATTATGTCGCATGCGTAATATTTCGTAATATTTGTGGAAACTTTAAAGGCTTTTCGAATACTTTTTAAATAAAATCAACGCCGACTATTTATAAATGATAATAGACAACGCTGCGTATGAGTTATTCACAAAAACTTTAGAGCCTAAACGCGCTAGTTAAAACATTACTTTATATAATTTTGTTTTTGTTTACCTTAATTATACACCAAATTATACAGCAGGGCCAATCTTAATTTACTGAGGCAAGCCCATTTTAAGTTAAAATGCAGGTTACCCGAGCTTAAGACAAGATTTTCGAGACTAAATCTTGGGCAAAATTGGATGTCTATATCTTATGGTTGCCATAGGACCGATCGGTAGGAAAATGTGTCTTAGTGCGAAAAAGTTTTGTTTTCCATTAATCGATTAAAATTTAGTTGTTTATTTTTTTAATATGCTTTTAACCAGATTCGCTAAATTTGCTTGTAAATTGATGACTATATCTGTTTGTTTGTTGAGTCAAAGAGAGCGTTGAAAATCATATTTACTGACCATTGTAAAATTACGACACATAAAAACGTGCACATATTTATTCGTATGTGTGTAACTTCCGTACAAAAAGCAATTTTCATTAGAATTTCATTTGTGCATAACATTTGGTTGACTTTTTCTGTCGATTTCTAATAAAAACCTTCAACCAGCAATGTGAATTTTCTGATTATTATTATTATTATTTGCATTCTGCAGTCTAAAAAAGACCATAAAAGTTTTTCTAACCAAATGAGTTGGCTGACCAGCCAGCAACAACATGCCGGGCATATTGCTAAAATTAAATTTGTCTATTAATTATTATAAAAGGAAATTCAAAGATGAAGTTCTCTCTCTCTCTGTGAGTGTCTGTGTGCATCTCAAGTGGCAAAAGTTTTATTGGCTCTTCTTACTTGGTTTTTGTTTAATTGCAAAATACCAGCAAAGTGTGGCTGGCTAACTTTAACTTCTATCCTTTCAACTACTTACTTTGGTCATGTTTTGTTTGAGACAAAGACCAAAGTTCTTTATGGTGCAAGTTTTATGCAACAGACTGTATGTGTTTGGTGGTTGGAGGGGGGTATGAAGTGGGTGTGAAAAAAGTTTTCTTATTTACCTGTCTGAGCAGACAGTTTTCTTTTATATGCTGGTAATTATGATTAAGGTTTAACATTGCATACCAATTTATACGCCAAAAAAGTTAAGTTTTAAAAGTAATTAAATCAGAAAAGTGATGCTAAAAAGTTAAGAGTCTTGCACACAGTGTAATGTGAGACAAATTATTTAATATTAAAAGGATGATAACAGAAATTTAAGTGAAAAAATTCCTGAAAAAAGGGAAAAGTAAGTTAATATTGTAATCACAAATACCGTATAAGCTTTATGAATCTCAATAAAACGCTTCGTTAGAGTGCATCATACATCCGCAAAAGGCTCTTTGTAAGTTTGCTCCCGACAAAACGGTCTGTGAAAGACATGAGCATATCTTTTCCCTTTTTCTTTTCATTTTGTCCGTAACAGAACTGTTTATTAAAAAGTGTCAAAAAGTGTCGGTTAGCCAGAGCTGAAAATATTTATTTAATACTAAGGTACATCCATTAATTAAAAATATCTGCTTGAGTATTATGAGCAGAAATTGATCAGGCAAAACGAAATATTTTGTTTGATGTGGTTTGAACTTAATTAACCAAATATTTACAGTCACCTATTTTGCCCTAAACAGTTTTATGCTTGAATAATTAAAACGATATTCAACATAATCTCCAATCAATATACAAAATTTCGTCAACGTTCGTTTACATCAAGTGCTTAGTCCCAACATTTTTGGTCATTGTCAGAAACTATCAATATCAAAATATCAATTTTCCACTAATCCTACTCCATTCCAATTTTGCACAATTTGCTGCTGCTGCCGCTGCTATTAACTGACAGCATACCCCAAAGACTACTTCAACACTTTCAATCAACAGGGTTAAAAAGGTTTCATTCATTTTCATTTGCAGCATCAGCTGCTCCTGCTGCTGCTGCCGCTGTTGTTGTTCTTCTTCTACTCTTTTGGGTCTTTGGCTGGGCCAATTTTCGTGCCGGCTTAAAGTTGCTTTTTCCAACTTTTTTTCTATTTTGTTGCTGCTCATTTTTTTTTGGAGTATGAGTGAGAGGGAAAAAGATGGGAAAAATTACAAAATTTTTGCGTATTTGTTTTTGGATATTTTGTTGCTTTGACTTGGTGTTGCGGTACACATGCTGTACGAAAATCAAATAAGCCAGTCAACCAACCAACCAACACCATCTTTTATATAGTTTCAAGCAGTAGCTGAAGCCAAAGCCAAACCAAAGTAGAAAAAACGAAATACTGAAAGGCATCAAAAGCCGGAAACTAAAATTTTGTGGCAAAAGTTAGGGCAACGAAACACGCAGAACTTGTCGATTGTGTGCGTTGGTTGGCTGTTGCGGCGGCATCAAAAACTTTTTTGATTTCTTTCTTTTCGATTTTTGTGTTTTTTTTTTTCATTTTCGCTTGCGAAAATCGTGCCAACAACTGATTTGACTGAGGACTTTTAGCGACTTGTGAGTGATGGTAGCGATGGTGAAGGAAGTGGAAGAGTGGTGGTGTACAACATGGCTAAAGTGTTGGGCTATATTTGAAATCAGGCAGTTGCTTATCGCTTTTTATGTAGTTCTTTGCAGACACTTTTGACACTGCAAGAAATATGAGAGCTAGTTGAAAGCAGAGCTTAAAGAAATTTTTCTTTAAGGAATTGAAAACTTTATACTCGAATGAGATTTCAAAACAGTTCAAAAGAGTTTCGATTCATATATGTGAGTATAAAATAGAGCATAGAATTTAAAAAAAATTATGACATACTTTTTTGAACACATCTCTCACACTCTGAACAAACCACAGTCAACTTGCAGGTGTTTACACATGTATGGCAGCAAATGCCACCTGAAAATATGACAACGTGCCTGTGTAACTGATTTGTCTCTGTTTAGTCACTGTTTAATCGCTGTTAAGTCACTGTTTAGTCACTGTTTAGTCACTATAAAGTCTCTGTTTAGTCACTGTTAAGATACTGTTTAGTCACTGTGTAGTCACTGTTTAGTCACAGATTAGTAACAGTTTGGTCACTGTTTAGTTTCAGTTAAGTTTAAGTTTATTCTCTGTTAAACCACTGTTCGGTCACCGTTTAGTCACTTTTAACCCCTCTTCCCACCTTCGCACACTTCCACTCCACACATCCACAAACACACAACCCACCTGCTGCTTCGGCAAATGGAAATAGGGGTTGACTTTGCAAATGTATTTGTCTAGTTTTAGTCCCCCACTCGAACGCCAGTAGAAGAGCTTCGCTCTAAAATATAAATAAAAAAATCAGGGATTCAAAACTATTGGGATTTAGGACTGGTTTGTTACAGTATATGATGGAGTTTTTAAACCATCTGTTTGTAACATAACCATATCGACTGAAACCAACTGAAGAAGATTAGAAATTCAGCCAATTCAATCTCCCACTTTCATGGACAAAAGACATAAGTAATCAGGCAATTGCAGAAGATGAACAAAATCAGGTCATCTTATAACACTAGCAACTGATTCTAGCACAACCGATGTACAGTCCTTTAAAAAGTAATTAGAAAATCTTTAAATCGCACATTGGTTCCATATTTTGGGCCCCAAAATGACTTACCAAGATACGATCGTTTAGACCATTATATTTGAGATGAGAAACGGGTTGAATACGAACAAAAAACATTGTTTTATGTCCCAAAAGAAATGGAAGATCATGTGCTGTATAAATATCAGGATGAAATTGGTCTTATTGGTAGGGATTAAATGATGGATATAATAAGTAAAATCTATTGGTTTCCAAATGTCAAAGAAAAAAACTCCAAACACATTGAAAACTGTTTGAAATGAAGTTTTCTCCCCAAAAAACAAGCAAAGGAGAAGGGTTGTGATGGAATCTAATATTAAACATATTAAGATTGCAATAGGTCCTCGACAGGTGATCGGACAGGTTGAAAGAATAATCATAGGGGTAAATGGACGAACTAAATGATAAACTAGGGGAAAAGGTGAATATGTCGGTTAATGATAGTCTGAAGGAAATAATAGAAGGAGCTGCCGATAGGCAAAAGAAGAAGAAGAGTACAACAAGACAAATTATGACAGGGGTAATAGAGAAGCGAGAAGGTAAAAAAAAGAAGACAAGAACGTCAAAATGCCATACGTAAAGGCCCAATTAGCTTGCCGACAAACTAAACACACAACAAAGTTATCATCGCGTCCCACTTTCATTGGCATCTCTGCCAAATCATCAGCGGACTTTGCATGATCCACTACCAGAAAGCAGCTTCCTCCTCATGCTTGCAATGCCAAATTCGCTTGGGAACTCCAATGCGTCTCAACAGCAACTCAACAAATGAAGCAAACCGAAACGTTTTCTTTTGCAGATTCCGGTTAAGCTAAGAATTTTCATGCATCGTATCTGTTTAAGAGGATAAAGAAGCGAAAAAATATCACCTTTCATTATGAGGGAGTTTATTTCAGTGTATGCTTAAACTTTATCTTTAACCTCATAACCAAACCTACTGATGATAATTTTATGTAGGTTTTTTTTTGGTGTTTAAACGAAAACAGTCCAAATATAAAACTCCATCAACGTTTGTCTCACTGTATATTCTGTCAACACAACACAACTCGATCTTCGTCTCTGTCGTCAGTTCGGGGCACTCAACTACTTTATTTGCGCTTTTGTATCTGGTCGCGTTATTATTTAACTTGTGAATGCTTTTCATTTTATTTTGGCTTCTTGCGTATTTTATGCTGATTTTGCTCCAGCTTCTTTAGATACGTCTATTGTGAATAGTCCCGCCATCCCTACATACAATAAGGAGCAGCATCTGTGCGTTCCAACTGACCGTACGGCGCACTTTTAACTTTCCTTGGCCATTTGGTAGCGCATGTTTTTCTTTTACTGTTTGTTGACGGCACAAAATACAACTTTGTGCCGCAAAAGTTTGTTTATAAATCAACTTTTTTTTGCTCCCTCCCCAACGACTGAAGTTTTCCTCAAGGGTGGTGGGGAGGGGCGTAAGAGCAGTATACATAGTTTGGTTGCCTTGTCAGCAACGTCTTTTAGAATGCACTTCATGCATTTTTACATTCATTTTGTTGGTGCAAATTATTGAGAAAACAGATTGCGCTTCACTGACTAGGAAGAGGGAGTTAAATGGAGTTGAGTGGAGTGGGGTTGAGTGAGAGATCTCGTTTAGAAATTTCCGCGCATTTGTTTTTGGACTTGAGCTGCCCATTTGTTATCCCGTGTTGTATGCAACAGTTTTTTGTGTGATTAAAACTTTCTGTTTAAGAAGATTATTTCTGTTGTAAAGCAGATTATTCTCTTAAAATGCTTTTTAATCATCTTGCTGCAATTTGTTCAGCATTAAAATATAATTTTTTAATGAAAAATGTAAGCCATTTAATGCTTTACTGTTTAAATAAGCCATTAGCCTTCTGTTTGGCTGATGGATTGATGGCGCTGCCAAAAGTGGGGAGTGGAGGGGGGTGGGCTGGTTGAGGGAGAGTTCTCTCTGATTAAGAACCGCAAGTCTAACCCTTTTCTCATTAAATATAAATACAAAATGTTCTTGGTAAACACATAAAAACGTGTTAAAAACAGCAGCTGATGGCTTTGACAGTTGAAGAAACTGACTCGAAGAGGGTAAATATTAGAGATGAGATCGTGATTAACATAAGGGGTTTGGAAGCTTTAAAATATAGTGAATATTTGTTGGGTTCTGTTAAATCAGACTTTTATTTGCACAATTTAAGCCATGGAGCTATCACAAGAAAAACAATAATTTCATGCTGAACTCAGAATAATCGTATGACTGACCAATACATAGGTCTTTTAAGAAAGAAGATAGTTAATCTTATTGTTTTTGGATGTACTTAAGTTAAGAAAGAAAACTTTCCCCAACCGAAAGACGATTGTTAATGTTATTAAAATCAAGAACCATTTGTAAAAACATTAAGCCGAAAAATTAAGGAAAATCGCGTTCCTAATGTTCTTAATAAAGGCTCAATTTTCTTCTAAGAGAACGGTCACACTTAAACGAACGCAAATCGATATCAGTGTCGAGGCGAAAGCAATTGGTATGCCCTTACTTTCCTTACAATTTCTGGGCACACTACTCATTTTGTATAAAGCAGCTAAAAACAGCTGTTTCGCGAAATCTGATCGAAAGCAAATCAACTTTCAGGAATACCACAAATTTTAATACGGGTTGTCTCTTCTCCGTTTGTCATTACGGGTTTTTATTTCAGTCTGTTTCGCCTTGTCCGTTTATTTACAGCGTCATTTTCTATATACCGGGCGACCGTCCGATTACCAAACGTTAACACTAAAATATCGAATCACTTATATGTACAATGTACATAATTTGACCATTGTCCAAGAATGAAATAAAGTGTTGAGCAAATTTCAGCGCTGTGCTTTAAAGGTTTTGTACTAATCATGGATTTGCATATGAGCAGAACTCCAAACCAAAACTAAAATGGCTTCCTCACTGAAGCAAATTTTCAAAAGATCATTTTTGAAAATGCAGATTCCAGTCCTCATTGTGTTGCTTCATCATATGCATCTTAACAATTTACAAAATGGCTGGCAACAAAGAGAAGAAATGAAACATAGATATTCAGTTTTTATTTATTTCGCTGCTAGAAAAATGAACTATAATGATGGTAAGGTTTTAAAGCGAAAATGCAAAATGCAATTAAAAGTAGTTATTCAAATTTATTCATAGGAATATTTTTTTTGCTATTTTGATAAGCGTACTTTTTTCCGCTTCTTCAAAATCCATTTGATATGGATGGCGACTACTTCCACTAGATAGGGACTCCTCGTCATCGGACCTCTGTCTTTTAAAAGCAGCATCAGGACTTAATTCAATCGAACTTTTGAAAACAGCATCAAAGAGTTCTTCTAAATGGTCCATAAAATTCCTTTCTCTGTTGCGGTACAACTCTTTATCGCTACCAGCATTCTTTCTGAGGAACACATATTGATCATAAAGTTTCCTCAAGCTCTTCCTAGTGTGATGGTAAGCCCAAGTGATTTCAATACACCATCAATTTGAAGGACAGTGCGGCTTAGGCTGTCTCTTAATGCGTATTTGAATCCTCTTATATTATGCAGAAGAACCGCTTTTCTAGATGGTTGCTTGCTGAATCCAGCACTACCCGCAACGCGCCAATCAAATAAATGCTCGAATTCTCTATATCCAGCATTGTGCTTTGAATAAAATATTTTTAAAAATATATTTTGAATTCAAAAAATGTTTGGCATCTCAAAGGTTACTTCTACGAAAAAGTAAAATTAAAAAGGGGAAACTGAAATTTAATTTCGCAACTTTAAGCCCACGGCGCCAGTATTAGACCTTAAAATTTCTAATTTTGGTTTTTTATTACGGTAACTAGAGAATTTTACGAATTTTTTGCGCCCAGAGGAACAAAACATTTCAAAAAAAAATATTCCCATACGATTATGTTCAGTCTAATGTACATATGGCAGTCATTTTCAAATACCGCTGCCGTTTTACAGTATCCTACGTCGAACTCTGCATTTGTAGATGGTATGAACAGTTATTCGAGCTTTGTTTGGGCAGCAGAGTTGTAGCTGTAGCAGAGTTGTACCATGTCCGAGACAAAACCGATATAGAGCTATAACAGTAATATAAAATAAAATAAAAAAAATTAATAATATTATTTTCATATAAAAATGTATTACATTTTTCATTGATCTTGCACACATCACCAGATTTGTAGTCAGGCCCGACAGTGTGCTTTTGAAATAAGGCAACTTGAATTTGAAAACTTGAACTTCCTGACCCATAATCTGCGATTTATGCAAAGAGCTTGGTCATTAAAGATCTGCATTTTATATTCTGAATTATTTTAATTGTTGCTTTCAAGTCCTCATATATTTTTTTAAACAAATCACAGTTGGTGTAAAGTTTGCGGTTAATCTAAAAATAAAATATTTGGCATTTTTGATCGTTTTTGGATTTAGGATCAACTCGTGCAATAAATGACTTTTTTGTGCGCCCAAACAGTATGGAGTTCTCCGTACTGTGCTTAACACAAAATAAATATAAGAAAAGTCACATAGCACACATCTGCTAAAAATTGTCAAAAATTAGCGTCCGACTTTGGGTTCCTTGACTGCGCATGGAACGTTTAGAGCTCTACATTTCTGACCGAAAGCACCTAGATTACACCCTCATTTCATTTTTCATTCGGCCCCAGTGTGCAATGCATGCTTAAAAACACTTTGCTTATGGATAAAGGGTAGATATCTGACCTACAGTAATACCATCTTGGATTTTTTTTGTCCCTTGATTTCCTTTGGAATTATATTGAAATTGTTAATTTTCCAGTCTTTTAATTCAGAGAGCTAGTATTAAGAATCAATTGGGTTTTAAGATTAAATCGGTTTCATGCTTAAGAGCAATATAACCCAAAATTATCATCAAAAAGATTTAAAAATAGTTCGAAATGTGCTTAATATATTCCGATGCAGTTTTTAATTAAGTATTTCGTTCCTTATAAAATTGTACCTGAAATAAGAATTTTGTACTTGAATCTAGTATGTTTGTACTTATCGTTCTAAATATTGACACCGTTTTGACTTGAGTCAAGTGCGAAGTTCTTAGTTTTTTTTTCCAAATGTGCTTATTTCAAGCTTACATGTAAGCAAAAAAAAAGACCTACTCAAAAACTTTGTGTTTTTGAACGAACAATTCCCTAATATTTTGATCAACTCATACTCACGCTCCCATCTCTTGTTCGCTTAGCCAATTTTCACTTGCTCTGACATCGCTGACTGATTTCTTGTTCGCTTATTTAAGATGCCCCCCGGCAAATGTATCTTCTGACTGTTTGGTTGTGCCCTCTGGGCCGTTTATTTTGCTTCCTAGTTTCTGTTGAACAAAAAAAAAAACCGGCCGACTGACGTATCATGATTAATTAATTCGTTGGGTTTGAATGTAAAATTTGACTTGACTGACATCAGAATATTTCTGCCTACATTTTTTTCCGCGAATTTTTAATATAAAACAACTCTGTGTTGGATTTACAATTCTCATTTGTTTGTCCACCTGATTTTCACTTATTTATTTGGTAATTTCTGTAATAGCTTTTACGCTACTGATTGCTGTACAGGAAAAAAATACTCGATATATAAAAAATTTTCATCTGTTAAATTGTAGGCACAATTGTTGCTGACAGAAAATTAATTGCATTTAATCAGTAGTGGACTGTAGGAGGGCTGGCGGCGATAAGTGGGTGGGGGACAGGGCTTGAAAAATCGTTAATGGGTTTTTGATTAATTGTCTGGGACGGACGGCAAATTCTTGTTTTTTAGTATCTTTTATGTATACACAAATTTGCATTTTATAATTTTAATTGATAAAACAAAATGTTGAAGGGCTAAAAACAAAGCTACAATAAAAGGCAAATAAATTAATGGTAATCAATATAAGAGCATTCAATGAACACTCTATCAAAGGGGAACATATTTTTCGTTTTTACACATTTGTTTCGCATCTCTTCCTTTACAAACATCGAGCATTCAAATTATTTTAATTAATTTGATTAAGCATTTCAATGAATATTTTTTTTTTTTGGTTTAATTTTTGTGTGTTTTATTTTCCATTTTTTTCGAGCTTGTTTATTTATTTAACATACGTTGTCATTATTAACAATTACATATTTATTTATGTACATTCAGGTGTATGTGTGGATAACTACATATACAACAACAAACAGCAAAATGTACATGACGGCTACAATCGGCTAGACAACAATTAAATTTCGCTGAGGCATTTTAATTGCTCTGGCAAATGGGATTATTAAATATTGATAAGAATCGTACACAAAAATATTTACGTTTTTATAGATATTTATCTATGTGTAAAATGTATATGTAAATTTATTCCTTTAATAGATATAATTTTTATACTAATCATCCAATTTTTTTGTTCTTGATTATACACTGTTGAGACATCAAAAATATCCGCACAGCATCAAATTGGAATTTTGTAGTATGGTAACTCTGTCTATTTCTTTTCACTTAAAAGTGGTACATCTTAAACGATGTTTTTGAAAGCTTCGACAGCCTTTTCTGAAATCGAAAATCAAGGATTTCTCAAATGTATTTTTATTGTCGTATTTCGCTATTCGGTTCTGCTCACACTAAAAGCAATTAAGACTAACAATAATTAAGGTTAAAGCCTAGTATGGACTGCCAAAAAAGGGATCACCAAAGGGCTTTGGCCCAAAAATTTTGTGAGTTTTATTTATAAGGAGTTTTGGTTTTGGCAATCCTTTGGTGGAAGTGTATACTAGGCTTGAATATTAAAAATTGTAATAATAATTTAATAGGTCTTTACTAAAACACTGATTGTTTACTTTTACATTTGAACATTCGATTGCTCTTAAGCAAAGCCCGCAAAATATTGTCCACCAACTTTTCCTTAGCTATTTGCTCACTGAATAGACAAGGAAGATCGAAACAGACTCGCTCAATCTCTCAGAAAAACACGTGTTTTTTGTTTCAGAGCTCTCGATGAGAGAAACACACAAAGCTGTCTTACATTGACAGCTTGAAGGGGATAATGTCGTTCAACTTTCAGTAGCTGAGCGTAAGCAACTGAGAATAACAAGGCAGTTTTAGCTGTTTGGCTAGATATAGAGAGAAGAAAAAATAGCACATAAGGGCGCACACACACTTGTAGTTTACTGAGGCACTTGCGCTAAAGCAGCACCGGCCAAATGGGGAGAGCTGAATATAAGAGAATGAAGTGAAACAAAAGAGTTCACTCCAAGCTACAGCCGATTTCATTGTTCACCGATTCAAACATTCATACACTTAAAAAACTATTTTTTGAAAATTTAGGAAAATTTAGTTAAGCGTTCATACTACGTGAAAATTTAGAAGAATTTCTATATTTGAAACATTCTTTTTTAATTATTCTTCTTTAGAGCATCTTTACTAAAATTCAGAAAAAATGTCTTAAACAAAGAAATTATTTCAAAATTGTAGGGTGAAATTTTTTGGTCTGTGTAGAGACACTTTTAACAACACGTCTACACGAGAAGAAATGTCTTTTCGGTTCTCTTTTTCATCGTGTCCGCGGGTAACCGTTTTTTCTGACCGCCTGTAAAAAGGCGGACCACTTTTTGCGAGTTTTATTCTTAAGATATACATTTATATTTATACTAGCTGACCCAGCAAACGTTGTTCTGCCGATATCAATTGTTTCTAGTAAATATTTTGAAGAATATTTCGGTTGTTAAGTAAGAAATCATAATCGGGAGTACATCGCCGACGCGACGTGTATCTTGACGATTGACGTCCCCACCTTCTATAAAGTAGATTTGAAAAAACTTATGTGGTTTGTTTGGCAATGGCCGTTCTGATACTACTATTTGGCAGGTGTATTGTGCATTCTTTCTGTTGCTCCAAATGAAGTCATTTGAAAGCATGAATTAAATCTACGAACGGACTTCAGAAGCAGGTTTAAATCGCCTTAATTTCCGGTAGTTGCACTTGTCCTGATGCGCAACACATCCCGGCGGACTCATTTTTGAATTTAAGCGCATGACAATTGAGACATTCTATGTCCATTGCACCAATCAGGACTTTCGGATGAGCGGAATATTCGACATCTGGCTCATACTCGAATGCGAGACCAAGGAACGAAGCAGATGTACTTGTTGGGTTTGTTGGACAATTCTTCTTGTAATCGATGATCTGTTCCAGATGCCTTAGCACTTTGCATGTGCGTTGCTGCATTTGTTGAGCTGCCCAAATAGCTACACCTACATGTTGCTGGCATTGTTTATTGTAACACACACAGATCCGGCAAATTGAAACAATTGATGAAAAACAATTTTCTGATAAATTAGTAATTTTTAAAATATAACCCTCGTCAACTCCAAAAAATGGTCTGCAGAGGGACACCCAACTAGAGGTACGAAATATAGTTAAAAACCTGTAGTACACCTGCCAAATATATACAAAAAAAATTTCAGTAAAGTCGGTCAAGCTGTTTCGGAGGACACTGGTGCGGTACAAAAATGTGACACGAGAAATATAGATATATTTATATTTAGTTCAGTTTAAGCCAGTTCAACAGTGATTTCTAGTCTTAGTCTGCTTGCGGAATCTTGGCCTAAGATTATGTTTGTCTTCTTATATAATTAAATTAAGAAGCTGATTAAAACGCAAATATGCTTGCGGTTATCTCGCTCTGATTCCATTAACTAAATCCATTTTACTTTGGAACCTGGTCTTCATATGTATAATATTTTACTGGACTTAAACAAACTTAAACTATTAACAATCTTACGTGAGACCCTCAAATTTGGGTAAGCGTTATCGTTTTCTATTTATCAGTATCCTCTGCACTTGTGTTCAAGCGCAAGCAGATAGTTGCACTGTTCACATATCTTCAAAGCAAGCTTTAAACAAAAATTGAAGCTTTTCACATCTAGGAAAAATAAATCCAAACAACTTGCAGTTAATGCTGCCCCCTTCAGCTAGATTTTGCTGCCCACCACTGATCTAAAAAATCCAGCATAGTTAAAGCTCTCTTTACCACGCCAACATCAGACGCAGCCACATCAGTATAAGCATAAAAGTCGGTAAAAAAAATTGAAGCACACAAAAATAAATGATGGAGCTGAGATGAATGGTGGCGTGGTAGTGGGACGTGCTGAACGGAAATGTCGGAATCATAAGCAAAGAATGGAAAACTTTTTCGTTTTCCACATTTTAATTGACGCGCATCATGACAGCGAAACAAAAGCACAGCTTAAAGATACGAAACAGTGGGAGGAGTTTGAGTGCCATAGTTTCTCAGTTAGCAAAAGCATCAATGGATGAACTTGATAGATTGGCATGACCACCAAAAAAAAAAAATGAAAGCAAAAAAAAACTTCCTTCTCCTCTGGTTAACGCAAAATGCAGTTGACGTCGACACGACGCGACACTGGTGCCAAAAATTCGGAAACGAAACGAGGTGGCGAGGCATCCATCTGTGGGCTGGAGGAAATGAAAAAGTCAAACTATAGAATGACTACAAACGCAACCACCTTTGAAGAAAAAAATTGTTGACATGTGAAATTTTAATTAAAAATAAAATGGAAAATAATGCCTACTATATATAGTATATATAGTGCCAAAACAATAACAAGTATGTCAAAAATATCACATAGAGGTGGAACCTGTGTGTGGCACAAAGCTTTTAAGTGCTGTCAGCTCTAACAACAAGTTGGCTACAAGCACAAAATGGCAGCCAGCTGCCTGGCAAACTGCAGCTCATTAGCACCTCCTGGTCTGCCTCACACACACACACACACACCTTTATGAACTTGGCCTGCGACGCGTCGCGGTTGACTTTCCTCCAATGGCTGGAAGGTACAGCTTCTGCTTGCTTCGTTACTGCCGCAAAACTCTTTGCACATTGATGCGGAAATTTGTTGAAAATGAAGTTTTAGCGTTGAGTGCCTAGATGCACTTGCGCAAAAATTAATGTAATTGCAAGTGAACCTGCTTGTTGAAATTTGTTTGATGCGCAGCAAAGGCACGTACAACAGTTCGAGAGGGTAAAGGTCCCAATTAGATGACGTCATTTTTATGGAATTAATTCTAAACAAGGTTATTAACTTTTGGATGTAAAACTTGGTATAAATAAATTTTAAAGCGTGTGTTGTTGTTGTTACCTTCTAAGACTTAGCCTGATGACGAAAACGTAACTGCTTTGGAGTTTAAATTGTAAGTTTCCCCGTGGACAGGAAGCTTGAACGGAAGCTCGGAACATTTTTCATCCTGCCGGTGTTTCACACATAACTGCGTGGAGTTGCGTGTCAATCGAGTGCCTTGACCGAAAAATCGATAGAGGTTTCGCTCTCCTGTAAGAAGGTGTAAAATACACACTATTCACACGGGTTTTCTATTTACACACGTGTTTCTATTTACAATGGCTTTTCATGGTGTTTTCCAAATAAGGGTTTCTGTCTGTCCGTCTGTCTTCAACTTCATATTTACAGCGTCTGTCTACTACTGCGTTCAACTCTTCATTTCGTCATATTTCATTCTCTACACAGTGTGACCATCGTTTTAAAATACCTTAACACTAAAATATAAATACATCTGTACATATAGGCGGCTATTTTCAAAAAACTTTACAGACTAAAGGGGGGTGGCTTTAAATTACCACCTTTGGAGCTGTATTAAGATTTATTATGGACGTGTAAAGACATTTACCAACACTTTTTCCTTCGCTGTTTGCGGTCAGGTTCAGTATTGTTGATAGTGTTCCACTTCGGTTCATAGTTGCTTTGTTTGCGTATTATCTTCTTGTTGCTTAAATTAAAACCTAATCACTTCACTTAATCGCTTCTAGTCATATATCTCCATTTACTGTAACAAAACCAATTCATATTTTTCCACTTTGCACTTCCTAACACTTTTAGCCACAAACTTTTTACAACTTATAAAGAGCATACCAAAGGCTAGTAATTCCTCTACTTTACATAGTTTTGAAACAACAAATATAAATGTACAACTTCTAAAACAAGCCACAAACTTATACTTATTCTTGGTTCAGTCAAAGAACTCTGCAAACTTTGTCTGTGTTTGTGTGTGTGTTAACTCGTATATTGCAACAGCTTTCAAAGTCGGTAAGCTGGTGAAATGGCAACAAAACTGACGTCTGCCGACAACATATACAACTGCGGCTGACGAGGCGCTGACGAAAGTTGCAGTTACATGGCCGCCATCATCACCACACTATTTTGCAGGAGTTTGTCTGGTAACGTGTGTGTGGTTAGAAATTAGATTTACTACACTCTCTCGGCCCTTGCCTCCATCCCACTAAAAGTAGTAAAAAGTTTTAAACTTTTCTGCAAAAAAAAAGAAAAAGGAAAACAACTGCTTCCTAGCTCTTTACAACTCGTACGCCCAGTTGTACGATTAAATTTACTCATGGGACTGTTGACTTTTTGGCATTTTGTTTGTTGTTTTAAGACCAAATTGGTTGAGCAAACAAGAAAATGTGGATATCAATAAAAAGAAACAAAGTTACAAGTTGGGTCAAGCTCGACTGTAAGATACCCTGTAACAGAAGTTCTTATAAATATAAATTTGTGATTAAATGTGACCTAATTTGAAAATGGTTTAAAAAGTGCTGCCAAATTTGGAACCTCAAAATTAAAATTTTTTCAGCATATAAAAAGTTTGTTGATTCTATTTGATTAATTTTGATCATGTTCTGAACACGAATTAGTTTTCAAAAATGGTCCAACTCGTCTAAATTTGTTAGTAATTTTAGCTTAAAGTTGTTTAAAAAGCCCAAGCTTGCGCATATACGCCTAACTTAATTTAAAGCAAACAAATTGCTAGTTGCATAGGCTCTCTTTCATATCGAAATACAAATTTTCGACTTTTAAAATCCGCTAAAATATGATTTTCCCCGGTTCCAAAATATTCATTTAGCAAATCGATAACCTCAGAATCAATAAAGTCCATATCATTGATCTGCTGGGAGCTCCCGAACACAACATATGTAAGCTTAACTTTTTTTTAGTTTTTTCTGAGTTTTGAAACTTGTTGGTTTATTTGTTTTTGATCTGGTTTTTATAGCTTTTGACAAAATGAAGAAAATAATTGTTACGTGACTACCAACTAACAACCTTTCTAATACCCTATTTGTAAGCAAATTTCATCTTCTGTAGAGTAAAACATTATGAGGCACGTAACATTATGTGTAAAAATATAGTTCTTCCACTGTGTAAATTGCCCAACATTAGCTGCCGTGATTCGCCCATTCTGACAATGTTGCTTTTTTTTAAGAGAAATAAATTCAAATAAATTTTTAGCAATGGTCGAGTTTTATTTGAAAATGTTCTGCAAAAGACTCTCTGAATAGTGGAGAAATCGCAACAGGGATAATAAGCGATTCAGGTGCAACAACGCAGTTTGATTGAATAAAGATTTGGTTATTCTAGCCCAAGACAAGAAATTGGGTCCAAGACGAAAACAAAAGGACATTGGTAAACTCTTGCCATGAGCTTATGAGAACAACACGTATTAACCTATAAAACTGTGGAAGGTGGTGTGTATCCAATATAGTTATAGTTATAGAATAAAGACAGCTTTTACAAATAAGCATTGGGATCAAAAGAGATTTACATGCCCTGCTCAGTACACAAGATATTGATTCAAGGAGCCGGTATAATTATCCGATCAAAAGAAGCCTTGGAAGCCAGTAACAAATATTTACAGATTTTCTTAAACATACTCGAAAAATTTCGCGGTTATTTATGATGACCTAATGAACTCGTTTTTAGTTTCTTCTGATCCATGGTTACCACACTTGTTTTTAATTGGATTCATATCCGAAGAAAGTGCTAGCCATTCAAGAAGCTAGATTTTCTGTTCACTGAAACACTTACGACTGGCCCTTGACACGTTTAAAAAAGATTCCGACTCTTGGTTTAAAAAGTCTACTAAGAGTTTATCCAATTAGTTTAGTTAACCTTCTGAACTCTTGCGACCTGTAATCTTGAAGAAAATGAAGACTAAGCCTACATTGACTACATCTAATAAATAAGCCTGAAGCGATAATTCGAAACGTCAAATGTCTAGGAGGGAGGAGTGGAACAATGTGGTACTCTAAGATGAGAAAAAGGTTAACTTGAATGGGCCAGATGGTTTTAGTTACTAAGAGCCCGACAATAAAGCTTCTGAGCGCATTTCGACCTCCCAAAACTGTATTGGCGGCTCTGTGATGTTTGGGGACGCTTTTAACTATCACAATCGGTCCCCCATAAGCAAGATTAGAGGTCGCTGGAATACGGAGTGCTATTTAAGCTTATTGGATGAAACGTTAATTAACTTTTTCGAGCAAGAGCCGAGCCCGGACACCAACTTTCAACAAGATAATGCGCCGATTCACATTTTAAGGGCCAGTCCTAGTTGGTAAATTGATGACGAATATCCAGCTTTTGGTATGGGCTGCGCTTTCTCCTTACATGAATCCAATTGAAAACATGTTTGGTAACCTTGCACATCGTGTTTATGCTTGCGGACGAATATTCAACTCAACTGAAGAGCTTCGAAAAGCTGTTTCTAAGGAATGGACCAAAATACAAAATATGAGGACGATCCGTTTGCCTTAATTAAGGAACCCGATTTTCAGGATCCTAAACTATTTTCTAAGAATTTTAAAATTCATATTGCTGAGCATTAGCGACGAGATCCGGCATAATGACATAATTTTCGAAATTAAACTGACATTAAAAAATAATGACTTCCCAATGAATGTTATAAAATCATTGATTAGTAAAAACAGGACTGCAAAACCAATAAACACAACATACAAATTACCCACAAAAACACAAACACACTGTAGACAAAGACGATAAAAGCAATGTTATATAAAAAATACCAAGCGAAGGAAAATTGGAGAACGGGTGCAATAAACTATACATTGGAACAACAAATTCGAAACTCAAAGCAAGGAATTCACAACAAAAATCGGATTACAAGCTCCGACACCAAACGACAGTAGAGCGGACATTCTCCGAATTTGGAAAGAACATTAATTTTACAACAGAAGACCAATTACAGGAATCGGTTAACTCTTGAAATGTTATATATCAGTAACACACGAACTGACAAGAGACTAAACTACAAGAAGGACGCTGAAAACTGCGCTCGCTTATACAGGCATCTACTTAAGAAGGAATAATTTACTAGTTCAAGTCAAGCGGTACAGACGTATCATAAATTGTATGTTAAAAATGTTTTCAGTGTTTTGAGATAACACCAAAACAAACGTAGATATCATTAGATAATTGGAATTTAAAGACTTTTTCTAGTACGTCGCAACTCCCCATTTCATAAATTGATAAATTTTGATTCAGGTACAATTATGTTAGTGGTCTTCAGACTAGATCTAGTTTTTGAAGAACTTATTCGGTTTAATAAAATAGTTTTTAAGAACAAAATAAATTTTCAAGTTGTAAAACAGCATAAAAAAAACTTCAAAGATGCTGGTCAAAAATAGAAGAAATGCTTCATGAAGTCGCAAAAATTTCCCCTTTCTTCTGTTAAATACATTTACTCAAACTTATTATACCCCTTTCACCTTTTTAGTACAGGGTAGAAAGAAATGACTTGTTTCATATCGGTGCAAGAGACTTAATCACTTGGAAATATCGGCATGTGTGTGGGAGGGAGTTGAAAAGTGTTACAAGTTTATGGTTGGAAAAAGTTAGAAAAACGAAAAACTTTTATTATCGTCATTTGTGACACACAGCAGCAAGTTCGAAGTGGTACAATTTGAGGGTGGTCAGAAAACTTTGATAGCCGCCTAATTCGGTCATTGACAATCAAGTGACGAATGCTCAAGAGAGAGCGAGAGGGACGACAATTTCTACTTTCTTATTAGCATAAAATTGTAATTTGTAGGTAATTTTCTTATCAAGAAAAAGTTGGGACCAGCATACAAACACATTTATCAGCATATCTGCTTCTTTGTTTTTCCAAAATTTTGTGCATTATGATGTGAATTATTTTCTGTTGCCAGCAATTAACAAAGTGAGCACACACATTAATGACCAAGTAGGGACAGTCCCTAATGTCACTGAGAATAAAACAAAATACACAGAAAAGAAAAGACGACATCGCAAAAAGGACCCGCACCAAACATTAAGTAAATTAGAGAAAATATACAAAAAAAAAAAAAACAAAAAGGAAAACCCTGCCAAGCACATTTACACATTATTTTATAACTTGGCCAAGATAGACAAATGACAGTCTCCGGCCAGGTGGAGGGACAGGCAATTGCCACAACTAGATATATACTTCATGATAAATAAAATACACCGCAGAAACATTTTAAAAGCCAACCGACAACACTTTCCACTTTGCTGCTAATTTAAAGTTAACACCAAAAAGTCGCAAGCCACTAGAAAATGGTGAAAGACCGACAAAGTGGGAGGAGATGGCCGCAAAGAGAATGAGGGTTGGCCCAGCTGACGCCTCATGTCTGTGTGTCTGAGTGTGTATGTGTGTATGGGCTTTGGCTGGGACTACTTTATGGCTTGTTGTTGTGCTCTTTTTCTCTTGTTGTACTTTTTTTCCTGTTTGTTGGGCAAGGTAATTTTTCTTAATTACCACAAAATGTTTACCTTGTTGCTTGTGTTTTTGGCTTTGGCTTTTTTTGTTTTGGACTTTTTTTTTTTGAGGGAGGAAGCAGATAAGGGCCGCATCAGGGCAGGCAGATTGGACTCTTGTGCAAAGGTGTAAAATATTTTTTGACACCGAATATCCCAGCCGCAAAAAGAAGGCAGTATAAAAGTTTTAAGCCTTTGCTTGAATGCTCTTATAAATTTGAAAACAAATATCTTTGCTGAACATTTCTGCAAGCTAAGTATGCTTTTTTGGCACAACGCTTCAAATAAATAAGACAGGTGAGAAGTGCTGATTCAGATCAAGTTTTGTGTTAAAATCATTCTTGATAAAATTACAAAAATTATAGTGACTTGTGGAAATATGATATCTATGGAAAAGACAATAAAGCTGCCACAACATTTATCTTGGTGATTGTCAAAGTTTTCTAAAGAGAATCTTTTATTAAATTGAACCTATCACACTATATTAAAGAAGTCTAATTGTTATAAATATTGCTTTGCTATTACTTTACCGTCTTTAGAGATATATGACAAGTGTAAAGGAAGCTTTACAAATAACTGCTCAGGACCAGTATTAGTAGTCAATCAGTACTACTGAAATTTAGTATTCATCTAGATCATTGTAACAATTTTTTGCTAAAAGTATCATTCATACATTGGTAAACCTAAAAATTTTTTGAAATTACTTTTTCAACTTTGTTAAAAGTTGAAAAACTATAAGAGAGTGGTCAAAATTTGTATACCCTTGGAGAGGGTATATTGCAATTGTTCGGATGTTTGTAACGCATAGAAGGAAGCATCTCCGACCACATAAAGTATATATAGTCTTGATCAGCATGACGAGCTGAGTTGATATAGTCATGTCCGTCTGTCCGACCATCTGTTTCTAAGCTATTTCCTCCGTCAGTTTCAAAGCTATCATAGCCAATCTTTGCACGAAGTCTTTTAGTAAAAATACGCTGCACATTTGTCGGAACCGGCCGGATCGGATGACTATAGCATATAGCTGCCATAGGAACGATCGGTCGAAAAAACTAGTTTTAGTGAGGAAAAACTTTTTTGTTTTCAGTGCTATCGCTCCCAACGCTTGTATTTATAAGATTTCAATAATTTCACATAATTTCAACAAGATTGGTCGAAATCGGACACATGTATAGTACAGCTCCCATACAAAAGATAGGTTTGAAAAAAGTCTTAGTAAAAAAAACTTTTTGGTTTTTAATGCTATCGCTCCCAAAACTGTTACACAAAACTGTCAAGTTTGATCCAAATCGGATGACTATAGCATATTGCTGCCATAGGAACGAAACGTCCGAAATTTTGGTCGAAGCGGAAATTGTTTGATAACCGACTCCGACAATGTAGTGTGAGATTGTTTTTAAAATTGGCGGGCTAATTATACTCTGTACTGAAGGTACATAGAGTATATTAAGTTTGTGCAAAAGTATGTAACAGGGAGAAAGAATCATTTCCGACTATATAAAGTATATATATTCTTGATCAGCATCAACAGCCGAGTCGATATAGACATGTCCGTCTGTCCGTCAGTCCGTCCGTCCGTATAAACAAACAGATCACGGAGATGGTAAGAGATAGAGGTTTGACATGTATGGGACAAATGTTTCTTAAAGCTGCAGGCAGATCAAGTTAATTTTCAATTTTGCCACGCCCCCCGCAGTTCGGAAAAAACGTTATATCTTCTACAGTTTTGAAGATAGACGTTTCGTACCTTTAAAAGATAGTTAGTAATTAGCAAAATGTATCGATTTGCTGAAGAAATGATAAAGATCGGATCAGCGGTTCTCAAGTTATGAGCAAAAAAGTACATCGCCCTCGCCCCACCTCCTCCCACCCATTCACAACTAACACCACACAATCTCAGAGAGAGAGAGAGACTTTGAGATGAGAGCAGCACCAGCATTGCATTCAGCTTCTATTCCAGGTACAGAGTATGCTATAGTCGGGCTTGACCGACTTTCTCACTTGTTCAAATAAAATAAAAGAGTTTATAAAATTCATAATGAAAGTCACTAGAGAAAATTTAGAGGTCAGAGGTAAAGGTAGCGGGTAGGTGATCGCATAGCTAGCAGCGGAAGTGGCGGGAGCAATGGAAGCTACCTCAGTGAGCCGGAGAAAACACGACTTTAATGGGCTGTGGAGAGTGCAGAGGCTTGGTGCTGTTTGGCTGTCTGCTGTTGAGGCTACGAAGGTTTGGAGTTG
Source organism: Lordiphosa clarofinis (assembly GCA_018904275.1). Classification (NCBI taxonomy): domain Eukaryota; kingdom Metazoa; phylum Arthropoda; class Insecta; order Diptera; family Drosophilidae; genus Lordiphosa; species Lordiphosa clarofinis. The sequence goes on along the minus strand of JAEIGQ010000005.1, from coordinate 5,117,621 downwards.
GGTGGTGTGCATTAGGCAATTGGCACACCAACCATATTAACGGGAGAGCCACCGAAAAAGATTCTCCGCCACAAATGATGCAGCTGCCGGAATCCAAATGCTCTTTATTGGCTAAATTCCATAAAAATGGTTGCCATTCCCCCACTGTGATCTGCTCCACTGTTTGTTCACCCCGCAGCTCTCTAAATAATTGAAGTTTGGTTTTTAGTCTTCTTTGTTTTAATTTTTTTTATTGTATGCTCAATTCTCCAAGGTTCCTCAGACAAGTATCAAACAGGTCTTATAATTTCCGAGTTGGTTGGTCCATGTTTTTTGTCGAAGCGAATTGCTTGTGTATTCGCTATATTAATACGCTTTGACCATTTTCAAGAGCGGATTTCCTGTGCTTTGTAATTAAATGGGCTCCAACAAAACGAGTTTCTGAGTACGTAGCTTAAAGGTCCTATACGCCGTATGCGCTTCTAGTAGTCTCTATCAGTCGCATCTGTTTCGAGCTTCAGCTATTTACACCAAGCTTGAAAATATCTTGCTGCACCTGGTCTTCCCATCTCAGACTCGGTTGTTACCTACTACCAATTTCCCGAAGTCTTTTGCTTTTCTTTTTTAATGGACTTTCACAATCCATGTGTGTAATATGTCCTATCCAGCTAGCCGATGCACGTTTATGCGCTTGTCAACGTTAGTGTCCACAAAGGAGCTCATTAAGTTTATGATTTATTCCGTTGTGCATTTTATAGCCATATTTTTGAGGTACACACCATGTGTGGCCTTATACTCTGCTTGTACGTGTAATGTCCATGTTCTTGAGCCGTATTTTAAACAGGATGGCAAAATAATTCATTTTTCCAGAGTTCCACTTAGCGTTCCACCAACGCGAACGAATCTTGGAAAATTTTTGTTTGTTGGTTTTTGGGGGTAGGTTTTGATCCAATTTGGCATTGCATTGAAATGCAGGCAAATAGCATATTAGTATTTTTAATAATACTAAGAGTTTGTTTTAATCAGTCAAACAAAGTTTTAAAGCCCTATTAATTAACTAATCATTCGAAGGAAACAGCGAGCGCAATAGTTTAAAATTTTTGGTCGGTTCTCTATTAGTACCAATGTGGCTAGGAATATAAAAACAAAGCTTGTCATGGGTAGCGTTCTTATAGCGTGTTTTAGTCTTTGTTGCACTATTATAAAAAGGAAACAGAATTTTTCTAGATTTTAGAATGTCTCTGAGTTTGTTAAAACGAAGTAAAAATGTATGCTCAGCATTTTTCCATACTTTTTTTTGGTTAAATGTTCGATTGAAAGTTTTAAAATAATTGTCGGAATTTTGGCTTCAAACCGGTTCGGTTCGTAATCGGTTTGGAGCTTAAGTCTGGTGTACCATGCAACTGGAATCTATTCTAAAACTGTCCTCCTTAAGATCCAGGATACAAACAAAATAAAATAATTCATTTGTGTTCTTAAGCGACATCCCTTTTATAATCTCATATAATTTTATCACCTGATCTCATTCGAATTTGCGTCTTTTTCCATTCCAGAATTATTATTATTAAACAAAATTCGTTCTTGCTTCATCAGCCTAAGTTCTAGTCTAACTTATTTCCTGCCATCAAGGGTATAAAAATATATTCAAAAAATGTAAATTTTCAGCCAACATTGTTTCTATCTTTTTTTTTTTTTTTGCTTTTAAGCAGCTTTTGTTGTTGGTTTGGGGCATGTTTTCACACGCAACCAAAGAAGTAGAAGCAGCAAAATAGTAAAAGTGTTGCATACTTACCAGGGCGACAAGCCCTGTCTCACACACAGAAATGCCTAAAGACAACAAGCAAGGTGAATGTTTGTAGTTCACTTTTAGCAAGGTAAGCCCCAAGGGGAAGAGGGGAGCCCCAACAAACAGTCTTTACCAAATGGCACCTCAAATTGAAACTAATGTTTATATGCACACACACACACATAGACACAAGCACACAAAGAAACGCAAAACGAAATTATGCTCAACTTGAACTTGGCAAAAACCTTTTGTGTGAACCTAGGCCTTTTTCTAGTTTTGTTTCTTTTTGCTCTTGGGTACTAATCAGAAGAGAATACAAAAAAAAAGAAACACACAGAATATTACTCATACGCAGTGTGTCAACTTTTGTAAAACTTTTTTTTTGTCTGTTTGTTTTTTAGCCTGATAAGCAGTCTGGTAAGCCATAAAGGCATTTTGGGCTATTTGGACACGGACACCAAACTTTTTTGTAGTTTGTTGTCTGTTTTGTTTTGCGGCTTATGCAAGAAGTTAAGCAGTGCGGAAATGTTGTGCTGGTTATCATCAAAAATTTTTTAGTTATGAAAGCCAAAGCACACCTACTTACACAAAAAGAGAGAGCAAAGTTTAAGATGCAAGAAGTGCAAAATAGATAAATTATAGGAAATTTGCTACTTATTTTAACTTGCCAAAATGAAAAATCACTTCAAAGCGCCAAATACTTATAAATATTGTGAGGCTTAATTTTTAACAAATGTCCCTATCGGAATCCCAAAAATTTTAAATTCTATATCAATTTATTTTGAAAACTTGCCATGCCATTTGCTGGAAAGTAGTTTAAATATTTGAATTGAAATTAAAATCTAAAGATTTTTTTAACTCAAACTTTTTCTTAAATCAAGTTGATTTTTGCAAACTCCTTTTATCAACATCCAAAATAAACTTTTCACCCCCGAAACTGTTCAATTACTTAGAGTACCACTTCCAGGCAAAAAAGTTTTAATTAAAATTAATAAGAAGCCAAGTTAAAAAACACACACAAAAGTTACCACGAAAATCGGCTTGTGGTATTAAGGAACAAAAAATAAAAAAAAACGTAACCAAACTCCGAAGAGAGGAATTAAAACAAAATCAACACACCTCAATGCAAAAAATATCCCCAAAGAGGCATTAAAAAGGAAAAGGCCAAAAAAGTAACATGCTTACAACAAAAGGCTAATGCAAACAGCAAACAACCAACAACGATAACACACAAAAAAAAGGAGGTGGCCGTACAAATTTGTATATGCTGAAAATATAACAACAATAAACGAAACCAAAAAAGAACTGCCAGCACATTAAACAGAGAAAAGATTTGCTTTAAAATGTATTTACATATGCAAATGCCAAAAGGATAACGAATGGGCGGTGGGTAGGAGAGTGTCTAAGCAGGCATGTGAGTATTTGCAAATCAGACATAATTTTAAGAGTGAGTGTGTGTGTGTTTTGTTGAGAAAAACTTTACTTTATGCATTTTTCATAATTCGCTTCAAGCGCAAATGCACAATAATAACAAAAGCAACAACAAAATGCACAACAATAACAGCAAACAAAACGCAAACAGTTGACAACAATGCCTCAACAATTCTCCATGCTGAGCAGCTGCTGCTAAAGGAGGAGAGAAAAGGCAAACCGGGCGCGGTGAAGGAGGAGAAGTGCCAGCTACAGTGACAGCAACAACATTGATTTTACATTTCCGCCGCTTTGCTTCGCAACTTCCGTTATTCTCGCTGCACTCACATGCACTTGGCGTCATAGCATTTTTTTTGTTTCTCGTTCATGTGTGCTGCTCACACGCACACACACACACAACCAAAGCCATACAATAGGCGTCACTGCCATGTAGTTGAGGGCATGTGGTCTTTGGAGTATGAGTGTGTGTGTGTGCATGTTTCTGGTAGTGGGAAACACATGGATAATATTTTAATAAACTAAAACTCTAAAGCTAGATTAAGTAAGTAAGTTTTTCATATTTGTAATTTAAAATTATAAGTCAAAGTTGAACATGAGACTCCACAAATAGTATAAAATATCATAATCACATGACTTAAGCTAACCTATTTACATATTTTTTTTGTAATAAAATACAATTTAATTAACGTTAGTGATATAAATAAATAGCTTTAGGTGCGCTGTATATACCCCAAGACCAACGTGATCATTTAGCTGAGTTAGACCTATGGAATGAAATATTTAGAAAAAATGCAAGATTGCGTGCAGAATTCATTCAGAACAAAATCAAAACTACAATCGTCCTCACTTAAAGATGTATAATTCTATATCGTGGGAGTCACAGAAATCTGTATAGACTTTGGCCTCGGTGTGTGTCCCAGAACTTAAAGAGATTTCATTTTCTTGTTTGAAAATCTAGTTGGACGGTTTGTGTCCATGCTAATGGTCCATCTCTATCAAATTTATAAACAGGATTGCCCTTTCTCGCAATAAGAATTTCCCATTTCCTAGTTATGAGTTTGATTGTGTCCTATGCTTTATGATGCATTTTTAAATTAAAATTCAAATTTAAGTTTTATTTTGAAAAATTTAAAAATATTTGTTGCTCTACATTTTTAAAACAAATTTTGCTTGTTTGGGTGGTGAATTTCGCTAAGTCTCCCAACAAAACACGAGAGAAATGGAACCAACCAAAAGTAATTTGGAATTTGGTTAGAAGAGATTTCTTTAAAACCGCTGTATATTTCCTTTATTAAATCAAAGGCTGCCAAATCATTTGGAGTCGGACCCCATCGTTGTTGAACCACTTCGGAATCGAAACACTTCAAAGATGAAACACTTTGGAGTAGAACAACTTCGAAATCGAAACACTTTGTGCCGCTTCCTAGTTAAAGCCACTGCGGACACGAAAGCTTCGCAGTCGAACCACTTCGGTGTCGAATCACTTCGGTTGCGGACCATTTCGCAGTCGAACCACATTGCTGTCGAACAGCTTCGGAGTCGAAGCACTTGGGAATCGAATCACTTCAGAGATGAAACACTTTGAAGTCCAACCACTTTGCAGTCGAAAAACTTCAGAATGGAACATTGGGGTGTCGAACCACTTCGGAGTTGAATAACATCACAGTCGAACTTCTTTGGAGTGGAACCGGTTCCGAATCGATAAACTTCGGAGTCGATTACTTCGTAGCTAAACCACTTCAGAGTCGAAAATTTCCATTTAGGAGTCTAACTACTTCGGACTCGAGCCTTTGCATACTTTTGCACTGAGAGAAAACTAATCCGTATGATTTGAGTACGAACGCTATTGAAAAAAAATTTATTTATTATTGTTTCTCACACCACACCCAGCCACAAATGATTTCCAAAACGCAAAAGTTCGGTGTCGAACCACTTCAAAGCCGAACAACGTCGGTGTCAAAACACATCGAAGTCGAAAAACTTCGGAGTGGAACAATTTAGCAGTTGAGCCACGTCAGAGTTAAATCATTTCAGAATCGAACCACTTTGAAGTTGCATGACTTTAGAGTCGAAAAACTTTGGACTTGGACCTTTACAGGCTTTGCAGACAAAATACTACGAAGTCGAACCGCTTCGGAGTAAAAATCTAAGGAGTCGAACCACTTCGAAATCAAATCACTTTAGAGATGAACCACTTCACAGACGAATTATTTCCGAAACGAAACTATCCATTTCGGAATCACCTCAGAGTCAAACCACTGTTAAGTCCATCAACGACGGTGTCAAAACACTTTATAGTCGAAAATCTAAGAAGAAGACTGCAAGAAGTAAAAGTTTTTTAAGCAATTTTCCATTTGTGGATTGTAAAGGAAAAGGAAAAAATGACTGCACAGTCCACACGGTTCATCGATATGGCAACTCTCAAAATACCTTATGTGTATTCCTTGGCTTTCTGCGTACCAAACATCAGAATAAGTCAAGGAAAAATTCCTTAAGTAATTTTTTTATATGGAGTTTGACAACTGAAGAAAAATTCAAACGCCCTCCGTACTAGGCTTAACTACATAACTTTAACAAAAATCACAAAAATAGTTAAGAAATAAGTCGTGCCAACGGAGTTGATTTATAAATTGAATTAAAATCAATTCAAATTTAATTAATAAATTAATCAGAAGTGCGCTCTTTAATGACGGTGTTAGTTTACAATATCAGCTCTTTAGCTCTCCACACAATTCAGCGATATGGCAACCCCCGCAATTTTTTTTGGTTACCAAACTACAACGCGAGGTAAGAACAAATTCTTTGTGCAATTTAAAGCTAAAGCAGTATTCGAATGCTCTTAGCCACTCAGAGGGGAAAAATCTGCTTCAACTTTAATTAAGAACAAAGAGTAAAAATGTTTGACAACAAATGATTCAAATGTTATTGAAATGAGTAAAGTTGTACCCAAGCGGATAATATTTTCTTATGGCGGCCAATTTAGAAAGAGAGTGAGTGAGAGAGAGAGAGAGAGTAAAAGAGTTGGCTCTCTTTTTGATCTTTCCCAGGATTTTTGTCAACCATTGCACAGAAAAGTATAAGTAGCCTCCTAGATGTGAATATACAAAGGTGTGCAAAGGTAGCTCAATGCGCTAGCGCGCCATTCCATACGTTATTACTTAAGTAAAGTAGGTACCGGATTCAATTACCAGTCAAGCCTGAAGGACTTAAAACTCCGCCCATAAACCGCTTATACAAAATCAATAAACATTTTTTCCAGTTGAGTTTAATATGTTCTTGAAATTGGGACAACATCAACTCAAATCAACTTTTTGAAAAGGAAACAATGTCCACTCGATTTAAGTTATTGCGTACTCAAAAACTTGTTCTGAAAGTGAGAACATTGTACAACAAATAAGAAAAACCTTTATGAACTGTTTTTGGAAACGATTTTGATCATCTTAAGTCTAATGTTCTGTGTTTTTGCCTTCTGTGCATGTGCGCTGAAAGTTTGGAAGTTTTCATTTCGCACAAAATACAAAGCTATACTGCTAGATACTTTATATTATTTAAGGACTTAATGCAACATTTCTACTTCCGTTTTAACCTGAAAGCTCAAACAGCTCTCTCCTTATCGCCGAAAAAAAAAGCAAAGTATTCACACAGCACGATTGAATGGCCAATTATCAAAAATGCTTCAAATGCTGTTGAATATTCGCCAGACGATGATTGCATGAAAAACATTGCAAATATTTTTCAATCATTTTTGCAACGGAAAACGAAACATTTTCATATTGCAATAAATGGCTGGGCCAAAACGCACAATTCGAAAGGGAGGCGACGAGACACGACGGAAGCGCCAACATAGCTGAAAGTCAAGGCACTTTTACCTGACCCGCGCGTTGATGTCGAGAATGCCAGAGCTTTTGATATTTTGTAAACTAACGACCAACTCCCCTAGAGGTATGGATATGGAAAGGTTTTTGGATTTTTGTTGAAAAAATAGCCAAGTTGATTTCGAATTCCCCCATTTTGTTCTATTTTTTTTTGTCCCACGGTTGATAAAATGTTTAACATTGGAATGGCCGTCGATTGTGGCAATGTTGACTTGGGCGGACGTGCACGGGTAACTGAGAATTTGTTTTCGCTCAACTTTAATCGCAGTTAACAGTTTTTGCACACATTTTTGCTGCAACTGTACTGGTACGGGGCCAGTACACACAACCGGCTTCCACATCAACAATGACGTTCATTGTCAAATACGCCCTTCTGTGTTGACAAACCGCTTAGCCCCAGCTGGCCATCAGCGACAGTGCCGCCACCCCCTTGATAATGGGCACTTGTAGGGTATCAGAAAGGTCCAATAACTACAAACTACGCGTCGTTACGGCTGAAAACAAAGAACGCTGTAATGGTTGGAGGGCAGGGTCGATGCGGGAAGGAAACCGGAGAGCACCAGGTGGACTCTACATGCTTTTGTGTGCTTCGAACGTAATTTTAAATTCAATTTACGAATTAAAATTTCTCAAGCGACGCGAAGTCTTTCGCGAGTTGCTCAATTGCAAAAGTGACAAATTTGATTAAATTATAGCGCTATTGCAAAACGATTTATCTTTCGCTGCACTTTGGCCCCGACAGGCCACGTACCAAACCAAACCAGCACCACGCAACTCCATCTGCCTCCGCACCCACTCAATTAATTGTTTCTGCAGTTGCCTTTTGCCTTTTACCATTTTCAGCACACTCACGCAGACACGCAGTAGCAGGGGCAGCACATCACGTTGCTGCCATCTATTTGTCTTCAGTTGACTGCCCTCCACTCCCACTCCAACTCCCACACCCACCCACTATCCACAAGCCCAACAGCCCTCCAGTGGAACGTTGTCAACGTTCTGCTCGTTGACGTTGTAAGTAAATTGTATAACGTGGCGTATGAGTAATATGATATGCATGCTTCGATTCCGTAGCGTTGCGTCTCGTTGAAGATGATGTGGTAATCAGGTTTGATTTTATTAGTTCAACAGCAAGCTGGAACGAACGTCTTGGAATTTTTTTTACGAGTAGCTTCCAACTTGGCATGTGAAGCGAGTGCTCCTTCCGCTGTATGTAATATTCCTTGACGCTGTTGCGCCATAATTTCTAATGAAATTACGTATACGTTTCTGGTTTAAGCGGGTGCGCTTAGTTGACTTTTCTTAATTAAATTTCGCTGATTGACAATGTCTCAAGTACAAAGAGTTTACATGATGATGCGATGCGTGCAAAGGTGTAAATTATTAAATTAAATTTTAATAGCATAAAGGTGAATTTTAGGTTGTTTGGGAGGGTTGGACGTTAAACTAGATTTATGTTTATAAACCGTTTGAATTGGTTAACTGGTAACTGGTCGTTAAAACGATAATAATAATATCCATTGGATCTTAGATTTTTAAAGAATGTATTTAAAAATGGTTTGAAATGGATCTTAATTGATATTTTTATTCCCCTTATTCGTATACGATAGTTAAAAGTATGTGTGTACGTAAAGGCAGAATATAAAGTAAGGACTAAATTTGATTGAGTAATTTAAATCTTTATTAACATTTCTTCTGAGCTCATTATCTGCGACCTGGCAGAATTACCCGTTCAGTCTGTCCTCGATATCGAATACTTGTTGCATATATTTTTGGTGTGTATTTTTATTAGTTTCGGCCAAAAAGACAGATGATTCCTGAAGGCATTCTCTTAAATATTACTGGTATTACAGCTATTACTAATATCCAAGAGAAAGCCCTTAGGAAACCTTTTAATTTTTGTACAAAAACCAAAAAGTATATTCATAAAAATTTTGTCAAAAGTTATTCGATTACAATATTTCCCACCTTATATCTGTTCAGCGAAAAGAATCTCCGTTCAGCTGTTGACGAGGTGACAGGGATTTTCGAAAACAACTGCAGCAATATTGCAACGGAAAAAAATTATCGAAATTTTTCGATTTTATGAGCTGTGCCGCATAATAAATTCATTTGTAAGCTCGGTTTTGATGCAATTATTCAAGTCCTTCACAAAAATTTTTGCAGCTATTACAATTTTTTGAACTTTGAGCTTGGTACGATGTGCTGAAAACGAACCCTCTAGATCAGTGGTGCCCAAAGTGCCAAAACCTGTCCCATGGGATAGGAACTCATAATTCTGCCAGGTCGCAGGCGACAAGCGCATAGACAGAGAGAATACGCGTGTTTTAAAAATAGCACGCTCAGCGGCTTGCTCTTTCATGATGCTTCAACGAAGCATTTCTTTGTTAACTTGTTGCACATGTTTGACGTCATGACGTATAATTCGGGTTAAAGCGCAAAGCTTAATTGTGCGAGTCTGGGCACCAGTGCTCGAGATCCAGAATGCCAAGAACAAAAAGTCAAACCTAAAAGGAAATCATAAAATCTACAAAAAGGTAAAAAAGTTAAAAAGTACCGAAACTATTCCAAAAGCGTCATATTCTCGGTGGTTATGTTGTTGCTGAATTTTTGGCGCCCATTTGAACGAGCAATGTTTAACTCAAGTCACTTTTCGTTAGAAAGTTTCTTAGCTTTTATGAAAACTACATCGAAAGATGATTAATTTTTACTTGTTTCAAGTAACCATCAGATCTCCGAATTCCTGGTGTGTGAAAGGTCCAACTGAGTGTAGCATTGACAGCAGAAAAAAATTGCAGCAAACAACAAACAAACAAATTTTACAATCGTTGTGCGGCCTTTGATGATGTCTCGCTGTCTCTATAATTTTTAAGCTTTCCTAATGCTAATGTAAAGCAGACGTTAACCCGTACACACTCAGCAATTCACACTGTAGAAAGAGAGGCAATCACACTAACGCGCTCTTGGAGAACCCTAATGTAAGCAGCAACTCAGCTAATGGTTACAGTGTACACCAGCGATGGCCAGCGAGAGCGAGGCCAGAAAGTGAGAGAGTATTTGCTTCGACCTAATGGCTTTGAACTCTTGCGAGCGAATGACGGCTTTCTGCTCTTTTGATCTCAGCTTTGGCAAGCGTTCGGGTCGTGTACGAGTGATGAGTGAAGTGATTTCGCCCTCTGGAAGGAACCAAGGGCCATCGCTGATGTACACACATTCATGTTTCTTTCTTCTCAAGCGGCAACTGTTCGCTTAGAATTAACAACTGATCAGAGCGGGTCCTGAGAAACCGGCAATAGGTTAAAATAGGAGTCGATGTGAATGAACCTTCGCGCAAACTGTTGCCACGTCTAGAATGACGGTTAATCAAATTAAATTCGTCGTTATATTTTGGCCCATACTTCAAAGCTTATCATTTGTAAATAATTTTCATTGTTGATGAATTTTCTTCTCATTTGGAACTTTTTATATATTTGATAAATTAATTTGGGCTATGACGGGGGGGGCCCTACCCCCAATAAATCCGCTACTGGTGGGGACTATTGCTATTTCCAATGTATAATAAAATTTGCCTCTAACAGTGACTGACACAAATTGTTGGCAAAGTGAAAAAAATTTGCGCACATTTTTTAAGTGCAAATATTTGCTCATGTGTTCCCACATCCTCTTGAAAAAGAAATGTATCATAAAATTTTTCCCTAGCGGTGTGCACCCAAATCGAAAATAATTAGCAAAAAGAAAAAAATTTGCGCAAATATTTGCTCATGTGGGAACACCAAATTTTTTTAAAGCAAACTTTTACAGTTCAAGCTTAACTTTGTTTACACAATAAGTAAAAGTTATGTTTGCGTATGGAACCTTAGGTTTAATGAAAAAAAACTTTTCTCATTTAAATATAAACATTTTTAATATATATAGAAAAAATGCTTCACACAATTCTTCAAAGTTTGACCCAAATCGAAAGAAATTGTCCAGCCAGATGTTCACAGAAGAGTCCAATCAATTTGGGAAATCACTCAGCTAAATCATAAAATACCTTTATTAGGTTAATGATTTTTTACAATTTTTTGGTTTTGAGGATACGAAAAATAAATTTATAAACTTACTATGTAGTTCTGACCAGACTGAGGTAATAATTTCTTGTAGTTTGGTGCTTGGTAGTTGAGGGAAAACGAGAATAAATGATAATCCTATCTCATCACTCGATTATCTTGCTAAACTTTATTTTATTAATTTAATTATCTAAATACTATGCATACTCACGTGCTGCCAATATCTATTTACTTTCATTCCAGGTAATCCTACAAGGAATAATGCTCAAGCTTTTACTGGTTCATATAATTACGATATGTGTGTTATTAACGAGTGTTAACTCTGGTGTGCCTATTGGTAAGTAAATAAGACGCACTTGGGAACATTTTCCGAATAAGGTGATTTTTGGTTAGCAATCGATTATGGTTTCATAAAAACTCTTACATGGGTCGAGCATTAATATGTAATTTCAACCACAGGAACTGGTGGACCTTCCCTAATATTGGAAAATAAAGATGCTCTGCTTACCTGCGTAGTTTCCGAAAACTCTGCGAATAATACGGTAATATGGAAAAAGGGTGACGAGATTCTGACCGCCGGTGTAGTGCGGGTAACCAAGGATCATCGTATACGGATTTTACACGATGAAAGTAAGTCAAAGTTTTGGGTTCAGTAATCAAGAGATGTCTAGCATTTTTTTTTAATATCTGGCAGATCCCAAGGGACGCAACCTGGAAACGGGAGGTGAGGTGTGGGTACTTTTGATTAAGAATCTAAAGGCCAGCGATTCGGGGGCCTATATATGTGAGCTTAATTCCGATCCGGTGCTGCGTAGCATACACATTCTAACAGGTAGGATTTTAATTAAGAGTTCAGTTTCTAAATTAAAAACTTTTTTTTATTAGTCAAAGGCCTGCCCAGCAATTCCACAGATACGGCTACTGCCGAATCCACGGATGTATTTCTGCTGCCACCTCCATTGGATGCTCAGGATAATCGCAGTTTTTGGCGACCCAGTCAAGTGCCACCTCTGGTCACTCATGATTTTACGGAATGCTGTGAGCATGCCAATGTCTCTACACAATGCATGGGATTTTGTAATGTGCACAACATTTTGGATGGCACCACGGGCATTGATCCGGAGGCATGTGAAAAGGATTTTCCTAGTATAGTGAGATGCATGGCCGATGGCAGGAATCATGTGCCTTGCTGTGTGGAGAAGCAAATACCTGATTTGTGTCAGGATATGTGCCGTGGGGAGTACACACCGTTTACGGATAAGCTAAAGACGCGAGTCTCCTGCGTGCAGCACACATTAAGCGGTTTGCAGTGTATCCTCAAGGGGGTGCAGCTGATCCCCAGCATGCCCCTTCAAGTGATCCTCGATGATGTGAGTGAGACGACAGTGAATATAAGCTGGACTCAACCGGAGAAGCTTAGTGATCGGGTTGATAGTTATACCGTTAATTTAACCACTCTGCATAGCTTCGACGAGGATGAGTTAAGTGGCGAGGTGACACACACCACCGATTCCGACTCCGAGCCCGTCGAAGCGATTACACTCCACAACGTCCCTGCAAATCAAACGAATTTGGTATTGACCAACCTAACACCACTTACCATGTATGCGGTCATCATTACCGCATCCAATGAATTTGGCTCGAGTTTACCCAGCGAACGATTCCGATTCTTTACCCACACCTCCGCCTCGGCCACGGAAGCGCAAGCTGGCAGTACGGATAAACAGCTGATGCCACAGTTACCCGACATCCGAAGCTGTTGTGAGTCCAATGGCATGACACATCGCATGTGTCTGGACAAGATGTGCGATCCGCAGAAAACGGATTTGGCCACCTTACCTGACTTTATGGTCTGTGCTCCATGGTCGAATATTACTTTCACGTGTCTGGCCAACAATATGGATCATACACCCTGCTGTCGTGCCCGTGGTATACCCTCCGCTTGTTTCCCACTCTGCGAGGGCAAGTTGACATCATTGGACTTTAGTTTATTCAAGTGAGTATGAGCAGGTGGAGCAGGTTAGAGGCGGGATTAATGGATGTGGTGTGTGTGTGTGCGTGTGTAAATTTGTTAAATGAGGCGAGCTAATTGATTTGGTGAGATATGCGTGCGTTTAATGTGGAGTGGGTAATTCGCTGCAACCTACAAAAGAGGCACTCCACCGAGCTTGGCCACTGAATAAGCGAGTATTCATTTACCACAAATTTTACGCCTTGCTGCACAAAGTATGTTTTATCTAGATTATTTACATAATTTTGAATTTTCCATGTACAAACATTTTTAGGGCTTTCATTGCATTTTTATCCCCTCCCATTTGTGCAGCGTTGAGAAGCTACTGTCAGGGGATTTTCTTGCCAGCTTAAGGGCATCAATAACTAAATTGGCAAAAAAAAGAAAATGAAAAAATCAGACAAAGTCTTGCTTAACAGTTTAGAATTTATATATCCATAAGGCATAAATTATTCTTCGAATTCGCAATAAAAGGTAAATTAAATTTATTCAAATAAGAACAATCGTTCTTGATTCAAGAACATTTCGTACTTACAGTTAGCCTACAAATTTAAGAAAAAGTCGTACTAAGTTTAAGTACAAAACTTCTTGGATTCAGTACAGAAGAGACAATGCAAGCTCAGAAAAAAATGCACCGTTTAATGCGAATTATTTAAAGTTGAATCTGTTCTTGAAATTTCCCCCTAGTGAGGGTAGATTTGTGACCTACAGTATAAACAGCTTAGTCTTTGGATAATTCATTTCCTCTGGATTTTGATATTAAATAGAGACCTAGTTTTGAAGACAAATTGGAAAAGCTTAGAGCAAACTTTATAGGCTTAAACCAAGACATTTATGAACTTATTTTTTGAAGTATTATTTTGATTCAAAAAAATATGGGGGAAACAGAACATTTTTGCCGAAATGATTTAATAGTTCGAAATTTATTTTAAATATCCCGACAGTCTTCAAACAAGTATTTCGGGATTTAAAAATTCGTTCTTGAAATAAGGATTTCGCACTTGAATGAAGTATATTCGAACTTACCTTACCATTGACACCGTTCGTACTTGCTTCAAGTACAAAAGTATGTTTCTGAGAGTACAGACGCCCAATTGCCTTAAAAATTTTAATGGATGCGGTCAGTAAGTTTTTATTATAGCGTGTAGTGTTTATAGTGGTCCTTGACAGGAAGCATAAATAAATTCCCCAGACTCCCAGAAAATTTAAGCATTTGTTAAGAACTGAGGCACAGTTAATTTACAGCAGGTTGCAACAATCCATGTTCAACGAAACGCTAAAAAAATTTTACATTTTTATTATTTATTTGACATTTGAATAAAAACGTATCCTTTTTTGGTAAAAAAATGTTGGTACAAAAACTGCAGATTTCAAAATTTATTCAAAAAGAAACCATGGATGACAGCAGCTTTTTTTTTATTTTTGCATAAATTAGTCGGAATTAAATTTATTAAATTTACGGTCTTTAGACCTGGTACTGATCCCCAAGTGTTAGGCCAACCGCAAAAATAGCGCAGGCTGATCAAGTTTATTTTCAATTTTGGCCACGCCCCCTCCCGCCTCCGCAATTTCGAAAAACGTTATATCTCCTACAGTTTGGAAGATAGACGATTTATACCTTCTAGAGATAGTTAGTAATTAGCAAAATGTATCGATTGCCGAAGTGATGAAGATCGGATGAGCGGTTCTAAAGTTATGAGCAAATAAGTAAACTACCCACACCTTTCACAACTAACACCGCACAATCTTAGAGAGAAAGAGAGAGAGAGAGAGAAAGACAGAGAAAGAGATGAGCGCAGCACGAGCACTGCATTCAGCTTCTACTCCAGGTACAGAGTATGTTATAGTCGGGCTTGACCGACTTTCTCACTTATTTAGTATCCATTTGACACTAGGTCTTATAAATCTGAAATTTAAATTATCAAACTTTTAGTTTCATTTTGGTACTATCTTTTATCAATTTTCAATTTAATATTATTTCTTATCAAGGTTGTGGTATAAATTCAGTTCTTTGAAATCAAAACACAACATTTCGAAAAACATTTTTTTTTTAAACTCTTTCAAAATGTTTTTTATTTAAAAATAAACTCAATTCGTCAAGTGTAAACACCGCACTATGGGGAAACATTATTTTCTCACTGCAAGCTTCGTGTCCGCGCGAATATTTTTTAATCAGAAGTCACTGCATTGGTGTGCCTTTTGCTGGAACCCATACATCTTGCGCTTAACACCTTCAGAGACGCTGAGTAAAAAACGCCTCTTCTGTAGTTGTCTTAATTGAGAACCTTTCGCATTGTGCAATATCTTGCAAAGCGCTGAAACAGCCAGCTTGTTATGTGACCTGTCTGAAGAGCTACAATTGTAATTTACGTATGTTTTCAAAAAACGACCACAACAACATTCATACTAAGCTGCTGAAACTTACCATGTAATACTTACCTTAATTACCATAACACTTCTGCGTATGAAATTAATATTCTAAGCTTTAATTTAATACTTAATCGGGGGTGACACAGAAATCACTAGAGATTTTGGTATAAACGTTTGAATTTTCAATTTAAATTATGTTACTTTATATATAAAGTGAAGAATATATCGAAGGTTGCTTGATCTGATGGCGAGTTTAAGCGATTTGGAATCAACTACTCAAATCTACTTGGCTTTGTATAGTCGGTTTCGATTCGCTTTATTTTCCCCATCTGATCTAGTAGCCGTGCTTTTTTGTGCCAGTTCACATATAAATTCAAGCAGTTTTGATTTGAAATAAAAGCGTTTATACGAAAATCACTGGTGATTTCTGTGTCACCCCCGTGTAGGTTTACATTTAGTTACATTCAAGTACAATATGTGGCAACGTGTTCTTGAAAACAGAATAAAAAATTTGCTCAACAATTTGTTTTTTAATCTCATACCCTGTTTTTGACAACATTGCTGCTCATTTTCTGTCCCATATCCTCGGTTTTGTTTCCTGTAAGCAGTCTTAATAACAATTGAGCGCTTCTCGCTTAAATCTTAAACTTACTCCGCCCCTTTGTACTTGTATGTTTGCCTAATACCAATTACCGCGTTTCGGTTCTTGTTTCCTTTTTCCCTATTTCCACCCCCACAGATGCCTTCGCTTTATGTCCGAATACAGCAGTTGCCTATTCCAAGGCTACGGAGTTTTGGCCGATCCACCATCTAAGCTACGCACTGTGGCCAAAACAGACACTTTTGTGATACTCGATTGGAATAAGCCCAAACGTCTGGCTGATACGGTCATTACCTATCATGTGAAATTCCGTCGTCTCGGTGTGGGTGATGACTATCTAACTGTGGAGAAGGTATGTACACTCCCACCCTTCCAGCTTCCTTCCTTTTGTGTCTGGTTAATTCATTAAGCATTTTGCAGCGCCAACCTCCACTCATACTCGAGGGCCTCGAGGCGGATATCTACTATGAGTTCTATGTGGTCTCAATTAATACCTATGGCAAAAGTGAGCCATCGCCGCGCCTGATAACACGCACACAGCCCGCTGAGCTGGTGCAGCCACAGCCATCCCGATACAACATGACAACATGTTGCCAGGCATCGGGTCTGCTGCCGCAATGCGCCCCCCTCTGTTCGTACAACATTCGACTGTCGGACATTGAGCGTCTGGGTCCGGCCTGCCGCGCACAAATGCGTAAGTAAAACAGCTGGATGAGGTCCGGCGACTCCCCTCCCGCTTAAATAGAGAACACTAATTAGTATCGGCAGTCCGGGATGGCCTATTGTATTCCTGCTTCTAGTTGGATTTCCATTTTTGGTTCGTTTTTTGTTTTGCTAATTTAATGGGCTCATGTAGCTGATGCCATTTTTGAATATTAAGTGTCGTTGGGCAACGACGTCGACGACGACGACGGATAATGGAGGACGGTAATGAAAATTTTGTAGTTATGGAAATCAATTTTTAGTTAATGAGACTTGCTGTGAGGTTGTGTGTTGATGTTTGCTCAATGATTCGGAATTTAGGCAACTGTGGGTAAAATGATTTCATTAGCCAGCTTATTAGCTGTCAACGGTCATCCTTAGGTACACATTAACCCATTGTAGGCTCGTAGGACAATGCGAAGGGCTGTTTTAGGAGGTATAAGAATGTACGATTACTAACCTGTACAATAAAGTTATAAGGGACTTTCAAGCAACTTCATTTTTCAGTATGTGTTACTCGCTGAAGTTTAGTGTTAGTGTTGTGTGCTCCAAATATGTCTAAAAATTTTGTCCCAACAAAACATAATTTGCGTGAAAGTTTACTTTTCTGCTTTCATTTAAAAAAAATGCAGCTGTAGGCTATCAGATGCTGCAAGAAGCCTCAGGGAAACATGTTTACAGTGCGAAGAAGCAAAATAATCACGGTGGCAAGGTCCTGCTCTGTAATTGATGAGCTGCTGCAACCAGCGTACACTTACTTTTAAAGAACCCATATTTAAAGGAAGTGCTGAGTAAAAACCAGTATTAACTGTTTATGGAACTCACTTTTGGCTACGTGAGCTTTTAAGGAAACCGCCCATGACTCTAGACCACATTCCGGCTCGTCCGTATCTTCAGTAACAAAAAAGTGTTAAAAAAGCGTGGCTACATACACACGCAACGCCACAATTTGCTTGTGTGTTTTGTCGGTCTCTGCTATAGACATTGTCTAGCTTTAGAGATGATGCAATATTTTATACCTTAGCCTGCCACCTATGATGCCTAGGGAAATTCTTGATTTACTATAAAGAAAAAAGACTGCTTTATATCATTTCAGCCGAAATAGTCAGAAAAAGGTGTTTTCAGACTCACAAGCTGGATAAGGGTCTCGCCAACAACTTTCAACATGCACTCAGCTGCGTGAAATAAAAGAGGATTAAGTAAGGCGTGGAAAATGCAGTGGCCTGTACACATATTAAAATCTATCCCGTCCCTTCGTAAGGGACACAACCAAATTTTCAAGTCGCGCGTAAATTCCAGAATTACAAATTATTCCCTTCTGTCTTGTGAATGCTGAATAGACTATAGTATATTCTTCTTCAAAAGGACTATGAAGTAAATTAAGGGTCAAGGGACCTTTTATTTATAAGCGCGCACCTATATACATTTGTTTAATATTCGATTTCCACGATATTCATTTCTAATCAATTTATGTTAATCAACGCACTTTTCTTTTCTAAAAGCGGAAAAAATAAATATATTTTTAATAAAGGTCACAATTCCCGCTGGCCTTTGATTTTTTATCTGCAAAAAACCAAAGCGCAACAACCATTATATATCCCCATACAAACTTTTCATTGGCCTTTTCTGACACTTTGGAGAAAAATTTTCCAAATTTTCTTTCTTAGTGCGCGCCTGCTTAACTACACGAAGGTCTATGCCAAAAATCAGATTTTGGCTGTGGGCTGTTAATGTGTCAGTCAGTCGGGCCTACAGATTTATAAAAATAGCTTAATATGTTTTAAATTTCAAATTGTTATTTTATTTCATTTCATTCGAAAACTATTTCATTGCAATTCAAGTGATTAATATTATTTTGGATCAGAACGATAATATTTTTTTGCTAAAAGAAATGAAAAAGTTGATATTCTTGAAAAGTTCATTTTAATCAGGTGAATATCAAAATGAAATTAATCTGTTTTTTTCTCTGCGTGGTATAACTCCCTTACTTTGGAAGCGATACCGAAATCGGTTTCTGAAAGAACCGCTTGAAAATCAGAAATTTTAACTGATTCTCTGATATAAAGGAAAGAAATTATCCATTAGCCAGTATTTTTTATTGATTTCTTTGCTAATGTGATCTCCTATATTTGTATTCAAATTGAGAAAATTTACCAACTTTAATTGGGTTAAAGCGGGTTAAACGCGTTTGGCTTCCTGCCGCTTGTCATGACTGCGAACTCTCACACAAGGGTGAATTTATTAAGCCTAATTGGCAGATCCAAATTGGAATGAGGCGGTCATCATCAATTAAATGTGTAGAACACATGTGTCCATTAAACGATGACTTGTTCAATATCCAAAAGGATTACTCAGCATCTCGGTCATGTGATAACAAATCTGCGGTAATTTCCGGCAAATTGACATAAGTTGCCATCTCATGGTAGGGAAATGCAAAATCCTTTAAAAAGCAGGCAATCAGAACAACAACAACAACAGAAACAGCAATCAAGTGGGTCAAACTTTTGGGTTCGGTTGGGGTCGAATTATCTATGAAGAAAATTGATGACTTGATGGCACTAAATTGAAGCATAACAATGAGCCGTAACTGGCTGGATGGTTGGCTGGCTGGTTTATGTAAATTTTAACCTCACTCTCCCTCTCTCCCTCTGTCTATCGTGTAGCCATACTGGCACGTTGTGCAGCCGGTGGACGTGATCATAGTCCGTGCTGCAGTCGACGCGGCGTCATTAACGCCTGTATGCCTCTCTGTCGTGGCGTCATGCCGCCTGCTTTGACCACAAAATCGGCAACAGCCGCGGCCTCATCCTCAACAAACAGTGGAGCGGCAGCAGCAGTAGCAACAGCAGCAGGAGCAGGAGCCGGAGCGACAGCATCATCGACATCAGGGAGCAATGGCAATGTGCCCGATTGTTTATCGTATGCTGGCAATATACTGCAATGCTTTGAAGAAGGTAAGTGAGTTGTAGAATTGTGCTGCCATGGCAGCTGTCAGTCCGTGTCCATGATAATGTTTTAGTGATGCGGAAATGATGTAAAATGGGACAAACTTTTAGAGATACTTTGAATGAAATTTGAATGGCAGATTGTTGCTTGAGGATTTTATAAGAACTAAAAAAGAATTTAACTTTTTTAATGGAAATGATAAAAAATCTACCAAAACAAATTTCTAATAGTTCAAGTTCAGGTTTTAAATGGCTAGAGAATTGTCTATTTTTATGCACGTAGCAGCATTTAGCAGCAATCACAGTTAAAACGAAGCCACCATCACTGACAGGCAAAGGATCTGTGTCTGTCTCTGACTCTGTTGCTGCTGCCTTTTGCCTTCACTTGCTCTGGGGGGCAGCTCCCCAGTTTGGCATCGTTTGTGTTTGCAGCTAATTCTGTTTGTTTAATTGCGTGTCTGTGCAACGTTGAGCATACGCACTGTTGCACGCCATTGTGCGCTAAATTATTTGGCCAGACCCACAAAATGGGCAGACAGAACCAATATTGGTCAATTAAAGTGGCATTATCTAACGCATCCTCTATCTCCCCCATCTCTTGCAGGCACCCAGAATATACCCGGACCACCTGAAGATGTCCATGCTAAATATGTGAATCAAAGCACAATCAGCTTGGTTTGGACTCAACCCGATGTGGACAATATATCAACGGATGCCAGTTCAATGTCGGCTTCACCCACAGACTTAGTAACTGGCGATGAGCTGGCCGCAGTGGCAGGCGATGTGGCTACTGTCCAGGATGCGGATAAGGAGATGAAAATGTCAGTGGATGCCACAAGTTCTAGTGATGATATTGATTTTCTTATACAATATGGCAAAGTCAATAACATGACGATGTATGAGACAGTTGCCAAATTGGAAAATGTGAGTACGAGTTGATTATTTGAATTTTTTGTTGACAATAGAAAATGAAGATATTTTGGTGCTCTGTACCTGCTGCAATTGATTATTAGAAAATGTTGTCTCTTGGTGAATAGGGCAGGATTACAAATGGCCTGTCTAAGGGCCAGAGGACAATGAGCAGTCTTAACAATAGACTGGGCAGAGAATAGCTAGTGAATGGCACGCACTTGGGTGGGACAAAATTAAACGAACTTTTGGTAGGATTCAAAATTCAAGACAATTTAATAGTTTCATTTAAAAGATTAATATACGAGGCTACGTATATACAATTTTTAATTTTTTGGTGGCGTTACTTTGGTACTCATGTCCCTCACTTGTGCTGACAAACCTGGCCATTTAATTTTTTTCAGCTATTTTGCTTGCATGTGTGTTCGATTTTAACTATTCCAAAAAATGGATGAAAGAATATGCTTCAAATTTTATGTGAAAATCAAAATTAAGTGCTCCGAAGCATTTCAGATGTTGACTGCGGCATATGATAAAGCTAAAATCAAAGCATGAGTCATGACCGAAAAAAGCGACCCAAGTTCTCTCTCTTTGATTGCTTGGCCACAGTGCAAAACGGTCAATAAGGAATATTACCTGCAAGTTAGGCACAATTTTCGTTCAGCTCGTAATTGTGTAAGAACAAAAATTGTCTTCTGCTCCCTCTTATCTGCCCTGTTCACACATCGTTGCTTGTGCGCGAATTTTGGGCAACACTCGAATAATGCCACAGTCGTATGTCGTATTCGCCCGACCTGGCCCCACATGACTTTTTTCTGTCTATGATAAGACGACACTATTGAGGCGGTAAAGGAAGGGCCTAATAAGATCACTTAAAATAATTTTAGAGGATAGAAAGAAGGTGGGTTGTGGTGTTGGGGTTAGATATTTTCACTTTGTTTTTTTTTTGGAGTTCTGAAAAAAATTATTATTAATTTCTAAAAATTATTAATCAGCCGGTACTGGAACTTAAACTGAGTACCTCGGCTGATTAAACACCACTTAAGCTCATTCGGCTATTGGCCGTCACTTTTAAGGCGCAAACAGTCACAGTATAAGACCGCAGCACGACGTTAATTTCAGCCAGCTAAGTTCTTATACGGCAACAAAAAATTGACGGCCAATAGCCGAATGAGCTAAGTGGCCAAGCCAACAGCATCATTACAACGAAAAGGTTGTGGTTCGAGACACAGGCGGGGCGGGTTGATTTTGCTTTTTTTTTTAAAGCTTAAGGAAAAACTCTAGGATTGGTGAAAAGCTGCGGGGGATAAATCTTGCTTTTAAGATTTCTAATCTCATTTCAAGGATTTTCAATCTTGTTTTTATAAGATTGCAAGATTCTCCAATAAGAGTTTTACAATCTAGAATTTTGATTGTCTTTTTGTCCTAGAGAAATGATTCATTTTTTTCTTTTACCATTGTAATCATATAGCGACAGTTATCGGTTGTACAGGAATATACTTGTGTAGTCCCAGTCCGAAATCGATTCAGAACCGTGCGATACAAAAGTATCTCCTCAGTTGCCAAAGTTTTCAAATTAACATTTTGTATATTTATTCCTGAAACAATAATAAAGTGACCTTGATAAAAGGGACCTTTTAAAGATTCTTACTGATAAATGACCGGTCTTTGTGAGTCAAGCCATTAGTTTTATAAAAAAAATCGTATATTTTATGTCTTTTGCAATTGAATGATTGTCGAATGACATCAACTCTAATAATTTTCGAATTGTTAAAACTTTCGCATCCAATGCCTTTAATAATTGGACTTCCAAAAGTCAACTAAAAATGGTCCGCCATTCACTGTGCACATTATAACCTAGTCATCTTTAATATCTTGTTAACAGAAGAGTGTAAAAAACACGAAAACATAATTTCCGAAGAATGCTTCTTTTTGAACGAGGCATCGCGCACTTAATGTTAAAGAAATAGTTCACTAGCAAACTTTATCAAAACGGGAATAAAAAATTGTTCATTCCTCACTTCCATCCACTGTCAAGATCATAGCGCAACTTGTCAAGTTAGCGGCGCCAAGCTGTCTGGATGACGGCGGGCCAGAAACACTTTTCTCTCACACATTCATACATACATGATGCAATAAGTATAAGGTGGCCTCGTCGGCAAAAGCTGTCCGTTAACAATGCTTACCATAAGTGCGAGTGAAAGGGCTCAGCGTCGTAAGTGTGAGTAAAACAACAATAGAGCGTGTTGATTGACCCTTAGATGAACCATGGGGTTTAAAGTTACAAATTATAATAAAAAGAGTTGATTTCTTTATAATTTAATTTTTAAAAATTATACTCTGTACCAAAGGTACATAGAGTATATTAAGTTTGTGCAAAAGTATGTAACAGGGAGAAGGAATGATTTCCGATCATATAAAGTATATTTATTCTTGATCAGCATCAACAGCCGAGTCGACATAGCCATGTCCGTCTGTCCGTCCGTCTGTCTGTCTGTCCGACCGTCCGTATGAACAAACAGATCTCAAAGATGGTAAGAGATAAAGGTTTGACATGCATGGGACAAATGCCTTTTATACTTGCAGGCTTTCAGGTTAAGGTTTATTTTCAATTTTTGCCACGCCCCCTTCCGCCCTGCAATTTTGAAAAAACGTCATATCTCCTACAGTTTTGAAGATAGACGAGGAGATAGTTAGTAATTAGCAAAATGTATCGATTTGCCGAAGAAATGATAAAGATCGGATAAGCGGTTCTTAAGTTATGAGCAAATAAGTAAACAACCCCACCCACCTTTAAAGAGAGAGAGAGAGAGAGAATTAGAGATGAACGCAACACCAGCATTGCATTCAGCTTCTACTCCAGGTAGAGTATGTTATAGTCGAGCTTGACCGACTTTCTCACTTGTTTTAAATTTGAAATTGATTTAGTTTCTGGGTCTCTTTGCGAAACAGCATCATTATTTAGGCGCCTTCTTTTGAAGACTTGGCTTTCTTTTTGAGCTGACTTCCACTGCGAAGCATTAAAATGCGTATCGCAAATTTTGGACTTCTCTCCAAGGCTGCAGCGTAGAGTTTGCTTCCACAATGCTCTTCTTACTAAACATTTCGGTGACTTTATAAATTTCACACCTGCTAATTGAATCATGCATACATAACCATGTTTAAGGCATTCTTTTCTATTCACATTCAAGGACAGAGAGTAACTTGAACTTGCTTTAATGTAAAGTTGTGAATTCTAACGTTTTCATACAAACAAATTGGCTAAGTAAAAACAAGTGTAAAGAAAGAAGAGAAAGGTAAAGATTTTCGTTAGCTGCGTTGTAAGAAAAACCGAAATGAACCCATACATTTATTTCTGTATCGGTAATGGTAACGGTTATGGTTACAAATTTCGGTAACGGTTTAAATCTCTGAACAAAAAACACAAAATTTACAATACTTTTAAAACAAACCTCGTATTCACGCACTATCTTATTCTGCATTTTTTGGTTTTCTTCTTCTATTTTGTTGAAGGAATGGACTTAACGTTGAACTCTGTCAAATTCCTGCTTTCCCTTTTGTTGATATAAGGGACTTTTATCCGAATTCAAAATCTCAGCCTTGGCTTTTGACATAATAGTTTCTATTAACAGTTTGATATATTTAAGCTATCCTCCTCAGAACTTTTTGTTTTTTTCTTCCTTTGTAGATAGGAAGATAGAATGGAAATGTATCCTAATTCGATATTTAATTCAAATCTCTGCATTGGCTATCGACTTGATACTTTCATATAAAATTTTGCTTTATCTTAGCACTATCTCAATCTGAATTTTTTGAAATTCACGAAACCAATTTTGGACTTTTAGTCGAATTTTGTTAACAACTTTTTCATTAAATAGTTTGATATATTTTAGCGCCAACTTACTCCGAACTTTTTAGTTTTCTTCCGCCGTTTTGAACTGAAATGCTTCTGTCTTTGCCACCCTCAATTGATAAACTATAATTTACTAGCCATTTACTTAACATTTACCTGACCCTTGAGAATAAATGGAACTGGCACAAACCCTCACACACACCAACACACAAAAAACTAATTTCCTCTTCTTTGAACTTATCTAAAACGCATTAAATCTAAACCGAAAAAGAACGATTTATTATGCTCGACCCAAAACCGACACTAATAGCCTCCAATGGTTATAGTTTCAACTTTGATGTCAGTGTATTATGGGTCCCTTTTCACCTATAATTACATTAACCGCAACAATTGGCATGACGAGGGCCACTCGAGTGGACCAAAATGAATAATTAATACCTGAGGAGAGGTCGCCCCTCCCCCTTCCACTTCAGTTTACTCACTTAAACCAAAATAAATATTCAAAAAGCATAGCGCTCTGCGCATTGCGTGCAGAAACTAAAGGCTCACTCTTTGGCCATTAAACTAAGGTCCCTGGTTGCTCATTTGGCATTTGTCTTTTTGGTTTCCAGTGACAAAGCACATAATCGCCATCAACTTACCCCCTTTGTTGGGTTGGAGACAGGAACTGTATCAGAATATTTAATGTGTCTAATTTCTGGCGCTGTCTGGACTGGCCATTCTCAACGTTTTTTATTATATACCACAGCAACCCCACTACTGTGTTGCAGTTCCCTTAGTATTAAAAAGTTTTTTATGGTTTCAGCCCGGTGCCAACAAACAGAAATAAAAGTCCGCTTCTTGGTTGTCAACTAACAGCGGGCACTAAAAATCATCGCAAAAGTTGGGCAACAAAATGAGAAAAAAAAATAACCGAGAAAATCATTTGAAAAAGAGGCGCAACAACCCCTTGTTATTTCCGTCCACATTCCACATTCTGTTCCTGTAATATCCTGTAGAGTCAAATAATGTTTGTATTTTGTTGATGTTGGGTGTCACCCCAGGATGCGAGGACAACCTCGTGCATTTGGCGGCGAATAGAAATTGCCAAATTATTGGCACTGATTCAATCAGTTGGAGGAAGAGATTTTTTTGTTTATCGGGCGATTTGGCATGTGGGTTGGCTGACCGATCGGCAATTACCTTTACTTTAAGCTTTTGGCTGACTAACACGCAGTGGTTTCAGTGGGTCAGATTGGAGTTTCTGAAATCATAAACCGAACCTTTAAAATTTGTAATCTCTTTAACTGATATTGGATTTTGTTTCTTATTTGCAATTTATTTAAATATTAGGTGCAAAAGTATGTACAAAATAAATGTATACAAGGACAGTTCAATTATTTCTTAACTTGAACCCAAGTTATATACGGAATGTGGAAAATACTTTCCAGCATTCAACACATTTCAATAAATTTATTTATTTTTGTTCAAAAATTATTTTGATTTTTAATCGTTCGATCAAAAACTTTGACTCTTCACCCGCCATCCTTTCATAGATTTCACAATATTTCTGACACGTCCAAAAGCAATTAAGTTTCCCCATAAAAGTGTCACACTGAGTCAACGCAATGCAGGGTGCGATAGCTCGATACCAACAACCTCAACCGAAATTGTAGCTCTGCGATACTATAGATACTGCATCCAAAGGATGCAACGGGGCGCGTTTAAACCATTTGACACCAGGCGGTAAACGAAAAAAAACAAAAACAACAGCACAGAAACTGAAAAGCATTTAAGCCAAGCCAAGAGGCAACCCCCAAAGCTAAGCCAACAACACCGCAACAGCTGCGTACGCTTGACCCAAGCCAACAACAAAACCAAAGCGCACTGGGCGAATGAATTTTTCACTTAAAAAAAAATGAAAGGACAACAAAAAATGGGAAAACGGACACCACACGGTGTCTTTCATATCGATTCAGTGGAGGCTTAGAGATGAGCAAGTGCAACTATTTTCGGACTAGTGAATTATTTTATATTTTAGTATAAACTTACATAAAGTTAAAAGTTTAAGTTAATATAATAAGAGAGGCTCACACATTCACCTCATCAAGAATTTTTTGCACTTTAAGCAATGCGAGAAAATATTTTGGAAGGAAAACGTTAATTTTTGGATTACTCGTCAATAGAGGTTTGAGATGTATGGGACATAGGGTCTTTTTCAAACTGACGTGACGTTAAGTTAAAAATAGGAAAATCTTGGATTTATTGGAATATGATTTTATTTTTGGGTAGCAATTAATACAAATACAAACGGCAAAAACTATGACATCAATCGACCATAAGGAGTTTAAGATATAACCCAAAATATGTGCTGGCGTGACGTTACAAAAAAACGACAGTGGGGTTTGAGTGGTTTTAGAAAATTGAAAAACTTTGCGAATTAAGTGAAGCTTTTTGTATTAAACAAAATGTACAGTGAATTGCAATTATATTGTTTTTAATGGTGTCTTATACAATGTTCTTCAACTCTTTGTAAACTTGGAAAGATTTATGAGACCTAAAATCAATCAATACCATCTACAGGCATTTTAATGAAAACAAAACGTATCTTAATGAGAAAAATGGCGATAACGTGACTTTGCATTTAAAAATCTCGAATGGGGCTATGAATTAATTTAAGCTTGTTTTGTATTATATAAATTTTATTGTTTCCTCATAAAGATATTAAAATAAGAAGTATTTTTAATTTGTTTTCATTTTTTGGGTTCAATGGACTTTTCTGTAGAAATGCAGATATAGTTTAATTTTAATTATTGCCACGTTCCCTGCCGCCCCTGTTATTTAGAAAGAACCTTTAATCTCCCACAGAACATCGGATAAACGATAGTCAGGCTATAAGGAAACTAAACTATTATGATGGGTATCACCGGCCGCTAGACCGACATTCTTACTTGTTTTAACATTCTGACATTTATATGCTACTACTATTTCTACTAACCCCTCATCATTATTTACGATTCACATTAGGTTGGACCCCCTGAGTATAAAATTTTTAAAGTCATGTTCTCACCCTCCTATGTGATACTTTTTAATAAGCGTAAAAACAAAACAAAAGTAAAAAAGTCGATTTTGAGCGGACGCGAATATTCTCTATAGTTTTTGTACATAACTCATACGCATTGTTGCCTATTATTATATATTTTTTATACTCTGTACCAAAGGTACACAGAGTATATTAAGTTTGTGCAAAAGTATGTAACAGCAAGAAGGAATCATTTCCGACCCTATAAAGTATATATATTCTTGATCAGCATCAACAGCCGAGTCGATATAGCCATGTCCGTCTGTCCGTCTGTCCGTCTGTCTGTCCGTCTGTCCGTCTGTCCGTCCGTCCGTCCGTCCGTATGAACAAACAGATCTCGGAGATGGTAAGAGATAGAGGTTTGACATGTATTGGACAATGTTCTATAGCTGCAGGCAGCTCAAGTTTATTTTCAATTTTTGCCACGCCCCTCCCGCCCCCGCAATTCGGAAAAACGTTATATCTCCTACAGTTTTGAAGATAGACGATTCGTACCTTTTAGAGATAGTTGTATTTAGCAAAATGTATAATTTTGCCGAAGAAATGATAAAGATCGGATGAGCGGTTCTCAAGTTATGACCAAAAAATAAATTCCCCCCCCCCCACCCCCTCCCACGCGCTCACAACCAACACCGCATTTTTATTCAACAACGTGTGAGTGAAAGAGAGAGGGAGAGAGAGAAACTTAGAGATGAGCGCAGCAGAAACGTTGCATTCAGCTCCTGCCCTTGGTACAGAGTATGACATAGTCGGGCTTGACCGACTTTCTCACTTGTTTCATTTATAAATAGTCGGCGTTGATTTTATATAAAAACTATTTGAATGAAAAATAATAAAAGACTACTACTATGTGTTATTTCAACAGATGAACAGATGACTGCAATATAAATAAAAAAATTATTTCGTTGAAAAAATTTGTATTAAATAATTTGGTCAAAATACAAATTATTTTAAAACTTTAAGGCTCTGGTTCACCCATTTACAATTAAAACATAATTTTTTGATTTTCGTAATTATTAATAATAAACCAAATATTAGCTTTGGGAATGCTGAGACCTGATTTTTTTCATTTCGCCCTTTTGGGGTCCGACGAAATTTATAGTGATTTTAGTAAGGTGATTCAAAAAATTTTTATTTGTCCCTTCATCAACTGAACTTAAAAAGGTAACCAACTTACCTTTTTAGATTGATTCCCGATTATATAAGTACTAAAACCCAAAGGGGCTTTAATTCAAAATTAATGATCTAAGTGCATCTTCAGGAGTTCTTTCATCACCTATGCTTTGAAGCTGTGTCCTGGTATGGATCAACTGTGTCATCTCAGCTCATATTAATAATGAATCTGTGCTAACGGATTTTAATTTTACCATCGTACTTTAGTACTCCTTAATTAACCGTAGAGTAATGCTTGCGGTAATCTTTATTCATAAAGGAATTGAAGTTAAAATTTTTGATTGTAATCAATCAATTTAAGTTTTTCAAGTATTTAAGAACTGAATATTAAGCTAAAAGGTTGAGTCAGGACTGGCTGAGATCCATTTCAAAAGTCGGTATTGGAACGTTACGAGATTGAGATCGGGATCGGGATGCACTTTGTACTATGGTTCTGAGTATACAACCAAATACCAAACATCATAAAATATTATCTATTTAAAAATTGGACCTCTTTTTCTATGAACTCTGCAGACTAATTTCATTACATCAAATCGAAGTAAGCATTACGCATATTCAATGCTTGCCGTGAGCCAACCAGTTTCCAGCCCACATCAATGGCTTAAAGCAGTTCTTACACTCTCGCTCACCTCTGACTCGATATCCATCGCTGGGTAGTTGGGTACTGGTGGGGTAGCATCCATTGTCAGTTTCACGTCGACAGGTTGCCTTGCCCCGCACATTAAAAACATTTTGCGCGCATCAACACGCGACAAACTTTTGCCAGTTTTTATTTTTTAACATTTGCAAGTTTTTTTTTTCATTTTTCGAGGCCAATAACTCTGTTGATGGCCATGGCTGATGCAGTGCAGCAGCAGGCCCAGCTGCCGTTGGAGCGCGTTGATGTGTGACAACAACAGCGGCAGCATCAGCAGCCAGCGAGCCAATAAGTACAACAACAACAACCGCCAATGGCAAAAGCCGAGTTTGGTGCTGAAGTTGGCGCTGCCTCTGGGTTCTGGCTGTGTGTTTGTTGGTTTTTCGGTTGGCAGCAATTTTTACTAGTTTATGGTCACGTTTTCATTGCATATGGCGCTATCCGCCATCGACCATCATTTTGTGACTGCAAGCGAGGCGTCAAAAAGTTTTGCCTTAACCATAGTTATGGTTGGCCCATACCCCACGACCACTCCGAGCTGGTCACTGTTGCGGACAGAGTTCAAAGATTATTGCTTTCAATTGGATTAGCATGAACTGCGCGAAATAGCCTTTTCACTTCGTCCTGCCACATCCCTTCGCACTGCCAATATAAATAAATATTCTAAAAATATTTGAT
This sequence comes from Lordiphosa clarofinis, assembly GCA_018904275.1. Lineage (NCBI taxonomy): Eukaryota > Metazoa > Arthropoda > Insecta > Diptera > Drosophilidae > Lordiphosa > Lordiphosa clarofinis. The sequence goes on along the minus strand of JAEIGQ010000005.1, from coordinate 5,087,564 downwards.
TTGTGAAAGTCAAAGCTTTTTATTATATTTTATGGACATTTCAGTTGAGTTTTACTGATGCATGAATGATATGAATAATATGTATGGAAAAATATTTAGAAATTGCTGAAGTGTCAGCAAATGTAGCGAATTTTTTTTAACACATTTCTATTTTATACCTTTTGCCGCAAGGTGTTTATTGGGTCAAGTGAACTAAAAACTTAGCATTGTCTCAAAGTGCCGATGGAGTTCCCTAGCGGTTAAAGCGGGTAGCTACTGCGATGACTTGCAGTAGACAGACAAAGACTGCTGATGATGGGACCGGGAGGTTCTTGTAACAGGTGTACAGTCTACCAGACTCCTTTGCGTGTCTATTTTGGCTGTACCCAGAATGTGATCAAAAAATTGTTGATTGTTGACTTAAAATCGAATTTGCCATTTGCGTAGTCATTTTTCATTGACAAAAAGGATGAGAAAGCTACAACCACAATTAATTATTTGCCTTGATTTTTAAACTCGTCATTAAATGCGTAGCAGAGTCCTGGTGCTTTTGGTTTGTTGTTGCTATTTGAGAGAACTAACCAGCCTGGCTTTTTGGTGATAACGGATCGTTGAGTGCTATGGAAACCTCCCAAAACTTTTCGTTTCGTGGTCAGAATTTTTACATTTTCTGCAGTCAAAATTTGAAGTACTTTACTCGTTTATTTTGTAATATGTTTTAATTCCCTTCAATTTCTGTAGATGTTTTGTTTTTGGAAAATAATCTTCTACTCCATGAAACCACATTAGTTATGCCAACGGGAGTGCCCTTAGCAACGTCATAATTGACAAAAGGTGTGCACACCGCCTGAAACACACGCACACAAATTGAGATTAACGGCTTTAGTGCCACACACTCCACACTCACCACTCGCAGGGAGTCAAAACAACAAGCAACTTGACCCGGAGTAAAGCCAAAAACAAAAACAAAAAATTCCTCCACCAAAACGAGATGAAACCTCTATACATATTTAGAGATGTTAACAGCAAAAGCAACGACAGCAGCAGCAGCAACAACTGAACTGTCTGTCTGACATTGACTTACATACCCCGTAAACAGAATCGCTCTGTGCCACAGTCAGAGGGGAGTTGGCTCAAATCAAAACGTTTTAGCCAACGCTAAGTAGCCCGAGAGCTTGCATATTAGCCCCAACATGAAAATTAACAACAACTGCGGACGATGACGACAACGGCGACGACAGCGACGACGATGATGCTGACAAAAACAAGTTAATGCAGGCAGCCCCAAAAACCCCACAAAACAAACGCTCAACATTTGGCCATAAAACCAAATAAATTACTTAACGCGCACATTTTTCGCACTGGGGTACGCGTAGCCAAAAATGCAATTAAAGGCCAAAAACCGCAAAGTGCGACATCTGCAAGAGATTAAAAAAAAAACCAGAGAGACAACAGCAAAATAGCAGCGCACCAGCCAAGCGAGTCAGTTTGTAAATGATTGAGCTGGGTCGGAATTGGGGTAGGGTATGCGAGAGGTTACCAGGCGAGTTGGAATTTGGTGTGGCTATTTGATACGGATGCAGTAGAATGCGAATGTTTCCACCGAACGGTATGTCTAGGCGCTTAGACCATTAACCTATATGACCGATGGTTGTTAAATTCGTACAGTGTATTGCCATCGATCAGTCAAAGCTCAATTGGAAAATAGCGGCCGTATTAATAAGAAAACAAACCATTTGGACATGTTACTGTTTAATTTCCTTATAAGCGTTAGTATTGCGAAGTCAATTCGTTTAATTCATGTTACAATAATTACCAGATAGTTTATCAAACATAGATCTGGATACACAAAAATCAGCAGCACATTGGGTCAAAGCTTATGTGTTTAACAGTTGTCAGCCAGAGGCCTTTCGAGTCATTGTGATTGTGCGCCGAACTAGTTAGGAAACCAAATTTAAAGAGACGATAAAAATAGCCAAGCCCACCAAAATCTTCGGAAAATGATTTTCCTTACCTTTTGGGTGCGTTTTCTTAGATGAGCAAGACAGTCTCAGACTCCTCCACATTTGCCATTTTTGATTAAGTTCAAGGCCTTTAACATGCTACAGACTAGAAAGGTGGATATAAATTTCGTTGTTTGCCAGACTTGCTAGATCTTTGACTGAAAACTCCTACAACTGCACAGAGAACAATAATAATTCTGATCCAAAATAACATAATTTACCTTCAGTTTTAGAATGATTCTAAAGTTGGATAATGAAATGATAAAAAATATTAATTTGATATTTTTAAAATATCATTTTGATATATTTTCATATTGGAGTAAAATTGTATCATTTGTTTCTTGGAGTGTGCCCTGTTCGCTCATCGAACCATCAATGAGGCCAAATACTTACTACCATTTTAGCCATGCCGCGTGTGGCTTAAGTTTATTTGGCGTTGCTTTGTTTTAGGCTAAGCAGCACATTGACAAGCTTCTGCTGTCGCTGGTCAACGTAGCTGCCGCAGAGCACTTTTGCATGCACAGTAGATATTGACGCTCCGGACATTGGTGTAGCTGCTAAACTCGTATTTCTTAATGGAAGTTCTTGCTTAGAGTCCTTTTGCTCTGGGAATAAGATTTTGAACGTAGTACGGGGCTAGCTCAACAATCTAAGGAAGTTGCAAATTAATCTGCAGGGTGCTCTCTATTTACCAACAATAATTCTCCCATTTTTTTTAGCAAGGGATTGATATTTGGTTTCATACAAAAGCCAACCTGCACAGAATGAAGGCTGGTAAATATAACATTGGTAAATCCACCAATTTCCGTCTTTGATTTTCGACCACTTGACTTTTGTCAAATCAAAAAGAAAAATCATAAAAAAAATTTTTTTAGCCAATAACACTGCTCGACAAAATGAGAGTCGATTTTCCCCCATTGGACCAAACCAACTTTTTCTAAAGTAAATTGGCCCGCTGATCACGAAAATCGCCATGAAAACAAAATCTATCGACGCGTTATCGAGATATTATCGATAAACCGTTTTTTCGATTTTTCAAAAAGTTACCCCCACTTAAACTCTCATAACTTTTTTGTTTTTCAAACGATGTTAATGATCTAAACAAATTTAAAAAGACAAAACTTGACCAAACAGTTTGTTTTCGGACAAAAAAGAGCTGGGTCGTGTGCTTTTAACGCTATGGGCTCAAATGGAGAAAAAAATGGTTTTTTTTTTGCCAAATTTGAAAATTTATCGAAATTAAAACGCTTGTAGATTCATAATTATACAAAATTGTTATGTTTTTTTTGATTGGACAGTAAAAACTATTCAATTTACTTTTAAACAAGCCCTCAAATGCAGAAATCGGACATAAAGTGGAGTTTTCAAGAATTTTTTTGTGAAAATAGACAAAAATTTAGTTTTCATTCAAGGGGCGTTTTTTTCGAACTTTAAGTGTGTGATTTTAATAATATGGCTTAAAATAGACTAATAACTATTTATTTTAAACTTTTTCAAAATAAACTCCACCACTTTTTAGTATACGTGAAAAAATTTTATCAGGACGTGTCCAACATGGAAAAAAGATACCATGGTTAAAACCTGATGAGACCGTCTACTGCTGGACTCTAATCTCCGAAGACAATGTGCCCTATAAGAGAAATTCAAACAGGATTTCTTTTCCAACTTCTATTTCTGTAAATAAAAATAAAGACAATGTTGAATAATGTAGCACATTCAATGCAAATTTTAATATATTGCATCCTATTCTTTATTTTTATTGCACTTAAATAGAGAATAAGACACTAGTTAATACACTTTGAGAAAGACATTTCCATAATCAATATCATTGTAAATTGGCATCTTGCTAACAGACGATTCGGTGGGAATTATGATCTTTATTTCTTGTTGAATAGACCGATACTTTCGATAGGCAAAAGGAACAATCAGTTAGATGATTGTTCTGCTCCCTCTAATGTCCTGGGACAATCAATGGCATCCGTATTTTTTTTCTTTGACAGAGAGGTTGAGGTTTAGGCGGCCACCACAGCCCATCAATCAAGAATTTGGTTTATGACCCTTAATAGAGGAAAAATCAACCTATTTATCTAAATTTTAACAAGCATTATTTCGTTAAAGATGGCTTTTTAATAGGTACCTATAATTTTGAAAGTTGCCTTTATAGGCATTTTTTACCAACTTTGACCATTGATATCTTAAAAACTTGACGTGCTAGAATAATTTTGAAAATTGACTTTTTCTCAGCTTGAAAGCCTCCGTCGAACAGTATCAACCTCAATGGCCCAATATTTGTTGAACTGTGTTATTGTCATGGTCTTATCCGAGAGTCTACAAGGAACGCATACAGCCGCAAAAAGTGGTGGTCTATATTTTGAAAGTGTTAAAAATAAAATTTTATTAAGTTTGCAACAAAATTTTATACATATTAGAATAATTCTATGCCTGAGCTTATTAAAACCACTCACTAGAAGTCAGAAAAATCAGTCACAGCGGTATTTGAAGAAAACTACATTTTTGCCTATTTTCACAAAAAAAATTCTTGAAAACTCCACTTTATGTCCGATTTCTGTATTTGAGGGCTTATTTAAAAGTAAATTGAATAGTTTTTACTGTCCAATTAAAAAAACATAACAATTTTGTATAATTATGAATCTACAAGCGTTTTAATTTCGATAAATTTTCAAATTTGGCAAAAAAAAAACATTTTTTTTCTCCATTTGAGCCCATAGCGTTAAAAGCACTCGACCCAGCTCTTTTTTGTCCGAAAACAAACTGTTTGGTCAAGTTTTGTCTTTTTAAATTTGTTTAGATCATTAACATCGTTTGAAAAACAAAAAAGTTATGAGAGTTTAAGTGGGGGTAACTTTTTGAAAAATCGAAAAAACGGTTTATCGATAATATCTCGATAACGCGTCGATAGATTTTGTTTTCATGGCGATTTTCGTGATCAGCGGGCCAATTTACTTTAGAAAAAGTTGGTTTGGTCCAATGGGGAAAAATGCTGTCGAGCAGTGTTATAAACTCTGGCGCTTTCTTAAGTCTGCAACCTTTTTAAGTAATAGAACTTTTTAAGCAGGCTCTAGGTCATTTAAGTTTTGGAACAACTTGTCTAAAAAGACACGCCCAACACCACAAAAAAGGCTGATTGACAGTATAGCGCTATTTTAAGAATACCAATTCAATCATCAGCTGTCTCTGCCTGTCCTGTTGTGCGTGTCTTGTTTTAGACAAGTTTTGGACAATATAAAAAGTTCTAGGATTTTCAATCAAAAAGGTCACTAAAACAATCACGTTAAAGTAACATTTTTGCAGTTTGGTCTTTGAGAGGCATGCATTTATAACCGATTGACTGAAATGTGCCTGGTCTGGGGTTGCTCTCAGACTGATCAGTGACAACAGTGAGCACTTTAACAGAACAAATTCGGTTGAGGGAAGTTTTATTCGGTGAGTGACGTTAGCAGAGCGAACTGAAAATAGGGCTTAGAGTTATTTACGAGCTATGCAATAGGCCCAATTGGTCCAATTTTAAATTTGACACTAATGATTGCTGAAACGGAATCGAACAAACTTTATGCTTGATTTTCAAATGATAGGTTGTATAAGTGTGAGAGAGAGAGAATACGAGAATTCTATAAATAGCACGCTCGGCGGCTTGCTCCCTTACGACGCGTGCCTTCGTCTAATTCTTCTCTTACAAGGCATTTGTTCGTTTGCTTGTTGCTCATGTTTGACGTCATGACGTTTACTTCGTCTTTCGCTGCTACGCACACAAGCGCAAAGCTTTTTGTTAATTTAAATTTGGGCACTACTGATTGATTTTAACTAATATTTAAGAAAACTCTATTATAATTGAGAGGCAATTTTGAGTCTTCGTTCCATAACAACAAAGTAGCTAGGTTTTAGAATTTCTATTATTTAGTAGAACAGTTTCGGTTTTCAGTTCTGCCCACTCAATTCGTGTGATTTATGAAACCTCCTGTAACCTTTGCCTTTAACATTAGAAATAAGAAACAATTTATTGTCGCTTCTAAATATTAATACCAATTGGTGTGTGAAGAAAATAAAAATTATTTAATTATCCTAGAATAAATTCTCAAACTTATATACCCCCTCAAACTTTGAAATAATGGTCCCAAAAAACCCATAAAGCAGTAGCAACAGATTACATTAACGATTTTTAATGTATTGACAGAGACAGAAAGAGAGATTGCTAGTGGTTTTTGGGGCGGGGGCGGCGGTCAACTCCATGCATAGAGTACGAGCAAATGAGATACAGCTGTCAATTTCGAGGATGGCTTTTTGAAACGAAATTACGATACCAGCATAGAAACGAATAGAGAACTTGAACTAGAATGCCGCCAACGACTCCGGCGGTGTCATTTTGTGGTCTAAATACCGCAAATTGCGCTGCGTGGCAGCGGCAATTACAAAAAGTACTAATCATGGCAACACGGACCAAAAGCAGCAGCAGGGTACAGTCGCACATTTTTTACGTATTTTTTCTGCTCTGATTTTGTATGTGTAATTATACATTTAGGAATTGACCACCAATGAGACGAGTATCGATTTAACGAATTTGGAAGCGAATGCCTTATATCGCATTACGGTGGTGACGCGTGGAAAATTCGGTACCTCATTGCCGGCTTCAATGTTGCTGGTGAATACCTCGGATCTCAATAATAAAGGTAAGCAAGCACACACATCTCGTGGCCCAATTGGTACGATAGCAGGAAAACTTTGCTTATTATAGAGCCACAACAAAACGGCATCTGGGGTGCCCCCTCGCCACCTCATTCTCTGACAGTGGTGGCACACAGTGCCACCTGGATGCAGTTGACCTGGCAACCGCCCGAGTATGCGCATCCGCATGAACGCATCACCTACAGGTCTGTAAGGGGCATAAAACGCGCTATTGTGTATTTAAATGAAGAATTTCTAATCTTTTGCAGAGTCTATCACAAGGCCATGAAGGCTGAGCAATTTATCAAGATTGAAACCAAACTTGCCTGGCTACGTATGAATAATCTTAAGCCGAGCTCACAGCATGTACTCTATGTGGAGGCAGTGGGTGAGAAGGGTATTTCGTTGCCCTCGGAAACGTTGGTGGCCTGGACGGATCCAGCGTTACCAGCTTTTGTGGATGTGAGTTGGGAAGGGGAGTCAACAATGCAATTTTTGTTAACCTTTTCTTTTGTTTGTGCAGCCTCCCACAGTTCATCCTGCGGACAATATACCCGAGGGCGGTTCGATGACCATACTCTGCCTGGCCTTGGGCAATCCAGCACCCACCATTTCTCTATACGTGGGCGGCCATTTGGTGCGTCAGGATACCTCTAGGCATATGGTTACAGTCATACACAATGTTTCGGCGGATATGGAGCACGTTTCGTGTTATGCGGACAATGGCTACGGAGTGCCCATGCAGGCCACCAGAAGGGTTAACATTTGCTGTAAGTGGGAATAGTTTGTTTAGTTAAATTCACATTTTTGTTAATCCCTCATCCTTTCACAGATCCTCCCAAAATCCAAGCAGCCGGAATCACTGTCGCCTCCATTGGCGATGAAATTGAATTACGCTGCACCGTCGACTCCAAGCCTGCCCCCAAAACTATTTTCTGGCGTGAAAAGGATGGCCGCATCCCAGTCATCACTGGCGGCAACTATTTCGTCTCTGTGCGGGTCAACGATTCCCAGCCATCGATTTATACCATGTCACTGCGCATCAGTAAATTGCAGGCCAACGATGTGGGTGACTATTTCTGCCATGCCGAGAATCCGTTCGGTTCGTCAACTACGCCCGTGTCCGTACGCATACGCCAGACGCCCGCCCTCAATCACAATGTATCGGAATGCTGCGCGGAGCAGAATGTGTCGATGGCCTGTCGCACAGCCTGCAGTTATTATGTGGACTTCGATGCCATTGCCAATCGGCCGGAGTGCATTGTCGACTTTGACAAGTTGATGCGTTGTGCGGCGGATGGTTCGGATCATCGATCATGTTGTGCGGATGAGCATGTGCCGAGAAAATGTTTGAACTGGTGTCGCGGTGAATCGGTGCGTTCAAAGGAGATTTGCAGTTTGCAATATGCCAGAACAATTGTGGGTTGTTTTGAGAAAAATCGTGATCGATTGCCAGGACCACCCGAAAATATTGTGGTTAGCGTGGTATCCGATAGCGAAGTGAATATCAGGTATGTAGAAATTTTAGTTTGAAAGAACACTCTAAAATTTAAAAAGGGTATTTTTTTGGAAGATTTTTAAACGGAACTTGTCGTTCTGATATAATTGGTTAAGGGTATTTAATGGAATATTCTCGGCATTTCTTGGTCCAAACAATTACTTGGGTAACTACTTTGCAAGATATGTATTCATGAATTTTCTACATTTCTGTTCAAGTGCAACTAAATGAGGAAATCATCTCTGATACTTTAACCAAGAGTGAAGCAGAAGTCAACTCTCAAATCTCAAAATAAAATATTTGGTTTTCTTTTATGGAAAATACTTATTTTAGTTTATATTCGAAGGATCTTTAAAAAACAACGGATCGACATATTCTCAGAGTACACAATATGTCATTATGAAAACTGTTCATCTTATGTATCTGCTTACTAAGACAAAAAATAATATTTAAAAAATAAAAAAAGGGTTTTTTGTGTTTAGACAGAAAAGAAATGGGACAATACTATTTGTATTAGTACTGAACTATTCGTTCAGTTCAGTGAACCTTTAACAAATTAATAAAAATTAAAAGTCTACAAAGTCTTCGGAATTGTAGGACCTATCAAAAGCTCTTGGCTAGGCTGCTTCAGCCTAGTACGCCGAACGACAGAAAATTCCTTTCGTTATAGTATTTCACATAAATAGAAACACTTTGTAACAGCACATGAGCGTCAAAGCAAAGCCAAGGTGTTTCTAATCAGATGAAATTCTGTGTTGAAAGGAATTTTCTGTCGTACTCCGTACTTGGCTTTGGTCATTTTGTCTGGACTTAGTTAAAAAAATTTCATTAAATTTTACCGGCCAGTGGCGTAGATAGGGGAAATACTTGGGACGAAATTGTTGATAAACAGAGCAAAAAAATCTAAATAACTTGACTTAATTTTGTTAGCAAAATAGTTAAATAAGTAAAGCAACAAGGTAATAGTAAGGAATGCTTATTCCTGCCTACTTTCAGAAAATTCTTAAAAAAATTTCCTTCAATAGATTGCGAACAATTTTCGTGGGGTTTCAATGGTTTCTTTTTAAACGAATTTATCCGTTAATATACTTGTCGTTATAAATTTCCGTTATAATTTATCGACCGAAGTTAATATACCCTTGGACAGTTTGTATGGCAGCTATACTATATAGTGGTCCGATTTCGAAAAATTTTGGTGAAATGATGTAAAATCATTGAAAACTTATAAATACGGGCGTTGGGAGCGATAACGAAAACAAAAAGTTTTTCCACTAAGACTTAACCAACGTATGGCAGCTATACTATATAGTAGTCCGATTTCGAAAAATTTTAGTGAAGTTATGTGAAATCATTGAAAACTTATAAATACGGGCGTTGGGAGCGATAACATTGAAAACAAAAACCTTTTTTCAGACCTAACTTTTGTATGGCAGCTATACTATATAGTTGTCCGATTTTGACAAGGCTTAATGAAATTATGTAAAAATTATGAAAACTTTTAAATACGAGCGTTGGGAGCTAGCATTGAAAACAAAAAGTTTTTCTAACCAAGACTTTTTTTCAGACCTAACTTTTGTATGACAGCTATACTATATAGTTGTCCGATTTCAACAAGCCTTGATGAAATTATGTGAAATCATTAAAAACTTATAAATACGTGCGTTAGGAGCAATAGCACTGAAAACAAAAAAGTTTTTCTCACTAAAACTAGTTTTTCGACCGATCGTTTCTATGGCAGCTATATGCTATAGTCATCCAATCCGGCCGGTTCCGACAAATAAGCAGCGTATTTGTACTAAAAAACTTCGTGCAAAGTTTGGTTAAGATAGCTTTAAAACTGACGGAGGAGATAGCATAGAAACAGACGGATGGACAGACGGACAAGGCTATATCAACTCAGCTCGTCATGCTGATCAAGAATATATATACTTTATGTGGTCGGAGATGCTTCCTTCTCTGCGTTGCAAACATCTGGACAATTTCAATATACCCTCTCCAAGGGTATAAAAATATATTCTTATACCCGTTACTCGTAGAGTAAAAAGGGTATACTAAAGTCGTGCAAATGTATGTAACAGGCAGAAGGAATCATTTCCGACCATGTAAAGTATATATATTCTTGATCAGCATCAACAGCCGAGTGGATATAGACAGTCCGTCTGCCCGCCGTCCTTGTCGTGAAAGTCTCAGAGATGGTAAGAGATAGAGGTTTGACATGTATGGGACAAATGTTTCTTCTATCTGCACGCAGATCAAGTTTGTTTTATATTTTGGCCACGCCCCCTCCCACCTCTGCAATTCGGAAAAAACGTTATATCTCCTACAGTTTTGAATATAGACTATTTGTTCCTTCTATAGATAGTTAGTAATTAGCAAAATGAATAGATTTGCCGAAGAAATGATAAAGATCGGTTGAACGGTTCTCAAGTAATGAGCAAAAAAGTGAACCAGGTCCCCCCCCCCCCACTCCTTCTCGCACCCTAAAAAGTGTTGCATACTTTTCGGAAGGTCACCCTAAGGAACGCAGGAACACTGTTAAACATGTTTTTTCATGAGTAACGGGAATATCGAAGTCGGTTAGAGCCGACTTTAACTTAAGCTCTCGTTTATTTTTCATTTATTACCAGGAAGCTGTTTGCCGTCGAAGCGCTTGGTTTCGGCCATAATTTTTGGTTTCTAACACCAAGTAGTTCTTAGCATCAAATGACTCCTCAATTTCCTTAAAAGACCTGTTCATGGTTAAGCTCCAGGTTTTTTTTTTTTTTTGATAAATAGAAAATATCGATGATTTTGACACCAAAATATTTATACTTTTCCAATCCCTAATGCATAATTGCAAGCAAATTTTGATTTTAAATATAAATAACAATGTGTTCAAGATTATTTCATCGTTAAGTTAAGGTCTTCAAAATACTTATTGCAGTATGCGAATTCAACTCAAATATATCGGGACTGCCAAGACTCTATTTGTTTCCATTTCTGTATAAATTGTTTGATTTTTTTCTGAGTGTAGTTGCCTACCACAAGCGGTTTAGCGCTTTACAGTATCCCTGTTGTCTACTCGAGCAAACTTTATTTCACTTAATCCACTCCAGCACACTTTAACCATTGGCCTTAATCTCTAAAAAACTACGACCGGTCCTTAAATGACACGTTCCAGCCGCACTAAGCTCTTAAACACTTTTTCATACCCTGAACCGGAAGTAAACTCATCCATTTTGCACACCGAAACCAATACATTCATTACCCCTGCCAACCACCAGATACTATTTCTATGCCGGCTCACACGAGTGTGTGTGCCGCTCGAGGACCCCTGTGTGCACTAATAGACCGCAAATCCATTAAAGCTGAGATTTTTATCTCACTTTAATACACTCGGTCAACGTCAAAGGTTGTGAAAAGCCGAGAAGGGGCAGAATGGGGGGGATGTGGGCTATGGGTCCGGGTCCACAGTCCCCTCGGCTGGGCCGCATTAAATTTATTAAAATTCCGCACAAGTTTCGCCCGCCTGCAACAATATTACCACTCATAATATGGCGCCCGGCTCTCTGTTCGCAACTCACAAACTATTTCATTACAGATGGGATGCGCCAACAAAGAATCCAAATGCCGTTGACGGCTATAGAATATTTTACCATGAGGCCGCCGTTCTGCCGCCAACAACTAGCGAACCATCGTCTATGGAGCCGGCGGGCATGGATACACTGGCGGCGACCTCCTCCATGAATAATGCAACAAGTATGAGTGGCAATGCGGGTGCTCTCGAGATACGACGCATCGATGTAAAGGACACAACAATAAGCATTAATGGCCTCAAGAAGGATGTGCTCTATGAGCTGGTTGTCAAGGCTGGCAATACCTACGGTACGTACACACACACACACACACACACAGACATTTGTAATTTGCTGACTCTTGTCTCTGTGCAGGTGCCAGCGTTCTTACCGATCCGATTAGATTTACGCTCGGCGAGCATCATGTGACCTCCGCCACGAGTAGCTATTCCAGTGCTGTGGGCACCATTAGTGGCATTGTGGCAAGTATTTTGGCCATTTTGCTAGCAGCAGCAGCCATTGTATTCTATCGACGACAACGACTTAACCACGGGAAGGCTGCAAATGGCAATGTGGCATTTGAGAATCCAACCTATACACGAGGATTGGAGCAAGTGCAGGTGTGTATGATGTTGCTGTTGTTTCATTAAGTAATTTTTGTAGGCACAAAATGTTGGCTACCGTATTGTTGTAGCTATACGTGCAGAAGAAAAAAATATACACTCTGAAAAATTATTGCTCAAAGCTAAGCAAAAAATTAAAAAGTTAGAAAGTGTGTGAAAAAAAATCGTACAAAAAATTTTAAAGAAATATAAAAAATTTGCAGAGTTTATTTGTCATTTTGTCATTTATTTTCTTTCAATTTTAACGCTCTTTCAAACGGTAATCGCAAAGTTTTTCTAGCGGCCATTATTTTGCTCCATAATGCCTTGCTGCACTCCAAGAAAAAATAGAGAAATACAGACTTGAATCAAGAATGTTTGCTGTCAAAAGTATGGTAAGAATGAAATTCTTGATCTTAGAATTAATTTTTGAAACCGTATTTCTCGATCCAAGAATTTCAAAGCTTGATCCAAGTATGAAAATTTCTCAAATCATGGCGAAGAATTCCTGAATATAAAGCTTGAAATAAAGAGCTTAGCACACTCCAAACCAAGAGACCTCGTGTCTGATAATTCACTATTGAACCAAAAGCTTTTCAAATTTAAAAGATCTTTCCCGATTTTGTATCCTTGCAGAGAGAGTCATTTCCGTCTGTTTCTATGCCATCTCCTCCGTCAGTTTGAAAGCTTTCCTAAATTAACTTTGCAATTTGATATAAACTATCCCAAACAATTCTAAGATTTTTTCAATAAAGATATACCATATTTAGTATTAGTAGTTTAGTACATAAAACCAATATATTTTTACTGCCCCAAAGTATGCAATGGGTTTTGTTAAACATTTTCGATGGAATTCTTTTCATCTTGCCTGCTGTACAAATTTTCCAAGGCATAGTTTTGGGTAAAAGACAATTTCGCTATTTTATTTTTATCGAGGCTTTGTATTCAAAATTATTTGGGATATTTTGTTAAGTTAAGATGTAGTTATTTAAGAAAATATCAATCAGAGTCAAAATAAAATTATAGGATACCCACAAAACGCGTATAAAAAAGGTCAAAAAGGCATTTTTTGCAACTTTAAGCTTAAAAATCTCGACGTGATAAACCATTTATGAAAATAGCTACGTATACAGCACACAAGAATGATCTAAAATCACCTCAAGCCCTTCAATAAACTAGACATTGCTGCCTAGTGATGTACAACAAAAATATTAGCTTTGGGAATGCTGAGACCTACTTTTTCATTTTACCCTTTTGAGGTTCAACTTTGCTGGACTTAAAATTTAAAGTAATTAAATTTGGCATATATTTCAAGTTCCCTATTTAGGCAAGACTTTATTAAAATTTGCTCAAAATTATTCGCTTGCTCAGTGTAAGTCACATTTTGTTTTGATTAATATGAAGTAGAAATAATTAAGTATAATTTAATTATGAGGTTTAAAATTGGATTTGCATACATAATTTAGTCAGCGCTAAATGATTTGCACATTATTGATTACAAACGCGTTAAAAATGGCCGCGGGAAGGGATTCCTTCTCATCTAATTAATTCAGAATTAGATTGTGTATCGCACACTCATTAACACAATGAAATTTGAATTGGACAACATCATTAAGCATACGGAAAATAATCTGAGAGAGGACTTATTGCTAAAATTGTTTTATATCTGGTCTTATTATCACACAAGAAATATTTCGTCTTATTAAAATGCGGCGAATATTTTAAAAAGGAAGTCAAGTAGATTATTAAAAGATTCGAATAAAAATTTAAATTCGGTTTGGTCACATGCCACAAAGCCCGCTTATGTAGTCAACATCAAGTTCTGTGCCCATAGTATTTGTCATCAGACTGCATTCCGTTCTTGGAGTCTTGAGACTACGGCACGTTATTGTAGAATCTACAATGTAGATATTTTGCTGTTCTGGAAATTCCAAAAAAAATCTGCATACTTTCAGGCGGATATTAATTTGATAAAAATAAGCCAAAATTCAATTGGTAAACCCTTTTAAGCCGTTTTTCCTGGAAAAAATAATTTTTCCGAGTGTATATTGTTCTGTAAGCTAGCATCTTTATGTGTTTTTATGTTAACTGCAATGTCTTTTTTCCCCCAAAAATCTCTCTCACACACAACCACACAATTTCCTTACGCCCAAAAGCTACCCACTGTCACATCGGCCATCACAACACAAAATGGCCACCATCATGGAGGCAGCGTGACACAAAACGGCAACAGCAGCAGTCATAATGGCATTGCTGTCACAATGACGACATCCACAACAACAACCGCATCGACAGCAGCAGCAGCCGCTGCGGCAACAGGAGGAGCAGCAGCAGCCGCATCAGCAGGTACAACCGCGTTGAACGGCAGGCATCATCAGCACCGTGGCGGTGGCGGCGGTACAGAAGCGGCGCATCACTTTCACAACCCACTCAGCAATACGCAGTGCAATGAAGTAAATCCCACAATTTATGAAGAGCTCAAACTTGGCCAAGAAGGTGCTGGATTTAAGAAACTTGTGCCATAAATGACAAACGCGCACAACGCTGAATCACACACACACACACACAAGCACACAGAGAACACCAACCGAGTATAGCTAGCGAACTTACATATATATATATATAGACATATATACGCTAAATGTAGACATAGGCCGTGTAAACAGCGCCAAGCGCCACCTCAAACATCTGCACACACACACACACGCACACTTACACTGTGACATCTTTACAGAAAATGCATTGCGAGAAATATTTGGGTAATTTTTGCGTAGTTAAATTGCAACACCAACAAAAACCATTGCAAAAAATATTTGGGTAGCGTAAAGTAATAAATTTTTAGTATGTAACTGTGATTGAAAATAAAAATAACAAAATAAAACCATGTAAAATAAATTAATTGGTAAAAAGTAAGCAACAACAAAAACAAAAACGACACTGAAACTGAAATGATTGAATACCAATGAATAGTAAAAATGTATATGCTAAAATGTGTTTCATTTAGACCAACTGCATTTAAACGCTTCCAGGAAGGGGGAAGCAAGTGAGAGGAGTGAATGATCCTGAAATGGAAGAAGAATAGCGGGAAGAGTAAAGAAGGTAAATAAGGGCGAATAAATGTTTTAAGGCTGTTAAGGTTTGTGCTTAGAAAAAGAAAAGCAAGTGGAGATATAGGGTACAAAATATGTAGAACAGGGGTGCCCATGGCCTATGCGCACAGTGCGCATTCCTTGTTGATTGCGCATAGCTAGTGCTGCGCGCATAGGCACTTACACAGACAGCGCATACCACAAGCTTAGTTAAATTGCAACCACAACTAAGTATGGTTTGTCCCTTCGGTTTCTTTTCCATGCCTTTAGCAAAACTCAACGCAAAAACAAAATTGTTGGCGGTGAATAATTTCCAGTGGATTCGACACACACATTTCCAGTAATCGCCATAGTCGTAACTCTTTCTCTATTTGTTTGTAATTGTTGTTGCTTTTTAAATATTTTCTTTATTTAGTGTCTACGCCTAAGCTGGCTCTGGGCACCTCTGAATTTGGAGCACCAATGATGCACTAATCCATTTTGATCCAAATCGAGAAGAGATAATTCCTCTACCGGATGGGTCCATAGCACTAAGGAAGACATTATAGCCTGCAATGTTTTTGCCAGGATCTATGGGTAATGAAGATATGGAAGGAAGATTTGTTACTTAGCTGTGACAATTCGTGTCTTTTTATTGCTCACATTTCGTATTGCACTTTTTTACCTGTTTTACCGGCAGATCCTCCACCTTCCACAACTTTGTAACAAGTTTTCTTGAGGATCATCTTTGTACTTGAAAATAGAGATCGGTTTTGAAAACAGCTTTTTAATCAGTAGCGTAATCACTTTACCAAAGATGGTCTCTGGCTTAATCAGAGTTCCACAGCTGCTGAAACGGAAGGCACTGAAAAGAGTCATTGGAAATCTGCCCTTCCACTCTTTTCGGGGTAATGTGCTGGTCACTTCTAATACGTTGTTTGTTTCTTCTTCTAGGCCTCTGGCCTTACTGCAGCATCCCGGTTGACGGGTTTAAGAAGATCATTTCCACCTATGTTCCCGTGCGTGTTCCAAAATTCGAACAATTTACTTCGTTTTGGTAGTTCGGAAGGGCAGACATAAAGAAGTTGGCCCAAAGAGAAGTCAATTAGGATTTTAACTGGGTGGTAAGAGCCAACATTAGGTGGGAACTTGGCTAAGAGCCCGCAAGGGCCCAAAAAAGGTTAAACAGCTTGCTCTTGAGACATTACAGCTCCAGAGGTATTACAGGGCGTTAATGTACACTGGGCCAAAATTTTTGGGAAATTGGACACAACGACTGTCGAAAATGATTTTGATATTGAATTTATGAGAAAATTTGGAACCCTTTTAAAAAATAGTTTTTTAATGGCAACCGTTCCAAGATGGTTTTTATTAGAATTGCTCAAAATTAAGAAAGCAATTGCCCTAAAATATATATAGTTTTCATTCGCTTACACAAAAAATGTAAAAAATAAAAAATTTGGTGGGTTTTTTTTACAATTGGCATCTTTGCTTTAAGAGTGCCCAAAAGTACCTCTCTTAATTTTCTCGCCATATTGCTTATTATATTCTTTGAATAATGTAGGGGAGAATGGGGGGTTCTGAGCCGTTGGGGGTTGTGAGGCAACTTACAACTTTTTGTTTATGCCAAGTGTTTCCCTTCTTGTTACCTAACTCTCAGACAACATGTTCTTTAAGTTTGTGCACCAGAACTCTTTTTTTTTTTTTTTCAAAAAAATACGTTTTCTTTTTTATTTTTGACTTATGAATATTAATAAAAAAATTTTTCGAGATGCCAAAAGGAAATATGAGGGAAATATCCTTCTTGATAGAGATTTGAATTTACAAGAATAAAATTATCTTTTGGTTATGTGACGACAATAAAAACAAGGGAGATATGGGGGGTTGTGAGCCACTTTGGCAAAAAGTCGGTTTTGACTTCCAAAGAGAATACTGCAATGATGCGCATTAAAACAAAGGAAAAACTCCCCAAAAAAATAAAAAAAAAAACATTAAAAAGGGCAAACAAAAGAACAGCCACCAGCTCTTAGATAAAAGAAAACAAGCCCGCTGCCGTCAATCTATTTTCACTATGTATTAATATTCAGAATATGAGAAAAATTGCTCATTTTTTCATTTAATAAAGAGTAATTGCTTAAAATCACGAATTTTGAACTTTTAAACGGGCGGCTCACAACCCTCCACAATTTTTTGAAATGTTCAAAAATCACTTTTTTTCCAAAATGAAATAAAAAAACCCCAACAATTTATTTTTTAAAACTAATGATAAGGAAAGCTTCGTGCGTCTTTCAACTAAAATACAAAATTTGCAGAACGAAATTTTGATTTGTGGCGAAGTTATGTTCAAAAACAAAACTATGATCAGAACCCCCCACTCCCCCCTACCCTGAGGTACTATAGCTTGAGGTAGGCGATTTTGCGATGTTTTGCTTTGAGTTTTTATAAAACCGTTTTTACAATTATATTCTCATTTGAGGTCGAGCCTGTACTATAAAACAGTCAGCCGAAAAGACTCTTTTTTTTTAACTTCAAAATTTATCCCTGGCACTCTGAGGTAAACTATTTCCATACGTATCCAATTCGAGTGTGTTAAAAGAGGATAGCATAGAGGATTGTTATTTATTAAAAAAGATTGGATTTTTACTTAATTAAATATTTATTTTCATTTTGTTGTCTTAAGTGTTAAGTCTAAAGTCTAAGTCAGATTGTCCGAAAATATTCGGCAGGGTGGGCAGTCAATTACAGAACTGTTCGATTTTGTATATCGGAAAACACTAGACAAATCATGACACATCAATTTTTTAGCTATCTGGTGCTTGTATAGATTTATGCTTATGTACTTGTATTGGATCAAATCAAATTAAATGTATTATTTCTATAACTAAAAGACGAAAAAGTTGAAATATTTTTCAACTTTGATTTGGATGATCAATATCCCTAAAAATTCTTTTGTTGCTTTTTATTTTAAATGCGTTAAGTTCAATCTTTTAAGATTACTTATTCAAAAATTTCAGCTTTCAGGTGTAGAAATGCCAGAGATGAGATTTCTGGCCCTCAGTGCGTAGCCTTTTTCTTACTCTCTTCCTCATTAATCGGATAGATACTGAAAGTAAGCCAAAAGATAGAATACACAAAGTTGAATGTTTTACAAATTTTCACCTCTCCCTTCTAATAAAATAATAGTAAATTGGCTGACTCGCGCATTTCCATTGTGGATATAACCCACTTGGAATTGAGTTCACGCACATTCTTCTTGCTCACATTGTTGTACCACTATTGTTTGTTTTCCCACAGTGTATGGTAGAAGTAAACAAGCGTTTGCTCTTGGTACAATATTAAAAGATGCCAGTGCCTTGCCTCCTGCTCCTCACCCACCAGCAGCTCCCGCTCCTTGAAGCGTTTTGACGGAATGTTTGCTGGCCCACTGATGAAGGGCAATGTTTGTTCATGTAATGTTGCATACAGTACGTACAGATGGCCGTTGTACACCCACACACGCATGATGTGTACATTTCCAGCAGGCAGAGAGTCTTGGTATTATTATTAGTCTGGCACGGATGCTGGCGAAAAAAGTTTCAACTTACACATGTATGTAAATTTCTTTCTTTTTATTAGAATATCTTCGTATAAGAGGCAGGCTCCTCTGCTTTCCATAATCTCTTATGATCTGATACTGATATGGATGATGGCATCTCATATCCATGTCGTTGTGACAGTCTGGTGCCACAAAAGATTATTATAATTTACTTACAAGCCAGAGAGAGCGAGATTTTCTCCCATATAAAATAGGGTTTCGCGTGATTTGTAAGTGAAGCGTGTAAAGCGGAGCTTTGCTCCTTTTTGTGCTTCCCTTAAATAAGTAAACATTCATCTTTTTCTGCTTGCCAAGGCGCTTTTCAAACTTCCGCACTGCTTGCGCTGTGCAATGGCTCTGACTAAACGCCGTTTGAATTATGCAACACGTTTAAGTGCCTTGCATTCTTTATACATTGTGCACTCGCATGCATCTTCGGTACCGAAATGTGTTTGCTTTTGGTCCGAGAGGGTGCAAATTGCAGGGGATGTGTTTAGAGATGAAAATGTTGACAGTGCGAGATAAAACCAGAAATTTACAAGTAAACGATATTGTTTGGCTTACTCCACAGCAGCTGCTGCCCACTTTGTGGCTGATTGCATTTTCATAATGCACCTGTTTCTCGCACAGCGTCAAGATCTTAATGAGTTCTGGTTTTCTTTTAACAAAGTTTGCTCCAGTCTAGATGAATGAGATAAGACTGGGAAACTCTATGAATAGAATTACTTTATATTTGCAGTTTAGTTTTTTTTTTGTTGTATACCAACAAGCATCGATAGTTGTTTAGCCAATGAAAGTTTTCTAGTTTATGGGAAAATAAATGAATAAATTACCAAAGTTTGCTTTGCATTAAGTAAAGTAGGAGAGAAGGAAGGAGGTATTTTAATGTTTAGTCTATAGATGCCGGTAGAGAAAAAGAGAAATATTAATGCTAAAATTTTCTTTTTCATTGCATTTTTGTTTCGGAAGACGGTTTAAAAGCCTTTTTACGTTCATTTTAGAGATACAAATTTGGTTAAGAAATAATCTCAAACATCATATCCCTACTAAATGAGCATTCGGAAAATAATACAACTGTAATACTCCTAGTACATACTTAGCGAGAAAAAACTTTCATTTAAAGAGGCTTACCTGAATAATCTCGGAAATTGTCGTCGCAGTAGCTGGGACTTTTTCAAAGCAAAGTCATCCAATCTTCTGTAGGGAAACTGTATATTTAATTTAAAAGTAATTGCTGTCATATACGTTTCTTCCAACAAAAATTCAACTCAAATCTCTTTTGATTGGTAAACTTTTTATTCAAAAAAAATTGCATCAAATGAAAAAAATTTATTATTTGTTTTAATAACGACCTCAAACACAATTTAATATGTCGTGGACTTATAATAATCAAGATGGGAACCTAATTTCAATCTGCTGTTCAATCAATTGAATAACTCAATTTGTCAAAGGTCACCACCATATCCAAACATTATAATTTGCATATCGCATTTAAAAGTAACGAAAAATTCTCCTGTGTTCAAAATCAAGTTCTAGCTGACACAGAAATCTACAAAAAATTCAAATCTGCTGCTAGCTCTGAGGGGATTCGAACTCGGTTCCCTGGGACTGAAAACACGATTGGACTGACGTTTTAGACGACTGCGCCAAGCCGCGCGTCTAAGTCGCGGCAACTAAGGGGTTACTTTTATTGAATCTCATAAATGCTTGCTTGTAATTCTCAAGTTTTTATTTATCATTCTGCCCATATAAAAAGGGCAATAGAAATTCAGGCCACATATTGCTAATTTATCCCTTTGTAACTCGCCAAACTTCAGCAGACTCTGATCTCAAACTATCGCAAACTATCGAAATTTGTCGCACAAAAGGCTGAAGGGACTATTATGAAACTTGGCACACAGATAGTTGATAACCTGGAGTTAAACATATGCTATATAGCTTTCATTTCAATCGTTCAAGAACCGCAAAATCTGCAAACTTATTATAAGATTATTTGAGCTCTTAATGTTAAGATAACAATTGTTGGTAAATAAAAGGTGTAGATCCAAAGGAGAAAAAATGGCGGTATTTTCAAAATTTTCATAGAACCTAAAATTATTATGAATATAGGCCTGATTCCAGATGACATAAAAATCAATTTTTATGTTGAAGTTCACATGAATAGAAACACTTTTGAACTGATTTGAAATCTGAAGTCTATTGCAAAGCAGTCTTATTTAAATGAAGTATTGTGCCGAAATAAAAATTTATGTCATCTGGAATCAGGCCTTATGGGATAAATACTAATTAAAGACGCATATTTTAGAAGAAGGGAATCAATCCGAAACCAGAACCGGAACCAATTCCTTAATAGAGAACCGAGAACCGATATTTTAGATACGAAAAGACCGAAAAGAACCTAAACAGTGTACCGGTACAATTGCATGATCGCTTTCTGCCAAGTTTGAGCAGTCTGTCGCTTTTGTATGCAAAACAAAAGACAGTAAAGTCGCCTACAAATGGCCAGCGGTGAATCGTTGTAAAATTTCTATTCAAGTTGAAGCTGCAAAACTGAAAAGAGCAATTAATAAGTTTAAGAATTGCAAGTTAATCTGAACGATCGCTTAAGACGCCAAGGGAACATTAATGACTCTTTTATATATATGTATGTACTTTCCTTTTTTTATAGGGACGATCTCACGTCGACTTTATAAAAAAATCTTGATAGTCAAGTAATTCAACAAAAGACGAATCAAGCACAGGAAAAGAAAACTGCTAGATTCAAGTGCATTGATGAATTGTTAAAGCCCAGTATTCGTGTGACAATTACCAAACAGACTATTAGAGATGCGTGTATTTCTCTGTGTTCGGTTGATGGAAGGACGTTTGCAGGATGATCGACCTCGGATTCAACCAATAAATAACCAAATAGAACCAATACTGAACCTTTTACCGAAACATAAGATTCGGTACTTACCAGAACCGAAGCCGAAATTCGATTCGGTTTGATTCACTGATTAGAAGTGTAGACCAAAACAGTCAATTGCCAATTGTTGGGCTCAGTTCGAAGTCTCCAGGTTGTGTTAAATTTTGGGTCGATTTCACTTTGAATCATCAAAATCGTTTCAGTGGAACTGGAGATATCATGGCCGTCAGTTCAAAAAGCGTAGTTTCGAGATAAATGACTTTTAAGTTGGAAGTAATTTGAAAATTGCTTTTTTTATTGAACACATTGGTCGACTAAAAGGGATATATCTAATATCGGTTATCTCGAATATCCCGGCTATAAAAAATGTAATAAAATAAAATCAAAAAAATAGAGGCTAGCTAACTTCGGCTCGACCGAAGTTTATATACCCTTGGAGCTTGATATATGCCTGGCAGTTTGTATGGCAGCTATACTATATAGTGGTCCAATTTTGACAAATTTTGTTGAAATTATGTAAAATCATTGAAAACCTATAAATACGAGCGTTGGGAGCATTCAAAACAAAAAAGTTTTTCTCACTTAGACTTTTTTTCAGACCTAACTTTTGTATGGCAGCTATACTATATAGTTGTCCGATTTTGACAAGGCTTGGTGAAATTATGTGAAATCATTAAAAACTTATAAATACCAGCGTTGGGAGCGATAGCTTTGAAAACAAAAAAGTTTTTCTTACTAAAACTAGTTTTTCAACCGATCGTTCCTATGGCAGCTATATGCTATAGTCATCCGATCCGGCCGGTTCCGACAAATGTGCAGCGTATTTGTACCAAAAGACTTCCTGCAAAGTTTGGTTAAGTTAGCTTTAAAACTGACGGAGGAGATAGCATAGAAACAGACGGACGGACAGACGGACAGACGGACATGGCTATATCAACTCAGCTCGTCATGCTGATCAAGAATATATATACTTTATGTGGTCGGAGATGCTTCCTTCTATGCGTTACAAACATCCGGACAATTTTAATATACCCTCTCCAAGGGTATAAAAAAGTTGCCTTCTTAATTAGAAGCTCTCATCAAGCGGACCAAAAAATCGAAAACAATTTTCAAATTTTATAATGGATTTAGATTGGATCATAAAGACATGTAAAAAGATCGAAAGGTCAGATGACAATTGGCAAGTAAGCTTTACTTCTTCCCCTACATGGGGTCAGCAGGAAATACCTACCTTTGCTTCTTCGTTTTGCGTTTAATATTCAAAAGGCGGAGTATCAACGCACGCCGGATACCTGCTAGTTTGGTATAAAAACAAAATAATATTCAGTAATTCTATAATTTCTTTATTAAAATTTTATGTATATTTCATTTTTTTTTTATCAATTCTTCGAAGTCCCGATAAAATGTCAATCATAGTTGAGGCATCTCTCAAAACAAAATCAATACACTTTCTAACATTAAAAGAAATAAATGTCTGTAAATTTAATTTAAGAAATTTTCACTTATACCATACTAATCTCTCTCTTTTTCCCCTCATCTCGCATATTTAATGTCAGCTTTTAAGCCACAATTCGTAGTGATCGATCACAACTAAGCAGATTCCATTTCCCCCCCAAAAAGAAATTTAACATATTTAACTTCGCTCAAAAATCGCCAGCCACTTCAATGGTGGGACATAAAAGCCAATTTCACAGTGTGTCAAGTGATTTATGAGTAGACTCCAGCTTTTATTTATCGCTAAACTAATAAATCTTGGCATAAAAATGAAAAATATTGTATACGCCATGTTGGCTAGAACAAAGCAGCACAACATAAAAAAAGGCTCAAAAGACGGCCACAAAAACGGTCAACATATTAAATACAATTTTTTTATGATTTTATTTATATGTTTCCGGCCGCCAAACAATTAACTCTAATAAACTGCAAATGTGGAATGATATACAAAAATGAACAACTACACAAACCAATACAACAGACACACTACGCGTTAAAGTACAGTGGGTAAGTCGTAATGTAATTAATTTTTTAATGGCGTTGTGCCAGAATTCGTGTAACGTTTTTTATGTTTATTACTTTTGCGTTTCATTTTCGTGAAATTTTTATGAATTTTTACAGCATCTCTTATTTGTTTCTTTCTATTTGCTTTCTTTTTATCGTTTCAAGGCCTACGAATTTTAATTGTCCAGACGCGGACGGGCAATTTGTCGAGCACAAAATTTGGGTCTAACGGCAATTGCGTGAGTTTTGCGTATTACGGCGGAACGCGCACATGTAGGAAATGCTCCCAAAAAATAATAATAATGTTAATGTTGGCTTTCTGTTGCCAACGCTTTTTTACACACTATTGTACAGTTACATATAATAACAATTAACTTTTTATGTTCATACGTTGAACAGCAATAAAATGTTACCTCGAACAATGTGCTAATTGTATTGTTTACAGGACATCGCCAGGACAGCTACACACATATGTGTGTGTTCGTACGAAAATATTATTGCAGTAAATATGTCGCATTAATGTAAATAAATACAAATGGCACAGCTTAAATCAGGCGTAAGGCATAAGCATATATGCTTTAAGCATGCGAACACAGAGAGACAGAGAGCGAGATTCTTGTTTATTTTATTGCCTTTCCCTCTATAAATCCCTGAAAATATGTGCCCGAGCGTGTGTGTGGGTTGGGCATTGTGCGGCCAATGCCGATTCAACTTCCTGGCGTTATGTTAATTGCTCGATTGAACTATGCAATTTAAAAGAGGAAAAGGATAATCAAGATCAGGATGAAGTTGTCGATTGAGGAGGGTCAGAAGTGTTGAATTGTTCTGCACTTAAAGTTATTTGGGTTTATTTCATACATTAAATTTTTAATATCCAACAATAAAATAAAAATCATAGCATACTTAATGGGGCTTTATTTTGGATTAAGGACTGGAAATCGTATAAGTGTCTATATCAGGGATTGGCACACCTGGCCCGCAGGGGACACCAACTTGTGCCAAGAGAGCAAACAGCTTCTGGCCTGCGGTCGATGAAGTCACTCTCACTCTTAGTATTTTAGCTCACCTAGACAAACACTTTAGTAAATGCAATTGGTGTAAGAATAAAATGTTGAGCACTTCAACTTAGGCTCTTAACTTCCTGCTAGAGTTTAACTCTACCAACAACTTTAACCTTCATTCATTCCCAAAACGAAAGGGTTTTCCTCATAAATAAATTAAAATTCGACCATCAACACCATAAATTATTCAAAAGGTTACCAAAATTAATATATATATGAAGAATATGTAAATATTTATGGCAGCAGCTGAATTACGATTGAAATCATCATTCATTTAACCAGTAAAACAAACGATAGGCTTTACATTTACGAAAGAATTGTAAGTTGAATTTTATGGCTCAATTTCGCCATTCGAAATTAATGGCCACATTAATGAAGAAGTTTCCCTTTCATTTTCTAAACCACAAAAACAAATGTCTTCTAACCAAACCACAATACACTATGGACAAATGGTAGCATCTTCTCAGCAGCTGACCACAAATATCGTAACCATATCAACATTGTAATGACCAGAACAAAGATGCATTAGGCAAGAAGATGTCAAGGGATCTTACAGGAATGCTCCAAGTAAGTGAGTGGGTGGGAATGCGTAATGTAACTGCCTTGACACAGACACACACACATAACCGCAGGTGCAGAAGCAGGAGCGGGAGCGGGAGCGGGAGTGGTACAGACTTTTTGCATACAACATGCAGGGGCCAACACAACTACAACGACAACACTATTGTAAACACAGTTTTACAGTGCGGTTAACAAATATTCATGGCGCACATGGCGTATGAGTGTTGTCTCGCTGGTACTTGATAAAATGCCACGCCAGAGCACAACAAAAAGACAACAGAGCGACAGTGAGACAGAGAGGTGTAGGCAGGCTGTCAAACAAAAATATATGTAAAAGCAAGTCTAAAAGACTTCATTATACTTTCTAATTTTTGAGTTCACATTTGGTACCATGTGCACGAACAAAAAACACTCACGTACATCGGGAGGGTGACTTCTTTCGTGCACACATTGACGCTAGAGATGGAAGCATGGAATAAGTAAAATTTTAAGATTTTTTGGAGAATATAAAAAACTGAAAAATTTCCAGAAATGGATTACGAAGCATATTGGACAAATAATGAATAGAAATACGAAAGGCAGCTGCTATGTATTTTGATACATTTAAGTGATTTTCCGGATTTAAAAAATATACACAAGGGAGTTGGTTAATCACATCTAGATTCTAGGGTGTTTAAGCTTAAAGTATATTAAAATTTATATTTTGAACCGTTGAAGGCGCGTATTAAGGCGGATCCCATACATTAGACTTTATTTTCTTAAGCACGATCTAAAAATACTACTTTTACACTTTAAAATAAACTATTCCAAACAGTTTCACGGTTTTTTTTAAGCGAAGATATACTATTTTTAATACATGAATGAAGTCAAGGAAGCTGGATGTTTTCTTCAACAAAACAAGTAAGAGCGGTGCAGTCGAGTGATCCGACTACAAAAATCTGAAGGTAGATATATGCGTTGTTTTTGTTATCGAAAAATTTGTTCAACTATCTAAGATCATATAAACCGAATGTAGAAATAAAACAATCCGATCCGAGAACCGAAACTTTGACTTTGCAACAGAAGAAGAAAAGCTCGAATCAAACCTTCTTCATTATTTTAAAGCATTGCAGCTTTGATTTAAAGTAGATCAAATAAAAACAAAATTCTTTGTAAAATTTTCCAAAAATCAGGAAACTAACCAAAATCTATTATTTTGTAAGCTTTGCTTACAAAAAGAGTTGAAAGCGGGCATTTACTAAATTGTGTAAGTAAAATCTAAGATCTCTGGGTAAAGCGCCGTGGGCTTAAATAAAAATGCTCATCAGAGCGAACCTCATAACGGCAAAATAAACAAACAAAATTAGGTCACAGCATTCCCAAAGCTTATATTTGTTGCTTAATTAAAAATTAAGAAAAGCAAACACTAATGCTGCGGGTTGCTCCGACATCCGCTCTCGAGTTTATGTCTAGCCACAATACTATTGCTTTTGACTTTGGGACAATCCCGGCCCTTGAGCTAAAGTTTCATCGCTTTTCGAGCTTATGTCCAGCCGCAATGTTATTGCTTTCGGTCGCCGGACAATTTCGGCCCTCAAGCTAATTGTGTTTATGATTTATAATATTTGCTTATACTTTTTTAGTTTTTTTGGACCTCTGTGTCGCCGTCATCACAGCTCTTCACACGTTTACGTGAAGTGGTAGGAAACAAAAATATTTTTATTGTTGGTTTTTTTCGAATTTTAATGTTCCAGGCTTAATTCTATATTATGTTGTTGTTCATTGCTTTATAATCACAAATAAACTCAATATTTCTAGCATCTTATATTTAGGCAAGACCTCCTAATCGGACGTAGGGTTCCAGGCTCCTACAAAAACAATATAACGTTAATTTTATATGGGCGTGAGCATCATCATCAACAGTCGAGTTCATATAACCTTGTCCGTCTGTCCGTCCGTCCGTTCGTCTATTAAACATTTCTTCCCTTGAGTAACGGGGATATTGAGCCTTTCGGCTCGTCTTTTGATGGTGATCAATAATATATACTGAATACTTAATGAGAGGTGAGAGATGCTTTCTTGTACCTTTGGTACAGATTATAAAGACAAAAGAAAAGAGATCGATGGAAAACTGAAAAATCATTTAGTTAGTTGGGTAGGTTAGTCCTTTTTGATGCGCACTTTAGCTGAAGTATCTTGGCTTCTGCCCATCCGTTTATGACTTGCTGATTGACGATTACTTTTAAGCGTAGAGCGCCTGAGCATTTGTGGCCTTTCAAAAAGTTTTGTGTGTTTGCGTGTCCATCCCTAGCCAGGACATTAATTGCCCAAGTGTGATGTTGTGAAATTGCAGAGAAATGTTAAACTTGCTTAAGCTGGGTAATGAGATATCATGCCGATGTCATGAGTATCTGACTGCCGGATATAAGCCCACATACACACACTTACACACACACATGACAGACAGTTGCAAAGCTTAAGGACGAGTGGAGCTTAACGCATTTTTACACACGCTGCACAGGCAGGCAGACATTGAAAAATATGACACCCTATTTCCGTTTTCCGTACACTGACAATAATGGCTGACAATATGGCGCAGCTTACGCTTAAAAGTGATTGCCGCAGCCGCCAAAACTTTCATTGTGTGCCTGTGTGTGTGTGTGCGAGAGAGCAATGTAAAAAAGCTGGCATACAGATTATATGTCTGGGATTTGGGTAATTTAAGCGGCTTTTAGCCAGGCTACAGCAAATAGCTATGGCCACCCTTGCCTCTTGGCTTTGGTGCAAGTTTTAAATTAATTTTCATTAAATGTGCCGCACACCAAATTGTTTTAAAGTGATTATGGTCGTGGAAAATTATGCATCTAATAGCGA
Organism: Lordiphosa clarofinis; assembly: GCA_018904275.1. Lineage (NCBI taxonomy): Eukaryota > Metazoa > Arthropoda > Insecta > Diptera > Drosophilidae > Lordiphosa > Lordiphosa clarofinis. The sequence continues at coordinate 5,059,228 of JAEIGQ010000005.1, read as the reverse complement.
GAATAAGCCCCCACCAAATGAGCAGGACTTGGGAGGTTGACACACGGGGAGGTGCTAAAATATGTAGGCTGCTGCTACGAGAGTGCATCTACATCCGTTTCGGGCTCTATCAATATGCACTTTGTGCAATTTTTTAATAAATCTTTTTTTAATTATGCATCAATTATAATTAACTAGCCTCTGGCCTGGCCCCAGTCGTCTCCATATAATTATAAATGCATGTTGCACATAAATAGTGTTAATTATTGAGTTAATGCAGTCGCCCATTGTTGTTTTATATCGTAGGTTGCTTCGGTGACGGCTTCAGATTTGGGAAAAAATAATCAATAAATATATACATTTAAAATGAGAATATGTTTTAATTATGCCTTTAAGTGATTTACATTGTTTGTTGAGTTGAATGATAAACGATAAAAAAAAAGAATTATGTAATTATGTATTGTATGTGCACTTAATGGCTCAAGTGCAAGCATCTGTAAGTGTTTCGTTGAATAATTGAATAATTTAGATTTTGCATAATGAACTAGACTTTTCGCGCCAGACAAGTCTGCCGGTTTTTAAGAGAAAAATGCCTTTGGTAATGCCAGTTCTAGCTGATCTGAAATCTAAAAATTATGTTCTATATACACGCAGTCGCTTGGGTCCTAAGAGTTTTGTTAACCTGTTTCAATCACTAAATTCTTTACACATTGTGATACCGGTATGAATTTTTCTGGGTCTACGACCTTTTGGGTGTTTCCACAGAGCTAACAGTCGTAAATATGTAGTCGCAAATGTAATCAGCTGTTTTTTGTTAACTTTAAAGTAAATTGGATTTTGAATATTTGTCTACAAAAGAGAAAATAACATTCTTTACGGGATTACGAAGATGCAGATGGTTTTGAAAAAAAGTTAAAAATTTCGTTAATCGTCATTTAAAGGGAATGGGGACTACGACAAACGCCATTTTATCAGAATTAAAATGCGTTATTTCCACAGCGCCGTTGAGAAGGACATCAATATGCTGTCCTAGTATATCCTTCAATGCAATTTACATTATCCCACCGGCAAATCGACATTCTACACCATGATGCAAAACTTTGGCTAGACCAACACTCTATGATGAGTCGGAACAAAGATGTGCGTAGAAAGATATACCCATCACCTTACTTACATATGTGATCGACTTAATATCGCACGAGATAAGAAAATTTCAATGGGGCAGCAGAATAGTGGACATTTAAGGAGTTGGTCATCATGTTTATGCGAGACCCATGATATCTCCTACAGACCACCCAGTCGGATGAGGAGCATGAGCCGGTACAGCCCACAGTCAAATCAGTGGAGATTAAGCCGAAGGTTTTGACAACGGCCACGGTCACGTCTCCGACGAGTACCCACATTTGGGTCTGCATCATATTAGCCACCAGCTATGTGACTACCAATTAGCATATTATGATTCAGAGCCTAACTAACAGATATAAGTAAAAATTAAGTTCATTACAGCCTATTTACACTATAATCACATATTTCGAAATGTACATATATTTAGACCCTTGCAAAGGGTATTATAATTTTGCCCAGAAGTTTGCAACGCATAGAAATATTCATTTCCAACCCCATAAACTATATATATTCTTGATCAGGGCGACAAGCTGAGTCGATTGAGCTTTGTCCGTCCGTCTGTCTGTCTGTCTGTCTGTCTGTTTCTACGCAAACTAGTCTCTCAGTTTTAAAACTAGCGAGCTGAAACTTTGCACAGAGTCTTCTTTTTGCTGCGCACTGCTAATATGTCGGAGCCGACCGGATCGGATGGTTATATCTTATAGCTGCCATAGGAACTATCGGTCGAAAAGTGGGTTTTATTTAGAAAAATTTTTTGTTTTAATGCTGACGTTCGTAAACTCTGATGTATTAAAACATTTCCAAGGGTATAAAAACTTCGGCAAAGACGCAGTTAGCTTTTCCTTCTCGTTTTTTTAAGCGATTGATAATTTGAATTTAAATTAATTGTGTATTACATCTTTGAACTTACATATTACGAGACATTATTATTGGCAAAACACAATTTCAAGTTGACCTTGTTTCACACATTTTTTTTTGTTTTACTTTTATTTGTGTTTGCTCAATAAAGATAAGGACAAGCTTATTAAATTCTTGGCTTTCTCTATGCGCCCCATGTTTCCCATAAAAGTAGTCGATTGTAGATCTAGTTTATCCGTTCGCTCTCTCTCTTGTGGCGGACACCATCACCAGAGCCTTCTTAAATAATGTCATCTATGCCAGATTCAGTAGCTGTATTCTCCATTTGTATCCAATAAATAAAGGAAAAACTTATGTTACAGATTCTAACTTAGAAATATGCACAAATATAAATAATCTTTGTAAAAATGTAAATATTTTGAAAATTAATGAAAAACTTAGAATTCTTTAAATAAATAAATAAATAGGGTATTCACTTTGTTGAGCACATAGGCACTTGAGCAGTTTTGCCTGACTAGCATTGTGAGCAGCCCTCTGTGCACAATTACGTTTGAGATATGATTTGGCAGTAATCCATGGTTCGTTCAAAGTTGACGATTTCTCCATACAATTTATATGAATGTTTAATCACACATTTGATTTTAGCTTGTATAACACTTATAACACTAAGGTACAAGTGCCCGACTTTTCGTAGTCAGGGTCTGGGTCGAGCAAGCTGTGAACAATTTGTTCAGAGTAAATTGTTGTTGGAAATGCTTACACTTTTCCCCAAGTGCCTAAGTGCTCAAAAAAGTGAACACCCTTATTATTTTATATTTAAGATTAGAACTTCCGCAAAAGAGCTCAAAAAAAAGCTCACATTTTGGGGTTAATTATTGGGGCCAATTATCATCCAATTCGGAGACATCATCCCAGAAAAAAACTTTTCTTGATGGAATGCCCCATAATCATCTGCGTATGTTTATATGGATAAGATCGATTTTTCTTAGAAAAAGTTTGAAAGTGAAGTGTTGCAGAACGAAGTGGGAGTGGAACAGAATTAAAAACAAGAAGTTGCGAACTTGGGAGCACTTGAAATTGAATTCGTGCGAATTTGTTTATAATCGCATACGTAAGTGATAGCCGGAGTACACCTGTAAAAGTGGTTTATATACACTTTTATATTTATTGCGTGTTTAGAAACAGCTGGAGCTTAATCAGATTTTTGATCGGACTTTCGTTACACTTTTAATTGGAAGTCCAGGCTTAATCACCGAAGTAAAACATATTTGTTTAAAAGGAGATGCCACAAAGAGTACCCCTGACAACCACTTACATTTGCCAAGCATCAGGCGGGACCAAGGCTATCCTAATAAGCCACTATTTGTATTCGTCACTACCTATTCTCAATTCGTGAAATTATTGTGGTTACAAATAAAGTGTGACAAATAAAATGTACTGCCTCGATAAGCCATCCAATTTACTTTGACTTTTAAAATGTTCTCTACTTCTTCCTTATTTTCCCACTTTTCTCAACTTTAATTAGTCAATCAGCTAAGCAATTTTCTGACTATTATCTCTATCCGAAACCAATTCCCCAGCTCAAGAATGTAATAAACCCATCAGTAAAAAAAAATGAAGAAAAACTTTCTAAGCACACAATTGCCAACGACAACTTCGTATGCGCGTGTGTGTGTGTGTGTGGGTGTGTGCGTGCTCTCTCTTACCCAACCTTTCAACTTTATTTATTAAAAGTGCTTATTACTTTAACACTTGAGCGCGATTTAACACGATTTTCTCAAGTATTTTCGTACGTACGACAACGTAAACGAGGACACATTCCACGTTTTGTGCCAGGGCAAGTGAGTGTCAAGGTATGTCTCTGTCTGCCTGTCTGGTTGTCTGTATGCGGGTGAAGCTGCTTAAGTGTGGCCGACCTCGAACCCTCGAACCACCCACATTTTGTGTACTTGCGTATTTAGCTTACCTTATAGCTATACGGATGTACCACTACAAGGAGTAACAGCCAAAGCAGTTTCATCTTTTTCAAGTGCAGCCAAGGCTCTGGATGCTGAAGCTGCTTCATCATTTTTACTCTTTTTCTGCACACACACACAGTTTGTAGGTGCTTGTAATATACACTGAAATACAATTTTGTTATTTTCAAAATGTAAGTGAACATTTTTTTTGACATTTAAGTGAAGATAGATATATATTTTTCTTGCTCGGAGTAATGAATGTCAAAAAAAAAACTAGGACATTAAGGACCGATTTCTGTTCTCCCAGATAGCTGCTATGTGTCAGATAGTCATCGAACTTACACTGTTATTTGTTAGTTTATGTGACAGATAGCTCTATGTGGAAGATGTGAAATCGGCCCTTAGACCTACTCACCGCTTATTTCAGAAATAAGTCAGCGGTTCGCTCTTACTTAAGCTCTCTGGGTATATTTTCGTCATCTGTTTGCTCTCACTTACGCTCTCTAGATACATTTGGGAGTATGTCCGTTTCGCTTTCACAGATGTGATTTCCTAACGGCACTTTAACGTTGGGCAGTATCAATGAACACCATATTCATCCTACTCCATCGACCGCTGTTCAGCGACTCAAAAGCTGTTTGACCTCTTGGCATAAGCAGCGGCATGTGCTCGGCTCGTCGTGTCGAAATGTGTTCGGCCCGGGCGGGACAGGCGCGACAATATCTGTTCTAAAATCTTTGGCAAAAGCTAAAAGCGTGATTTATAAAGAACAAAGACTTATTTTACTTGCAGTCAGATCAAATTTATTTTCAATGTCTCCTCCTCCACAATTTGGAAAAAACTTGAAAACTATTTCCTAAAATCTTGTAGGACGGAAAATGTAGCGGAGCTATAAAGAACGTTGCCTACTTTACGGCTTTTTCTTAAGCAATGCAACTTTTGTCATTTATATGAGGTCAGCCTGCACTTTCTGCTAACGTAATGTTAATACTCTGTTAATCGAAGTCGGACAGGGCCGGACGTTAACTTACACTCTCGTTATTTAAAGAAATTATATCACAACATATTTAATTAATCCCTTTTACCTTTTTACCCCCGTTTCTCTCAGTGTATACCTTGTCGTATTCTTCTGCTGTGGCTTATAAGCAGCCTTCAGCTTACGTTTTGTTCTTGCGTTGGTTGGCTTTTGGGTCCTTTTGCTTGGTTTTGCTCTTCAACGCCTTGGCAGTAGCATCGGCCACGTCCTCCTTTCCCGCCCACTTGTCTTTGGGTTTTTGGTGCCCTGCCCCTAATATTGCCCTTGACTGTTGTCAACATGCTTCAGAAACGTTAGTATTTGTTGTTGTTGTTGACTTTAAGTGTGTTGATTTCATACAATTAACTTTTTGTCTGTTTGTTCTGTGTTTTGCCATCATTTCCTGCCTTTGCGCTAGGGAATGACAGACGCTTACGGGGGCAAAGTCTCTGACATCATTTGACATGAGACCAAAGAAAAAAAAACACAGAAATGCCACCGAATCCAAGCTGGTAAAATTTAATATTTATTTTTATGTTCTCTGATTTTTATTTTTGTATATTTGTTGTTGTTATTGTTTTTTACTGAGACCGCAGTCATGCGGGTTTTTCTGCTTATTTGTGCTGGGGGATTTATGAAAAATTTAGTTTAACTTGTTATTTTTACTGCTCAGGTAATTTCATTTTTATTTTCAGGACATGCGTAAAGTTCACGTCTCTCAGCTTTTATTGTGTGTTTGTGCACATGCGAGTGGCTGTGTGTAAAATGTCATTTGTTTTAATTTGCCTTAACGTACGTGAAGCGGATTATTTTAATTTATTTTCACACACCTCTCTCTTTCTGCATGTGTGTGTAATTTTGAGGAATTTCATTTTATACGTTTACGGCTGCTCACATTAAATAAAATTATTCTGGTAATTTTGGTTTATTAAATTAATGTCTTTAATAAATGTTTCAATCATAATTGTTGGCTTAGAAATTTCTGACACTTATCTTTTACTTAATTTATGGCTTTGACACATTTAATTATTCCCCCTGTGTGGCACTTGAAATAAAGCCATAAAAAACAGATATGCACATAGATGAAGCATTTGATTAAATTATTGCAATTATATATGAACAGTCAGCGGCAGAGATTGAAATAATGTTCTACACTTAACGTTCAAATAATGTAAGAATAATTTATTTTGGTCTACACCAGGACGTCTCTGTTGGTTTTATTTATAGGTCGGAGTTTGGGCCATATTGTGGATTTCCAGATTTAAAAAAATCTTTCGAGCTCCAGGATATAAGATCAGAAAATGTAGAAAATTTAAAATCCCAGAATAATTTTTGTGTACTTTTGTTTTAAAATGTTATTATTAGGGTATTTACAAACTCGGTCAGATCTCTCAAGTGCCTAAGCATAATTCCGCCCCTACAATAATTTACATGCCAACCCTATAAATCATTTAAACAGCTGACAAAATGTGGCCAGAGGAATGTTCAAGTCCTTGTCATCTATCCCCACGAAAATTCATCTGCCAAAGACATTTAACTTTTGTTCACAGGTTTCTGAAAAGTGCGCGATGTCGTTTCCGCTAAAGCATTTTGGTAAGTGTCATCAGCATACACCACCCAAACACACACACACACACGCACACTCACGTGCCGAAAATAAATGTGTTATGCGTGCGCTTAAGTGCTCATTAATTTCGTATGTCAAACTATGTTTGCGTGAAAGTCAAGCGCAAATGTTCCCGGTTTAATCGTTTTGAAAGAGGGACGACATGTAAATGATGAAGATTTGGCTGATAGCTAGTGGCAGTTGAAAAGTGACACTTTTGTTAAATTGATTTAGCAGTGGTTGATAACAGGTAGCAGAAGCCTGGTCAAAATTCAACCAGATCAAAAGGCACTCAGCATGCACAAAGAGCAACTGGATGGAATGCACGTACATGTCTGCATGGGAGGCATTTCAATTGAGAAATTTCTGCTGCTTTTGCCTATCAATCTGTGGCCGAAAGAATTGATTTGAGCTAAGGCCTTTGCGTGCCTTCTTTGCCATGCAGATTAGGCCAGCAACCTGAAACTCCACACTTTTGTGTGGCTTTCTTGAGGCAAAGTTTTAAACACCTTTGTTAAAATTGCAGCCTTAAAAAGAGCATTAAAAATTCCGAACTAGTTCCTAATTGTAGAGTGTAACACATATTAAATTAAGTTTGTAAACATGTAGGTAAAAGAAATCGACCCTATAAATATACAAATTTTTTATCAGCGTCAACAGCAGAGTCCATATAGAAATATCCGTCTGTCCGTCTGTATGAACACACAGATATCAGAGATTGTAAGAAATAGAGGTTTGACATGTACTGGACATATACTTATTAAACTTACAGGCAGACAAATTTTATTTTTATTTTGTCTCACGAACCCGAGGAAACTTTTTATTTACCACAGTTTTGTAGATAGTTGAATTCTACCTTCAACGCATATTTAGTAAACAAGACTATTTATCAATTTGACGAAGGAATGATCAAGATCGGATGAACTATACTCAAGTAATGACCAGAAGACCAAATTTTCACAGTAGTGGCGTCACATTTTTCTCAGTTTCTAAAAAACTAACAAAAAACATTTTTCGAACCAAGTTGTAGTGCCATCTATTGGTCAAGTTATGACCAAAGAAAAGATGGCTGATGCAGCGCTGCTACTGCAGGTACAGAGTATATTACAGTCTGTCTTGACAGACTTTCTTTTTGGTTTTTGGTGTAGAATAGTACAGCTTAGGACCCACAGACCCCCAAATGAATTAACAAAATTTTATAGGAAACAATATTCGAACTGTTAAAGACATACAAAAACGAATTCATACACAAAGAAGAAAAATCGGAAAAAATATTTAAATCGGTAATATACATTCCGAAGTTCTCAGGCAGACTGACCAGATCCGATTGCTACAACAAAAATACAGTCAAAATTGCACACAAACCATTTTATACCACTGCGATGTTTTTCAGCAAGACAAAATTAAAATTGTGTGCGTGTCGAAAGCACTCCCGAGCCTTTGATGTGAAACATGATGCTTAGTCTAAGAGCAAGATCACCAGCTCTCTCAATGGTATATAAATCACCAAATGCACCCTTTTGAAAGAAGAAAATTAACGGGGAGGAGAAATCCAGAAAATCCAGAAGTCCAGAACCCACCCATATACAATTAAGCTAGATCCCATTTACATATATCTCGACTATATAACGCTGATCCCACGTAGATACCGCCCAGATCCTACCCATATCTCGCCCAGATCCCTTCCAGATCCTATTCAGATCCCGCCCGGATCCCACCCAAATCCCATCCAGATCCCAACCAGATCCCTTTCAAATCCCACACAGATCCCTTCCAAATTGCACCCAGATCCCACCCGGATCACAGCCAACTTCTAACCAGCTCCCAGCCAGAAATACCACCAGATCCTTCCCAGTTGCCCCTTTTCAGCATATATCCTACCTCTTGACTTCCCAAATCCTCTTGTGGCTGTGTGTGATTGCCGGAAACTCCACAAAACAACAACACAAAATATTAATGACGTTAGCGTCACGTGACGCTGATATCAAATTTTAGTCCTACTAAAATCGTTCGTACCGAAATGAAAGATGTTTCACATCAAACAAACAAAATGGATTCAAACAATTTACTTTACCTTATACCATATGCTGGTAACGGAACCAACTTATGCAAAAAAGTAATGTTGGTACGACAAAAACTTAACTACTTAAATATGACATAAAACTGAGGTGAAACCACAATACAAAAAACCGCGCTTGCGGCTTTCCAGTCTTCAGAGTTGATAACATTTTACAGCAAGAGAAACACTACAACAATTGCTTCAGGCTGTAGATGCTTCATATCATCGACGCACCCTTACACATACGACTAAACTTTAAAACGGACGCTAAGAATTGCGCACATATATACAGAAATTTTCTTAACCAGAACAAAAATCAACATAAAATACTCCTGACCTTGAACCGACCAAAAAAAAAAATATTGAATATTTTTATAAATAGGCCAAGTTTGGTCATAATTTATAAAATTATGTACGCACGTATGTTTTAGTTTTAACTCGTGCTTATTCTGCAATTTGATCAATATTTTACCAAATTATTTTCCGGTGGGGCAGGCTTATGCGCCTCTATGCTGTCTTTGTGCGGTGGGCTGAATAGAGTACTCATAAAAAATTCCTATATTTTTATGAGTTTTAGCGACCTGTTTTGATTTAAGTCAAAGTGCTTGTTATAGCCGGCTTAAGATCGACGCCTAATTATATTTCTATAATTAACACAAATAAACAAAGTTGAAGTACATTTGGATCTGAATTGGATTGTCTGTGTAGTACTGTTTCAAGAGCCTTCCGATCCTCTCATCAGCAGACTTTGTAGATGTACTGCAAGTAGCTTTCCACGGGATAAGCATTTTTGGGTTACAAGGGACGCATAACTGTTTCTAAAATTTTGGAAAAATCACCAAAGATGAAGGAAGTTCCCACAATATTTATGTCCTGTTTTCGTCTCTCATGGACAAGCGGTAAGTACACCGCCCACAGAGGTCACTCTTGGAAAATTGATTTAATGAAAACCACACTATTGAATTATCTAAATTTTTAAATATATTTAGATAACGACCAATAAAATGTGTCATTTAGAGATGGTCACAAGCATTGACAACCCGCGTTAGTGGATACCACATTTGACAGCACCCATTATCAATTCCAAAAAGGGCACAAAGTAGAGATAAAAATAGACAAAACTGCGTTTTCAGTTTTACCAACAAAGCCTTGGTTGGCAGGCTATGGTAATCATTGAGCTCCTAAAGGGCCCTACCAGAGCAAAATGTTTCAACTAATTTTGTAGGTTTGCCATAGACTCATTCATTTACCATTAACGCACTCAACCCAACTGAACTTAAGAAGTTTGCTTTTGTTTTTAAGCTGCAAACTCATTATTTTAATTGTGATTCAATTTTAGACTATTATTATACCCGTTACTCGTAGAGTAAAAAGGGTATACTAAAGTCGTGCAAATGTATGTAACAGGCAGAAGGAATCATCTCCGACCATATAAAGTATATATATTCTTGATCAGCATCAACAGCCGAGTCGATATAGCCATGTCCGTCTGTCCGTCTGTCCGTCTGTCCGTCCGTCCGTCCGTCCGTCCGTCTGTATGAACACCTAGATCTCAGAGATGGTAAGAGATAGAGGTTTGACATGTATGGGACAAATGCTTCATTTATCTGCACGCAGATCAAGTTTATTTCAAATTTTGGCCACGCCCCCTCCCGCCCCCGCAATTTGGAAAAAACGTTATATCGTTATACCGAAGAAACGATCAAGATCGGATGAACGGTTCTCAAGTTATGAGCAAAAAAGTGATACAAGCCCCCCGCTACGCCCCCTCCCACCATAAAAAAAAATGTTGCATACTTTTCGGATGGTCCCCCTAAGGAACGCGGGAACACTGTTGAACATGTTTTCTCATGAGTAACGGGTATATCGAAGTCGGTTAGAGCCGACTTTAACTTACGCTCTCGTTTAACTTTAGTTCTTCAAATAGCAATGAATTTCCCAACTTTTACAATCTTCTCGTCTATGAACTAGTTTTCTTTCCAACACAAAAACTACACACAAATCTGAAAATTATTGAGGGCTTTCACTAAACTCTTGGATATATATGGAATTACATACGTACGCATGTGAGCATAATTATCTCCGTTATGTCTTACGCCATACGCTGCACACAGAAACACAACAACATAAGTCAAGGGTTGAGCACGGTTTGGGGGGAGCGCCTTGTTGACTGACTGAAATGCAGCTAAGAGTTGGCATTCCATCATTAGGAATTAAGCAAAAAGTCAGTGCGGAAGTTAAGTACTTTTCCAAGTGTGTTAAATGACAGCAGCCGGAGCAGAGAGAGAGAGTTCGAAAAGTTTCCGCCGTAATGCGGGCCACACTCTTACATATTCCCTATTCCACTTGTGTTTTATTTTTGCCGCTGCATCCTTTAAATATTTTCCCTTTAATTAAAATTTCAACAAGCCAGACTCAACTCGTACAACGATGCCCGCATAAATTAACTTTTGCGTAGGTGACTGCAACTCCGCCATCCCCCGGGTGGGGGATGGGGGTGCTCTTCTTTACGCCGGTGTAAACGTAGCGTAAGTGCCTTATCTTAATGTGCGCCCATATCTGGGCTTCTAATGCATATAATAGGCCCAGGCTCAGGACCCAGCTATTTAAAGTCTAACAACCCTTTTTATATGCAAATTGTTGCGTCACACGTACACGCCCCAACGCCCCTCTGCCGCTAGACTGAATGATGAACGGAGTCTGCCTTCCGCCGCACACAACATGACACTTTTTTTCATATTTTAGCCACGGCCTGGGCTCTTTTTTAATTTCTCTCATTTAAACATTTCGTAGAAAAACCATGTGGGTGCACGAACATTTTTTGCCACAGTCGTTCAACTTTTTACACGACTTCTGCTGCGTCTCTGTCTCGATGGGTGTGTGAAAAATGTTAAAATAATTTGCAATTTAAATAGTTTTAATTAACTTTCACTAATTTGATGTCGCTCAACTTGCCGCAAGTTGGCAAACTAATTTTAAAGTGATTTATTATTTAAACAGCTTGATGATTGGCAGCAAAAAGCGAAAAACGAAAAAATAATAGAAAAGTGCCTGCGGCCTAATTAGCAAAAGGTATGTGACTGTGTGCGCCCAGCAGTCCTCCCTTGGCCCTCGGACAGAGTGCAAATGATGTTAGAAATTGGCTTGGCAGAGTGCCCAACGGATGATGTAGTACTAGATGACTGGAGTAGCAGACACGCACTCACGTCGAAAATTTATTAGATGTTCATTTCCACCTTTTTATGGTCTATTTATTTCCATGAAGGACTGTCAGAGAAACCATTTTAAAGTCAACAAAATATCTATTAGATATTGTCCAAATATTCTGAAAACCACTTACAGAGCTTTTCAGAACGGGGGTAATCCTGTATGCGAGATCATCAGAAAAGCAAACTGCTAATTTATGTTAGTGACTCCTTTCCGAAAATGCGGAAACATCCCAAAAACCGCAAACATAAACGGATCTCTTTGGAAAATTTGGAAAATTTTGAAGTGTATTTGACAAAAAAATTACAATTTCTTTTTCTTTCTTCTTAAAAACTAGTTTCGGTTTCTAGTGTGAGTTGAAGAAAGTTCGGAGCAGACTATTTCCATCCAACATTTCTTTCCTGTCCATCAGATACGCACAGCAGATACGTACGCAGTTCAGTTAACAATCAACAAAATTTTTGTGCAAGGCCGGAAATTACTTTTTTGTGGGCAAGATCAATTTTCGGATTTCTTTATTCAAATTAAAAATGGTGAGTTTCAAAATGAAGAGAAACAAAATTATGCAAAGAAATTTTAAGATTACTAAAAACAAGACAAATACAGGCAGGCTATTTATTTAGTTATTTACTTAGAAGTTAGTTTAACAATGTTCAGTCAAACAATAATTAATTAAGAGTACTTTACTTAAGATTAAGCCAATAGCGAACTCTGACCCGGTGGGACAAATTTATTGGCAAAAGCCAGCTATGGTCCAACTCACAGCATAAGTGGTCAGAGTACGTATTACCCATTGCATGAGGGTTTTAGTTGAGGAGTGACATCAGGGAGTTCTTTACGTCTAATAGAGAGCTATCAATAGAAAATAGGTGATAGTACTCATTGTAAACAACGGAAGGGGTCTCGATGAGCATAGTTCGTTAGGCGGGGCGGTAGATGGATGGGCATATAGTAACGAGTTGCTCTAAGTGGCACTGACAAATTAATTAAACTTAGGAGAGCAATTGAGTCAATCTCACCGACCAGTAGCTTTTGGATGAAAACTACAGCATGGCAGATTCTTCTGGATTTAAGTGATGGGACACAGAAAAAAAAAATGATATTTTTTCATATCAATTTTAGGCCGATATGATAAAATATCAAATTGATATTTTACTAATTTCAAATCGTTATTTTTTTACATATCATATTAATATTTTTAGTATCATGTGTGAATGATATTAATTTGGATCAGAAAGATATTATTTTATTGTCAAAATGAAATGAAAATATTGATATTTTGTAAAATTCATTTTAATCTGGTTAATATCGGCATGAATTTGATCTTTTTTTTTCTCTGTGGAGGTCTATTATCTGTTCATAGGAAGGTAGGTGGATAGTGGTGTCCCAGTTTGGGCCACGACGGGCAAAAATCAAAAACTGTTTCTGAACTGATTCGATTTGATCCTGGTAAATTTGGTAATGCGGAGACCAGAGGCAAGAACAATATTCCAGGTTTGGTCTCACCAGTGAGGTGTAAAGGAGTTTGGTGGTGTAGGGGTCATCGAATTCTTTTGACCATCTCTTAATAAATCCAAGGACGCTCTTAGCCTTGTTGCAAATAACAGAGATTTGACTGTTAAAGCTCAAATTGGGCTCAAATAATATACCCAAATCATCGACCTTGTATATGCGATCTAGCGGTTCCCCATGAATGGTGTATTCGAAGAAATAAGGCTTAATTCGGTGAAAAGTCATAATATTGCACTTAGCAATTAAGGGGAAGACGGCACCAAGCACTCAGAGCGTTTAAGTCACTTTGTAATAGAAGTGGAGAAACTGGATCGTCAAATGACGCACATAGCTTGAGATCACCAGCGTACATGAGGGCTGTTGAATGGGAAAGAACTTGCGGAATGTCGTTAATGAAAAGGTTGAATAACAATGGACCGAGATGACTGTCCTGTGGGACTCCAGAGGAAGCGTGAACTATTTCAGATACAGCAGACTTAAAACGCACACGTTGGGACCGATTGGAAAGGTAAGATTTGACCCAGCGGAGGAAGTTGGGTGGGAGACCAACTAAGCATAATTTATATAGGAGTAAATTATGATTAACAGCTTCATGATTAAAAGCTTTACTAAAGTCCGTGTAAACAACATCAATTTGCTTACGATGTAGGAATCCCTTATTTACTATTGTGGAAAACTCGAATAGATTAGTGGAAACTGAGCGATGACGAATAAAACCATGTTGGGATGGGCTAAGGATGGGTTGGCAAAAATTCGTTCTCAGCACTAGCATTATTAAAATGAAGGGAGGGGGGGAATTGTGAAGAGTTGCGCTTAGAGCGGACAAAATCGTAGAATTTCTTGGGGTCATTATGGAAGTAAAGTATATATATTCTTAATCAGCATCAACAGCCGAGTCAATATAGACATGTCCGTCAGTCCGTCCGTCCGTCTGTATGAACACCTAGATCTCAGAGATGGTAAGAGATAGAGGTTTGACATGTATGGGACAAATGCTTCTTCTATTTGCACGCAGATCAAGTTTGTTTTCCCCGCTGACAACCCCTCCCACCCAAAAAAAAATGTTGCATTCTTTTCGGATGGTCATTTTAAAGAATGCAGGAACACTGTTCAACATATTTTTTCATGAGTAACGGGTTTATCGAAGTCGGTTAGAGCCGACTTAAACTTACGCTCTCGTTTTTGGCATAACCTGGTGCCAGCGGGCATGAGTAGCAGCGGCCGGTACCGTGAAACGGTTGTAATGACCATTACAAAAGAAGAGAATTAGAATGGTTTTCAGTTTAATCTCGTAAAAGTGAAATGAAATATCACAAAAGATGGGACATTTGCCCTAAAAGTGTCTTCCCGAAAAATGAGTTTATGGACATACGCTGAAACCTCATTTAAAAGATGGTTCCTAGATGACCGATTTACATAAATTTAGTACCTATAATTCTCGGTCCATCGGAGGGACTTGAACACAAAATTTCACTCAACAATGTGCTTTTGCTTTTTGTAATAGTGACGCCTGATTTTTATTTAAAAAAAATCTTTTTATCTCTAGCTCGACGCAAAGTAAATCAAACTAATTTATAGCCTCAACTTGCTATATATTTTATAATTTTTAAAAGAAAATCCTAAAATATGAATCGAGCGAATAAGATGACGACTACTTGCTGCGCTTCTGCTAGTCTCAAGAAGACCTCATCCCTACAGGTGATTATGGAACGTACTCGTCAAGGTATGGCAGAATTGGCAAACAAATACAGACGAAAAATTCAAAACGATGCGCGTCAAGCGTTGAGGAAGGTCAAGTGCCAGAAGTGCGGATATTCGACTGGATGCGCCCAATTGAAATATGTGAACAAGTGTCAGCGGTGAGTGTGTTTTAAGATGAAAAACAATTGTTGAACTTGAATATATCAATTTAGTTTCTATCAATGCTTTGGCCGGGAGGAGATTGGAGCTGGTTTGCTAATGCTGTTTTTGGTATTCATACTGTTAATAGGATGGTATTTGGTCAGGTGTTATAATCAAACGTTTTCTTACGGAGCTGGTGGCTGTGTATCCACGGTGCTTTGGACCTACAAGGAGTGTCCCATTCTGAGTTAAAGCTGGTCAGAAACATTTATTTTGATATTATTTATTATTTCAATAAAAATTTATATTAATTTAAGGCTTCAATTGTTCCAAATCGATTGACCACAAGACATTTCGGTTTCTCTCATGTCAAGGCTTAATCAAATTAATCACGTTATTTAAAATCCTTAAACTTGCCCATAAATCATGGACTTTGAAATTGCCAGACGACACTCGCACACAAACAAAAGTGCAGAAGCCCCTAAGCACACAACAGTTAAACACAAAAATGTGCACAAAAGGCAAATAATGGCAACGTCATTAGAGAAAATGTATCGCGTTTGTCTGGGCTGGCACCAATCCGCATGAACACACTCCAAACCAAAATCAATAGCAGCAAATTGAAACCGAAATTTACAGTAATCAGCATAATATATAGAAAACCGCCATTAAAATCATTATGTACCGAGTTTAATGCCTATTTATGGCTGATTTCAATTTAAGTGCCATCGGCGAAAAAACCTGCTGGCAGCAAAAAAAAAGTAATTAACAACAAATTGCGAAACCAAAACCATGGCAAACAACCGACACACTTAAAGCTAATTAAATTTTACGCCAATGACGGAATGATGGCAGTACATAAGTACAGTCGCCCCCCAAGCGAGAGCATATAAAAAAGTTTTGTTAGTGATTAAAAGGAAGAAGGAAAAACCAGGGCCCACAATTTAAAACCTCTTAATTGATTTGCCAATAAATTTTCCACAGAACTTGAGCAGAAAAAAGGAACCTCTAAAATTTACCCAAAGCCCTGTAATTTGTAACTGGCCGAAATAATTGATGCCACACACACACATACACATGCACATTAATTACCACAAAGTAAAGGAACACAACCGACGACAAAAGTGACGACGAGGGTCCAGCCAAGCGCAACTAATGCGCACAAAAGTAGACTATGGAAAAAATGGCAAACGTTTGCCGCTAGCATGTCGAAAAGTTGACCAGCCAACCATTTGAGTGGCTCCAGCTGGCCACCCATCTCCGACCCCGAATGCCAAGCGCAAATTGCAATCATATTAAAAGCAGCCGCCAAAAGGAAGAAAAAAAATGGCATCGCCGCGCGATTTCTCCTAAAAACGAATGTGCCGCGACAAAGCATTCCCTGAGCGTGGTGCAGCGTATCCGTAAACTAATCATAGCCGCTAACAGTCATCAAGCGAAAGCCGTAACACGTTGCCTGGCCATTTCCATATCTTTCGCTCTCTCTCTCTTTATGACCGCCAAATGGTAATTTCCTTGCTAAAAACTTTTGGTCATTCGCTTTATTAACGCCAAGGCAAAAGAGGAGGGTAAAAGACATCAGAGAGTGATTAAAAATTTTTGAAGAAATGGAAATTAATTTCTAAAATGCAAAAATTTTGCAGCTAAGTGCACGTTTAACCCGTGACAGGCGACTTGGCAAGGAAAAGTGACGGACGGAAAATTTTTATAAGAAATTAAGGAGAAATAAAAGGAACTAAAATCATTCGGAAGATGTGGGATAGGCTTTACTTGGGGGTAACGACACAATACTAAAGAATATTTCTTTGCTCGAAAGGCCAAGATTGAGTGAATGGCTCATATAGGAAAACGACATTTTTAGAATTTCAAATGCTTAAATTTAGTATATTTGGTTCTTATTTAAAAATCAAAGTTCTTTATCCAAGCATGATTAGTTCTTAAGCTTGAGAGATTAAGTACTTAATTTAGTATTGATCTTGCTTATGCTGAGAGAAAAATCACAAATCGTGCTTACTATATCCAAATCATCTATAATCTATAATCAAGAATTTCTTGGCATTTGAAGTTTTGAAACGAAAATTTCTTCATTCAAGTGCGAAATTTTTTAATTTTTCTCTCAGTGCAGTACTTGGAAAGGTGATGGCTGTTTAATTAGATGTTTTGAAAGCAAACATATTCTTTGCGGTTTTTATCGGACTAAAGTTATTAGCAAATCACAATATTCATAGCAGTTACGACTCCAGTTTCATATTATTTAATATACCCATACACTTCACCCAGTACATGTGGCGTCACTTTTAAAATATTTTTTTAATTCGATTTTTTTTTCCATTCTTATTTGGCTTAATGAAGCCGTTTTGGGTCATGGCCGAAACCTTCTCAAATCGTAAACATTCCCTCTAAACTAAATTGTAAGTAATTGAATTCGTTAGCAAACTCTTGGATTATTTTCTCCTGCCAAATAGACACACGGAATCGCTTTCCCACTTTGATGGGTAATTTGGTCTTTCCAGGAAAAAAAAAAAAGTTTCTCAGTTTGATTTGTCTTTCGATCAGCATCGTCTCTGTTCAGTTTCATTTTCAATTATCTAATTTCGCCCACACACACACACACACCACTCCCACAACAGTTAACAAATCAAATAAGCTGCTTTCAGTCTTTCGTCCAAAAACCTTCAGCTGCCCCATCCAAGTACATACAAAAATAAGCAGGGCACGTAATAAGCTCTGTTAATGCACATTGGGGAGTGTTGCGTTGCAGTCTGCACCGGTTTCCGGGCACAAAAGATGCCCACTGTGCTCACACACACACCCTTCAAGTGCTTACCTTAAATATTGCAGCTAATATGCATACTCACATGCTGCTGCATTATGAGCAAACGCAAGTCAACAAAAGTGCACAAAAAAACCACTAAAAATCCATACAAGGACCAATTCCGTGAGCCTGCACTTTGCATTGCAGAATAAGAAAATGCACGAAAGGAGATCTAAAAGTCTGAGAAAATGCAGTGGAAAATATTGTCAACAAGGGCGCGGTCAGAAAATGACAACCAACAAAGACGACAACAGACCCAACAATGAGGCATTTGCGACCATTAAACAATGGCAACGAGGACAGTGCACACACACACACACACATACATGTATAAAACCACGCAGACAAAAGCAAAAGTGGCTGCAGCAACCACATTGACTGCAGCGGACCAAGTTGCAACGAGAAGATAACCCAGTAAGCACATGCTTAAGCAATAACATTCATAATAAGGCCTGTTTCCGTTTTCGATCAAATCATACGGACTCGGAATTATTAAATGTTCCCGCTTCCAAAAATCGACTGTGTTCGACTTTTAACTTCAAAATCCCAATTACCTTCAATCACTCCTTAGGATGAATTCTTCAGATCCTCATATAAAATAACAAAAAAAAATCTGATTTTAAAAAGAGAAAACATGCTTTGTTTGCGCGTAACTTTAAACAGGAACGCTCACACCACAAAGTTGGCTTGACGACTGTTTAGCTGTTTCTAGAACCTTTCGTTTGTATCATCAGCATTCTTTGCCAACATAAACTTGCTAGTTTGATTATCATTATGTTCGGTAAAACATTATATTTTTTATAATTATTTTAAAAAACTCTACAGAGACAAGTGATCACACAGAAAATGTAGTCTTTTCAGCAAAAAATAGTAAAAAAAAAAATTGTATGCACAATTAGGATAGTTAGATTTTCGCCATAAAATTTTTCGAAAAAAACGAGTTGTTTTTGCAGCTCTCTCAAGTCTTACACTATCATATGCGATCTTAATAACTCTTGTGGGGAGTATGTAAGCAAACTCAGTCACACATTATATTCTTTAGGCTTACGTTTGCCCTTAAATATGTGCACAGAAAAAAAGTCCGAGACAGTGGAATCCCTCTTTCGACAGTGTAATCCCCATTGGAGTCCCCAGTGGAGTCCCTGTGGAGTCCGGGTGGAGTCCCCAGTGGAGTCCCAGTAGAGTTCCCAAGCGGAGTCCCAGTGGATTTCCCAAGTGGAGTCCCAGTGAAATCCCAGTGGATTATCTAGTCCTACAGTGAGTCTGAGTTCCGACACTGAAGTCGCTCTTCCGACAGTGGATTTAATCAAGAAGTTCCAATATCGATTTAGGCTCGATATTCGTACTTTTTTGACTCTTTTAGAGCCGTTTTCTCATGTTCCTGTTTTTGCTCGAATTGGAACCCACCTAGATTTTGCAACTAGGTGGTTTTTGTGCAATTGGTTGTATCAAGTAGATTGTTTGTGAATTTGGGCATTTGCGACACGGTCACACCGGCAGGTCTGGAAAGGCACTAAAAGTAAGTTGGCATCACCTTTGCACTCGCTAGTTTGTTAAAATGTCTATTGCGCCCCAATTTTGAAAAAGAAAGCGAGCATTTTACAGAGAAAACCATAGTTTAGGTTTTAAGTACAGTAAAATCATTAAACAAGGTAATTTTAATCACAATCTGGCAAAATTAGTTACCTGTTTGGACTTGGCTTAAGCAATGAACTAGGGGAAATAGCATGATCATTTGTCTCTTCAGCAATGTCTGCAAGTGTTTTTAATACCAAAAGCACATACAACTTTTTCAATTTTTGGTTAATTTATTAACAATTCAGACTTACTTAAATGTTTTTAGTTTTCAAATATTTTTCAGTGTGACCATATAACAAAGCATGTTTTCAAAAAAGGATAAAGTAATTGCAAGAAATCATAGAGGTCTTGGGACGAAGCAATCATAGAATCAAAAAAGCAACAATAGAACGGGCTAATCAAATTAAATAAAAAATTGACTCCCAGTGGTATAGAAAGGTTAGTGCAAAATAACCAAACCCCCTAGAACATTTAAGCTGTCATAAAAATATATATAGAGCAGCGTTGGCCGCGTGAATCCAAAAAGGAGAGTGTATTAGTTGTCAAAAACAATCTCGTCAATTTGCTTCGACCTTCGAACTTGTCGGCTGACATGTCTATTCTCGATGTCGCTGGGCGTGGGAAGGTGTGTTGGGAAGTTCGGCCCCGGATGGCCGGGGCCACGCTGATATAGAGTGTTGTGAATAGAGAGATATCTTTTCTCTCTCAGTTTTTTTTTTCGCTCTTTCGTTTTGACAGTGGATAAGTGTAACCTTAGGTGTCGATTTAGAGCAGGGCCGACAAAACACACATGCTCATTTTGGGGTTGCGTGTGTGTGATTAGCCATTCGAGAGCGCGGTCTTTTTGCACTTCATTGTTGTTGCAAAAGAGAGCAGTATAAGCTCGTACTGTCGGTGTGTCGAGTCTGACACGCTTCGCTACCGCAGAGGGCTGATGTATACACAGTAAATAGGAACTTGCCGGACTCTGACCTAGAGCATTCTCAGCAAGGAAAAAACAACCGCTAAACTTAAGTGAACTGCAAAATCTACCAAAATTAATGTCGATTTTAATGTTTGTTGGGTTAATTCTCAAGCCCAAGTTGCTGTCATTGGAAGTATATTAAGGCAGTTGCCTCGCCTCGATGTCAGTGGTGCGAGAAAACTTTTCAATACAAAGTATGAAACCCATGACGCTACTAAAGGAAGACATTGAAGAATGCGACAGCCACGACATTGGGGGCAGGTCGGGGTTCGCGTTCGGGTCCAACAAACTAAATGGGCCGCAACAAAGGCTTGATTTTGCCTTCAACTGCTCGTGATTCGAACTGCAGTTATGTCGAAGTTGTTGCATTTGCTAGAAAACCACAAGCAATCTACACCCACTCACATATATCAGAGTCTTGGGCTCTCACCAGGCAGCTGCCATGTCAAAATGAATGGAACGCATGACAAAATGAATGGATGGATATATACATACATACACATATGTTTGTACGTATGCTTGGTAGCAAAACGACCGCAAGCAGGCCAACAGCTTGGCCAAAAGCAATACATACACTCTCCACGAGGGCATAGGGACACCATGGACACTAGGACAAGCAATGGGCATGACATGCCAACGCATTCCTAGAAAGAAAACTCGTGTGTCCTCAAATGTGAATGAGACCGGATTGTCGTAGTCGTTGTTGGCATCGTCCTCAACTGCTGGTTGGCAAAAAGTTTCAATTGTCTGTGCTCGAGGATGTGTGAATGCGATTGTTTAAGTTTTTCTTATGTCCCCCGGTCCCCCATCCCACATCCAGTGGGAGGAAACTGCTCCTGTTGCATGTGGGTACAATTAATTTTTAGTTGCGTATCAGTCACATGGATGGAGTTGACGATGATGCATTGTGGCTGAGATACTGGTATTCCAGCAGGCATATCAAACTCGAAAGTCTGCAGAATGCGATAACTAGAGCATCAGAAAGTTTTGTGCATTTCATATTCATTCACTGCACTATGGGGAATTTTGCCAAATATTAGGCATAAACCCCTTTTATAAAAGTGCTCAAAACTTAAATTTTTTTGTTTCATTAGACCACAAATACATCAGTCTTCAATGTTACATACCACGAATTTTGATTTAACAGAGCTCTGTTAAGTGAGCAGCTGGTAAAGTCAGGTTATGCTAACGAATGACAGTTCAATGTTAAGTGTGTGTTTTCTGCTGCAATTTGTAATTGCCAAATAATAATGAAAACAGAAAGTTTTGTCGAATATTTTTGATTGAATCTAATCGTTGTGGTATGTGCTATGTTTTAGTGCCTTTGATCTGTAGAAATTAATCCTGGCGTCCCTGTATTTGACGGTATTCGTGATTCATCTCACAAAAAAAAATTGGAAAGAAAATTCAACTTTGCGAAGTCCTACCAAATTTTGTTTAGATTTGTTAGAGCTGGGACTTTTACCACCTTTTAGAGCTATCAATTCCGCTTCTGATTCACTTTTGCTCAACCGCATCTACGCGCATCTTTTTGCAAAATTTCACTTTTTAGGACACAACCTCATTTTCTCCAATGCCTACTTGCATGCCAAATGAAAAAAAGTGACGAGTCGAGAAGATGTTATTTTCGATTGCTGTAAAGAGAGGTTGGGCCAAAGTCTTTCAGTCGCATATGAAAGATATTTAAAAGAAAAAAGGAAGGATATTTTGTGCAATTCTGGAGATGAATCGCGAAAATTTAACCGAATAATGCAACAAATTGAACGCAGAAGTTCAATTCTAAGCCATTGAGCAGAATATGAACACAGAGAGTCGTTCGCGATGGTCATTAACGCTAAAGCGTATTAGAAATCGTAGAAATCAAGCTGTTGGAGATAAAATGGTAGAAGTTAGAGATAAAATGGTAGAAGAAGCAAGCACAACTGCTCGTAATAAGTAAAAAACGACTAGCTGACCATGCAGCAGTTCTTAAGATATTTTCTGTAAGGCAAAAATGATCCGAAATTTTATATGTTAGTATTGTGCAGTTAGAAATAACAGTAAGAACAGAACAGAAATCGAAAAAAATAAATGAGACGCATTTTTTTCAGGAATCCCGATATTCCGTAAAGTTTGCGGCCGAAAAATATGTTTCCTATTACGCGTCAATGATGGTACATTCATTCTTATGTAAAATTGCAAGAAAAACCAATTTTATCTTGTAAAAAAACTAATATTTTTTTATTTATTTTTTTTAAAAGGCGGGTTGAAGTGCTACCACGCCCACTTTTTAGCACGTATAGAGCAACGGTATACCTAACATAAGGCAAAAAACTAGACCGCAATATTTTGCTTAGTTTTTAAGTTATTAATTAATGCCTGATTTTTGGGAAAATTCCCCATAGTGCACTGTTGACCTAAGACAAACTTGTTCCTGGGGAATTTTGAACAAGCCCCAAAAAGTGAGCTTTAAATTTTTTGAATTTATTTTGCAATTCGGAATTTCCGTAATGACTTTGGTAATGTTCTTATTAAGCCCCCAAAAAACTATTTACACATTTATGAATGCAAATCCACAAATCACGCACTCGACCGGATGTGGCATTAAAATAATACATTAACTTTAACAAACGGTGGCGGCGCCCACACAAAAACTGTGATTAATTTAAAAACTTTGGTAAAGGGGGAAAAATTATTAACCGAGAGTTGGGCCTAATACAAATCACGAGTAATAGCATTGTAATAAAAACAAATTTCCACAAACGTTTGGCCTAATTGTGCTCCTTACAGCAACAACAACAAGCAAAAGGCCAACCACCGCCCACCGAAAAAATGCGATTGAAGGGATGGGGAGTTTGAGGTAAGGACTGTTGCTTTTGCTTTCAGCGTGACACAGAAAATACTCTCAGTGCAAATTCCCTACACACATACACACGCGCACCCAAATTGGCCAGTCCACCAACTAAAGTTGCATGTGAGTGAAGCATAAGCAGGCTCTTCGAGCTCGCCAAGGTGCTGCCAGGATGGTGACGACGTTCAAGTTGCTGACGATGTCGACGACAAAGCACACAACGAAACGACAATATAAAAACACGATAAGCAAAAAACTGCGATTTCCCCTATTTGCAAACCACCTTTAAGGGGATTTCATTGGAGAAGTCGAGTAAAAATAGGAGGTGTGAGTAGACTGCTCCATGGCACAGTGGTTGCAAGGCTAACAAAACAGCTACCGATAGTAAGTGCAAGAAATGAAAGGTGTATCGTTAACACTCAGGAGGATTTGATGTGAAACATGATGCTGATTTCAAAATCACAAGCTTTCTCAATTGTTAATAAATCAGCAATGGCAATCTTTCTAAAGAACAAAACTAAAACAGAGTTCAAGTACCAAATAACTCCCTAATAAGCACCACTGTTGGTTAACTGTTAAAACACTGTAAAGTCACTGTTAAGTCACTGTTCAGTCTCTGTTTAGTCACTGGTTGGTCAGTTTTTAGTTGCCACTTTTACTCCTAGTAAAATCTTTGAATTTAAAATGATTAACTTTTTAGGGACTCACTTCACTTTACATGAATCGTTTTAGAACAGCTGAGTTGAAGGCTTTATTTAAAATTCGATTGTGTTCTTAAGAATGATAGGACTTGGGATCGTATTTGATAGTTCTGCAGCAACATCGACAAAATTTTGATTGAAATTCTCATGGCTGGATCCACCTACCAACCAAAACTTTTAGAAACCTTTATTAAATTTTGTACATTTCCAGTTGACTTGTGCAAGATGTGCCGGTCGATGTGTTCGTATTTCTGATCTTGAGCCTTGCTGTGCATCTTATGGAGAGACTCTTCTCTAGAGAAGATTCAAATATACAGGCTCGACACTGTGACATATGGAACGAAGCCAGCATCCTTTCTTGCGATACGCTCTATGTATTAGTTGGTTGCTTCCTTTTCAATTGGCGACGACTTAATGACTTAATGATACTCCCTCCTACTTCACAATAACATAAAATATAGGTTAAGAAATTAGTAAGCCGGCAAGGAGCCAGAGGGGTAGTGAGCAGGCCAGGAGCCGAAATACCTAAGATGATTTTAATTTCGAATTTTAGACCCAACGGTCATTCGTTTTAGCAAGCGAAGGGCTGGCGATATTTTTGCCACAACGCGTAGAGAAAGGCTACAAAATCCCACTGCGGTCTGTACCGCCCAATATTGGTCATTGAGTTGGTACCGCTCGACACGGTCGGACATACGCGGATGTAAACACAAGAAACCTAGAGACAAAAAGCAACAGCAGAAGAAAAAACGTGGAAAGATATTGAGAGCCAGATAAAGTAAGAATTACACAGTTTGTCCAAATCCAACTTTTTTTAAAAGCCCGGCAAAGGACCCATAAATTAAGATAATAAACACCTTTGTAAGCAGGACCTCATACCCAGTTTTTCAAGTGAAGATTCGGTTCGCACTTAATGGTTACTTTTGTACTTGCAACTCACTGTACTGTAGTTTTTTGTTAAAATCATTGCTAATGGTATAATGGGCTATTGCTTGTCCCTAAGAGATGGTAATCGACAGCCAAAAAACCCCGAATTGAAGTACCAATTTTATATTCACTCTCAAATCAATTCATATATGGCAGCTATATGATACACTCAAGCGATCCGCCTGCTGTTGACATTTTTAAAAAGCTTGATAAATATAAAGCACACGTGCCAAGTTTCAATCATAAAGCTTTGAAGCTTTGACTGCATGGCGAAGCTTTTTTCAAGGGCATCTTTTTATTTGTTTATAACTTCAAAAATTCATAACTTTTAAAATTATAAAAGTTTCCATCTTTTTGAAAACACCAAAATTTACGTTATGCTTAGAGCAATTAATTGTATATCCTCAGAAGCTATAACATGGGGGTTAACACTGAGAAAAAATTATATTTAATTTTTAGCAACATTTACTTAATATTATTAAATAATTTAAAAATCCATAAAATTATAATTTGAGTAGATACAGTAAAATTCTTTCCATCGATATCAATTTGAGACCTGTCTGATAAGCCAAACCTGAGATCTCACGTTTTTTAAAAGCCCTTTATTTCCATTTTTTCTTTTTTGACGATTTTTGAAATTGTTTATAAAATTAATAAAAAATGTTTGTGCAAAACCGCAAATTACGTATTGGTGGGCATGTTGAGATCTAATTTCGGATTTTTTTTTATGCAAATGAAAAATAAAAAAATTTTTAGCTGTTCACGGTCAGAATATGAGCAAAGGCACGACAGGGCAATTTTGGAACATGACAACGCTTGACCGATGAAAACATTACTTGAAACGCTGAAATGGCAAGTCTGACCGCACCGTATAGCCCAGACAATGTCCCTTCTCATGCCATTGAGAATCAGCTCTTTTGAAGAACTCTTAAACTGGATCGATTCGTGAACCGGAACAATTAACGTACCGTTTTTTTAGATGGTATCCAAAAATTTACCACAAAGATATACAATACTTTGAAAAATGAATTTGTAATAATATTTGTTACAATCAAGCGTCAAACTTTAATAAATCTATTATAACTTTATTTGTACCTACATTCAATGGTTAACTTTACCCTGTTGTAGTTAGTCTTGAGCAGTATAATCTAATAAATAACCACTGTGCCTTGAAAACCACTTAGTACAGTGTGCCAACTCTGCGGTTCCTTTAACTTTTCC
The DNA here is from genome assembly GCA_018904275.1 of Lordiphosa clarofinis. Taxonomy (NCBI): domain Eukaryota; kingdom Metazoa; phylum Arthropoda; class Insecta; order Diptera; family Drosophilidae; genus Lordiphosa; species Lordiphosa clarofinis. Next base: position 5,033,031 of record JAEIGQ010000005.1, on the reverse strand, counting down.
TAACCTGCCACCCCCTTATCAACCCAACCATCAGCCAAAGCAGTGAACTGAGTGCAATGAGAAGGCACAAAACAAAAATAAAAAAAAGTCCAACGGCCAGGAGGAGAGGCCTAACCCAAAGCCCTTCTACCAGACTATAGTTCGCTGTGTGGGTTGAGGTTTAGTTGGCTTGTAGTTTTATAAGCAGGGCACAATTAGGCGGACGGACAAAAAGGGAAGGACTTGGAGTCCAAGTTAGAGTCGCACGGCAGCATTAGCCCCATAAGTCAGTCACTTGCACAAACACAACAACAGCAACAGCAACAACAACAACTACAAGAACGTGTAATTCAATGCGCGACGACGACGAAGACGATGGTTGAGAACGAACCAAAGCACAGCCCGCCGCTCTCTAAGAAAATTGGCGTCGACTTTAGAGTGGACAAGTCAACGGGGCACATGGCACATCGCACAGAGGCACATGAAACACAATTCAAAAACACTTTGACCGGCAAAGTTGCCAGACGGTATTTCTTCTGAGTTTCTTCTCCCTTTTGCAGCGACGACAAAAGGAAGCAGGGACCTAAGTACGAAAAAAAGTAGCGCCAACTTTTTAATAAACTTTCGGCGTTTCGAGTTCATTAAATTTGATTCAACGCTCAGTGTGTGCGTGTGTCTGTGAGTGTCTGTCTGTGTGTGTGTTTGCCTGAGACAATTGCTAAACTGATTGATAGGCAATTAGTGGAAGTGGAAGCTGCGGAGGAAGTGCATAAATAACCGCCAACAACATCCTGGCAACCAAAGTGTCATTAACCTAATTGCCCCAGAAAAAATAGCAGAAAAATAAAGCGAAACAAAGTGCAACGTGTTGCAATAAAAACTCCAAATTTACATAAAGCAGGTAAAACCCCAAACGGTAAAAAGGAATTTTTTACGCCAGCGTTTTTTTTACAGCCGTAAAATATACGGAATTCCAATGCAGTAAAAAGTGGATGTACACATATGTATGTATGCGGTATGAGTGTGAAGTGTTTGGGGCAAAGACACAACAGGGACCAGGCAGAGCAAGTGGTTGTCGGGGTCACCCGGAGGGCCTGGAACTGTAACTTCGGCTGCAGTGTGACTTCCTTTTTTTTTATATGTAGTGTAGGGTAAGGCAAATAATACGCGATATTTCGGCTCAAGTGCCGCCATCGCCGTCGCCACCGCCGGACGCTGTCCGGAGAGAAGTGTGAATGTTTTGTAGGGTACTCGCCAAAATGGTTGAGTGGGAACTCTTCAGACCGTCGACGCTACAAAGGAACTGTAAAGTGGTTGGACAGTCATTGAACTGAGCTACTCGAGTGCAACCTCAAGTGTGTCTTCATGCCCTCTGTGGAGTACAATGAGAGCATGAACATGGACACATTGCCAGTGGTAGAGCATATCGATTTGAGAGGGGCAGAAGATGATTAGATTTCCTTAACCCTATTAGGATTATGCACACATGAACAGAAGTGGGCAGTTGGTGGGAGACTCTCATTATTTCCTGCCAAATGCATTCAGACAAATCACTCATAATAGATTATAAGTTCAAGTTTGCCAGGCTAGAGTCCTTCTTGGTCCTGTAGAGTAGACTGATTGCTGCCATGAAAGATAGATTATTATACGCGTGGCTCTACCGGTACGTGGTAATGAAGTTACCTTTGCTCGAAACTATAAAATAACTTTAGCATTATTCGGCAACTAGACGTGTCAAAAATCACCCGACCCTATCATAAGAAGGTATTGATAAAGAATAGTTAATAAAAAATTTTCGTGTCAATATTTAACAAAAATTTAATCAATTGAAATAGACACTTAAGTTTCACAAATGTTTCATAATGTTAAATGTAAATTCAGTAGAATATCCAAAAAGAACTGCAAGATCGGTTAAGATCGAAAAGTTTGAGATATATTTATAAACAGAATAAATTTCAAGTACTGAAGCTAGCTCAGGAGACGCGGAATTTAATTGGGGCAATTTTTTTAATTTACTGTTTAAACCAAGTAAGAAAGTCTATAAAGCCGAATGCCATGGTTCGATTTACTTTCCAAAAAGCAGTGGATTTGAGAATATGCCTGATATTCATACGATCCAGCTAGTCACGAAATATAGGTTGCATGCAGAGTTTTAGCTCGAAAGAGCTAGGCCAGAGCCATAATTTTATCTACTTTTTAACTCACTGGGCGACGTTAGTCAGTTTTTTTCCAAATCACGTTTCAAAAATCGTTACTTTTGAACTATTTGAATTATCCACAATGATTATGTTTTTCTTTAAAAAAATGTTTGTCGTAAAGTTCTTTAGGTTACGCCCACAACAAGTTGCGTAATATCGATTAACGCAATCTTTTGATTTTTGATCCAAATTAACGATTTTTTAAAAATGTACTAAAAAGTTTTTTTATTATAAAAAAATAATCTTTTTTATGCAAAACAAAATTGGTTTTTTCTACATCAGGAGTTGAACTTTCTATAATTTTATACACATTTTGAACAGCATTTTTTTTTGCTGGATCACAGAGAAAGCTACAGGTACGCTGTTCAACATTTTATTAGATTCATCGGATCCCAAAATTTCATCAATTTCAGACCAATTCCGGACTTAAAATTTAGGGTTTGCGCGGAAAGTAATAGGACTGAGTTGATTTAGAAAAATTTATTGATCTGATTCTTTAAAAACTTTCTGCGTCGATGCAACGCTGCCAGCGCGATTTCCAAGCATTGCTTGAGTGACGAGATGACTGCGTGTTCCACTCGGAAGATCGCCTCTTTGTCTGGGGATTATATTCAAAGATCCATTATTCCTCACCCGTGATAACGTTATTCAAAAATTGGGGGTCACTTTCACACATACTTAAATTTACTTGCGCATGTTAAAATGCTTTGTCACAATGTTATGAACCACAGATTTTGTTAAATTTAACATCTGGGCAATTAAACGAATACTTAGTCGACGCTCAGAACTCAACATTTTTCGCACACGAGTCACATTGTCGGTGTTTGTCGAAGTCGAAGGTCTTGCAGCACGGTCTTCTGTTGTTCTGCAATATTAACTATTTCTAGTCTATACATAAAAACCGCATGCCTCTTGCCCGTTACGATTTTGCTGCAGGGTTTTCGCTTAAATTCCCAATCACTTATCACCCACCTACCACCCACTCCCCATCCATTTCGCATCCATTTCCCACCCACTTACCATGTGTGTTGCTGCATTCGATCGACGGCCCAAACAGCCACCCCTAAATTTAGAAAATTTTCACACTTATAAATCACGAAGTGTTTTAATTCAAAGAATGTTCTGCAGAGGGACACCTAAATCACATGGCGCTATGAAATAAATTTTAAAACCTATTCTACACCTGCCAAATATATTTAAAAACGAGAAGGCCAAGCTAACTTCGTCTTTCCCGAAGTTTTTGTACCCTTGCAAATGTTTTAATACATCAGAGTTTACGAACGTCAGCATTGAAACAAACAGTTTTTCTAAGTAAAACCAACTTTTCGGCCGATAGTTCCTATGACAGCTATAAGATATAGTCATCCGATTTAACCAAAACTTCCGAATCTGTGTAAAAGCGTATAAAGCTAATAATTGGCGAAGCGAGTGGCGTATACATTAAAAACAAAAAAGGTTTCCATACAAAGACCCACTTTTCGACCGATAGTTCCTATGGCAGCTATAAGATATAGTCATCCTATCCGGTCGGTTCCGACATATTAGCAGTGTGCAGTAAAAAGAAGACTCTGTGCAAAGTTTCAGCTTAATAGCTTTAAAACTGAGGGACTAGTTTGCGTAGAAACAGACAAACGGACAGACAGACGGACAGACAGACAGACGGACAGACAGACAGACGGACGGACAAAGCTAAATCGACTCAGCTCGTCGCCCTGATCAAGAATATATATAGTTTATAGGGTCGGAAATGAATATTTCTATGCGTTGCAAAATTCTGGGCAAAATTATAATACCCTTTGCAAGGGTATAAAAACAAGTGAGAAAGTCGGTCCAGCCCTTCTATAATATACTCTGTACCTAGAGTAGGAGCTGACGGACGTACAGACGGACATGGCTATATCGACTCGGCTGTTTGATGCTGATCAAGAATACATATTCCTTATGTGGTCGGAGATGCTTCCTTCTGTGTGTTACAAACATCCAAACAATTTCACTATACCCTCTCCAAGGGTATAAAAATATCATTAAAATCGATCAAGCCGTTTTGGAGGACTTTGCTAACAAAGTTTTTGACTCGAAATTTTTATATATAGATTTACAATTCTTCTTTCGCTCTTAGGTACTTTTAATTGTCGCGTGCTAAATGTCGCGTTTTTAATAATAATAATGCTATGAAAAGAAACAAAAGTAATTAATTGAATATGATTACAAAAAGCTACTTTATTTTCCTTTAATTAAAAGTCCACTGCTGATTATTTTTATTTCGAAGATTTATGCATTTGTATAGATGCTGTCAGGTACGATTTAAATTTTGGTTGCGTGTACTTAGAAATTTAATTGAAGTGCTTTCAAAATATCTTTTAGTTTTCTATATTTTTGAACTTAAAGGGCCTATGACTATAGCGTTTCTTATGTGGTTATGCCCATATGCCAAATGGCTAATCATGTCAAAAATCGAGAGTCGAATTGAAGTAGCTAAAAAGCGAAAAAAATAACAAGAAAATCTTGTTTAGAATGCTTATCTCAATAATTGCCCTTAAGTTAAAGTTATTTTATCTTAACATGCAACTAGTTTGCTCCTTTTAATATGCAAAAGTTCAAAGGGTACAATAATATATAATAATGTCAAATATGACCAAGGTGCATAATCTCTCAGACCGGACTCTAGTTCTCAAAACAAAACGCTAATGGCTTTTGGCTTCGCAGTAGAACTATAACTACTAGCGAACTCAAAAGCGAAACTGAAAAAAACAAAATAGTTCGAGGAAAGTTTACATTCAGTTTTTGCATCCATTTGGCAAATGTCTGTTTTGCCTCCACTCAAAGCTTAAGGACTTAAGTCAAACCAAATCTCTTTCCAAATATCTAGCTTCTAGTTAGGGCGGGAAGATTAACAGAATTTTTGCGAATTTAAGATTGGCGCTAGCTGTCAACTTCGGTGGATGCTATAACTAATATTCCAAACGAATGTTTTGGGTGATTTTTTTAAAAAGAATTGTTTAATCTCTCCATTTCCCATAGCTGCGTGCACACCACCAGGTTAGCTCTAAGAACCAACACCGACTACAATTTATAAAAAAAGAAAGAAAGAACTCATCCTTCTCCACCTTTGCAAGTGCTTCTGCGTCGACGCAGTAAAATTTCTTGACCACAACAAATCCGACACGCAGGGCAACTGCTTGCAAGAAAGAGTTCTTAAGAGAACGCGAGAGCAGCCTGAGTAGCTGACAAGGACAATGTCCAACGAAGAGAATGACTATATGGGTGGCGGTAATGCCGCTGATGACGACGACGGTGCCAGAGCTGATGACGACGGCGTCGTAGCCGCGGCTGGTTCTACTTCTGCTGGTGCTGCTGCTGCTGCTAGTAACGAGTCCATGCTTGGCGGCGGCCAAACAATGCCACAAATTAGTTCGAACGCACAGCTCGAGGGAAGCGTTTCGCCGACGACCCAGTTCGATGATAATCAACTAAATAATAATATTAGCAACAAGCCGCTCCACCAGAATAGCAACAACAACGACAGCAACCGCAGCAGCCCCATCAAGAGTCCCGCGCGCAACATCTCGTCCAGTTTCCAAATACAGAATGCCCGCTACGATGACGAGGAGGAGGACCTAGCGGCCGGCCACAAAGCTACGTCGGCTGTGTTGCCCGACTACTGGCAACAGCGCAACGGAGGCGCCTCCGGCGGAGCAGCTGCTGCTGGCGCAGGCATCAGCGGCCATCAGAGTCGTGCCCTCAGCCCCGGCTATTTGGATAACATGAGTGAGAACTCGGAGCAACCGCCTGTTGTTCCCCTCGTGCGTTCAAAATCTCGTCCCGAAATCTCCAGCGCTGCCGCAGCACGCTACAACAATTTGTCATATTGGAAGGCCCGGCGAGTGGTGTTCTATCGGAATGGCGACCCGTTCTTTCCGGGCGTGGAGCTACGCTACCGTCCCGGCCGAGATGTTACCTCTTTGGACAATTTGCTGGACAAAATCTCGCCCAAAATGGATCTGCCACGCGGCGCTCGCTATGTCTTCTCCATGGATGGGGATCGCAAGTACCATCTGGATGAGCTGGAAGATGGTGCCTTCTATGTGGTCTCCTCCTTCAAGGCCTTCAAGGTAGGTGGAATTTGCATTTTTTATAAAGTTTTAGTGGTCGTTTCCACGTCAACTTCGGGGTAAAATCAATAGAAATTTGAATATTTTGGTATAAAACTACAAGTATATACGGCGTTGAGTTTCGTTTCTGTTTGGATTTTTTTTGCGGTCACTCGAGGTCCCACTCCACTTTGGTCACTTGGCCTAAAAATCAAACGTGCTCGCATTTTTGTTTTTGTTTTGCTCCCTTTTCCCATGGTGGAGGGGTCGGGGAAGGGGGGGAGCATTTTTGCATGCAAAGCCACTTTCGTTTTCTCTCGCCACTCCGTGTGTGCCTTGTGCTCGTTTCTGTGATTGACCTCAGGAGTAGGTGTTCGGCTCCAAGTTTGTTTGAGATTGTGGGAGTTTTACCCCCCAATGCTGTTTCATAGAAACAATTAGCTATTGGTTGGAGAGAGTTGTGGGTCAAATGTGGAATTAGGTCTTACGGCTTATGGTTGAGCAAGCAAAGAGAGCCGCAAGAAAATGTTAAGAGTTTGAAGTATGCTTGAAGAGGTATAGCAAGTGGTTGGGAGTTCTATCGACAACTCTACAAGTTATTTTTTTACTACATTTTTTGTTTTTAAATAAGTATGTAAGTTTCACAGAAGTTTTTAAACAATTGGATAATATGTATATATATATGTAAATTTGAATACTAAAGCCAACTTTGAAGAATATTGAACAGGCTCTCTTAATACCAGTTCAGTTTAATTTCTATAGATGGCGCCACTCACACCTGTGGCGAATGTCAGCCTAATCCGGCAGGATCTGAACACCATACACATGGCTCGAAATTCCAAATACAATTTGCGTTAAAAAAGTGATCATTTTTTGTTCGATATCTATTAAAATTAAGCAAAATTAAAGTTATGAAATTACAAAAGAAACGTCAAATATTGATGTTCAAGTCCAATATGCAGTTGAAGTAAAGAAAGTAACGTAAAATTTCATACAAAAAATTGTTGGATCAGAATCTTACTTCTCTTTATTTCACAACTGCCTTTTGGGCTTCATATGTAAAAGCTATAGAATACCTTCCAGTCTTAAAGACCAGACACCATAATAGTTTATTGAACTATTTGTTGTCGTATCAAATAGTTTAGTAAAGTTCTGAGTATCGAGTACTGAATCTCAAGTACTGAGTATCGAGAGTATAGAGTATGGTGAAGTGAGTGTAGAATAGTGAGTATTTAGTTCTAAAGAGCTTCGCTCGAACCGGGTCTACAAAGAAACCCTCTATTTTTTTAACGATATAAAGAGCTAACAACCAAGTATCAAACTAAAACATAGGGGCTGAAAAAATTTGTAACCGGCTTATCGAACCTTATACTTCACTATGGGTGCGCGACTTCAGACTAAGTCTTCTATAGAATTTAAGAGGCTTGCAACCTTGTCGGTGAGTGAGCAGGTCCATTATCGTGAGGCAAATATATGATATACATAAAAATTTGCAAGGGTATAAAAGTTTCTCGTTTTTATACACTTGAATTATTATATTATAATTTTGCCCAGAAGTTTGCAACGCATAGAAGGTATCATATCCGACCACATAAAGTATATATATTCTTGATCAGCATGACGAGCTGAGTCGATTAAGCTTTGTCCGTCCGTCTGTCCGTCCGTCCGTCTGTCTGTTTCTACGCGAACTAGTCCCTCAGTTTTGAAGCTAGCGAGCTGAAATTTTGCACAGAGTCTTCTTTTGTCTGCACGCTGCTAATATGTCGGAACCGACCGGATCGGATGGCTACTTCTTGTAGCTGCCATACAAATGATCGGTCGAAAAATGGATTTTAATGAGAAAAACTGTTTTTTTCTCAATATTACCGCTCTCAATCACGGTCATGGGTAATATTAAATGTTTTTAAGCTGATCTGCGAAGTTTGGTCGAAGTCGCTAACCGTTGAGACAAGCGTTTTCAAGTGTATCAAAACTTCGGCACAGACGAAGATAGCTTTGCCTTTCTCGTTTTTTTTTAATATTTTGAGATTTTTGGAGGATTTATGGAATAAAGAAGTCATGAGCAATGCAAAATCTTACCGTTGATTTCAAATTATGCCAATCGATGATTCCTGCTGACATTTCGACAGGTCGGTGACGGAAAAATTACAAACTATTCTTCCACCCCATCGGAATTGAATCAGCTGTTTGTGACTTCAAGTCAGCGACTCTAACTGTCAAGTTAGCGGCGCCACGTGCTTTTCATTGCTAAAGCTCCATTTACACGACCTGATCGCTCAGATGAGTTTTCGTCATACGAAACACTGTAACTCAATAAATGCTACTCAGATGAGTGCTCAGGCCAAATAGAACCGGTTCTATTTCGTCTGATCACTCATCTGAGTAGCTACATGTCTACTTAGACGCCTTTTTACACGGTCAGACAGCAAATCAGACGAAAACTCAGATGAGTGATCAGGTCGTGTAAATAGAGCTTCAGGAACGGAAATTTTAGTTTGTCTGAGTTCGACTAAGCGAAAGAAGCATCCCGAAAGTATTCCAACAGCCTTTCTTTTTACACTGAGTTAACACCCAGCAGAAGCGATTAAGTTTGTCTGAATACTAAGCTTTTAGAACAATTTATCTCTGATCAAGTTGAACTTTCTTCATTTCAAGAACATTTAGCAGTTTCATAAAATTTTTCATTTTTTGGTTATTAATTTGAGTTGATGGAAACAAATTTCTAAACAGAAATTTTCTTTCTGTGTAAATAAAATTACAAAATTTGCATGTCGACTTCGCTATATGGATTGGATTTCCAAATTTTTTAATTATTATGTCAAACGATTTTTTAATATAAAATTATGTTTACTATTAGTTATTTAACGTAAGTTCCTATTCGAGGGACTCAAAACACCCGAATCGAAATAGTTATTAGGGGTTCGGTTCAGGATCGGTATGCAGCGTTGCTTAGAAAACAGTTTTGCAGTGATGAGTTCAGGCATAAACATTTAAAATGGCTTCAATTCCTCAGTAACCTGTTCATTTCAGTGATTATTAAGTAATGAGCCGAATCGACCATATAATTGACCAATGTAAAACGGGTTCTTCTCTGCCTTAGCAACATTTGCCATGATGGGAACATGAAACTTGATATATCTCTGAAAACCGTTTACTTAAGTGGTTCTCAATTAGAAAAGAAAAATTAAACGGGGTTTTAAAAACATATTTTAAAAGGGCTCCACGTCTATTCAACACAAAACGATTTTAACATGCCAACTCAACACACGTCAATTTAACACACGTCAATTCAACACAGCACAATTATAACACATATACAATTTCAACATAATCAATTTCATTACAATGTTCAATTGCTCATCGCCAAATTTCAATATAGTACTATTCAACACAGTACAATTTCATCACTGGAAAATAGAACACAACAATTTAAAAAAAATTCCTGCAGTAAGTGTCTCCCTTCTATCTCTACACACTTGCATTTTATTTACTTTCACTAATAAAAGTCATCGTTTCTCAACTTTAGGTTCCACGTCTATTGAAAACAATTTCAACACGTCAATTCAACACAAAACAAAGTCTTCACAAAAAAAAAAGTCAACACACGTCTATAAGTTATTTCACCCAACACAACAATTTAACACTTAGTCAATTCAATTCAAACCAAATTTAAATTTAATAATAAATTAATTATTTTGTTTTGTGTTGAATTGACGTGTGAATTGTTGCGTTGGGTATTGACGTGTGTTGAAATTGATTTGTGAAGACTTTAACTTGTGTTAAATTTGTTTGTGTTAAAATGACGGATTGTTGAATTGTGTTGCGTGTGGAAATTTGCACAAATTTAACTTTAACTGTTTACAGACATGACCCTTAAGTTTAGTTTGAAAATTACTTATACGACACATACGCCGAATTCAGCTTTTACAACAAAACCTTTTATACGTTTCACGTGTTCTTTTGAAATTTTAAAAGGAAGGCCCGACTGAAATAAAATATATACTTTTTATTTATTTTACATTCACGAGAACTTGTACAAGAATACGTATACCAGTAATCTCAGAAGAGTTCGGAATCAGTAGTTTTTGAAATTAGACAATCCAAATGTCAGACATTTTCATATTCGATTTTTTGGCTATATCGACTTTAAACACTTTATATACATTATATACAAAAACAGAACTGCTCTTTTTCATTGCCAAATGCAGAAACACTTCAAAGTCTATTTCAGATTTTCAGCAAATCTTTGCGCAAATCACTCGCAGCATGCGGACGTTGAGCATTCAACAGTGTGCACTTCCCACTTCCTACATGTGTCCCCCTAACAACTATTGGGAAAGTTTTTTCACCTTTTCTTTTGGACAAGAATTCACTCAAAGACCAAGCCAGGCCAAGCATAATCGATAATGACAAAAGTCAGCTCCGGCTTCAGCTTCAGCTTCTAATGCACTTCTGCGAGTGAAGGAGCCGAAAGCCAAAAGCGCTTCAAACTCAAGGCACAAAAAAAAGAAGGCAAAATTCCGACACTCCAAGAGCCAACTTCAAGACCGGGCAAAGGCAATTGCGCGCTTTGCCTGTGGCTTGGCAAACAAAAGCACAGTATGGAGCACCACCATTTCGTCTGGCCTGGCCTCTCTCCCTCTCATATGAAATCAAAACTTATGATGAAGACGAGGCTGCATTGCTCCAGGCACACATTGTGCGAGTGCTGTGTACCAAAGGGGCGTGTGCACTGCTCCTGCTCCTACAAAAGGCAACAAAGAACAATGGCCCAGCACGAATGAGGTTGAAAATGCATAGAAAATTGCACGCGAAAAGGCCAATTTGAAAACTTGTGGCGTTTCACTTAGGGAAATTAAAAATGTATGGAAAGCGGAGCCGAAAAAAACTTCACCCTGAAATGGCGCAAAAAGCCAGGCTAATAATATAAATTAATCTTGCGGTTTCAGCACGAAAATTGCACCCAGCAAATAAGAATGGAAGGGAAAACAAAAGAATAACTGTTTACCGAGTCATTTATGATAATTTATTCATCAGGCAGCATGCGTGACTCTGACTCACTGACCTGATGGGTTGTGATTTTAGCTTTTTGTATTTTGTTGGTTTTCATTTTCGGGGTGCAGCAAATTGCATTCACCTTGTCAAGTTATTTAAATAATTGGTCACTAGGGAGCGCAGCTACATGGATTAGGTTGGGTCAAGCGCAGCGATGAATGAGCGTATGCATAGTTTCAAGGCTAGAGACAAATTAATTATAAATGCAAAAAGTGAATTGAATTAGCCATAAGTTTTGCCTGAACTTAATACATATTCATCGAAAATTAAAAGCAAAACTATTTTAAGGCAAGTTAGTTTACTCTGTTGCCCTTTAAGGTATTTAATTTGGCACCTTAATGATTTTTAACACATTTTTACTTGAAAAGACTCAGAATTTCACACACGACTCTCTTTTGAAATAAAAAACAAATTGAAGAATTTTATGAAATACCACAGCATTATCTTAAAATAACCATTTACCAAGTCTCCTGCAATTTACTCACCCACCCGAAAATTCTGAAATTGACCTGACCGATAATGCCACCGGGCCATAAATACGCCTTAAAGGTGCAGCACGCCAATTATGAATGATGACCGACAAGCACATGGAACTGCACCCCAGAAAAGGTTGTGTGGCCAAGAAAATGGACACGCAGAGCCTTTCCCTCCCAAAAGAAATTAAGATTTTTGGCACAAACGTGCAGGGCATACTAACTGGAAAAAAGGCAAAAGTAGTAAGAAATCTCCTTCTCATGCAGCACGCAAGGTCAGGACGCGCTGTAATTAACTGCAAATAGAAGGGGGGCGGGCGACAAGATTTGACGTCAATTATATTGTGCTTTCTTTTCTCTTTGCGGTGGTCGAACAACCCAGAGCGAGCTAGCTGCAGTGACATGTGAAACAAGATTATCAAACCAAACAGACCGACCTCCTCCCAAGTCTGTCCATTGGGGCCATAAAGCGTTTGATAAATTTCACTGCCATTTACGTGTTGCACGCGCCGTGGATGTGAAACTGGATGGCTGCTGCTGCAGCTGAACCTGAAGTCTGTCCGTGTTCCCCGGTACCTCGACATAAATTGCGCATTTGCGTGGTCGTGATCCTTTTCACTTACAACGCAACGACAAAATCTCAGTCAACTCAACGTGAATGTTAACAAAAGGTGTACACACATCGCACAGTGGTGCGATCTCATAACATTTACTCGAGAATTTCTTACTGTCTTTTTAATAAATTCACTTTGCATAACTCGGAAATTATTTGAATTGTCTCTGGAGTCATCCTCTTTCCGTATACTTTTCATAAAAAAGGTAATAAGTCTGATGTTGAGAATTATGGGGGTATTTTCAAGTAGTTTGCAATTCCTTAAGCTTTTGATAGAAGTGTGACATCTCAACTGAAACAATTATGAAGTTCTTCTATTTCAGTCTTTCAACATGAACTTGATAAGCATCGATTATTATTGTTCAAATTGCACACTGAAGTCATATATATTATTGTTTTAGTAAGACTTTTCTGTTAATCACTCCTTGCTGCTTCTTAACTGATTTAAATTGGTTTTCCAACCTTCTTGATTAATTACTGATTACCTAAGTCTTAAAACACAAAAAGTTATATTTCGTAGTTAATATTCTAAGCAAATCCGAGTTACCACTGAAGTACCTTAAGGTAATCACTTGGGTTTGTCAATGTTCTTCAGTATCAATGTTATCATTATAGACTCACTCTCTTGAGATGTGCTATGATCTGAAAATATGTTTGACATATAACGATTTGGTTCCCCGCTATAATTTGCAAGCTGACAGTCTTAACAGCCTTAACAGTTCCAAGTGTACGATTTTGACGTATGTATTACAGAAGCATACCATAATTGTTCACTTATATTCTTGGTAATGTGGCACTAGAGTGCATGAATGATACTGATAATATAATAAATGATCTAGGGGTATTTCTTGATCACCGACTTCAATGTGATTCTCATGTAAGTGCTACTGTTTATGAAGCAGGAAGTGTTTGTGGGTTTATTAAGGACTGGTCGAAGGAATTTGATGATACGTCGACGATTATATACACTTATATTGTCCGTTCGCAACATTTTTATGTATATTTTATTGCTTTTCTTTGTTAAGAGATATGGATATTTAAAGCCAATTGCCTTTTTTTTTGTCTGTTTCCCTGAACCGACAATGCATGATGCTTTCATGGATTTCACTCTTTTTCAATTCAATTTTCTCTTATAATTAAACAAACCCGTCCAGATCCAGCACTCCAATTTAAAGTTTCGCTCCAGACAACGTCTTAGACTTCAAAAATGCTTTTTTTCAATACTATGACTTACGCGGCCTCACTAAGTACCGTAAGGTCTATGTGTGGTCCCCAACATGGGGAAGCCGGAAATTCCTGCCTAGTTAATACTATGACCAATATCAAATGAAATTATTCAAAAATGTCAGAGCGGAAGTTTTCAACATATCATTATAGAATTTTTAGTATCAATAGGAAAGAATTGAATATAAAATTATAATAATAATGGTATTGTTTAGGAACAGAAACATACAATTTTTTTCTCAAATTGTATAAAGTAATTTGAGAAAAAAAAAAACTAGTGGCTGTTAAAAAAAATTATTTTTGCTAAAAAATATTTTTTCAGAAATATTCAAGCGTTCGTGTTTACAGCAGATTGGCTACTCTTCGCTCCGCTTTGCTGAGCTCTTGGTGAGCGCGCTCTCTATGCACTCAATGGGTTTGATTTCAAAAGCGGAAAGGGCTGTGCTCCACTTCGCTTTCTGTGTGCTCCCCGCCCAACTCATTAAAGCAATGATTGGAAGAAGAACCCGTTGTCAATCAGGCACTTTTTAGGAAAAAGCTTACTAATGGTTGAACTTGGAGGTTAATGAAACATTACTGAGAGGCAACCAGCTCTTTTTGGTATACAATATATAAGTTGTTTACAGTTCTGAACTAATTCCTCCTCGAGCCAGCTAAACTGGCTTATTAAAATTTTGCAAAATATTTAAAAAATAAGGTTGTCATAAGGATGGTAAATGTAGAAATAAACGGTTCAAAAAATAGAGAAATTTTTAAAATTGTATAATGGAATTTGATTATTATGAAGACGGGTAAATAGAGGGATAGTAAAGATCAAAAGTTTTAGAAAATAGACAAAATAACTTAATTTTCGTATGAGCTTAAATTATTATGAACACGGATGTATAGTTAAGTAGCGAAATTTGCAAAGTTGTAAGTAGACTTAGGCTGCCTTCACACTGTTCGACACATGCCCCATAATATATTTTAGGCCCGCACTTCTCCATGAAATTCTATGAATTTGACAAGCTATTCAAATCTAAAACAGAACAAGAAGCAGGACTACTAGACTATCATGTGTCATGTGTCGAACAGTGTGAAAGCAGTCTTCAGATTATTATTAGGATTTGATAGCTGACAATTGCAATGTAAGCTTTTGTGTTTAAAATACTAAAGAGGGTGAAGCAACGCGCAGCGGGGCCGCTAGTTATCATTAAAAGCTTAGTATACACTTCCACCAAAGACTCGCCAAAACAAAAATACCAAAAGTGACATTTCTTTTGTTTTGGGACAATGTGACCAGATATTAAGATGTATGCATGTAAAATGGTCACTTTGCCAAGACCGTAGCTTTTGGTTTAATTTTAAACTATAAGTTTTACAATCAATAAATACAAGTTATTAACATGCGTTCTTCATGGCCAAACCCTGGCTACTGGGCCTGATGAGCAGATATGACACTTTTGCAATCATTAAATTCATAATTATAACCCAGTTTAAGTATGATTGAAGTCTCACGGTGTTTTGTACCTTACTTTGAATATTGCGCTCAATCATTGATGAGAAAATTATTTAAATTTCACCCGATTACGCATATTTGTGTATCGGCAATGTCCGATACCCCTTGAAATAATTAAAATTAATTATTCAGGGAGCTATCGATAAAATTACAAAAACTACCGATCTAGTATTTTATCGGTATTTAATCGAGGCCTTTTTGTTTTGAGTGTGGACTGCCACCAAAGACACTGCCAAAGGATTTTGGCACAAAAATTTTTGTGAGTTTTTTTTATATGGAGTTTTTTGTTTTGGCGAGTCTTTGGTGGAAGTGTATACTAAGCTAAAAGAAGGATTCGTGAATACTGCCTGATACGTTAACGTTTTATAAAAGCAATTTTTTAACCAGAAGATGGACCAACTTAATGGAAAAAACCATCCTTTTTTCAAAAAGAAGTGGGTGGTTAGTAATTTGAAGGGTTCGGAAAATGGTATTTTCAAAAGAACACAAATCGATCCAAATATCCGAAGTTTTGTTACGAAATCGCAAGCAGTTTTGTCGCAATGAACCAAAATTGAATCTAAATTTAAAGTTCAAGCCAAAGATTCCGTAAGTGGCATGACAAGTGGTAAATTGATGCCCCCATTAAGCGATTTGCAAGTTTTGCACAATTTTCGATCAAGCAAGATATAAATTGTCTTTCGTCTTTCGTCACCTTGAACCAATGTGCCCTTTTCGGCGTGTATGAGTAATGTTGCGCGTCTGCTCTTGCTTAACAATTACGGGACACTTTTTTCCCCACTTTAGCTGCACTGGATGTTGTTGTTGCTGCTGCTCCTGCTGCTGGTGCAATGATTTTTTAATTGCTCGACACAAATATAAACAGAGGCTGTTTCGGGTATATCTACTTGGTGTATTGTGTTTTTGAAAGCTTTTTAATGATTTTCTGACTACGTCATCAGCGTCCGTATTTTGCTTGATTTACATATTTGGCATTTCGACTGCCAACAACTGCAGTTCGCTGATTGAATTGACAGTTGATACACGTAGTTGGTGCAGCACGGCACACGGCTGAATATGGCCACTGAATTTTTACTTTTAATTGGTGCCTTTTGATGGCGTTCTTAATTTGCTGGGAAGAGGCTTCAATAAATGGGTTTGCCAATCAAGCCCAATACGAAAGAGGCCTTTTGTGAAAATAAAGAGTCGACTTTAATTTAATTAATATCACAATCTGAAAATAATATTCAATTTATGAACAAATTTAAAGAATATTTGTGGTAGAGCCAAACAATTTTTGGCAGGGCCTTTACTTGACCTCAAATTTAATACAGACTGTGTAGAAATTGATCCGTATTTATTTATGCTTGTTGATTATGAATTATAATTAATAACAATGGCAAAATTAGGCGTCAGTTTGCATACTACTTAGCACGAGGGTACACTGAAAAGTTATTAAAGTCCACTACCGGCAGGTGTCGCAGAAAAAAAGCACGAGATATACAGATTGCGAGTTAACAACTACAGTGCAGTACACCAACTTAAGGGGTTAAGGAAACTTTTAGATAACACTCTTAGAACCGATTGAAAAGAAGCTGGACTTAGTATGTCCTTTAAAATCTTTTACATAGCCGGTCACCTCTACCGAAACTTTGTAAGGACACGGTATTGTAAAGTCGGATTTGAACAATTGCCAAATAAAGAGAACGATACACTATTTCTAGCTATCGTACACTTACACTCGCATCGATAGCAATGGCTTCCACTACTAGAAATTTTTGAGAAATTTAAGAAGACTCTGCCCGCATTTGCTGAATTTTCAGACTTTTATCTCAAACCATTAAAAACTAAATTAAACTTTTTGTCGCTAAATGATGATTAGTACAAAAGTTCCATAGAAAGCGAATCCAGGCTATATTTTAAGTACTGGGCTTGATGTGAGAGTTAAAGAGATTACGTTTATCATAATTTTAGAGGCTAATTCGGGGTCTGAATTAAAAATTGTGAAACTTGCCCTTTTTTATCTGTATTCATCCAGAAACTGCTTTTTTTTAGATAATCAACCCCCAGCCTTAACGTTTAGAAAGTTACAACTAAGGCAATTTTCGGAAGTTTCAAAATAAATTAACTTGTTGTGTCTTATGTTTGACTCAACTGATTGGATTCCCAGTCACAATGCACACTGGCATACAGGGTAACAATTTTCTCCAAGAATCTTAAAAAAATATTTTAAAAAGAAACGGTATGGAGAGAAATATACCCACCTCTCCTACACCTAGCCCACAGACATAAAAGCATAAACAATCCCAAATTGTTAAAAAATAAGAAAAAAATTTATTTTAATAAACATTTATGTACCAGGTACATAAAAAATATAACTGATACCATCTTAAACGATTACTTTTAGGGTGTACATAATAAATTAAAAAATCAAAAAATTTTTTATCATGTTTTAACCACTGCGAAAAGAATTCAAAGTTTCCACAAATATTACGTATACGACCCGTTCACAGAATCGAAATTCTGTCGACGAATTCTTCGTATCATTTTAAAAGTTGTCAAAATTGAATTTAATCGAACAACAAATAAAAATGGAGCAGGAATCGAAAGTATTTTTGGTTGGTAGACTAGGACCAAATTTTGACGAAGCGAGCCCATTTCCAACGAAGAGATGCATTTTATCCACGCTTTTATATGGGACTCAATTCTTAAGACTGCCCATTTTAGAAAGTGCGACTAGTGTGGCTCGCAAGTTGAAGACAGCATGGTCCACGAGCGGGGTTTCAACAAAGGGCCATGTACGCATGAGCGCCTAGTCAGATACAACAGACATAACAGTGAAAACCATTTTGAGTGTCCATTTTGGCTACTAGAGGCAATTCGCTAAACTCAAGAGATCGCTCCGTGGACACCGTTTTGAATCGATAAGAGAGATAAGAGGCAGAGCCCCAAACGAAGGAGAAATTAAAGACTATACCAGAAGAAGACTTTGCAGCATGTTCATAAAATTGTCCTACAATCACAAACAAAATTGTAAGAAACGTTGGCACAAGTGTAATGCAGTAGGGGGAGGCTACTTTCAAGGGAATGAAATGAATTGACAATATTAAATAAAGAGTTTTTGATTTAAGAATAATTTCCCTGTTTTTTTTGTTTCCCATAGTAGTATAGCAATCCGCATTATTTTTCGATCCTGAAGAAGCTTATTTATAAGCAGCCCAGTAGGCTATTCGCAGAAACGGCTGCAACCGTGATGCGCAGCACTTCAGTTTACTGTGGGACCTGCCTTCAAAGATATCTTGATAGTTCATTAAGAACGGCTAAAACTTGCTTTCATCTAGAAGTAAACAGAGCGAAATAGTAGAAATTTTGCCGTAATATAAAATTTTTACCAAATATATTAAGTACCAAATATATTTACCTACATATTGTGTCTGTTATATAAAAAACATTTTTTATTGGTCATGGGACCTATTTGTTAAATGTTATGACTTCAAACCAAGTCTACGCCAACTACTAAAATATTAAAAATGTAGGAATGGGCAACAGTACGTATGAGAGATAAACTTTAAGTCAAAGTCGCAGACCCTAAACCTTATTTTTCTCAAAATTTTTTTTTTGCTATGCGTTTAATACACAAATATGCATCGTTTAAGCGGGTATCAGTATGACGTTATATTTTTCCATATATAAAATGTCCGACCTAATGTACCTATGGGCATTAAATTATTAGAAAGGACTTGGAGAATAATAAAAAAAATTATCATTTCGAGTCCATGAACTATATTAATAATTTTTTAGTACGGATTAACGAAAAATTAAAGTATATACGGAATGAAAGTTAACAATTACACACTTGGGGAAAAGTTGTGCACAGCTTGCTCGACCCAGACCCTGACTACGAAAAGTCGGGCACTTGTACCTTAGTGCTATAAGCGTTATATGTACAAGCTAAAATTAAATGTGTGATCAAACATTCATATAAATTGTATGGAAAAAGCGCCAACTTTGAATGAACCATGGATTACTGCCGAATCATATCTCAAACGTTGTTGTGCACAAATTTCGTGCACAGAGGGCTGCTCACAATACTAGTTAGGCAAAACTGCTCAAGTGCTCAACAAAGTGAATACCCCAAATGAAATCATAACTATAGCAAAGATTATAATGTGTCAAGTAAGCCTTACGGCTTACAGATTCCAGTAACGTAAATTTTCTCTTCTTTCCAAGATGTCTCTGTCCAGCTATAAATGGATCTGAACGCAAAGACATTAAGCCATGCTCCCATTTTCGCTTTCGCAAAAATTTTACGAATTGGTCAATAAATCGCAAAAGTAGGTGCTCCGAAATTCGCAAATTACAAGATTTCGACGGTATAAAACCGGCGACGTATGAGTCCGTGAAATAAAAATTAAATGGGAAATGTCACTACAGAGAACTGCCTTTCTATGAATTAATTTTTTTAATATTCTGTGACTATTTGAAATTGTTTTTGTGGACTGCCTTATACAATTTGCATTAAACTAACCCTCCCAAAATTGCGCATGCATCAAAACAGCCTTTCTTCTTTATTGGCCATTACAACCGTTTGACGCTTCTGTTCTGTGCGAGCTGCCACCAGTTTGTCACACAAAGCTTGGCAATGTCTTCCCGCACCTGGTCTTCCCATCTTAGTGGAGGTCTTCCCTTCTTGCCGCCTCCATAGTCATCCGCCTTCGATTTATACGCATGTCCTTTGCGCTTGACCAGACTGGTGTCCTTATAGAGCTCATACAGTTCGTCGTTTTTTCGAATGCGGAAATCATCGCCGACTTTTAAAGGTCCATAAGTCCTCCGCAGAATTTTTCGTTCAAACACACCACTTGCCGCTTCATCCGCTGCTATCATTGTCCATGCTTCTGCGCCATATTGCAGGACCGGGATGATAAGCGACTTAAAAAGGGCTATTTTTGTTCTTCGCTTGCTCTTCGTCGGATTTCCAGACTGATTTTGCAGCAAAACAGCCTTTGACAACAAAAAATTGTGATTTGGCTGGGGCGATAACCGATAAACTTTTCGATACTGCTGCTTCTGCCACGCGAAGTGCTGCAAAACGAATTGGGACAAAAAGTATGGTGCAGGGTATTTTGTAGTGGGGCTCATTTTCAATAATCAGGAATCAGGAGGTATCACAACTAAAAGCTTACTTGAATTTTAGTTTTATGGACTGGAAAACTCTAATGAATGGGCAACCCAAAAACAATTTTACTAAATAAAGACACAAAGTTATTTAACTATCTGGATCGAATGGAATAGAGAGAAATTACCTATTCTATTAAAGAACTAGTTCTTTCGAGAGATGCAACTCATTAATTTTTTTCCAATATTTTGAATTTAATATATATAATGAACCGAATGTAGTTAGATAGGAAATTTTTAAAAACTCATCCAACAAGTCGATGTAATAAGCCGAACGATTTATCATACTGTTTAGGTTTCAGTTCAGTTTCGAGCAAAAAAATTAACCTATTTTGAAAAATTGGTATAAAAATCCTAATAAGTACCAAGAACTCCGCAAAAAACGATCGATCGAGTTAATTTGACTCCAAAATTATAATTATCGTAAGCTTTATTTATTTTTTAGATTTAATTGCTGGTCAAAACTTTAAAACACTTTGCCTCAAACCCTTCTTTAATTTCCAATTTCTCTTCAATTCACCCTCTCATGCACATAGGTGCGTTAATATCTTCGTATGTATGCATATTTGGGCGCATCTAAGGCCTTAAGGCGTTTTGCAATTATTACAAAAGCTACACCAACGGCGGCAGCAGCAGCAACAACAACAATAACAAACATACACAAGGGATTTTGCTTACGTTGGCTGCGTTGCAAGCAAAACGCCTATTAATATTACGCATACGCCGTGTTGCACGAGCATTGGCTTGGAAAATGTGACCCCAGTAAGGACCTTATGCCCGTACGCCCATCCACCTCTCTTCCCACATCATTGTTATGGCACACAATTAGGACTCAGCAGCTCACTGCTCAATCTTCAATGGGATTTTGTTAAAGGTATTAATAAAGCACTTTAATAAATTAGTCGAAGCTCCAGGCACTTAAGGCCCCTTCTTATCGCATCAAAACAGATGTGCTTGAGTTATAATTATTTGAGCTCAATTCGAGCATGGGCCAACAATTTGTGGTGAGTTGTGTAAATTTTTTCGCTTCTCTGCATTGAATTTGGCGTTAGAATTATTTTAATTGAAATGCAATGGGTGGAAGAGCTTAAGTAGGTGTTCAGGCAAAGTCCACATCAGCAACGGCAACAGCATCATCAACAGGGCCGCTTAATAATACCATTTATTAAAAACAATGGAAAATAATATTATATTAAAAACAGCAACAGTCTGGCTTACACACCCACACAACATACACAACTGAAGGCCTTACAATGGCACAGATTTTTCGAGTCATATTTGATGAAGTGTTCATTTTTTTTTTAGTGTGAAAGTGAACTTTACTTTTTTAAAAAAATATGTGCAAAATAAATATTGAAATATTTTGAAAAATATCCAAATTTATTTTAGCTTAATTTTGATATCATTTTGTGGTGCTCTTTCGCCGCTGGCAAAAGTTAATTTCCACACATATCCCAGCAAATAGAAAAGTTTAATAATGAAATCATTGTTGACCACATGCACAATTGATATAGCATTTTGTGTAACATTACTCTCAATTCTCCTCCATTGTCCTGCAGTCACACTTTAACACCCACACACAAACGAAACTCTCCGGCTGGCCTCGCAGGCATTTCTCGTCCTGTATAAACATGACAATTTAAAACGCATTACAGTGCGGCAATTAATTAAACTGTCATTGGTTTGCAAGATTCTGAATCGCTGGCGCGCCCAGCTCTGTCCCCGAGTCAAATAAAATTGTGTACATGCGAATACGAAAATAGCAGCGGAAAATAAAAATAAAATTCAAAAAGGGAACCCAAACAACAACAAAAATATTGCATTAAAACCCCGAGCAACGTCCCGCCCTGGCAATGGGGACGAAAGTTGACTGGCAACAGTAAAGCATTGCGTAAATTTATTGAATTGTAAAAAGAACATATATCAGCGTTTTTAATTGCAACAACAACAACAGCCACTGGGAATGGCGTTAAATAAATAGCAGCAGACCGAGGACAATTTGAAACTGCGGCGGGCCAACTATAAAACTTTATTGACTGAGCTCTCTTTGGCGCTACATAAAAAGGGTTGGACTTTATGCCGAATCCTGGGCTTATACCATACTTTGGATGGCTGTTTTAAATTGGCATTAGCTTTTGGCAATTTAAATCATCATTGTCTATGGCTGGCAATTTGCATTGTTTCTGAGCGTAGAGTAAAAAGGTCATTTTAATTTGGACCATAAAAAGACAAATTACTTTTATGTACATGACGAATAACTTGCTGTAGTTTACAGTTCAACTATGGTGATTAAAAGATTTTCAATTCATTTTATACCTTTAGCTGTATATTAAGAAGTTTGGAGAAGACAAAATTAAGTATTGTATTTCAAATGATGTTCAAAAGTAAATTAAATTCATGATTGAAATACACTTAGAGTGACGGGGCATACCAACTGTATTATTCATCTAAATCCAAATTTAGTAGTAACAAATGGGTTCTGTCTATTAACTTTTTCATCTGAGTTTTGTTTGTGCTCTTCTCAAACTTTTAAACTTATCATTGGACTTGCATCATATGATGCTTCGTCAATGATCGCTTTTAAATGTAACACAGGTGTAAAAGTTATATGAGTTTGTACACTCTAAAAACAAGAATTTTGTAAAAAAAATATTAAATTTGATTCTGTGTAATTATACTTTAATGTTAAATAATATAAAATTAGGTCACTGTAAGTCACTGTTGGGTCCCCGTTAAGTCACTGTTAAGTCACTTTTAAGTCTCTGCCAAGTCACTGTTAATTCAGTGTTTATTCAGTCACTGTTAAGTGACTGTTAACATCACTGTCAAGTCACTGTAAAGTTACTGTTAAGTCTCTGTCAAGTTACTGTCAAGGCACTGTGAAACAAAGAACATTATAGTTTATAGTACAGAATTCACAACTTGCCCTCAATGCAGCCACTCTTTCCGCATACCCACCTGATCCCTCACCCGACGAACCCCAGATTCCCACAAGATCCCCACCAGATCCCCACACGATCCCCACCAGATACAAACCAGAGCTCACCAGGTCCCCACCAGATTCCCACCACATTACCACCAGATCAACACCAAATCCCCGCCAGATCAGCACCAAATCTTCACCTGATCCCCATCAGGTCTCTACCAAATACCCATCACCTACTCCTTCGTTAAACACTTTTTTGAGCTAGCACTGTAAGACTCCTTTGTCTTCAATCCAAGATATTTTGTACTTGATCATGGCAAGTGCATTTCTAAAAATGTTTGTTAGTTCTTATTTCGATATCATTAACAGTCTTTTTTGAATTTAGAAAGTTTATCCAAGAACAAACCATATCTAAAATTTCAGCTGACAAGTCTATAAAACACGCAGTCCTTCCACCCAACACAGCAGTTCAACAACTCGTCAATTTAACACAAACAAATTCAACAAAAAACAAAATCATCACAAAACACTTTTATCACACGTCAATATATCACAAAGTCATTTTACCCAACTCAGCAACTCAACTCACGTTAATTTAATGCAAACAAAATTAAACACGAAAAAATTGAACACAAAACAATTTCAACAAAAAATTTCCGCTATAATCAACACAAAACAATTTCAACAAGTCAATTAAACATTCGTCATTTCAACGCTTTACAAATTAAATAAAAATGCTAGTGTGTAGTACCAGCCTTATCAGGGATAGAAATGTGACACTAGCAGCAGAAAAAAATAACCAAATTTTAAGCAATGCATAAATTTTATCCCGATTGTAACAGCCAGAGGGAGGCATCCAGATATATTCTTGATCAGCATCAACAGCTTAGGCGATATAGAAATATCAGAGTTGTTTTGATACAAATTAAAAGTTAGTTTGAATAGTTTGCTTACCATATCATTAGCTGAAAGATACATAATCTCCAAATAAAACAATTAAGAGAGTCGGTCAAAGTAATTAACTCAGTACCTGCAGAAGCAGCTGAATACAGCTGGGGCATCGAATTTAATTATCTTAATTATCGGCAAATCGATAAATTATTTTGATTTCTAAATATCGCTAGAAGGCACGAACAATCTATCTGCCCAGCTGTGGGGGATAAGACGTTTTTGTATAAATCTCGAATTGTCCACAAGTATGAGAAGTTTATGTCTCATACATGTCAAACCTCTATCTCTTACCATCTTTGAGATCGCTTCGTTCATACGGACAGACGGATATGGCAATAGCGACTCTGCTGTTGATGATATATATACTTTTTATTCGGTTTTAAGAAACTGTAGAAACTGTGCCGTTTTATCTAGTAGACAGACTCAAGTTCATAGCTGGTAAAATATATCAAAATGTTAATTGGTAAATACAGTGGCCTGTGCACATGTTACATTTCTTCCCATCCCGTCCTAAAGGACCCAACCAAATTTTTTAATTCCGTCAGTGGATACTGAAAACATACCTCTCCTGCACGACCACATAGTATATTTCGGGTCTAACGATATTTTCTCCTGAGCTCGTTTCTAGTAAATATATGAAGACACAGCATCTGCACTGCTTGCCCATAATTGGGAACTTACAGATTCCTAAGTCTTTCCCAATAATTAAAGAGAAAATATTTTCTGATAAAACTTTGACAAAAGTACCGTCTTGTTGAACCAATAAATACGAGCTAAATATCAAAACAAATTGTAATAATGGCAGCCACTCTTGAATTATAAAATATTGGTTTTCCCCCTTTTTCCCTGCTTACTCTTCCCCCGCTCTCCACTCTTACCCCAGCTACCACTCTCGGGCCTACAGGTTACAAATTTAAAATACAAATTGTTTCGGAGATGATTGTTTCTAACCTTTTGTTTAAGTTATAACGAGGAAAGAACGTTTGTTAAGCCCGACTATATTATGCTCTGTAACCATCAGGATTGCCTGTAATGGCAACATTGCGAGTGAGTGAGCTCTTTTTAGCAGCTTTGGTGTAATAGAAGGATCATCTTTGAGCGTATTGCGTGCAAAGCTTAAGCCTAAGTCTACATTTCTCACCCAGTTTTTAAATCTTCCTTCTAACTATTTCCGAATTAAATATCCTGGGTTTTATTTAACACACATTTAAATATTTAATTCCTTCCCCATTCTTCAAGCCACAATTGTACCATAAAGTAAAATTAAAATATATTAACTTAATAAAAACTTTTGGCTTACAAAAAATTAAAAGTTGGCTCCACAGCAGCCAATTTAAGCGCGCCATGGCAGAAAAAGGCAAGTTTGCCAAAAACCAAGTTGACTACCTCGAAAAACTTAAGCCAGAGCCAAATGACAGTAATTAGAATTTGTTGAGTTTTTTTTTTCTCCATTTTGTGGGTTTTGTTGTCCACTGCAAAAGAGTTTGGTGTGCCAACAACCAAAAAGCATAATAAATGACAACAACATTTTCTACTCTAAACTGTTTACCCCCGGAAAGTCAAGTGAGGTAAGGGCCAAAATAAATAAATTATTTACAGGCACGCCCCCATTTGCAAGACTAGGCACATCATATTTTCATAATTCTAAGGTTCTAAGGGAGATTCGTTTTAAAACTATGCAAAACACACAACTCAATTCACCGGGCGACGAAGCAGCACCAGAAGCAACAACAACGACGACGACGCTGAAAAGTAGGCAAACATTCTTTGTCGCCCCTTAAGCGCACAGCAATAAAACACAGACATGGCGGCAGTTGGCATGGGCTAGGTGAAGTGGTGGTTGGGAAGCGGTGGGTTAGGGGGGAGGGACGTCTTCAAGTTGAATTGATGGCGCTGACTACAAATTCGACTTGTGTTTGTTCCGTTGTGCGCTAATGGTGAAAGTTGTCAAGCGGCTCAAGTGGTGAATGGCGAAGGCGTTTATGGTGGGGTGAGCGGTAAACTTCCGTTGTTTTTCCTTCAGACAACTTTCACTCTAAAAATTCTGGACAGCTGCACTATGGGGACAAATTAGCTGGTTAGAAAACTAACGGAGTTTTAATGTTTTTTAAATGGATTCATTAAGAGTGATCCTATAGGATTTAGTTAGTTTTCTTTATTAGTTATATCATGGAAATGATTATATTTGATTTTTCTCATACAAAAAGTTTGCCACAACTTTTCCTTGAACTGTTATTAATGTGACAGTTTTCCCATAGATTTCCCTCACTTCAACTTCCACTCTCAAGTAATTTCAAGTATCAACTTTCGTGTTATCTCCCACTGTGAATCGCACACGTTGCTAACATATTGAAAAGTTTTGAGAATTTGCAAACAGTTGTGCCGCGCTGTCAACCGCAGTACAGCGTGAGTCCAAGCCAACGTCTAAGCTGGCGTAGCCCAGGCTGGTCACGTCGCAGTCGTTGACGTCGTCGTCGTCGTCGACGTCGTCTAAAACTTATGAGTTTTGAAATGAAAACTGGTACAAACGGAAATGCAATTGAAACGTCGCCATTGTTGTCGTTGTCGTCGTCGTGGTTGTTGTTGTGGTTGTTGATGGCTGTGGTAGATGTTTGTACGAAGTCTTTTGTATGAAGTTTTTGCGCTAAGCTATTCGAAAATGCCATTAGAGACCATGTCACACATACTGACGAGGGCTTTTCCTGGACCCCCCTGCACCCTTTTGCCATTTTGTTTATGTTTATGTATGCGCTGCAATATTTTTGCGTCATATTGTGCTTTGTGCTGCGGCTAACGGAGCTCCAAAGTTTTTAGGCTTAAACAGTTCCAGAAACGTCTGCGATTCACGCGGTTACATGGCCACGCGTTACTTTCGAGAATAATACCCGAAACCGTTGTACTTGCCACATCTGATGATTTACTTTGGGGCCCGGGAGCGTGTGTTGTGCTGTGCAAGTGACATTAATTATATCAACCTGTGATAAATGTTTTTCTCATATACCGAAGAAAAGAAATTATTCAAATTACCTGACGAGGAACCTTGGCGCATAAATCAAAGCCCAAATTGTCACGTGCTCTAAATTCATTTATTTCATCAGAGTCAAGGCGGCACATAACACAATTTGTGCCAAAAATATCACAGCGAAAGTAGGCTAAGTAGCAAAAATAAGGAGAGTAATGTACGCCGAATCGACCACAACGGAGATGACCACCTACCCCGCCCGGGACCGAGAACCGCCGGAGAAGGCAACGTTGCGTGATTTTTGGGCCAAGGAATCAGCTGTAAATGCCTTTCTGCAAACGTCACAAGTATGTAAATATAGTAATAACTAACAAGGACACTTATCGCTAAGGTATCAAAAATGTCAACTGCAATCATTTTGGAATGGAATTAACAAATTAAATTACTGAAACTACAGAAATATTTTTAGATGGAATATATTACACTGTCCAGCAGGCAATTAAACAACATTGTTTACCGAATACACTAATTGTAATTTTCATTTTTTTATTTACTCCAGCCTCACTTTTCTTTAAACAGTGGAACTATGAAACGATCAGCGAACACCTGAACTTAAATTAAACACGAGATGGTTAGGCTATCATCGCTTGGGGTGAAGTTTAATTAAAGCTGCTCCTGCTCGATTTGTATTGCTAATAGAAAAAAAAAACAAATATACAAAAAAATTAAATTCTTTGTGCTGTAGTAATAAGTCGAAGTCAATCAGCTAACTTTCGACTTTTACATTGAAACAGTTTCCATTTCTAAAGATAGAATGGAAGAAGTAATAATTATTAATTTTATAATTTTAAATAAATATTTTTCAAAACTAAGCGATACTAAAATTTCGGCGTAATTTGTTGTTACACGTGGCAAAAATTTTAAACAAACCTGATCTGCGTGCAGACAATAGCAGTCTAAATTTAAAATTTGGTTGCTCTATCTCTTCTAGTCTTTGATATCTAGGTGATCTATACCAGGATCTATATAGATCAAAAATATTTATACTTTACATGGTCGGAAATAATTCTTTCTGCCTGTTACATACACTTGCACGAGTTAAATTTACCGTTTTCACTTTACGAGCAAAGGGTACCAGAACCGAAACCACAAGCACCGATTCGGTAAAGCACTCATAAGTCTTTTGAACCAAGCCTGAAACCCACTCTAATAATTTTATACACCGAAAGAAAAATTCATATGAAATGGAGCGCTCAATTTGCATCCTGTATTCAGCTAGCCACCTATTTTAAAGGCTTGTTATGTGCAGAGGGAACGGATCTGTTCCAAGAAATGTCAGCACCCTATTTGGAAGTCCATGAGCTCGACAATAGGAATGAGAAAAATGGTCAAAGCCCCAGGATAAGACCGTATCCCAGCAGAATTAATTGTAAATGCGCCAACAAACTTTATAACAAGACTTCAAGGTGAATTCAACCACATTTTTAACTCCGGAGAAGTTCCAAAAAGCTTCACAAAAAATATTATCTTTCCTATGTGGAAAAAGTGTTCTCCAACAAATGTCGAAAACTACAGGGGTATTTCGCTCCTTAATTCAATCGTGAAAACGTTGTCAATCTTACTAGCAAGACTTTATGCTTTGTATAGACCAAACAACTGCTCAGCAAGAATCAATCATGCTTCCGTAAAGATATTCTACTGTCGACAGCATTTTTGTACTGACATCAGTTGCAAACGCGATCCTGGAAGAAAAGAAAAACTTGTATTTATTTTTTATAGAATTCATTGAACAAAATGGGTGTTTTAACAAAAATGATCAAAATATTGAGAAGCTTGTACACTAGGCCGGTCCCCAAACCGGCAAAATGGAAAAAAGGAGGTCTCAGCATTCCCAAAGCTAATATTTGTTGTATAATTAATAACTGTGAAAAAAAATTTTTATTTTAATTTTAAATGGGCGCGACAGGGCCTCAAAGTTTTGAAAAATATTATTCATACGACACGTTCACCAAATACACATTTTTACAACGAAGATATAAGTTCAATTCCAATTTAAAAAGGGATTTACATTTGTGGAAATAAAATATTTTTCGAATTTGAATAGTTTATAAATAAAATCATCGCCGACTACTTATAAATGAAAATAATGTGTGATAATAGGCAACACTGCGTATGAGTTATATACAAAAACTTTAAACGCCAGTCGCGCCGGTTAAAACTCGACTTTTTTATGTTTTGTTTTTATTTACGCTAATTATACATGAAAAAGTATCAGATAGGGGGGTGAGAGACCGCTCTATTGTGCACGCATAATGAGACTGCAGTGTGAGATGGCAATACCCTATCGGAGTAAACCTCCGGAGTAAAACAAGGTTGTTTTCTAAGTCCACTGCTTTTTTCGCTATTTGTATATGATATATCGACAGAGCTACCTGGGGGAGTACAATTTGGACAGACGAACTTAAAAATAATCATGTACGCGGACGATATGGTCCTTTTTGCCGACAGCCCATAAGTCATGCAGAACATGATTAATGCCGCGCATGCATAATGTCAAAAGTGGAGCCTAAGGATCAACACCACGATATCAAAAGTAATGGTAGTTCGAGCAGTCAGAGGTCGTCTTGCGAAAACGGAAGAGTGGAGCTTAAATGGTACGAGATTAGATGTCGTCAAGGAGTATAAGTAAAAAAGTCTTGCGGTATTTTTATTGAATTTTCAATTGTTCATAAAATTGGTTATAATAATGCGATTTAAGTCAAATATGCGCCGTTTTGTTCGATGTCGAATTCCCAACGAGATGCCAATGCAAGCGGTCCAGTTGTTGGCAGTACAGGTCCGAATTGAGCGTTTGGCCATAGGGGAGCAGCTCATAGGTGATGGCCAATCCCACCAAATACACAGAAGAACATTCCTGGTCGTCAATCCAGGCTTGGCCAACGTCTGGGCAGCTTCACCGCTTTTCGACCACGACCGTTTGCGCTTCACGTTGTCGTAAGTGACCCACTTTTCATCGCCAGTCACCATCCGCTTCAAAAACGGGTCGATTTTGTTGCGATTCAGAAGCGATTCGCATGCATCCACGGTCAAGTCGTGTGGCACCCATACATCGAGCTTCTTTTTGAATCCAAGCTTCTTCAAATGGCTTATAACGGTTTGATGACTCATGCCCAGCTCTTGGCCGATGCTACGGCTGCTACTATGCCGGTCTCTTTCGATCAAATCAGCGATTTTATCGCAATTTTCGACGACAGGCCTTCCGGACCGTGGCGCATCTTCGATCACCTCTGCACCAGAACGAAAACGTTGAAACCATCGTTGAGCGGTGGAAATGGAAACTGTATCGGGTCTTTAAGCTGCAGAAATTTTATTGGCAGCATGAGATGTAGTACTGTAAAATATGCCGTATTTTCTCTTTTTTTGCTCCATGTTTGCCACGCAATAACTCACGAACGACTAAAAACAAACAACAATAAATCAAACACGTGTTAGCGCGTGAAAAGAGCTTTCCAAAAAGCTCTAGCGTGAACCGATGCGACGAATACAACTAGAACTACGCGCTTGCAAAGACAAGCTTGCGGAAATGCCGCTTTTTGACAACCTTATATCTAGGAATAACACTAACATCAAATATGTCTTTCACCAAGCACCCAAAAAAAAGCTGAGAGACTCGATAATAGTAATTAGCAGCACCTGGCGATCACTTTACGGCAAAAATAATAAAATAAAATGAGGCCACATCAAAAGCAATTATGTGCCATGAAGCATAAGTTTGTGGTTATGCCAAGACGTTGAAAAACAATTTCGATATTTCAATAAAAGAGTTTTTTATATCCCACAAAACACTCCACCATATGCCATACATCTAGAGTCAGGACTTCCAGAAAAGTTCGTACACACTCTAGGCACACATTTTCGCTACAAAAAGAAAATAATAAAACTGGAAAATCACCTGGATTCTTGGAGCGCCTCTTAACGAGCCCTGCTTCAAGCAATCGATGAACGAGCTCGTTAAAGTCTTGAAGTCTCTGCACTAGGAAGCCAAGCTCGCAACACATATAGGTAACTAAATCATAACCTGAAGGAAAGCAATTACTTCAAAGACGAATACGACTGCTGGACTTTCACAAACATTTTCAAAGCTCGGAAAGATCTCTGTCCGGCACTAAATTATATGCTCCACCATTAGAATGTTGCTGAAATTTACGGAAGAGGGAAGACGTGGGATTGAACCCACAACTCCCGAAAGCAGTCTCATTCACTAACTTCTGCACCAAACCAGGCCATACCATATAACTCTCTTATAGCTAATATAAGCAGAAAAAGCTTATGAAAGACTCATCCGTGTTGTGTATACAAATTGTTACTTCGAATAATATTCGATATTAAAGTGGTATTATTATAATTATAAAATTTGCAAGATTGTTCTGAAACCTTTTTCTTATCCATTTTTAATACCTATGGCTATCGATCCACGTACGATTTTTTCGGTATTTTGATTATTGGCGAAATGATGAGTTTTTAAAAAAAATAAATGCGTTTAAAAAAAAAAAACTTAAAAATTTAAAAAAAAAAAGTAAGCAAAATATCGAAAAAACCTACGTGGATCGATAGCCATAGGTATTTCCGATTTACTCTTAAAATTTTAGATCGATCGGTTAAGATTTGCTTGAGTTATGTGTCCGGCCACGGAAAAAAAGGTATACGAAGAAATAATACACGACCGCCATTTTGTTTTTGATACAAAAAAATCGAAAACCATTTCGAGTAAGTCTATCACACTTTAATATCTCATTAACAAATTTTCGATTAGCCCCTCCATTTGGCCAAAAAAAAATTCTGAAAATCCACTTTTTTTTTGAGCTACTTAGATGTCCCCCCTTAAGTATTCATTCAAAAGTGCCAGCTAGGTTCGCTTCATCCTCGTTTTTCAGTGTAAAATTCCAAGGTTCATATGAGTATTTCGAAGATGTTCTCGTTCAGCTGTCATTTTCTGTGCTACTTGTCTTGCATTTTAAGTGCACTGATTAAGTGCATAAGTGATTTAAATGCTAGGGGAATTTGCCCGTCCACAGTCATAAATTGAATATGCTTTAGTTTCCACATAATACCAGGGCCAAACCCTGCGAAAATTGCTTAAAATTTTGCTGATGCACATACTGAAGCGAACAAACTTTTCGGTTATAATTTATCAGATTTACGAGTTTCAGACATTTTACAACAATTATGCATAGTTTTGCATTTTGCTTGAGATGAAATTTTTTCCTGTGATTTTCCAATGCAATTTTCATTGTGCCTGTGTGCACGTGTGTGTGTGTGTGTGTGTGTGATACAGTTCAGTTGGAAAATTTCTGTTAGAGTGCATTTCAATTGCCTGACAAGACTTGACATCATAATTAATTTCAAACTTGTTTGAATTTCATATTTTTCAATTTAAAGATGGAAGGTGGTAAAAGTTGTGCTGTGTTCACACTAACGAAATTGCGAGTTTGAATAGTTGGAAGGTAAATTGTAGAGATTTTGGATTGGATTTCCTTTCGCCTGAAAATTCTCAACTAATGTTATTGTGTGTAAAAATTCCTTCAATTTGTATTTAAAATTTAAAAGTTCTTACGTTATTTCCTTCGATTCAGACTTAGAATTTCCCATTAAAAACTGCTTGAACTAGTGAAAATCAACTTTGCTGAACTTTATTTTTGAGCAAATTTTCCGTCAGTGCGCATCTCTATTTTGCTTCTCAGTGGCATTCGAGCATAATTGAAATAAATTCCTTTTTTGTTGAAATTTCCTTTTCTTTGTCATGAATAAAACGCATAATTGATCAGTTCCGTTTTACCCAAGAAAGACAAAGAGCAAGAAGCTTGAAATGCAATGTAAAACATCCTGCCACATTTTCAATCTCTCAGGTGTGCGTTTGTGAACGTTTGCGTGTGTAAATGTGGGCGTTGGGATGCATTTTTTGCAGCTAATAAAAATTTCATATTCATCTTATGCTTAAAATGGGTGAAACTCGAAAGGCATTCGTTTGTGAAAAGAACTACTGGATGGGAAAAAGGGAACGGAAGTCGAATAATTCCGACACGTATGTCCACGCCACTTTTGAGAGTGTAACGCATACAAAACGCAAGAAAGAAATATGACTCCGTATGGAATATTTATGTGAGACCCCGGAACAAGCACACTCAAACTCACACACACACACACCTCCCACACTCGTGCACACACACTCATACAATGACACATTCGTATGGTTGGCAAAAGCAAAATATTCGAAACTTTGCATATGCATGAGAGAAAAGGAGGGGGCTGAGACTATAGTGTGGCGCATTACATTTGTAAAATCTGGCACACGAATGCAATAAATCACAACACAGCACAAAATACCCCCAACACACCCACACACACACACACATGGAGGGTACGCATGCACACAATGACATTATTATTAGTAATGCAAACGCGTCGTCCTCACTCAGACTCTAAGAACTCGGTGGAAAATTATTAGGGTCACATGTGTAAAAGGATATTTCCTTATTAACTCACACTCATATATTTGCCATATGCAAAATGATATATGTGGACAAGTCTGTTGCTGGCTGTGGCACAAAATTATTATATAGCGTCACAATAATGAGGCAAAAAGTGTCAAATTTGCATGCAAAGGGGGTTTAGGAAATACAGTCGTCTGTTATTATTATTATTTTTCGATGACACGCAAAATGCATAAAACTATTTGCGTTGACAGGCAACAGAGAAGTAAGAGCATACTGTACTTACAGTAAACCTCAAGGAAACGAGATCTTCTTTAGACAGCTCAACTAGTGCAGCGTCCTTCACTCTAATCTCTTCATTCAGATTTATTTATTGACTTAGAGTTTTCAAAAAGTCCTGACTTTAATATGGATTTATCAGAGTATCAATACTTATTATTAAATCTGCTCTAAAGCAGACCAGCCATAGGCTATGTAGCCCTTGAAAGACCAGTGAAACCCCAAAATATCAAAGACCTTGCTTCTTAAAATAATCGGTGTGTCAAACCGGTAACTCAAGAACTCCTATTTTGCGCCAACTAATTAAAAAAAGTACAAAACCATATAATTTATGAACTTGAAACTTAGCAAACATTTCAATATATTTGTACAAGGTATTCTTATTTTGCTTAGATGTTTGTAGGAAACAAAGCATTTCAATCATTTAAATATGGACATTTCCACAGTCGCGAACGGAAGCCTTTAAAGCCATTAAAGTGTGGAAAAATATTGAAAATCATCATCTTTAGTATTCAGGAAAATTTTCTTAAAGTACGAAACCAAAACAGCTGTAAATACATTCTGTTATTTATTTTAGTTTCTGTTTTCACTGTCATGTTTAAATATGGGACATTCCATATCAACTCGACCACCCAACTTTTTTTATTTCCAAAAAATTTTAAATGGCTATTATTTTGAAGTACTATACATAGATGAAAATACCCCAAAACATTTTTCCCCTACCCTCAATAGTTCTTAAGATAAACCGGGTACAAACGAAATTTTAAAAAAATCATAACTTTTGAACGGTGTATCAGATTTAGTCGAACTAAAGACGGTCTTTTGTTATTTTCTCGTGAACTTTTCGATAAAAATGTGAGCCTTCAACAAAAGCCATCGGAAGTATTTTTTTCCTTTAAAAAAAGCAGTATTTTGTACTTTTCTCCGCGAGGGCCAATCTGTATTTGATCCGAATATTTTTTCTCAGAAAGAGCATATTTTTATGTACATTTCACAATTTATTTCAAGATGGAAGACAGCCTGAGAGCGCGGAAATAATTTTTTTAGTAGATTTTTTTTTTTTGATTTGATTGTTATTTCAAATATTATGACCTAAAAATAAACAATTAATCAAATTTCTGTTAAATTTTAAAGCAGGTCATTCATTATCAAGTGAGACTGTGAAAAAAGTACGCAGCTTTTACCTAGAAAACAGTCGAACAATGCCAGGGTTTAGAGACAGTATCTGTTAAAATTAACGAAGAAAAGAGGGTCCTGGCGTTCAATCACTATCACTTGAACCAAAAAAGCTCCTGTCCAGTGCTGCGATTGAGACTGTGCAATATCGAGTGTGTCAGAGCACGGACAAATGCACCTTTCAAACTCATGAATTCGTCGATCTACTTTGTGAATGATTGAAAGAATTGAAGCCTCATCATTTTATCGCGCAAGAACAGTCTGCTTTTGTGCAACAGAAGAAGGAAAATTTGGCTGAAGGCGAGTTGCTGTTTCACTGTGATTTCTCTGAAAATTACGCGTTTGTGGCTCAAGATGCTGCTCAATCGTTCCACTACAATAACGATCAGTGCACGGTCCATCCAGTGGTCTATTATTATAGCAAAATGAGATCCTGCATAAGAGTTTGGTAGTTCTGTCCCATACACAGAAAAAAAAAACGTCGAGATATTTTCAATCTTTTAAATCTTGGAGTAAGCCCGGCACGAGCTTGAAAATTCAATCTCGATTTCCAGGATATTCTACACAATTCAATCTTTTAAAGATTGGTCCATTCCTTTCAAGCTTGTATCATTCCAAATGTGCTTACTACAATCCTTTTCGAGATCACATGCCCATAAGTTAGAGAGCGAAGAAATATAAGTAGCCTCTCAGACACGCTGAAACAAACATTGGGTATGGTGGTGTGCGATGAGATGCCGTTCCGTTCCTGTTCAGTGCGCATGGTCGTGTGTTCAAGTCCCAGTGCAGCCAAAAATTTTTATATTTATTATTTCTTTGTTTTTCAGAAGTCTTAAATTAACCGAAACTGGTGTGGGTGGTCTTTGACATGTATGAGGATGCCCTATGGCAAATGGCATGGCGGAGGAAAGGAAGAATATAGTTATCTTTCCTGAGATCAAATCAATATTAAATATCGAGCTTAAGTTAATCCAGAATAGGCATAAAATGATCCAACTTTGGGATTGAAATGTGCTCGAATTTTTTGCACAATTCAATCTTTTATAGGATTACCCCGGGATATATGTAATCCTTCTAAGGATTAAAAAAGTGGGATCAACTCAATCTTTTTTCAGATCGGGTCAAGCATATCCGGGATTACGTTGTTTTCATTACCGCTTAGGATTGATTTGATCCCATATGGATTGATTTTTTTTTTGAGTGTAGTCTTGTTCATGATACGGCTGCTTTTCATTTAATACGGAAGACTACAGTGGAACACGTGAAAAAGATATGCAATGGCGTTGAAAAAATCATCTATGTCACAGACGGGGTGGCACAACAGTATAAAAATCGTTTCCTAATGGCAAATCTTTTAAATCATGAACGTGATTTCGACTTGAAAGCTGAGGCATATTATTTTGCAACTGTCCACGGTAAAGGAGCTTGTGATGGAGTGGGCGCCATTTTTAAAAGAGAAGCCAGACGTAGAAGCCTCCAAATCACCCATGGTGATCCTATTCTTACTCCAGATGCTTTGTATCGATGGTCGAAAAATCATTTTCAAGGGATTGATGTATTTTCTATACGAAAGAGGAGCACGAGACTGAGAAAGCAGAATTAAAGACTAGATTTGACAGTGCTAAGCCCGTTCCAGGCATGCAGAAGCAGCATTGTTTTATAACCAGATTGGATAATCGATTGCTTATCAGGCGTTATTCTGCAGCAATTGATGTCGAAGTTTTTCCCAAAGAAAAGCAGCAATTTGGACTTTTTACATGGTTAAAAAAAGTTTTATAGCTCGATGAACAAAATTTAACAGAAATCTGATTAATTGTTTATTTTTAGGTCATAATATTTGAAATAACAGTCAAACCAAAAAAAAAAAAATCTACAAAAAAAATTATTTACGCGCTCTCAGGCTGTCTTCCATCTTGAAATAAATTGTGAAATGTACATAAAAATATGCTCTTTCTGAGAAAAAATATTCGGATCAAATACAGATTGGCCCTCGCGGAGAAAAGTACAAAATACTGATTTTTTTAAAGGAAAAAAATACTTCCGATGGCTTTTGTTGAAGTCTCACATTTTTATCATAAAGTTCACGAGAAAATAACAAAAGACCGTCTTTTGTTCGACTAAATCTGATACACCGTTCAAAAGTTATGATTTTTTTAAAATTTCGTTTGTACCCGGTTTATCTTAAGAACTATTGAGGGTAGGGGAAAAATGTTTTGGGGTATTTTCATCTATGTATGTAAAGTGTTTATTATAGTTTATTTAATATATTAAGGATCAGTGAACATGGATAAAATGAATGCAAGTACAACTCTTTTGGTTAATGTGTTTCACGACGATTTAAATTACGACCACTTTTACGACTGCTGCTGACGACTCTGTTTCTTCTCTGCTTCTCCGCTCTGCCGCGTCTGTTCTCTGCTGCGTAGTGTTGTACAACGTCTCGTGCTACCGAAACTAGGGATGGGCCAACAGCTAGAGCAAGCCCACCTTACATTCGGCCTTCCTGATCAGAATCATCTGCCCCAGATGATAAAAGGTCTTCGTTCTCCACGACGTATCGCCACAACTTCATGTTGTCACAGCTAGTTGCTGTCACGTTGGGCCCTTCGACGTTTGCTGCTTTTTTGACGTCGTAGCGACCGTTTCGTTTAATCTTGGTAACTTCATATGGACCAAGATATTCGCTTGCGAGCTTGCGTCCTGCCACAAACTGAGTCCTCTTTATGGCCACAAGATCGCCCAAGTTGTATATGTGCTCGCGTCGACGCTTCTTATCAAAATTTCGTTTGTAGGTTATCTGCGCCTGCTCAATATGTGCCCGTGCTTCCTTGCGTGTCTCTTGGCGCTCCGACTGAAACTGAGTGGTTAACTCTTCCTCTAACAGCTCCAGCAGGTTACTATTTGCTTTACCGTGCATTTTGGTTCCAAAAATAACTTCAAATGGCGAAAACTTGGTTGAAGAATGCACATGAAAGTTAATGGCTTTTTGAACTTCGGGAACATATTTGAACCATTTGGTTGGATCGTCGGCAGACAGCTTCGCAATTACTGATAAAATCGAACGATTGATTCTTTCGACCTGTCCATTCCCTCTTGGTACTCCAGTGGTCGACCAAACGTGCTCAACCCCATTGCTGCTTAGGAACTCACCAAATGTGTTTGCCGTAAAAGCAGAACCTCTATCAGTAATTATACGTCTCGGAAATCCGAATACAGTAGACCAATCTGTCAGCTTTTTGATTACCTCTTCAAATCCCGTTGACTTTGTTGGATATATCCAGGTAAACTTTGAAAAGCCATCGACCACCACCAGAAGATATTTGTATTGTTTCGATGTAGCATCCATTGGACCCAGATGGTCAATGTGCAAAGTGTGTAGCGGTACATCTCCCTTGGGAATGTAATTCAGAAGACCTTCTGCTTTACCCAGCTTTTTGTTGTAAATTATGCATTGAACACAATTGGCGATTAGTTTGGATACTTTACTCTCCAGATGAGGAATCCAAAATTGTTGTCGAATTGTGTGCATCGTTTTACATGTTGCAAAATGACCCACGCCATGTGCCTCCTGAATTACTTCTCTCTCCATTAACTTCGGAACAACAAAAAGCTCATTGCCTTCCACAACTTTGAAGACAATACCACCTTTCAATTTGAAGTTCTCGTACGGCTGTGACTTGAGTATTTCGGCTATGGCTCTGATATGCTCATCGTTCTGTTGTGCTCTCTTCATATTTGCCGACAGTTCCGTAGTTATTAGTAAACATCTCTGAGGATACCGGCTTCGATAATCCACATGCTTCATTTTCTCGCTAGACCTGTGCTCAATTTTATAATCAAAGTCCTGCAAATGCAAAATCCATTGAGCGACTTCTCTGGGAATATCTTGCTTGCTCGTTGTCTGTTTAAAAGCGATGCAGTCTGTTACTAGCTTAAAAGAAACTCCCAGTAAGTAATGGCGGAACTTCTTTAGAGCTAAATATGCGGCTTTAACTTCGAGAATATAACTGTGTCTCTTTGAATCTGCTTCTGACGCTTTTTTACTCCAAAAATGTATAGGGTGCAGCTCACCATCGAATAATTGAAACAAAACAGCACCGTAGCCTTCTTTTGACGCATCTGTATGAAGTTCTATTGCTGCTTCTCTTGAGC
Source organism: Lordiphosa clarofinis (assembly GCA_018904275.1). Lineage (NCBI taxonomy): Eukaryota > Metazoa > Arthropoda > Insecta > Diptera > Drosophilidae > Lordiphosa > Lordiphosa clarofinis. The sequence continues at coordinate 4,993,806 of JAEIGQ010000005.1, read as the reverse complement.
ATAGATGCAGCACGGGTTCGCTTGTTAAGAATTGCTTCAACTGTTGTACTGCTTGCGTTTCGGGGGTTCCCATTCTAAACTCGACATCTTTCTTAAGCAGGTGGGTTAGTGGACGTGCTACTTGTGCGTATCCTGGTATGAATTTCCTAAAGAAACCTGTTAGGCCCAAAAACGCTTGCACTGCTTTGATGTTTTTTGGCAATGGAAATCGACTAACAGCTGCTGTTTTTTCTGTTCCTGGCCATATTTTTCCATCTTCTATAATATGACCAAGAAAATGTATGCGAGTCTGCAGAAAAATGCTTTTTTTCCAGTTAATTTTTAATTCAAACTGTGCCGCCGCTTTAAGAACCAGTTTGGTTTTTTCAATACACTCATCAGCTGTGTTGGCAAAAATAATAATATCGTCCATGTACAGCTGCATGATATCTTCATTAATAAGGTCTTGGAATATGTGATTAACAAAACGGATGAACGCTGCTGGAGAGTTTCGGAATCCAAATGGTGCTTTATTGAATTCAAACTGCCCCTCTTTTGTTACGAACGCTGTATAAGCTCTGCTTCCTTCTTCCACTGGAACATGAAAAAATCCGTTTTTGAGATCCATTACAGTGTAAACCTTGGCACCTTGTAGTTTCTCTAAAACATCTTCCATAACTGGTACCGGAAAACAATCCGCCAGAACCATTAAGTTAAGCTGCCGGTAGTCTATACATACCCTTAGACTGCCATCTTTCTTCTTTACTACCACAACTCTGCTTGCTATATTGGATGAGGACTTGCGTATAATGCCTTGCTCAAGCCATTCTTCGATTTGCTGCTTCACAGCCCTTGCTTCTGCCACAGAAAGACGGCTAGGGGATTGACGAAATGGTTTGACTACTCCATCAGGTATAATCTGCAACTGTATTGGGCAGTGCATCTTCTCAGCAACCGTAGTTTGATAGCTTTCTTTTATCAAGCCCTCAACAATTTGCTTGTACTTGCGAGGAACAGTAATTTCATTTTTAATGTTGAAAACGTTGTACATATTACCCCACATTTCCTCTTCAATGTCTTTCTGCTTTAATTCTAGACTTGAGAATGTAAATCCTTTAGGGTCAGCTGAAAGTCTAAACTTTTGAGTAAAATCATACCCCAATAAGGCGTCGCAATCGATTTTACTATCTTCTACAATCAAAAATTTATGGATAGTGGACAACTGATCTACCATCACTTCAGCTTGAAACATTCCTGTCGGCTTTGTTTTCTTATTACCCAGACCACACAGCGTTGACACACTTTCGCGTATTTCAATGTTATCAATTTTCTTTGCTACACTTTCCTTTACAAGTGATACATCGGATCCGGTGTCTATTAGACAGTCAATACTCAATCCGTGCACTGAAATAGTTTTTATACGAGCTTGATTGATAATAGCGCGCACATTTTCGATTTTGTTTTGACACTCACGCGATATGTGTCCGTTTTGATTACATTTGAAACATTTCGTAGCTTCTTTGCAGTCTTTTCTCTTATGATTAGCTGAACCACAATTGAAACAAAACTTCTTTTTTTGAAATTTGGTCATTTCTGATGACTGACGATTCGCACTGGCACTAATTTTACTTTGACCAAAGTTTCTCTGTTCTTCCGCGAATACTTGCTCATATACTTCGTATTCTTGTTTCAGTTCCTTAAAGGTCTTACACTTATACAAAGAGAACTTGTACTCGCTTTTTATTTGAAGCCCGTTCACAACATACCGCAAGACAGCTGTTTCTTCGACATTACCAACAACCGCAATTTTCCGCATATTTAACATATATTCGTGAAAAGACTCGGACTTCTTTTTTTGCCTTTCACTCAACTGCTTGTGAATATCTGCACTATTCACTTCACGCTCGAACTCATCGGACAACAGAAGTTTCATTTCTGAGTAATTGCTGACACTTGCAGATTCTAGACACAACCGGGCTGCTCCAATCATTTTCCCGCGAGCTTGTACGTATTTTTGTTCGTCTGATAGTTTATATGCATCTGCGTTTTTCTCAAAAATTTCGAACCATTTCTGAACCGGCACTGAATTTCCATCAAAGTCATTCAAAATCTTTTCAAAATCGTCTATTGAAATTTTTGATTCCGTGGCTCGCTTTTCATCCACCTCGGCTTTAAGCAAAAACAACTGAATTAGCTGATCCAATTTTCTATTTAAGCCAGCGCCACCGTCGTGCTCTTGGACACTCAAGTCATCTAAAGACATCTTGATTTTAGTTTCACGCTTTTGATTTGCAGACTGCTCTTCAGTTTCAAAATTTTCGTCACTTTGCTGCTTTTCTTTGTTTGAAATTTCTTCACTTTTCTGCTCTTGAATTTCAAAATTTTTTTCACCTTGTTTTTCGTCTCCAGAATATTCTTTACTTTGTTGCTTTTGCTCTTTCTCACTTTTTTTCGCACTATTTTTTCGTTGTTTCCTTGTAACTCGTTTCGGCGTCTCGTATTTTTCTGTGTCTTTTTCCCTATTATTGGGCGTACGTGCCAATTTCATCACGGATTCTGCTTTTCACGTCAAACTGACTTCTCCAAAAACAACACGGTCTAACTGGCAGCTGCAACTACAACAACAACATTGTTCAACCGAATACAGAATTTTTGCGTATGTTGGTACACACACGACGACTGTTGCTGCGATCAACACATACACATACACACACGGCTTCTAGGAATTTTACTTTTCTCAAGAAATCTGCACTGACGTTTTTGAATTTGGCCAACTTTCAACTTTGCGACTTTCACAACTTTAAAGGCGACTTTTCTGCTTATACCATCTTCAAAAACTGTCCAACATCCGATTTCCCGCAACTTTTACACAACTGCACAGCTTTTTATGTTGAAATTTTTTTTTGCACTCGATTTTTGTCCATTTTTGCTCACGACCGGACGAGCCCCCAAATGTAAAGTGTTTATTATAGTTAATTTAATATATTAAGGATCAGTGAACATGGATAAAATGAATGCAAGTACAACTCTTTTGGTTAATGTGTTTCACGACGATTTAAATTACGACCACTTTTACGACTGCTGCTGACGACTCTGTTTCTTCTCTGCTTCTCCGCTCTGCCGCGTCTGTTCTCTGCTGCGTAGTGTTGTACAACGTCTCGTGCTACCGAAACTAGGGATGGGCCAACAGCTAGAGCAAGCCCACCTTACATGTATAGTACTTCAAAATAATAGCCATTAAACATTTTTTGAAAATAAAAAAAGTTGGGTATCCGAGTTGATATGGAATGTCCCATATATCATTTAAAAACAAAATTCTTTTTCGATCTCGGTGAACTTTTTTACTCTTGGTCCGATTGACTGACTGATTATCAACATACCGACTAGACTGCTTATCCTAGAAATCAAAGATTTAGATTAGATCAAAGATTTTCGTTACGCGCATTATAAAAGAAAATTTTACCGCAAAGAGGATGACAAAAAAAAATCGCATGTATAATGGAAACTTAATCCAAACTAGAGATGCAACATAACGTATGCCGATTTTTAAAATAAAGAAGTTATTGTCTTGTTAGTCGGGATTTACACGGTGAAGTAAACTTCATAAAGTTTTTGAAATTTCCTACAAGCCAGAGCTTTTTGAAAAACTTCATGAAGTTTGCATCACCGTGTAAATCCCGACTTAGTCTTATTTAGCTCTTTTCGGATGTCGTTTTTATCGCCTCAATCGAGTCGTAGCATCATCCTTTAATTCTTTAGATTAGTTTCTTTAGTTTTGGGAACAGAAAAAAGTCACAGGTGGCCAGATCGGGTCTCCTTTGGCTGCGGTATTGTAAAAGTGTTTTTTTTTTTGGTCAAAAATTCTCGCACAAGCAACGAATTCATTATTTTATTATAGTGTAAATCGAATTAAAAATTCGAGATACATTTAAAACAAACCTTTTATTCAAATTTTAAGAACTTTTATTACTTATAGACTAGATATAACGATTCGGTGGCCTGTATATTTATTTCATTTTCCATCAAACAAAACAGGTGGTCTGTACAACTATCTCAACGGCCTTTCGATCTTTCCATCTGCAAACATTTCTGAACATAGATTTTAAAATGTAAATGTACAACCGTACTCTCTGAGAATGATTTTAAAAGAAAGCATGAAATGTATTGTTTCTTTCGGTGGGAGCATTTTGAGATTTAAGTGTAATTCAAAACAGTTTAAACAAAACAAGTAACAGTGTTGCGGTCGTGTGCCCCGACAGCCAAATACCCTGTCCCAAGTAATGTGGTTCCTATAGCTTTGAATTCCATTTATTTTCAAATTTATTTCAATAAATGGGCAGGCGCACTTGTATGTATTTCTTCGGTGTTTTTGCTCGGATCTCATTGTGGTATACAGAATAGATACATATTGGGCCTAACTTATATATATTAAGTCACAAGGTTCAAACTTAAAAACTGAAGCTCTGACAGTTCTTCGCTGTTAGAAGAAGAAGGAGGAGGAAATTGCCAAATCTGGAGCAAACTTGATCTGGGTACGGTATACACCTACATACATGCCAAAACTTGTGGCTCCATCAATTACAGTCTCTGAGATCGACGCGTTCATACAAACGGATGTTGATGCTGATTAAAAATAAATATACTTTATAGGATCGGAAATGTTTCCTTCACTCTGTTACCTACTTTTGCACAATTTCATGATCCCCCTTTTCCCATTTGTAATGGGAACAAGGTATAAAAAACTTAAACTGAATGGGAAAAATAAAGGTTCTTATTTCTTTAATAAATTCTTTATTCTTTAATAAATTGGGATAGGTTCGGCATTGTCAAGCGCAACGAACAGATTTGTAGTTCGGTACCACCTGTAAAAAATACAGAAGATGAGAAAAAGAAACCAAATTCGCGCTAAAGCCTGATAAATTAAAATCAGAAGGAGAAGTAAGCAAAGCCAAAAAATTAGCAAAAGCAGGAGAAGTAGATAATAGAAATTAAAAAGCAAAAAAAGCCAAAATTAATAAGGGAATTTTATAAATTGCTTTAGATTTATATTTCACACAAGTATATACTATCTTTAACCTTTCTTTTAAAAAAATCCTTAACAAATATTTGGATTTGATTTATATTTACTGAAAAATCTGAGTATTCAGTAAATGCAGTGTTGCGGTGTGGATCATACAGAGATGCAGTGTTTACACTAAACCTTGACTTAATAAAAACTGCCTTGCTTCAGTACTAAAACCACTCAATTACTTCTCAAATAAATCAGTTCATCTGTCGAATTACCACTGTGAACATAACAGTTTAACTTTCTAGCTCTTAAGCCTAGCCACAAACGCAAACTTCATGGATAAAAGTCATAAAACTCTCCCTCCAAGTGGGGTATAAATATTTGCCCTGCAATATGCTGACACAGAGAGACGTAGGTGGACAACACTAAAGAGATGTAAGAAGGAAGTTGAAGGAAATAAGTATATGGCTGGCACTCAGATCACCATATATGTATGTGTCTGCGTGCGTGTGTGCACACACCACAGATACATGCAACAGGGGGAACCCCAACGCAACGCAAAACAATGGCAATGGCATAATATATTGGCATGGAGAAGAGCTGCAAGCCGCAAGTTAGCAGCACTTTGCCAGCCGCATTGCGAAAACAGTTAGAGTTACAGTTACATACGTGTGAAGGGAGAACAGTGGGAGGACACTGGGAGGTGTGCCCCTCTTCTAGTTGCATGTTGAAACGTCATCTGTCAGACATGATGAAAATAATGGAGCAGAAAATGTCACTTGGGTATGCTGAAGACATATGTGATGTGGTGTACCGCCACCCTCCTTCAGCTATCCAGCTCGGACACGTCACTTTGGCATGATTTAGTAAAGTTGACATTCCTACGCGTTTTTTTCCTTCAACTTCTGTCCCTCCCTCACCCCCACCAAGCTGGGGTCTCTCATTAACAACAACGACACGAAATGCAATTAGGGTGAAAAAAAAGTGAAAAACATTTAACACATTCATCAACAATTTGTCAGACCCAGTAAAAGAACCAAAGAAATTTGCATAGCGTTTAACTTGGCCTTAATTAAATTCAAATCAGCAACGGTATTCATAAATTACTATTCGTGTATAATTTAACTGAGAACACAACGCCCCCCATTTCTGGGTGGGCGTAACCTCAAAAAAGTGCTGATCATATGATTTAAAATTTATCGCCCAAAGTCTGGAAATTGACATTTATCGTGTGGGCAAATTTATAGATTCTACGTGACTACTTAAGGGGCACAAGCATCCATGTGAAAGATATTGAATATTAAGCCGATAATTTAAGCACGGAGAGCTGCCTTGGGAAATTGAAGGACATTCGCCCCAAGGAAAATGTGCGTAGCAAACAACTAGCAGCGATTAAACTTAACTCAAAAATATGGCAAATTTCAATGAATGGATGGCAAGACAACAAGCCAATTGTGCTTTGATTTCAAAGTAGTTTATGGATGCCAAATCACACAATTCTTTGTAACATACGCTTAGGAGCGCGCTCCTATAGTTTTCGCTAGTAATTGTTGAAAACTAAATAGTGGACGAGACCACCACATACTTATTGCATCATGCATTCCACTCATACCTAATTTGTGTGGTGTGAGTCGTTCCCTCTCTCACTCTCTATAATGCTCTTAGCAAAATAGATTAGTACAATGTTGCCTCAGCGCAATAGCTCATTTATTTGCCCCTTACAAACTCTATAGCGTTTTCACAAATTTTCCAACCTTTCTTTCTCAGTGCGCACCTGCATAACTAAACGAAGGTCTATGCCAAATCGTTGATCACTAGGATAAGCAGTTTTGGAAGTGGGGTTGATAATATGTCAGACAGTCGGGCGTACAGATTTATAGACATAGGTAGGAGTTGCAAGTGTATATAAACTCTGGCAGAACCGAACTTAACTTTCCTCTACTTTTTAGATTGAATCAATGTTTAGCTGTCGAAAAGGTTTTCTTTTCTTCGGAAGTTCTTCTTGAAAATGAAAATCAAACGAATGAATATTTTTCAAAACTTCTTTCTTCTGTCTATTTGGTCACGCAATGTCCACAAATTGTACAAAAACTTATTCGAAATGGCTACCCTGTGCCTTTCTGCAATGCCAAAGTCTCTCTGGCCACTAATCGATTGAAGTCCGAATAAGGGAATTGCAACAAACAAGCGACCTAACTCATTCTGAGAGTTCAGAGAGGTCACCGTCCGGCTTATGTGATCGCTTGGACCAGAGTCAGTCAAGCCTATCGACCGAATCATTTCTTTAAAAAATACAAACATTTTTTTCGATCTCCTGGCGCGTGTTCTTATAGTTTGGTCACACAAGATAATGGATACAATACTTAAGTTCTATTTCAGGGCGCTTTTTTAGGTGAAGGACTTGATTATTGTTTATTGCGGGACTCTTTTACGATAATAAATTTTTAATAAAAGTGTTGGCAGAGTATCGAAATTAACGTTAATTTCATCTCTTCGCGCCTTCTGTTCTATGTACAAAAACTAGCAGTCCCGGCAAAACGCATATGAACGGTGTGTGTCAGCGATGCACTCCAGATTATTGTTTTTTTTTTTTCGAACCACAATTTTTCTTGTCGCTGTGCGGTCGACCATTGCCATTTTTCCCGCAACAGCAGGCACATTAAGTCTACGCACGTGCTTTCCAGCTGGTTTTTTAACAGGATTGATAACCATAGCATGATTGTCACTTTGCCACTCATTCAAGTGTGATTTAAAGAATTTCAATAATTCATTTTGCTTATTTAAAATAAGGGAACCCAGCTCGCCGACGAAACACCTAGAGTTAAGCGAATTGAGATTATTATAGCCGCAACGTGTATCCACACGATTGAAGAAGATTTATAAAAATTTATGTGGGTTGTTTGGTATTGGCAGCAAGGATCCTACTGTATGGTACACTTGTGCTTTGATTTTGAAGGTTCAATTAAATTGCAGACTATTTGTCGCTGTTTTGTGCATTATTTCTGTTGCTCCGAACGAAGTCATTTGAGAGCATGAATTAAATCTACGAATGGACTTTCGAAACAGATTTGAATCTGGAAGCCGTTCATCGGTTCTGTTGGCGTCTCAATCTCCGGTAGTCGCACTTTTCCTGATACGCAACAAATACCGACGGACTCATTTTTGAATTTGAGCGCATGACAATTGGGACATTCTTTGTCCATAGCACCAATAGCACGTTTTTAGTTAGTTTAGTTTGGTTTATTTAATATCCCAACGACACAAGAAATAGTGCTTATAAATGAAGTCATCAGTCACAAATGGTGTTAACAAAATAATAACAATAATCATAATATAAATAGTAGGAAGAAGGACGCATCTCCGACCACATAAAGTATATATATTCTTGATCAGCATGACGAGCTGAGTTGATATAGCCATGTCCGTCTGTCCGTCTGTCCGTCCGTCCGTCCGTCTGTTTCTATGCTATCTCCTCCGTCAGTTTTAAAGCTATCTGAAACAAACTTTGCACGAAGTCTTTTGGTATAAATACGCTGCACATTTGTCGGAACCGGCCGGATCGGATGACTATAGCATATAGCTGCCATGGGAACGATCGGTTGAAAAACTAGTTTTAGTGAGAAAAACTTTTTTGTTTTCAAAGCTATCGCTCCCAACGTTCGTATTTATAAGTTTTTAATGATTTCACATAATTTCACCAAGCCTTGTCAAAATCGGACATCTACATAGTATAGCTGCCATACAAAAGTTAGGTCTGAAAAAAAGTCTTAGTGAGAAAAACTTTTTTGTTTTCAATGTTATCGCTCCCAACGCTCGTATTTATAAGTTTTCAATGATTTTACATAATTTCAACAAGATTTGTCGAAATCGGACCACTTTTTAGTATAGCTGCCATACAAACTGTCAGGCATATATCAAGCTCCAAGGGTATATAAACTTCGGTCGAGCCGAAGTTAGCTTGCCTCTATTTTTTTATTTTTATTTTTATATATGATATTTTTTCATTTTGATGAAAAGCTTAAATTAAGTTAAACTAGAATTAGAATAGTCAGATAATTTAATTTTGAAATGCGTTGCGCTCCTAATGCTCTTAATGTAATGTGGTAGGTCAATCCAATAGCGAACTGCCTGAATAAAAAATATTTTTTCACTACTAGCGAGTTTAACACGTTTACAAACTATGTTGTTGGTCCTTCTTGATGACACAAGTTGTACATTAAGCTCTCTAGGTGTCAAACCCTAATGCAGCAGTTATAATGTTCTCAGTCTAGTCCAGTCTTCTAGGTTTAAGTTAAAAATTATATGGGCATATAACTATATGATCTCTTCGATCACGATTAAATGCATATCTTGCAATAGAGTTGAATGCCACTTTTAGTTTCTGCATGCTGCCAGCATCACAGGAACCAATAATTTATATCAGGGCTTAATCCCGAAACGAATTTCGGTTCCGGTTCCAGTACCGGTACGTCCCGAAATGAATGTTTCGGTTAAAGGTTCTATTTTGGTTTTCAATTAATTTCGGTTTTCGGTTTCGGTTCCGGTACCCGGATTTTTATTTCGGTATACCGGTACGTACCGGTACTCACCGATATAAGTACTACTTATTTTTAATACTGAAAGAAATAAACAAAATTCTGATATAAATCTAAATCATTTTATTCCTGTTTAATAAAACGAATCAAAAATCAACACAAAATAAATGGTTTCACATTTCAAAATTATATCGCCTTAATAAATCGTATTTTTTTTACGTAGTTATTATGTAGAAACTAATGAGGTACCCGACGTGCGTTGTTACACCGCTCACAAAGCGAAGAAGTGAAGCATACTTGACAATTACCATCTATCAAATCTTCATCTAGCAAAATTCACCATCCGTCTATTTACCCGTCTTCATGAGAATCAAAATCGTTATAAAATTTTAAAATCTTCCGATTTTTTGGTCCGTTTGATCAACACGTCTCATTAACCGATTGAACCGATTGACCGACACCTATCATATCTTTATGATAATCTGAACTCATGCAATTTTGTAAATTTCCGATTTTTGGGACAGTAGACCGCTACACATTATTTTACCCTCTACTATGTATTGCAGTCTATCAAATCTTCATAATAATTATGGGAGTAAGAAAATTAAGCAAATTTCATAAATATTTTAGTTGCTTAATTGTTTTTTGGTGTTTAATTGTTTGATCTACACCTACTGTTTACCCGTCTACATTGCCATTTCCAAACTTCGCAATATTTTGGACTGTTCAATCTTTTGTTTATTTTGTCTACATACATAATAATCTTAGGTCTTATGAAAATTTTAGAATTTTGACGGTTAGTTTGACCGTTTGATCTACAACTCCTATTGGAGGAATCTGACCACCAGTTAAGTACGTTTTAATATTTTTAAATACGTTTAAGTCCGATTTTGCTAGACAGGACGAATGTGTTTATATTTGCAGTGCAAGTGCACAAATTTACTATCTTCCCTGTGTACCTTCGTGCAAAGTATAAAATCAAATTAACAGTTGCACTAGCTTTTACTGTATATATGCACTGGCTATATTGACACGGCTGTTGATGCCGATCAAGATGCCGATCTTTATAAGGTTGGATGTGATTCCTCTTAGTTACTTACTTTTGCACACTCTTAATATAATTAGGTACAGCGTATAAAAAAACCGAAACCGTACCGGTACCAAAGTTTCGGTTTCGTTCCGGTTTTTTCGGTTCCAATAATAACGGTAAACGGTATTCGGTTCTCAAAAAAAATTTTGTATCGGTTCAGGTTCCGGTTCCGGTACTCGATTTGAAACGGTTTATTTCGGTTAACGGTTCCGGTTTCGGTTCCGGTATTGAGCCCTGATTTATATTCCATTAAAAAGGGTTGGAATTAGGCATGGTTTTGAAACTAGAAGCCTAGGATTAAGAGGAATGAGTTTTTGCGTGATAGACAGCTGTCGTATAATTCCGTATATTTTTCCAGTTGCTTTCGCAATATGGTTGGACTACGTAAGAGCTGTGTTAAAATGGATACCAAGGTTTTTGGCTTGTTCAGCATATACAATCGCAGTGTTGTTGTCAACGACCCTTGGAAGCTCACGTTCAATGGCTTTTTGTAAATAATCAGACTAGTTGACTTAATTGGGCTTAGTCCCAGGCCATTAAACTTCGCCCAGTTGCTTATTTTTAAAATTTCGTCGTTAGTTATTCTATTACACTCATTTATTTTTTGCAAAGGGCGGCTAACATAAAGTTGTACGTCATCAGCATATAGGTGGACATTACATTCGGACAAACATTGAGGAAGGTCATTAAAATATAAGGTAAATAGCAACGGTCCGAGGACCGAGCCTTGAGGAACACCTCGTGAAAGTGGTTCTTACCGCTCTCGAGCTCTTGCTCGGAAGAGCGCCTGCGACCTATTACTGAGATAAGTATCAATAAGACATGTTGCGGTTGACGAAAAATTATAGATTTTACTTAGTTGTGTGCTTAATACTCTATGGTAAACAGTATTAAACGCTTTGCTGTAGTCAAGTAACATTACTATCATCTACCTGACTTCGAATGTTTTCAGAATGTGTGTGTTCCTGCAATCTTTGTACGGCCCAAACATCCACCACTACGTGTTTCTGGCATTGTTTACTATAGAACACACTTAGGCCAAATTAAAACAATTAATGAAAAACGAGATTCCGATAACAATAATGAAACACAGAGAGACACAGATGAGCAGCCTGCTGAGTCGTCAATTCAAAAGAACGTTTTGCAGTGGGACAGCCAATTTACCAAGCGTGACACCAGATTTTAATATAAAGAGAAGAGATATTATATATATAATTCCATGCGCATCCTTCAAGCAGTTCATTCTGCCAGCTCTAACTAATTTTAATTAAATTTGTGTTTATAATGCGGGGATTTCAATTGAATGAAACATTTTCCTTATACAAATATAATCGAATTCATAGTTTACTTATGCAAAAGTTGGCACACAGCCTTTCACGCTCAATAAGTTCACTCAACCTTGTTCAGGTTCCAAGGCACGTGCCATAAACATTTAGAACAAAACATGCCATAAATCCTTATGCAATTTTTCAGCACATATATATATATAAATACTATACGCTTGACCTCCAAGCCTTAACAAAAAACTTGTCGTTGGCCATTAATAAAAACCGCGCACATGTAGGAAATAATTACAAGAAAAACAACAAAAAAACACACTCTGTGAACTGGGCTTCATTTTCGTTTTTATAAATCATAAAAAATTATGTATTGTACTGCGTGTATGAGCAACAGAAGAGAGAAATCGACAAAAGCGTCTTACATCATAAACGTAATGAAGGACTGGCCAAACTTGGCTCAAAGGGGTTCGCACAACAATGGGAAGGCAGCATTTCATGCATAGGCATAATTAAGCTATAAACCTCGACCCCGTTTTTTCTCTTTTTGACGGAGTTGTGAGCTTGAAATATTTACACCTAAAACAAAATAATAAATGCTGAAATTATTTTGACGAAAATGGCGACGATAAGTCACCAACCAGGCCACTTCCGCACGAAAGGGGCATAAAAAAGGGAAAGGTCCAGTGTGACCTAGCCTTGTGTTGCCACCATCATAACAATGCTTACCCATAATAAAAAAAATCAAATAAAAATATAATATAGCCATCATAGGCAAAGTATGCGAGGCAAAACTATTTAAAGGAAAAGGCAAAGAAAGTGAACAGCATCTAAAGTTAAGGAATTTCCAGGGGAGGGGGGGGGGGCAAAAGGAAATTGCGAGTATTATTACGACTTTTATTAATTTCTCCCCTTTTGGCGCACTCTCTCGCACACTTTTTTGTGCCTGCTTTTTGTTTCATTTTTCGTCAGGTCTGTTCATTTCGGGGTTTTTTCCTTTCTGTGTCCAGTTCAAGTTTTTCACTAAACAACTTTGCACGCACCGAAAGCGACGGCAAAATATTTTCCCCGGTGCGTTGATTTATGGGCATGTGAAAAACTTTAAGATCTGTTGCGTCTAGCAGACAGAAATCGGTAAAGTTTTCATTAACAACAGATAGAAAATTGCGAAAATTGTTTACAAAACTATTTCAAACACTTCAGGGGCTTTGGAACCTGCTGGCCGTACACAATGTGAGTTATTCAAGTTGATTGTTTCGCTTTTGCGAAAACGCTTTGCATTCCATAAACTGTTCAACTATGGAAAATGGCAAACGCACAACGGTGTCGGCATTGATGCTACACATGAATAGTTGTTGCACCTTTTTTCAGGCCAAAAGCAAGAGAACAATGTCATTGAAAATTGTTTGGAGCATATGGCACAGTGGTTGAAGGACTAGGAATTTGGCAAATAAAAAATAAAATAAAAGTATTCATTGAACATAAGGCTTAAGGGCTAAACTTTAATTAAGCCGTATGCCTAATTATTTGTCGGGGGTAACGAGCAATACTAAAACAATATTAAAAGCATTCTTTTAATTCAAATTATTTTCAAATTATTAATTTCTTATCTTTAGTATGCTTCCATAATTCCACTCTGGCATGGAGAGACTTTATCACTAAATTTAATGCCCAGTTTATTTGCCTTAATTTCCAACCACGGTGCATTTTGTGTAATCTATTAAATTCCATAGAATTTGAATTTTCTGTCGCTTGTGTCAAACCGATCAGTTGTATGGCAATATTATTGTTTTCCATACAAAATGGCCCATCAATTGTATCCGCATATGTTTTTGTTTATTGAAGCACAGCGGCAACAATAACCGCTCTCTGTTCTGTGCGTGCGTGCGTGTGTGTGTTTATTTATTTTCATAGTTCATGTTTGTGACACAATTGATTGGAAAAACATTAACATTGCGCCTTGTTGAATTTGAGTGTTCGTGTGTATCTCTAATACGTGTCCAAGCTGAAATGATTGTCATGTCAAATTTACGGGCAACTGAATTGAAAGGAGGAAGGGTGATGTGTGATGGGTGGGCGGCCATCAAGATTAGAAAATTCTATTTATAAACATCACACTGTTTGCTCTTTTTCACCTGGCACACACACACACACGCACAAGAAATTGATGACTGTCAGGTTAGCTGGGGCAAGCCAAAATCAATTTAATTCAATTAAAGTCAACGCACTCTTGGAAAAACTAAGACGATTTATTTTGACACGCTCGAGAGCAGAGGAGAAACACAGCCAAAGGGCAAGCAAATAAACTTCGTTATGTACCTATGTGAGTAGCTAGAGTGCATGACCTTGCAAAAGGGTTCTTAAAGAAGTTTAAAATTGAAATGGGTTTTTGAAATTGCTCGTAAGGTAAAACTTATCAATTAATTCTTTGGAAACCTAACATTTTTATTAACTAATAAAATGAAATTTTTAATCCCCGAGATGAGTGGTTTTTTGGGATTCTCTGTCGTTTTTGACTCTATAAAGTATATATTCTTGATCCTTATGAACAGCCGCATCCATCTGGACGTCTGTATAAACGCACAGATCTCAAAGATGATAGGAGATAGAGGTTTGACTTATCTCTCCGCCATTCTGTGACACTCATTCTTTCTGGCAGCTCGCCGTCTCCAACAAACCAAACTTAAATTTAATTTGTGTTTTAAACTAAATAGTTAACGTGGCGTAGCCACATGGTATGGCGGTTCCAGTTACAGTTCATCCAGCTCCAATTACAGATCCAGTTCATCTAACTTGTTCATACATCACTAACAGCTATGCATGCTTGATACTTCCGCTTTTTAATATATTCCATCTCTAATGCACCTACACAACTATTTCTCCTCATTTCTGTGACGCCCATTCTTACCGGCAGCACGCCGTCTCCAATAAACCGAACTTAAACCTAAACTGTGCGCCATTTATTTGTCAGTTCTGAAAATTAAGTAGTGACACCATCAATTAGTCAAAGTTTGATTAAATAAAAGTTCGCTGCCTCAGCGAAGCAGCCGCGCTTTTTATACCCTTGCAAAGGGTATAATAATTTGGTCCAGAAGTTAGCAACTCATAGAAATATTTATTTCCTACCCTATAAACTATATATATTCCTGATCAGGGCGACTAGCTGCGTCGATTAAGCTTTGTCCGTCCGTCTGTCTGTCTGTTTCTAAGCAAACTAGTCTCTCAGTTTTGAAGCTATCGAGCTGAAACCTTGCACAGAGTCTTCTTTTTACTGCACACTGCTAATATGTCGGAATCGATCGGATGGGATGACTATAACTTATAGCTGCTATAGAAACTATCGGTCGAAAAGTGGGTCTTTATGGGAAAAACTTTTTTGTTTTTATTGTAAACACCTCCCGCTTCAGCAATTATTAGTTGTATACGCTTATACTCAGATTTGATAGTTTTGGTCAATATCGGATGACTATATCTTATAGCTGCCATAGGAACTATCGGTTAATAAGTGGGTTTAATTTTAAAAAAATTGTTTGTTTTAATGCTGACGTTCGTAAACTCTGATGTATTAAAACATTTGCAAGGGTATAAAAACTTCGGCAAAGACGAAGTTAGCTTGGCCTTCTCGTCTTTTTAAATATTTCCTTTTTTGTACTAGCTCAAAACAATAGGAGTCTTAAGAGATTTCCAAATCTACTTAATATACATATATCCCGCGCTCACGTCACTAAAACGAAAAATAAACTATGTCGTTTTAAGGCGCCGACTCAAATAAGAAGACTTCACAGCAAGCACATTGCTCCTGCAAAAACAAAATATGCGTTTCTCGCTTGTCAACTAGAGCCGTGCTAATAAGGGTTTCTTTCTGTTGTTATTGGATTGCTCACATCCCAAATTTCGTGATCAACGCTGATCTACACTTTACACTTGAAATGAAACACCAGTACGATTAACTTACCTCCTATGTGGTGTGTTGTGTTCCTTTTTTTCTAAGTCATGTGCAAACATAACCAGACCTCTAGCCCATAAAATCCTGAGGATTTGATATTTGCTTTGATATAACACATTCTTTTAATAGACTTTTCAGCAGAGGTCGCTAAAATCCTTTTGGCTAAATTCACACATTCAAAAGGCTTCCTGCTATGTATGCGTCGCACAGTGGGGCGAAAAGGCCAAAATCGCGCCATAATTCAGCGGAGCCCTGTAGCAAAAAACTGTTGATGCCGTCTTTTTAAGAGGATTAAAGTATTGAACAAAAAGTAAAAAGTTCGAAATATTTAGTGGAAAATTTTTAAGAATTAAAAATAAAAAATTTTTTAATTGTTTCTGCGAAATAAATTTTTGTTTCGAAACATAGGAAGCTAAAAACTGGCCATTAGGATTCTTTTCTAATATTATTAACTTGAAATTATTTTTTCGCAGTCGAAAGAGTCTATCCTATAGTTTTCGTTGGTAAACTTTTTAGATTTTAAAGATAACTATAATAAAAAACAACATAACCAATTTCGTTTATATTCAACAATTTTCTTTATTCTTCATCGTTACTTTCACTTGAATTAGAGTACTCCTCTTGAACTTCAGGTACATTTTCTAACAGATCTAAAGCTGATTTTGGCATTTGATTTATTTTTTTTTCTGTCTCTTGAAATGCATCGATACTAGAGGATCCGAGGTAATGAACATTCTATTCAGAACATCGAGGTTGCACTTTTCCCGACTGCATTTTCTCGAAAAATGTTCTCTGTAAAGTTTGAAATCTTTGTTTCGTCCTTCCTGGGCCTCCTCGGAAAATTAACCAATTGGGAGCAATGCATAATTAATTATTTCCGGGCCATGAATAAAAAATTTATGCAAAGTCGGCGTCATATTGTACCAAGGGTACAAGTTTACGAAATGCCAACCAGTTTCCAAGGCATAATTTTTAAATTTTTCTATATTAATATCATAGTTGCAAGAAACAGCTATTAATATAGTGTGCATTCTTTTAAGCAAATCGATGTCTATCTTAGTTATCTCTGCAGTCAGTTCTGCGTTTTGAAAAAATCGCCTAGCAGTGTTACCATCGTTACTACCTTCAAATCCAGGTTTCGGGAGATCAATAAGTAAGCCTAATTTTTACTTGAATTCGTTCTGAATCCGATTTTTTGTCTGGCCAACAATTTCTTTGTCCTCTGCCGATCTGGCTTGCCACCTTCTTATAGGCATTTCACGTCAGGCAATAACATTACTTAATTAAACACTGCCTGCTTCATTTTCCATGGTAGTTTATAGAAAAGAATTTTTAAATTTAATCTGCTCCCATATATCAAGAAAGTAAACAAACAAAACAGGAGTTATAACAGCTGATTAATGACATTCAACATGCGCGCGAATGTTCCAGGGCTGGCAATATTTGAATTTTGTGAATGACTTCACTTACTAAAATTCAATTTTCTCAGAAAAGGCAAAAAAGGGCACGCAAACTTTTTCAGGAAATAAAGTTTAATATTGAAACTTTTTTTTAAAATTTATTTCAAAGAGCGATCGCGCGCGGGCGATTACTTTATGTCCAACAATAAGCAAAAAAATGTAGTTTTTTGGACCTTTTTCCAAAAATTAAAAAAAAAATATTAAATTTTTTTTTATGAAAATTTTATTTATACTAATGAACTAAGAATAGTCAAAAGTAATACTTCCAATCGCCACATATCCGCATAAAAGTTTCATATTCATGAAAAATTCGATTGCGAACATACAATTAAATGCCCTATTTTATGATGCCTAGGCTCGGCTAACAATATGAATGTATGCGCGCACTCAAGTTCTCTCACACTGACTCGCTCTTTATTTATGCTAAACTCTCTGGCGCTCTCTTGAGTCTGCAACTTTTTTAACTAACATTTTTAAAATTCGGTCTTCGAGAAGACCGCATTTTATGAGCGAATGACTTGGGCCCGTTGTGGGATTGCTCTTAAGCCGATTAGTGCTGCGTGTTTAAACACAGCCACCGAGCAGTGAGCGAGATTGCTTAAATTCGGGTGAGGGAAGCCCGAGACCGTTTTGTTTTTTTGTTCCGTGACGTGAGCAGAGCAAACTGAATATTGGGTTGAGAGTTATATTATAGATATTTATGAAAAGTGCAAAGATACCTTTAGCTAACTTATCCTGAAATATGCTTGCTGACAGAGATTTGATTCGATTTAGATAGAATACACTGATGAGGTCTACTTGGCCCACTAAGTCAAATGACTTCTTCCACCGCAACTGTTTGATTTGGTGAGCAGCATCCTTTCTGACAGAGCATTTTCAGTGATGATTTCAGAGATGATGTCGATCACCAGAAGGATGTGTGCTTTTTAACCACAGGGCAGTGTTCTTTGGCTCTTTTCACTTTTTTAATACACCTGCTGGAGCCCAATGATCTTTAAAATTGTCTTATGCTCGTTTTTAAAATTAGCATTCTCATTTCATTTTACATCTGGAAAGCAAGCACTATAATTTCCCATCAGTAAATCGTATCCACAGAACTAGCTGAACATTGAACACCACATTTTGCCTTCATTCATTCATATGTACAAAGAGTGTAACGTTGAATGCGAATATTGAAATGTGCGTGCCAAAAAGAGAGTTTTGCTCTGCAGAACTTTCACCTTGGCGCGACTCTTGCCGACAGTTTTGGGGTCTAGCCAGCAGGAAAAAAAAAAGAAAAAGTGGAATGCTCTTGGTTTTTCCCGCCTCACAAACATATGTTCACTTGGGTATGTGTGTGTGCACTGGCACTTTCGCTCTTCGCCATTGCCTTTTGCCGTGCTACCACTATTTCGTTTGCTCAGTGGTAGAATGGTAAAGTGGCAGAGTGGTCTGCATGCCAAGCAATTTTGTTGCCCCATCCGGACGCTGACTCTGACTCTGACTTTGTTTGTAGTTCCTGAGGGCGGGGCGAGTTCGCTGCTGGTAAGTTGATGTGGTGGTAGTTTAGCTTATTGCTTTTCACTTTGAAGTGGCTTATATGGATATTTATTACCATGTCGGTTGTATTTGAATTTCACTAGCAAGTGGCACAAGTTCTCTTATTCTTCTTTGATATTCGTTGCCTACGGCGTAATAATTCAGCATACATACAAACATTCGCACACGTACATAGTTGAGCCTCAGCCTTTTTCAATTTTCCCTTTGTGTTGTGAATGAAACTGTTTCTTTCTATTTTTTGTGGGGAAAAGTATTCTTCTCTGCTTTTGCGTTTGCCTACCTCACATTTGATTGGTGCTTATGAAAATAATTAGCATATACACTGAGAGAAACCCCTCAAAAAAAAAAAACAAATATGAATTTAGCCTGTGGTCATTTGTCTCTGGTCTCTGTTGAGGCTGTCATATTTGTGTTTGTGGCGTCGACAGCTGCACAAATGAAAACCTCGAGACTCAGACTCTGTTTCGGCTGCCAATCTGGTTGCTTATTAAATATTTTATGCCATTTTGTGTGGCTGCCATCACCAGTGTCATTTTTGGTTGTGTGTTTGTGTTTAACATTTAATGTGGCTGTGCAAATGATTTTGGGTTTGATAATGCTAAATATGCGGCTGGACAATTATGCGTAGCATACTTTTTTGGGCAACTGTAAGAGCAAATAAATATTTATAAGCAAGCTAAATTACTGAAATTCCATCAAATCCATTTAATAGTTTCAAAAATATTATAACGCTGGACAGTTCGATTCGGTGTCCTTACTGTGGAGCTGAATTTTGAATTTAATTTTTTCCTCGTTTTGCCTTAGACTATTCGACTATTGATTTACTAATGAAACAGATTGGAAAGAACAAACCCCAAGTCGTTTTTCAACACAAGAAACATGTAAGAAACTACATAACAAGGCTTAATTAGACACTTAAGCGACATGTCAAAAATGGACTATTTTTCCACCTTTGGCTTAGGCCATTTAAGCAGATTGTAGCGAAAGTGTTAACATTTGGTATGTGGGATAATGGAATGATAAACCTCAATATCAGACTGTATTTTAACAGCTTTCAATCCTTTTGTTGCTTGTTAATTGAGCCTAATCTGATCTAAAAAGAAACTATCAAACTATTCCGTTCGGATTCTGTAGGCCCCTTTCTCTTGTGCGAAAAATTTAAAGCACACACGCCAAGAGATCGAGAGAAGCTTGGCTTGGCCCCGTTGGAGGAGCTTGTCTTGCAAGTTAATTTATAACTCATTTACAATAAATTAGCACCACAACAACAAAAAAGGCCCTTTGCACCGTTCAAACGACATAGTTCCCAAAAGGTTTTTTCAGACGGAGACCGCCATGAGTAGATCCTTTTCTTGCCAAAGAGCACAAGATTGGGGAGGCAAAGTAAGCGAGGAAGCGGATGAACTGCATGCCTATTTCGTTAAACGAATACTTTAAATACCGAATAATACTCCAACTTACATATTAACGATTAATGCAGGACTAGAACACGGACATTTACGGAAAAGACTATTTGACTATAGCAGTACCAAACTACCGCAAATTTTGACGCAGTATATGCTCCGACAGCGGATTGGATGGTACGCGTCTCTCAAAAGCAAACTGCAGGACCAAAACATCACCCTCAGTGGAATTGCTACTCACTCAGAATGGGTAATACGAAATGTTTATCTTCTCACAGCGTTGACAGAGAGAAAAAGCAAAGGAATCAACATGCGATGAATTATGCTCTCTTTGCAATTTGAAGAAGTTAGAGAACATGACGCACTTTATTAGAATATGTCCTATTTTCCAAGAGTTTCGCTGTTTTAACGTGGAGAACTTGGAGGTTTTCGCGGCTCTAGATGAAGACATTGATTGGAAAAACTTGGCCAATTATATGAAATACTTACGCTTATAATAGTTATATTTTATTAATTGCAAGTAATGTTTAAATTTATATCAATTAATGTTTAAATGTTCAGTAAAGCTGACGGCTCCAAGCCGAGCTTTAAAATTTCTTTTTATTATATTTGTTGTTCTTTTTGTACAACAAAAATAAAAACAAAACAAAACAAAATTCCCAAAAGGCTGTTATCGTCAAACACCTTTGTGTGTCTCATCGAGGATTATAAAACTGACATAACGAGAAAAACAAAATCAAGTGTTCTGTTGAGAGAGTAAGCACGTCTGCTAAATTTGTCCCTGTCGCTTAGGTGAGCAGACAGCATACAAAAACAGAACATATTTGGAAATTCATAAAATATATAAATAAACTCGCTGACCTAAAGCGCGTTAACACTAAATGAAAAAGTGAAGCTTACATAACATTCTATAAAATTTTCATTATAAAATTTTGGAAACTTCAAGATTTTGTGGATCTTTTCATCTTCATCAAATATTTATTCACCTGTGCTCACGACAATCTAAATCACAAAAATTTAGTATTTTATGAACTTTAGATATAATATTTACCATCTGACTATTTTTCCGATTTCATGATAATAGAAACTTATTATGAAATTTCGTGATTGTTTCGACCTTTGGATTTATACCTCAATTTTACCCGTCTATTTAATCGTCTTCACACAAAATAAAATTTTGCAAATTTGGGACCGATTGGTTTACACCTTCTATTTACTCGTCGTCTCATTATAACACTTAAAAATCTCGCGATTTTTTTAACTTTTGATTTATAATTGCCATCTATTAAATCTTATTAATAAAATAGACTAATATTATACAATTGGCAAATTTCGCGGTCTTTTTGATCATTTAAATATAATTAAAGAACTATTCAGCAATCCGATGCGGAGGCCATCGTTGTTTCGTATATATATAGATATAAATATATATATTAAAAAAAAAATTCTCAATCAGAATTTGATCTAATTTGTACTTGGTCTTTACTCGGTAACTCAATCAGTCGTGTTCGCTCTTCAGCCCATTTCAAGTTTAAGTTCCATTAACATGAATTTCATTTTCAGAATCATTTAGGGTTTTACTTCTTAACTGCGCCAAATAGCTACTTAAATCGACTCTTCACGATATGCGGTTATTCGTTAGGGCCAAATTCTGCAAAATATCAATGAATATTGCCCGTCAATGAATTCAGTTGCCCCAAAGCTACGGTTAAGTTTCTCTTTAGAGGGGGGAGCAAACAACCAACACAAAGTAGTAAATCGAGCTCAATGAGTGTTCCGTGCAAGCACTCAAATGCTCGTGGTACAAACATACAAATAGAAACAGTTGCAATTATGTGTTTTGGCGCGAACGCCTTGTTGATTCACATTTTGGCACAAAGCGCCCCACAGCGTCGAGTGGCAGAACTAGCCAAGCGAAACCAATACACAGGCAATCACAGGTTACCCAAACACACATACAAAATGGCAGCTAATGGCCGACTTATACTACAGATTGGCGTTGCTGATTTTGGACTAAACAATAAATAAATAAACGAAGCAATATGAGAGCGTGTGAGTGTGCTGTGAGTGTGCTTTGTGTGTGTGTGTGCGGAACAGAGTTTCGTTCAAGTTGAAGTCAAGAGTGTTGTTGGGTGCTGAGTTGGTAATTTAAATATGCTTTATATACACGCCATACTCGCTCACACACACGTTCGTACACCTCAATCAGGGGTCAGTTGACGATGGATAGCGTAACGTAGCGTAGCGTAACTTAACCTGCCGCGATTTATAAGTTTTGTTTTTTTAGTCGGGGCGCGAACGTCAAGCCATCCAAACCGGTTCAAGTCATCTCGCCTTAAGTGCAATTTACTTTATAAATGATTTCAATTAACTCACTTACGCTGATTTTATTATTAACTTAACGCGCTAAACTGAATTAAAAAGCAAAAATAAAAATAAAAACACAACAAGAAAAAAACATTCGCTTAAATGTACATCGACGAGGATAGCGAGGAAAGTTCGCCCTTTGTGATGCTCACATCGCCGACCAAGTCGTGGGTCAGTCTGCCAGTGTAAACAATGAAGGCACTCACAGAGCTGCCCCCCACCACCACCACCAGCTCACCATCGAACACACATCTCTTAATTTCGCATTTCTTTTTTAGCTGCTGAACAGAGCAGCAAAGCACGAAAAAAAAACCGAAGTTGGCAAAAAGTTTAAATGACTTTTGTTGTTTTTCTAAGTGTTTTTTAATGGTCTACGTGTGCTGGACCCGGCTGCCAAGGCTTCTGCTGCTGCTGCTGCTGCATCTGATGTGGTCCTTGTTGATTTTTCACTAAATATTTTCATATAATGTATGAAAAGTTGCCCTGTCAGCATAAATTTATGTTATGCTAAACTCAGTCAAATTCATAAAAAAAACTTCCATAGAGTAAATTAAATTTACATTTCTGCCACAGTTTACTGTGACAAAGTTGTTCAAAAAAACTCTAAACACTGTTTTACAACATTTAATCATTTTTGTACTCAAATTAAGGATAGCAAGCTTAAATAAAATCATCATCAGAGCCACAAAAATTAGTTTATTTGATTCATGGTTTTGTGGTAATTAACGCAATTTAATCCAGAGCTGTGCATTTAGATTACAATTACGATTAACAATAGCATTACGCAGGTTACACTAGGTGGAAGGGTATATCTGTGGTAGGCGAAATGAAGCATTTTTGATGGGAGCACAATTGTTTTTGTAAACCACACACGCAGCAACCGACCATAGCTAATTTTTCTCCAACTCTTCCTACTATTTTTTGTTGTGGTTTAAAACTGAATTTCTTTAAATATATGTGTTTGTCTTGCTAAATATATGAGAACTAAATTGTTTATTTTTTTGAGAACGGTTTAAGATAAAATTCGTAAAAATTCATCACATATGGACAGGTTCTATGTGAACACAATCAAGGTTGCAAAGCTGTCCGATATATCACGAAATCAAGATGTAAATTATTTCAATCGATGAAATAAATAATGGAACTGGTTCATTCGACTAACGATTGAAGTCTCAAATAAAAGTTAAGCTGGAAATTTTATATTTATATAAAATAGGACAGTTTTGTAACATCTTCTCCATTCTTATGGTTTCCAGCCTTGAACACAATGATAGGACTTATTTTGATCTAAAGAGCAAGGGTAAGGACATAGAAACTTAATACTAAATTCTTCAATTTCTTTCAAATTTTTCGGAAGAGTTTGGTTAGATTCGAACCGTACCTTAAAGACTATAAGCCAAACCTTACCTAATCATCCTCGACAGAGCTGTGTTTTCAATTGTTCCAAACAAAACTTTATGTAACCTTATGTGAAACAAAAAAAACTATTATTTAAGGCAGGGGTCGGCAACGACAGCAGAGAAGTTGCCATTGGCAACTGAGAAAAAAATGAAAAATTACTAATATAAAATATTTAACGCCGACCCGTACCCCATAGATTAGTTAAAGATTCTGTGTATAAAATTACTTAAACCTTTTTTTTAACCTTTTCCTGTTTATTTTTGGGTCAATATTGGTTTTTAAATAATATCTAAATTCGTAGAATGATGAGACCGGGAAAAAAATTGCAAAATAACTTCCAAAATTTACAGACATTGAAGGTAGAGCGAACCTTTCAATTTCACAGACCAGTCTTATTTCGAGCCGCAGAAGGCTAAAAATAATGAGCAGGTCTTTATTTCAACCAATACAGTCTTATTTAACAGAAATAGGACAAAATAATTTAAGAAGCTATGACCTAAGGTAAGAAGCAATACTTACGGTCCAAAAAAAGTCCTTCAACCTTAAAATGATTTTAAAGTTCCAGTTTGAAACTTCTGCAGAAGTGTTTTGCTGCCACATAAATGTGTTTATAGCCAAGCAAAGCTGCCTTCAAATAGCCAAAAAAATCTCTGAATTTCATATAAAGCAATTAGCAAATATTAATAAATTGAATAAAAATAAATAAATGCAGCCGATGATTAATAAAATGGAATAATTGCAGGCAAACATTTAATTTTTTTTAATTCGCTTGTCAATATTAATTTGTTCTTATGACAAAAAAAGCAGTGGACTTCTATAAAATTTTCTTGAACATAGAGTTTAAATGTAAAACTATCCCGATCAACTCTATAAACTTAACATAAACAAAGCCTTCAACATAACTAATTATATACAAAAGCTTAGATTAATTTTTTTTAATGCAATTTTTTTTTTATTTTTATGTGTTTAAAAATTAAATTTAATCGCAAAGTTTCTGCGAAAATGGAAATGGATTTGCAAAACTTGTATGCTGTCAGGCCCTGCGGTCTGTGGTCAGTCACCGTGAATAGCTGAAAATATACATAGTTTCGAGAAGGGGTGAGGACGACAGATATCCCATAAAACCGCAATAGGTGGGATTACTTAAAGCTACGGCAAATTTGAAACTTAGTTTAGTATCATAAAAGTTCTTGTTCAAATATAAAATCCCAGCCAGAGATTTGCACGGGAGCACAGCAACTATTAGTGTACTGCATCCGTATTTTACATTTTTAACACTCTAGTGTCCTAACTACAGCATACAATGTATGCAGACTTTACTCGATTAATAACAGAATTGTACTTCGCTTATGCAGTGCCAATAATACCTGGAGCTACTTAATACCCTAATTTCATACTTTATAGGATTATATTGCTCTTACATTGGTTTCAGTTTCATTACGATACAACACGTATCAAATTGATATTGATGCACTTTTTTGTTGGGTGTACAATGTACACATGTATTAGTAGCGAGTGTCGTAGTTAGCAGAATCAACCACTTTGAAAGATGATCACTCAAGACACTTAGTCACAAAAATACTAGTAGGACAACGAATGTGTGTTTGATTTTACAGCATATTTAGGGTGTTTGTCAAACTGCAAATACTACACATAAAATAGCTATTCGGGCCAATCAAAGCTCAAGCCAAAGGGTTACTAAAAATCGATTGATTCCGGAGTGGAATGTTAGAAGGAAGGGAAGGGGAAAGGGAGAGGGATTTGAATAGACTAAAGATACCTTTAAAATGATTTTTATACCTGTTACTCGTAGAGTAAAAAAGGGTATTCTGAAGTCTTGCAAATGTATGTAACAGGCAGAAGGAATCATTTCCGACCATATAAAGTATATATATTCTTGATCAGCATCAACAGCCGAGTCGATATAGACATGTCCGTCTGTCTATCCGTTCGTCTGTCTGTATGAACACCTGGAACTCGGAGATGGTAAAAGATAGGGGTTTGGCGTGTATGGGACAAATGTTTCTTATACCTGCAGGCAGATCAAGTTTATTTTTTATTTTTGCCACGCCCCCTCCCGCCCCCGGAATTTGGAAAACACGTCATATCTCCCGCAGGTTTAAAGATAGATGATATATTTCTTCTAGAGATAGTTAGTCATTCGTAATATGTATTGATTTGCCGAAGATATGATAAAGATCGGATGAGCGGTTCTCAAGTTATGAGCAAAAAAGTGATAAAGGGCCGAGGTAAAAAAATGTTGCATTCTTTTCGGATGTTAACCCTAAGGAACGCAGGAACACTGTTAAACATGTTTTTTCATGAGTAAAGGGTATATCGAATTCGGTTAGACTCTACTGGGATTTGAAATCAGAACCTTTGCACAAGGACGGCAGCGTCTTAGCTCACACGACTATTAAGCTTTCACAAGAGATACCGACCAAATAATGGTAAAGAACGTAAGCAGTTGGCAATTAGTCGCTCAGCGAGCAACAAGGGCCGCGGCCGCTTAGAACGTAGAGGTTTTGGGATCTGTGAAAAGAGATATTTTTATACTTTTTGTTTTATTTTTAAAATTTCGTTCCTATATAAGGGTAAAACCATACCTTTTTGAAAACGCTTTTTTAGTGAGTGCACTATTAGTCCAAAAACCAGCATTCTTGCAGATCTCGGATAACTCTCATAACTCTTCATCAATATCAATTGGTGGACTAGTCAGTGTCAGTTTCTTATAGATATTCGAATTTTAAAATTCGGTGCCGACTTCTTACATTCACATTTGATATGCTTGCTCTGCAATGAATTTTTACTAATTAGCTGCATTATTTCAAAAGTTTTGATTTGTGTTCCCTTTGAATCTGTTTTTCAATTAAAAACTTGCATTTACATTCAGAAGCAAATAAATAAGTTCAATTACATTTGGGAGTTGGCGTTGAGCTGGAATTTTTAATTAAAACGGCTTTACCAAAAACCCATAAAGAGATTTACCATTCACGGAATTGGCTTAAATAATATTTTATTTATTTGAGCATGAGAATTGTGCTTTGCTCTCATTTTGTGCGATGGTCAAAAATCTCGTTAAAAACTTTAAATAGAATTGGCCTAGGCATTAAAGGAAATCCCTCCCCCTCCTCGAGCGCACACACACACACACCCAGACAGTTACTCTTACTTGCCCTGCTGCCACTTAGCAACTAGCTGCTTGGCAAAAAGCTTAAATTACGCGCTCAATTAAACTTTAAGCAAGTTGGCAGGGCCCAACCAATACAACGACAAAATCTAAACGCTAACTTCAAAGCCCTTTCAACGTTGTTTGACGTGCAGCCTCGCAGAAAATTCAGTGACACAGCAAAGGGGAAGTCCCCGTCTGAGTGGCAGCTTAAGAAGCGGCATTTTACGCATATTTAAGTCCCCGTCCTCTGCCTGCCGCGGATTTGGCTTTTGTTTCGGGCATAAACAAATAAATAGTTAACCAAATATTTGGTAAACAAATAAATATCTATATACATATTGACATTTATGCTTGTTGTTTGTGCGCAAACTGCCGAGAGTGTTTTGGCAAAACTGAAACCAACATTAAATAGAATTTAAACTAGAGAGAGGATATAACTTTTTTTGGTTGGCTTGGTGGGTGGCCTGGAAATGTTGATGGTGCAGCATGGCGTATACTTAACATTTAATTGGATTACTTTTTTGAGTTGGGGAAAAAATTGCGTAAATGAACAAACTTTCTATTGCAACTATTAGATGGTGCTAACATTGTTTTACCAAGCGACTTAAATACGTCTGCCCATTTATGTTTTGTTGGGTTTGCAAGTCATCATTAAAAAAAGAGTTTTTATCGTAAGCTTTACACATTTTATTCATACTTTCATTTCACTTTTATATTCAAATGCCTTTTTGCAGTTGATTTCTGATAGCCGCTGGTCTTTTCCATTTTTATTCAACTTTATTCATACCGACACACATGAACTGTTAATGCCCTATGTTTATTATAATATTTTTTTACGGAATTTTTAATTGTTTCCATGGCCCAAAACGGCCATGTCCTATCCACACATACTGCATATTGACAAATACAGATGGGTTTTCGGCTTTATCAAAAAACGAAAACATGAAAAAAATAAATAAAATGGAAAAAAAAAAACAGAATAATATTGAACAAATTCCCATTTGCACGAAATCAGAAACACACACGCACACACAGCTCGTCCAAATGTATTTTTGCATTTTTGTTGAATTCCAATTAAAAACCTTGATTTTGATTGTAACCTTGTGCACATGCTGGGTCCGAGTGCTGCCGCTGATCCAATTGGTCCGACTGGGTCACAAAGCAATGTAAAAATGTCGGTTGAGGAATTGTGTTAAAAGCGAATTTACATTAATTTCAATTTCCCATTTTTGTTTCTTTCCGCCTTGCACGGCAGGCAGGCCTTTCTCTTCAAAGAAATTAAATTGAATTTTCACCTACGGAGAAAACTACGAGAAAACAATTAAAATTAAAACAATTTATTTATATCAAGGGATGGGAATATCCAGCTTCAAGCAGAGCCACCAGATGCATTTATCAAATTGACTTCGCATTCGGTTTGATTGCAATTTGATTTTCTTGCTCTCTAGTAAACATTTGGAATGCAAATAACAATAATCACACAAATATTTGTCCAACGAAGTTTCCATCTTCCAAGGGCTGTGTGTTGTTTTTTCATCATATGGCAAACGAAATCAAATTTCAGAATTTCCTAAGGCCATTGATTAGGGGCAAGTGGAACGCAATCATCTGCAATGTGTAAAAATTTGACTCAAGTCTATCGGTGGCAGAATTAAGGCGAAAGGAAGACTTCATCTTAGGGCTTTAGGCCAAGTCAGCTGATAATTTATTCAAGTTGAGGCAAAGCTAATCTCGGTTCGCTCAATGAGTCTAATCATTCAATGAGATGATAAAAGCCAATGCCAATCCATGAAGACGAATCTCGGAGTTTTTGTGCCATTAAAGAAAATGAATGCTTAGGGATACAAATGTGAGTCACGAATAGAATATTGGATTGCCTCTAACACCACTATATTGGTGCCTTTTAGTCTTACTAGCTCTAAGCTCGCAGATGAGTTTCTAGACAGACAACTTACAGCTCTTTGAGTTTTTGTTTTATGTGTGAGGACTCAATTCCATCTTCGAGATGGCAACCCCAGGTAAGAGAGCAATGTACCCGATAAGCTGCTGGCAAAGGTGAGCGGCAAACCTTTTTTATGGGCAGTGACGTAGCGTATAGTTATGCCGCCCGGGGAGGAAGTCTACTTAGACGTCCACCTACCCCTTGAATCGTTCTAAATTTTAAACTTCTTTCTACACTGAGAAAAAAAAGGATAGTTTTTGATGATCCTTACGATATAGTTATATATAACAAATTCAAAGAGCTTTATATAATAAATTCTAAGAGCTTTAATATGAAAACCTGCTAAAGTTTATATCTGGAACACACTCTAGTATATTTTATTACTTAAAAAACTTTTACTTACTTTGCTGGGACTCGAACCTGGTTTCTTTGGACTAAAAACACAATGGGGGACTGACGTTTTAGACGACTGTGCTACGCTGTGCATCTCAGCCCGAGCAACAAAAGGGTTATATGTAATGATTCAGTCTGAAAGCATTCACCCATAAATGGTTGCTTGTAATTCTTAAGTCTTTATTCCACATTCAATCGATTTAAAAAGCGCAGTTAAAGTTGAAACCACATATCGCCAATGACTCCCTATGTCGCCAAACTATCAGAAGACTCTGAACTCAAACTATCGCCAAACTCACATTTTGACGAGGGAGATTAGAAACCCGACAAAATATTTCCAGGGAAAGCACACGTATTCTCTCTCTCTATGTGTGTGTCGGCTGCGACGCCGGCAGAATTATGAGTTCCTATCACATGTGATAGGAAAATGACATTTTGGGCACCACAGATCTGTGTTCAAGTGGATTTCTTGCCGGATTAAAAAGAAAATATCTAAGAATGTATGACAAGTTTCTCTGCCATTATTTAGTTTTATAAGGAAAGTTATGTATAGAAACATTTTGCTTTAAAATTTTAAATGTTAGATATTGCTCAGTGAAAATATAAGGGATTAAATCCAGCTCAAATCACAAGTCAAAATCAATCCCAAAAAAGGATAGTTAACTATCCAATGGATACCGAAAATATCCGGATAATCATCAAAAACTATCCCTTTTATTCTTATTGAGGTAGTGACCGACTTTTAACATCGTTTGGAACTGATTTTTCCGTATATCTTTGCCTTTTTTTGTCTGTGTATAGACTTTCTCTAACGAGCACCCATTAAAAACTTGCTCAAATATTGGTCTGCTTTATTTTCGAAATTAGGAATTTGTTTAACTCTCAAGTTCAACTCAAGTACTTTACCTTCACTATTAGGCCTCCACTTTTTCTCTATTGTCCACATTTTCCTTCCATGATTCTTTGCCTCTCACGCGCTCATCTCCAAGTTCCTTAGCAAAAACCGAAACACAGAATGAATCATGTGGTCGACAAACAGAAGAATGAAACTGACCAGGCCTCCTCCATACAAGAATATGCGTAAATCTGTGTATATTCAGATACGTGAATTGAATTGTGGGGGTGTTTGGTTGTGACGTGACTGCGTGTCCACCACGTTCATGGTCATGTTTGGTGCGTGCTGCAAAACAATTTAATTAATTCCAGATTTGCGCGAAATTTTTCACGAAAGGCGCCAGGAACAAACAGTTCGGACCCACAAATACCCACACCATACACACATACATGTAGATGCCAATTCTTGCAAAAGTACCGAATTCACACGTACCTTGACTATATATTTGTTTTCTCTTTTCACACACACACAGCCCGCCAGCTACGGTAAAAAGAACGGCATGTGGTACGCATCGCCCGGCAATCAGGGATGGGGCTCCAAGCCGGCCAGTCGCAAGCCCTCCATTATGGAAGCGGATTTGGGCACATTATCGACCACATCAGGCTCGATAAAACGCAGCGCCGGTCGGGTGATACGCATCATCAATAATTTGGATCATTCGGTGCAGGTGAGTGCAATGGAATGACCCTGCCGCCCCCCTTCCACCACCCATGGAAATGTATATGCAAAATCCAGCGAATTTCTGACCATACGATATTTATTGTTTCACCGCCTGACCGGGGCCCGTCATCAACAATGCAAAAATGGGCAAACGGGCAAATGGGCGAACGGGGAAAAATAAAATAAAAGAGAAATATTGCACCTCATGCGGTTTTTTTGGGCATTTTGGTCGAATTTTCACTACATTCCGTTTCGTATCGTATTTCCCAGCACTGTGCAAATGTTTTAATTGCTGCGATTAAAGCAGATGCATTGGTGCTGCAAATATTTATGTAAATTTGCTTGACTAATAAGTTCTTGTTTGGACATTTCATTAGAGATATGCGAAATTGGTGAAAATTGAATGGCCAGATTTTAGTGTCAAAAGTTTATAAATTAATTTTATTCTGAGAAGATTTTGAAATGATTTAGTTCAAAATAAATAAAAACTTCAATCTCCTAGCTTGCCTCACAACCACTTTTTATACCACTTTGCGACACTTCAAGGGAGTACAAAAGACGAAAGCCTTTTTGCAAGAAAGAAATGTGCCATCTGATGGATACCGAAGCGTAGATAGGGCGATCAATCCCCGATCGAAAAAAAGTCGCGAAAGCTTTACACGGTTCAATAACCGCGAAATTTTAACAATTTTAATTTGGAGTTGGCAAATGAAAGGTGTAGATTAATCGGTCTAAAATATTGCGAAATTTTTAAATATTTCATAGGACCATAAATATTGTTTAGATTGGGTAGACAAACGCTCCAAACACATATGAAAATCAGGGACTGTAATCATTATAAGTGATATTTTTAAAATCCCAACTTAATGATTATTTATTAATTTTTACTATTTTGCTCATTTCATAATGATTATTTTTGAGTTTTACTAAAAAACTCAGATTTTAATTGTTATTGTCTGAGTGAAAAAATAATACTTACAAAATAATGATTATTTTGTGATTTTTATTTTTTCGCTCAAAAATATCGCTCACGGTGCTATTACGACCATACGAAAAGGAACTGAAACAAAATAACTATATATTCTTAGGATGTGAACCAAAGCGAAACTTTGAAGCCAAATTTTGATTAAAAAAAACTCCTCCTTTAGGCGCGATTTTGGTGGTCAATGTGGCACTGGCGATCTGACACCGGATTTTAATAGATGTCGGCGAGATAAGACGAAAATAATTTGACCAAGTTTTCCAATTTTTGCATAGTTTTCAAGATATCCGCCCACAAAAGTATAAAATTTCACATAAAAACTTACAAAAAAAAAAACAAGGGCATAGCCTGATTTGTAGGGGAACCGGCCTCCGACGCTTTTAATTTTTTGAGTATGCAGTTTCAAAGTACACCAACGGAAAGTAGTTTAGCGATTTTTTGTACACTTCTAGTACAAACCCTGGATTTATAACAGCGATTTTTATCATATCGATCACAATCCTTTTTCGAGCTATCTATCCATTAAATAATTCCAATTTTTTTTCTGGTCAAAGATGGCATGTATACACTCCCCCGGAACAGTTTTCCAATTTTTTTAAATGCTATCCGTTACCTACAAAATTACGCAAAATTTTTAACACCATTTATTTAAGGAATCCAGAAAGGGTTTCACTTTCATATTTTACATGTCCAATTGTCGTTCCTAAATACAATTTCTGCAATTTTTTCAATATTTTAAAAGTTGAAGAAGGTGGTTAAAATTAATAAAAACAATAAAATGTATATACCTAAATTTTATTATTCACTTTCGTTTTTTCTATATTAATCAAGTTCAAACCATTTTACCGTGATTTACGAATCATTATATTAAAATCTATGAGGATTAGTAGCAGTATTGCAAAAAACTTAAATGCCAATTAAGATTAAAATTATTTCAGATCTAGTGCATTAGCGCACATCTTAGCTAAGTGACCCCCATGGTAGTTAATTTAATAATTACTGAAGCAATTGCTCTCAAATAACTGCACTATGATTGTGATGTTACTGAACCGAACTTTTTGTAAAATTAAAAAAAAATTTTTATTCTGGCTTTATGGCCAGAAAATAGCTACGGTAAATGGTTTGTATCTTACTGTAATTCCGTTTTCTCTTACGGTATACGTCGCACAGTGGGGCGAAAAGGCCAAAATCGCGCCATAATTCAGCGGAGCCCTGCAGCAAAAAACTGTTGATGCCATCTTTTTAAGATGATTAAAGTATTGAATAAAAAGTTAAAAGTTGGAAATATTTAGTAGAATTTTTTTTTTTAAGAATTAAAAAAAAAAAATTTTAATTGATTTTGCGAAAAAAAAATTTTTTTTTAACATATGAAGCTAAAAACTGGCCAATACGATTCTTTGCTAAAATTCTTAACTTGAAATTATTTTTTCGCAGTCGAAAGAGTATATCCTACAGTTTTCGTTGGAATATTCGGGTTAAATTTTCTAAACTTTTTGGATTTTAGAGATAATTATAATAAAAACCAACATAACCAATTTCGTAATATATTCAACAATTTTCTTAATTCCTCATCGCTACTTTCACTTGATTTAGAGTACTGCTCTTGAACTTCAGGTACATTTTCTAACAGATCTAAAGCTGATTTTGGCATTTCTCTTGAAATGATTCGACACTAGAGGATCCGAGGTAATGAACATTCTATTCAGAACATCGAGGTTGCACTTTCCCTATTGTATTTTTTCGAATGAAATCATCATTTTGTGCTTCCTGGGCCTCCTCGGTAAATTGACCAATTGGAAGCAATGCATAATTAATTATTTCCGGGCCATAAATAAAAAATTTATGCAAAGTCGGCGTCATATTGTACCAAGGGTACAAATTTACGAAATTCCTAGCAGTCTCCAAGGAGTAATTTTTGAATTTTTCTATATTAATATCATAGTTGCATAAAACAACTATTAATATAGTAATCTATATTTTAAGCAAATCAATGTCTATCTTAGTTATCTCTGTAGTCAATTCTGCGTTTTGAAAAAATCTCCTAGTAGTGTTACCATAGTTACTACTTCCAAATCCAGGTTTCGGGAAATCAATAAGTAAGCCTAGTTTTTCTTCTTCTTTCTGAATTCGATATTTTGTTCGGGAAACAATTTCTTTGTCCTCCACCGATCTGGCTTGTCACCTTCTTATAGGCATTTCAATTCAGGCAATAACACTACTAAATTAAACACTACCTGCTTCTTTTCCATGTTATTTATGAAAAGTGTTTTCAAATTTAATCCACTCGCAAATATCAAGAAAATAAACAAACAAACGATGTTGGAACAGCTGATTAATGCTTCACATGCGCGCGAATGTTCAGGGCTGGCGATACTTGAATTTTGAAAATGACTTCACTAAAATTCATTTTCTCAGAAAAGGCAAAAGGGCGATACTTTTTAGGACATAAAGTTTAATATTGAACTTTTTTTTAAAATTTATTTAAAGACCGATCGCGCGCGGGCGATTACTTTATGTCCAACAATAAGCAAAAAAATGTAGTTTTTTTGAGCTTTTTCAAAAATTAAAAAAAATATTAAATTGTTTTTTTTGAAAATTTGATTTATACTAATGAACTAAGAATAGTCAAAAGT
The DNA here is from genome assembly GCA_018904275.1 of Lordiphosa clarofinis. Classification (NCBI taxonomy): domain Eukaryota; kingdom Metazoa; phylum Arthropoda; class Insecta; order Diptera; family Drosophilidae; genus Lordiphosa; species Lordiphosa clarofinis. The sequence goes on along the minus strand of JAEIGQ010000005.1, from coordinate 4,959,124 downwards.
AATACTTCCAATCGCCACATATCCGCATAAAACTTTCATATTCATGAAAAACGATTGCGAACATACAAGAAAATGCCCTATTTTATGAATTCCTTAAAATCGAGTTCGAAAGGTAAACTTTAAATGCGTGTTGTGGGAGAACCAAATATCCTAGACTATTTTTCTTTTTTGATTATTACGCACAATTTAATCATCTTTCAAGTTGCATTTAAACTTTCTTTAATATCTAAAAAAAAAAAAATCTATTTTGGCGCGGAATTTGCTCTAGTCGCCCCAACGTGCGTCGTTTCGTTCAGACCGCCAAAATAATTTTGGAATGTGTTCAGTTCACTATAAGCGAAAAGTTTGAGTCAGGGACGCTAGCCTTACAATAAAACTATAAAATTTTGATCATCTGCCTGACTTTTCTACATATTACAAGCGAAAATAGTGGACCTGAGATGTCGGATCGTTACTAATTTGGTTCCGTTTTGGTATATTTTTTTAAACTGTTTGCATCTCCGTAAAATTAGTAAAATTAAGGTATGCGGAATGAAAAACGAACATTTTTCTATAGGCACACACAAAATTTTAAATAAAATCAATCAGAAAACATATTATTGAAAAGAATCGGTACTATTCCAGTCTAGATAACGTCTAGTCCTTTCTAGATAACGCACACGCGAAATTCAAGAATGCAACAGAGAGTTAAAAGTTATTTTGGCCATAAGGGCGATCCATTAAGATGTTTTTATACCCTTTGGGAGGGGTATATTGAGATTGTTCAGATGTTTGTAACGCATAGAAGGAGCATCTCCGACCACATAAAGTATATATATTTTTGATCAGCACGCCGAGCTAAGTTGATATAGCCATGTCCGTCTGTCCGTCCGTCTGTTTCTATGCTATCTCCTCCGTCAGTTTTAAAGCTATCGTAACCACACGTCTATTTTCTTAACCATTGGTCATCCATGGTTTAGTTTTTGCGGGTCAGTAACATCACAATCATAGTGCAGTTATTTGAAAGCAATTGCTTATTAATTTAACTACCATGGGGGTCACTGTGCGCTAATGCACTAGATCTGAAATAATTTTAATCTTAATTGGCATTTAAGTTTTTTGCAATACTGCTACTAATCCTCATAGATTTTAATATAATGATTCGTAAATCACGGTAAAATGGTTTGAACTTGATTAATATAGAAAAAACGAAAGTGAATAATAAAATTTAGGTATATACATTAGGGGGGGTCGATTTTTTTTCGACCAAAGCGTATAGCAAAAACGAAATCTACGGTCAATTCTAAGAAAATTTCACCAAGAAACCATGGGTCTAAAATGTTCTAGTCCGCGCAAATCGACTTCAAATATTTATGTTACTTTTTTCCAAAAATCAAGTTAGAAGGTCGCTGAACACCTACTATAACATGTTCTGTATACCCCAGAGCTTGCATTTATCTGAAAAATTTCATATAGAAGCCACACAAAGTGATAGGTGTCAAAAAGTGAGCCCAGTGCTACCCATCAACGTTGAAGCGGTGCTACCTATCAAAATTTTTTGTTTTACGTATAACTCCGCTATCGTCATCCGATCTTCATAGTTCCTTTGGCGAATCGATAAATAATCTGATTATAAAATTCTCTAGAAGGTACAAACCATCTATCTCCAAAACTGTGGGAGATATGAGGTTTTTCTGTGCGGGGCGGAAGGGGCGTGGCAACCTGTGACATAAAAATTTGTTTTCCGGCAACTATAAAGTATTTGTCCCATACAGTCAAACCTCTATCTCTTACCATGTCAGAGATCTGTACTTTGCGGTATTTGGACAGACAGACAGACATGACTATCTCTTGTATTACATTTTTTTAGCTTGGGACTTTTCGACCTAACAAAAATGGATTTCCGTAGATACTAGCAAAACAAATCGTTTGCCTAAAATACCTGGAAATCAGCGGATTTTTGTTTGGCAACTAAATATAATAACAATTGCTCAAAAGTATGGATCAATGGGAGATTTGGTTATTCTCACTGGAATAGTCGACAGTGACTAAGCCTTGGTGAATGTGAAAACTGCCCCAAAAACCGATTGACGGAATGCTAAGCGCTCTTGCGTCTGGCAAAGACATCTCAGCAGATATTTCCACTAGCTACAAATTATCTGCACACTGACAGTGAGGTAACCGGCTCGGTTCCACCTGGACTTGTTTTTCTTGTACCATCTTTCAACGATTAACTGAATCATTTGTTCTCCATAGTTGCTCGTTGACACATGACTATTAATTATATCATCTTCTTCAGTGACAAATTGGATCGTTGTTTTCACTTAAAAAACTTAATGTGCATTTTAAATAAAAATCACCAAAAAATTTATTTGTTGCTGTCGGGACAACTTTTGATCAAAATTTGGCCGCTATCTCGGCCGGTATTGTCGGCATATTTTCCGGCAAACAATTTCGAATTAAGTAACCTTTTCGTAAAGGGCTTTGGCGAAAAGTCATAAGCTAAAAAGAATATACAGGAGATAGCCATGTCCGTCTGTTACTAAGTTTATGCTATGATTTCACGATTTCTTCATTTGCAAAATCAATTGGTTCCGATCACAAATGGCCAAAAAAGATCTGCCAACACCCAAAGTCCCAAGCTAAAAAAATGTAATACAGAGATAGTCTGTCTGTCTGTCTGTCCAAATACCTGCAAAGGTACAGATCTCTGACTGGTAGAGATAGAGGTTTGACTTGTTGGGACAAATACTTCTTATGTTGCCGGAAAACAATTTTTGTCCGGTTGCCACGCCCCTTCCGCCCCGATTCAGAAAAAACCTCATATCTCAACAGTTTTGGAGATAGATGGTTTGTACCTCTAGAGTATTTTATAATCATGATTATTTTCGTTCGCCAAAGCTATTCGGTGATCGATCGGGTTATACGTAAAACAAAATTTTGATAGGTAGCACCGCTTCAACGTTGATGGGCGCTGGCTCACTTTTGACACCTGTCAGTGTGGCTTCTATTGAAATTTTTCAGATAAATCAAGCTCTGGGTATACGAACATGTTATGTAGTGTTCAGCGACCTTCTAACTTAATTTTGGGAAAAAGTAACATAAATATTTGAAGTCGATTTCGCGGACTAGTTAATTTAGACCCATGGTCGGTGAAATTTCAAATACGTAATCGTTATACTTCGTCGCCCCGGCCCCCTAAATACATTTTATTGTTTTTATTAATTTTAACCACCTTCTTCAACTTTTAAAATATTGAAAAAATTGCAGAAATTGTATTTAGGAACGACAATTGGACTGTAAAATTGAAAGTGAAACCCTTTCTGGATTCCTTAAATAAATGGTGTTAAAAATTTTGCGTAATTTTGTAGGTAACGGATAGCATTTAAAAAATTGGAAAACTGTTCCGGGGGAGTGTATACATGCCATCTTTGACCAGAAAAAAATTGGAATTATTTATGGATAGATAGCTCGAAAAAGGTTGTGATTGATATGATAAAAATCGCTGTTATAAATCCAGGGTTTGTACTAGAAGTGTAGAAAAAATCGCTAAACTACTTTCCGTTGGTGTACTTTGAAACTGCATACTCAAAAAATTAAAAGCGTCGGAGGCCGGTTCCCCACAAATCAGGCTATGCCCTTGTTTTTTTTTTTTTGTAAGTTTTTATGTGAAATTTTATACTTTTGTGGGCGGATATCTTGAAAACTATGCAAAAATTGGACAACTTGGTCAAATTATTTTCGTCTTATCTCGCCGACATCTATTAAAATCCGGTGTCAGATCGCCAGTGCCACTTGACCACCAAAATCGCGCCTAAAGGAGGAGTTTTTTTTAATCAAAATTTGGCTTCAACGTTTCGCCTTGGTTCACATCCTAAGAATATATAGTTATTTTGTTTCAGTTCCTTTTCGTATGGTCGTAATAGCACCGTGAGCGATATTTTTGAGCGAAAAAATAAAAATCACAAAATAATCATTATTTTGTAAGTATTATTTTTTCACTCAGACAATAACAATTAAAATCAGATTTTTTTAGTAAAACTCAAAGTTTAATAATTATTACTGAGGAATATGTCCAAAAAATCATTAAGTCGAAAATCATTGCAGATATGCATTTTAGATGCAAATAGAACCAAATTGGTATAGTTCTTTTATTTGTACGACTTTTCTAAGTATATGATTTTTTACCTTAAAAAATATAAAATAATCATTATTTACGGTCCCTGATGAAAATATCCAAAATTTTCATCTGTGTTTAGATTAGAATAAAGTCGGCTAAAGCGGAGGGTATCTAGGCGGAGTAAAGCATGTGGTCAAGAAAATCGTGAACATTGTAAAAGAATCAAAGTCCTACGATTGTTATAAGGATTGAATCAATGGCATTTTAAGACTTCTTTTTAAGAGTTGTAAAACAAAACCGCGAAGTTAGCCAAATGTTCATTTGAGTATTTTTTAAATTTATTTTATTAATTAATCGCATGACCACAGATTATTATCAAGATTTAATGGTTGGCCATTAGACTGGACCCCAAAACGGCAAAATGGTAAAAACAGGTCTCAGCATTTCCAAAGCTAGTGTTTGGATTATAATTAATAATTGTGAAAATCAAAAAATTCTATTTTAATTTTAAATGGTCGCGACAGAGCCTTAAAGTTTTCAAAAAAATTACTCATACGACACGTTCATTGAATACAAAATTTTGATTCATTCTAATTGCTGTCATCTTTTGAAACTACACATAGTAGTAGCCTTTTATTATTTTTCATTTGAATACTTTTTTTAAATAAAATTAACGTCTACTATTTATAAATGAAAAAAAAAAATATATGATAATATGCTGCCTACTGCGTATGAGTTATATACAAAAACTTTAAAGGCTGTTCGCGCCCGTTAAAACTCGACTTTTTTACTGAGAGCTTGACCTTAAAAATTTCATACTCATGGGGTTCTAATAGCCATGTAAGCGAAAAAATAGTAGGTGTAGATAAAATCGCGATATTTTTTTAAAATTTTTGTTTGAGCTAGATGGGTGAAGCAAGTGTTCCAAAAAATCAGGAAATATGCAAAATTTGTGAATTTGTAAGATTAATTCAGGCAATTCTGGTCGGATTAAATAGCAGGTGACGTTGAATCGGCTTAAGAAAATTGAAAAATTTGCTATGATTTTATATGACTTTATATAAACATGAAGACAGGAAAAAAGACTTGAAAATGGACAGGTAAATAGGAAGTGCAGATCAAAAAAATCAAAAAATTTCAGTAATTTGAAACAATTTTTAATGAGTTTAAAATATTATGTAGATTTTATAGGTGGCAATTTCCAAGGAAGCTTAACTTCTTTGTTTTGAGTTTGAACTTCCTACGGAACGCAGCAACACATGCCGGGTTCCTCTTGGTAATTTAATAAATTTTTATATCTATCGCTAGAATCAACTGTATTTCCGAATCTAATATTATTCCTCTTCACAAAAAGTGGGGAAATTCTGATAGTATACCTAAGTTATCCGCTATTCCAAAATTTTTTGAACAGATTATAACCTCATCCTTACAGCAATATTGTAAATCGATTTTATCACCTTTCCAGCCTGAATTTACAAAGCGTCTGCCAACTACGATGTCACTATGATGTAATCTACACCAACTTCAGTAAAGCTTTTGATTGTGTAAACCATGATTTTCGCCTTTTTAAGCTTGTGTTTAGGATTTCCTTCCTCTTTTCTATTATTAAAAAAAATTGATCTATTTTAAAGATAGAACTCAAAAAGAGCAACTCAAAAAGATCTGCTTCGCTCTAATACATAAAAACCTGTCTTTGTCACTTCTATAGAATTAGTTCAGAGGCAAATCTAACATTTTGCCCTACGTGGCTTAAATTGGAACCCTAACCTTCGATTACCAACGTACTCCAGCAGACTTTTGCTTATTGACCTTCCGTCGTTAGCTTATCGTAGAAGAGTACAAGGCGTTTCTTTTCTTCATAAACAAATTATTGGTGAATCTTTCAATGAAAACGTCTTAATTCGAATTCCGAATTCGATTAATCGGAATTGGCAAGAGTTCTCAATTCTGCCATCAAGACGGTTGATCGAAAGAAAGTAATGATAAGAATAACACAGTTTTTGGAAGCTGGAACATTTAAGATTCCATAGATTTGACTGAAATCGGAAACGGTAGCAAGAAATATTTTCATCACCAAGCCTTTCGTCAAGCTACTGCCAAACTTTCTTCCTGACTTGAGATATAAATATTGCGACAAAATGTTTGCAGGGCACAAACATAACAAAATCCACTTAGATAAATTTTGGTACATAAACATTCATGGCAAAATGGCTTATAAAATTCACAAAACGTCTAAAATCTATTATAATAAATTTATGTAAATTGAACAATATATTCTGGTGCAACAACAAATAGAGGAGAATATTTAACCCCGCTGGATGACCCTCCCATATCCAAGATGAGTACCAGGACATTCTGTTGAAATTTACTATTCAGCTTGAATTGATTGGGTGGTAATGGTTGGTTTCCGAAATATTTAAGCCCGTTGAGTTGTCAAGCTGAGGTCGCCTGCCAATTTTGCTTGCGTTCGTATTTTTGTATAAATATTTTCAATAAATATTTTAAATGGTCAGCAGTTTTGGTCATTTTTATTTTTACTCTCTCTCTATCTCTTTCTCTTTAATTTTCTGTTCACGGCTGACAGTTTATTTGGACTTAACTGACTAACTGTCATTAAGGGATCTACGCATAAATGATTTGTAAAATTTATTTCCCTCTCGTTTTTTTTTAATATGCATTGGGACATTTATAAATAAGTAGCAAAGTGCGAGGGATATTTCAGAAATACCAAGAACTGGTGCAACTTAAGTTGGTTCAAAACTTAGGTTTTGTTTTTGGAGGTAACTAATTGGCAATTAAAGTTTGACTTAAATATTCTTCCGCTTGCTAGGCTAAACTTTATGCCGATGAGATCAAAAAACGTTGCATTAAAAAAATTCATTATAAAAAGCAGAAAAATTACAAAATATTTCATTCAGCAGAAAATAACCAAGTTCTAGAACTGAGTTAGAAGTTGAGAGTTACAAAGTGAAGAACTTCCTATCGAAAATCCCTTGACACACGACCTGCCTACTTTTGCCATGTGTCGTTAGTTATAGAATATTTTTTATATTATTTACAACTTTCAATTAACCCCTCGGGAAACCATAAAAATGACGACGAATATCCACTGGGTTCTATGGCCATCATTAGTTGCGGTTGCCATTTTTCAAATGCATTTTTCTGTTCTGTCTGTGTCGTTGTTTTTTTATTCTGGGCTTTTGGTTTTTATGCCATGATGAATTTCATTTTAATGACCGCGCAATTAAAATAACATGATTTTTTATTATTGTTGTTGTTCATTCATTGTAAAAATCCTTCGAGTGGCTGAAGTGCATTTATAAAATTTGCATAGCATACTTTTTAGGTGCGAAAACTGACTTTGACATTCAAATAGAAAAAGGCAGAAGGCGTTAAAACAGCAACAAAAACTCCGCACAATTAACCTTTGCACACTTTTTTTTTTGTTTTTTGGCCAAGCCATGCAGCAATCATATGGAAAATCAATTGTCTGCAATTTGTATTTTATTGTACGTCTGCAGCTCCAGCAACAAAAATTGAAGCCACGGTCAATTTGGTAATTTCCGCTGACATACAAAAAAGTCAGACCACACCACAAAAGAAGTGGGCGCGGTGGGGTGGGGCGGGGCAGGTGTGAACGAAAATTATAACCCTCTCTCTCTCTCTCTCTCTCTTCGTCCGTTTATTGTAATTTCTGCTGATTATTATGAAAATGCCTTAAAAATATGAATTGGCTGGGACGAAGCGTCGGCACTTTGGGCGTCGTCGTTGTCCTAGTAACGCTTTATGGTAATTTCGCTAAGTGCAAGTAAATTTTACGTAGCTCCTTTTTTGCACGGCACGTGCTGCTTTTATGAATCAAAAACTATGTACGTTAGGGCGTTGTGTGGGCGACTACTTTGACCTCGAACGATTTGTATTTTTTTTTTTTGCTGCATAAGAAAATTAGCTATACGTCTCTTTTCGACAACATGGGGCTAAGAACAAGGTCCTTTGGGTGTGTTTGAAGCATTTTAAGACGGACTAAGAGTTGGCAATTTAGAACTTTAAAGCGGAAAGTTGAACAAATATTAACTGTATAAACAAGTTATGAGTTTTTGATATTTTTGAGGGAATAATTCTGAAACTGGAAACCGAAACCAATATTACTTTATTTGTGGAAAACCGAAAACCGTTGAGCGTTACTATCGTATCCAATAAAACCGGAGCTTAACCGCTCTTTGATGCACGACAGAGAACTGCTTCGTGTTATTGTAAATCGTTTATGCATTAATGTGCTCAACCCATCAAACTTCAAAGCACACACATGTTCGCTGTAGTTTTATATTCAATCAAACCTGTTGGGAGCAACATGTTCGTCTTTACTCAATTTAAGTCGAGTGTTTGCTCGTTCGGCTCAGAAGTGATTGAACCAGGGTTCCCCACGCAGAGAGCGCTGAAACGTGACTGTGTCTCTCTCTAACACACAATGAAGTATGACTTCGGCAAGCATTCGGAGAGTAAGTTCGTGCCGCTGGGGCTATCGCTGGGAACTCTGGATTGAACGAAAATCACCTCGTAAAGAGAGAGACTACTTTGTAAAGCTCAGCCAATTGAGAGAACAGAAAAATGTGACACCTGAATGCCAATATACTGACCAACATGTTCAATCAGCCGACTCTCGCTCAACCGCACGATGCATTTGCCGGTATCAAGCTGATTTTATTCAATGCCGAGTTTTGTTGATTGATTAAACTTCATGAAGGAACTTTTGTGTGAGATATCTGTTGTTCTCCGGTACCGGAACTGCCTCGGTTTTTTTTAATAATCGAGCAAGTATATGTAACTTCACATATATAAGCAGTTTTAAACTTCCATTTAGAACTTGAACTCTTTAAGGTGTGTTCAGCTTTAGCGTCCAATAAAAACTTCAATGTTCATGGAACACCACTTAACAACTGTCACTGCAATTCAATAGCTTAAAATGCTGCAAAATTACCGTATTTCCCTTTTCCTCCATCAGCACTCTGCAGTTGGCAAACAATTCAATTGACCAAAATCGAATTTCATGGCTAATTAATATGATTCTTTTACCAGTAAAAACAATGAACCCAGACATGGGAAATGGCAATGACAAACAAAAAACAAAACCAAACAATCGACCATCTGCAGACCCCTTCCTCTCTCCCCCCTTACCCTCCCTGTATCTTTCTGTCGCACTCAAGACACACTTAATGGAGTTTGCAATGCAAATTTGACCAAAGTACAACCAAAAACAACAAAAAAGAAAGGAAATTGTAGTAGTCGGTTAGTTGTTGTTGTTGTTTCTGCTTCTATTGCCCTGGCACACTGCACGCTCTCAATGACCAAGGCCAAGGACATGTCGCGCGTCGGCGTCGTTGTCGTACACAAAACACAACAACGAAAAATATTTTGTACAACAAAACGGTAAAAGCGCTCGAGGGAGACAGAAATAGTGGGGGGGGGGTGGGTGACGCCAATTGCATTTGTTGTACATGTAGACAAGTTGGGGCTCCCCCATTGAGGCACAGTGGTTAAAGTGTTTAAGAAATTTGATGTTCTTAAATGTAGTAAGCAAAGATTGATTACGTGATTTATTTCATTTGCAAGAAATTTAAGCCAAAACTATAAAATTTTGGGAAAATCAATTAAACTCAACAAATCTTTTTATCAGAAAAAAATATCGTGTATTGTTCAATAAAAACTACCAAAATTACATTTAATTTGACCAAAAGTGACCACATGTTTATATAAACATTTCTTGACCTAAGGGAACACAGACTATTGATTTAAGTTCGGAACTAAGGAAAGTTTGCAATCCTTCTCTGGTTGTAAGCCTGTGTAATAGATCCTTAAAAAAGTTACTTCCAGTAATTGTAAAAGCGAACCATTTTCAAAAGTCATGTTTTGGTTCAAAGAACAATAAAAACCCAAGCTGAATTGGATCTGAAACCGTTTTGCAACCTTGGAAACTCGGATTATTTTTCCCTACAAATTTTTTACTGACTGGCCTAACTTTGATTTTCTAACTTGGCATAGCTGTAACACAGCTATGATATATTTTAAATGGTTTTGCCTACTGTGATATTTTTCATCTGAAGTGTTGACTCTTACTTTAGTTTTCTAAAATCAAAGGCAATTTGTCGTCTTGCGGTTCGGAAGTACAATTCTTGTGGATTTTTCCGATGATAAAAGTTAAATTTTTAATATCGGTCTGCCTTCCAAAAATATAAGCCCTAAAGATTTTGGCTGATTTGGTTATGCTGGAATGGTCGCACTGTGGAAAAAAGATCGATTTTGATGGATCCTCAAGATGTTTTCGGTATCTATTTGGACTGGATAGTTAACTATCCGCTTTTACGATCCATTGGATATTTTCGAAGTCGGTTTATGTTTGCTTAAAAAGGATATATAAAAAAAAATCTTCAATGATCTTTATTCTTCATCCAAAGGAACTGAAAAATGTGAAAAGAATAAAAATGGATCTTAAAGTGGAAACTTGAATATCCATATATTTTCGAAGTCGGTTTATGTTTGCTTAAAAAGGATATATAAAAACAAGTGAGAAAGTCGGTCAAGCCCGACTATAACATACTCTGTACCCGGAGTAGAAGCTGAATGCAATGCTGGTGCTGCGCTCATCTCAAGGTCTCTCTCTCATTTTCTCTCTCTCTCACTCTCTCTCTCGCTCTCTCTCTCTCTAAGATTGTGTGGTGTTAATTGTGAATGGGTGGGAGGGGGTGGGGCGAGGGAGATGTACCCTTTTGCTCATAACTTGACAACCGCTGATCCGATCATTATCATTTCTTCGGCAAATCGATACATTTTGCTAATTACTAACTATCTTCAGAAGGAACGAATCGTCTATCTTCAAAACTGTAGGAGATATGAATTGTGGGAGCGGGAGGGGGCGTGGCAAAAATTGAAAATAAACTTGATCTGCCTGCAGCTATAAGAAGCATTTGTCCAATACATGTCAAACCTCTATCTCTTACCATCTCCGAGATCTGTTTGTTCATACGGACGGACGGACGGACGGACGGACGGACGGACAGACGGACAGACGGACAGACGGACATGGCTATATCGACTCGGCTGTTGATGCTGATCAAGAATATATATACTTTCTATAGTCGGAAATGATTCCTTCTCCCTGTTACATACTTTTGCACAAACTTAATATACTCTATGTACCTTCGGTACAGAGTATAAAAAATCTTCAATGATCTTTATTCTTCATCCAAAGGAACTGAAAAATGTGAAAAGAATAAAAATGGATCTTAAAGTGGAAACTTGAATATCCATTCTACTGGGATCTTTTTTTTCTCTGTGCGGTATTGTTTTATTCCACTTATAACTATGTATAGTCTCTAAAGTTATTGTGTATAACTCATACGCAGTGTTGCCCATTATGAAATATTTGTTTCATTTATAAATAGTAGGGTTGATTGTATTTAAGAACTTTACGAATTTGTAAAATAATAAAGGCTTCTACTATCGGCAATGTTCCGACTTTCGAGACGGTTTTCTTGTAAACGTCTGCAAGTGAATCTCTGAAATCAATGTATTACAATATACCTTGATCTAGTAACCACAGAAATTATTCGCAAAATATTGCGAATTTTGCAAATTTCGAGACAAATAAGCGATATTTCCTAACTTCTCATTTGAGTTTAGATTAATAAAGACGCTAAGATTATTATGAAAATTTGGTAGGTGTGGACAAAATGATCCAAAAATCGCGAAATTTCAAAAATTCTCATTTGAGTTTAGATTAATATTAAAACGGGTAAACCGGCTGACTTATAGGTGAAGTGGATCGATTAGTCAAGAAAACCGCGAGCTTTGCAAAATTTTCAAAGGACCTAAGATAATTATGAAGTTTGGATAGATGGCAGTTGAAGACGCGTATATGAAAGGTGTGTAGACCAAAAACCGAAAAATTTGCCAAAATTTCATTTGAATATTTAAGAAAGCGCAGGCGTTGGTATATTACTCCAACGCTGTAAAATATTGCAAAATTTCCCAATTTTTTTTATTACCTAGGATTATTATGAAGATTCGATTGATGGCAATGTAGACGGATCAATACAAGGTGTAGATCACAATTTTAAGAGAATTGCGAAATTCGCAAATTTTAGTTATGACCAAAGATTATTATAAAGACTTAACGGACGGCAGAAGTAGATGGGTAAATATTGGAAGTGTATATGTGTAGACCGAACTGCCCAAAAATCGAGTAATTTCCATAATTGTCATTTGAACTTGGATTTTTCGCGAAATTTAAAACGTTTTATGAGTTTTGGGAATCATTTAAATTTGATAGATGGCAATTAAAGAACGATAAATAGGAAGTGTCGGTCAATCGATTTAATAATATTTTCACATATGCAATATTTTAATATGAAGTTAGATTAACATGAAAACGGGTATATAGAAGATCTGGATCAAACGGACCACAAAATCGCGAAGACTTAAAATAAGTTTTTATGAGTTTATAATGTAATGAAGATTGAATTGATGGCAAATGACAAGTAAGCCTCACTTCTACGTTTTGTGTTTAAAATTCAACAGAGGGCGTAGCAAAACACGCCGGGTGTTATAGTTAGAAAAGCTTGGCTTAACTTTGATACTCATGTTATTTGAAATACTGTGACGCAATGAAATTTGAGTCATTCTGAGTACGAGGCTTTACACGGAAACCAAATCGGAATTCGAAACAAGGACGTAAATGTAATTTTAAATGATGACAGCAATTGAATTAAACTTACGATTTCGTTGTAAATATTTGTATTTAATAAACGGGTCGTATGTGTAATTTTTCATAATTCATCCATTTGAAATTCAAATAAAATTGTTTGATTTTAACAATTATGAACTATACAACATATGTTAGCTTTGGGAATGCTGAGACAAACCTTTTTTCAATTTTGTTGTTTTGAGGTCTAACCCAATGTACAGTTGTAGGAAAGTAAACTTTTTGATTCGGATATAACCTTTGAGAGGATTATTAGAGTCTTCAAATAGACAAGGACGCAATTCAGTATGCACGAACAGCATAGGCTTTGATTTCTTATTTTTGTGTTTATGTTTCGTCCTGTTATTGCCTATGAGCTAACAGATCTTCTCTTTGCAGTGTAAGGTTTACAGGGACAACAGAACTGGAAAAAGTTCAATCATCAATTGAAATCTTTTTTGGCATTCGTCAACTCTCAATACTCATATGAACATAGTGTTAGATTAAATTGAATTTGTTTTTCTATGGAGATGAGCATTCGTTAGCGTTTAAGTATATATATGGATTATGTATCAAAAGGAGAATTGCTTAGATCTGCTTAATACCTGATAAGGCTGTGATCCAGTTTATTGAACTACTGGAAATAGGGTTTAGCTGATGATGATGCCGTCTATGTAAAAACCGAATGAACCCTTTTTTTACCAAGTTTCAAATTCAAAAATGTAAATCTCGAAAAGCCACAAATGTGCCTCAGTCCTCACATTAAAGTGTGACCACGGTATCAGCTTCAATTCGCCTACCATTGTCTGAGTGTCGTCTGTTTGTGTATTTGTTTGTGTCTGGGTTACCTCTGCTGCTTTCTACACTTCTGCTTCTGCTCTTGCTCCCGCTTCGTAATGCAATTGAAAGCCGCAATAAATGGCTGTGCATAATGGCGTGCTACTTCAATATTGGCGGGTTCTCTTGAATAATATTTGGCAATCTAAAGTGCAGCGTGTCGCATTGCATTTTGGACTCGTTTCATCGAAACTTTTTGGTGTTGTGTACTGACGTATATGAGCAGCTTTAGTATTCAGTTTATTAAGTGTTTAAACCAAACCCGAACACACACTCACACTCGAGCGTGATATACGGGCTCAGTTTTTCTCATATGCAAAACGCCACAGGGGTATTGAACAGTCAACAAGGCGAATGGCACAACAAAGACAGCTACCTGGCACCTGACGGCCCTGCGTGAGTGTGTGTGTGTGTGTTTGAAAGCGTCAAATGAAGGCAAACACCAAAAAAAACTGGACAGAAAAAAATTTCGTTGAAAAATTGAAAATATTGGGGATTCGGCTTAAGGAACAATTTGAATGCGCTTAAGATGTGACTTAAAAGGGTGTTAAACTGATAAGAAAAGAGGAAAATAATCAACACGAATTGAAAAACTAAAACATTACTTTGATCACATAAAAAGTACCTTTTTCACCTCTAAACCTCTTATAAACAGCACCTTATAGCCCTTTTTAGAGAAAACAAGATGTGTGTATTGCTATTTCAAGAACCTCACGGTATTGGCATTCTTAGTATTTCAAGTGATTTAATACTGTTACAAAACAAAATTTACAAGTGATTTAAAATTGTTTCGATCTTTAAATAAGAACCAAAAATATTCTTTTTTTAAGTCTAATAAATACCAAGATATTTTGTACTTGAACTCAGGAGTTTACTAACAAAATTATAATAATGAAAGTTCTTAATTTAGGTACATTCAAAAGCGAAATATAGTTGAATTATTAAAACTCTACTATTCTTTCTTTTCTGACTGTACAGGGTTTTAACTTATTTACCCCATTCTAGTTCGCATAGATCAACACACTCTTTATATTTGTTAAACGTTAACCATTTCCAATTTCAAGCCATATTCACACTTGATGCAAATTTCCGCCGTACCGCACATCAATCGCTGTGTGGGACTTGGGACTGGCACTGTGCTTTAACTCTTTTCAACCTCTCGGTTGACGTATTTTCATTTAAATTACTTTTGTTCCTTTTGTGGAGCACAGCGTCGTGCTCTGCTTCGATTTTCTTTTTTGTGTTTCAGTTTAACGTCTTTTGTTTTATGCATGTTTGTATTTTATTGGAATTCCTTTTTGGTCGCTACAAAAATATTTGAGAAATTTGCACGGCTTTTGACGTCACCAGCAAACAATGTACAGTTGTAGCGGCTGAGGAAGTATAGTGTGTGTGAAAAAAGGTGGGGGAAATTTATATCAACTAGACACATAACGTAATTGGCTTAACAATTGCCATTTGTTTTCGGACCAGGAAGCCAGTCACGTGATTGAAGCTTCGGTCATGTAATGTAATTATTTGCGCATATAATTATATTTGTTTATGCATTCACTAAATCCATGGCAAAATGTCCATGTCAGCCATCTTGAGCATAGAACCCGTTATGCGTCCATGTGTGTGGGGTTGGGTTTGTATGTATGTGGGGTGTAAATTGAACGCTTATGCTCGGCAGGCGTTTGCAATAAGTGACATTCATGCATAATTTATAGTTTTAGGTATCGATGAGTAGACACACACACACACACAGCCGAGATTTTCCCAAGCAACTAAAATGCACTCACATTGAATTATTAACCAGCATTTTCTTCTTCTGCTTCTTATCAAATTAATTTTCTACTCAATTAAATGACAGCCTAGGAATCTTGTGTTGGCTTGTGAAGGAAATCACATATTCCAAAAATTATGAGTGTTTATAAGGCCTTACGGTTGGGTAGCTGATTGTGTGAGAGTCTGGAAATATTTTAAAAGACTTTTAGCAGGAAAAAATTGTGAAGCCTAGGACAAAACTCCCGCTTAATAATTGTAATAAGGATTTTGCTGTGTAACTACAATGTTGCTTTACTTATTCAAAACAGCCTTTTGATCCTTTTTCCCGCCAAGCTCGATTTCGGAAGTAGTATATCAACATATTCGTTTTAAGTTACTCTGTTACAGAAAATTTATACATGTCCGTTTGTCTGGTAGAAACTTGATTTGTATACTTCTTATTTATGCAAGCGAAACCAGTAATATTGAGGGTGTCACAAAAATCTCTAGATTGCAATCGCTCGCAAAATTCCGTCGGTGTCCCAGAACTTCAAGAGATTTCATTTTTTTATTTGAAACCCGAGTTGGAAGGTTTGTGTACATGCTTGTGGTATTTTTCTCTCAAATCTATAAACAGGGTTGTACTTTTTGGCAAAAAAATTCCCCATCTTATAGTTTTGAGGTAATTTGATGTTTAAATGGATTTTTTGATTGTGTTACATATTTTACGATGCATTTTTAAATTATAATTCAAATTGAAGTCATATTCTTCAAAAACAAAATGAAAAATATAAAAAAAAAATTTTGCGCCAATTATTAAATGTAACTTGGCAACCCTTGTTGCCATGTGTGAGAGGGCGCCGACTGACTTTGAGTAGCGAGTAGTCACATTCGGTTGGTTTTGCAAACAATTATTGAAACGCAATTAAAAAATTTAATTTATTTGATGCAATCTATGCAGCAAAATAATGTTGATTCCATTTCTAATACCAATTTAACTTATCAAAATTGTTTTAGTGGTGAATTTCCCCTAATCTCCCAACAAAACACGAGAGATTTAAAAGCAACCGAAAGAAATTTCGGCGCCACTGAGAATTGGATTTGGGTTGGAATTTGGTTGGAAGAGATTTCTGTGACACCGATGTATAAAAGTTTTGTATATTTTTTAGATTTATAGAGTGCAGGACTGTGCATAGAAATTACCATTATAATTACTATTAATATTTATGGGTTAGTAAAATTGAACTACTATTATATTTTTACAATTTTATTTATAACGAAAGCGTAAGTTAAAGTCGGCTCTAACCGACTTCGATATACCCGTTACTCATGAAAAAAACATGTTTAACGGTGTTCCTGCGTTACTTAGGGTGACCATCCGAAAAGTTTGCAACATTTTTTTTATGGTGGGAGGTTGGTTAGTGGGGGGGCTTTGTTCACTTTTATGCTCATAACTTGAGAACCGTTGATCCGATCTTTATCATTTCTTCGGCAAATCGATTCATTTTGCTAATAACTAACTATCTCTAGAAGGTACAAATCTTCTATGTTCAAAAGGTTTTGAGGTTTTCCTCAATGATTCTCGTCCTCATGTACCAATGAGCCCCGGTTAAGCGTCTTAGGATTTTGACCTGCAGAATCCTTATGCGATCTAGGTGCGACACCTGTAGTCCGTACCTCCATGCTGGTGCGAGTATGGTTTTGTAAATGAGTATCTTGTTTCTGAGTGACAGTTTGCTCCTGGAGTTTAGCAGCCAGCTCATCTTTTGAGTCTTGAGCGATTTGAAGGTGAGCCTTGCTTATTATCGGTAACCTGCAAAGTGGTCCAACAGATCTCCTTGGAGAAAAACTCCTGGGCAATCGACTTTTCTCAGAGTGTAGGTAACACTTGCACACTTTGAGTGATTTAGTCCTATATTCCAACTTGAGCACCAATTTCCGATTCTTCTTAAATATTTACTCTTGCATCATGTCAGAAGCGGTATATATGCAGGGATCCCTTGCCAACAGTGCAGTGTCTTCTGCAAAGGTAGCGATCATAAAATCGTTTCTGTCGACGATTTGGGGATTTCGATCAGATGTCGTGATCGCATATCGTGAGTGAAGAGGTTGTAAAGCCTAGGACACTTTCTTGTGGGACACCAGTGCTGATTAGCTTTGTCTATGATGTTTCTCCTTCTTGGACTACAAAAGAAAAGTGATTTTATTTTGTACAGCAGGCCATCATGCGATGAACAGATACTATGGTTGGGGAAAATACGCGATGTTAGCGACTTCAAAGACTGGTGGAATCATGTAAAGAATCTGCGAGTTCACTCTACAGCTTCAGAATTTATCACTTATTTTTAAATTATCTTGAATCCAGTACAATTTGCTTCTGATGTACACTACGCGGCTCCTCTAATTGTTGTGCAAGATCTAAATATCCCAATAACAGTAGCAGAAATAGTGGCCATGCTTGAAAAAACCCAAGCGAAAATAGCTTCCGAACATTTTCAGCATGCCGGCACAGATTCTTGACGAGAACTAACTGGGTGCTTTACAAAAATCTTTAGTGAAGGTACAACTTTACCGGAGAACTATCGAGGCATATCCTTTACGAACGCTTGTGCAAAAAAAATTATAGAATTCAGAATCAGCGGCTGACAGATTAAGTGGATGCAATAAATAAGATGAACGAGTTTCAGGCTGGTTTTAGAGCAAAATACTCAACGGTGGATAACATATACAATGAGCGTGTTCAGCAGCATACACCAATCATCTAACAAAAATCATCAATAAAAAAAAAGTGTTTGTCTGCTGGTGAACCAACTTGTTAGAATTTTTAGGCAACAAAGTTATAGTTATATTTTTGTTGGCGGAAGGTTTAAGTTTTTGACAACAAACATCTTAATATAATTAAGAACTGACTACTAAATCTAGAATCTAGAATTCCCCTTGAATTTTCATTAAGACTTTGTTAGCCGTTTAATGTTTTTAACTTTGTTGTAAGCCCATCCCCAGCGCGTCCATTAAAAATGACTCCTGACCACGCAAAGGAGGGTCTAAGAATGATAATTTTAACAAAGTGGCAATGGGCTAAGAGTAGAAATGGGCGGATAAGGACAATTCGTTCCCGTTCCCTCCCGATCCCGACCAACAAATTTCAATTCAATATCGTCGCGCCTGGTCCCCTACTTCTCTCGGGTCCCGCTGGAATCCTGTCGCGAGCCCATCTCTAGCTATGAGTCCTTAACGATGCACGGGACATTTTAAAATAATAATTAATTTTGTCCATTCTATATTTTTGTACCTTCCCAACTAGTGGTGGGATCAAAAGTTTAGAGTTTCCTTCTACTTAGGGCTGGGAAATGGCAAAAAAGATGAAGTGTCTCCTCCAGTTCTTCTAAAGAACTTGAGCGACGCCCAAGCGTGCAGCATGCCTGCCAATAAGGCCAAGACCACAAGTAAGATGTTATCGATTTCAGGTTAAGCCGGAACCATTCTTCCATAACCAGGCGCCGGGTTTTATTCCCTATGACTATCTTGTCAGAGTATATGGGCGTCCCTGTCAAACTCTTTTTGGGTGTCCATGTACCTAGATGAGGTGGTTACTACGTGTACGCATGGCATCTTCTTTTTGGAGTGGCGGCTTTTCAAGCTTTCCTTCTCCTCCACAACAACCAGTACTGCCTTTAGAGCCTTGCACGAATTTCCGTGAGCTACTTGTGAAACCACATCCTCTGCCAATTCATGTAATATAAAAACAAAGAGGTTTCCTCATTCATTTTGCATTTGCCTTCTCAAAACTGCTTGTTTGTTTACTTCTGACAGCTGTGTGCTATCGATAACAAATCTTAATCAAGCAATTTTAACAAACTATTTCTTTGTTAGATTCACATCTAACACAATCAAGAAAAATAGCAAACATAATTGCGCAACATGCTCGTTCACCAGCACAATCTAACAAAAATAGTCGATTTTTTGTCATCGATTTATGCTGCTGAACACGCTCAATCTGATAGCATAACGCGCAAGCCCATTCAGCCGTTGAACATTTTTGCAGATGCACTTCTAAAGGGCTACTTATGATTTGTTGAGCTGACAAGAGACAGAGAGACAGAGAGAGAGAGATCACTCGCTCTCTCTCTCTCTTGTATATCTGTCTGTCTGAAAACCGGGTTTGTTGTTGCATAAAGCCAATATTTTCCGATTGAGAACAACTTTACTCATTGCAGGAACATTTTGAACATTTGTTCTTAAATATTTAAAGACTATCTTGTTCGTATTTTAAATTGAAGCAAAGATTTATAGATATTATATATGACGCATGAGAAACAAAAATCGATTGTTTTTGGGACCTGACATCGGATCCCAATTTTAGGTTCTCGCAGCCTGTACGAGCATACATATCTTGAAATTTAGTTATTCGTTTTCTAAATTAGCAATAGCAAAAATTTGTAGATATTTCAGATGCCACATGTGTCGCAAAAAAACCTTTTTCTTGGGATCTGACATTGGATCCCAAAAAAAATTTTTGTATGAGATGCGTTATCTATGTATGTAGTGTCTTTGATTGAAGGCAACTTATTTTTTGAACAGATTTTTTCCCTCTGTGTAAGTTTAAAAAAATCTGTTTTCAAGTACAAAAGTTTAAGTTTTCTAGGAAAACTAAATTTTAAATTTTTCAGTTAACGATTTACAGCCCAGACAGGGTGAGCCACTTAAACCTTCAGTATAATTTATCATTCCTTATCACCATTTTATTAAAATTAGGCGAGCGAGCTGTGTGCGCTGTGGCGCCGTCCTGTTGAATCTAATTGTTCTTCAAGTTCAGACATCATGGTCATCATCTATAGCCATCTTAAAAAGGAACAGTTCAACGATCCTTGCAGAGCTTGTTCATGAGCCAATAAAGGGTTTTTAATAGCGTAGAGCCCAAAATTTTATTATGCACTCATTGTAAAGTGTTCACAATAACAGCGCGTTGTGAGAGCGTGTACTGTTCCACAAATGCGCTTGAACCGACGTTAGTGCCAGTATTAGTGACATTACCACTTTATTAAATTGAAATTTTTCAAGCAGAATTGAGCGAATTAATAATATACTTGCAACTCTCAGGGTATAGTTAAAAAGTACAGATAAAAATAATTATCTTTTGTAACTTTTTTCCAAAATCAAATAAAATAGTACAATAAGAAGTTTCTCTTTATAGTCAGCTCGAAATAAAGTTTAAAAGCCGCGCAATGGCAAGACTCCAAGAAAACTATCAATTCATATAAATAAAAATGAAATAAACAATGTTCAAGACTTTGAACAAAATTAAATATTTTTCAAAAGTATCTTATTTGTGCACAACAAACATAGGCCTTTAATTCAATTTAATTTTGTTTTAAATATTAATTTAGGAATAAATAAATGAAGAATATTTAATGATTAACTGGGTACGTTGGATTGAATACTATATTATTTTTTCAAATAATTTCTTGGTACACAACACGAGCCTAAAACTTGTCGTACTTTGCTTTGTCAATCGAATCCCAGGTGTGGTCTTCCGTTTTGCTCAAAACTCAATCAATAAAAACAAAACAGAAATAAATAGTGGGCCCAGCATCAATGTGTTGGTTGCTGCACCACCTGGACGATTCACTCTAACTGCCCATAAAAGCCATACGTTCTCTTTGGTGGGCAATTTCAGGGGCTTCCATTAAATCAAAATTTTGTACAGATGGAAGCAAGAGAAAAAGAAAACAAAAAGGAAAGGAAAAAGACGCGCCTGAGGAAGATGAAGAATTAAAAAATCAAAATAAAATATAAAGCAACAAATAATATTCGAGCAGTTCGAGAGCTCGTCGAATACTGACAAATAATATCCAAGTGCAAAGCCTTATATTATTTTGTCCCCTTTCAAAGCCTGCTTGGATGGACCACTTTTGGTTGGCCCCAAAAAAATTGCAATTCTGATTATTATAATTGATTCATAAATTTCCAAAAGTTTTCTGCACCCAAAAAAAGTCAAATGCAAACTTTTTGTTTGGGAAAAACACTTCTCGCAATCAGTAAGTGGCCTCAGACGACTGGCAAACCACTCTACACGAACATAAAACCATTTCGAAGGCAGAAACTAAATACATAAATTAAATCGAGTTTTATGCTAAAGTTTTCCAGTGTCTCCACGCCATAAACTTTGCCTGTCCAGAAGATGCTTTAATTTTATGCGAAAAATGGTACAAAAAAAAAAAATGAAACCAAAGAAAGACACGCGTGAATAACAGTTTATCAAGGACTGAAGGTCATTAAAATCTCAAGTGGCGAATACTTGAGAATAAGCAGCAGAGAACTGAAAAGCCAAAGCCCCAAATGCAACAAAGCGTGTCCCTTCACGGGTCTCGGCCGGGAATCTAGGGTATGAGGTGCACCCAATTATGAAGGCAAAAAGCTCAAGTGCAACAACAACAACTACAATGAGAAAACAGCAAACAATGCTGGGCCTGGGCAAAACCCAGGCAACAACAACAAATAATATAATATTAAGTATTAAAAAACGCGAACTGGGTCAGAGACATTTGAGCACGAAGGACGTAAAACACAGACGACAACATATAATTATAACATATTGGGGGGTGATAATGGGTGGGTGAGGGAAGATGGGACGGGCACTTAAGTCGCCAGGTCAAGATGTGGAGAAACGCAAACGCACTAAAAGTTTAGATGTCAAGTCCAAGCAACTGTGGAAAATCGTAGATATTTCGACGTAGATAGGCTTCTGTCGGTGCCAGAAAACTTTAGTTCTTATTCGAATGTTTAGTGAGAAGGTTTGTGTAAGGGATTATGGCATTACTGTAGCAGAGTCCGGCACGTTCCCATTTACTGTGTATACATCAGCTCTCACCGACAGTATACGAGCTTATACTGCTCTCTATTTTGCAACAACAATGAATAGCTAAATGAGCGCGCTCTTGCAAAGCTAAGCACACTCACGGAACACCAAAATGAGCATGTGTGTTTTGCCGGCCCCTGTACTATAACAACATGGTTGATACTTTCGAAATAGTTTTTAAATGGGGGCTTTCGGACTAGATTAAAAAAATACACAAAAACAGAAAAATGTATGAAATCTTTATTTGAGACATATAGACATATTGACAATATCGGCAAACTTTCTCCAACATATCGCCCCGGTATGTTACGAATAAGTTCTTCAATATTGGCTTCCACATAGTCCCACAAAAAATAGTGTACACTCAAAAAAAAAAAGCAGAACAATTCGGTCTTAAAAATCGCTCTTGATTTTATCCTTTTTCGGTCTAGATTTTGGTAAGAACGATTTGCTCACAAAAATACTTACTATGTTTACGAATCGTTCTTAAGTTCGAAATTGACCGAAATAAAATTCTTGATTCAAGAAAAAAAGTTTTAATTTAAGATCTTTTCGCTCTTGATGTAAAAACGAGTTATAAGTTACAAAATGAATATTATATATCCAAAACGTTCTTGAAACCAAGAAGTTTGCGATTTAAAAAAAAAACTCTAGAATTATCTGGCTTATTGACGTTTAGAAACTGAAAATTCTTGACTTAAGTACAAAAATTCTTGATTTTTCTCACAGTGTAAAGGAGTTATATCGCACGTCTGACGGCAAATTGACCCACACCAATCGTGAAATAACTGTTCACCGAATTTGCATCTCAATTGGGCCATTGTTTCGCGTGGTGTGTGGCATGTGGCACCATCTTGTTAAAACCCCATGTCAGCTTAGTTCAGTTCTTCCATTTTGGACAAAAAAAAAGTTTGTAATCATTCAACGGAAGCGTTCTTCGTTATATTATTACACATTTTTATTCAAAAATGTTGCCTCCCAATTTGCCTTAGCAACAACCACGCCAATATTTTGTGCATATAATGTATAAAACAAATTACATTTTATGTCGCAACCTAATTACCTTACTAGAACATGCATACATGAACTTTCCATCTCTCTCTTTCTGCCTTGCAGTGTCGCGTTTTGCTAAACCTACGCACCTCTCAGCCGTTTGAGGAAGTGCTTGAGGATTTGGGTCAAGTGTTGAAAATTAACGGAGCAAAAAAAATGTACACAGGCACGGGCCAGGAGGTAAGTACACACAAAACACACCCACCCCCTGTCAACTGTAACCTTGACACAGGCTAATAACTTAATAGTGCGAAGTTGTGAAAATCATTTGACAAATTATGCACGATTTTTGTTTTTATTCGCAGGTTCGAAGTTTTTCCCAGCTACGTAACGAGTTTGCCGATGTGGACACATTCTATTTGGCTACTGGTACGGCTTTGATTGCTGGTTCCCCCATACGTAGGTCGCGGTCCCGCCCCTCAGTGGTGGCGGCCGCTCCCATACTGCCCACGGATGAGTTGCCCAAGGTGCCGCTAAGGGGGGCACGTCCGCGTAGCAAGAGTCGACCACGGATATTGTATGCCCCGGAGAGTGAAATACTGCGTCCGAATGGGGAATACACCATGCTGGATATAATGAAAGAGGAGCCCACTAAGGTGACCATACGTGGACTGCGACGCACCTTCTATCCGCCTGTACATCATGCACCGGCTGACAATTCACCACCGGATAAAAAATTGCAACTTCAATGGGTGTAAGTGGGTTGAAATGGGTAAATAAGTGGAAATTGGACAGCACAGCGATTGAAATCTGTCACGGTCGCCAGTAAAAGTTTGTAAGACTTTTGTACAATAACTTGTAAACCACTTATATAGCAAGCAATTAGCTCTGCTGATCTTGGTAAGCGGGGTAAGAATTTCTTTTTATATTATGTACACTGAGAAAATAGCAGAACGATTCGCTCATGATTTTATCCTGCTTCGGTCTAGAATTTGGTAAGACCGATTTGCTTCTGAAAATTCTTACTTTGTGTAATCGAGTGAAATTAAAAAACGATTCTTGATTCAAAAACAAAAACAAGTGTTAAAGTCGGTCAAGCCCGACTATAACATACTCTGTACCTGGTGTATGAGCTGAATGCAGTGCTGCTGCTGTGTCTCTCTCTATCTCAGTCTCTCACTCTCGCTCTCTCGTTCTCTCTCACTCTCTCTCTCCCTCTCTCTAAGATTGTGCGGTGTTGGTTGTGAAAGGATGGGAGAGGGGGTGGCGGGGAGTGTTTGGTTCCCTTTTTTGGTTATAACTTGAGAACCGCGTCCGATCTTCATTTCGACAATTACTAACTATCTCTAGAAGGTGCAAACCATCTATCTACAAAACTGTGGAAGATACGACTTTTTTCAAAATCGCGGGGGCGTAAGGTGGCGTGTCAAAATAGAAATAAAATTTTGTACCGAAGAAAAAATAATTTAATTTAAGATCATTTCGTTCTTGAAGCTAAGAAAGCTAACATAAATGTGTCTAGATCATGTTTATATTTAGCACCAAAATTTTTTTTTTAAAAATCGTGCTTAACATTTCCAAAGCGTTCTTCAAATCAAGAACTTAGGTATTTTTCCGTACTTATATCAAGAATTTTCTGGGTCTTTGATGTTTTAATACTGAAAATTCTTGATTTAATTACGAAAATTGTTGTTTTTTCTGTGTACCAAGTTACAGGGAGAAGTAATCAACTCCGACCCTACAAAACATATATATTCTTGATCAGCATTAACAGCCGAGGCGATAAACATATGTTCATTTGTCTGTATGAACCTTTTAGAGATATTTAGTAATCAGGATTATTTTTCGATTTGCCAAATAAATGATAAGGATCTGCGCTGCTTCTGCAGGTACAGAGTATAATACAATCGACCTTGAAATGAAGCAGATCGCCACTGTAAAGTGGATCCATTAACCAAGCAACGTCTGATAACACTGTTAATGGAGCTCTTAAAAATGAATAAAGAGTTGTGGTATCGCGTGAACGTTAGTGTGAGACACACAATAATTAATCTTAGTACTCAGACAAACTAAATCGAATTCGATGGGCCGAAGAAATTGCGACGCCTATCCTTCGAAGGCCAGCATTAAAAGTTTCACAAAGAATTATTAACTGGAGTAGTTTGAAACTAACGGTTGGATTTTGAATTGTGCTTGAATTCTAATTCCAAATTTCCCTGAATATTTAAAAAAAACATCTTACCAAATTCAAATGCAAGCAAAATGGAGTTGTCAATGCAGTGTGACCGTTTCACATTTGGTGGCATTAGGCATTTTGGTATTGAATGGTGGTGTTCTATTATGAACAGGACCGTACGCTGGACCTCATAGGAATAAGCTGTCAATTCCGCTGTCGAACGTCCGTCAATCGGTCATAAAATGTGTTCTTCTCGAAGACTAAGCTGTAAAAACGCTAGTTTGCAGACTCAAGAGACCGCCAGAGTTTAGCATAAGCAGAGAGCAAGTCAGTTTGAGAGAGAACGGTAGAGTGCATATAGCTCGTCGCATACATTCATATTGTTAACCTACCCTAGGCTGTAAGCTTACACACCGATGCATACATTCGAAGAAGATCTTTTGATTGCGTGCATATTGCCCAAAGCCAAGACAGACCAGTGAGGAAAATAAACAAAAAATCGGTGTCTCTCCACTCGCAACCAAAGAGAGGCAGAGAGCGTAGTTAAAGGTTGTTGCGGTACCTCTTTTCAATGTGGTCGCTTTGTTTCTGACACAGGTTAACGGGGGAGCGATTTTTGCGACCTCTGCTGAAAAGTCATCGACTAAAGGGAAGAAAATAAAATCGTAGAAATATGTGTAGGCTTCGCTTGAGACAAAAGAGGATCAGAAACTGAACTGAACGAGTTATTGTTGTTTCGTTCACTAAACCTTTTGTTTTCAGACAACCGGAGAGTGTCTGTATGATTTTTTTTTCAAAATTTATCTAAGTTTAACATGAATTTTACCTAAAAACGCAATTAACTGAACCTCAATTCTTTCCAGTCATGGCTATCGCGGTATCGATGCGCGTCGAAATCTTTGGGTATTACCCTCTGGTGAGCTGCTTTACTATGTGGCCGCTGTGGCGGTACTCTTTGATCGAGATGAAGATGCTCAGCGTCATTATATAGGCCATACCGAGGATATTATGTGGTATGTATTTAGTTTCTAAAAAAAAAAAAAGTTCTTCAATTCCCCCACCCCCCATCTACAGCATGGATGTGCATCCTTCACGTGAGCTGGTGGCATCGGGCCAAAAGGCTGGACGCGATCGAAAATCACAAGCTCATGTACGCATTTGGAGCACCGAATCGTTACAGACACTTTATGTTTTTGGTATGGGAGAGCTGGACAGTGGAGTTACGGCTGTGGCGTTCTCGCAGCTGGTAAGTAGACCTCGCTCTTAAAGGAAGATTTAAATAAAACTCTTTCCCTTTCACAGAATGGAGGCAGCTATATTTTAGCCGTGGATAGTGGACGGGAAAGCATTTTGTCCGTTTGGCAATGGCAGTGGGGTCACCTGCTGGGCAAAGTGGCCGTAAGTCTGAGAATATTTTCACTCTTCCTCTATTAAGCTTTCTCCTTGGTGTAGACTCTGCAAGAAGGACTCTCGGGTGCAGCTTTTCATCCTTTAGACGATAATCTCATTATCACTCATGGTCGTGGACATTTGGCATTCTGGCATCGTCGTAAAGATGGATTCTTTGAGCGCACCGATATAGTTAAGCAGCCTTCACGTTCGCACGTCACTAGCGTACAATTCGAGCCGGATGGCGATGTCATTACGGCCGATTCAGATGGATTTATTACCATTTACTCGGTGGACTCGGATGGGGCCTACTTTGTGCGCACAGAGTTTGAGGCCCATAACAAGGGTATTGGCTGCCTGATTATGTTGGGTGAAGGTACTCTGCTTTCAGGTGGTGAAAAGGATCGCAAAATCGCCGCCTGGGATTCGCTGCAGAATTACAAGAAAATAGCTGATACAAAGGTAAATGGAGATAAACTGAAATGGTCACCCTAATCCTTCAATCATTTTTTATTTCTAGCTGCCCGAGGCTGCCGGTGGTGTAAGAACCATCTACCCACAGCGTCCTGGACGCAACGATGGCAACATCTATGTGGGCACTACCCGTAATAATATTTTAGAAGGATCTCTGCAGCGTCGTTTCACGCAGGTGGTTTTCGGTCACGGTCGCCAGCTTTGGGGTTTGGCCGCCCATCCCGATGACGAGCTCTATGCCACAGCGGGACATGATAAGCATGTGGCCCTGTGGCGCAAAAACAAACTTATTTGGACCATTCAAACGGGCTACGAGTGTGTGGCGTTAGCCTTCCATCCATTTGGCACTCTTGCTGCGGGCAGCACTGAGGGCCATCTGCTGGTCATTAACTGTGAGAACGGAGCGGTAATGTTGACGCTACGCGTATGTGGTTCCCCTCTTAACTGTGTGGCCTACAATCAGGGTGGGTATATCTCTTACGCGTTTGCTCCACTCTGTTTAATTTCAATGCCATTCCTTCTCCTAGTGGGCGACATGATCGCCATGGGCTCTCAAAATGGCAGCATTTACCTATTCCGCGTTTCACGCGATGGTTTTTCCTATAAAAAGGTCAACAAAATACGTGGTTCACAGCCGTTAACGCATTTGGACTGGAGCATGGATGGCAATTTTGTGCAGACGGTGACAATTGATTTTGATTTGCTATTTTGGGATGCCAAATCATTGTCACCGGAGCGCAGTCCCATAGCCATGAAGGATGTCAAATGGTTGACCAATAATTGTACTGTGGGATTTTTGGTTGCCGGACAATGGAGCAATCGTTATTACAGTAGCACGAATACAATTGTGGCCACCTGCAGTCGTTCGGCTAATCATGATATGTTGGCATCGGGCGATGCTGAGGGATATTTGCGATTGTTTAGGTAAGTTTAAGAGAAAGTCCATTTAATAAATTCAATTAAGTCGCTGAATAGCTTGAAATAGTTTGTCTTGACTTAAATAGCAAAAAATATTATCGATGCATACCGTGCAATCGTTTATCGAAGAGGACGAATACAGGTATTGTGTCCTGAATAATATCTATAGATATAAAAACGGATTGCGGTTTGTTTGTTTGCTTAAAGCTTGAAAGCCACTGGGTCAAATTGCAAACTTCATTCTGTGGTTTCTTCGTAATTGATACGCGAAGGTCTAGGAAAAAGAAAAGTCGAAAAGGTAGCGCAGGTAGCGCTGTAGGCGCACATTTTCTTTCTCAAAGTAATTCAACTACAGTTTAGCAAGTGGCGCAGTAGGTGGTCATTCCATTTGATAATTCAACATATATTCTTTCTGTTTTGTTTTTCTAGTTGTTATACAGTTTTTAATTTCACTTTTTTGTTTGCTTGCTTTTTCATATTTCATTGTTTCAAAGGTAAAATATTGATTAGTGAAAACTTTAAGTGCGATTTATACAAAGTAATGATCACTTACAGTTCGATACTTGCTACGATACCAATTGACCAATCGACTCTCCGGAACAGAAAAAAAAAATGTTGTGTATGGTGAAGCATTCAATTGAATTATTCTCTAGTCTTGCGCCATCTGTAAGCGATAGCCAGGCGCGAATCTAGGAATTGGCTAAGGGGGGCTAAGGGCACTCAGGAAAATTATTTTACTACTAATACTGTTAATTTATTTGTGTAATTTAAGTCTTCTTCTGGTATCCTATTGTAGCCAAATCTCATACATGTATGTATGTATATATTACTTAAAATTAACAGTCCTTGACAACCCAGTTCAATGTTGCATGATGACAAGGGCTATATATTGACCCGGAAAATTCATATTTTCACATGATTGGTTCTCATTGAATTTTTATTTCAAAAATTTACGTCACTTTCTTCAAATATATTGACACTAGGGTAGGTTTTCTATATTTTCAGCAGAGAAAAAGGAGGAAAAGATTTTTGAATTTCTTCGATTTCATGAACTGTAGTGCCTCGAGTACAGTCTCGGGTTTTTTTCACTCCGAGTTCTTATGTGCCACATAATAAATTCATTTGTCAGCTCAGTTTCGATGCAATTATACAAGTCCTCCACGTAAATTTCTGGTACGATGTGCTCAAATAAAACAAACCGTCTATGGCTACGAATTTCAATGAATAAGAAACATTTTAAACAGCTTTGAAATCGAATGATAGAAAAGGTGTTCTATTCATGTGAAATATCGTACAAAAATCTTATCTGAAACAAAAATAAATCATCAAATCCACAAAATGGTGTTAAATGGTGGGACAGTTATAGTTAATTCTTAGAAGTCTGTACCATCTTACATCGAAAGTGTACACTGTGACAAAAACTACCGAAAGTATCTCAAAAGAGTCATGATGTCAATGCGTATATTTTTGCGGTTTTTTTTTTAATATTCAACTTAAATAACATTTCGTCAGCAAGATTCTTTGTTTTTTTCGAAAATTACATCGAAAAATAATTAATTTTTTCTGGTTTCAAGTAACAATTCAATCACATTAATGACGTGAGCTCAGTCTGAAGTTCTAGACTCTAAAGAGTCCTAACCTTTCTCGTCAAGCTGCAACCATTCGCTCATATATAACAACTGAGCAGAACAGGCACTGAGCGCCCGTTTTTTTTAATCTCACTCCTATGTGAAAATATAACAAATTAATGTTCGTTGTCAATTTCAAATCAATGGGGCATGTTTCCGAGTTCCAAAGCTCGATTTGGGCCTGCAAACATGTGAATTTCAACCGAATGCAATTTGTAGAATTTTAAACGTAAGTGTCAAGTTCATTTGAGGAACCCTGATGTAAGTTGCTACTCAGCGATTGTGTAAAATTCATGTTCTCGGGACTAAGCAATCTTATCTCAGCTAGCTGCCACATATTCCGCGTTTTGTTATACCTGATCTACTGAGCCGAACAGGCATATTTGTCGCCTTCTTTTCAACGTTTTCAAATTTGATTGCAAAATTCTAAAGTTTACACGAAAATCGAGTCGTTAAATTTCAAATCGATATCTTTTAACGAATCATCATTCCATATTAAGGAAACTATTTAATATCACTTTTTTTCGAATAAGGATAAGTATTAGGATCTGGCCAATTAATATAAAAAAAATATATATTTTTTTACAGTTGGTGAATATCAAAATAAATTTGATCTTTTTTCTGTGTATCTTTTAAAAAAAAATTCAAAAAAAAAATTCTCGAAAATGATAATCAATTTTGGGCCTTTTCTGATCAAGTTTGTTTTGTCTAAAAAAGGGTTTTTAAAGTACTTTCAAATTGGTTTTGAAACAGTTCAGCAATATATTTAACTTAACCTAATCTCTTACTTTCGACTTGAGACGGAAACCTATGTCCGGAAGTCTTTATCAAAATAACCAAATTCAGAACCTCTGTTTGTCTATTTTTAGTATTTTTTTCTTTTTCTTTAAGATCACTCAACTTGCATAAAATATATGTAATTTAATCACCCCCCTTCACCTCTTTCTCTCTTCAGATACCCTTGCATCTCACCCCGGGCGGAATTTCATGAGACCAAGGTGTACTCTGGTATGTTGGCCTGTGCCCGGTTTCTGTGCGGTGATCACACCCTCATCACTGTAGGCGGCACAGATGCTTCGCTTATGGTTTGGGACATTGTTGAGGAATAGCTGAAATGGCCACCGTGGCGACCTGCTGGACAGTACCAATCATCATATACGGATTACTGGCAACGCCGTGGATCCCGAGTCTCGTCCACTGTTTTGGACAGTGACTCGGTGGATTATCAGTAATTCTGTACACTAAGTACGGTTCAGTTTTACGCTTGCAAAACAACAACAACAAATTGGCCAGCATTCCCTACTTTGATTTTATAGACAATTCAAATTCAAACAACAAAAATGGATCAAGAAAAATATTAATATTAGATAATTGCACGTTAATACGAAAAAGAAATTCAACATTTTTGAGAGATTTTTAAAGCAAAATAAGAAAATTTACTGGAAAGAAATTCACTTGCTTGCACCGAACTTGGCTTCCACAAACCGAAATCTTCCGTTAGTGTTGCCATCTGCATTTGTTTATAATTATTTACCCTTGTTTTTTTAACTATCTAAATCTAAATGCCACTGGTGGACACTAAGAACTTTACAATGAAACATGACATTTTACTAAACTACATCATCTTCCCAATGCAGTAACAGACAGGACACATATACACACAAACACACACAGAGGACACACATCTAAATGATCAAAGAAAAGTGCACTTCCAAACAAAATATACTCTATATATATAAATATACAATATATTGAATGTGTATTGTTATACTAGCAAAAACTTTTATTATAAGCGTTGAAATAAATAAACAACAGTTTGAACAAAACGGTAAAGAATAAATTTTTTAAACATTGGCGGGCTAACTAGCCGAGTGGCAGCCTTTGGAGGCCAACGCACTTGCGCCCTCTATCGACGTCGTCCTGAACTTTTTTCATATACTTTTTTTTGTTGATACGGCAACATTTTGGTACTTTATGTACCTGCTGAATAAGTAGTCTACAATTATGTTGAATGGGGCATAGACAAATAATATATAATGAAATCAAGTCAAAATCTTAAATCCTTGATTTATGGCCATTTGCATAAATGTTAAAAAATACATGAACAAATAACTTTAGATGTAAATCAAAACAACAAACGTTTGCCTACAGATGCACTAGCAGGAGTGTATTAGATACTTCTATAGTGAGCCATTATCAGTCTCAGTCTCAGGCATCCGTCTGAAAGGCAAATCTTTTTATTACTTAAAAGGCGTTGCAGCGTCTAAAAATTAATTCATATACCGCTATTTCCTGTATTTTAAAATTTGTTTAAGAGAACATTCTGCTCATTTTCTTAGCTTTACCCGCCCCTTCTCCCACAATAAATAACCACATAATAATTTTTGTTTTTTCCCCGAAGGATATTTATTTTAACCTAAACAAACAAACATGGAAGACAATCTGCTTAATACTACATGGAAGACAATGATTATGATTAATTTAAATTTAGAAACCTTAAACCAAATTAAAGCTTATGAAAGTGGTTGTTCTATGTACAAATTGCAAAAGAGACATTTTAAGATCAGTCTCATGCTCTCTTCATCACAGTGTTGGAGTATTAAAGCCATATCGATGCCCATTTAGCGACATTTTTCAAATGAGTCACATCACAGATTTTCTTTCAGGTTTTAAGGCAAGATCGAATCATTGAAGTGAAATTTTTTCCACCTCCAACTGTTCGTTGAGCCAATTTTGATGTTCCTCTTCAGTGGGGCAAGTGTGATGGACATGGTTCAACTCCTTTGATGACTTCGAGTGACTGAAGAGGCGTCGAACGGACTTCAGTAGTTTCTTCAGATTGGTTGTGGCACCCGTTAGGGAGCTCGCCTTGGGAATGCTGGGGGAAGCATTTCCATTTGGACGTTGAACTGTAGCGGCAAACATTTTTGTAGATAAATTGAAAATTTGTAGGTACTTGGTGAACTACACGCTTTGACCACTGTCGTTTGAATGATGTTGACTACCCAGAAGTGATGGCCTTTTATACGATTTCGAGGGATGAAAGTAGGTAGATCCTGCGCAAGGAAATGTCGCTCGGGTTGGTACCAATTGTGCGTTGACGGGCAGGTAAAAATAGTTTACCTGCTTGAGTGGTGAGGGATGATTTTCATGTGATTGCAACAATTTGATGTAGTTTCAAAATAAATTGAACTCATTACGCACACTCGGAGTTGGTTTTAATGATGGGTAATGGGTGGAACCACTTAAGAAGGGGATATGTAAAAGGCTTGTTATACCTAAGTTTGTCTTGGATTTGACCTACAGCGAGGAAATAACATAATTAACCTATTCAAGCGATTCCTTATATCATTGTATCATAGTAGTAAACGGAGTAGTTGTAGTTTTGTCTTAACTCTTGACCTCAACTTCGAAGTGTTTTGAATTTGTTTTAGTATAAATTTAGTATTTTGGTTCAGCGGCAGTTCGAAAGGATTTAAAGCATTTAAAATTTTTTACAGAACTATTTTCTTTTTGAGTCTCTTGCTCAAAATTGTTTGATAGTAAACCTTTTTTAACTCAGAGTTGATGGGCAATTTTTTTTTTTTTTTTGCATTGTTGAGATTAAGGAGGAGCTGGGAGATGTGAGAAAATGAAACTAGTTAATTGAAACAAAATTTTTGACAATTTCTTTCCTGGGCTCTGATGATTTGCTGATAAGTGCTCCTATTTCGTCAAAGATCTATCCCTCAACACGCTTAAATAAGACCGGAGTTGAACGCTTTCCTCGAGTCAATGACGCTTCAAAAACAATGAGATTTTGTAAAACTTAACCCTTTACATGGTGGTGATGCAGATCTGCATCATACCGAATTAATACAATTATTTTCCAGTGTGGATTATAAAATTGTCAAACATGAATTTTATGCAGTTCAGCAACATTCCTTTTTTATATTAAAAGTGTTGGTAACCCATTTTAATTTTTTAATTTTTTTTAATTTTTTAATTTTTTAATTTAATTTTTATAAATTTTCTTTCCTTTTTCGAAAATAGTTGGAATAAACAGAAAAATTTTGCAAAGAATAAGTAAAACGCTTAACTTATTTTCAGCCAAATTTACGTTTTGGAATTTCCCATAATTATGATTTTTTGCACATTTTCGAAATAAAAATTCTTAGAAAAGCTTTAAAATCTTTATTGATATTTTTCAAACTTCTCAAATTCGAATTTCAACATTTTGCAAACCACCGGTCCAAGCAAGACTGGCATTAGATACACAAGAATTAAACTACAAATCCAAGCGAAACGATCGAAAATGGAACAGAAGCTGAGTTTTACGTTTCACCTTGCGTTTCTGCTGGCAGTCCCAAAATCTGGACACATTAAAAAAATAAAATTTGTTAATCAATCAACTTAAGTGGAAATCAAAAATTTACAATTCTTAAATTGAACACAGAATATAAAAAAATTTACTTTGCGTACATCTAGCAACTGCAAGAGTGAGTAATTTGACAATTGTTACTCGATTCTTTTAAGAACGAAAAAATTTTTGGTTTTGATGTTGCGAAACTTGAATTTCACTTTTCGAAAAGTTAGCGTAGAAGTGGAATTAAAAACATGCCTGTATAATATATAGCCTACCATCAAGTCATTAACTAAAGTTACATTTCAATTGCATATTGTATACAGATCCCCGTAGAATGGATATTCGAAATATTCACTTTAAAATCCATTATATTAAAATCCTTTTCACACTTTTCAGCTCTCTTTGGATGAAGAATAAAGATCAATGAAAATTTTTTTTTCTGATATATCCTTTTTAAGCGAAAATAAATCGACTTCGAAAATATCCAATGGATCGCAAAAATAGATAGTTAACTATCCAGTCCAAATGGATACCTAAAATATCCTGAGGATCATCAAAAACTATCCTCTTTTTCTCAGTGTGTACGTTGGTTACTGACTATACCCGAAACGAAAAGATACCGAACCATGCTTCTTCCAAAAATATCGGGGGGCAATTACAGATCACATGTTGTAATATCTTCTTTGCCAAGAGTGTACATCAATTCGGTCTATGAGCGGTTTCTCTTTTAAAAACCTAACCTTACCAAAAGACGTTGAAAGCAACGTCAAGAAAAGGAGAAAATTCGAAATTTTACACACAGAGAAAAGTCAAGAATTTTCGTACTTAAATCAAGAATTTTCAGTATCAAGACCAATTCAATAAGCCAGAAAATTCTTGATTTGAGCACGGAATTTATACATTAAAGAGCTTTTAAAATTCATTAAATTCTTTTGATATGTTTAGCATGATTC
This sequence comes from Lordiphosa clarofinis, assembly GCA_018904275.1. NCBI lineage: Eukaryota > Metazoa > Arthropoda > Insecta > Diptera > Drosophilidae > Lordiphosa > Lordiphosa clarofinis. The sequence goes on along the minus strand of JAEIGQ010000005.1, from coordinate 4,923,970 downwards.
GGGATTTTTTAAGATTTTTTAGAGCTCAAAATAAGTATGATCTAGACTTGTTTATGTTAGCTAAGAGCGCTTTGTAATTAAAGTAAGAGCTCGTTTTTACATTATGAACGAAATGATCTTAAACTAAAACTATTTTTTCTTGAATCAAGAATTTTATTTAAATTTTAGACATTTAAACGTTTAATTTCGAATTTAAGAACTATTCGTACTCAAAAAATTAATTTTGAGGAGCAAATCGTTCTTAACTATTTCTAGACCGAAACAGGATAAAATTAAGAGCGTATTTGAAGACAGTGCAAGTACTATTTGAAGGTGAGCGCTTTACTTTTTAAAACTCATCAATGTTTTTAAAAGTTTTAAGATTCAGCACTTCAGTTCGGACTATGAGCTGGATTAAGCGGTTCAATTCGATTTGGAATTGGTGTGCATCTTAGATTTTTTCCTCCTGTTTTAAACTAATTACATTTTGGGTCAACTTCTCTTCTTTCAGATAGCTGCTATGTGTCAGATAAGTTTACCATTTACTCTGCTATGTGACTTATAGCTCTGTTGTCAATTTTAGCCTACCTAGCACGATTTTGAATCAGGAAAGAGAACCTAAATTAAAATTATACATCTCTTGACAAAATTTAACGCCGCTTTAAAAATTCTGATATTTGAAACTTAAGCCTCGAACGGCTTGGTCTTTGATCAATCTTTAATTCCTTGTCGTCATGCAAATTGATTATCTTATCATTCTCTTTTTGTTAGAGCCCACACACTCAAAAATAGACTTCTAATTAAGCAATTATGTCTGCAAAGGATAATTAGGATTAACGTGAAAATTTCAATTTTCACCGTATCATTTTTTGTAGTACCATAACTATTCTCCCGATATGAGCGTAACCAACTCTTCATATACTCTGTATCTGCTAGCTGTAATAAGCGTAAAACACAAAATAGATCGTGTCGAACAGCTGAAACTAAATGCCAAACAGGATGCCTAAAAAGGCTCCTGAATTCAAATGCAACGATTTGGAACCAATCGATTTAGGTTGCATCGCTCTCGGGTTGATTTCTGAAGAAATAAAAACGAAAAATGAATAATTGTCAAACGGTAAATAGCGTGACAGAAAAAAACACTGTAAAGTGCCTACAACTATGCCTGTGCATCGCCCACACCGAAGGATACGCTTCAATGGCCGAAGTGTGTGCGCTCTATTGTCCACAGCATGACTTTTCCTTTGCTTGGCTTGTGTAAGCAGACCCCTGGACCATCTCGCCTGGATCCTCAATTTGCAACGCTTGAGTCCGAGTCTATTCTTAATTATGGCAAAAAGATCACGTAGCCTGTACTGACTTGTCCCTTTTACGTGCCTGTTGAATAATTGTATTTTGGCGACTTTGTCGCCTGGGAGATCTAATCAATTTGTTGCGGAATGTGACCAAAGATAAATTGTATACAGAATCGAAGTACACGTGGTCTTCTTTGAAAAGTTTGAAAGTACGCTCGGTGCAAATTGAAATTACTACGCCAATCTAAATTTGTCCTCAAATACGAATAGATTAGTTAACAAATGCATTTCAATTAGATAGAAGACGATTGTGGGCAATAAAGGGAAAAAGGGCTAGGGTGCAAGCGGAAAAAAAGATATCTGCAAGGGCAAACTGAATCTTGAAACTAGTTAGCAAATGCTTCAAAAATTTGGGAAAATGAAATTTTCAATTATTTGTAGACAATGAAATGGTTTAGTTATAGAAAGTCATTAAGAAAAGTTCAGTTCGGTTTGTTCGGCTAGTTAATTATAAAGCAGGGATGTCAAACTTATTAGAATTCTCATATTTGTCTATACAATTAGGAAGTTTAAGAACGAGTGCAAATCTAAATAAAAGTTTAACTCACTAAGACACGTTTTTGACCGATCGGCCCTATGGCAGTCATAGATATAGACATCCGATTTCGATAAGGTTTTGCGAATTTAATTAAAAGCATTTTATATTAATAATGGAAGAGTTAAAGATCGATGAAATTGAAAACAAAAAAAATTGTGAGTGTCGTTAACACGAGACATTACGAGTCATTGATATGAAACATGAAGCTGAATTAAAGGGCTTAATTGCAAAATCACAAGCTCTCTCAATGGCATATACATCTGCTATCGCAATCTTACAAAAGATAAAAACTTAAAGGAAGTAGATATACCAAAAACAAGATCATATGCTGATATATATTTATCCTTATTTTCTGTATGTCAGTAAAGTCACTGACAAGTCACTTTTGAGTCACTGTGAAGTCACTGTCAAGTCCCACTTTATTTACTGTCAAGTCACCGCTTATTCAGTGTCAAGTCACTAGCAATTCTCTGTAAAATCACTGTCAAACCACTGATTACTCACTGTCAAGTAACTGTTTAGTCAATGTCAAGTCACTGTTTAGTCACTATCAAGTCACTGTTAATTGTCGTCAAGTCACTGTTCTTTTTTGTGCGTTTGCTGGGACACTAAAAAAAAGGTGTGAGTGTCGCTAGCACTCACGAGTGAAACATGATCCTAAGTTTAAATGATCCTGATCCCAGATCCCTTCCAGATTCCACCCAGATCCCACCCAGACCCCATCCAGATCCGTTCCAGATCCCGCCCTGATCCCACCCACATCCTTTCCAGAACTCAGCCAGATCTCGCCCAGCTTTCACCCAGATTCTCATCTAGATCCCACCCAGATCCCTTCCAGATCCCATCCAGATCCGATTCAGATCCCGCCCAGATCCCTTCCAGATCCCGCCCAGATCCCTTCCAGATCCCACCCAGATCTCACCCCCATTCCAACCCAGATCCCGCCCAGAACCCTCCCAGATCCCTCCCAGTACTCAGCCAGATCTCGCCCAGCTCCTCATCTAGATCCCACCCAGATCCCTTCCAGATCCCTCCCAGATCCCACCCAGATAAGATTCCACCCAAAACCCTCCCACATACCACCTGATCCCACCAAGATCACAACCAGATCTTTCCCAGAACCCACCCAGTTGCTCCTCTTCAGCATCTTCCCTACCTTCTCCCTTCTGCCAATCCTCTTGTGTGTGTGTTTGCCGGGAAACTCCAAAAATCAAAACAACACAAAATATGAATGAAGTCAGCGTCACGTGACGCTGAAATAAAATTTTACTCCTACTAAAGTCTTCCGTACGGAAAAGAAGGAGATGAAGAAATATGAGCCAATCTTAAAATTTAATTCGGTAGTTTTTTATTGTAAATTTGTATACGTTTTTTTGTGATAAATATGCCTTTAGATTGCATTGAGAGTTAAAAATATTGCATAAGACACCATAAAAAACAATGTGATTGCAATTAACTGTAAGTTTTGGCTTAAAACTATAAAGAAAAGAAAATAAATTTAAAGAGGAAACTTAGGAAACGTAGCATCACCTCAGATACTTATGCAAAGAAAGTATTTTTGAACAAACTAACTTGGAAAATAAACTTGTATTATTTCAGCAAAAGTTTTTGCTTATATCCTTAAATCCTTATGATCGAGTGATGTCATTGTTTTTGCTGACTGTAGTGCTTCTTCCTTGCATTTGTCCATATTTCTTTGTTAATTATAATTTGTATATAACGGTCTATTTGAACGAATTTGCAATATCTTAGTTTAACAAAGAACCCTTATAAAATTCTTTTTCTATAGAATTTCAAAAGAATTACCCATCTAATCCCCGTTCCCCCCATATAACAACAATTTAGTCTTGTTAGTACAATTAAAAGACCTTCTTCACCAGCAATCCCTTCCTTACCTTTAACCTATCCCATCAATTGGGTTACCAATTATGTGTCTAATGAACTAGGCTTTCATGTGTATTGATATAAAAACGATCGCTTGTGTGCGAAACATCAAAAGCAAAACCGAGACGAAGACCACCAAGCCAAATGAATTTTCCGCTTTGATCCTGCCGTAGCGAGTGGCCCGCATTGTAGTTAGTAATCGCACCAGGTGACGGATGCTTCGGTTTGACAGAGGCCGAAGCAGCCGAAAGTGACAAGAGAATAGTTTGGAGGTGTCTCTTTTCATACCCCCGGAGCATTGTGCGAAAAGTAGCAGTTTCCTCTCCTGCCCTTTTGTGATGTTCGTCGGTCGGGCAGGACCTACGTGTATTTTCCCTTGTTTTTAGTTGGGCCACATAAATTGTAACAAAGACACTTTCCATTTGCTTTCAAATTGCCGACAAATTGAGTTTAGTTACGGGCCACCAACATTGAAATTTCAAATTAAATTCTACTAACTTTTTTAGTAAATACCTCGAACTAAAGTAAAAAGTGCATTTCATCCCCCCCCATTTTCAATTTTCCATGCTTCTCACCTACGAAACTGACCCGAATAGGACAATCCAGAACATATTGTATGCATGTTGGTTGTATCCCATTTGAAACGGTTGATTGGTTTTCTAATAGGATTTATGTGTGCTCGGTGCGTTTTGCTTCCCAACGAAATTGATTCGTTGCACTCGGTTGAAATTCAATAATGAGCTCATCTGTTCATCTTCGACGATGACGACGCGTCGTTTGTTTGGCTTTGCCAATGTTCCAGGTGTTTAGGCAAGAAATTACAATTTATTCGGTGGAATTTTGATCGCTCTCAATGATTGTGTATTTTAAATTGCTAATTGCCAGGCAATAAGCAAATATTTGTTTAACATATTTAACAAAATTTTCTCCAGATACAGGGTGGCTGATTAATGTTGCTAAAAAAGAACCAATCGTATTAACATTGGACTGTGAAGTAAATCTGTTATTTTAGATTAATATTGCTATGATTGTTACTTAAAATTAAGGTTTGGGTTGCTAAATCAAGAAATTGAAATGCGAGTATAGCTATCAAGAGTAATAGTTTTTTATTTAAATCGAAAATGAATTTAAGGCCAGATTTGGGGACACTCCTTGGAACAGATGATTTATAAAGAAGCTTGTAAGTCTTAATACTACTATAAAATCCTGATAAAATATATAACACCAGGCAACAAGGTGCTGTTTATAGATGGCGAAACTGAATTGGAAATGTTCCATCACTGGATATTTTTACCTATGTAGTTTTAGGAGCGTTTTGTGGGAAACCTATTAGATTAATTTGACTCATTTTGACATTATAGTAATGTCATGTTTCTAAACTGTTCCATTATTCTACTGATCTATTGCTTACCTTTGAGTACATGTATTCAAGATGGTATATCTTCGACCTAAAAACAAGTGAGAAAGTCGACTATGACATAAGGGGTTTGTCCTAAAGGTAACGAGGCTCATTGTCTTCGTCCTCCATGAAATTATTCCTCCTGGAAAAACCGTCAACGCCAAGTTTTACGTGGAAGTGCTCAAGAGACTCATTTTCACTATGGATTTGAACATTTCGCTGCATTTCCGGCTTGCACCACTCATAGAAACACGTCGCGTGAACTGACTAGCCGTTCGTTTATTAGCTAGGAACGCCCTCTTACCTAATCCAGTCGGTCGGTGCGCTCACGCTCCAAAGTACAGTCGCGGCGGAAGAAAATTAGTCCTATTACCTTTAGGTCAAACCCTGTATGTCTAGGTTTAAACGGATAATTTCGTATTTTTTAGATTATGTGACACAACTAGCTCTATAGTATATAGAAGATGAGTAATCGGCAGTGAGACTTCCCAATATTCATTGAAAGACAATTTACAAGGAACTTGAATTACGTGATAAATTTTTTGATGAGAAGTGGATCTAAATGTCTGCCCCGAAAAAACATTTAATGAAATTCGTTAAGTCAGAGTTTGTAAGTAAAATATAATTATTTTAAGGATTGTCGGAGGATTGCGAAGCAAGTTAATTTTGCTTTGGAGAAGGATTGATAAAAAATAATTTTTTTTCGATTCTATATTTTTCGTAGGCGTATAAAAATGAAATTTCTCACATTTTCGAGCAAAGAATTGATTTTTTTGATATATTGTTGTATTGGTATTGTATATAAACTACTGAGTTAAGCTTGGCTTGGTCCCTTTAGAGCTGTATAGCCAATTTTACATTACAAACCGATTTAAAAACAATGCTCTACTAATATTGGCAGCTCACATACCTTTCGATTTATATCTTGCTATTATATTTTTTATTTATATTTTTTCTTTTAACCGTAACCGTATAACCCTATGGTATATAACCGATTATCAGTACCGTAACCGATTCAAATATATGGGTTATTTTCGGTTTTTCCTATACAGCCAGCTCTACTGGACTGGATGCGGAAATGTTAATGTGTTCCTGTTTTTTTTTTCGGCAAAGAAACATTAGCTTTGAGTTTAATTTCAACATAGGCGTTTTTCAATTCCCCATCAAAAGTGCGAAGGCTTTTGCCAGTTGTGGCATTTGCGTAGCACTCTGTATTACTTTGTCGTATGCGTGCTTATGGTGGAATTAATAAGGCGAAGCTATGCATACATATATTGTCCTCAGCAGAGGCTGACGGCTTGGCCTTGTTAATTGCACATGGTGCGTGCTTAGTTAAACGAAATTGAACATGTTTGATTGTTAGAAAAATCACACTTGCGAATTAATTCCATTGAATTGTCTGGGGAATAAGCCCCAATTCAAGTTTGACGAAAATTTTCAGTGCAGTATACGCGTATATGATCACGTTATCAAGTGCCAAAAAATCTGAAAACTAAACAGTTTAAATTAACACTTCTTCATTTAATATGTTTCTAAAACAAAACAAGGTAGACATTTCCGAATGGTGGGAGACACAACCATATTTCCAAATCTTTTTGAGTTATCAAAAGTTGTTCTAGCAGAACCGCCCTTACAAGTAAGTGTTGAGAGTGAAAATTTATAATGACGCCTTGCAGGACTCGCTTGGACAGACAAACTCTAAATGCTATTATGATATTTCGATGTAATTACAATCTCGATTAATGTGTCATCTCTGAGAATAAAGCACGTAACAACAAATAGTACATACGTTGACCAATGAATATTTATCTAATAAATTAAATTTAACTCGATACTCTTGTGAATGAAGAAGTTTCTTATCTTTTAGTTAAAACTTATAATGTTAAACTTTCAAAAATAGGCGAAAACAAAGGTGAAAGTTCTGTGTAAAGAATTTGAATAAATGAGATTCCAAATAGGGCAAGATTTGTCAAAGTAATATTTTATACTAATACCCGTAACCGTAACCGATACCCGAAACAGAATAGTGCTATAAACCGTAACCCTAACCGTAACCCATATCTCAGAACCGTAACCGGAAGAAAGCGATCGGCCAAAACAGTAACCGTTATTCGATTCGGTTTTAATCTCTGGCCCCAACTATAAGGTTTCTCATGTGATTTATATAGGGGTCCTAGGGACCATAGGGAAATGTGATAAACTGACGTACATCCGCATGGTAACTCCTCAATGCTGAAGTGCTTAGTAACCAATTCAAACTCATTATAAGCCATATAAAAAGGCCTTTAGAAATTGACTTTAAAATTTATGTCCTTTCATTATGTTACCATTAACAATAATTTGCCTTTTGCCAGAAAAACGCAGATGTCTGATCACTTCAAAAGAGCAATTTTTGTAAAAGTGTTTCCATTATATTGAATTTTTTTCATAATTGCCAAACTATTGTTAGCTACTTAGCGACCGAAATTGCTTTCAAAGGACTGCACATTGTCCCATTGATGACAATAACACCTACACCGTAAATTAATTGCCTTTAAATCTTTAGAAAATTTTCTACAAATTTCGTTTGATATCACTTGCAAAATGGAGAATTTTTTTAAGAGGCCATGACGAAGGCCAAACTTCCAAAAAATGTAGAAAAAAGCCTGCAGAGATATTGTAGTCTTTTGGGTAGACCCAAGAGCAGCTACAATATGTACAATAAATGTATGTATAATTGAAAATGGATTTTCATTCAATGCGAAGAGACACACATTCGTTGCGCATGTGTAGCTTAAATTTTCATTGTCCCATTGAGCAACTTGAATGAAGTGTTGCCTACTCAGAGAACAATACGTTTACACTCTCTGGTCGAGTGTGAATGCCAGCTAGAGGTCCATTTTGACCATTGAGAGGCACTCGTGCGTAGCTCCGCAGGACCTCTACTTTTCCATTCAAACAATTTTCCAACCAAAAAAACATGTATTACTCTACCAAATTGGTTAACAAAGTAAAGTACAAAGTACACCCGCATTTTACATGCCAATTCAATAGTTTGAAACATGAAATAAATGACTCAAAAGACAGGAAATGCTTGCGGAATGTCGTTTAGAGGTATAACCTTGAACCATTTTCTCTATGTTAGCAGCAGTTGAGTGTCGGTCAAGGATCATAATAAAAACGAAGCGTAACTGATGCACAATTTACAGGCAATTGTTTTATCTAGCAAAACCGGAAGCTCAACTTTAGTCACAATAGTTTGTGTGAGCTGAAGATGGCAAGATGTACCATTTGGCAGTGATGCGCTGGACTCATTTTTTACTGCGAAAAAGGAACTTAAGAAGAGAGGTGACTTTATTCTAGCATAGTGCTCGGGTGTCTTGCTGAATGATTTAAGACCTTCTTGCCATATCTGTAGTCAAGTATTAAATGAGCCCTCTACAAACATAACCGGCGACTATCACAAGAGTTTCTTAAAGCAATTGCCATGTTTATCCTACATTCCCTAAATATTGACACAGGACTATACAAACTCAAAAACAAACTCACTTGGCCCGACTTCTAGACAAACAACAACTAATTCTTTATTCCTGGCACGTAAACAAACGATAGCAAGTGTCTGGAGAGGACGCTAATAAATACAACCTTTTTTTACAAAAAACAATATTTGACATATTCCCCTTAGTTGTGTATTTATTTTTCCTAAATTATTTGCAGTTCTGGACCGTGCAGTGTGATCTTTGTTCTGGGATGCATGCATGAAATTTGAATCCCAACACGGTATTGTTTGCCTTATCAAGCTAAGTACATCGAGAGATCTTGAAAATATTTTGTAAACTAAGTAGCAAAAACAAAATTTAAATCCTCAGCTAGTTTTCTTATCTCAATCTCGATGTCTGCATAATAGATTTGTTGAGCATGTGGGAAGAAAGATTTCATACGGCACAGATTGCACATGTCAGATAAACAGTAATCCCTTCTAACGCTCGAGAACAATGCAGTTAAGGCAAAACGAAAAAGGCAGCATATGTAGTTGGTTCTATGATTAGTATCTGCTGTCAAATAGTTGGTTGCTATCTTCATATCATTTACTAAGGCTAATTGTAGGCATAAGATAGAATTTTGTTACCAGAATTGGTAAACCAGATTCCCGCTATCAGACATCATGTGTGAACTTTACAACAGAAGATTGGATTCAATGAGATACAATTTAATGATAAATTTACCCACACATACTTGGCGATAATAATCTGTGTGCGGGCTATTTTGGACGAACAAATAAATTTAATGGACTGAGATTGTAGATTAAATGAGAAATAAAAAAGATTATTTAAAGTATTGAGATCAGAAAATTTTTTATTAATTATGTAAACAATATCAGTAACGCTCAGAAATAGAAATGCAAATAAAACTATGAAAATTAATTTATAGTTTATTATTACAAATTATATGAGAGTGATTTTTAAGAGTTTTTTTTTTAAGTAAAACAATCAGGGGTGTTCTAGAAATTTCTAAAGATTTTTGTATAAACGATCTTGAACTAAACTGGGACCATTATTGCGAAGTGGAAGAATCAGACCGCCTACTAGACTAACACAAATCACTGCTTGAGCAGGCGGTTTCAAATCGCTCAACATTTGTCATCTAATCTAGTAGTCGGGCATATTCGAGCTTCTGAAGAAAATTTTAGTTTGCTACGATATTTCACATCAATAGAAACAGTTTTCAATAGCTTTGAAATCTGAATGATTATGGAAAGGTGTTCTATTCATTCACTAAAAATTTATCTTATCTGAGTATAGGAATTTACTATGAAATTCTAACGTTTATACGAAAACCTCTAGAGATTTCTGGACTACACCCGAATAAAACAGAAAACTTACAATAGTGAATGAAATTTACTATTTGAAGACTATTTCTTGTAAATTTTTCCCACGGCTACCCTTGAAGTTGTCCATCCGTAAGGTCCAATTTTGGCATACATTTTCCTGTACTCTGACCGGTGTGGACGGGTTGCCTTCATTTCAAAATAAGAACAAGTTGGTATTAAACTTTTTGAAGTCAAATATTCAAAATTTTTCTGGAATGAGTCAACTTTTTCTCCATCGGATAATATTTGCTTTAAACAAGAAAACCGGTTTTCAACAGAGAGATATACAAGGAAGAAAGCGAGTGAGAGCGAGTTGGCCCTCTGTCTGATCTCTCTCTTGTCAGCTCAACAAAACATATGTAGCCCTCTAGAAATGAATCTGCAATACTGTACAACGGCTGAATGTGCTGGCGTACGTTAAATGTACGTTAAGAGTATTAGATACCAAGTGAAACGAGTCAGGTGGAGTGGGTTGTTGAAGCGATGTTTCTGATTCCCATAGAATATATGGGTGGGTAAGGGAAGAAGCAACAGCGCGCATATCCAGGAATCTAGCCTCCCTTCACTTCTAATTTCAAGTTCAATTAAGTATTTTTCCGAGTTGAGTTTAAAATGATCCTAGTTACGGAACAATATTACCTCAAATCAAGTTCTTAAAAATTAAACAAAATCAACGCAATTAAAGTTTTTACATTCTCAAAAAATTATTCGTGAAGTGAGAACATTGTATGTATTACAAATGAGAAAACCTGTTCTTGCACTGTTTTTGGCAACATGTGTGCTCCTTTTAAATCCAATGTTCTAGATATTTTCCCTGTGTAGGAAAATGTGACTGTAAGCATAGAATGCGAAAAAAAAATGGACACGTACATATTTGGACGATTTCGAAGGCAGGATTTTAACGAGGGAAATTTCTGGTAAATTCTGTTTGCAAAAAACAATTTTTCATCCGATTGTCTTCAAACTCGGTTTGTACTTACAAAGTATTCAAAATAATAAGACGATTAGGAAAATTCGTCCACGACCAAAATTCACAGAAAATGTTTCCCTTTTTTATCCGAAATAATGTGAAATGTAATTTTCTGATGTTAGAAACCTTTCCCAAGGGTAGTGAAAATGCCTTTCAAAATTCTGCATGCTAAAAACTAATTGTCTGTGCGGATAGTAGGCTCTATAGTTTGTGATTTGAAAATGAACCCCCAGGGTGCTACAAGGGTATTTACTTTGCAAACTCTGGTCACCCTAGTCCACAACAAAATTCAATTCAATGAGAAAAATGATAAATAATTTTTAGCAACAATGTGATTTAAATAATTTAAAAATCTATTAAATTATAATTTAAGTAGATCTAGTAAAATACTTTTCGCCAATATCAACTTGAGACCTGTCCGATGAACCAAACCTGAGATATCACGTTTTTAAAAAGTATTTTTTTTTTCATTTTTTCGTTTTTGACGATTTTCGAAGTCGTTTATAAAATTAACAAAAAATATTTGTGCAAAACCGCAAATTACGTTTTGGTGGGCATGTCGAGATTTAATTTCGGTTTTTTTTATTATCATCATCTACATTCATCTACACCGACTTCAGTAAAGCATTTGATTCTGTGAACCATGATCTTCTTCTCGTTAAACTTGATCGATTAGGATTTCCATCCCCTTTTCTACTTTGGATTTCGTCGTATTTAAAAGATAGAACTCAAAAAGTTCTGCTACGCTCTAATACGTCAAAGCCTGTCTTTGTCACTTCTGGTGTGCCACAAGGCAGTCACCTCGGCCCATTGTTTTTTACTCTATTTATTAATGATCTCCCCACAATAATTTCGAATTCTCGGATACTTATGTACGCCGATGATGTAAAACTTATTTTATCTTTCAACGACCCGATGCACTCCATCAGATTGCAAGATGACTTAAACTCCTTGCAGTCCTGGTGTCTGATTAATCAATTACACCTTAATTGCTCCAAGTGCATGTTCATGACTTTCCATCGTTGCAAGCCTTCGTTGGCTACCTATACGATTGGAAATGAACCCTTGGAACGAATTTCTACAGTCGTTGATCTTGGAATTCTTTTTGACCCCAAATTGAGTTTCAATCCTCATATCTCCTCTATTGTTAATAGAGCAAATGGTGTTCTCGGATTCATTAAACGTTGGTCGAAAGAGTTCAATGATCCATATACCACAAAGCTTTTATACACTGCTCTAGTCCGTCCTGTACTTGAATACTGCTCGTCCGTTTGGTCTCCGCAGTATAAAAAGCATATAGATAGTATTGAATCAGTTCAGAAGCAATTCTTGCTTTTTGCCCTACGTGGCTTAAATTGGGACCCTAACCTTCGTCTGCCATCGTACTCTAACAGACTCTTGCTTATTGACCTTCCTTCGTTAGCTAACCGTAGAACAGTATTAGGTGTTTCTTTTCTTTATAAACTAATTATCGGTGATGTAGATTCATCTGAACTTTTAGGTCGCCTTAACTTCTCCGTTCCTTCTAGGCCAACCAGAAACTATTTTCCATTAGTATTGCCTAGATGCACGACTGATTATGCAAAGCACAATCGTTTTCGAGTCTTATGTCAAAATTATAACGATCTCTATCACCTGCTCTCAACAGATCTCTCTCTCTTCTCTCTAAAAACATATCTCTATAATTATCTTAGGGGAAATCTCTGACCACTCCTGGCTGTGAGTAGGGGCATAGCTTGCCGGACTGGCTAAAAAATCTTCCCCCACCGGGTCAGAGATTTCTAGTTATTTTATTTTAAGTATAGCTTATAAATTTTGTATTTTTAATTAGTTTTAAATTTCACTTTTAGTTAGTATTTTTTTTATTTTTTTTTTATTATTGTTTTCTCCTAATTTTTTTTCTCTTTAAATCTGATTAATTTTAGTTTTATTATTATTTTTTTCCTTCGCCTCTATTCTGGTTTCGTTTTTTTCCTCTTCTCTATCTCTACATCATTAAAGTTTTTGGTAGCTCTAATAACGTCTCTGACTACAGTTGGCTGTGAATCGGGGCATAGCTGGCCGGACGGGCAAATAAAACTCCCCCATCGAGTCGGAGTCGTTATTAGTTATTTTGTAATTTTGTTAGTTTTACTTTGTTAGGCTTTCTTAGTCAATAAGGCTTTTTTTATAACGTATGTGTAATTGAGTTGACAGCCTTTTTTTGTCGACTAAATAAATAAATAAAAAAAAAAAAATAAAAAATGAAAAATGACCCTGTTACCTGGTTACCTTTAATTTTAAAAGAGTATTAGTTTCAGCACTAACCTTTAAGGCCTCTACGCAGTGGTGAAGTAATAAGAAGTAATATCTAATCAGGTATCTCTTCTCTTCCAAGTTATATGTATGAAATTATAACATTACTTCTCATTTCTTCACAACTGCGTTGGGGGCATTAACAAAAATAACTATCATAGAGTGAAAGAACCATTCAGACCTACTATTCAGACATACTTTTTGTGAATCGTTAAGCTCGTTCGTTGCTTAACTCAGGACTATAAATCGCGCTTTGGGATGCTGATTCTTTTGTATTTCAAAGTACAAATTTCTTTAAACTTAGATTTAAAGAGAGATCTTCAGTGCTTCTCTTTTCCTCGGAATTTGAATTTTTAACAAAAATTAAATTTCAATTGTTCACATGTTTCCCAATTCATTGCAGAATTCCGTTTCCCAATATGTTTGTTTAATCTCATATTTCCATTCCTAATCCATTTCATTCAAAGTCGAAATAAAGACCTACATTTGAATTTCCTATAAAAACAAACCTTTTGGTTTTAGTATGCCGTTTTATTGTGATTTTCCATACCCAATTACGGTACCTTAAGCATTTTTCAATCCTTACAATTATCAAGAATTTTGTTCCATACATCAACTCTCCATGTTATTTCAATTTTTGCCTAAAAAAACAACAAACTGGAGATGGAGTGCTATTGATAACAAATTTCATACGTAAAGATTACTTAAAAGGAGAGCTCAACGCGTAAAAATGTTATTGTAGGATTAGGTTTCCTGTTTCTTTCGAATTGTACACACAAAAACACATATAACTATAAATGTCAATGACAATGGAGAAAGGATCAATAGAGATCAATGATGAATGCATGCAAGGAAATACGAGGATATTGTGTGTGTGTGTTTTTGGGTTTCGATGGTCAACCACCATATTGGCTTGCCACGGTAGTCGGATTGGGATTGTGATTGTCTATGGAAGCGATTTCTACTGGCCCTTGGGCGTTCAGTAGGCGACACGTAGGTAAACAAGGAACTCATATGAATGTGTAGACATCTTTTATGCCTACTTTAGGGCTTCTTGGCATCAGTGATTAGCTTCTTTGTTTGTGCATTTTCCCTGCGGCATTGCTTCTTATTATTGTATACAGTAGAATGTCCCATTTTGTAGCAATTGAGTTTGAACAAGAAACCGAAATGGTATCTTCGGTTCGGCGAAAGGCAAACAAATCTCTTAAGTTTTGTATTTGTATATAGTTAAGCGATTTTGATTTTTCAATCAGTATTTATAGTAAGACAACTCAAGGCAAGAAGAAGAAACGAAGCAACTTAAAAGAACTGGAAACCATCTCTGCTCTATTTTGAATGTAACGGAAGCCCACGGAAGCTTTGCATTGGTTTGAAACAGCCTGATTTGAAGGATTAATATCCTTCCTATAATATATAATATAATTATCAGCCTACAAACCAGATTCTAGCCGGTTTAAAGTAGTTATTTGTAAGTTTCGTATCGGAACAGAAAGAGGTGAACGGTTAAAGAAAATGTTTAAGGCTTAGTAAAGATTCTTGTAAAAATTAATTTGCATAGCGATAGAATTTGTTTGACCGAAGAAATCTCAGCAAACCTAACGATGTACTGATCTGTTCTTGAAATAATACTTTCCGGATTACTTCAACTGATACAAGAATTAAGGGATTATTCCAAGCCATTCTTATTTATTGTTGGTACAATTAATTAAGAGTCATATTTGAAATTAGAGTCCGCAAGTCAGGATCAAATCATTTTTTTTAACACAAAAGAAAGTTGAAAGAAAGTAGGATTTTAGCGACCGATTGGCAAATCGAAAACTTGTATATAAAATATCTGAAAAACGATTCCTTTTTTTCATTTCCAGCTATTCAATTTGTTCACCAATCTGTAAATTCTTATATAGTTGTATTGATAACTTCTCAATTTCTGTCCAACGATTGATCAACAATAACAATATCAGCAAATACCAAAAGACTGTTTGATGATGATATACACAGACGAGACTGTATTTACAATTATGAAAAGGAAGAAGAATCATTTAAAAAAGAACAACAAGATTTCGTTGGCATAGAAAGTCATGCAGAATTAACACAATAGTTCCAATGTCGGTCTCATTGTTTTGGGTTGCTTTTCAAAAATATTTGTAAACACGTTTTCGGAAAAATTGCACTGTTGTCGGGGGATGGAGGGAAGGTTTGGCCAACATAGTGAGACGTCATGGAGTTTCACGTGTTGTCACCAGCCACCAACCGCCAGGCCTATTAATAGAATGCTGGTAGGCGACAAGGGAGAGCGGAGGAGCGTACTCTGTGTGTGCAGTAGAAACTGTTGAAACGTGATCTGGGTTCAATGCTGGAACGGAGGCTAAGCGAGAGACAAAAGTGTGTGCCTTTTAACGAGCTCTAATTTGGTGCTGGACCAAAAAAAAAAAACTAAAAAGGTTTTCCTTCTATTCAACACGCAAACACACACACACCACCATTTCTATAGAACAAACACAGAAATAATGATCAGTCTACTCGACCGACTGGAGCCTTGCCATGTTTACACAAAGGCAGTCAAACAATGTCCTTATTTCATAGGACCTTTTTTTTGCTGTCTGATCCCTAACGTGATAATCTCTTAAATTGCTCAAATTTTGCTGTCTCGACTCGAACGACCTACAAAATTGAAAAATAAGATCTTGTCGCTTATGTTATTTGGGGTATTTGTAGACAACAAAGCAGAAAATTTAAAGCGTTTTTGTGTGCTACCTCGAGTTTGGCCAAAAATGCGTGGTTATTGTACTCGTGTGGGCGAAGCGCATTTTTTTGCTATACATATGTATGTGTCCTGTAATCTCTGGGCTGATTAGATGTTCATACGAGGCTTACAGGGTTTTCTTATGTTTGTTAACCTTGAAAGGTGGCTTTGGTATGACAGAAATGATGTACAACAGAATAGCTAAATAAAAAGAGACTAATCTCAGAGCATGTTATAATTGAACTTAATTGAAATTGTTATTTTTTTTACCCATTCTCACCTTCTATCTGTGACAATATGCAAATAAATTATATAAAAGTAATAATAATAAAAAAAAAATATTTGCAAATGGTACAGAAACTTAAAATAAGGAACTATGTAGAGTTTAACCCAAAACATTAAATTTCCAAATTTTAATTAGTTTTCTAAATATATTAAAATAACATATCATTTTATTGGTAACTAAAAGGCCAAGATAACTTCATTTGTGCCGAAATTTTTATATCCTTGCAAATGTTTTGAAATATCGGAGTTACAGAGCGCTAGCATTCAAATCAAACAATTTTTTAAATAAAACCTGATAGTTCCTATGGCAGCTACAAGATATAGTCATCCATTGCGCCCAAAATTTGCAAATCTATGTGAAAGTATATGATATTAAAATCGATGACTTTGGAGACTTAAACACTAAAATTCAACTAGAGTTTCTCACTAAGGCACATTTTTCGACCGATAGTTCCTATGGCAGCTATAAGATATAATCATCCGATCCGGTCAATTCCTACATATTAGCAGCGTGCAGTAAAAAGAAGACTGTACAAAATTTCAGCTCGATAGACAGACAGACTGACGGACAAATCTGAATCGACTCAGCTAGTCGCACTGATCAAGAAGATATATAGTTTATAGCAGCGATGGCCACTGGTTCCATCCCGGGGGCGAAAACATTTCGCTATTCTCACGTACATGACCCGAACGCTTGCCGAAGCTGACACCGAGAGAGTAAGAAAGCGTCATTCGCTCGACAGAGTTCGAAGCGATTAGGTTGAAGCAAATTCACGTAGCTTTGTTTTCGCACGCTAACACACTCCCACTTTTTGACTTCGCTCTCGCTGAAATAAATATTTCTATGCGTTGCAAGCTTCTTGGCAATATTATAATACCCTTTACAAGGGTATAGAAATGCAGTGGCCTGTATAAATATATTCTTTCCAGTCCCGTACTTGGGGACACAACCAAATTTTCTGGACGTGCGGAAATTTTAGAATTACAAATTATTCGCTTCCTGTCATATGTGTTTTCCGAACATATTCTTGTTCCACACGACCAAGTAGTGAATTTCGGATCAAGCGATATTCGTCAAACTTTCTTTCATAATGCGCACCTACATAGCTGAGCTTGTTTAATCTTAGATTTTTAGGATAAGCGGTCTGGACCAAGTTGAATTTACTTATTTATGTACGTATTTCGTTGTGGGGAGGGATCAAAATGTTTTTCAACTCGTTCTCTTGACTCTCTGAGACAGATAACAGCTGCTCTGAGAGACATGAACTTGAAAGAGTTAGAAATTAATAAGGCCCCCAGAAACACAGAGGCCGTGCTGAGTACGTCATCTTATTATAAAATTCACCTTGGTCTGCACTGTTGGTTCATAATCAGTCAGTCAGTCGGGCGTACAGATTTGTATACTTCTCTTGAATTATCCAGAGACCTTCATGAAAGGTAAGACTGTAAGTCAGAATCCACCCTCACTCTTTTAACAGAGTTTGTAATCCAGCAAGGAACTTTAACAATAGAATAGTTTAGTCCATCGAACCAGGCCCCAAACCGAACCGTCCAAATTGTTAAACTCAGGAACTGGAACTTATTGGAATAATATCAGTTTTTCAGATCTTATAAAACTGTCTTTTATCTAAACCGGATCTAGTAACTGCAGATATGAGTATCACCTTCCATATAACCCTATTACACACAGTCCAACGCCCAAACGAAAGTGTATACGAAAACCAAAGTGAAATTGAGAACAGACCTGAAAGCTAAAGAAAAGTTGATAAGCGGCAGAAAATCATGTATGTACAAAGCAGGTAAAGCTATCTTTCTATTTAAAAGTCCAGGCTTTTTTGTAAGGTCCTTTCGGATATGGATAAACGTTTGAATAGTTTCGGAAGCAAGATGCTTCCTTTTCAAAAAAACGAAATTTTTTTTTAAGTGTCTCAAGAATCTAAGAATCCATGAACCAAGCTTTAAACCAAAAGCATAGGTTGGGAACTGGTTGGAGAAACGAACCGTTCCCTCAGAAAAACACCAAGAACTTTGTTCTTGAATCAAGAACAAACGGTGTCAATAGAATGGTAAATACGAAAAATCTTGATTTAAGTACAAAATTCTTATTTCAATCCAATTTTTTAAATTTTTAATTTATTACTGGTTAGAGATATATTAAGTATATTTAGAATTATTTCAAGATTTTTTTATTATACTTTTAGGTTGTAAACCATTACAACCACTCAGGTACAGTCCGATTTACTCCTTAATTGAGTGAAAAATACTTTTATACGCTTTTTTTAATAAGCTTTTCTTTTTTTTGGCTTGATGTAAATACGAAAAGTTCATAATTCAATCTCGATTGTTTTTATTTTAATTTTATTAACTGTCGTTATTTTAATTTAGACGGTTGTAGACTTTCTAACAGGATCGTAATACCCAGACAGAACCCTGTAAAGAATTTCAGAGGTTTGCAACCTTGCTTTGAATATATCCTGGAAAATCCTAAGTTCGTTTGCTAGACTTAAAGTCTATTTCATAATTCATCTCAGAAGTTGTATACTTCATTAAAGAATTCGACTCCAAGAATGATTCGGCACACTATAAGTAAGAAAAGTTCTTAGCTAAACCAAATCTAAGTGCAAAATGAAAGTATTTTATGGCATGTGAACATCGTTTGAGCGTTTTTCATCACATTTCTTGTGTAATTCATACTTACACTGAGGGAAACACTGGAATCAAGATGAGCTCAAACGTTACCAATAATAGTGCGTAAACGGATATCCCATTTGTAGTACAATGTTCTCACTTCAAGAACAATTTTTATCCAATCAAGTTGAATATCAAGCCCTCATAAAATGAGAATAGTACGTTCTGCCCTTCATTGGCTACGACTCCTTAATTAACTACATACTTAAACCATCAAAAGATGTTTAATACACAAGAAAAAACTAACTAGAATACAGTTGACTCACCCAAAGGGCGTTGACTACGCCTCCTGAGTCAGTCCTCGTACCTTAATTTTTCCTAAAATCGAACGGCCACCAGAGAGTCAAAAATGCAGCAGTGTTAACAATTTACACCAAGACTCCCATCAATCTTTTAACAATATTGTTAGACTGTATTTTTAAAACGCCCCACAAAAAATGCACAGAACTACCAAACTCGAAAATATTTTCTATGTATTTTGTATAATCCAGACACACACACACACACAATGGAAAACTAGAAAGAGAGAGAAACCCAAATCAATAAAACTCAAACGCGGCAGGGGACATGGGTCAGAAAGTACAAAAAAATAGAGAATAAAACAAAGAAGACCCTTGCACACGTGTTCACAAAGGAAAAGTAACCGACATTTTAGCTCGAAAACTGCCCATAAAGAACTCGGCTTGAACCACCGCTTATTGGTGGCATTACAAAATTTTGTTGGTTCAAATTTGATTTTTATTTTAACAAATCGTCGCCAAGGCAAACCATTAGAAATGTAAATTATGTTTGTGCCTTCAAATATCTCAAATTTCATTTGCATCGTCGAGGGTCTCGACAGTCGCTGTTATTTTTGACAACATGCCCAGTTTTCATTCTAGTGTTTAATTGTCAAGTGCAGTTTCTGACACGGTCTCCCGCAAACCCAAAAAGACTCCTGAAATATGATGCCATGACATGAAATACAAACTCAAAAATTCTAGTAATGCATTTTGGGCGTCACTCTACTATCAGTTTTTCTTACTCAGCCGTTTCAAGTGCCGCAGCACACACACACACACACACAAGCAAGCACTGCATATCTGGGAGGCGCAAGTGTTTACCATACCATACAATAATCTTTACTAATCAGCAATATAAACCAGCTGAGTTCAATGTTATCTGCATGTAAATTGATATTCCTTCAAGGAGACACTCAAGCGTAACCAAACTAACCAAACAAATGTGTTCCATTTCTTTTAAGGATAAATGGGTTTCTTTTATATGATGGGAGGGCAGGAGAAATGGTAAAATCTACATATCAGAGTGAAGTGCTGGAGAGCTGAAAGTAAACGATAACTAACGAGCCTTAAAGTGTTGTTGATTGAGTCTAAGGAATTGAAGACATGATAATGCTTTTAGAATTTTAATGTTGGAGTTCAGATTCAACTATGTGCACGGTTGACAGTTGCATCTAATTTGGATTTATTTTTTGATAATTAAAAAATTATATTTTGAACAATCAAAGATGTTCATGAATGAATGACTTACACTTGGGCTACTTAATCTAAATTCACACTCGCAAATTAGTTTACACAAACTGTCTGATTTGTTTCAGAAACTTCGAAAGGTTGCATTGAATTTGGCAAATTCGATTTGCGACAAATTTTTGTTTCCCACAAGCTGTCGACTGAGTGCAATACAATCAAAATCAAATCAAAATCTCTACAGCTTAAATTTTTTTTCAAGAACTGACACGGATATAATGCAATATCTGCCCAGATGTATTTTTCAAAGTGTAGAAAAACTGGAAGGCGCATTTCTCTATCTAATCTCGGTTACTAAATATTTGGTGGAAGCTAAATTGTCTTTCAATACGAATTCTTATGAAGAATAAATAAGCAATGATTTGTCAGTCTTCGGTTAATAGTCTATATATTGTTTTGCGCGGATAAAATTAATTTTTGTACTATTATGTTTATGTTGGCTGCGTCTTCCTTTGTCATCTGCTTGAGCTCCATTTGTATATGCACCAATAAAAGTATACATCAAATGACTCTATTTAGTCATTAATTTTGAACTATTGGGTATAAAATTCTGTTTAATACTCCAAGCATTAAGTCAAAATTTTCCAAGGTATTAAAATCACATTTCGAGAATATCAAACTTCATCAGTTGTATCATTTTGACACTACTTTGTATATTTCATGTGAAACATCTTTAATTTCGGTACGGAAGATTTTTGCAGGAGTAAAATTTGACTTTCAGCGTCACGTGACGCTGACCTCATTCATATTTTGTGTTGTTTTGATTTGTGGAGTTTACCGACAAACACACACACAAGAGGATATGCAGATGGAGGAAGCAAAGAGGTAGCAAAGATGCTGAAGAGGGGCAACTGGGTTGGTTCTGGGAAAGTTTTGAGTGTGATCTTGGTGAGATCTGGTGGTATTTGGGAGGGATTTGGGTGGAATATTATCTGGACGGGATCTGGGTAAGATCAGGGAGGGATCTGGATGGGAATAGGGGTGAGATCTTTATGGTTTCTGGGTGGGAGCTGGGCGGGATCTGGGCATGATCTGGGTAGGATCTGTGTGGGATCTGGATAAGGATCTAAATGGGAGCTAGGCGGGATCAGGGTGGGTTCTGGCAGGGATCCGGGAGGGATCTGGGATGGATGTGAATCTGGATGGGAGCTAGGCGGTATCAGGGTAGGTTCTGTGTGGGATCTGGGAGGGTTCTGGGTGGGATCTAGGAGGGAACTGGCCGGTATCTGGGTGGGATCTGGGCGGTATCTTGATGAATATTTGGATGGGAGCTGGGCGGGATCAGGGTGGTACTTGGGAGAGATCTGGGTAGGATAAGGGTGGGATCTGGATAGGATCTGAGTGGGATCTGGTAAGGATTTAAGTGGGATCTAGCTATTTTGGATCTGGGTAGTATCTGGGTGGGATATGGGCGTTATCTGGATGTGATCTTGGTTGGATCTAACCTTGGTGGTATCTGGGTGGGTGAAAGAAGAGAGATCTTGATGCTGGTATTTCTACTCCCTGTTAGTTTTTTTCTTTCGAAAGAGTGCCCTTACTCATTAAGAGCTCGTGACTTGAAATTAAGCTCTAAACCTAAGCATCATGTTTCACATCAGAGCCCCGTGAGTGTTAACGACACTCAGACCTTTTTTTTGAATTTGTTTATATTTTGTACATTGTCCCTTCGTGGGCTCTCTCATACACTTAAATAATTTGGCATTTTTCAAACTTAGCTAGCTTATATTTACAAAATATTAAAGTGACTTTTTTTTTGCTAAAAAGTAACGTGATGTCAGTCACTGTCTTGACAGTAAATAAACAATTCCTTGCCTGTGACTAAACAGTGATTTGGCAGTAACTAAACAGTGACTTGACAGTGACCTAACAGTAACTTGACACCGACTGAGCAATGACTGCACTGTGACGACAGTGACTTGGCAGCGGCTTGAAAGTGACTTGACGGTGACTGAACAGTGACTGCACAGTGACTTGACAGCAGTTAAGCAGTAAATTGACTGTGGCAAACAGTGACTTTACAATGACTTAACAGTAAGTTGACAGTGTCTTGACCGTGACTGCTTCTTTTTCTCTTCTGCTCCTTTTATACTCTTCCTTAAATTCTAATGCCTATTCCTTCTAAAGGTTTATTGGCTAGGAATACATCAATTAAATATGTACGTCAATGGGAAGTCACATGAAAGAAAAAGAGCACCGCCTCCCACCCACTAAAATCGAAACACTAAAAGTGAAACGTCAAGCATCGCCAGCTGGGACACGCGGCATAATTCACATAATAGCATAATTTTTCGAACTAACATCCGTAGTCATTGAAAATTTTGAAAACTGAAAGTAGTTTTTTTTGTGTATCAAATTAGCATTCTAAGTATCAATTGAATACCTAAAATATCGATTTGATATTTTTTATTGATACAAAATTAAAATTATACTAGTTACAGTTTCAATTTGAGACACATTTATTCAGTGTAGTTAAAACAACAATGTTGTAATCGTCATTTCGGCTACTGGCCTTAACTGCCCCTTTCTTGGCGTCCAATTTGGCTTTAGCTGTGGTCGAGTCATCTTTGTATACTTATGTGTCCACGTTTTTTTTTGTCGATCGGGTTGAGTTTCAGATAGACTTTGAAACTCTTCATAGTCAACGATTAAAATCTGTTTGAAAATATGCAAATACGACAATATTATTGTTCTTTATTTTACACCATTATGTTAAACCAAATGAATTATCAAAATTGATTTAAAAACTTCAATTAAAATAACTGAGATTTGTTATAGTTTGTGCTTCATTTGCCTTGCAAGAACGAATTCAAGCAGTTTGTGAGAAAGTGTTCACATTGTGTTCAGACAGAACGCAAACTTTTTGAAAAATCGCCTCAAGCGTTTGTCTGCTTTACGTACACTATTAGGGCAGTCCATCGCCTTAATTGTAGATGATACATGACTTATGACCTACAAACAATATTTACTTTAAGTCCAAAATGTTGGTCAGCCACTATCTACTACGCATAAACTCAGTGACGCCATTTAAATAAATCATTATGGGACACCAGAAAGAAATCTAATCTTTTATAAACGACAGGTAACACTTTGTGGACTTTTGTGACAGGTAAAGAATCCGCAAGGCGTAGCCTAAAATCGTCTAGTCGTTAGAGCGAACAATAAACCACAGGACGCCGGCGCCAGCCAAATTATATTCAGTCTGGTTCCAGTTTACATTGTGACATTCTTAGAATTTGCAGAACCTTTTCCTCGGACAGCCTGTTTATTGTTGATTTTTTCGAGCGCGATTTTTCACACTCGACAAGAAGAAAAGCCATCAAATGCAAGTACAGTTGTGCTTGTCCATGATAAGCATTTGCATCAACTATTTTAGGGATCGCTTCATCACTCAAAATACGTTTCAGATTTCTATTGTCTGGACAATGGCATTTTAATCCCTTTTTCCGGAAGGTCACAATTACGCAGCATTGGCGTTGCACCATCATTGTGGGTAGCCCTTCTCCAATATACATTCAAATTGTATATGGTTGCATTTAGAAAGGTAAAAGGTACACACACGTGCAAGGGTCAAACAGCATCGGGCAGGTAGAAACCCCAAAAACGCACATAAAAAGAAACAGAAAAAAAAAGAGATAAAAGAGGATTTAACGAAACGAACCCTAAAAATTACCCAAAACTAATGCATCTCACGAAGGGTAACACATCAACTCGCTCGAGATGATGTTTGTCGATAAGAAATAGTCGTCTAATTTCTAAAGCATCAGAAGGGAAAATGAACTGCACAACGAAGTGAACATGTTGAGACTTGACTCAATGCAGGGAAACTATTGCACGTGGGTAAACATAAGAATTGTGGGATCGGCTTCCCAAATTCCCAAAAAAGCAACCTAAATACATCGAAGCATATAACAATTGAATGTTGACAGCCAAAGAGTGCGTTAGTTCTATATTTGTACAAGAACATCTTTGAAGTTGGTTGGAAGGCAATGGCACTCACCTTTACCGAAGATGATAAGCCGAATAAACTGATAAGCTAATATATAAATATGTTTAAGTTGATGGTACATAGTTTAAATTGTTAGAACATTTTTTAAATATAAATTACAAACTCCACTGATTAATTTTTCAAATCTGTTTTTAAAACTGATTTATCACACATGATTTTTTCGGTATTTTGAGCTATTAGTAAACAAAATCCTGTTGTGAGCTTACAATAGTCTATTTTTTGAGCAACCAACGTTTACTATAAGAATTTCCATAAAATCATTGTATAGTTCTCTTTCTTATATGTGAAACATATTTTCCTATATTAAGATTGTATATTAGACTAACCCTTAAAAATAGATTTCAAAATACCGGGCGGAAAAGTTTCTTTTGGTCCAAATAGATATAAGAAAAAGATGGTACTGATCAGTGAACATTTGGTGGACGCTCGCTGGCCCTAAATATAAAATTTTGAAATACATGAGAAATATATGGGATGAGTTTCGAATTTCCTCTCTAAAATTTATATTTTAAGAGTTAATGCAATTTATTTGAATTACAACATTGATGAAGAAAATTAAATCTTCTAGTTGTCGATAAATTATCTGTAATCGTTTTTTTTTCAAAAATTTCCTGATTTCCGACCGTTTCTAAGTGTCCGATTTTTGCGGTTAAGAGCTTTTAACCATTTTTAACACAGGTGTTTCTAGTGTAAAAATTATATATAAAATTCGAGTAAAGCAATGGCTGTTGTAGAGAATTTTGATTTCAATTCAACACAAACAGCAAATTTAGGTGAATTTAGGATCAAGCTCGAATTTCCTCATTCAGAAATTATTATCGTTCATGCAAATGCAGTGTATTCGATTGTAAAACTCTGCAAGAACAGAATCAAAAATTTAAAGTCCCAAAACGCATGTCGAGGTGCTTTGAAATATTAAAAAATCCCATAAATCAAATAAAAATATTTTTTTGAACCAAATTCCATTGCGACTTTTGTGCTCAGGTTCAGACACTCCGGTTCAGGTTCAGTATGGACCAAGAATCCCAGTTACTCCGAACTGGCTTGCAATACTGAAATATTAAAAAAATTTAAAAATAGGTAACAATTTCTAGAACCTGTCAATATATCTGTTGCAAAGCAAGGAACTAGCAACTCTCTCACCCATCGCTCAGAAATATAAATTTTCGAAAATATAAACTATATATATTCTTTATCAAGGCGACAAGGTGAATCGATTGAACTTTATCAGTTCCGTCTGTAATATTCTAAGTATTAATTTAATACCCAAAATATCAATTTAATACTCTCTAGGGTTCTCTTGATAAAAAAAATGATACTTGTTTCAGTTTTAGTTTGAGATAATGCGTATCGTATATGGAACTTGTAAATGACATTTTTTGGGGGGTTTAACGAAAAAAAAAAAATAAAAAAATATTATTTTAAAAAAAAAAATAAAATTTTTAGTTTATTTTTTTTTTTATAAAATATTAAAAAAAAAAAAAAAAAAAGGGGGGAGAACCCCCCCCCCCCCCCCCGCCGACAAACAAAAAAAAAAAACGGCGGGAAAAAAACGAAAAAATAAAAAAAAAAAAATTTTTTGGGTGTAGTGAAAATTTCGCTAAATGTACGAAGTCCCAGCTTCGACTTTTGCTGCCAGGTTGAATTCTGTATTAATTAGGCATTCATCATTTTAATTAAGTATTGAAAACTTCCCTTGAATTGTATCGCTTCTCACTCAAACTAAATCCTAAATATAATATATATAACTCAAGGACTTTGCAGTGACTTTGTGTTTTAAACGAAAACTCATTTTTTGAGCTGCTAATTTGTGCAAACATTTAGATTGATTTCAATTAGAAACTCAACAAGCTATAGCTTGTTTGCTAAATTCCAAAAATGTTTGAGTTTTTTATTTGTGTTTGAGCTTCGTTTATGACTAAGTAATGAGTTTCGGATTGATTTTTAATACTGTTTTAGCTGAGGTCCCATAGTCAAAAAATTTGCCCAAATTTTGATGAAAATTCATTGTAATATTCATCTGATTCAAATAAAGCTTTCAAAAATATTTATTTTCCATTTCGTTATCTTGCAAAAGACCAAAAATATGTTTTGCTTAGTTTGATATTAAATAGTTTCAGAATTAAATTTAATATTGGTGAACCGAAAATTTCTACAATTTAGCCTATTTAAGCAAATTAAAATTTTGGAAAATTATTTGCCGTGGAACTTAGCTTTACTCATGATTTCCATGCCCAAAAAAAGCAAATAGAACATTTGTGAAAATTAAAAATTTTTCTGGAAACCAATTTAAGTTTTCTTTGAATTATGCTTCCGATTGTCTTTAAATTATAAGCAAAAAGAGCCTGCTGCTAGCTGTTACTCTAGAGATGGGAATAAAAATCCATAATAAACATTACCAATATTATATAATATTTCGACTCATACACTGGTCAATACTAGCATTTTGACAAACAAAATTTATAAATATCTTTTAAACAAAATATTTTAAAACTCTGGAATTAAGGAATTTCTAAGGCCACATTTCAGTGTGAAAAACTTGTCTAGAACCAATTTTTTTTCATTAATGGTCCTGTGCTGAGAATAAAATAAATATTTATAATTTATTTAATTCAATATATCAATTTTGCAATCTTGATAATGTACTTATGTCAACACAATGAGCACATTTTGTATTTATATTTTCTAACCAAAGCAGCTGATCGTCCACTAAAGCGCTGATTGAGCTGATTTGAGCAGCTGATTGAAAGCTTACTTTTATTCCAGTTTCCGATAAAAATGTTACAGTTTTTTGGATTTTTTGATTAAAAGATATTTATAAAAGTTTGTTGTCAAAATACTTGTGCTAACAAGTGTAGATGAGCACGAGTTAATAAAATGGGAAGCATGCTGCTTTAATTCATTCTCAACTCAATTAATAAAGAAATATTCATGAGCAGCAGAGGGACTTTACTCTTTTACTAAGCCACTGCGCCGAGCCTGCTTCAAATTTATAAGCTTCTTTCACTATAACATAATTATATATGGGTTGTAATTATACACAAATTAACACTCTTTGTATTAAGTGTTGGTATGTATAAGCACATTTGTTATGTAAGCTATTATGACGTTTTTTGTCAAAAATAATATGCAAAATAAATAATACTAAGTGAAGTACAACAAAACTGAAAACCATTAACGAAAAAGTCTTTTAAATTATTATCCTACATTTTGTCAACAAAACACAAAAAAGCTTATAATAAACTGATATCTGATATTTGCGATCAAATTACCTGTTGAACCCCACAAAGTAAACCAAGACTTCAACACAAGAGGAAAAAAATATGAAACCCTTTTGCCATAACATAACTCAAGATTTTAACCCCTTGGCTGAGTGGCTTGCTGCATTGATATCAGAAAGCCAACTGCGGTTATTGTGGCATGCCACAAAACAAAACAAAAACAAAAAACTTGTTTTTTGCCTCAGAGGGGAGAGAACCCCAACTAAAATAATCTCTATTTTATGCAGCAAGGCAGATCAACCAGAATCAAGTTTTACAGCCTCGAGAGGAATTTAATCAAAGACTTCCTTCACTCAAGTACATGCCACTTAAAAAGGATCTGGCCGTTACAAACAATTTTTGAGCCGTTACAAAAATATGAAACTAGCCTTCAACGAAGACGAAAAAAGGGCACATAACAATTAGGAAGTCTTAAAAACGAAGTGCCGACAAAATTCCAGTAAAATCCGTAAACCGAAGCCAAATCCTACACACACACACAAGAGTGAAAGGGAGAGAGAGATAGAGATCCCTATCTACCTCCACCGACAGTGCAGTGAATTTTTCACGCATCAACAGAGCAAGGATTTAACAATGACAAACAAATATATCCCCGAGAAAAGGACCTGCCAACATTAATGCATATTGACTAACCTTGGAAACCCAAGGAAAATACGTTACTTTTGCCCTACCTACTCTCACACACAGGTTGACACAAAGGACGTGGGCCTTGCTTGGGCGCTCCCTCAATGAAAATAACGGACAAGTAGAGAATTAGGGTTTTTCCAACAGCGAGATTGTTTGCGAGATACGCAAAAACTATTGTGTTGTCTTTTTTTTCCTGGCATTTTTGGCTAGTGTGTCGAATTTTGAAATTACTCCATGCTCACGGGGTTGGGATTTTCTCGAACACGTAAGGACTTGTCTGGGTCACTTACTGTTGGAATTTTTTTCGGACTGGGATTTAGGAAGTGGCAGGTAATAAGCGAGTGAGTAGAGGTGAGAGAGGGAGAGATGAGCACTGAGAGTGATGAGCAGAGACTCTGAGTGCTCAGCTAAATCTGTTTCAAGCCTATAGGAATGTTGGAAAGGGCTAATTGATCGACTAGGGCATACTTTGTGAATGGCAATCGACAATCAACTGATGGTTCAGTGTTAAAATTTCTGAAACTTATATTCTTGGATTTGAAACTAATACGTTAAGCCAATCCTTTTTGCTATTTTTTACGAATCTTCTTAATACCTTAAATTCGAAAAGATCTTAATTTAATATATTATTTGGTTGATTCAAGAATTTTATTTTTAATCTTAAATTGTCTACGGTAAACGATTCATTCTCGAATATGTTTCCAACGAAATAACGCTTTAAGGTATGAAAGCAGTCCTCGGAGCTATGTCAGAATATCTCTATATTTATAAAGGAGAGTGTCCTGACTGACTGATTCACTGATTGGTAATCATCTCACAGCCTAAACGGTAAGAGACAGAGGGCTGCAGTTTAGACAGGAGCTACCATTAGCGGCGAAAGTGTGCCGGGGTTTTGGAAAATTCCATCCGGAAAAGTCGGACAAGCATCGGAAAAAATTGTATGGGAAATATTTTATTTTTCATCCGAATGACTTGAAACTTAATTTGTAAGCAAAATACGCGAAATAATTCGACACATGATTTTCCAGATTATGG
The DNA here is from genome assembly GCA_018904275.1 of Lordiphosa clarofinis. NCBI lineage: Eukaryota > Metazoa > Arthropoda > Insecta > Diptera > Drosophilidae > Lordiphosa > Lordiphosa clarofinis. Next base: position 4,894,507 of record JAEIGQ010000005.1, on the reverse strand, counting down.
AAAATTCACCCACAAGGAAAATCGGAAAGGTCGGAAAATTCTTGATTGAATGTCTTGAAACTCGGTTTATAAGGATAAAATACGAAAAAATGGGAATAGTGATCTTTCGATGTTGGAAAATTTTACCAAACGGTCAGAAAAATTCCCATGAAAAAAAAAACTATTTTCCATCCAATTGGCCTGAAACTTGCTATGTAAGAATAAAATACGAAAAAGTTTAAAATGTGATTTTCCAATGTCGGAAAATTCGACCCCCGAACATGAAGATTTGCAGTGATGTGAGAATTTCCAATGACGGAAAATCCGCCCCCGGGAATGCCCGGAAAATTCAACATGCAAAATAACTATTCTTCAACTAATTGACTTGAAACTCGGTTTATGGGATGTGTAACTTATATTGATTAAATACTGTTAAAGGCGCAGAGAAACGCGCCTAATAATATAATATAATATATCCGAAGACTCACACAATTCAGTCCGTAATTCTATAAGGAAATTCTTTATAAGTATTTGACAGTAAAAATTTTTTCCATTATTTGCTGTTGATCTTGTAAATTGCACAAGTCCGCTTCACCCCAAGATACCCTGTACGGAGACTCAAAATCTGTTGAGCGCAACACGTTTCGCTCTCTCTCTTTCTCTGTCGCACACACACACTTCTCTCCTCATTCGTTTGGCTGTGCAACCACCTGCCCGCATGGTGCATTTCCATTGGCTATCCGCAGAACACTCTCATTTTCCCAAAAAACTGAGAGCTGATCGTATAAAAGCCAGGCCTTTGCCAGTTGAGAAATCAGAACAGTACCGATCAACGGTGTGGCAAGAACTTCGTCTTGCAACCACTTGCAACTTCATTTTAATAAAGCAAAAAGTAAAGTAAAATACAAATTTCCAGTATGTCTTTCATAACTCGCGAATACAAGTTTGAGAGCAGCCAAATGATGCAGCAAAAATCCGATCAACATACAATGGCCATGCGGAGTCTGAGGAAACTTGTCAAACCACTGCTCAGGTTGGTCAAAAAGAAGCAGCTACTGCGAAAGACTTTGGCCGAGGTGCAGGAGCAGAACAGTGTTAATGCATCGCTGGAGGATATGCGCAAAGATCCCGCCGCCAGTTGTGATAACACGGCCAATGAGCAATTGGAGCAGCGTTTGTACAATGATCTGCGTCAATGTCCCCGCAATGTGGCCATGATTGTGCAGCAAGGTCAACAGCAGCGAGTGGTACCCGTGCATCCCGATCAGACCTTCATCCCCGTGCACTTTGCCCGCACCAGCAGTGGCACGTTCTTCTGGACAACCGCAAGTGGGGGACGTCAGCAGGAGCAACAACTACGTCAGCAATACGATCGTTGGGTCCAGGCCTGAAACCCGCCCATCCATTCATCTTTAGCTGCCAGCTTTAATTTGCAGTTGTCTCTTTCGTCGAAGGAGTTCTACAATTTGCATCCACGTAATCTCAGGGTGATATTAGCATAGATTTTCTTTCTTTGGTTTCCATGGCAAAGAAATGCAACTCTTGATTGATATTCAATTGTCACAATATTGTGATTTTGTCTTCCTTTAGGTGTAGGATGTTAGTTTTAGCAAAATCTTTGTCTTCCATGTTTGTTTGTTAGTTTAAGTTTAGTTTAAGTATCCATTGTCTTCCATGTAAAAATTTTAGTTTATAAGAAAATAAATAAATATCTAAAGAAAAACAATTACAAAGAATTCAATTGTTCAATATTGGCTCCAATATTTCAGTTAACATACAGATGACACCCACATGCCAAACAGAAGTTCCAAATCTGTGCAAACCTCTGGAAAATAACTGCCACGCATGTGTTTGCCTCCCATTGCTTGCTCCCATTCAATCTTCAATAGGAAATTACTTTCAGTGCAATGATTATGCTGGTAACCGCATTTCCAATCAGAGAAATACAGGGGGCATAGCTAGTCAATTCAACATGTTTAATGAAATAAACATAAATCATGAAATTTTTGTAGATTAGTCTTTTCTTTGATTTTTGGACAGAAATAAAAATATGTTGAGTTGAAAATTTGTTTAACATTTTTAAGACATTATTTCCCAATTTACCGTTAAGGGTCTGTGTGACTTATGACAGAGAAAGAGAGTAAAGGAGACAGAGAGAAACAGATATAAAGATGCAAATATATTAAACAAAAAATGCATGAATATTGATTTTTAGAAAATTTACATAAATGATTAAAACATGTAATACATTTGATTTTGTTTTCATTATTACCACCAATTTGGAAAGCCCCTTGTTTGCATTTCAAGAATTTAAATTATAAAAATTAATTTTTTTTATTCATGGACTTTTAAAATCTAACTCAGAAAAATTATTTTTGAACGAGCTTTATCTGAGCATTTAAAGAGTTAAGTATTTTTCAGATTTTTTTTTGGGATTGTGACCCTGTATATATTGAAATCTTATTCGTCTTCACAATGGTACAGACGAGAGGAATCGCATCGGATAAAATAAGGAACATGTATATCGTATCGTAATAGGCCTATCTAAGTGTAAGAACAATTTATTCTCCCAAGCCAACTTAAGTTAACCTTACTTAACCTAACCTAAACAAAATTTTGGTTATTTGCAGAGATTAAAACCGTAACCGTTACCGAAAAAATATGTTTTTTTTTAACCGTAACCGGTTATCAACACCGTAACCGAATCAAATATATAGGTTAATTTCGGTTTTTCCTCTACTAGTAAAATTATCGATTATATGATTTATTTAATAAATTTGGCTGTTTATTTATTATACGCAGCTCTGTTGCTAATGGTCTGGCATACCAGTCAAATAGCATAGAACCTAGGTAGGCTAGAAACTTTGTCTGAGCGGAAATTGTTTGCTAAATTCCAGAGCTCCGACAATGAAGTGCAGGCAAGAACTTTCGGATGCATTTTGTGTGGGGCTGGAGGTAAAAGCAGTGTACTTTATTTTGGCAGAACAGAACTGAAACACTGAGACATACTGAAATAACGACAACCCAAAACGCATTGGAAAATAAGAATTAGCAAATAAAGCCAGATGTAATATACAAAGCCACAGCCAGCTCCATGGACTGGAGGCGAAAAGCTTTGTAAAATATAATGTTTTTTAGTACTGGCAGTGTGTTGCTGATTTTTTTTTTAGCAACGAACAGTAACTTTGTGTTTAATTTCGACACGGCGTTTTTCAATTTCCCAATACAAGTGTGAAGGCTTTTGCGTAGCACTCTGACTCACTTTGACGTATTCGTGCACATAGTTGAATTTGTAAGGTGAAGCTAAACATACATATATTTGTCCTTAGCAGAGGCTGTCGGCTTCACCTTGTTAGTCGCACATTAAACTAAATTGATTGTGTTTGATTGTTAGAAAGATCCCACACACACTCGCACTTGCGAGTTAATTCGATTGAACTGTAAGATGATATTTAGATGAATATACAATCTAGATAAAGATGTCATTTCTGAGCAAAACCATAATAATTATATAATTTTAATAGGTGGAAATTCTGTATAAGATATTTGAACTAAGTACATTTACTGAATAAATGAGATTCCAAATGGGGCAAGATTTGTCATAGTGATATTTTATAATAATAGCCGTAACCGTAACCGAAACCCGAAACAGAATATGGCTAATAGCCTTAACCCTAACCGTAACCCAAATCTTACAACCGTAATATAACCGTAACCGGAAAAAAGCGATCGGACAAAACAGAAACCGTAACCGTAACTCAAACCGTTAATCGTTCGGGTTTAAATCTCTGGTTATTTGTGATCTGATCAAGTAGAGTACTATTTTCTAACTTTTAAATAAACCAATTCAAACAATTCTACGTGTTTGTAATCAAATTGAAATTTTGTACTGCCGATAAGTGTGCAATGGATATTGTTGACAATTTTCATTAGAATTCAATACAAATGACTTAAGTTTTCTATATTGTTTTCCATTGTATACATTTGGGCATTAGAACATTTTGTCATATTCAACACATGTATTCCAAATGGTATATGTTCGATTTGGGATAAGCTTTTTTTAACGCAAAGTAGTGGTACCATAAAATGATTTAATGAAAAATGCAATAATTATATGGGTTTCTAAAATACCACGCCCAAAAACAGTCGAAATAGCCATTAAAAGCTCTATTGAGCTCAAATAACCAAAAATCGAGACATGTAGTAATCATCACAACCCGCCACAACCCCTTTTTATACCCTTGCAAAGGGTATTATAATTTTGCCCAGAAGTTTTGCAACGCATAGAAATATTCATTTCCGACCCTATATATTCTTGATCAGGGCGACGAGCTGAGTCGATTTAGCTTTGTCCGTCCGTCTATCTGTCCGTCTGTCCGTCTGTCTGTCTGTCCGTCTGTCTGTTTCTACGCAAACTAGTCTCTCAGTTTTAAAGCTATCGAGCTGAAACTTTGCACAGAGTCTTCTTTTTACTGCACACTTTTTACTGCACACTGTCGGAACCGACCGGATCGGATAACTATATCTTATAGCTGCCATAGGAACTATCGGTTGAAAAGTGGGTTTTTTGTAAGAAAACTTTTTTGTTTTTAATGTAAACGCCTTCCGCTACGACAATTATTAGTTTTATACGCTTTTACACAGATTTTGAATTTTTTGTCAAAATCGGATGACTATATATTATAGCTGCCATAGGAACTATCGGTCAAAAAGTGGGTTTTATCAGAAAAATGGTTTGTTTTAATGCTGACGTTCGTAAACTCTGTCCTATTAAAACATTTGCAAGGGTATTAAAACTTCGGAAAAGACGAAGTTAGCTTGGCCTTCTCGTTAAGGGTGATTTTTATGTTACTCGGTTTTCCGGTATACATTTATAGACATCTCACGCGTAATTCGTATCCTGTGGCAACGCCAAAAATGATAAGAAAGATTTGCCATTTCGCCCCAAATAGACTTACAAACAAACAGTGCTTGCACATCATCGCAATGTTACAGTCGCTGGAGCAAAATACAGTGCAATGATTACCAAAATGAAAAAATTGGTCCTGGTTGACATGTGGATTCAACAAGATGGTGCCACATGCGGCACGTGAAACCAATAACCAATGGAGAGGCAAGTTTGGTGAGCAATTAATCCCGCTATTTGGACCCGTCTATTGGCCGTCAAGATCATGTGATTTGAACTCACTAGATTATTTTTTGTGCGCTGACGTGAACTCTCTCGTGTACAGGGACATGCTAAAATTACAGCTGAAATTCTGAAAAAAAAATATGTCAAAATGGGAGCTTACGGAAGGACCACCGTGGTCAACATGTACATTAGGGTGTCCCAGGACATAAGGAAAACATTTTTTTAGCGAAATCAAATACGCATACCCTCTATTTTAATTCTACCTCATTAACTCCGACCGAGACGACTTGATGCCAAAGTTTTTACATTAAAATTTATACTGGCTTACTGCAGGAGGAATTAAGAATTAAATTTTTCCCACTTAATACCATATTTAGAACTGCGTAATGTCACTGACATGTTGACTTATTGAAAACAGAGTTTAGAGAAAATAATTAGCAATCCAAATTGTCAAATGTTAAAAAGCTGAAATCCACAAATTATTTCCAATTTTAAAGTAAACCGTGAAAAATCAAACTCTTCCAGATTTTATACTTTAAATTCCATAGTTTTGACTAAAATTTGTCAATGCTGTGGCTTAAATTTAAGAAGGTTGACATTGACCAAAAAAAATTTGTCTGTTTAGCGTTATTTTTCAACAATGGTTTTCATTAGATTCCAAAAATAAAGATAGGTTTATTGGAAAATGTTTCCGGTCGCTAGCCCAGTGTCCACTTTAAAAAAATGTGCAAAAAGTATAGTTATTATCTAAACAGAATAGTCCTGAATTCATTGAGTAAAAATTGACCTAGCTAAAATAGAAAAGGTTTATTTTACTATCAATTATCAACATCTTTACGGACGGGTGACTGACAGCCTTTTGGATATCCTCATGGTCAGAGAAAGACAAATCTTAAGCTGCTTCAAAAGATCTGACTTAACGCTTGGAAATTTAGTTTCACCACTTACAGAATGAGGCGAAACATATTTTTAGAATAAATGATGTGTAAACTGTTGCGATAACTTCAACATTACGTTTTGGGTGGCGCTTTCTTCATTTCTATTTTATTTAAACATTGAAAAGCATAATAAATAATTCTAAGAAAGAATTGCTGAAATTGGCAAATTAAATTTTTCTGAGCATCTAAAAGTATGCTTCACATTTTGGAAAATAAAATAAAATATTAATTTTTTTTAACCCAACCAAAGGATTTTCTTTACCTCCCTCCAATATGAAATCCCTTTAAGTAAAATGTCAAGATATCTAGTTTTCCACAGAACTCCAGGAATTTTATGCATGTGGAATACAAAAATAATCTAAAGAATGTTGTCCCCCCCTTAGCGCCTTTTGGAAAGCCCAAATAGCATACAAATGTATTACCCCATACGAAGAATTTCAACAAATGAATATGTAAATAAAATATTATTTCGCTACAAAACTACGAAATGAGATTCATTTCGAAGAAAGAGTCACTTGACTGATCGGCTTCATCCCTTCCATGCAGAAACCACAATACCTCAAGCTACCTGTTTGTGATCAAAAAAATCATGACGTGTAAATATAATTTCACTGACAACATGTGTTTAACGAGGGTTCGAGTCCTCCTCTTGTCAGGGTCTATTAACAATTAATAGCGCAAAGACTAATCAAGGCACCAATTTCGAACCGAAGCCAAAAACAAACCACTCCAAAAAGGGATAAAAGAAAACCAATAAATATTCAACTGAAATTAAACTCTCCCACGAAGTATCGAAAGAGAGATTTATTTAGGGATCGCAGGTCGCACACGTGCACTACCTGCGCCTGGGCCTGAGTCATGGAAAAAACCACCTGCCTGAGGACTCGCTGCGATTGGTCGTTGCTCTGCTTTGGTTTTAGGGGTTGATTGCGCACCAACGTGTATAAAAGCGAGGATGATTTCGCCAGAGGATATCACTTCACAAGCAACTGTTGAACCATCAAGTTCATTTCATCATCATGGCTTACGAAACTCTTCTAAATACCACGTACAGTCTGTCGCAGCAGAAGAAAAACTACAAGCCCGCCAAGATGATCAAAAAGGCCTTCAAGGTGGCCTGCAAAATTTTCAAATCATCCTCGCTGAGCCATCAGCAATTCACACCAGAGCTAAATCAATCAATCTCCAGCATTGCGAGCGAGGAGGAGCATCAAAATTCTCAAAATGAGGAACTGGAAGCAACCGGCCTGGCCTAAATGTGATACCAGAGAAGGCAACCTTCTCCGCCTACAACTCCTATTGAGCTTTAAGACTGCAATGAAACTGGTCTCTAAACTACGAAAAAAAAACCCAACTCAGCTTTAACTCTGCAAAAGAACTATTTTATATTCATCAGCTTTAATCAATGTCTTCCATTTATGTTTAAGTCGATAAATAAAATTATGCTTTAATCTTAAATCATTCATAATGCACTTGTTGTTCCTTCCTGTTGTTTTCAGCATTTTTTGGGAATTTTCTAGAAATTTTTGGATTTTAAAACTATGTAAATCAAAATACACAAAACCTTTTACCTGCTGTTGCTCTCCCGCTGGGGGTTCTCGAGAACCTGTTATGGGTTTTTAAAAAGCAAAAACAAAAAATAAATAAAAATAAAACCTGTTACCTTCGAAGCCTTTTCGGTTTTTGTTTTCTTAGCTCCTTCTACTCTTAGGGTCTTCGGCTCGGACAAAATAAATCTCAAATTGCATTTAAACAGGTAGGAAAGATAAGCAAACAAATAACAAAAACAAAATCCTACCATAACAAATGAATACGAAAAAAGGGCAGTGAAAGGTTCTTTTGAACATAAATTTTGAATTGAAGACAGGTTGAATAATAATTTGTTTTTTTATCGTTTGGGCATATCACGTTTATATTTATTGAAATGAGTTTAGACCATTTAACGCTGTAGATGTGGTTATGATTTTTCGAAGGGTTTCCAAGTGATCGTTAAATATTATAATGTGTCGATTAATCCAGACCAGTAATGGGCGAAACTGAGAAACAAAAGAAAAGATACATGAACAAAGCGTTGTCAGTTGTCCGTTTCCAAGTGATCACTAAGCTGACAAATTTATAATATTTTAAATTCTTTTTCAAAGCTAAATAACTGCTTATGGGATTGCTTTTCATTGAAACAATATTTTCTCTGATCTTTATTATGCAGCATTTATTTATTTGCCAGAAGAACTCATTGCCTTACAGTTGTTGCCCCTGGAGGTAAATTCCAAACTTAACAAATTTTTATTTATTTTATTAAATTAAAGTTGTGAATGAATACCGTCCATTAATCAATCATATCTCACAGCATAGAAGCATAGTTCCATTTAATAGGCTATTCACACTGAGGCACATCTAACATCAAACATCTTTATCAAAGATGTTCCATAAGCTTTTGCCGTGCCAAAATTTTATCATCATTCCAACATCTGCTTATTATTTTACTTTGTTCCAATCAGTATTTTTACGATAGTTTTTGGTCCACCACTGAAAATTTGCTATTCACCGGAAACAAAACAAAGTGGATTCCTGAAGTTGTTTGCTTTTGTTGCTTTCGGAAAGCAAAAGCAAAGCAGTTGGTGGAACGACCTGTTTCATTTTGTTTGCTTTCATTGGCGCCAAATTTAAACATTCGCGGGTAAGCAAAAAATGACAAAGAAATTGTAAAATTGTTGTTTGTGTTTGTATGTGATCAGAACTGTAGTTCTAAGAAGTTTGTAACTTAACAAGCAACAAGGTGAATTCAAATATTTTTTTATGACCACAGAAAGTGACTGCCATTTGAAAGATCCAAAGAGGAAGAGGCAGGATAAAATAGTGGAAGAATTTGTAACCTCGAACCTTCTAGGAGAGCTGTGCAAATATGTAAGCCTGAACACCTTTGACCACGTCAAGCACAAGCTCCTAGAACTCGGGCACTTATGCTCTGTCCACTTAAGGCCGCGGGCCTTGTTTTCAGTAGTCTCGAATGCAGTCTTAGATGCAATTAATAGTTATCATTAATTGCTTAAATATGGAAAGCAAAAAACTTAAATTTTTTATATTTAAATCACAACAAAATTTAAACAAACACCATGCGCGCGGAGCCATTTTTTCACGAGAACGGTCTCACTAAAACGAAAGCAAATCGAAATCAACTTCGAGGCTGATTTCGCGAAAGCAATTAGTATGACCTTAATTTCTTACATTTTCTGGGCACACTGCTCATTTTGTTGGAGCATTGATAGCTGTTTCGCGAAATCAAATCGAAAGCAAATCAAAAGCAAATCACTTTCAGGAATACCACATTATTTAAACAAACACCACGCGCGGAGCCATTTTTTCTACGAGAACGGTCTCACTAAAACGAAAGCAAATCGAAATCAACTTCGAGGCTGATTTCGCGAAAGCAATATATGACCTACTTTCGGGAGTCATTTGTTGGAGAGCGGATAGCTGTTCGGAATCAAACGAAAGCAAATCAAAAGCAAATCACTTTCAGGAATACCACATTGTCAACGAAAAAGAACGGCAACAATAACAAAATGTCGCCCAAAAGAACGAAGTGAAATAAAAAATTTTATTATTTAGATTGATTAATTTTGATTAGTCGCTTGACGACGACAAGTAGACACGGGGAAATCCAATGGCCCGAACCCGAACATACCACAATCGGCTGTGGGTAGTGGGTGTAGACAAACGGTCAAGCCCCGGCAAAATCAGGAGAAATTCAAACACTGTTTTGCGAAACCCCAAAAGCCGCCTATTGTTCGGTACTAACAGAACCTAGAGTGTACAAGGCAAGGCAATTCGTTTTCCAGTGGAAGGCGGTCGAAAATTTGTGTCCTTCCATATAAGCACAAGCAACAAATAGTTCAGAAAGCTTAAAGAAGTGCTCATTTGTCCGGAACGTCCCCAAAACAGCCATCCTAAATTATAAAATATTTACGTAAAGAATTTTTATAAAACCCACTTTATACTACCACTACAAACACCAAGCACTTGGTATGTGCGTTAAGACTATAACGGAGTAAAGTTCTCTGAACAACAGATACAAACAACCACCAATTGTTCTCAAAACCATTTTTTTTATCATTTTTAGCAAATAAATTCAACGAACGACAACTATGATTAGAGTCAGATGTGTCAAAGAACGCTATTTCACATCTTCAAAAAATCCCATTCGTTCCGCTGAGATGTGCTCAGTGTGATTACCCTATAAAATCAGGATCAATATTTTATTGGAGATGGACGCTTGATCAAAATGAAGGTTCATCTCTCAGAAAACTTAAATATTTCAAAGTTTCCAGACCAGTGAACTATTTCCGGATTTCGAAAAATATCGGAAATTAACCAAATCTGACTTAAAGCGAGTGCAAAAGTATGTCCTTCCGTCCGTATAAATGAACCGATTTCAGAGATGGTAAGAGACAGAGGTTTGACATGAATGAGACATAGGCCTTGTTCACCAGCATACAGCAAAAATCATACATCAAATATCATCCATAAAAAAGTTCGATTGCTTAGGCTCTATTTACACGACCTGATTACTGAGCTGAGTTTTTGTCTGATTTGCAGTCAGACCGTTTAAAAAGGCGTCTGAATAGACATGAAGCTACTCAAAAGTGCGATCAGACGAAATAGAACCGGTTCCATTTGGCCTGTGCACTCATCTGAGTGGCATCTATAGAATTGCAGTGTGACCTTATTGCTTATACAATCATCTTGGATTTCACTTAATAGGACGGCAACATTATTTTTAATGCTTATTTATTCATAACGCTTTTTAATTTGCTTTTTTTTGTGTTTAATTTAAACAAATCGTCACAATGGTCATCTGAGCTTCTCAGGCAGTACAAGCGAGACTGAGTTGATCAGATGAGTTCAAGTCTGACGAGAACTTATCTGAGCGATCAGGTTGTGTGAATGTAGCTTTATGCTGATCGTTTTGATGGAGGTTTAAATGGAATGCGTGGTATGTGTCGTTTTTTCTCTTTTATTAGAATCACAAAAACTAGCAATCATGATTGCACATCACAGTCGTTCACCGCAACAATTTAAATATATCCATCGATTTTTTGTCAACGATTTGTGCTAATGAACATTTCCAATAACTTCTTATACTCGATCAGAGCATATCGAGTTTATGTTAAAATTTTGGCATTCCCCCTCCCGCTAATAATAATTATTATTATAATTATCGATGAATCCGATTTAAGCAATGGCAAAAGACACTTTTGGATTCCGTATAATTAAATGTTAAATTATCAAAAATTAGGTCACTATTAAGTCACTGTTGGGTCACTGTTGGGTCCCTGTTAAGATACTGTTAAGTCAATGTTTGTTAAATCACTGTTCATTCACTGTTAATTCAATGTTTAGTCACTGTTAAGACACTGTTTAGTCTCTGTTAAGTCAGTGTTAAATCAGTGTTAAGTCACTGGTAAGTCACTGTTAAGTCACTGTCAAGCCACTGTCAAACACAGAACATTATAGTTTTTAGCACAGAATCCACAACTTGACCGCAATGCAGCCACTCTTTCCACCCCACTCCCCGCATACCCATCAGATCCCCACCCGTCCAACCCCAGATCCCCACACGATCCCCCCTTAGATCCCCTCCAGATCCCAACTAGAGCCCACCAGATCATCACCTCCTTCCACTTCCACCTCATACTATCCCACACACACAACCCACCTGCTACTACGCGGTAATGGTAAAAGCAGCTGATTTTGGAAATACGAAATGCAAAATCAAATACATCCAAAAGAAGCTGTCGCAAGGACAAAATTTTTCAAGATTTACTGCCCCAGTCTGACGTTCGTAAAAGAGCTTCGCTCTAAAAACGTCCCGCCCCCAGGTGCCGAAGACATTTACACATACACGAGCCGAACGCATGCCGAAGCTGAGGCCAAAAAAATTAACAAGGTCTCAGTCGCTGGCTAGCCTTTTCTGGTTTACAATCGCTGGTTTACATAAGGATTCTGCTCTCTAAGAGCAGTGATAACATATTACACTTATATGCTTATGGAGGGATTTTCCATGTTGATGCTGTTTTTGGGATTTTTAAAAAAAATATTATTTAAAAACGCAAAGAGTTTTAACAATTCTGTTATTTTTATTGTGTTACAACTGTTCAACATAGTTGTCGGCCGTCAAAGTGGTGGGTCCAAAAAAAAGGTATAGTGCTGGCGGCAACGATTTCTCGTATCCAGGTTGTGTGAATGGTAGATGTCCTTCTGATCTGAACCCCGAAAAAATTCTTTTTGGTTTTTTTTTTAAATGTCGGCCAATGAAAAATTAAAAATCGATTTTGAGCCCCATTTTTATAGTTTGATGTAAAAAGATATAGTAAAAATTTTTTAAAATTACGATTGAGGGTCAGACCAGAATGGTGACAATTCTGGGACGATTTCACTTTGATTCATCAAAATCGGATTAGTGCAATATTTAAAGTTGGAAGTAATTGGAAAATTTCTTGTTTTAAAAAAACGTAAAAAAATTTTAAACGTGGTGAATCCCCCCTTATGTTTATGTGATTTGAACAAAGGACCAAAAAAATGTTTCCTGAACTCCGGTTCAAAACTGAAACTCAGAAATTCTGTAACAGTTTTTTTTTTAATTCTAATTCTCGTGAGGTTACACGTGCACATCTCTAGCAGGGAACTCACTTTCACTACTGCCTCACTTATGCTTACTCTTTTCAATCAAAACACTCTCTTCGTCAACTCATCAAGGGTTTCGTGGTCCCCATATGTATAATTTGCTGAAATGTGTCTGGTTTTGGATTACATATCCCTACAGCAGAAGTATTTGCACATATTTCTGATGCAAATGGGCAAAACAAATGCCCAACCATCTTCCAGGATAACATTTTGTGGGATACAAAAATAAAATCCTTCATTCCCACGCCCGAGACCCAAAAAGGATAATTGTGTTGGCCATGAGTTTCCCACGCTTCCATAGAGCAAGGTCCCTGCAGGATCTTACCTGCTGGGCTCTGAACGTGTGAAATTCGAACTCCTTGCACCTGCCACCTTTTGGTGCTCTGTGATTGGTCAAGATTCCACAGCATCTCTCTCGCACCGAGCAGGGTATAAATAGCACCGTTTGTCTTAGAGAGAGCATCATTCAATCTTTAACGGTTGTGAAGAAAACATCTAAGTAAATTTTCTAAGAATGTCTGCCATCAGCAAACAGAAAAATTTCATTATGTACAAATCGAAAGTGTCGCCTTCGAGAAGACTTAAGAATCTGCTGAAGCCCCTATTGGGTCACGTGTTCAAGCTAAAGCAGTCCAAGGAACCCAAACGCAGCTCCTACATTGCCTCGGAGGAGAAGGAAGCGGAGTTTGAGTGGCTGCACAACGATATGGATAACATGGCCAACGAACATCTAGAGAGTCGTCTTATAGCCGAGATACGTCAATGTGCCAAAGAAGATGCCATTATAGTTTACAATGAAAATGGCTCAGGTGAACTACAAACCATTGATCAGGAGGACTACTATGTGCCGGTGCATTTTGCTCGCACTAATGCTGGCACCTTCTTCTGGACTTCAGTGCAGCCCAAACCCATGGAGCCCTATAACATTGAATGGAACTTCTTGGATCGTTGGGCACAAGCTTGAAGCAGAAAACTCACACTGGATATGGGAGGGAGCATATCTTCCTTTTTTTGGGTTCTTCAACTTCAACTATGGGACATCTTCAATCTGGATGGGCTAAGCACAAAGTTTGGGCACTTCGACTTTGTGTTCATCAGTTTGGGGACAGCTGGGCAAATTTAAAGTCAATTTTAAATCATGCTCTAAGCTTTCAGTTCGAGGAAAATGTATGGCAATTTCGCCTTTTTTTTGCTGCGACAAAAAATTGTTTGAAATTGTTAAAGGGAATGGAAATTTTTATAAAAATAAAAGAAAAAAATTATCTTGAAAATTATTTAAAGGTCTCTTTATTTATATAAAACTGAGTAGTTTCAGCAAATGGTATGTGCAGAATGTATTTCTGAGCTGAAACTACATATGGAAGAATGCAACAGGGAACCCCACTGAGTCTTTGGGAATTTTCCAAACAGCACTGCAGGAGCCAATATGTGGAAGATACGATGACAGTATAGAGAAAATAAAAATTATTATTCTATACATTTAATCAAAGCTGAATGATTTCAAAATAATTCTCCAAATGAGGTAAGCACAGCTTTTAAAAAAAATTAATTAAATTTTTATTTAGCAAAAATAAAAATTATATTTGCGTGCCAATTCAAATTCAAGCGGGGGTATAACCCTTCAATTCCTATGCTAGAGTAGAGGGCTTTTGCTGTCAATGTTTAAGAACTCGACATGTCATCGATCAGATTTAGCGATTGGATGAACGACACTTCCTCAGACTGAATTGGAAATGGGAAATCGTACACAAATCCATCCACGGTGCATAAAAATCCTGAATCTGGTCGTTTGAAACCAAAACTAACTTTGTCTCTACCGAAACCATATCCCAGCAAATGCAGGTTTTTAAAATAACAGAGTTTAAAAACGCGAAACACCGACCTATCCAAATCCAAACAAATTTTGTGAATTGGTTTGAAGGCAAGTAAAATTCACAATCAACGAGATTAAGAACTAGTCTCCATTCAAAGAAAAAATACATAATTTCACTCTTGAAACAAGGGCATTCGTTCTCAAAAGAACTGTAAAAGTGGAAGTTCTTGATCAAAGATTTTTGATACCGATTTTCTTGATCCAAGGATGAATAATACTCAAAATATAAGACTATGAAAATTATTTAAAGGGGGTGGGTGGGGTGGTGCATGTGAGGGACTTGACCGACCCCACCCAACCGACCAACGTGGTGTTGGTCCACCCACCCCCACACACCATCAAACACAATCTACTTCGTTGAAATTGTGATTGATTATGAGATAGCCACATAGATAACATTTTCTTTTTCCTTTTTATTTATTTTACTGGGACTTGAACTCGGTACCTCGACAAAGGGCAGCTTGGCGCACGTAGAAGCCATTCTTCAGAATGAACGTAGTTCGCACAACAACAGAATGCGCAAGCGCTCTCTCAAGAGCGGATCCAACGCCATTTTCTCAAAATTTGCTTCCCCTCACTCCCCTTGCCTTTAAGAACCAAATTTTTTTAGAACTGATTTCTTGAAAATTCAAGAACGTATATATTTTGTTTCAACAGCGTTCGTACTCAAACTATTAGTTCTAGTTTCATCCGACTTCGACCAAATTTAGAGCATCTGTTTGAAAACATTTAATATTAATAATGGAAGAGATTAGGAACGCAAGTATTGAAAACAAAAAAGTTTTTCTCCTTAAGATCAATTTTCCGACTTCTCAGTCCTATGACAGCCATATAATATAGTAATCTGATTTTGACCAATTTTTTAAAATCTGTTTATTAATATTTATATAATTATTTACATTGGCCAAGTTGCTAAAATTGAAATCAACAATGTTTTTCTCACTAAGACCTTTTTTCGACCGATAAGTCCTATGGCAGCTATAAGATATAGTCATTCAATCCCTTCGGTTCCGACACATTAGCAACTTGGAGTAAAAAGAAGAAGCTGCGCCAAACTACAGCTCCATAGTTTTAAGGGTGAGAGACTTGTTTGCATGGAAACAGACAATTAGACTGACGGACAAAGCTTGATCGAATTAGTTCTTCGCCCTGATCAAGAATTTATATAGTTTTTGGGGTCAGAAATTAATGCTTTTGTACGTAGCAAGCTTCTGGACAAAATTATAACACCCTTTGTTCGAAACATTTAACCAGGAACAGTCGAAACTGAGTCATTAGAAAAGAGCCGATTTTAAATGGTACACATCTATTAGTTTGCACATTTCGCTGAGGAAAAACCCACCTGACTGACGATTCTACACCGTGACAAATCTAACGCTCATTAGTCAGCTCGCAAGAGGGTTTTTTTGGTTAGAATTTTGTTGTTAGATATTAGATTAGACGCATGAAACGGTTCAAACATGGTTCAAGGCCATATCTCTGAAATTATTTAAGCTGTGATGTTAAAAATTTATTTCTAGGTCGATAGAATTGGCGTTACAAAGAAGTCTGCAACCGATCCAGAACCGAACCCCTCAGAACCGGTACAATTCGTGTTTTTTGGGTATTTCGCCCCGGACCATGAACAGAACTTTCTAAATTTCTGACATCCCGAACGTGAGCCTGAATAGGGACTAATCTTTTTGGAAAATGAAAACCAAAACCTTAGCTAATTCAATAAACCGTTCCGCGAAACGAACATTTTAATTTACAACTGGTTCGAACTTTCGGTTCGTTTGTGA
Organism: Lordiphosa clarofinis; assembly: GCA_018904275.1. Classification (NCBI taxonomy): domain Eukaryota; kingdom Metazoa; phylum Arthropoda; class Insecta; order Diptera; family Drosophilidae; genus Lordiphosa; species Lordiphosa clarofinis. Next base: position 4,878,121 of record JAEIGQ010000005.1, on the reverse strand, counting down.
TTGTTGCCTTAAATATAATTTTTACTAGTTCAAGGACGGATTTGAACCAGAGTTTACCGGTTTTAGAGTGGCTTAGAACCATATCTTAGAAAATTTTTATTTATTTATTTAATTGTTTAAGTTGAGATTCGTTTCATCACAAGAATGGTTCTTATCAGTTTAGAAACTGCCAGGCCGCTACTTCCTTGGATGTCTTGCTCGGAATAAATATTAATATTTTAAAACTTCTTAAAGATTTTAAACTTCAATTTCGAAAGACAATTAATTTCCCAATAAGTTAAAGCAGCTAGAATAAATGCAGTAAGATTTCAATGTAGCTCGTTAATGCCATTTAAGCTGAAAGTAAAAGAAAATACCAATCTGTTTTGCTAGTTTCCTCATGAAGAGTTTATTGATAATTTCAACAGAAGAAAAACTAAAACTATTTGCACATCAATTGGAAGACGTTAATGATTTTGTTGTCATTTTGAATTTAAACAAAAATGTATGATAATTAAAAACTAAATAACAAAGGTTAACAAATAAATAACAAAACTCTTAAGATTATTATCCAAAGATCACAGCAGCTTGTTCCCAGAACGTGTGTTGAAAATCAAACACATTATTGCACACTTGTGGGGGTAAACTTCCTTGAGGGACGCAGAATTATTTCGTCTGTCTGTCGGAGTCCTTCAAAGTAGCTATTGCACTTTTCCTCAAGCCCGGATCCTGCTTTGTTTGCCAGCCCATCATGACGACAGACCAGCAAAGCGTTTTTAAAGCTTCTGTACCAACCAAAGGGGGAACGCTTTGAGCGTTGTTTTAAAGCTAAAACCCATGTTGACAAGGGTTTGGATTTATTCTGTGCACTTCAACGGAGTTCGAGAAGTCATTTTCAATGACGTGGAAACTTGTTGTCGTTAACGGTTTGCGTTGAGAACTGACTGGACCCTCTGACTCTACACACGATTTTATACAAAAAAGTCTCGCGACGTCGCCGCGGAAATAGTTGAGATAAACAATTCGTGTATATACAATCGTGTGGGTCTCTGTGTGTGTGTATTGTTATCATGTCTGATGCATTATGCAGTCAGTGGTTATCTTAAGGCGACTAACCATTTTTATGTTTATCACTTTTTCCTGCCCTTCTATTCTTTGTTTACTTCAGGTCATCCGACCCTAAGCTGAAGAAGGGTCAACGTCAAACTGATTTGTTTTTATTCCATCAAAGGCAAACTAAACAACAACAAAACTCAAACTACCGCGGCTGCAGCATCGCAGACCCTAGGGCTAGGGTCCGCACCTCGCTTTTTTTCATCTTCTTTTCATTTAACGATCGCGACGACCCCAAAACGAGTATCATATACGCACACTAATGTGAAATTTATGGTATATACCAAGAGCCACATAAAGGCTACATTGCATTCGGGTTCTACTATACATACGTACATACCTATATACATATATGTTTATCGCGTTACACGATTGCTTGTCAAAAGGGAATTCTTTACGCCGCCCCTTGGTAATTTAGTTTTGATTGCAGGGCTTTAGAATGGAGAAATGCGGGAGTATTTGAAAAGTGCAAATCACTGAACAATACGAGTAAATATGGAAACTATGTTGATTTGAATTTGGTTATGGGGGCTTATTTGAAAGTTGTAAGAGATAACTGCATTCTTATCAATAACTTTATTGTTTCTGCACTCAGAGAAAATATTTTATTTTTATAATTTTAAAATATTAAAAAAATTGAGGGAAGCTAACATCGGCTCGACCGAAGTTTATAAAGCCTTAGCGCATGATATATCCCTGCCAATTTGTTATACGGCAGCTATTCGATATTTTCATCCGATTTTGGTAAAACTCTCTAAAACTCTTTTGAAACAGATAATATTCATAACTGGAAAGAACAAAGAAACTACCATTGAAAACAAATTAGTTTTTCTCACTAGAACTAATTTTTTGTAAGAAAGTTCCTAAGGCAGCTAGAGTCATCCGATTTGGATGAATTGTGTGGTAGCATATAATATTGATCGGCTACAAATTTGGAAGCGATAGTACTGAAAACAAAAAAGTTTTTTTACTAAGACTCTTTTTCAGACCTTTCTTTTGTAAGGCAGCTATACTATATAGTTGTCCGATTTTCATAAATTTTTGTGTGAAAGCATAGAAAACTTACAAATACGAGGTTGTGAGGGGATTTCATGGAAAAAGTTTTTGACGTCGGACGGACGGACGTATGACGATTGTTCCTACAGCATTCCTTTATGCGTTATATGCGTTAATAAACCTATTTGTAACAAAAGTCACAATATAAAGTGCGATAAGTGCATTTTTTTGTATAACTATATGTTTTTACTATATTTAACGCTAGGTGATTTGGGTGTCCCTCTGCAGAACATTGTTGCAAACTCCTCCTTTGGCCTATCTATGTGTGTGAGTGTGTGTATTCCAGTAAGCAATGCCCGAAACACGTAGGAGTGGCTATTTGGGCAGTCAAACGAGAGTGGGTGGGAAGGGTGGAAAAGGGTGGTAGGTGGGTGGGAACCGGAGGGAAAATCCAGCAGTAAAGTCGTAACGGGGAAAAGGCATGCGGTTTTGATATATATAGACTAGAAACAATTTATATGGCAGAACAATGTTTGCCGGGTCAGCTAGTAATAAATATTTTTAAACCCTTGTAGAACCCCGGACCAGGCTTTTATAGAGTCCAGGGAAAATCTAATTATCATGTACGTGGTTATACATTACGTGTTCACTTTATGGTGTTCGATCTATCATTTAAAAGCTAGACAATTTTGAGCACAATCTTACTCGAAACATTTTGTGATGATAAAAATAGAGAAGATTAAAACCCCGCTAAATATAAGGGAAATCCGTCATTTATTATTCTAAGCAGTATCTAATAACTCGATATTTAAGATTTAAAAAATTAAGAAAGGTTTTAAAAAGCTAAGGGGCTTACGCACAAAATAAGGAAAACCCTAAATAGTTTCAAAGCTAATATCAGTCCTCCAGATTCTTATTTTCCTGGTATATAAATATAAAGGGGGATTTGTATGCTATTTAATTTTGCAGTGATGCACTTTTAAACCACGCGTGATTCGTAACATGTGGCTACGCCAAAATGTTATATCAATATCAAATAATAATATCAAAGTCCGTGCCCTGTGAGAATTGTGTGTATAAAAAAATTGTATTCAGCTACGAAGCTCATTTCCATTCAATGCACTCAGAAAAAATCGGTTCGAAGAGATCTAAAACGATCGTCATAAAACTTTAAATTTCTAGAAAGTTTTATTCTTAAGTGCATTTAAAATAAATACGATAAGTCTAGAAACAAAAAACGACTGTAAATGTTATTAAAATGAGAATAAACATTTTTGAATCAAAGAACTATTCGAACTTACAGTAAACCAATAAAATAAAGAAATGGGCATTCTTACTTCAAGTACAAAATATCTTGGATTGAACACAAAAAGGACTTACAAAGCTAGCTTTAAAGTGTGCTACCGAAAATTCGAATTATTTTAAATCGAATCTGTTCTAAAAATTCCCTCCTTATTGAAACACTTAAGTAAAACCATCTTGGTTTTTTGTTAATTTATTTTCTTTGTATTATTTAAAATCATCTTGGTTTTTTATCTAATTTCATGTTACCAAAAAGCATTTTGTACCTGTATTATGAACTATTGTTTATGTTTTCAGAATGTATTAGGGTTGACTTAAGAATTTATTAGACTTGAATTAAGCAGATTTTTCACTCATTTTAAAAGTAAATCAGATTGAGCTTTACAACCTAAAAGTATGATCAAAGAGATTTTTGAATAGTTTGAAATTAACTTAATATATCCTTTAACAGTCTTAAATGAAATAAAATTTTGTAATTTTATTTAAAAGTTCTATTTCAAAAAAAAACTAACCCACTTTTTTCCTAAGTGCACAGTTGATCAAATTTTTTCGAGTGCATGTAAACACAAATGTAACGTTTCAAATATTCATCCCCCTCAACACAACTTTCGCACAGGTATAAAGGAACACCAAACACATATTTTCTTTTTAATCATCTTCTTTTCAAAATAAAAACGAAAATCCTAGAAATAATGATGGGAAAGGAACACACTTTATGCGTGCGCATCCCACGAGTTTGGCGCAGGCTCAAGCAGATCGGAAGAAGAAACCGTGGGAACGACCCCTAAGCCCAGGTCCAAGGGTGACTTTTTATTTTTTTTCTATTGAACAATTTTCAACAGTTTGTTGATAAAGAGCAGACCAGAACAGGTCATGGCAATAAGTTGGGGGTAGGAGCAATTAATTATGAAAGGTGATTTCATTTGTAAGAGGGAAATCAATCAGAAAGGTGCACAGATGGTAAATAGGCTGAAGAATATACAAATATAAGTTTTAATTTAGAAAATTTTAAGATTGCAGTGATCTCAATCATATATTGGTTAGCCCTAGGGCCCAGAGTCTCCCCTTCTCAACTAACTCATTTGCAAAGAGAAGAATATTGCATTAAAATCACAGCCGTATGCCATCTGCTATGGGATTCTCCACCAGACTATGTGGATGAAGATGATCAACAAGATAATGCTCCGCTGGGGATTGAAGAGGACTATAAAAAATCCAAGTGTATACCAGAAAATCAAACTGGCAAATTTTGGAAACAAGTAGAACAATGGGAAACTGAGGTTAGACAACAACTATTGACATCAAATTCATTTGTGATCAAAAGGGAAATAGATAATGGTGAAGCTTTAGAAATTAATCTATGGAAAGTATTCCAAATACCCATGGTAGTGAAATGTAATAGTAGCAAACAGTGGTTTAAAGTGCGGTTATTACCCACTTTTTCTACATGTAATAAATCTACTGAAATAGGTAATTGGATAGATCAACAAATGATATATACTCAAAACTTAACAAATCTTGATAAAAGAGTAACAAAAATTATAGAAAAACTGGAAAAATATTTGCAAACAAGATGTTGTCCATACAACGCGGTGAGGGATCGTATAGAAATCATTTACGATAATTTAGACCTCATAATGCTAAATAATAATTTAAAATTATACAAAAGAGACAAGTTTACGGGCAATATAAGTGTGGATTTAAATAATTTAAGTATCAGACTGGAGAACTTAAATCGAAATTCTCTAACTATAAATAATACCCCCAAATGTTGTCCCAAATGGTCTGAGGAGTTAAACCTAGTGAAAAGTCAAGTTGAGTTTGAAAAAACAAGCCTGGAAAATCTTATAGAGGCAAAGGGCAAACTCAATCCATATTTTCAAAATAATACAACTAAAAAATTGGAAAATCTTTATCAAAATTTTACCACAAAAGGTGAAAAATGTTGTCTTAAATGGAAATCAAAATTAAAGCAATTAGAAACTTTATTAATTCAGCCAAATTCATCAAAACTACTCAAAGATCTACCCAAAATGTTACAAAATTTAAAAGACAATTTGAATGATCTTAATAATACCATGATGTCCTCAAATCTTGTGATAATAAGAGAAGAAAATCATTTAAATCAATTAACCAACATTTGTTCTTCTCCTGAATGTCAAAAAGTGAAACAAATTGATACAAAATTTACACAACTTCATAGAAACGCTATAGAACTAAACAGCTCTCTGACAGACAAAGCCTTAGCTAATACAAATCTGGAAAAATCTTTAGAAAAAGTGCCAGAAAAACTACAAAATATTAAATACAAAATTAAAAATTGGCAAAACCTCCAGTCACAGGTTACAAAAAATCTAAGTTCCACATTTTATTCAGCGGATTTTGTGAATTGCTTACAAATGACAAATAAATTGGAAACAAAATTTAAAGAACTTCAGGTTATCTACCAAAATACTTACAGAAATTATGATCTTATCAAAATTTTAGCCCCGCAGCAGCTTTATTCAAAACTTGCCTTAATAGAGGACTTTCTTAAAAATGATTCCCAAGTCCCGTTTCACAATATTGAAAATGATTGGAAGACTCTTATCTCACCTGACATCAAAAAACTCAAATACCAAATACAGAATAATAATAAATCTATTCAAGACATTAAAATTAAGTTAGCCACAAATTTTACTAAAGAAACTATAGTCATTCGGCTATCAAACGATATGGATGACAACTTGAAAACTTATCTAGAAAGTCGTATAAATGAGTTTGAAACTAAACCAACGGATAATCGTATCAAAGTTTTAAATAATCAACTTTTTCAACTGGAAAATCCCACACAAAATTCCATCAATAAAACAAAACTGGTCCAGCGCCTACAAAGTTTGGAGAATCTTCTTAAGGATTTGAATGGGAAAATAAATCAACTTAAAGAAAGGACTAGTAAATGCAACATGGATTGTGATTGGGGCAATTTGCCCTCAGTGGAAGTACTAGAGAAGAGAGTCAAATACCTGGAAAACCAAAAGAAAACTCAAAAAGGGAAAGTTTCAGTAAAAAAAAATATTTTTAAGAAACCAAAAGTTAACATTAAAAATATTGTACCTACAAAAAAGAAAGTGTTTGTGGGAAAATGAATTAATAAAATTAAAAATCTCTTTAAAGTTCCAGAAGTCAAATAAATTGTACCTTTTTCAACCTCGATTTTTCAACTTCTTTCTAAAATATGCTGTTACAAGATTAGGCTTAGATACATAATAAATTGTATGAAAAATAAAAAAATAATAAGCAGAAAATCACAAAAAAGTGTCAAACAAAATAAAATCAGAATTAAAATCAACCTAGAGGCTGAAAAAAATTTTGAAATCGATTTTTGAGATCACCACACTAATAAAAATTCCGGTTGAACTGGGATATTTATATATATATTATTTAAACTATTTTGCAAATTAGTGTTATCAATGCTTAATGTTTAAAAAATTAGAACAGTAAAATAAATAAAAGTTAGTAAAAATAGCACCAGGACCTTCAATACGTTGCGTTTGTTTAAAAATTTTGTGAAGGCTTTACAAAAAGACAGTGATGCATTTGCATATTTGAAGAGTGTGTTCCCTTACCTATCCTAGGCAAAGATTAAAGAGGGTGTGTTTGTTGGGCCGCAAATTAAAAACTGGAGGACTCACAATTCTATTTAGTGTTGTCCAAGGACTACGCATGGAATTCACTCCGTTGTGTTGTCACTTCATTTCTTGGAATTTTCAGAAGTCCTAACTATAAAGAAGTCGTCCCAAATTTAATAAGAAATTATGAGAAAGTAGGTAAAGTTTTCATTAAGCTCAATCGCTGCACATTGTATTGCAAACAGGAGCAAAAATGTCGTTGAAACTTCATTTTTTGAATTCTCGTTTGGATTTCTGCCCTGAAAACCTCGGCGATGTGATGAGCAAGGTAAGCGATTTCATCAGGATATGAGGAGTATGGAACGCCGCTATCAAGGATGTTGGGATGAGGCCATGATGGGTGATAGGTTGGTTTCATTCGCGTGAAACGGCGGAACAAAATGGACCATAGACATTTTTAATACCACTTGAACAGTAAAACTGAAATTGCTCATTTTTTAGATAAATGCTAATAACTTCTACAATTTCCAACGGATTTTGATGTATGAAGACTTTTTGAATTTCTTATACATTAGGTTACATCATCCAACAAAGAAAGAAATTTTAAATTATTTTGTTCTTGGTTAAAATAACAGTGTAATTTACGGTTTTTTCAAATTTTCGATAAAAATTAAACAAAATTAGCTATATCCTTTTAATTAGCAGCCACACCACAAATTTGACAATAAAATTAAGTATGAACGATTAAAAGATAATTTTATTAGCTTCAATTTAATGTATAAAACTTATTCATAAATTATTTCATCATTGAGATATTCGAAATTAAGTGAGAGGTCTTTTTTTTTCAAAAATGCGAAAAATGGTAATTTGGGATTATCTCGAAATCTGTTCGACTGAGAAAATGTTAAGCTCCATATTCGGAATTTACATAAGAAGTGACATCAAATTGTAGAGGATGAAAAATATAAGCAATAACGCTTATTAGGCAAAATTTCTTCAAAAATTGCGCAAATTATTTCCGATTACTTTTGAACCGCTACGTAATGGCGCTTACCACTACGTTGTTTGCTTACGCCGTTTGGGCAACAGCTGTGCGGCAGCCCATGACACGTGGCGTTAGTTTATTTCTGTGATTAGTGTGACCACGCTAGACTAGGGTGACCTCTGGTATTATTGTTATAATTGGCATTAGGATACCACGTGCCACCATCCTTAGTTTAAATTACAATTTAATTTAATTAATTTAACAACAAATCACCGGACAATGCGTGACAATACGCCTCCCCATCGACCCGACTTCGAGGATGGCGATGATGAAATATTGGAGGAAATCGAAATAGATGGTCATGGTGACGACATAGACGATGATGACGAACTGGAAATGGAAGAGGTAAGGCGGAAAATGCTTCGATACGCAAAGTATCTTATAATAACCGTTTTCTAATCGAGGTCACCTTAGCCCAGCTCGAGGCACGCTTGGGCTTAATGGACGACGACGACGACGATCAGGATGATGAGGAAGAGGCCAAAGATAGGGAGAGGATAGCACAGATTCAAGATGAGGCCTTGATCACTTTTCGCAAGCACTCTGCTCCCGTCTTTGCCTGCAGTCTGCACCCTCAGTACAATTGGGCTGCCACGGGCAGTGAGGATGATCGTGCTTATGTTTGGGATACTACAACGGGCGAGGTGCTGTTTGAGATAACCGATCACAAGGATACGGTGACAGAGGTTCATTTCAGCCATGATGGCAGCTATTTGGCCACGGGCGATTTGTCTGGAGAGATTTTGGTCTTTAAAGTGAATGAGCAAAAAGAGGAGAGACCGATTTTAAACAAGGTGTGGGAATACTCCATGTGCGATATGTCCTGGATGTTGTGGCATCGTGCGGCCCATGTTTTAATTGCGGGCAGTGATAGCGGAGAGGTCTATGTATGGCGTATACCAAGTGGAGAGTGTAAAATTCTGGCTGGTCAATCATCCAAATGTGAGGCGGGTGAACTTAGTGGCGACGGCAAGAAGCTGTTTACCGCGTATACGAATGGTTCAGTCAAGTTGTGGGATCTAAAGACAAGTCAAGTGATCATGGAGGTGAATGATCAGCATCCAATGGGTTTTGAAGAGATTACCCATGCGGTGGTGGCCTGTGAAAAGGATTCGCCGTTTTATGTCTGCGCAGAAGGAAGTGGTAAGTGGAAGAATTCTTAAGAAACTTAACTTAATATAACAATATTTATTTTTGTATTTTCTAGGCAAACTTCTCTTCTGCACCAACAATGGCCCTGTGAGCACCGTACAATCTGAAAATGGCATTGAATGCATAGCATTTGCTCCCTCATCAGCCGAACTGAAGCTGTTGGCTTGTGCCTCTCTGGATGGTGATATATCCATTTGGGATTACAGCAAGTACAGCCTGCGTACGATCTGTCAAAGTCCAGTGCCAAATGACGGTATCCTTAGGTAACAGTCAACACATTTGGATTATAAAACGATTTAACAATCGAATTTATTTCTTTCGTTGTTACAGAATCAAATGGTTAAATGAATATACAATACTAGCGGCCACATCTCAGGGCAATCTCAATGCCTTTGATGCGCGAACGGGAACGTTGAAATTTAAGCTAACCGGTCATTTCTATCATGTCTATGAGTTTGCCTATAAGCCAACAGAAAATTTACTTTTGAGTGTTTCGGAAGATAATACGGCAAAGATATTTAAGGTGCCACCATTGGGTGAATAATTCCGATTTTTTAGAAAATTAAGAGCCAAATTTTTGTTTTTATGTAAATAGAAAATACATATTCTAAACAAAAACTTTATGGGATTGTTTATTGATAAAGGACAATTTTTTTTTTAATATCGAATTATTATAAAGATAGGTAAATATTTCCCAAAACTGAAAGTATATCAGTTTCTATGACCAGGCGAATTTATTGAGTGAGTAAAAAGCAAAACAGTAAAGGCAGATTTCACATCAATTTAGTTTATTAGGTAAATGTGTTAGGTGTATGTATTTATGTATGTTTGTTAACTTTACAACAATAATTCTTTAACGTGCCAAAAAACAATTGTATCGAAATACCGAGAACGCGAGAATATTAATCAAAGAAAATGCCTCAAAAAGTGAATGCGCTGCCGACCGCCGCCCACACCTCCTCATACATAAAACAAACGAACCACCGATTGAGTGATGAGTGTGTCGTTGTCTAAGAAACTGGTTTGAATGGTCACATTGCCATTGAAGTCATCCACTGGCATCATTTGGGCATCATCGGTCTCTGCCTCAATGGTCGACTGCCAGGTGTATGTAGTGTTGCTGTCCACAAATCCCATTTCCCAGAACCGCTCCTTCATAATTTGTCCCTCGAAGAGTACCTTCTCATCCAGACAAAAGTTTTCCATGGATTCGATGGTGCTGAAATCGATTTCTCGAGAAACGGCACGCATATTCAAAATCTCGACAGGCACATAAGCTTCATGTTCTATACCGGGGGCGGAGAAATCTGCGTTCTCCTCCCAGATGATCTCGCCGGTGTCGGCATCACGCAAAATCATATAGTCAATTTGGAAACCCTTTTGAATTTTCAAATCGGAAATCATTTTTGCTAGGTCCACTGCGGTCCACAAAGAATGAGAATTCACAACCAGACGGAGTGGTAAAGCAGATTAAGCACGAGCAGCAGTTCCAAAGAGATGATTATATTTTTGTATAGAAAATATATTATGTTTATTTTCAAGTATTTTTTTTTGGAATGCGAATACTAACAAAGACTAACAAATAACAGAGTAAAATCTCTAACTATCTGACACATAGCAGCTATCTTACTGACTACTTAGATTACTCAGTTCCAGTGAAGGAAGGAAACTTTAGAAAAAGAAAAATGTTTTTAGTATGCAATTGAGCAAAGCAAAAATTTTAATCAAATAAAGCTGAAGAAAGTTTAGTATATTTTTTAATATTTTTGAGTTCTCGAAGTTCCTTAGAAGATTTTGTAGTTAGGTTAGGCATAGAAATACAGTAAATATCGTTTATATGACGAACCGTTTGTATGCAAATACCGTACAAATTTACTCCAGACTGTATATTTAATGCCCTTTAATCTAGATTGTACTACAAGACCGACAAATGGATGCAAAAAGGGCAGAAATATGCAATAGGACTTAAAACCTAGAAGTAATGCCTTTCATTGGGGTTTCCGTGCAAAGCAAAAGAGCATTTTGTATGGTTAGTGATCCGAATACATTTAACGCGACAATGATTTAGCCTGTTCTGAAATTATTTCGGGAAAATAAAATTAATTTTGGAAAAAATAAAAATCTAGTTGACGATAAATGTTTCGGTCAAACTGATTTCAATATAAAACATCCTTCAATCAAAAAGGCCCTACTCAATTTAAATTAGGATATAACAGCTTCAAAGGCGCTGAAAGACATAGAGGACCTGAAAATATGTTATTTTAATTTAAATACATTTACTGCGTCATTAAAATAAAATCAACATAATTCACTGAATTGCTTATATCCAACTAATTGCTTATATCCGATAGATTGCTTATGCGTAAATGATTTGCATACAACCGATAACCTTTTAAATGCAAATATCGCTTATATGCAATTATATTGTTGCACTATAGCTTTTGCTATTATAATATTCAGAAAATAGAGGTCGGACTCTAACCCTGTAGTACGTTAGCTTGGTTGTAAATGACTGTAGATATTTCAAACCATTTTACCGTGACTAAAGAATCGTTAAATCACAAATAAAGTCCCCAGCAAGGATCGAAAATAATGCTATGGGTTTTTAAAAAGTCAAAGCAAAATATATTTTATATTACGTATTCTAATTTCGAATGAGCCATCAAAATATAGGATAAACTTTGGTTTTATTTTTTTGAAATTAATTAAATTTTTTTTTTTTGACAAAACAACTAATAATAGTTAAATTTCAATTTTTATTATAACAATTTAAAATGCGACAGATTTTTAGGGAGTCCAACCGGAAACAGAAACGGAACTGTATAAAGAAAAGAATCGATTAAAACTCAGAACCATAACCGCTATCTTAAATTTTGTGTATACCGATTTCCGAGAACAAATATTCTAAGAACCTAAACGTTGAGCCGGTATAGTAGCAAGAACAATTTACATAATATATGTATCAGCTTTTGGAAGTCCCACCCTTCGAAGTTCAACCACCTGCCTTCCCCTAGGAGCTTTTATTACCTTAACTTAGTTTTAAGCTTAATTATTATCCTCTGTACTTAAAGGTATCCAGCAAATATTTTTCCAACATGCTCTTTCGCTTTCATATTACAGACATTGCACAGCTCATTACCCTCACGTCTACCTGGACCATATGCCATGTTATCTCAGCTTTAGGAGTGAAAATATAAGATATGTTTGAGGTATCGTATTGGTTCTTTAATGTAACGTATTTCCTCCTTACTCGTAGTCTAAAATTTTGTATGAATAGCCGTCAGCAGTTTCTAGTGATTGCCTTCCAGGTCGAAGGTCTGAAATTGGCCCGATGCACTCTCTGTTCTGAAACAAGTATACATATTCTTGATCAGCATCAACAGCCGAGTCGATTTAGCCATGTCTGTCTGTCTGTCCGTCTGTCTATCTGTCCGTCCGTCTGTCTGTATAAACGCGTCGATTTCAGAGACTGTAATTGATAGAGCCACAAGTTTTGGCATGTATGTAGGTGTATACTGTCGAGTTTGTTTCAGATTTCGAAAATTCCTCCTCCTCCATCTTTTAACAGCGAAAAACTGTCTTTTACTCTGTATAAACGAGTGGATCTCACAGACTATAAGAGGTAGAGCCACAAATTTTTGGATTTATGTAGGTGTATGCCGTACCCAGATCAAGTTTGCTCCAGATTTGGCAAATTCCTCCTCCTTCTAACCGGGAGAAACTGTCAGAGATACAATTTTAATGTTTGAACCAAGTTCCTTAATATATGTCAAGTTAGGCCCAATATGTATCTATTCTGTTTACCACAATGAGATCCGAGCAAAAACACCGAAGATATGCAAGTGAGCCTGCCCATTTATTGAAATAAATTTAAAAATAAAAGGAATTCAAAGCTATAGGAACCACATTACACTTACTTGTTTTCATTGTCGTTTAACTCGCGAACTGTTCGTGTTAAGAATGTCAAACAAATAAAATTATATTGCTCGATTAGTCAATATTTTTGGAAACAACAAAATTTTGGTTGAGTTTACATGAATGACCCATATGTAGAATAATTTCTTAATGCTAATCATCCTCTACTTATTCCCTATTAAGTTCCTTTAATTTCAAAAACTTCTTAATTACTCTTATGTAAATCAGGAGATTTCCACAAAATATCAACTTACTTTAGCTTCAGTATTTAATACATATTTTTTTTCAAAGTATTTGTTCTGCTGAACTTATATAAATTAAACTGATTCAGCAACAAAATATATATATCTCTTCCAATTCTCGATTTGTGGTTAAAACTAAATATTTTATATAATTCATTACTTCATAGCGTACTATTTGGCCTCTTCTTCCTCTTCGGTATTCGAATCATCCAGTACGATATTAAAAGTTTGGCGTATCTCCTGGGGTGATTTGCCCTTAACCATATTGGCCACCGTCTGGCAAGCCACCTTGAGCAGACCTTTGACTTCCAAATAATTGGCAGCCACAATCAGGTTAAAGAGTATTTCTTTATTCTCTTCCAAGAAATTACTATCCCAATAGTCGATATCATCGGTAAGTAAATCTTTGCTGTCATCAAAAACCGTAGGTTCTGGATCATCCTTGTGATATTCGGCCCAAGTAAGCACTTTGCCCAATATGTGCGAAGTCACTGCCAAAGGTACAACCTCATCATCCTCATTGCGACAACCTTCCAGCATATTCTTTATTATGCCGGAGCTTTTAGCAACTGCAATGTCCGTTTCAAAGATCTCCCCATCGGAGGACTGCAGTTTGATGCTAGGCATAATGGAAGTTTCTAGAAAAAAAATATAAATTCTGCTTGGAAAAAATTTTGTTCATTTTGGTTTCCTGTACTTACCTCAAGTTTCGTTTTTAAAATGCAAGTCCAGAAATATTTTTTATTAAACTCGTAAATGAGCTTTAATATTTTTTTTAATATCCAATATAATTTGAAGAGCGAAATGCACGGGCGAAAAACTGAGTTGCTATTATAACTTTAATCGATAAGAATTTAGTGTACTAGAGATGTGCAATGCTGGAGTACGTGATTGACTAGAATTTGAAAGCACGATGACTTTCATGTGATGTCCCCACAAAGTGACACATTCAGTGTCACAACCCAAACTTCTTATATTATAATGTAATCCCAGCAGGCTAACGGAATAATCCATTAATACATTTTTTTCAAAACAGTGCATTTTGATTAGATTGTTTGTTAGTTTTTAATCTATCGTAGATCTATTTTTGGCAAGTTGTCAAAGAATTCATAACTACTGAAGATTGGCAGAATGTTGGAATTCGCAATGAATTTATCATATTAATTAACTAATATATTTAATAATGCAATTATTGCACAGAATAACAGAATAAATTCTTTCAATTCAATAAAGACTCCCAATGATTTGAACACGCAGAATCTGCAATGGTTCTAACATTTGCAGAGAAGAATTTGACTTGGTCAACCATAGATCATACCATGTAAGCCCTTGGCAACCACAAATAGCTTTTTTCCGCTAAAAGTCTATATTTTCTATCGATATGTTATCGAACTTAAAAGTTCCACCAATGGAAACAGTCTCTGTGCCACTGGCGTTATCATGGGTGGAGAGAATTTCAGCTCTTTGGGGGAGTGTATGGAGACCCTCACTAAGCCCATGGGATGTGCAAGGCCAAGTCAACCGTCAAATTTTTCATTCTTTGTAATAGAATGTTAAAATGCAATAATATTTCTTATATATGAATCCCAAGAGCTGGTTATATTGTGGAGGTACTACCAGGAGAGCATGTGGCTTGACATGAGGGTGGAGAACTTCGCCAATTTAGTGTTAGTTTGACCTTAAACAGAAGGATACATGTATGTGCAGTGGAACAAGTGAAGATACAATGTTTCTAGAATATAAAAACTTCCCATTTTTCATATACGTATAGAAGAACCTATGTTGTTACCCTGATGCTGAAACAGCTATAGAGAACAGAAATCTCCAGTTTCAGAAACAATTATGACTCTTTTGAAAATGTGCTTTAGTAAGAAAGTCATATCAGAATGGCAAGGAGATTATGGAGAACATTTTAAAGGGGACAAGATAGATATTAATAAATATATAAAATTCACGATACATTTTGAAGAAAAATTGTAGCTCATCATGCCATCTGCCTTTATAGAAAATTAAACATTTTAGTCATTTCAACGTGTCGCTAGGTCGTTTACGTACTAAAAGTATACAATTTTTTAAACTGCATACTACAAAGTTGTACTATTTTGCCCCATTTGTACCCATTCCCTCGTATAAAATGGAATTATGACAAAGTGCAATGACCTGATGCTGGGGAGGCAATTGACTTGTCCTCCTTTGAATGTGTTTGCAACGACATTTGCCAAAGCTAAAAAAGCGCAGCGTCATCTTAATCTTACATTTTAAAAATTCAGGTCATTACCTTGTCCCCCCATAATGTTGCTCTAGTTTATATTTCCATACACTAAAGGCTTATGGATGACTTATGATTAGTTCACAGTTTGTTGAAGTTTACTTTGCCTTGGCTGAGACTAAAGTATCTTAATGCATTCAAAACAAAATGCAAACTGCACTCTTTGGCGCTGCTCCCCTCTATTTCTTGGAGAATGGACATGCGTATAGTAATATCGAGAACGAAAGAGAGATAGTGAGAGAGAGAGAACTCAAGCCGACAATTTGTTTATATTTTTGTTTGTCTACTGCATATATCACCCATACACTTGCATATCAAGTAAGTAGGTAGTATCCACAGACCCACACCACAAACAATTGTCGTCAGACAAAAATTTTGGATTTGTATTATTTTATTAAAGCTTTTAGGCAATTTTATTTTATTATTATTCCCGTTGCAGCGATTTTTCGTCATTTCAGTGCTAAACGGGTTGGATTCGTGTTCGTACATACGTGCCGGAACTACGACGGAAGTGCGCAAAGGGATTTAAATTCTAAAATAAAAAATCAAATTTAATATACAAAATTGAAATTTTAAATCCAATATCTATAATGCAAAAACAAACAAAGCAAAAATAACAAAGTGCTTGATAATAATAAATTAAAAAAATTTTACTCGAATTAAATAAGTAATTTAGAACAATAATTTCCTCTTTTAAAAACACTTAAAAAATTAATCGTTCTGATTTGGTCATCGATTCGGAGTATATCAGTATAGCGTATATCGGTAAACCAAATTTAATTTCCCGCGTCTCTTCGAAAATAACATGTTTTCTAAAATATTTTGATATCATAACCACGAAACAGAACGAAGTTGTACTTGAAGTGAACTACTTTTCTCAGTGCTGAATAGAGAATTCAAAATGAAGACAAGAAACTTGGTTTTATTGCTACACTCTTCTAAATTTTTACCTTGTTTTGTAATAATAATGAGCGAATAATAGTCGAAGTACTTCTTAAATTCAAATTCCGATAGAGAAGCTCAGCTTGGAATGTCATATGTACCATAATATATTCCTAGTTTATTTCGCTTATAAACACGTGACCTCGAACGTTCTGTTCGCCAAAGAAAACAGGTCACAATAGAAATTTACAATAATATGAATGGATTATCAATGGACAATCAGAAAATGAAAGCGAATGAGGAGGCTGAGGCAATAGGCATCTCAACTTATTTAACAAGTAAAATTGCAATATTAATTCTGTAACTGTTCTAGCCTGAACGGAATGATTTATTTAGAAAAAACTTCTGCTATACTTAATTGGCGATTTTATGTTTTTAAAAATGCACTGATATGTGATCTTTTGCCAATAGCTCATACATCCAGAAATTTATGCCTAGTGTTGCTCCCGTAAATCCTAGAGTTCCAGTTCCCATATCTTTCAAACAAGAGCTGATGGAGCTAAACCTAAACAAAAAAGTGAAAGTGTATTGGTGTATGAAAATAAAGTGCCATGAATTGTCTTCGACCTGTCCGAATCAAAGCACAGATGAGAGGTTGAGAATGGGATTCCACGTTTGCTTAGTCAGAAGAGGGTCTGAGCAAAGGTGGTACCTATACTTTAACTCTCTTCTCCTCAGTTTCGGCGTGCGTTCGCTGATTATCGCTGCTGTAAAGTAAATCCAATAAGCCTTTAAACAGTCTCCACTCAGATGAAAAAATTCAAGAAAATTTGACTCTATCTATGAGAACAAAACTTGTCAAAAACTATTTAAGAACGGGTTTTCTCATTTGTAGTACAATGTTTTTGACTTCAAGAACAAAGTACAAGGTTTCTGACTCCAAGAATAATTTTTGTATGAACCAGTTTAAGCATTTGTCTTAAAGACAATTTAAGAAGATTTTGTTTTATTTTTGAGTTGAACAGTTTTTTCCACTTTGTGCATGGTTCGTGATAGCTTGATTGTGTGCTTATCGGGTCTCAAATTTTGTAAAATAAATTTTATTTATCGATCCTGTTCCAAACTCTAGCCGGATTCTTTGAAAAACTTTAAGTTTTAAATTTAAATTATTTAATTTATTCGAAGGTGATAAGACCGTTTGTAAATATGAACTAGACGTTCTTAAAATAATACTGCAATACCCTGTTTCTACATACAAAAAATAATATGATGATAAATCTGATGAAAAATGAGAAATAAATATCATGATATTAATTTTGTTAATGAAGAAGGTATAATAGCCCTGTTCCACTGCTATGCACTATATGTACATCAATGTGTATGTGACATGATGTGACATAAAGTACTCAATATTTGATCGATATGTCAATAAATCCACAACTCTCATCACCATAATTTTTGAAATTTATTTTTATTTATGAATGAAATAAACTCCTTTGTAGTCCCAGTACGATGAAGTAAATATCATTGACTTCCGGAAAGACAACATTGGAGCATTGCAATTGCAAAAAGGAGGCATTCATAACGATCAAACAAATGTTACTATTTGGAATTGCTTTAAAGAAATCTTTGCAAATGCTAAAGCTTAGCTCGGCCCCGTTGGAGGAGCTGTATAGCCAATTTTACATTTTTATAAACAAAAAAAAGTACAACTGCCAGAAATCCCAACAAAGAACTAAAATAAAATGTAAATATTTTTACACTATAAATTTGATCATGAATCTTGTGACTCGTGGCATAATGAAAGCGACAAAAAAATATTAACGAAAATTGCATATGGAAGTGATCCATCATATTTTTCACCCAGAGTCCATGTGTTTCTGTGTGTGTATCTGTATGTGGGTGTGTGGCGCAAAACTTATAAAAAAAAAGAACTGAATCAACACAAACAACAATAAAAGTCACAAAAAATCACAGTTAATCAACTCTGGGGGGGTTTGGCGGCTTGGTCTCTTTTTTTGTGTGACTTTTACAATTAGATTATCATCAGTTGAGAAGCCATAACCTAAAATGTAGGCGCTACAATTTTTTTCATGTTGTTTATATATGTTTGTAGGTACTAAAAGTTCATGTGGATTACGATCGACCGCACAATTGAATTATCACAGTTTGAAATGACAACAGCACACGCGCCCAGGCACCGACAACATCATCATATATAATACATTCAAACAACGAGTATATGGAAATGATGATAATGTGCTCAAGTGTTTAACAAAAGTCACACAAATTTATATAAAAAAAAAAGACTAATCTGCGACGGTTTCATGAAACCACTTAAAGAAGCCATATACGCATCGTAGCTACCAAAGTGTTGAAATTAAATCATTTAGACCTCAGACATAAATCAGTTAAACGCGGAAAAATAATTGACACTTATTAAATTGATATGGCATATCAGTTGAGAGGGTAATCACATTAATTACTATACTTAAACACTTAAGCCAGAAAATTGAAAATGAGATAAGAACAGATTCAAAAAGTTAAAGTAAATATTAAGGCTGAGATTTGGGTAATGATTTACAAACAAGGCTGCCAACTGCAGCTGGCCCAAAAATGGATGTTCGCAAGCATAGATGTCTTTTATGATGATCTTTTCTCAAAATAAACCATTGTTGTTGATGATGATGTTTTAAAATACATATGAGTTAATTAAGAATATAATATTAATACTTCAGAGATCTAATTCCATTGACAACTTTTGGTTTAGGAACAGCAGCGTTTTCACTGAGGTGGATTTTAAAGAGCATCTGCAGGACATACACAGATATTGTTTCTTGAGGCTTTTTCATCGTTTTTCGGGAAAGAACATTTATATTTATTTTCGTTTTATTTGCATTTAATTAAAAAATATGAAATGATTGAATTGGGAAAATTCATGAATTGTTCAATACAGTGAACCAGCCTAATTTGATGTATTGGGCGTGTATTCTAGAGCCTGCTAGAAAGTTCGACGTTATTTTAATATATTGAAATAAAAATTACAAATTAATTAAATAAAATAAAAAATTAAATAGAATAAATTAAATCTGTCACAATTTCCTTGCTTCCTTTGCAGACGCTTTTAGATATGAAAGAAATGTGAAAAGATCGACGTTGCAAAAATAAATCGATGTTTGAAATGTTTCAAAACATTGGATCATCGCTTAAAACATCGATGTTTTTCTTAGCTCTACTGCCAACCGGTCCTGAACCGAATCACTTAAAAACTGTTGGGTATAGGTTAACTTGATTTCAAAATCTAAGCCAAAACCTAAACCTGAACCCAAGCCGTACACAGAGAAAATATTCGATCTAAAATCATTACCAAATGGTCATGATTTTGGTCTGTTTTTCCGTTCATAAAACGTGAACAGTGGTCATGATGGGCGCAAATATACATTGACCGCTATCATGCTTCTAAGAAATAGTCATAATTTACCTTCTTTGTAATTAAATTTTTATACTCTACCGAAGGTACATAGAGTATATTAAGTTTGTGCAAAAGTATGTAACAGGGAGAAGGAATCATTTCCGACCATATAAAGTATATATATTCTTGATCAGCATCAACAGCCGAGTCGATATAGCCATGTCCGTCTGTCCGTCCGTCTGTCCGTCCGTCCGTATGAACAAACAGATCACGGAGATGGTAAGAGATAGAGCTTTGACATGTATGGGACAAATGTTTCTTATAGCTGCAGGCAGATCAAGTTTATTTTGAATTTTGGCCACGCCCCCTCCCGCCCCCGCAATTCGGAAAAAACGTTATGTCTTCTACAGTTTTGAAGATAGATGATTTGTACCTTCTAGAGATAGATAGAAATTAGCAAAATGTATCAACTTGCCGAAGGAATGATAAAGTTCGGATCAGCGGTTCTCAAGTTATGAGCAAATAAGTAAACCACGCTACGCCCAGGCCCCTCCCACCCTTTCACAACCAACACCGCACAAGCTTATAGAGAGAGAGAGAAAGAGAGAGAGAGAGAGAGGGAGAGAGAGAGAGAGAGTGAGAGAGAGAGACTTTGAGATGAGCGCAGCATTCAGCTTCTACTCCAGGTACAGAGTATGTTATAGTCGGGCTTGACCGACTTTCTCTCTTGTTTTATTTTAAGTAACGTTAACTTTGGTGAAGACATTGTTAATTAAATATCATTTTAATCATCTTATGAATACAAACATGTGAAATTTTTATGGCAAACACCCCAAATAAGATTCATAAATTATGTGCACATACACTTTGCTTGGACTTAAGTTTGAAAACGGTCTATTAGTTTTTCAGGTCCAAAACGGTGCGGAACCGGAACCGAATACCGAAACAGTACCAGAACCATAACAGAACCTTTTACCGCAAGAGTTTCCTTTCTTTCCCCTGTTTTTTTGTTTTTTGCATCTCTTTCATTTGTTCCAATTTCTTGTTATGTATTGTTAATTCAAATCAAAGTATATATAAAATATTCTCCAAAAATAAAATGCAAAATTGTCAAATATTTTCGCACCAGTCATGACGTATAACTTGACAACAAAGATTGACGCCGCCAGTTAAAGTTGAAAATCAAATTGGTTTTAATTGATACGACAGTCTTCGGTTGTATTGAAACTAAAGTTTTATTTTCAAAACAAAGTAAAACTTAAAAATAATGCTCACATTTACAAAATTAATTTTACTCACAAAACATGAGAGAGTTGAAACCAACCGAAAGAGATTTTCTATATCATCTACTTTATTTAAACAATTTTCTTTCAAATGAATTGTATAGTTAACTGTAGGAGTTAGATTCTAAATCGGTTTGGTAATATTTTGTTGCCAACTAATACACCCACAGCTTAGATATCAATAATATAGAGTATTTATGGCTTTCATTTTATAACTTAACACATTTTGTCGTGTGCCATTGTTCAATCAATTAAAATGCTTATGAAGTTTATATAAATCCCAGTTATTTACACCCAAGGTCAGATCTCATTTCCAATTTCGATCAGTGTCTCTTCCATTCGAATATTTATTAAATGATTTGATAATCTTAAAGGTCAATGACTAATAGATTAGAGCACGCTTCTTTGCATATTTTATGTTAAAGAAAGAGCTTTACCCCACTATCAGTTTGAGAACTCAAGAGAGCTAAATAGTGAGTTATTTCTCTTAAGTCTAAAAATGACGACACACACGTGCTTGTTTCCAGTTGTGATAGTCTTCATTTGGGTACAACAAAACAACTTACTTCAGACGGGGGTTGTTGTAGCTGGCTGTGGGAAAGCAGAAAGTTTGTCTACTGAAATGTTTGCTGATTCTTGCATCAGGCATTTGGTCTTAAGACTAATGAAAGCGTTGGCATCGTCTTGTGGCAAGTTCTTAAATGGTGCGACTATTTTGCTTGAACAGGTACAACTCGGGCGACTTCTGGTAAAGCAAATCCGACAGACACACAATCTAAAAAGAGTTCCAAAGAGAGTCAAAGAGCAAACGCAAAACACAAATGCAAAGCCAAAGTTAAACGTACAGCAGGCAAAGGCAAAAAACCGCCGCAGCAAACAACGCACCATAAAGGGGAGTACAAATTGTATTTAAAACTTAGTTTGAATTCAGCGCGTGGACCGAGCGGACGTACAACTCAATGAAATTTTAAAAAAATTCTCTAAAAAATATATAAAATTATCATGTCTCTTCCTCTAAAGCGAACTGTTTAAACACAACAAGCACAAAAACAACCACGTGTCTTAATGATAATGAAGTGAAGTGAAGTACACAACAAAAGCACAAAAACATAAGCATGTGGCCTCAGCACAAAGTAAAAAACAAATAAAACAAAAATTGTATTTGAAACGTTGTTCCACAATAAGATCCACGCTGGCAACGGAGCGGCGCCATTTACTGATAATACAACAAATTTTAACGATAAAAGCTATGAATTTGATGGAGTTTCCCTGAAAAAAATATTAATTATCAAATTTAAAAAAAAACCCTATTTGAACCAAAATTCCCTTCAAAATGGCGCGAGTACAAGCTAGTGACTCCCTAATACCGCGCCAAGTTTTCGAGTTGCCTGCCAACGCCGAGGCAACATCCAAACCGCGTGCTCGCTCAAACAGTTCCTCCTCGAATACATCCAGTCAAAGTTCGGGGGTTAAACTTAAAAAACAAATTGGTTTGCTGGATGGTGTGGCGATTATTGTTGGCGTTATTGTGGGTTCCGGCATTTTTGTCAGTCCCAAGGGTGTGCTTCTATATTCCGGCTCCATAGGACAATCACTCATCGTTTGGGTGCTCTGCGGAGTGCTAAGCATGGTGGGTGCTCTCTGCTACGCCGAATTGGGTGAGTAATATGAATGTAGATAAGCTCCCACGACCTTATACGGCTGATGGCCGCATTTTTCCATATGCTTACACAGTATTTACACCTGTTGTTTAAGAAAAACTTATTCTGCTGATTGTGTTCAAAATTTCACCAAGAGGTCAAGTCAGCTAAATTACAAAAATAAACATATAAAAAGTTGAAAATGAATTTCTGTTGTCAAGTGTAGACAATAAACCGCTTTACATACATAAGAACATAGCAAACGTACTTTTTTCCCAAGCTTTCATAGAAATTTTAGTGATAATGCTTGAGCACACTTGAACCAATTGCTACTAAACAAAACCGGAAACACATTTCAAATATGGAAATTAGCACATAAAGATGCGCCAGAAACTAAAAAATCAAAACACACAAGATGAATGGAGACGAAGGGGGGTTAGGAGGGGATATATAGGTTAAATAGAATCGGGATTAGATTAGAGATTACAGCCGTTACCGAAACCGCAACCTTTGACCGCTAAAAACACACTTTAAAATTTAAAACCGCAACCGTAACCGAAAAAAATGTTCCTGATAACCGCAACTCTATAACCTTTATCAGTACAGAAACAGAAAAAATTATATTGGCTTGGGAATTTATTTACAAAAATTGGCTGCTTATTTATTAAAGGAAAGAAAGTGAAAGAGACAACGCAGCTAACTAAAATCTTTACCTACCTCATCTTTCCTTATATTTAATATTACACAGCCAATTTGCCTGTATGAAAACGTTAGTATTCACACAAATGGTTGTTGTTTGCGCGATCGCTCTTTTAAAATTAGCTCTTTCCATAAATCGGAATTGTTTGTTTACATATGGATATGTGTGTATCCATGTCGGCTTGGCGCTGCGATCTTGACAGTGGATGGAAGTGAGGAATGAACAGTTTTTATTTACGTTTTGTCTTTTGATAAGTTTGATTTTTAAGAAAACAGTCAACCTTTTTTTTTGTAATTGGAACCGTAAATACTTCCGATAGATTAGCTAAGACTTTTAAATGGGAAACTATTTATAAGTTTCTTGTTAAATGCTGTGACAATCATTTTGTAAAAGTGAATCAAATAGAAACGTTTTTTGTTTTCGGGATTCGGTTCCGTTTTAATAACAGAGTTTTTATTACGGTATACCGGTACATAGTATGTACTACATACCTATTAAGAATGACCGATCATTGGTTGGCTTGAACTACATAGTACAATGTTTAGGTTCTCTGCTGTCTTTTCCATTCCAAAAATTTCGGTACACAAACAATTAAAAATGTCGATTCCAGTTTTTTTTTTTGGCAATCGGTTATTTTCGGTATACTGTTCTGGTTCCGGTTTGATTCTCTGTTATTCACATATGTTTCATGATTTAACATTGTAGCGGTAAGAACTTCAAATCCTTCGTTCTGGGATTAACTTCTGGAACAATTATTATATTTTTCTTTGTAAAAATAGGCCACAAGTCCTTTGCTTTAGACTATTGAGATATTTGTTGGTACTACCAACCTTCCAAAATTAACAAATGCCTAACTATGTCGATTTAAATAATATAAGTCATCGGTGAGAAATTTCAAATTCGAAATTTCAGTCGAACAATAACAACTGAAAGATAACCCCCCTTATAAGCTAGCAATCACACATTTTATTTATTCCGTATTGCAGCTATTCTTGGTCCCAAACACTGCGTGCGCCAAGCTAACGCCTCGGAAACACTACAGAATAGCATCAGTTGCCTAAAAATAACTCTCAGAGCAAAGGAGCAAAGGCGTGCCCACAGCTGATTTAAATATTAACTTTAGATTATTAATTCGCACTTTGTTCCTTTATAAGTAGAGCGAAGTCGGGTTGAAATTAATATTTTTGAAATTATTAATAGCCCAGTGGCTCCATAAATTCTCGAGCATGCGAAAAGGCACTTTTAGTTGCGCTACCTTGTAATTGTTGTATCATGTTATTACCTCAGCTAGAATTTTATTTAGGATGGATTTACGACTGTCCACCAAATATATCCCAAAACGGGTCTTTCTCAGATATCTATCAATTACTGATTCACATAAAAATAGTTCGTGAAATAAAATAGTTCGTTTTTTACTATGCTGATGTTGAGAAGTTGCGATTAACAAATTTAAGATTGTTTCCTCAGGAACATTTACAAACTCATTTTGAAGCATGCAAAGGTTTATAGTATTAGGCTATTGACTTCATCAGTGCCGTAGAAGTGCCCTACATGTAATTTTTACCTATAACACTGCCGTTTTTATTTGATAACTAAATATAATTTAGTTTTAACCTCTGAGGCAAAGTTGGAGCTCTTAGTTCGGGTCTTACAACATTAGTATGTGGCAAGTCAAAATCACATCTTCTTACTCAAAATTACAAAAATGTCCGAAAGAAAATTAATTTTACCTTCGTTTTTAAGTCTTTTAACTTTATCTTGAAACCCGTGAAGTGTTGTAAAATTATTCAAAGAATTAAGATATAAGTTCGTTATCCATCTGCAAAGTATGGCCGATTTGCCTGTAAGTTAGTAGCTCAGTACTAAAATTTAAATTTGCCTGCAAATCGACCATACTTTGCAGATGGATAACGAACTTATATCTTACGAAACTGAGGAAATGTTGAACTACAATTTTCAAATAAAACTGAGTACTTTGACTTGACATTTACAAATTTAAAAAAAAAATACCGTTTCTAGGACATAATGTCCTGGGAAAATGCGCAAATATGCCATATTTTTGCATCTTTATGTCCATTTTACAGTTAATCCATTAGAGATATTTAATTTCTAAGGCCAGATTCGGGTTCAGCGTGAAAAAATGGTCTAGAAACAATCATTCTTTTACCATTTGAGGTTCTGTGCTGTTCTGTGCGCTCTTGTCAAAATACTTATGCCCACCCCCATTTGCACATTTGATTTATATTTTCTAACCTAAGCAGCTGATTGTGTACTACTTATGTTAAATTGAAAGCTTACTTTTATACCAGTATCCGATATAGATTTCAAAATTTTAGGATTTTTTGTTTCAAAGATATAATGGTTTATTTAAGATTTTTTTTGGTCAAAATAATTGTGCCCATTAGTGTAGCTCAGAACACACTGTCTGTAACAACACCCAGAGAGCTGTCATCACCTACTGTAAACAAAGTTGTAGTTTTCTTATTGATGCAGCTTCACCAAACTACCCCAAACAGAAAGGTGACCCATTGGACATTGAAAAATCGTAGCACATTGGTTCGCCAGTTGACTGATTTGAGCACACAGAACTTGGTTCTGCGCCGACATCATGCAATTGTAGTAAGATCCTTCATAAGGTCGTCCATTACTTCATCGACAGAATCATGGTCTAAAGTTTTTTTATGTACTCATATTTTTGCATGCTCGTATTTAGCTTGATTTCTACACATAAAATTAATGCTTTACATTTGCATATTAAACTTTGCCTGTCAAAAACAGCTGATTTACGCCAAAAATTACAAGGCTAAACCTTCTAGGAGTAAATTTACATAATTACGCTTTAACGCAGGCGGGTGAACAACTTCTATACTTTTATGATTTCAAGTATAAAGAGACGATTTTTTAGACTTGCAATGTATAAATGTTTTGTAGGCCATATCGGAATCTACGTCTCTGCTGAAGACCTTCAACAAAAACTCCAAATAGTTTACGAATTATGGAGTTCTAATCTTCAGACTTCTATACAAAGAAAATAAGAATCCCTTTAAGACCAACATTTTGTATTTTTCTTGAACTAACGTTCTTGATGAACATTTTCACCTGATGTCTAGTCTCAAATCAAATGACACCTCCTCCTGATGAGTTAAATGAAATTGAAATTATTATGTTGTGTGCTATAAAAGTGTATTACTAGTATGAGCAGCAGACTTTTTAATAAACAAAAATTATATATTCAATATTTTTGTCATTTGACTTGTAACGTCATTTGTTTGAACAGGTGAGTGTGGGCCAGCATGCATGTTTTTGGAGAAGAACCAGTTTCTTAAACTTGAAAACTGGGTAGACTTTCATTACTTAAATGGAAATTAGGTAAATAAAGTAGACGAATACATAAGCAGACACGCATAAGTATTATTTGTATGTGAATTATTTAGGTATATGAATTGTAAGAACTACACGAAGAAAATGATTAAAAGGCTTTTATGTTAAAATGAGTTTTACTAGTTCTTAAATAAACATATTTATTGATACAGAAAAAAATGTATGTTACAAATTTCAAAATATACCGACTGATCCAAAATACTCTATTTTATTTTGAGTTTATTTTTAGAAACAAAGATAAGTCCAATTAATTATAATTATCGACAACAGATAAAAACATTTGGCTACTGTAACCCAGCTGTAGCAAAAGCAGTAGCCCTTTAGACAATGCCAGAGCGGCTTATCAGCCATGCTTTGGTTGAAAAGATAACATTATTTATCTATATTTCTCTTCTTCATTTACAGGTACCATGATACCGAAATCTGGTGGTGATTATGCTTATATTGGCACTGCATTTGGACCATTGCCGGCCTTTTTATATCTCTGGGTAGCCTTGCTGATTCTGGTGCCCACGGGTAATGCCATCACCGCAATGACATTTGCTCAGTATTTGTTAAAGCCTTTTTGGCCCTCCTGTGAAGCACCCGTTGAGGCAGCACAGCTGCTGGCGGCTGCCATGATATGTATGTAAAACTTGTACACAAATTGAACTTATCTTAACATATACATGTTTACATTTCAGGTATCTTAACAGTGATCAACTGCTACAACGTCAGATGGGTAACTCGAGTTACGGATATTTTTACCGGCACTAAAGTGCTTGCCCTGCTGGTAATAGTCGGTGCTGGTGTTTGGTATTTATTTGATGGAAATACCCAACATTGGGATAAGCCCTTCGATGGTGGACTGGCGACACCAGGATTTATAGCCTTAGCTTTCTACAGTGGCCTATTCTCTTATTCGGGATGGAACTATTTGAATTTTGTCACCGAGGAATTGAAGGATCCGTATAGAAATTTACCCAAAGCTATTTGCATTTCCATGCCGGTGGTAACCATTATTTATATGATCACAAACATAGCCTACTTTTCGGTATTGTCAACGGATGAGATTCTATCGTCCAATGCGGTGGCTGTGACATTTGGTGATAAGATGTTGGGCTATTTCTCTTGGGTAATGCCTTTGGCGGTGGCTTGCTCCACATTTGGCTCACTGAACGGAGCCATATTCGCCTCCTCGCGATTGTTCTTTGTGGGAGCAAGGAATGGACATTTGCCAGCGGCCATCTCATTGATTAATGTCAGCTGCCTGACGCCTGTGCCCTCATTGATATTCTTGGTAGGTTTCGAAAGGTTCCTCATCCATTAGATTTATATTTTAAATTCCTTTTTTTTTATTTTCACAGGGTGCCATAACACTGCTGTTGCTCTTCATCAACGATATGTATGTGCTGATTAATTATGTTAGCTATGTGGAGGCCCTGTTTACGCTAATCTCTGTGGCTGGACTTTTGTGGTTACGATATAAGCAACCCAAGACGGAGCGACCCATACGTGTTAATCTAGCACTGCCCATTATATATCTCATTGTCTGCCTCTTTCTGGTGATCTCGTCTTGCTCACAATCACCCATGGAAGTGGGCATTGGCACTCTGATAATACTGTCGGGCATACCCGTGTATTATTTGACCATCCATCATCCCGTCAAATGGTTAACCGACACATCCCAATCTATCAACTTGTGGTGTTCCAAGTTCTTTCTTTGTATGCCAAATCAAGAGAAATTTGATTAAGGGTTCGAAAGTGCCTTACCGGAGAGCATCTTTTCTATGTTGGAAATTTAGTTTAAGTCTGAATAAAATAAGGAAATCTAGATCGCACAATATGTTATTGTAAATAACTCAAATTTGAAATTCTGAATAATATTATATATTTTGTATATTTTCCTAAACAAAAACAACAAAAATAGTTCCTCCCATACAAAAAAAAAAGAAAATGAAAAAAAAGACATTTATAGGAATATAAAATTCATTATATAAAATTGAACATAGATATCATATCATAAATCGAATTTTGTTGTATAAGAAACATAAAAAACTAATCAAATAAAAGCTAAGAAAGAAAATTTTCGAAGTCTATTTTATCCCATTATAGTCATAAAAAGATTCAAATTCGAAAAAGAAGATTGTGCAACCAAATTTCAACCCCAAACCAATTTTAGGTGTCCCAAAAAACAACTTCAGTTGGTTTCGAATCTTTTGTGTTTTGTTAGAAGAATTATTAATTAGTTTAATTTTGATAGACGAAATTAATAAGGAAATGTATACAACATTATTTATAATTTATTTATTATAAATATTTTTATACAATACAATTTGCGTTTTAATAATTTTTCGCTAAAACCAAAAACCAACCGAAGACCATCATCCAAAACCAATTTGCCACTAAACCTCAGCTGGCTAATAAGAACTTATAAATTTAAACCAATAAGAATTGGGTAATATAGTAACTAAATTTCGCATATCAATACAGAAAATGTCGATACGATATGGGCACCCTAATATAAAATACCTTTTTTATCTGTATCTAAACTACTGTCTCTTTTTAGAAAACCCTATTTTTGGTTCGTGTAATTCAAATAAAGATATAACGATCATAAAATAGATAGGAACCATACTCGATTTCTGTAATAAAGTTGTACATATTTTAAAGGATATGCATTTGTCTTAAAAGTCATTACTATCGTGTAAAGTCATAGCTCCAATAATTCATGTAATAAGAGGTTAAGTAAATTTAAAAATAAATTATTTTCGCACCTAAACAATGTTCATGAGTGATATTCTAAGCCAACCAACCGAACCAATACTTATTACAATAGATGCAAATGAGAAAGAAAGCACATACTCGTAGCAAAGAAACAGGCACACGGTGTTACCTGATTTATTTTAGATTTTACAAGGTAAGATAATTTGACTTTTTCATTTCATTCAAGGGGTGTTAGTAATTCTAAATGATTTTCAGCACATGTCTTAAAAATAGTATATATCCGCTTAAGAAATCGTAGAACTGGTTAGGACAGTTTATTTTAAAGCCGGGGTAGCCACTGCCTAAGCGCACGCCCCGCATTTGTTGTTGTGTTCCGCAAAACAACAACGTTTATTTTCCCTCGTCTATTTCTCTTCTCTTCAAATATGTTTGCTTCGCGTAAAGCGTTGTTTTCGATCATTGCGACGAATGATTTCTTGTGCATCAGACAGCCAGTGACTGTTGTGGCAAAAATATGGGTTCGTGTCTACGCCGCCGTATGCTCATGCTGGACACCTCTCATGCAGAGGTATCCAGAGTTCTTTAAGTTGCATTTTAAGCAACTTGAAGATCAAATTACCTTAAAACCCACCTTCCTTCCCCCTTGGATAGTCCGAAATTTTAATCTTTTTTCTATAATTACAATTAAGTTTTTCTTATTCTTTCCATCAAAAACTTTTCTGTAACATAAAGAGACGTACGCAGGATTTGGATTAGGGATGACGAAGACCTAAATTCTTCGGGGAGTATTATTTTGCTAAAGTTGCTATCATTATTGAAAAAAATTCTTGGGGATGTATAAAAAAGGTGCGCCGCAGGCGAAAATTTTTTCCCAAAAACCGCGGAAACGTTTTTTACATACCTTCTTAACCAAAATTTAAATACAAATTGACTTCGATGGGCCGACACAAAAATTGTTTTGAGGTCGAACATGGTTTTCTAGTTTGATGGCAAATGCGTTTCGAAATAAGTTTTTTACTCCAAAAAAAACTTTCCTTGTAGGGTGCCTGCAGAGCAGTGTTGCCAAGTTTTGCCGAGAAAAAAAATCTGTTTTCAGCGAGTCGGAGAGGAAAAAAAAAGCTGTATTTTTCGACAAAAAAGCGTAAAAAAAAAGCGCATCGTTTTCTTGTCTTTAATGTAATTATTTATACAAAATATTTTAAATATATCATTAGAGTACTGAAGTTCCTCGTCCTCGTCCTTGCCGTAGGCCTCAGTTGTACCTGTTTGCTTAAAGTAACTAGAGGGGACCTTATAAAACGTAGTATCTTTAGGCACGCTCAACTTTAGCGTTGAACCATGGCAAGGACAAACTCTGAATCGCAAACGGGGCTAACTAAAAAAATCTTTGATTCCCTTCAGTCATTGAAGGCGATTACTTCACTCAAAAACTTAATAGTTTCTTCGTTATTCTTCCATATCCCTAAATATAAATAATATTATTAACCCTATATTTTCCTTATATCGGAAAGTTCTTCCAAAATGGGAAAAAACTTTTTATTTGGTTGTAAAATGTAGTGTGCTGAAAATATGATAATTTTTTTTAAGAATGCTGTGGTTTTCAGGCAACAATGATCTTTATGAAAATCCGAGAATCAGATCAGCAGAAGACAACTTAAATAAATTAAAAAATAAACTTCAGCTTCTGTTGTTTTATAAGATCAACTATGAAATTTTTGCAGCACATGCTCAACTAGATTTCTCCAATACTCTATCCATCTGAAGCATTTAAATCTGCTTCTCAAACTCATATCTTTAATATAAATCTATGAAAGCCAGTTTCTCCAAATAGTCATAATGTAGTATTTTATTATTGGTATCTGATGGAATAACTTGTAGAATCTTCCAGATCTTTAAGATCTTTCAGCAGGCCGGATGCGTCAGTGTCATTGATTTAAAACATCTCGTTGACTTGTGGCATTTTCAATAGAATTGAATCTTATTGTTCCTTTTCAAGAACTGCTCGAGATTATTCGAGAGGCATCAGATTTATACTTCCGAAGCCAAGCCCTTCGAAGAAATTTATCGTGGCATATGGCAAGTGTTAATTATTGTCGATAAATAGTCAGTCGACAGGGCTTAAAAAAACTATTGATTTGCTCCAAAACAAAAATAAATCTAAAATGAAGCCGAAATCCTTTTAAAAAAGCCAGAATTCCCGCTTCCCGCATTTTGTAATTTTTTCCCGCAATACGGTTTTAAAAAAAGCCAGAAATGACGGGAAAAAAGCTGATTTGGCAACACTGCTGCAGAGGTTTGATATAATTAGACGAGTTGGACTACGGTTTTTGGAAACATAACATAAAATAATCCGTTCGATCTCAATGGCAGTATAGTGTTGTAAGCTCCGAAAGTTCGGAAAATATCACGAAATAGATGGACGCGAACTATGATGAATTAATGTGAAAATATTTGTTCTTGTTTGATAATTATTCTTTTATAATTGACACTATACACTTTTTTTTTGTCCATGTAACAAACTATTAAAGAACTCATTCTGTATTAATTTCAAAGTATATTTGAAAACCACTTTCTGATGTTGCTCATTGGATAGAAATTTTAGGACTTTAATATGGAAATTGTGTATTTTTTGTGATAAAAACAATTTTTTTTATATTATTGTTCAGTTGACACAACTTTTGTTTCATCAGAAATTTTCAAGTCATACTACAAATACATACTACATAATCAATATATTAGAAGGGCTTAATAGGGAATAGGGAAGATATGGAATCCCGAACATCTTTGATTAAGGTAAACACAAGGTATAAAAACTGCAGCATTTTTGACTCTGTCCATTGTAGACCTCTGCTCCTTAATCCCTTTATACTTACTCGTAAGCTTTCAAAAATGCATTCAATAAATATTTATTTTATTACTAGATCTTAAAGTGCAGAATCTTGCAACGTTCTCTATATTAAAATAACAACAAAGTCTAAATCACTTTCAGGAATACCACTATTTCTTAATTCAAGAGAATAATCAATATACATTTTGTAATTTTTTACCGCCCCTGAAATTTGCTGCACCTAAAATTTGCCGCCCCAAAAACTTCCCGCCCCTGAAACTCACAGCCCCCAAAAATTGCCGCCCCTAAAAATTTGCCGCCCGGGGCAATTTCGCGAAATTAGCAATTCTCACTTTTGAGCGCCAGAATGTGGCCTTTCTCGACGTCTGACAGCATTGGCCCACTTGGCATACTTACAAATTTTTTACAAATAGTTATTCAACCAAGTGTACGCAATACAAATTGCAGTCAGCAAACACAGAATAAGATATAAAATTGTGCGGCTATAATAGTGCACCTCTCACAAATCGAAAATGAAACACAACGGTTAATTTTTTCACTAAGAGTATTGATTTTTGTCATTTATTTTCTCTAATTTTTAGCGCTCTTTCAAACGGTAATCACAAAGTTTTTCTACCTCTATGCGTACACTGGAAAAACAAGGTGAAACAAGAAATTGTTCTTTTAGTATGGGTTCGTTTGGAAATAGTTACAGTACTGGTCTATTGTCTATTTGTCAAATCTAAAATGGTTGTAGCTACGTCACGTTAACTATTTAGTCTAAAACACAGATTGGGTTTAGGTTGGATTTATTGGAGACGGCGTGTTGCCGGTAAGAATGAGCGTAACAGAATGGCGGAGAGATAATTGTGTGTGAGTAAGAGATGTAATATGTAAAAAGGCAGGACTATCGAGCATCAATAGTTGTTTGTGATGTGTGAACTAGTTAGATGAAGTGGATCTTTGATTGGAGCTGGATGAACTGGAACCGCCACATGGTCACAGTGGTATTGGTCCGTTTTAAAAATCAAGTAGTGGTGCCATCTATTGGTCGTAAGAAAGTTCGCTGCCGCAGCGCAGCATCAGCGCTGCTACTGCAAGAACATAGTGTATTACAGTCTGGCTTGACCGACTTTCTTACTTGTTTCTGATAGGTGTTTTGAGTACTTATAAATCCACCTTCGCAGTCACAGAAATACGCTAAAGCATTTCGGAAAGCTTTTCTCAAAGCTCCCCACAGCAGCGAGAGCAGCAGTTTGATAGCAACGATTTTACTACTCGCTGATCGTTTTGAATACAAAAGCGAAGCGTAAACCGTTGAACGGGATCAGTTAGAGTGCTCTACGTAGTCGTTCGGTAGACGGAGGCACCGCAATTTCCCAGACAATTTGAAATGACGATAGAGGTGTAGTTTAACAAGAAGTTTTACCACAAAAAGTGTTCAAAGTGCCAAAGACAAAAAAAAAGATCTTGCAATGTCTGGAAAATTTATACTCAAGTTCTTATGTGTGGCTGCATTTTTGTGTTGCAGCCATGGTTCAACGGAATATAATCGTTATTTGGCGCAGATATTCAAAAAATATGGCAACGGCGAGTCCATTAATTTTGAGGTAAACAATAAATTATTAGCCTTGTACATGTGTATGACTGTGTCAACGCTTCGTTGGCTTTGCGGTTAACTGTTAAATGACAATATAAAAAAAAGAAAAGACCAAATTAGTGAGTTTTTGTCAAAAAATTGGTCAATGGGGCCCTCCAATATTTGCTTGAATTGTGAAAGTTAAATATTATTTCTGGGTGCTAAACAAACAAAATACTTGCAGACGGTTTATAGTGCTTGAGCTATACTAGTTAATCTTTATGTTCACTCGAGATACGCAGAATGATATTATGGGCCAGACGTGCATGACAGTGTGGTGTGTGTGTGTGTGTGTCGTCTTATTGTAGTCATAAATTTAATCAACAAAATCTTTCTGAGTATACGCGTTACTTTTTTATCATTGTGATATACAATATGGCAAAGTCGAGCATTAGCAGAGGGAAACATCCTCCATCTATGCTAGATTAAAAGATTGCCTGATAAGAGGCTTAGCTAATGAGGAAGATGGCTCCAAAGCGACAGACCTCTGCCTGCACTCTATATATAACTTTCGCAATCGGATGACAATGTTAGGCAACTGTCGTTGACCATATACATTATGCGTGTGCCATAAACTATTCCAGCTGAGTCTAGACCAAATTGACATTACTCATGCGTATACAAAGCCGGGCGACACAATACGGCATACGCTTTATCCATTTTAAGTGTCAAGTTGATGAAATATTTCCAATACCTCGTTATGTAGAGGGCAGAAGGGGTATTTTAAAATAATTATGTGCAAGATTCAATCTATTCATGTCAATCAACTGTGCAATTATAAATCTACTTCCGTTTGAGAATTTGTCGAGTTAGAACTAAAGGGACAATAATTTGGAATAGTTAGTTGATAATAAAGTAGTTGAGTCCTTTGAAATAATAAAGTTAGAAGTGAGCTCCACAATCAATCAGCAGACTTTGCCAACGACTCTCAAATTATCCACTTTCCTTATATGTTGATCCCGTCGTTAGATTTGAGAAGTAACGTAAATTTATAAATTTTTTTTTGAGAAGCAAAAGTATAAAAATTATGAATAAAAGAGTACATAAATAAATTGGAAAAAAATAATTTTGGAAAAGGTTAATAAATGGATCCTCACATTTTCGGGCTTCGGAAAAACAAGGAACGTTAATTACCCCATTGGATTGGAAGGAAAGGGAAAGACACTATTATTTGCTAGTGATGGGGATGTGCTGCTTGCTACTTCCATATTCCCTAGGATCAGAGACATCGCTGTACAATAGTACTATAACCCGACTTGTTTTACTTAAATCTTTCGGAAAAAACGCGGTAAAATTTTTCCTGGCTTGACTGGGGTGTTAGTGCATTGAGCTATCGCACACATTAGAAGTTTCACGTCTACTTATACCTTTCAGTGTGGTTGTTGACCCAAGTAGAATTTGTCTCATTTCAAGCGCTTTTGGAACATTTGTGCTTAAAATTTTTGAGAAAGATGTCGTATTTTGAAAGCCACTTATTTTCAGAACAAGATTTTTTAAAAATCTTGGTCTTGAAAACAACACAATCCTTCACTTCCGTACCTAACTTGGGAAGATAACATAACAGATATCCCAAAATAGGCTAGGATAAGGCCATTGTAAAATTATAAAATATCTTGATTCTCTTTCTTATCTTCGCACTTAATCTATTTGTCCCGTAATATGAAATGTGAAATTACTAAATATCTTGATACTTTTATTTATCTTAGGACTTTATGATGATACGTCGGGGTGTCAACCATTTTATTGGATTATAAACCAACTTCCTTCTTAGGATTTCTCGAGAAACAACAATTTTGAATAAGTATTCTCGTCTAACTGTTGGAATTTATGCGATTGATGTGATGTTGTGTCAAGATGCTGAACATTTATTTAACATTCTCACCCGTTCAACTCAGTCAAGACACTCGAATTGCTCAGTTTTTCGGTTGCTCGTAAACTATCCTCAAGGCAGGGTCATATTTAGCAAACATTCGAACTTATTATATTTCTTTGGTGGCATTGGTTCCCATACAGGTTTCCAAACCGACACTGAAGCAAGGCTCATTTCAAGGCTCATCACAGTTTTGAAACAACATAAAAACTTAACTTTCTTCAACTGTACAGGAAACTCTTTCCCAAAATTTGGTTCCAGAACCGAGACCCACATTAACCAGTTCGATTTAGGATATTTGGGTTGCTCGAACCGGTCTTTCACCTGACCTTATACTTATAACCTGCAGAACCGTATTTCAACTGTTAGGAAAGATATTAGATTTTGACTTTGGAATTCGTTTTCAAATTCAATTTAATATTCACCTGACTAAAATAAACTTCTTCAAAAATTTAATTTTTTCCGTTTCATTTGGTAAGAAAATAATATCTTTCTGATCCAAATTAATATCATTTACTTCAATTTATATTAAATAGTTTCCCATAACCCAATAATCCCAAAAATATAATAATGATATTATAAAAAAATATCAAATTAAAACATTTTCATATCAAAGTAAAATTGATATGAAAACTAAATTTTTTCTCGCAGTTCGCTCAAACTAGAAATAAAAGAAATAATGAATGTATGCAGGTTTAGAAGATTTTCTCCCGGAAATGCATAACCTCCATATCAAGCTAAGGCTTAGTATACACCTCAACAAAGGATATGGCAAAACAAAAATACCAAAAGTGACAATTCTTTTGTTTTGGGGCAGTGTGATCAGATTTTAAGAAGCATTTAATATGGTCACATTGACAAGAGCATTGTTTTTGATCTAATACTTTTTCGGTATTTAATTGAGAAATTCTGTGGAAAGTGTGGACTGCCAACAAAGAGAGCACAAAAGGGCCTTGGTGGAAAAAAATTTGTACGTTATTTTGATATGAAGTTTTTGGTTTTGGCTGTTCTTTTGTGGAGGTGAATGCTACGCTTAAGGACGAAGATGCAGGAAGCAAGCTTTGGAGTTGGGGAGTTTTCTGTAAGCCTCATCGTTCCAAACGATGGCAGCTTTCAAGAAAGAAGCTATCTAGGTTAGACAGCGATAGGTCCATGAGGATATCGGGGGGGCAGAGGAGTGTTTTCTAAGTTTAAATATACATAAATTGAATTGAAGATAGAGGTGGATAATGAAAGTGATATTTTGGACTACTTATTGACCTAAAAAACAGCTGAGTAAATTTTGATTTGTGAAATTTTTGTCAAATTCACCAAGCTATGATCCAAATTTTGTTAACAGGTTCGAACCCAAACATTGATTTAAATAAGTATTCGAAACTCATAAATAAACCTTATGAAAAATTCTATTGCATTATGTTGAAAGCAAGCTTAAGGTGCATTCACAAACTCTGTCTGGTTCCCAGATTTGTTTATGTCAGACATCAGACTGTCTGTTCAGACTGAGTATGGCAACAGTCAACTGACGCTGCCTCTGGAAGGTGTTCATACATGTATGGCAGCAACTGACATCTAAAAATATGGCAACCTGCGCTTAATATGATCCTACTATTTTGATTTAGAGTATCTTTAAAACATTGTATGTATTGATCTTGATAGTATATTTAGTATCCTAAGCCTTTCCTTCAGGAGGTATGAAAATAGTTTCCCTTGGTTGTTTAAAGTATTTCCAGGCATCACTTCCATCCATACCATTTCGAGAACGGGGTATTCCTTTGTCCAAATAGATTTCAACCATATGAGCTTTGCCAACGCTTTGAGCATACTAACTATGCAAAAACTTGAAATCGTACGCGTGTCACCACAAAACGAGACTTTGTCTTGAAGTTCTATAAAAGTTTTATTTAAATTTCAATTGAATTCCTCCGCTGTTGTTGTTGTTTCGGTTGTTGTACTTGGCACAGAAAACCCAATTTGCTGAATGAAAGTAAAAACCTGATTGTGAGATTGTGCGGCACGTAATACTTTGAGGGGTTTTATTCTCTGTTAATTGTAATGGTCTAAACGCGTGTACAAAATGACTTTCTTATGTTTATCAAATCAGATCTTGATTGAGGAATTTCCAACCTTCCACATCAATCACACGCCCACCATCATAGACAGACGCTGTCAAGGCAATTAGACATATCCCAACCAACCCTTGCCCATACATATTGTTGTCGGACGTATGTAAATACAATTGTTTTTTTATTTTTACGTTGACAAGTAAATCAGGCAATTATCTATGAGAGATTCCCGAGCGTCCACGCTTTACACGTGACCCAGAAGCTGGACGAATAATCATGGCAAATGTGTGAAAAGTGCGGGAAAGTGCAAATTGAATTTGATTTGGAAGTTTAAAATGATAATCAGGTCTTAATCAACCAGGTTAACAGACGCAAACACAATTGCGAACAATTGTCAGCTGTTTTGCATTTTGAGGGTCCCACTTCAAATACAACATTTTACATTTCATTTTCGTTTTTTTATTTCGTTTACTCACAGGGACTTGAGCATTTAATGTACAGTTTGGGATTGGGTCAAATTGAATTCGATCCCTCGCATACCATTGAAGAGCATCGTCCTGAGGGCTATAATGAGACCAAAGTGAATGCCACCGATTTCGAGCAGCAGACTAAAGTGAATGCCACCGAAGATGATGTACAGTTGGACAATACGAGTTCAGATGTACCAGAATTCTTGGAAATACACGACCCCAAGCATCGACATCCCAGAGAAAGCAGCGGTAAGTCGCAGAAACGGAGTGTCTAATGAAAGCCATAAGTAAATAACGTTAACTTGACATGGTCATAAAGGGATAAGCTAACAGATAAACAGATCCAGAAAACTGTCAACAAAGTCATTAAAATTTTTCTCACCTTAATTAAAGCTAGACTGCAACAATGGATATTAAACAACAATTACAAGCTGCGAGGGGTGTTCCATAAAAAAATGAAAAGAGAAGATTAAAATTAAGAACGAGAAGGCAAAGTTAAAAATTTTTTAAAACGATATTCAAAAAGCTACATTTTTAGAACCGAAATAGACTGAAACTATTAGCGATTTAAAACCGATTTGGAACAAGATTTGGACCAGCCCTCTTAAGACTCACATTTGAAATGAGCACGACTTAATTTGGTTATTCTTGATGGACAATGTCATTTGGAATCTAAATATGTAAGCTCTTGAGGGAAGGAGAAGCGAAAGGTTGCACTTTTCTTTTTCAATTGCATTCAAAAGGCCAGAAGCGGCATGTGTATTCTTCCAATTCAATTCAATTATGTTTGATATAAAGTTCCGGCTTTTGGCTGCCGCATAAATTATCTGCTACTGCAACAGGTAGCAAACTACATAAAAGGCATCTCTCGCTCTTACATTGTCACCAGGTGAGATAATAAACACATTATGATACCTGTATGCGGATATTCTGAACGAATAAACAAAAACAAACACATGCCATAACGGTTGTGGATGCTCGTGTTTTTACAACTCGAATCGAGATTTACCGTTAATTGTTAAGTATACAAACAGTTTAAGTACGTGAGCCATAAAATGTGAACACAACGCGATATACAATTGAGACAATTGCTACCTGTAAATCAGACCGAAATGTGACATCAACTTGAGTGATTTAACAAAGAGCGAATAACATGACTTAATCGATAAATGGTTAATTCAACAGAAGTTGGGAAGACCCGGTTGACTAAGATCTTTCAAATATGTAAATTTGAACAATTATTTCCCTGAAATTTTTTAACAAGTTAACCCAATAACATTTTTCTTATGAAATTTCATAAACAAAAATGGGATTTTACAAAAAAAAAATCCGTTAATATCTACAGATCAGATTTTTGCATTAATGTGTTAAGTCCTCCATGGTCAAAGCTTTTAACATTACTCGTTATTGACTTTCCACTGAGAACTCTCTACCATTTTTGAGTAAATTATTGAAGGGTCGATGAAAGCCTTGGTGTCTCCTATCTGTACACTGAATAATATACTCGAAGGCTTGACTTTATAAAGCTGAAGCTCAACGAAGCTCTTCCCTCGAATATATATTAAGTTTGTGCAAAAGTATGTCATAGGAAGAAGGAATCATTTCCGACCATATAAAGTATGGTCTGAACACAATGGGAATTGAATTTACCATCTGATTAAAAACATGAGAACGGTTGTAGTTCTCAAGTTCGAATTCCCCAGAAAGTTCACATAGAACGCACACAGAAAATTTGGTGATAAAATAAATATGCTTATAGTTAAATCAAAAAGCAAATTAGTTGATTTTATATTAAAAATGGCATAGTAGATTTAAATATGTTTGTATTAGTTTTTACTATGCGATATATCCCTGAGTGTAGTCGAGTTAAAGAGGACTGTTCCAGTTTCCGATTCTAATTGATCGAAATTAGCTAAAATTGTGATTTCTAAGAAACTATTAAAGAATTGGGGCAAATATTTTTGACATCTTGAGGGTCATATAAAGGTAAATGGGGGTTTGTGTTAAAAGCCAAATAACACAGTCTGGACTTGGAAGCGAGAACATTCAACAACATTCAATCGAAAATGGGAACAGGCCTTATAAGGACACTAAACAATCATGATGGGCAGCACTGACCGCAACGGCGATGGACAGCATTAAAAGTTTTTGTTTTACCACTTTATGTGGCTTCTTACTTTAATGTATCAGATATATACAAACTTTAGGGGTACAGAGTATGTTATAATCGGGCTTGACCGACTTTTTCTATTGTTAAAGATAATCTTTGTAATAGACAGGCCGATCCGGTTTAAACCCAGAATTCCTACTATTTTAAACTATGAACCGAACCTTAAACCAAACCAACGCTTAGAAAACTGTTGATCCTAAGCCTGTTCCGAACCTAAATTTTCGATTCGGTTCAACCAAATTATAGATATTCTAAAAATTTTGAAAAATTTTTCTTATATGATTTATATTTCTACACATTCGATTTTAAGTTATCTCCACGACTTTGACGCTTACCAACGCGTTTCAAATAAAAATACGATTACTGACATCCCCGACTAAAAGAAACATCAAGCAACATAAAGCAATTGCGCTTACTGTCTCATCCGTTAGGATCGTGGTCGAGTCTCATGTTCAAATTTGAACTCGATCCTAACATTCCGCGAATCGGAGCTCCGAACAATTTTATTGGGCTGCAGCCCTGGTAATAGAGAATTTTGACAACCAACTATTCAGCATTACTCGCAAATAAT
Source organism: Lordiphosa clarofinis (assembly GCA_018904275.1). Lineage (NCBI taxonomy): Eukaryota > Metazoa > Arthropoda > Insecta > Diptera > Drosophilidae > Lordiphosa > Lordiphosa clarofinis. The sequence continues at coordinate 4,836,883 of JAEIGQ010000005.1, read as the reverse complement.
TCTCGACCAAATGTTCAGTTTGCTCTGCTCATATAACTAAACGAAACGAGAGCGCAAGTTACAGTCGGCTCTAACCGACTTCGATATACCCGTTACTCATGAAAAACATGTTTAACAGTGTTCCTGCTTTCCTGAGGGCTGAACATCTGAAAAGTATGCAACACTTTTTTAACTCGGCTATTTTTCACAGTTTTGCTCATAACTTAAGAACCGTTCATCCGGTCCTTTTCATTTCTTCGGCGAATCGACTCATTTTGCTAATTAGTTACTATCTCTAAAAGGTACGAATCGTCTATCTTCAAAACTGTAGATGTCAAACCTCTATCTCTTACCATCTCTGAGATCTAGGTGTTCATACAGACAGACGGACAGACGGACAGACGGACTTGTCTATATCGACTCGGCTGTTGATGCTGATCAAGAATATATATACTTTATATGGTCGGAAATAATTCCTTCTGCCTGTTACATACATTTGCACGACTTTAGTATACCCTTTTTACTCTACGAGTAACGGGTATAAAAACAAAAACAACACTCTCTCGGGCTTCCCTCAACCAAATGTGTCCAGCGATCGTGCTCACCGTTCAGTGATTGTGGTTGAACACACTGTACTGATCGGTCTGAAAGAAACCCCATAGCAAATCCCATTTAGTCAATCGAGCATAATATGCGGTCTTCTCGAAGACCCATCTGTAAAAATGTTAGTTGAAAAAATTGCAGACTCAAGAGAACGCCAGAGCTTAGCACAAACGGAGAGCGATACGCATACATTCACATTGTTAGCCAAGCCCGGGCAAAACTACCATTTACAGATTAGAAGTACATTATCTTTTACCACATTATCTTTACTTAACGTTTTCAACAATTTGTTATTGAGCAAGATACTAAATATGTGTAATAAGTATAAGTGGAGCTTGGGATTTTTTGTGATTTTCCAACCATTTCGCGACTTCCGGGTTTATTAGTGCTTACCGGGAGACACGACTTACTTCCTTTAGATCAAAGAAGTATATCAAACAAGGCGACTGTTACCCAATTTAGATGAAATGTGATTATTCGGATTACAGATTTGCGACTGCTGACGAGTCTCTGGCTTGAGTACATTTTATCAATAGATATGCTTGCACGACAAAAATCCAATCAGGCTGAATGGGCCTACTATACAGAACAAGATTTTCTTAGTTAAATCAATTATTTTGTCGATGGGTTCTATGACAGCGATTATAATATGGTCATCAGATTTGTGTCGTTAGATAAGGGACATGGAAGAACTTTAAGTAATATAACATATACCTTATGGGATCGCAAATTGCAGCTTCAAATTAAAACACCTATTTGCAAGGGTTTAAAATACTTAAGGGTACTGTATACCTTCAGAAATTTTTTTTTATTTTTTTTTTATTTGCTTAAATTTTTAGGATCTTATAAACATCCTGCAAAACTTTCAAGCTGATCCGAAACTCAGTTTTAAAGATATAAATAAAAACAATTATTTTTTCCGACTCTTTTATATGAATTTCAAATTCTTTCCCTTAAATTGCTCCTAATACCCACCATTCTGGTGTGAACTAGGATATTTTTGATCGGTCAACAAATAACGGAGCTAGGACCAATACAGTGGGAAAAATAACTCGATTTTCGAAATTTTGACTTTCAAACCTCATAACTCCGCCATTTATTGACCGATCCAAAATATCCTAGTTCACACCAGAATTACATCAATTCTTAACAAAACCCCATCTTCAGTTTTGAATTCAGATCATCCGTTCTCAAAAAATTTTTGCAACCATGGGCCTATGTTTTAAATTTTTGGTTAACTTTGAACAGAAATACAACAACAACCGTAGGTACAACAACAACAAAAAATTATAAATTTAGTTTAACCGATTACCCATCCAATGAAAAAAACCGCTTCTCAATACCACTTATAGTTTTTGAGTAATCTAATTTTTTGTAAACCTTTAAAAAATGACTCCTAAAGGTATACAGTACCCTTAAATCTTTTTTTATACTTTGTAGTGAACTGTTAAGACTGACTCGCTCCAGTTACGCCACTTTTAAAGTAAGAAAGGTCAATAATTTGACTGAAATTTGGCAATCACAAACTGTTTGTTTATGAAAGTGCTTACAATAATCGCATTAAAATTGTTGTACCATAAATATTTACTTGAACAAGTGTGTACTATCTTTATCAAGATTTGTTTCTATTTTTGAATTTGATTTTTCGTCATAGTTCGCTAAGTAGATGAATAAATATTCGTGTGATAGCAAATTTAATTTGTATATAATATATTTTTTTCTGGTCGTATGAACCTATAGTTGGGCTATAAAAATTATTTAAATGATGTGAATAAGATTCAAAAGGAGATCGTTAAGATTTCTACATTAAAATTTTGCTATGACTGACTAAATCGTATACAAAAAATGGTTGGATTTGAATTAAAAGTTGATAAAACTTTATTTATAATATGATTTTCTAAAAGTGGCTACCAAGATGCAACATTTTGTCACCTTTCCATTCTCATTCATGTTTCAATGTCTTTTGACTTATGGAAAAGAGTCCAAGTTCGTGGGTTTTAGATATTATTTTATTTTTCTAACTTATTTTTTTATATAACTCCCTCATTTTAGTGGCCCTAGATACACTTTTACCAGCAGCTGCCTGTCTATCACCAAAATCCTTGCTCTCCCTATTGGTAGACCACAATGATCTGCACAAGAATAGTCTATATCGTAGGATAATCAAAAACGAGGCCGCTATTTCCAAGGATCCGAATCATAATTCCGAGGAGGAATACAATGAGTTTATCAATTCAGTGCGAATTACACCCAAAGCTTTTATGAAACTATGTCCAGCTTTGTTGGTTCAAATTGACAACGGAGTGTGTATGCAACCAGCCCCGAGAGCAACTGAACATCCGGATAAAAAGGAGAAGATCTGGAATGGTAAGTAATTCAATTCAAAACTTTATAAGAATTTTGATTAATCTCTCTCAATTCCAGCTTGGATCTATGCCAGCATTTCCATGTTGGTGCTCTCGGCTTGCGGTTTACTGGGCATTCTCCTGGTTCCCTTAATGAAAAGTGTGGCTTATCAGGAAATCTTGAAATTTCTGGTGGCCATAGCTGTGGGCACCTTGGCTGGAGATGCTCTGATGCACTTGTTACCACATGCCTTGTTTAAAGAGGAGCAGCATGAGCAGGCTTTGGATGCGTCGCTGGAATCGAATCATAAGCATAGCAACGAGGCAGCTTTGCTGTGCGGTTGCACATTTCTGGCTGCCCTGTTTATGTACATGCTGGAGAACCTGTTGCCACTGATGAAAGGAGAACAATCTAGTCATGGTCATGGTCATAGTCATGGACACGGGCACTCTCACGCACACCCAGAGCCTTCCTTGCCTGCCCCCCGTGAACTGAACATTATGTTGCAGGAAACCAAATTGGATGAGAAATCACCCGAACGTCCTCTGACACCGATAGCCTTTATGGTCATCATAGGCGATGGTCTGCATAATCTCACCGATGGCTTGGCCATTGGAGCTGCCTTTGCAAGTGATCCGGTAACGGGTTTGGCCACCGCTTTTGCAGTTCTTTGTCATGAATTGCCCCATGAGCTGGGTGACTTTGCTTTGCTGCTGCAGACGGGTGTCTCCATACGTCGTGCGGTTTATATGAATATTATAAGTTCAGTTCTTAGTTTTGTGGGCATGTCAATTGGTTTATTCATTGCTGGCATGGGTGATGGTATGACCCAATGGATATATGCCGCCACAGCTGGTTCGTTCCTTTATATAGCTTTTGCCGATTTGGTGCCCACCATGAGTGTGGCTCATAATCCAGAATTGGCCAAGGATTTGAAGGGTATTCTAATACAAATCTGTGGCATACTGTTGGGTGGTCTAATAATGTTAATAATTGCGATCAATGAACATGATCTGGAGGGGTTGTTTAGGAATTTTTAAGCATGTTCGAGTTGCGGGGAAGGGGGTTATGTTAGGAATCTCAGTCATAGGATTTACTTTTAATGTTAATCAGAATCTCCAATTGTGGATGAAAAATCAAGTTTTAAGACCTAAGAATCAATTTTAAAATGTATAAAACATGTTATGTTAATTATATCAGATTTTGTTCTAAAGTTTATGGATACACTGCCAATAATGTCTTCGTACGGAAGTTTGTTTTTAATTCAGTGACTGTAAACTGTGAATACAGCTTTAAAATCCAATTGTTATTGTTAAAAATATATTATATATTATCCGAAATCAGAGAAATCGATTTCAATAAATCAAATAAAAACTGTTTTAATTTAGATATAATAGTCGAAGAAGTCAACTTAAACAAGGATAAACTGATATTGGACGATCAAAAATGAGAGTATTTGTTTGTCTGAGCCCATAAAGAACTGAATTGATAACAAAATATTACTGGCTTTCCTAAGCGCCACTCTATGACCACCTCAAAGGACTTTACTTCGTATGAACGCACAAAATTGAAAGATGCTTAGAGCCCAGGAATTAAAACCGTAAGATATCGGTTTCAGTTATGGTTACGGTTGCTCAAATGAAATTGATTCCGTTACGATTATTGAGTTGTGTTTATTGAGTTGCCTCAATCGCAGTGAATAAAGTATTTTTTTTTATATTGATTATATTTCACAGTATCCTTGAATGTATGCAGGGATGCAAACCTTTCTGTAATAAGAACTGGTTTAGTTCAGTGGTTCACACCGTTTTTTAACCACCGGTTCGATTCAGAACATGGTTTTTGAAGCTAACTGAACCTTGCTATCGGTTCAGTTCAATGGTGTATCATGAACTTATTATATACAATGTAGCAGGTACCCTGTGTGCGTTGTTACGTTTCTTAAGAATTTTAAACACAAATTGAAGAAGTGAAGCTTACTTGACTATTGTCATGTATCTTAATGTAGTTTATCTTTATTTAGCAGAATACGCGATTTTTTACCCTTTCGATCTTCATTGTCCGTCTATTTCACCGTAATCCTGATAGTCTAAACTCATTATAAAATTCTGCAAAATTCTTGATTTTTGGTTCGTTTCATCAACTACTCTCATTTACCCGTCTTCATGTCAATCAGAACTCATATACGAATTTTTACCCATTTCTAATTTATGTTAAGCCAATTTTTTTTTACCCGTATTCAAGTTAAAAAATTCAAATTTGTTCTATTACACAGCCCAACAGTGATTTTGGTGCAGGTCTATTTTTAACAGATTATGTTAATATAGACTTCACTGAACAAAACTGTATCATTGGTTTTGTTCAATCAGCTCTTGTTTCCAAGATATCGCGGAAAAACCAAAAAGTCGACTTTTTGGCACTCTAGGATTTATGGAGGCCACACTAGGCATAATTATCTGAATTTATGAACTAATTGCGATAAAGTACATATCAATGCAAATTTTAAAAATCATATCCGCTATATTAGTACAGCGGAAAGTGTCTAAATTGGCCTTTAAAGACAGACTTTTTTCGATTTATAGCATTTTTAGCATTTTTTATAGCCCGTTAAAGCTAGCGCAGATATTGAATTTATATTTTCGCCATCTGAGCCTATAGACAAACATATGATCTAATTTTGTGATTTTTATGGCGATTAAATCAATTTATTTGGCAAAGTTATAGCCTCTTAAACACGAAATTACATATTTAAATTTATGGGAGGAAAACTAGATTTGTAGCTCAAATTTTTATAGGAACTGTGAAAAGGCTACTTGTTTCCAAATATAATTTATCATCTACATGTAAACATATAACAATTTATGCCGAACCAAGTAGGCCCTTTACAGTTCCTATACAGATTTAGAGTAATAATCTAGTTTTCCTCCCATAAATTTAAATATGTATTTTTGTCTTAAACGCGCGATATCTTTGCCAAATAAACTTATTTAAATGCCATAAAAATCACAAAATTAGATCATATGTTTGGCTATACGCTCAGATGGCGAATGTATTAATCCAATTACCGCGCTTCCTTAAACGGGATGATTTATTTTGATAAAAATGCTATAAATCGGAAAATGTCTCTCTTTAAAGGCCAAATTAGACACTTTCCGCTGGACTTTGATGGTCCCTATGATTTTTCTAATTTGCAATGATATGTCCTTTATCATAATTAGCTCATAAACTCAGACATTTATGCCTATTGTGGCCTCCATAAATCATATAGTGCCAAAAATACAAGATTTTCGTTTTTCCGCTATATCTTGGAAACAAGAGCTGATGGAACGAAACCGAAACCAGTTTAGGAATCAGTAAACATAAACTTATCATATTTTTAAATCAACAGGGCTGCACCTCACAAAGATGGTCATTTTGTTGGCCTGTGTTATCAAAACTTATAAATTTTTGAAATTTGTGCAAATTCTTGGTACGTTTATCCGTCTTCTTTATTAAACTAAACTCAAATGGGAATTTTGAAAATTTCTCCAATCTAAACAGAAATTTTGAAAATTTTCGGTTTTTTTACTATATTCCGCTTATTGCATCACCTAGCAAGCGACCAAACAACCCCCAAAGATTCATTACAATCGGATGAACATTATAATTTATAATTCTCCAAAGTTTCATCACAATCGGATGAACGGTTTAGGCGATAAACGATTTATTACTTTGCCTTCGGGAAAACACGTGTCGAATTAATGCGCGTACTATGCTTCTGAATCTAGTTTCAAGTCAATCGGATGCATTTTTCCCATACAAACTTTTCCGGGTGGAATATTCTAAAGTCCTGTCTTAGCACGCACTTTCACTACTAATGGAAACTCCTGTCCAAATTACAGCCTTCTATTTCTTACCGTTTACACTATGCGATGATTACAAATTACTCAGTGAATCAGTCAGTCAGGACACTCTCTTTTATAGATATAGAGATTTTATAAAGGGGCGGAAAACAAAAGCAGTTATAAAGATCCGGGATCGCTATGGATTAATCCGGTTTATAAGTAGTCGCCCTTTTATAGGGTCCATCAGCAAAATTTAATTTAACGTAAGGGCGCGCACACACATGCGGCTAAAAGATGAACTGACGGCAGAGTCTTAAGTTCTTAACAAATAGCCACGCTCCGTGCGTGATTGTAAACACAATAAGCAATGGTTTCATCTTTAAAATTCAGTTGTTAGTGAAGTTGTCGCCCTAAATTTGGGAAATAAAACTTATATTAGGGAACCGATTAAAATTCCCAAATTTCCCTTATTGTCCTTAGGTAAGCGCCAGAGCTCGATAACGAACTAAACCAATTGGAACAGTGTTTTTTGTATGGTTTTTGGTTCGGTTCGTTGTTTTCGGAAGTACGCAGCGCAGTGTAAGATTTTGGTCATCTGGGGGGACTTAATTCAATAGCAGTCGTACTTTTAAAGCAATCGTCTTGAAATTTAAAATGAAAGTTTTTTCTAGAATTATGTGAGAGCATATTATCTTTTAACATTAGTATATGTTTTGGGAGACGTTATATTTGAAAACAAAACAGTTTTTCTCATAAAAACTAGTTTTCCAATCGAGCGTTCAGGCGATCAGGCCGGTCAACCATCTATATAGCCTATATGTATTTCAAGACTTTGTGCAAAGTTTGGTAAAGATTGCTGTAAAACTAACGGAGTGGATAGCAAAAAATATGCGAATTACACTTGATTTTTTCGGGTTTTTCTTAATCATGTTCTGTGAATCCATCTGCTTGTTCTCCATGTGAAAGGCAATACCGAACTCGATGGAACTCACAATTTGGAGTCCATAAAAGCAACAAGCATTTTTCCAATTTGCCTAGTTTTTAGGTGTTTACAAAAAAAATTATACAAAATGTTTTAGTAAAGCTATTAAAACCTGGTATTGAAAGTCTTGCAGTTCGACTATTCAAGAATAAGAAAAAATAGCTTTTCTACGGAACCAGACTTACGATTGGTGTAAATGAATTTTCGGGACTTTCACAGATGGTTTTCAAAAAGAACAACTATGTTTTGTTTCTTAAAAAAACGAAATTGAACTGGTTTTTTTGTTTTGGTTAGTCATAAAACCAAAATTAAATCCATTTCGGTTTCGATTCATATCGGTTAAAAATAACGATTATTAACCCGAAATTCCCATTTCAGCACTTACTAGAGTCGAAATTCGTGTTGGTGTTAATCCTTGGACCTAAAACCACAGAATGTATTACAAAATCCGTTCCTTTAGTTTTCTTTCTTTAATGCTGTAACAACTCTTAAGGACATCAACTTTAAATATTAAAGAATTTACGACAATTGCATTTGTTGTGGCTCTTCAAACGGTTCATTGGGCAGACGAGCAGAATTCTGCAAAGCGTAAAAAATATTTAGTACAAAACAATATAGCCTTAAAGTATTGAACCTACTTACCAATTTCTGTGCCCTTTGCTCCAAAAGACCATAAGCAAAATGATTCAACATAAAACCGCTGGGCAAAGCTACGCCTTGTACGCGATAGAACGCTCCCGTGGCTCCCTCTTCGGCCACTTTGTGTACGGCTCCCACAGTGCATTTACCAAGGAAACGAGTGGAAGCCACCATGGGACCGCGTGAGATGTCGATATGATCACCCAGACGATATAGGGTTACATTGCCCTGATTTTGTTGAGCTATGCTGGGCACTTGTTCGCTCTTAAAGCGTGAATCCTTAAACATTTCTTGGGCCAAATCTTGCTGAACCTCCAGACGTTCAATTTTTAGATCCTGGGCGGACAATTTGACCATCTCGGCTGAAATGGCACGCAATTCCGCTTTTGAGGGTTGCCAATTTGAAGTGCCCAGCACAATATCATGCACAAAGCTACCCGATTTGACTGGAAGATGAAATAGGGGATAATGAAAGCATAGGAGACCCACCAATGGCACTTACTATTTGGTCCTGGGAAACTGTGTAACTGCAGATTTGCCTCTGGTTTAAAGGCTCGATACAAAGCTGCTCCCAACATAAAACTGCAGGTTCTCCAGAAGGCTCTAGAAGATGATAAAACATATACATCTAAAGAACCATTAACCACTATTCCATCCTCTACCCACTTATTAACCACATGCGGCTCAGACACGTTAAAAGTCAACAATTGAAGAGTACACGATTCCTGCAGGGGTCGATGCATATCCCAGGGAACACTGCCATCAATCAGGGCCAAAACTGAACGTTTACAGTGACCCTCACTCAAATGCTGGGCACAATTAAAGGGCGTGGAGATGTGATTGTTCATTACGAGCGTCACGTCCTCGGGCAGGCCCAAATAGCGGACTTCGATTTTGTCAATGCGGCCGACAGCTTCCCGCTGACGACGTTGCTCTTGGTTAAAGAGCTCATTTCGCGTGGTTATGGCAGAGGAACTGGCACTGAAGTGAGCTGGAAATGGAAATAAGTAATACAAATTTAAATTAACTTGGACAAGACTCCGCAGGGACATGGCAGAGCGCCGGCATGATGTAAGGGTAAAGGGTAAGACTGGCCATTTGTTATCAATGAAAAGGCCAGTTTTTTATTGAATTTACCTTTTGTGCGGTATTGTTGCAGGTTTCTAAACGCGCACCATGTAGTTTTATGTAATTTTGTTGCCGCGGCCATTGCAATGTATTTTATTTACCAGGGATGCGAAACGAGCATATGATTTAAAGCCAGGGCATGAGTATATGAAGCAGTATGGCAACTCTAAGAATTGTAACACATAAGAGATGGCCCTTTCATACATTTATTTTATCGGTATCCCCAAGCGGAGAGCTCGAAAATCGGACTGTGTCTCTTTCTAACACACAGCGAAGCTTGACTTCTGCAAGCGTTCGGTATAAATTAGCAAGTATGTTCGTGCCCCAGGGTCTATGGATGGGGAACTCTGCCATAGAAGAATATGTTCGCAAGAACTCTCGCAAGATAGAAACAAATCTATTGCGCAGTCGACACCGCTTCTGTCAGATATAAGTCAACTATCCGGTTTCACTATCGCTCTCTGGATACATTTGGAAATATGGATGTCTCGCTCTAACCACAGTGATTTCCTATTGGCACTACAAAGTATCTTTTTCGGCACTATCAAATTACTTAATTTCTATTTCTGATCAATTTTTATTTCAGATAAATTTCTGATCATTTTCTATTTCTGATTAATGTCTGATCGATTTCTATTTCTACTCAATTTCTGATCAATTTCTATATCTGATCAATTTCTATTTCTGATCAATGTCTGATAAATTTCTGATCAATATCCTTTGCTGATCAATTTATTTATTTCTATATTTCAGCTTAACACCAGCAAAATTGAGAGGCAGCTCAAAGTTTATCTCTAATACGTATTGCCCCACGCCTCCACTATCGACATATACTTTGTCGATCTGAAAAAATTCATAGAACAAATTCGTTTGGCCATCCGCTCTTAGAATATCTGAACAGCCCCCTATCGATATTTTGCTCAACTCACATCACTATTGCTCACAATCAGGTGGCAACTCCACATATATGCCAGTGTTGGAAAACCTCTGCCACAATTTTGTTTGTCATTCCGCTCGCTGGCAAAAGAAATTAAACCTAAAACCTAATTCTTCATTTTATTAATAATTAAAAATAAAACTACGAAATGGATTTGGATATGGCACGCGATTTGCCACGCCCTGGCTTTAACTTTGATAACTGCAAGCGGTAAGTTGAGCATAAACTACAAATAACTTACCCAGACTTCAAGTCTTTAATTCTTCCGGCAGCAATGCGACCCTTTTGAAGGGGGGCTTCAAGCCGCCGACTACAACCAAAACGGGCACCACCATTGTGGGTATTATATTCAAAGATGGGGTTATATTGGGAGCCGATACACGAGCTACCGAGGGACCCATAGTGTCCGACAAGAACTGCGCCAAGATTCATTATTTGGCCTCCAATATTTAGTAAGTTAAGGCTATATGCTGGCCAGGAATGTTTTGTAAAACCTATTTAAATTGCAGCTGCTGTGGTGCCGGCACAGCCGCCGATACGGAAATGACCACCGATTTGATTTCCTCGCAGCTGGAGTTGCATCGCTTGAGCACGGAACGCCAGGTCCGCGTGGTGGCCGCCAATGTGATGCTTAAGCAAATGCTGTTCCGCTATCAGGGTCACATTAGCGCTGCCTTGGTTTTGGGCGGTGTGGATAAAACCGGTCCACACATCTACTCCATTCATCCACATGGCAGTTCGGATAAATTGCCCTACGCCACCATGGGTTCAGGTTCGCTGGCCGCCATGTCCGTTTTCGAGAGTCGCTGGAAGCCGGATTTGACCGAGGAGGAGGGCAAACTGTTGGTACGCGATGCCATTGCCTCGGGTGTGTTCAACGATTTGGGTTCTGGCTCCAACATTGATTTGTGTGTCATACGCAAAGATAGCGTGGAATATTTGCGCAACTATGAGCTGGCCAACAAGAAGGGCAAACGCCAGTTGGACTACCGTTTCAAGCATGGAACCACACCCATATTACATACCAGCATCAAGGATTTGCAAATTACCGAACGTGTGCAGCAGGTGGTGCCCATGGAAACGTCTTAGAATGTAGATTTTATATAATTTCATAAACAAACATAAGTTTCTCTGTGGATTGGTTGAATAAACAAAAGCTTTGCTTTTAATTTCCATCATTTATTATTTGGGGTTCTTTAGTAGAGTGTATTACATTTAGACTAGGTGTACAATAATCCTAAAATGGACGCTGCTTTGGTCTACGAGACGTGTTTTTTCATCGGGGGGGGGAGGGATTTCTTAGGGCCCAGTGACTATTAAATGTAAGGGTTGAAGAAGTAAATGATAATAAATTCGATTTCTACAAGTCTCAGTTTAAAATTTGGTATTTTTCGATTTATAATCACACTTTTATTCACGATTAGAATTTATATCAAAGTACGAAAATGGCCGAAGCAGTGATGGCTAAACTGTTGCAGTGCTTCTAAAACTTTAATGAACTTAAACTGCGGTGGCTTTAAAACTGTTGTGTTGATGTGTTGTTTAAAATAATTAAGATATTTTTACAAATATAAATATAAGATTTGTAATTATTTTGAAGAGAAGCTTGGTTGGCCCCATTGGGGCTGCATAGCCAATTTTACATTTTTACAATTATTTTGGCAGAATCTGTTTAGCTCCTGTGGTGCATGCAAAACTTTCTGGTCATGCAGTGACTCAAAAACTGTGATTTTTTTTCTTCTTTATTTTCCTCTAACATTTTCATAGTCATTGGGTTTCTCTAGCTTTAATACTTACTACAAACTTAAACATAATTAATTTAGCTAATATCACATAATACAGGGTATCAATTCCTAACCATTAAAGGCACTTCTTAAAAATACAAAAAATTGGCACCAAGAATTCACTTGATTGTTTCTCAAATCAGAAAATTTACAAACAAAAACTAAAAAACTCTTAAATCTTTAAACTAAAACTAGTTCCCAGCAGTAACAGGCTGAATAAAAACCACTTTGAAGGACCCTTCTCTATACTTCCACCACCATTTAGTGAAGGTTCCAGTAAATGGGAAACTGTTAAGCTGGATAAAGCCAAATTTGTGGTAATTCTGGGTGATTGCGCATTTATCAAAGCCGATATCTTCTCCGCCTCGCGGGCACAAGCTTCCAGCTGCAGGCGAGTGGGTCTGGCCAGTGTATGAGGTACCAAAGCCACAAAGATGCCCACCTCCATGGTGAGAAATCCAGTCAGTTGGCACTCGCTTACCTGGACCAGGCCATCCAACTGTTGCAATACACCATTTAATGTCAATAACGAACTTCCTTGTCCCCTTAAGGCGTACATGGCACGATCCAATTGCTTTCTGGAGTAAATAATGCGAAAAGCTCCGCCTGCACACAAGGGACAACAGGCACCGGGTGGTACTATGTTCCGGCAGTGCTTGGATACGGCAGCCGGACATTTGACAGTGCGACAACGTCTGCCCATATCTGAGACTAGTAAACCCACTTCTCGACAACGTCCTGCATAGTCCACGAGTATATAATCAGCCCGAGCAGCCGCGGCACTACGATAAGTGACTCCATTGATGCCACATACGGGTGAGGAAGTGGGCGTCGAACGATCGTTTTGGCAGGCTCGCCAATAGGCCACCTGTCCTTGGGAATTTGTTTGCAGCAATGAACAGGCACTGGAGTGGGTGTGACCCAGAGTATCACAGACTGGCTCTGGCCCTCTGGAGGACAAACAATTGGAGGCGTTGGCATTGACTGAAAATGGTAGGAAAATTAATGATTTCATTTAAGAATATCTAAAAATGGTCTAATAAGTAACCGTGTTCGATAGCAGGAATATTTACATTTACAACTGGTTTTCGTATCGCATCTTAACTTGTTCTAAAATCTGTAAAATTGGGGCCTAATTTAAAAAAAATTATAAAATGAGCCAAGTGATATCAGAAAAAAGTTTTGCTCGAACAAATTTTGATACTTAGAGTAGCCAACAGAAACTGAAGTCAAATACGTCGCTGTTTAAAAGCTTCAAGTCTTACTTTAAAGCAAAGAATCATAAAATTTTTTTGTCTTAAAACCGAAATCAGAAACTTTTGAATGACGTCTTATCGCACTGCTCCTTAAACAGCGATTGTCAATGAGAACGAGGCCAAACCGTGAGAATGTATTGGTGTGCACTGTGAATCAGCTTCGATCTGACCGCATCGAAAGCTAGCCAGCGACTGAAGGCCTCTACTCTCTTGGCCTTAGCTACGGCATGCGTTCGACTCGTGTATGTGGCCCCTGGGGCAACCGGTGATAATCGATGACATAAAGCGAACTTGGAAAAGAACTGTCAATACAGAAATTCAAAGTCTGGCCAAAAGCTTGGGAAGAAATGTTAATCCATATTTCTGGTGGCAGTTTTATAAGATACGCAATTCCGATTTTTCTTTGAAGAAGCAGAAGAATTTTTTTGGTAACATTTTGAAATAAAGATCATTAACGGAACTCGAATTGAAGTTTTCGAGATCGTGAGAATATCCTTAATATATTCAGATTAGGGCATAGTACCGGAACCGTTAACCTAAATAAACCGTTTCAAATCGCGTACCGGAACCGGAATCGAAACAAATTTTTTTTTGGAACCAAGAACCGCTTACCGCTATTATTGGAACCCATATAACCGGAACGAAACCGAAACGGTACGGCTACGGTTTTTTTTACCTTTGCAGAGCGCATCGTAGCTTTGTAATGCAAACGAGAAAACCAAGCTAACTTCGTCTTTGCCGAAGTTTTTTTACCCTAGCAAATGTTTTAATACGTCAGAGTTTACGAACGTCAGCACTTTTATAGTTAGTTTTTATGGCAGCTATAAGATATAGTCATCCGATCTGGTCGGTTCCGACATATTAGCAGTGTGCAGTAAAAAGAAGACTCTGTGCAAAGTTTTAGCTCGATAGCTTTAAAACTGAGAGACTAGTTTGAGTAGAAACAGACAGACGGATAGACAGACGGACAAAGCTCAATCGACTCAGCTCGTCGCCCTGATCAAGAATATATATAGTTTATAGGGTCAGAAATTAATATTTCTATGCGTTGCAAACTTCTGGCCAAAATTATAATACTCTTTACAAGGGTATAAAAAGCAATCACGTTCTTTACACGATTGCAAATCCAACGATTCGGATTACGATGAAGAGAATGACTATAATAAAAGTATCAACAATTACTTCTTAAGAGACTTAGTCGTGGATACCAAATAAATAGGTGTATAGACACAATAACTCCTGGTTTCCTTCTAATTCATAAACTTCGAATATTTTTTTAATTCAAGCGGGCGCAGTGAATGCGGTTTAAAAACAGCCCAGTTTTGCTAAAGCTACATATATCATCTGCTAGAGCTCTCATTAAAAAGCACACCCACAAACAGCTACCTAATGGCGGACAAACACCTCAAGAAACCTCCCATTGATTGCCCTACGCGTTGGAGCTCAACCTACAGGATGCTACAATACATAATTGCTGGCGGAAGACATCTTCAACTTTTGCTTCAATTTAGCGGCTGCAGATAAGGACTTTCTTCTGAAGCGGAAAGTGTGGGAACCAGCGGTTCTCATTCCATTTGGATACACTGTAAATTAGAATTATCAAAAAATTCGTCCTCTCTTGCGGAATCGGTTTTTCAGGACATAGAAAAGCAAGAGCAGTCCCTTTTGAAAACATTGCTTTTTTATGTGGCAACTTTTTTTATCGTTACGGTAAGTAGTACTTACTAAGCACTGAGAAAAAACATACTTGAATCATTCTTTTACTAAATCAATGATCAATCACTACTTAATGATAAATGCAGTTCAAATTCTGGTTCATCTGAATGCGCCGACCAAGCTGTGGCATATGTGATTTTGCAGGAAAAGATTTTTGGTAATAATAACACATCAATTGTGTCAACGAAAAAGCTACTGACTTCCATTAACACTTTTCTCGCACTTAAACGTGTTCGAAAAAATGAAAACATTTTTAACTTGTGGTTAAAATCCTCCACAAAACTCCTTCTTTCTGTTCAGCTACGCGGTTAGCGTGGAACGGCTATTCTCTGATTTTAGATTTATCTCACAATTTATTTTTTTCAGTACTAAAAATAATTATTCCTTATATCAGTACGTACCGGTACGTAACGGTATACCAAAATAAAAATCCTAGTATCGTATCGAAACCGAAATTAATTAATAACCGAAACAGAACCTTTAACCGAAACATTCATTTCCAAACCGAAACTCGTTTCGGGATTAAGCCCTGATTCAGATTGATTTCAAAAATTTTCAATAAACTTGCCTTTAATCTTTTCGTTTCTTAAAAAATTATGACATTCGCCCCGAAGAGTTTTTTTAAATTTTTATTTAAAGAGTAATTAAAGAGTATTTAAAGAGTAACGAGTAACGATAAGATAAGATTCCAGCGGAACCAGGCTATTAAGTTCAATAAATTGGTTCGAAATTCACTTGATATTTAAAAACAGTCTAAAGTTAAGTATACGGGATGGAAAGGCGGTGCTTCAAATTAGTTTTTTGTACTTGGAACAAGGGTATTAAAATATTATAAGACAAATCAAAAATTCACTTAAAACAACTTTTGAACGGCAGACTTCGCATATTTCCCCTTACATTCACTTGAATGGCCCTTACTCATTTTTGTGAGCTCTAGAGTCTTTGGTCTTACCTATAATTTTGAACTCTTTTTTCTGAGTGTACTTACCATACTTTTGACACTATTTTTCCTTGATTCAAGTACACAATTCTTTAACAATTAAACATATCTGTCCTCTTCCTGTCTAACACTGTTACTTCTGTTTCCATTCTCTTATAAATCCCTCACTTACCACAAACATACTGCAAACAGGGTCGCTGCATATTGGACAGACACACTTGACGTTTCTCCAGGCATTTTTCTCCCGCTCCACAAGCAGCATTCCCACCCGTTTGACACGCATTGCGCGTATTACAAGCTCCATACATATAGTTCGTCTCCTGCAGTCCCAAACACTTGGCCACACAAGCCGATGGATAGGTATTCCCATTGGAGCCGCAAACTGGAACATAGTGAGCCGCACAATTGCAGGGTAGACTGGTATAGCCCGCATCCGTGAATCCTGGCAGACGACACTGTTGCTTAGTGCAGGTGATCTCACCAGCAAAGCAACTACAAAGATTGCATTCCAAATAGAACGAAGAACCATGCCGAAAACTGCGTCCACCTGGCAGAACACAATGCGAGTGACTATAACTAGGCAAGGGTTGGCACACTTCCAGATGTCCCTGTAGGCCACAACGGCAGACCATATGTTCGACAGAAAGAAACTGACCCACATCCAGTTTGCTAGACGAGGAGGAGCTGCTTTTACCCAAGCGTACATAGGCTCCAAAGGGCACCAACAGATTAGAAGCCTGACCCAGACTGCAACCTGGGATACAGGCATAACCTTGACTCCCGCTACGTTGTGGAACACACACTTCACTCGCATTGCAGGGTTTGCTCGAGCAGGGAGAAGTCAAGCCATAGTGTCCTCCCTTTTCCGGAGCAACATCACCCTTCTCTAGATAGGCTTTGAGAGAGATACAGGGTAAAGCCGCCTCATCTTCTTCCAGAGAAGGCTGAAGCCTCGAACAAATGGCCTGCGGTCGTTGCTGCTGTCTGGTCCAGTCCAAACACTCCTCTAGCAATTCATTACAATCTTCCGAGCAGATGCCATTGTAAAGTCCCTCTCGGGTACAGGGTTGCAACTGCAGGGCACACACCAAGGCCTGCCATTTCTCTGGAGCACATCGAGTGGTATTCTTGATAAACAGCTCCTGACCCAAAACTCTAACGAAACCACGCTGTTGCAGTAACTGCAAATCCTCTCTAGCGGCTAAATCATGATTGGCCGTGCAACTGCGAAACAGTTCCGTGGGCCGATTATTGAAATTTGTGCAGAAACTTAAGCCATCGCAACCCAACTCGCAGGGACTGTCCACACTTTCGATGCAACGGCGTAGTTCCCGCTCCGCAGGCTGCTCCAAGCACTCGCTCTCAAAGCTAGCCCTCGACTCCCACCAATCATGGGTAAAGATTTGCAGACACAATCGTCTACATTTATGACTTTGGGCCTGTTCGCAGCATTGCCTTTTGGCTGCATCCATGCCCAATAGATTGGTGGCCTCAGCATGCTCACTAATGCGTTCCTGCCTAGGAGATTGCCCTCCAGCTGGTACATACAACTTACGGGTGACGGTTAGAAAACATTGCCAAAATGGTAGATGTGGCAATGGAGCACCACAACCGGCTGTCTCTAGACGATTAAAGATGACCTCGCTACGTTCGAGCCTTGTGGTGTTCTGGTGGAGTAGATTGCGGCAGGTATGACGACAATGCTCCTTGTTACTGTACTCACAGCAAGGAAGATCTAAAGCGAAGAAAGAAAAGAAAATTAAAGGATGGTAAAAAGGATATTTATAATATCCATTTAATGTTAAATTGATCTTAGATTTTCATCCAATGGAGCTGAAAGATAAGGTCAACACTTACACTGCTCCGCATTGGCCAGCGGTGTCATATCCGTATGATTGTGTATGCACTGCAATACATCGCTATTACGTTCACCACAAATGGAGTCTACGTCTATATGCTCTGGACTGCCATTCGAGGGCTCAAACACTGCCCGACAGGCCTGCACGAAGGGATTAGAAGATACACACAAATGATTTCCCAAAATTTTATAGCTCTCTTTTACCTGTAGACACTCCGAGGTGCGTGCCTGACCACAGCACTGATCGGCTGCCTCCTGACGTTCAAAGCAATCGTACAACATTTGCTCATCGCTGCGCCTACACAGCTGCACTGGCGGACTGGTCGAGGTGGCACACACATTCCGACAATGTGGCAAGATACCAAATTGACAACAACGCCGTCCAGACCAATCAGCACCACGTGAAACCGCTGCAAATGAAGTAGAAATTAACGAGAGACAGTTTTGAATACGCCATAAATATTGTGGCTGAGCTTACCATCGAGTGTGTCGTTTACACAACTCCAAAACTCCAGCTGATGCAATTGACAATACTTCCTCAGCTCCAGGCGCGAACCCTCGCCACTGCCACTTGAGGCAAACTCCACCAGAGATAGCTGAAAGTGTATCATGTGCTTGAGCATGTGTGCTGTGAGGGTTGTAATTAATTCTAACTATCGACTGAGCGCTTAACCCCCTTGATTGACCCCCACAACCTGTTGGATTGGAATTTTGCTTTTTTTTTTTTCAAAGTGCTCAGCGGGCAGCAGACGAGAGTAACATGCAGGTTGCAGTTTCGGTGTTTTTTCTTTTTTTTTGGCGTATTATGTTACATTTCTCAATGTTGTGTTCGGGTTCTGTGGCGGACACCATCATAAATAACATTTGCTCGAAGAGAACTTCAATAAACGATATGCAACAAATTTTCAGCCTCGCCTCGTATCTGCCACAGTAAT
The DNA here is from genome assembly GCA_018904275.1 of Lordiphosa clarofinis. Taxonomy (NCBI): domain Eukaryota; kingdom Metazoa; phylum Arthropoda; class Insecta; order Diptera; family Drosophilidae; genus Lordiphosa; species Lordiphosa clarofinis. The sequence goes on along the minus strand of JAEIGQ010000005.1, from coordinate 4,817,956 downwards.
CTGAGTAAGGGCGATGTCTATGCAAGATACTTCTTGTCTTGGTGTTGTTCTTGAGGAGGGAGATTATTGCCATAACTAAAATTTACATATGCAGTTGCGGGGAATATTTGTTTTTGATGGGGGTAAAGGACAGTGGGGAAATGGCAAGGATTTACGTTTGATGGTGTCATATTAGGCACTCTAGTGCAGGGTTTCCCAAGAAGAGAGGACAGAAAATGTGTAAATGCTTCAGCTGAACGGACTGTCCTGTAACGCTGACTACACCTAACTTTCAGACATTCAGTAAGGCTGCCTTCACACTGTTCAACGCATGACACATAATAGTCTAGTAGTCCTGCTTTTTGTTCTATTTTAAATTTAAATGCGGGCCTACTAGATGTCATTGGTGATGTGTCGAACAGTGTGAAGGCAGCCTAAGAAATAATTTCGACAAGCGTTCGACTCTAATAGATAAGAATTTGGGAATCTTTCAGCCCCCCGTGGTTACAGCTGGGTAACTCTGTTCTGGTGGGTATAATAGTTGTCAAATGAGATCATTTTAAAAATCTGCAGAAAGTTCGGTCTGTAAAAGTCTAACTTTCGGTTCACGGAACTGTTTATACAAAATGTTTTGGTTCGATTGTTGAAACATTTTGGTGATATTTAACAAATCTTTTTAAGTTTAGACCATTTCGGCATTATTTTTGTTGAAGAGAATGCATTTCACTAAGCTATTTCATACGTTGTATTATAGAGGCGTGTCCAAGAAAACTCTTAAGATATTCTAAACCTTGACTACTTTATTTGTAAAGCGACGAAAATAAGACTGTCTACCACCTAGTCGGACATATGGTGGCATGAAATTTCACGAATATAATCACTAGAAAATTTTTGAGTATGATATAAGTCCATTTTTTAGCATGAAAAACTCACACTTTACTTACTCAGCTATTCCAAAGTCTAAACAAAAATTGTTGTTGGTTTGTATATTAAATTAAATGTCAATAATATTTGCAAATAAAATCAAATCTAAATAATTTTATTATCTATCTACGATATACAAAAACTAAGTACATCCACCAAAGACTGCCGCGTGACGTCACCCAAACGGTTAACGGTTGCAACAACAACCCCTGAGTATCATGGCGTTTTTTAAGACAAACGAAACGGAAGGTTTCTTCATTCAATTTGGCATGAAATATGGACTTCTGGCAAGCATCCAAGTCCGACTGGACTTTCTGATAAAGTGATAAAGTATACTCAGATGAGATACAAATTTACTTTGGCATAAAACATTGTTTAAATAATACTGGCGTTCAAAAGCAATCAGATTTCCAATTTGCTTAAAAATTTTTCTACTCATGTGAATTATTGCTCCAAACTAAATTTTTATCTCGAATACAGTCCTAAAGCTCAAAATACTTTTTAATATTATAAGAAGAAAAATACCGGAGTCAGTCAATGAGGTATGATATGAATTCCCCTTGAGTGAAGCTTACACTACAACAATCTATAAAATCATTAGGTAAAATCTAAGCTTTATTAAAAGTTTATCAAATTGCACACCGATATTTACCATCCGTCAATTTATCCGTCTTCATAATACCCAAATTTTATATCACATTTTTTTTATAAAACTTTTAAAATTTCGCAATTTTTTTGACCGTTTTTTTGCACCTCCTATTTACCCGTCTGTGTACGCGCCTATTTAACCATCCGTATGACGATCTTAGCTCATAAGTAAATTTGGCAAATTTAGAGGTTTTAAGAACCGTTAGATTACTCCTTCCTTAGGCTGCCTTCACACTGTTCGACACATGACCCATGATAGTCTAGTAGTCCTGCTTTTTGTTCTGTTTTAAATTTGAATAGCTCGTCAAATTCATTGAATTTAATGGGGCAATGCGGGCCTACTAGATGTCATGGGTCATGTGTCGAACAGTGTGAAGGCAGCCTTATATTTATTTACCTGTTATTATGACAATCTAAACTCATTACAAAATTTAGTTTACTTAGGTTGGAATGACACTTTCAATTTTTAGAGACAATTATTGTCGCAATTTTTTGTTTTTAGGTCAAATTTGCAGTTGTGTATCATTACAGCCTCTTCTAAAACATTCTGCGGATAATTCAAGCATACTCTAACTCGCTTACACCAACGACTTTTGCCCATAGGTGAAAAATTGAAAGTGTCATTCCGGCCTGACCGATTTTTTCGGACCGATTAGCCTACACTTCCTATTTACCCGTCGACAATTGCTAACTATTAAATCTTCCTGATAATGTATACTTCCAATATTTTCCAAAATTCGACACATTTTTTAACCGATTGCCCTGAACGTCCTATTTATCTTCGACAAATGACAACTATTAAATCTAGATTTAATCTAAACTTATTCAGGTTAGTTCTTGTCGATTTTCGTATAATCGTATGAATTCGCCAATTTACTCTTACAAATTTAAATGGAGGGTGTAATGAAAATCCGTGGTTACTAGATCAAGGCTTAATTTTTCTTCGACTTTAATCCAATTGGTATTGAGCTGTCGGTTTCAATTGCTTGAGCAACTCCACTTTTGATGGGTGTACAATCTTAATAACATAACTAGAGTTCAAAGTATAAAACGTTTATACGAAAACCGAAGTGGAATTGATTATAAATGAATTTTGTGCACTGCTTGTCTTTTTCCGAGATTAATATTGCTATTCTGCTATTCGGAGCGAAAATGAATTCAACATATCAAAGATCTTAAAAATACGTCCATCGGTTCTTGAGACTTTGTTTTCTTAATTAAACACACAATTTTTACAACCTTTATATCCTCAATTGCTTTTTTCACAGGAAATGTGTCAGTTTTTGTCTCCATATTTCTATTCAAAACTGTAAAATTTGATTGAGGCGCCCCATGCCCAAGTTAGGAAAAATTCTTTTTATAAATATTTAAACGCCAGCTACCTGCTGCTATGAGCACCTTTTGACAACGATTACTGATCAAATCGATAAGTTGACTACAAACTACTGTGGTGAACATTTCCTGTTAATTTTCATGTAGAGCGCGCTGTCCAGAATAATAATAACAATAATCATAATAAACACCACATTTTGAATTCAATAAACGTGACAAAACACTAGACAGAACATCACAAACATCCATATCCGTCCTGGAAAAATTCAGGCTGATAGCTTAAATCCGCACAAATTGCATTGTTAATTAGCATAAACTGGCAAACAGGTAAATTGGCAATCCAAAACCCAACCCAAACCAACCAGTTTGCCACCACTCACAGAGTCATTCATAAACTCCGCCGAGGCTCAGGCTCAATTGTGGTGAGTGTCTGTGTGTGTGTGCGTCGGTAGCTCCTAGGCAGTCTAAGAGACCGGGTCTAGCCAAGTTTGCAATCAAATCACTGACATCATTTAACTTTGTAATCATAACAATTTCCAAAACCAATTAGCCTGAGCTTGGAAAATCTGAAAGTGGGCTGTGTTTTTCATTTAGAAATGCAAATGAAGGCATTACATTTGGTATTTTTGGGGCCAAATTGAAACTGACAAAGTGATAGATAACAGGAGACCGGCTCAAGGTGTGTGGGCAGGTACACAAATGGGGAAACTTGAGCTGCAATTGACATACGAGACGGCACTTAAATCGTGTGAAAAGTCCTCGCTAAGATGGGTAGACGGAGATAAGTGAAAATTTACGCACATTTTATTATTTACAAAATGCTGTGCGATTTTCTGTGGTAAATAATTGCTTGGATGGTGAGGCCCTATCTTGATTGCAAATGCTCAGACTACAAGGTGGGTAGTGTGTCACTTCAGATGAGATTGGAGGATGGGGAGTAGTCATCGTTGTTGGTTCATTGTGCGTGTGTGGGAGTGCGTGACAGGCACATGGACACTTTATTAACAAAATGCAATGCCATAGTCAAAGGGAGAGAACTGAACATTTTAGCCCCCCCACGGTGTACTATGGCGAAAATATAAATCTTTACAAATGAATATTAAATATTTTCTAACTAAATGGATAGGTCAGAAAACAAAGTTGTCGCATTTGATCAACCCGAAAAGACTCTCGAATTACAATTACATCCACAAAAATGCACTGTTTGGTGTGCTTTATGGGCTGCTGGAATCATTGGTCCGTATATCTTTAAAAATGTGGCCATCAATGGCGAGCGCTTCCGCACCATGATAAATGACTTTTTGTTACCTGAAATTGAAGCACTTTATGTCGGCAACATTTGGTTTCAGCAAGGCGGGTTTTAGGCGAAAAGCCAGCTACAATTCTAGACTTGGAAGCCCGAATGGACCATTTACTGCGTAGTCGCAGTAAGTAGCCATACCGTCCCAAAGGACCAAACAAAATTTTTTAGGCGCTCGAAAATTCAGGAATTATATCCCATTAATCCCTTGCTGTCAAGTGGATGCTGAAAACATACGTCTTCCACACGAACACCAATTTCAGGTCTAGACATATTTCCGTCCCGCGCCCATTTCTAGTGAATATAAGAAGACTGGGCATTTTACAGCAGTATCAGCACTGCTTGCCGATAATTGGGAACGTAAAGATCCCTAAGTCTTTCCCAAAAATTAAGGAGACAATTGGGCCTGTTCCGAATTCCGAACTTTTTCAAAAAGTAAATTTGAAATTTCGATTCCGGTTTCGAAGTCGGTTTCATAAACAGCTAGCTGGCTAGAAAAAAAAGATCCCAGTAGAATGGATATTCAAATATCCACTTTACGATCCATTTTTTTTGAATATCCTTTTTACGTTTTTCAACTCCTTTGGATGATGAATGAAGATCAATGAAATATTTTTTTTCTGATATATCCTTTTTAAGCGAAAATAAACCGACTTTGAAAATTTCCAATAGACCCCAAAAAAGGATGAAACCGAAAACATCCTGAGGATCATCAAAAACTATCCTTCCTTTTCTCAGTGTGCTTGAACTTTAAACATTTTAAGTAGTGATGTTAATAATGCTTAACATTATTGAATTTTTTGGTTTATAATTTTGGGGAATTATTTTAATTCTTTTAACAGCAATTACTTTTCATTCCGATGACTCTGCACGTCCCCTCTTTCCCACCAACATGTCACTTCGTTCTGTTATTTCTTTATAACACATGTCTTTCATAAAAGTTTTCATATGTCTCGGAGAGCCAAGACACATACATACAACACTCTCTCTTGCGCTCTTAGCAAAACAGCATTGTCCACAGTCATTTATGTGCCTCATACAAACTTTTCTTTGGCCTTTTCACCAATCTCGCGAACAAATTTTCCAAATTTACTTTCTTAGTGCGCACCTGCATAGCTAAACGAAGGTCTATGCTAAATCTTAGATCTTAGGTTAAACAGTTTTGGCTGTGGGTCTGTCAGTCAGCCAGTATGTGGGGCCTTTAGATTTATAATTATAGACTAAAAATAAATACTTCCTAATGGATCACCCTTTAGTAAGTACTTTGCCTTTCTCAACTACAGCTTTACCCGATATGGATCAATTTTTATTTAAGGTATACAGATTATATTAAGTTGGTTCGTCTACAATTTTTTAAGATATCGATCTCACATTTATCTTTAAAATTTTCATAAAATTGAATACTTTTCGCATTTTTCTTAAGGAACACAACTTTTGTCATACATTTTTCGGGTCAAAATGCGCTTAAATCTCTCCAGCATTTCTAGCTATACTCAGAGGCGTCTAAACTAAATCAGTAGCAATAGCTAATTAATTTTTTTTAGCTCCTACTTCTGTCCATAACTGTGGCTCCTTAAGTTAAGTGTATTCACATTTATATGATATATGATCGCCCCACTCCATCATTCCTCGTACCCCCTACTCCCTATCGCCAAACGAGACATACTTACATTTTCGCATGCTGTGCGACATGAGCCAAAGACTTGATTGCAACATGTGAAAATATCTGAAAGGAGAAAAGCAAAGGAAAAAATAAATAAAAAAAATAAAAGTTAAATTGCAAGTGCATATCAAGGCTTAATGGCCTGGCTCACGCATTTTGACACCAGTCAGTAAATTTAAATTTAAATAAATGCCACAGCCAGCTACTCCGCTGGGCGAGAAGTGATCATTAAACCAGAGAGCAAACAGACTTGCCATGATCATGATCTGCACATTTGTGCCATGTGAGTCTGAGGCAGACATTTCATTTTCGAGACACACAAACATTGGGCTGACTTTCTTCACATGAACGCCTTGATGGGAAATCCCTTGATTTTTGCACTAATTAGGTGGTTCATACTTATTTTATATACAAACATACTTAAGTTGGCCTTATCTTTAGGAGTATATGATGTGACTGATTACTTATTAAGCACTTGCCGCTGGCTTGCCTCGTTTCTGGTTTTGGATCATTTAAAGATTGCTCATTGGGTGTTGAACTTTTCTGGTAAAATAAACTGAAGGATGGTATGGGGGAAGTGCCTGCCAATTAGAGATGGGTGCGTGTTAAGTGAATGAAACTAAGAAAAGCAATGAGAGGACAGTATGGGAGGAATTTTTATTGGGGGAATAGCAGAGCAGGGAATAAGAGGAAGTTAAAGGCAAGTGATTAAATGGTGACAGAAATATTAAAGAAATTCATAATGCTGAAATTATTAAGCCAATCTCCAAACTATAATTTTGAAGTTGAAGTGGTTTCTCAAACCTAAAACTATTAAGCGGTAGGTAAAAAATTTAGTTTGGTAGCAGTTTAACAAAAACAGCAGGAAAACCACTCTTATCAGCAGTCCCGAACGCGCTCACTGCACTTGTTGCGCCGTCTGAGTGTGCACCCTGCTGGCGCCGTTTCGTCGTTTTGATGACCCAAAGGCTTGACCACTGCTGAATAAATTGAATTTCAATCATCTAATAAGAAAGTTTTTTGACCATGCGTTTCCCAAATTTTAAGAATACATTTTTTTGATTAAAATCCGATTTTGAAATTTTATATATTATTTAAATATTCCTCGTGTCACGCTTCCATCACCCTTAGGGTGAGCTGTGAGCATCTTTAACATGTGCAGCACATGTCCCCAAGCCAAAACCAAACCCAACCAAGTGACAGTTGCTGCTTTTGACTTCCCTCTTTTTTTTTTGGTAGGGCGAAGGGGCAGGTTCAAAAGAGTTTTACTGAGTGCGTGAAAAATTTCGTTTTTGTCACTCGGTTCTGCAGCTGTGAACAGGGATGGGGGGAACTCTGGTACTGACTTAAGCAGCCGGGCACCACTGAACTTCACAGAAGATCAAAGGCAAAGCTCATTAATTAAGTGTGCAATTGCTAAAAGGAACATTTTCCACCCATTTCGTGTATTTTTGGCCCGCCATTCATTTGGACCAGGTCGGACAGTTTTTAGTTGTGACTAATTTTCAGGAAATTCACTTTGAAGTCTCGTGTATACGTAAATATGAATTATCTGTGCTTTCCCAGAGACGGGAGAATGGAAATTGATTTGCAAATTCCTTGAGAACTGACAAATTGTACTGAAATGTGTTTTGATTTGATAGGCGTTGTTGGTTTTTATTTTTAAGAATCTTTTTATGCACGAGCAGTAGTAGTAGTTTATATACTTCTGTCGCTGTTGAGTGCTATTTTTATTATAGTTGCAAAGTTGCGCAGTCTTTTGCCCCGACTCTGCGACACAATCTTTCAAATGTGGCCAATGATCTAAGTTGCTGTCAACGGCACCGACACAGAATGGGAATGGGGAATGGGGAATGGGGTCTATAAATATATGTATAAAGAAAACGTCTCAATAGCCAGGCAATTTGAGTGAGCGAGTAGTCTGCGACTCGGATTTGTTGGCGCTGCAAAACGCATGTCAAGTGTCAGAGATGATTTGTCTCGAATGGAGGGGGCGGGGCTGTAGTCTATGCATATAAACACTTGAAGAAGACCAGCAAATCAATGTACCACAGCAATTGATGCTGGCTAGTGTCAATAACTTTGGCATGAGAATGTCACTGCAAGTGTCTGCTTGACCAAGTGTACAGTGAAACGGTATAATTTTAGTTAAGGAGGTAAGTAAGTAATTTTTAAGTAATTTTAGTAGGCGCGTTATGCCTCTTGAAAGATAATGGAAGGTAATTAACAATAAAATACCGATAGGACCGAAATTCTGCGGAGCAAGTGATAACGAGTTGATTGTTATTGCTGTCCCCAATGCTGATTTAGGGGATATTCTATCAAAGAACAACTTATAATATGATTGAAATAAGTCCACGCATTCTTAAGTTAATCACATTTCGAATCCAACAGTTCTGAAAGGCACATTCTTAAATAAAGTACAATTTTTCTAGGATTGTCCATGATATACACTTACAAATGCCAAGCAGAATTAGTATACAGTGGAAAATATCAAATATTTTATTACTCTTTGTACATGAAGTGATGGTAGTTTATACCTTACTAATCTTTGGATAACCTTATGCCTATTACCAAATATATTTCAGCATTAACACGGTCTAGGTTAAGAGCAATCTGACATCATGGATCTAAGCTGTCCAACATCTTAAAATCCAGCCCATACGGTTAACTTCCTCCATTCTGGTTCTAAATAGAACAGTTTCTTACTTGATTGAACCGATTTAAAGGTGATTTTAAGTCATACCTCAGGAAATATAAATGCTATGAGCTTAAATTGTTCCGCTTTAAGACCGGTTCAAAAGAAATATATGTTCATAAAACTCCTTCAACCAACGTTTACTGAATCCAAGAACACAGTTCGCCCTATTACCAATAGAGGAGATATGGGGATTGAAACTCAATTTGGGGTCAAAATAATTCCAAGATCAACTACTGTAGATATTCGTGCCAAGGGATCATTGCTAATCGCATAGGTAACCAGCGAAGGTTTTGCAACGATGGAAACTAAGCTCTATCTTTTAAATACAACGATATCCTAAGCACTAAAGAGGAGGGAAATCCAAAAAGATCAAGTTTAAAGAGGAGAATATATTGGTTCACAGAATCAATTACATTACTACGTTACTAAAGTCGGCTTAGATGACATCAGGCTTTTTTAAAGCTATAATGTCTTTGTACGTTGTCAGTTATTATAAAGATGGGATCTATACTGGTTCGAAATCGGACCTGGATCAATCCGAACCAGTTAGAACCTGGTTAAAAGTTGTTCAGAACAATTTGTCGGTAATTTTTTGAGTTAAAAACTAAAAAACTTGGCTGTCGACAAAAAATTTACCATATCTTACAATTTTTTACCTATACACATAAAAGTTTATGTTTAGGTTGCAAATAAGGTGTAGGATATTCTCCAGTTCAAGATATAAAAGTGGTTTAGAGCCATAGCTTGAAATTAACTAAGATCGGTTCCAACACCGATTAAATCGTTTCTGATTTCCAATTTAACCTATGAGCTTTGGCTTGCTGATTTCGGTTTTAAGGTTGTTATTTATTTAACTGGTTTAAGATCGGTTCCGTACCAGTTTTTAACATATCAATTGTGGAAAGCTATTTTCAACCGGCTTAAGCTTGATTATAAACTCTCTGAGTAGGAAATCGTAAAGTGTGTAAAAACCGAGGACATTGGACTCAAGATGAGCACAAACGGTATCAAAAACAGTGCATGAACGGTTTTTCTCTTTTGTAGTACAATGTTCTCACCTCAGGAATGGTTTTTGTGAGAACTCAGTAACTCAAATTGAGTTGATAAGGTTCCATTTTTAAGAAGTTGATTTTAGTTGATATTGTTCCATTTTCAAGAACCTTTTAAACTCAATTAGGAAAAAATTTGTATGGAATGACGTGTGGTGTGACCAACACATTCAGCCGTTGCAGACTTTTGCAGATTCACATACAGATAGCTACTTATGCTTGGTTGAGCTGACAACAAGTGGATTTGAAAAAGAAAAAAAAAGAAAGATTAGAAAGAGAGACAACTAGCTCTCTCTCGCTCTTTCTCTTGTATCTCTCTCTGTCGAAAACCGGTTTTTGTGTTGTATTTATCAAATATTATCAAATTGAGAACAACGTTAATCATTCCAGGAACATTTGTTCTAAAGAATAAGAACAACATATTGTTCTTATTTAACAGGTTTTTCCCTTCTGTATTACAGATTTAACGACCTAACCCTAACCCGGGACTTTTGCTCTGAACGGGGAACGAATGGAATGACTTAGCTCATTTCAGCATCGCCCACTTTTGTAGCTACACGTCTAAATGACTACTTATAAATTTCTGTGTGGTAATTGAGGGGAGTTGAATTGTACTAAATTAAAGTACTTTCAAAACATTAGTATCCCAATTTTTTGTGAAAGTTTTTTATTTTTATTTTGAAATATGTTCTGAACAGTCATTTTTCCTGTGTGAAAAAATTATTTTTGTTATTTTGTCTAGAAAATTGAGATTTTATAGAAGCTTTAATATGCAATATGAATCTGCATTTTATTTTTTAACTTAAGTGCCTTTTATTATTTACTCTCAGTTCACATAATTTTTGTGCAGTATTTTCTCTCTGTGTAAGTTCTTAAATCTGCTGAATTCAATTGAATGAAAAATACTAATGAAAACGAGCCATCAAACCTTTTAAATATCTATTTTTAAACAAATATATATATTTGTTTTTCAGCTGGTCAAATAAAGTTCTTGCCCATTTAATGCTCACTTAATTTCCATACATCCCATTTAGACTGAAACTACTCATCCACTTCCACCACCGCCACTTAATCAAAAGCCATATTTTTCGAGCGGGAATGAAATGTTTTAATTGAAAGTGCTGTTGATGATGATGATGTGCTACTGTATCTGTATCTTTCCCTGTCTCCATCTCCCTCTCTCTCTCTCTCGTGGTATGGCCTTAAATTGAAACAGTGTTAAAAATTAGTTTAAATTGCCAAAGCAACATCTGACTCTGACGGCGCCAGCATACTCCAATAGCTTTTGCTTAACCCAGGCCTGCAGTGAATTATGGCGAAGTGGAAGTGCCAAAGAGATGGCCAAACCTCCCCAAGTATGATGAATGTGTTAGATTTCCAATGAAATTTTATGACCCTCTTGGTGCTTAACTGATTGTCGTAGTCGGCTCGTGTATTGCAAATAAAAAGGAAATTCTTCAAAGTTAACACTATGAATCTTAACGAAGTTTTTCGAGGCGGCATTTTCTGAATTGACAACTGGCAACCATTTGAAATGCTTTGCATACTAATCACTTTTATTGCTTATTTTCGTTGTGAAGTGCACATAAAAATGATAATAAAATTATAATTTATGTTGTATGCACGTAGCGTTGGGCCTCTTTGGTGGCAATTGCGTCCGCCAGGGAGTTTTGCGAATGAAGTGTGCAGTTTGCATTTAAAGAAGCAGATCAGAATACAGTGGGCAATAATTATTAAGACTGGCTTTAAGAAAAGTTTTTTTTTTATTTTTAAAAAGTTCCAAGCTCAACAGTTGATAAGCCGGATTTTTTAATTTTTGTCATTCAGGCTTCCCCCTTCCCCAATTACCACTGATAAGCCTGCCGCCTTTGATGTGGTCGTCAGAAAAAGGTCACTGATTTCAGTGACTCACAAGCTCAAATGATAAGCTCCACAATCAACTTACCATGCGTCTCCGTTGGATTCTGCTTCTGCCTAGCTGTCTCCCGTGATCCATCCAAGCTATCAATAGCTTCACTAGTATCCACATCAATCCAATCATAGTCCTCTACAGCTGGTCTTCGACTGCCCTTTGAGGTTGTTTGTTGATCTACGGCCGCATTATTTTTATTGCGCCGACGATTACGATGTTCCGAGTGCAAATGGTGTTCGTGGTGATTCTTAGAGCTCTGATTCTCCTCTAGATGACGCACTGCACTGATACTGAGTGGCAGAAGGAACAGTAGCAGCCAAGTCAAATGCATTTTTATCGCGTTTTGGTATATTTTTTCGCTCACTGATATGTGTGTGTGCTTAAGTAAAGTGCATTATGCACTGAATTATCAATCGATGGACTTCCGTTGCGATTTCTCTTTCATTTGATGTTCATCTCTAGAGGGAGTCGACACAAACGAACTTATTGATTTGGGTATTCGAAATATATGTTTCGTATTCAAGAAATTCCTTTAATAACCACAGTAAACACGCTCCCCCGCTCTTTGTCACACACTAATTAAGCCAATTGACCTCGCACTCGTCCGTTGGCAAAGTGTTTTTTTTTCTTCTTTATGGAGACAAACGAACAACATTTTATTAAAAGTGAAAAATATAAATAAATAATATCAAAAAAAAAAAAAAAAGCAGCCGCGCAGTCGACAAAGTGACACAAACACAGAAAGAGAGAGGGACAAACACTAATGATGAGACGAGCGACTCTGTGACAGGGTACTTCAGCTTTTCTGTGTGCTTGCTCAAAGCGCATAGCTAAGCAAATGAAATTGAAGATGAAAATGTTGGTCGACCAGGCGATGACCTGCAGAAGGATATTATAATAACAAAATGATGTTTGGTGCTCCAATTGGAGCGTCCATTGTTTGAGTAACAGGCGCCTATATATAGTAAAGGTGTCCGGTTGGGTAACAAAATTTTAAAGAAAATCATTTTATTAGATGTTCTGAGGCGTGATCGAACCAAGGTATTCTCGCATAACCGAGCACAATTGCAAAAAGATCAAGGATCATGTATAAACGAAAACGGAGCAAAACGGTAGGTAAGCAAATTCTAGATCCAAGTGTAGAATTTTAATGTAAATTTTCACCAACACCCATTGCCTACTTATAGGCTGTACACAATAATGTCACATCTAGCATATGTATTCAAAATTGTATATCTTTGCTTGAGAAAATCGTAGAATTGTTTAAGACACTTTAATTAATAGCTAAGAGATAGAACCATACGAAATTATCAACGAAAGTTAATACAAAAGCATACGCCCTTCACAACCGCCCCTAAGACCAACAAAAGTATACATTTTTGACAATATTAGTCTGAAATTACTAAAAAAATGTTCACGGAGTAGCGCTTTACCTAGAAAATCATGCTAGCTGGGGTTCCTGGGCGGAGCAAACTCTTACAGGCTGAAGCTCAGAACGCGTTATTTATAAAGAGTTGCATTATGACCTGGGAGCAAGGAACTATTTCAAAGACACCTTCACAGTGGATCGAATTCGCACCATCTTCAAGGCTAGAGGAGAGATTCTCGAATTAAACTTTGATCCTAATATGGTTGGCAATGACAATACATGTTCATTGTGCAATTTGAGAGATAAAACGAACATTGTACACTTTATCGGCGTCTGTCCCATTTTGAGGTAGCACCGATTGCTCCAAGGCAACGTTGATCTACAACTGCACATGATAATAAATTATTTTAATTTTTTTATAAGTCAGTCTTTAAGATTCCGGAAACAAATTATTGAAGGACTGTTTTAAAAATGGCAACACCGCTACTTGGACTCCTAACTACGCATTTGAACGATCTGATATCTGGGGAAGACCTGGGAAGTCAGGTGTATTAGACTGCGTAGCAAAGGATTTGGGTAGCCGTGATCGACAGACGACTAGACACCTAGTCGATAAGGATAAACTTTTAAGATTTTAGCCTATATACTTAGATAATAACTATAAATGTAAAAAGAAGGTGAAAAATATATTTTAAATAAAGAAGAATACTACTACTAAAAATTTCGACGCGATGGCCCATTTCTGATGACATTTTCGTGTTCAGCTCGCGAAAATTATCTTGTATCAAAATCTACCCTTTATAGACTCGAGGCAGCGATCTGAAGTGGCAGACATTTCTTTTTTGTCGCCACGGGAGGGCTGATGATGAGAAATTTGTCCCAGCAAAAGTGATTCAGTTGTGGACGACTACGATTCCGTATGTCGAACGGATGAGCTGTAGAGCACACTTGGGACTTCTTAGTCGCTGCAAGTCATGGACAACATCTTCTGATGTATGCCGTTGCATTATACGACATACTACATAACATACTACATACTACATAACATCGAGATGCCATGGCCAAAACTGTCAATTCGGCCCTTTTCTTAGTCGTGCCCAAAGAGCACCAATTGCCTATTGGAACAAATTATTGAAAAATTACAATAAAGCTCACGATAAACCTGCCACTGAGTTACCTACTTGCGATTTATTTACGGTTTACATCTTCCTCTACTTGGATCTTCACTGCAACCATAGGTACCCTTACTACCGCTTCTTATAAATCACAGCTAGTCTAAACACATACTCAGTTTGTTAGACCTTTCGATCTTTACAATCCGTCTATTTACTCATTTCAGAATTTGGTCCTATTTACCCTTTTTTTTAAACTCATTATAAAATTGTTCCAGATTTTCGCCATTTTTTTTTTCGTACCGATGGACCTTGATATCCTACTTACCCGTCTACAATTGCCGTATGAATAATATGCAAAATTCGAGGTATTTTGAATCAAATTCAAAAAATTATAGATCGGAAGAATCCAACAAGACGTTCTTGAGCTATAAGTAGAGCAACTAACCCGACTTTCAGGTCGTTTTTCAGTCACAGAAAGTTGGTAAATTCCACACGAGGGTATAACAACTAGCTTGGTCTACTGTTGCACCCGAGACGCTCAAAGGGTTGTGATATTAACATATCGGAGAGGAGGAAAGCTAAATAGTTAAAAAAATAAATTAAGTTATCGTACATAAGAACTCAAGAGTGCCCTGAGACACCTAATATAACTTCATTTTTCGCAAAATTATATTCTGAATTTTATCTATGGAATTCTATCAAATAAAAATAATTTCTTTACTTATTATACCCAATTCTTGTTAAATAAGTGTAAAAAAAATCATGGAGTTGAAAGAAAATATTAACACCCAATATCACTTTTTAAAGTCTGAGTATTGATATTAAAGATGTAGGTCTCATATTCATCAAATTCTTATGTTTATGGGTGATACTTAAATTGATATGAAATGGTTTTAGAAAAGCGATGGCCAGCGAGAGCGAGGCCAAAAAGTGAGAGTGTATTAGTGTGCGGAAACAAAGCTCCGTGAATTTGCTTCGACCTAATCGCTTCGAACTCTGCCGAGCGAATGACGCTTTCTTGCTCTCTCGGTGTCAGCTTCGGCAAGCGTTCGGGACATGTACGTGTGAATAGCGAAATGTTTTCGCCCCTGGAATGGAACCAGTGGCCATCAACTAACAATGTTTTAGGAAATATCAATGTGAAGTTTTTAACATATCGATTTGATATATGGTCGGATAGGAGTATAATTTATATGAAAAATATGAATTTTTTTCACGGTGTTTTAAAAAAAAATAAATAAAAGCACACTTAATCCAGCATGTAGTGGCCACTCGGTAGCAGTGCTTATACCTGTCTACTTTTAGACTTGTTATGCAACAAACAAGAATGTTTCGAATTTCGAGAATTCAATTTAACTAATTATACATGTAAATTCTGTTCCATTTAGTTAATACTCCCCGGCTGCTACAACAATTACTGGGTAACATAAAAGCGGGCTATCAGCGGTGAGCGGTGCTGTGCTTTGATGTCTTTCTAATTGCATATTTTACAGCGCAAGGGAGTGACACACACACACACAGAATTATCCTGGTAAAGGAAGTAGAGCTATTTGCCTGGAAAGCCCTTCCTTCTCCGGAACACTCATACACACACACACACAAAGGCGGCAAAGACGACGATGTCGAGCACAACTAAGTGGACCAACGTCAACGTCAGAAGACAAAAGCGGAACCGTTCAAAAACTAGACAAATATTAACTCATATGCCAGAGCTGGGCGGTGGGAGTGGGAGGAAATATCCTTTGTGGCTCCAAACTCCGGCACCCACTTGATTTACAATTGTAGAACAATGCAACACACACACAAGCGCACACATCAAATGGCGCTACTTTTGAAAGGATGCTAAAGCCCAGGAGAGCTTAGCTATCACTTCGTTGCAACTTAATTATATAGATAAATATTTATTTGGCAACACTTTTTGTTTGGTCATTATAATTGTTTTCATTTTCAAAAATTAATTTTTTTAAATTAAAAAATTTGTTACTTCCGACGACACTCCGTTTACGTGCGCACAGACCGGCGGTTTAATAAATTCTGAATAACAATTTTAAATTGTTTTGGTTATCGACTCGCTTTACAGTATAATTTAACAGTAGACTCAAATACGGGTATGTTAACATTCCCATTATTTATTAAGCAAAAACGAGCTCCAGAGGGCGAAACTGTAATAGCTGCTATAGCTGAGCCATGGAGGGAGCCACTGTGCCAAGCAGTCTGATATATCATATGAGTAAAAATGTTCTAAAAATGTTCTAAATACATGATAAGAAGCCAATCGGAGTATCTTACATGAATGTTTGACACAGCCATTTCATGTAAGATATTAGACAAATGTGAATACAGCTTTAGAAAGCATTTGCTGAGAGCAACAAAATGTAAGCTAAAAGGAGAAACATACTGGACTCTGACCAAGATATGATTTCAGATATATTAATGTTGCCTACATTTTAGGAAATTTTTGAAATGCCATTCAATCGTATTCAATTCCAAACACATTTTATGCTTTCTTTTGGTTGGTTTTGGTTTTTATATAAATTTATATGCTGTTTTTTCTTTCATTTCAAAAATAAAAACTAACGTTTAATGGTTCCTTTAGTTTTAAATTTATTATAGGTTCTCTCTGCGCAATTTTGTCTTCGAAAAAATGCAATGAGGTATTGATATTGGCTGCTTTATTGCGTACTTTTACTCTCGCTTACATTGTGAAAGCAAACTTACTGGAAAAGGATTTAGATGATGCTTCCTCAATTGCCAAGAAGTTCCCATTCTTAAGCGTTTGCATAAAAATGGAAAAAATTAAAAATTTGGTGGGATTCTTACATTTGGCAACTTTGACAATTTTCCTGAAATATTCCTTATTCTTTTCTTTGACTACCGTAATTTGACTGTAAGTAATCGCTTTTGCGCGGCTTTGCTTTAAGTATTTATAAAATCGGACTTAAGACTAAATTTCTGTTTGAAATCAAGAATGTTCTTTTGAACCGTTAGCCGAAAAGTATGCTATTTTTCTTAACTTCGGAATATAGTCCATGCACTCTGAGGTAAGGTTTTTTCACACGCATCCAATTCGAATGTGTTAAAATGTGTAGCATACTCTTAGAAGCACTTAATCGGAGCTGGCACAGAAATCTCTCTTTGCAAAACGCTCGAACTTCAAGAGATTTCATTTTCTTCTTTCAAAATCGAGTTGGATGGTTTGTGTCCATGCTAGTGGTATTGTTCAAACAAATCTATAAACAGGGTTATCCTTTCTTGCAAAATAAATTTCCCATCTTCTAGTTATGAGTTAATTTGATGTTTAAATGGAATTATTTGATTGTGTTACATGTTTTACGATGCATTTTTAAATTATAATTCAAATTTAAGTCATATTCTTCAAAAATAAAATGCAAAAATGAAAATCATTAAATGTAACTTGGCAACCCTTATCGCTTGTTGGTACTCAGAGAGCGTCACCATAAGTAGAGGGCGCCAGCTAAGGTTGAGTAGCGAGTTTGTTTATCAATATTCGGTTGGTTTTGCGAACAATTAATGAAACGCATATTTTAATATTAAAACAATTAAAATATTTAATTCATTTAATGCAACCTATGCAGAAAAATAATGTTGATTACATTTCCAATACCAATTTTACTTATTAAAATTGTTTTAGCGGTGAATTTCGCCAAATCTCCCAACAAAGCACGAAAGACTTAAAACCACCCAAAAGAGATTTCTGTGACACCGAGAATTGGTTTTGGTTGGAATTTGGTTGGAAGAGATTTCTGTGACACCGCTGAATGTATATTTTAATATATTGAAACAAATAGATTTTTTTTATTTAAATTTTTATTATACCCTGTACCCATTGAAAATGGGTAAAAGGGGATCATGAAGTTGTGCAAATGTATGTAACAGGGAGAAGGAAGCATTTCCAACCCTATAAAGTATATATATTCTTGATCAGCATCAACAGCCGAGTCGA